>CM062276.1:10967248-12440614 GCA_031216635.1 Dissostichus eleginoides
AAACGAAGACAATAGGAGGGTTAATGGGTTTGTAATTGTTACTAACAACGCAAACATGAAAGTGGGGACTGTTGGTTTACCTACATACCTATGGGGCCAAAATCTTGAAAGCTAACAATCATCAAACTACTTCTGGGACAGGGCTCACCTGTTTAAATAAAAAAATAGAAACATGTTGTACTGGAACGATTTGGTGAGTAACTGGAGCAAAAGAGTGAGAAGAACAAGTGAACACTTTCCTGTAAAAAGGAAAATGTGTTTAGAATTGCCAGCATCATGTAATTTTCAGCCATTAGAGAGGAACACCATAAACACTCTATTGACCAGTGTCTCCTTTGTTGCAACATAATTGCTTGTTCTCGCTGTTGATAGTTTCTTGAATACACAGACACAATACATCTGATGCACAGCATAAACCTTTTTCCATACTCTATTGATTCACACTTCTTCAGTAAAAACACTGTAGCAATTTTGAAAGTGTATTAGAACTGCAAAATACACCCCATGCAGGCTCATCATCCGTCATAACCAATTTGAAGTGGATTGAGCCACAAAGAAAGCAGCAGCCAATGTTAGTGCCGGAGAGAATCTCATCAGGGATGCAGGTCATGGCTCACAAAAACCCTTTGTTCAAGAGCGCCAAGCAACTCCTGTCTTCTCCTCCTGTCAAAGACACTTCTGGAGTTGAAGTATTCCCTGTTCAAACAGTTTCACTGGGAAACTCTCCAACAGTACTGTGCTTCACTGCCCAGCCCATCACCTCTCGCCAACCTACTGCTGCTCTGACAGGGCCTGGAGACACCGCTACACCTCCGCTCTGCAGTGAACACCACCTGTGCTCATACACACCTGATGTGCACAAAGAAGGCTATCCTGTTTCCAACAATGGTGGAACAAGCTCCCCATTGATATCAGTACAGCGGAAAATCTAAATATCCTGTTGCATACTGAAAACACACCAAAAAAACTGCATTACTAGAGGGTTTTGGCACATTTTAATATGCACCAGAATTTTAAATAGTTTGGCTTACAAATGTTCAGGGTCTATCTTGCTGTTTCTGAACTTGTATCTTCTTGGTTTATAGCACTTTTGTAATTCGCCTTGAATAAAAGCATCAGCTAAATGAAATGTATCGTTGTTAACGTAATGATAATCTGAACACCTCACCCCCCCCGCCCTGTGTCTAAACTAAATATGTGCTCCTCACCTGACAGAGCTTTGCATCTTCCTGTCGCATTTGCTGCCTTTGAACCGTCTAAACAAAGACTAAAAAGGGAACAGATATGTCTTCTTTCCTTAGAGAAGGGGAAACATTGATTGGCATAAAAAAGTTAAAAGGCTTCCCACCAGGGCAGAGGTGACTCCTGCAGTCAAGGACATTCTCTTTCTGCAGGAGCACATCCTCTAGGGAAAGGTCTGGATGGCAATCAAAGTATTGAAGACATGGCTCCAGTCAAGAGCTCTTTACTGTAGGTGAAGAATGTTCCAGGATGCGTTATATAAAAGATAAAATATGCCAATCAAGAAGGTTGCCAGTAAATGAAATACCCATCATTTGAAAAAGGCCATTTCTAAACTAATGATGAATGTTTTTAAGACTTTAGGAGTCCATGCATTGGTTTGTAGTGTGGCATGTCATCCATAGGAAAGATAAACGTAGGCACTGATGTTTGACTGCTAGTATTTTCTGTCCCAATACTGTCAAAGCCACTTCTTCAAATGCTGCAGACAATCTTCTTGAACAACTGTGAACTGGTATACAGGATGAATGTCAAACCACAGTAGCCTGAAGCACTTTTTACTTCATTAGTATTTTCCGGCTTACTTCAAAAACAGCAAAGTGTCTGAAGGTTTATTTGCAGTCAAAAATGTGCCAGGTCTCATAGAAATCCTAACTGAAGTAAACAGCTTGAAAACAAAAGGCTGAATATAAAGCTGTGCATCTTACTCCTCCACAAACTGTGAACTCCATCAGTATGCAGAATGAACGCTTCATCGCTTTAGCCGGAGAAAAACAGCAACAAACCGCAGAAAGTTACGTTTTCTATTATTTATCTATGTACAGGCATCTTTTTGATTCCTATAAACCAGAACATTTTAACAACATACTATACTATAGCTCTTATATGGCATGATAAGCTACTATATGACTTTTAAGAAAATGTCTATGACATTATACTGTGTCATTTTTCAGGACATAATAAACTGTGATGCTACAAACAAGATTAGTGTTATGAATGTCAGACTTTACTATGACACATTTTAAGACATGCCATAGGCCTACTATGACTTTGTATTACATTCTAATCTACGACATACCATACTATCATTTTGATGACTAAACTATGATGGCTTTTAGAACATTCCATACTATGACACTATTCTTTTTTTATGGTATTCTAAACCATGATTTTTCTTGTTACAAACTATACTATGATATTTAGACATTTAGGTATTTTATATTTATTATTTATATTGGTCGTATTTCTTTGTAAATTGGCTGCTTGGAAATGTGTTATGGTAATGTTGGTGAACTCAACCTTTAGATTCACTTTGCACTAAGTTGTTCACCATAATCAACAAAAAAGAATGCTTTCGACATAAAAGTAAATATGCTATTATGCCTGATGCTATAACGGTATCCAATCCGCTTGCGCGCGCTCACTCTCGCTATCTCTCCGTCTTTGCGCGTGCACCAAGGCACAAAAACGCAGCGGCAGCTCTGCTCTCGTGCCTCTTTCTCTTATTTTCTTGTGAATACCGACAGCTGCAACTTTTGTCAGCAGACAGCTGCCTGTGGTTCCTCCTCTCTCTCTCTCACCCACACATACACAACAAGCTGGACACATTAAAAGTCGAAAGCGCGGCAGCTGGATGATGTCATATCCGTGAAGAAGAGTCCCTAAACGCAGCGAGGATTTTCTCTGCATGCATTCCCACAAACTTTTCTCCTCTCGTGCAGTGACGACGTTGCACCCCGCTGCCCACATGGCATGCGTAACGGGGACGAGTGTATGGCTTTGCCCCCCTCCTCCTCCGCAGGAAGTCGTGGTTTTCACCAGCGCCTAGTGGACTAGGTGGCGCGAACCCACGGGAAGAAACTTGCGTGGAAATTGTTGTGAGCATCGCGGAGGAGGAGGAGGAGGAGGCGGAGGGAAACATACCGTCAGGATGAGGTCTCTGTCCGTGGTCCTGAACCCGCTGCTGTTCCTGCTGCTGTTCGGATACTGCCCGTCAGCGGTGAGTTCACTGCCCGAAAATTTATCTAAAAAAAAGAACAGAAAAAACTCAAACCTGTCCTTGCTTTGAACTCCACTTGATTTGGAATGTTTCAATAAGGGTGGAGCATTGCACAATGGTTGGTGAGTGACCAACAGAGAGAATGAGTCATTTCAGGTTGTTTTGCATGTTTGGCTGCTTCTTTGCTATAGTCACTGTACACAGTCCAGCTTTGGCACTCAAAACAAATGGAGGAAATGTTATGGGGAAAAATGCTCGCAAACAATAGAGACTGAATTTAAAGTGGATATAGAAGAAGAGGCATCCTCACAGCACTCATGTTTATTGCCTACATCAACCACATAGTGCTGATATTGATCCTGGAGCATTGCCAGGCATACAAGTCACTTCTAAGGGAGAGTTCAATCATTGGAAATAAATAAACCATATTGCTGCTGTGAATTACATCCAAATCCCCTCCCAGAAAGAAGCTGCACTAAACATCTTGGCTGCACTGATTCAACTAAAAATGATTCATGAATATCCGTTACCATTTTCTTCATCATGCAACCAGATATTTGTTTTTAAAATGTGATACTTGTAGGGACATGTATCCTGCTATAGTTGAAGCTTTGTGGAATTGGAGAATTATCACAAATGAGGAGGAGCAGCTTGCAGATCACCAAGCTCCAGAAAATTGGTCGATTAGGTTCACCCCACCCATGCCGAGTACAGTCCCTGTGTAAGTGTCTTGATTGCAGAGCAGTGTCCTAACAGACTGTATCACCTTGCCATGATTGAAAGTCGTGTGCAGAATTAATGTTTCTCGTTTCTTCATAAAAACGGGGACGTTTACAGGGCACTCAAAGCTGAATAGAGATCTGTTAGAAAGTCAAAATGAACGGAAAAAACAAAAGAGGAACCAGCTGTCTGAATTACTTAATTACAGAACAACTCTTTGTGTAGAGTTAGAGAGTGCATCTGGCTTGGCTGAGTGACAGATTCATTTTAATATGGGGGAATGTGAGAGTGACAAAAGGGTGTAAGGATGTGCGTCACTCAAGAGACAGAGCAGAAAGACCGTCTTTAGCAGAATAGTGAAACTGGATTCTTTTGAGGAGCCATTCAAAGCAAAGTCAGGAAAATAAAGAGCTAAAAAAAAGTTTGTTTTCCTTTATTCAGTTTATCTATAATGCCGTGAAAGAGATGCAGATTCCAGCTACAGACATGGTGCACCAAGCCATTTGGTTTCTCCTATACTTACAATGTATATGCATTATATATTCCCATGCGATTTGCAGAGTAGTTTGACTCATCATGATATTGGGCATTATAACTCGATGGTGGCATTTCATTCATTTTTTTGTTAGACTATGTTATTCTACTCTCATGGCTTCAATCAAAACATCTTATAAGGACCAAGCGAGCATCAGGGCATCAGGAGAATACCTTTTAATTCCTAGATCACAAACTTTACCAGCACCCAATAGCATTGATGACAAAGATCAGGCCTGCCGTGCTCTGAGAATACCTAAAACAATTTTCTTACAATCTGATAATGGCAACGTAAGAGAGCTGGGAGAAGGATGGAAAGCTCCAGATTGATAGTGCAGAACATATTTTTTAAAACACATTTTTGACTTTAAGATAAGAAAGTGAAAAGAAGATGTGGCAGATGAGTCAGGTGTTAAAAAACCAGCACTTTTCTGCATTGTAAAATTCAAAATTGTATCAGCTATTTCTTTCTTCAAACACAGGACTTTCCTATGGCAGTGATACTACTATAAAGAACAGTCTCATTTAAGCAAAAATGAAAAATCAACTGAGCTTGTTCCCTGGTGAGATGTCTTTGCCTGCTCTGAGGGGCTTGGATCTTTCCTGGCGGATTTCATCACTCGTTAAACTATTCTGGCAAACAGATTAGATGAATGGGAAAGGGATGCCTGCACTTTGAAAACAGGGCACTCTTTTTTCTATCCACAAGTTTCAAAGCCTGGATGATGCCAAAGTTCACATTTCTCATGTTATTCTGCGGCCAGATTTGGTTTTAGGATGCAAAACAAAATCAAAATAATGGTTGGTCGTCTGCCAAAGAAGCTGGTAGTGCCGACAATTTACAGTCCATGTCAAAGGTTGCCAGTATTTGGCTGGAGGCTTGTGATAATTTCCCTTGCTGAAAATAAACAGTATTTTTCAAATACTGATGCCGTTTGAGTGTTAGACAGCATTCAACTTTTCCAGAAACTTTGATCAATATTTACTGTGTACACATTGGTGATGCTGCATGAACATATGCTGCATTGACCTACAATACACAACTTGTATTCTTCAAACTTTATACTCTGGTGCTATGGAGCATATTGAATGTAACTAGAGAATGCAATTCCTGAAGAAATTGCTAGTGGGAATGCTTTATGCTGAAAAGCTGACGCTGAATTGCTATGCTGAAATGTAATGTGTAAGAAGAAAGTGAAGAATTTAGATTGAAATTATACATGAACACTGGGGGCTTGAATGTGTGATGAGAGAAGAAAAGAAAGTAAAAAGGCTTGGAAAAGCAGCAGAATATTTGAACTGCAAACTTTTGAACTAACTTGATGGCGAATGATCTGTCGCCATGGCAACGGCATTTGATGACACCCCATAATACGCTTAGATGTGTTGATGGCTGCATTGTTACCAAACCTGTGAAGTTTTGGGCCATTTCGAGCATTTGAACTGAAGTTGTGAGAAAACCGTGTTTCATAGTGAGCATTGTGTTGCCAAGGCAACGGCATTTGAAGAAATCTTAAAGCTGTCAAATAGATGTCTTCAAGGCTGGACTGTTAGCACACATGTGAAGTTTGAGCACTTTTTGACCATTTTCATAGGAGTTATAGCAATATCGTGTTTTACGGCGAGGGATGCGTTGCCATGGCAACAGCTTTTGAGGAAAACTCACTAATGGCACATCGACATGTTGAAGGCTGGAACATTAACCATTATCTGAAGTCTGCTGCTCTGAGCATGTCAGTTGGAGTTATGACATCATCGTGTTCCATGACACAGGTGTTTATATTTGAGCTAACGACGTGTCCAGAGATCAAAGGTTTCCATGGTGATGTGCAGTAATCAGTGAGAGGAGAGCATTTGCATTGTTCTGAATGAGAGATAAACCTCTTACATGTGAACGTTTTGTTGAAGAGCCGTAAAAGATATCGGTGAAATTTCAACACATGAAGCATCTGAAGGAAGTTGAGCATCTGAAGTGTGCTTTTTGTGTACTTTCGGGTTAATAATGTGGCCTTTTTGGCAGATTAACTAAAGTTGTGCGGCTAAACGTGAGTAAAGATCAGCTTGAATTTACAATTGGCTTTAATGGAGACATGTTGAACGTTTTTGTCACTTCATGCCCTCAAGAGGCATTTTGTTTAATTATTTTGCTTAATTATTTTTCATTTTTCAAGCTACGAGATTTTTTCCTACGTTTGTCATGATAAATTATGTCTCAGGAGTGTAGGGTTTGGGAATTATGGCAGGTTTAAAAAAAAAAATGAAGGCGAATTTCAAGCTGTCCTCCACTCTAGCTTTGAGATCACACACCTTAACGAGCTGCTCAATACACACTAATGTTAAAATCTGAAGAAGGCCTCTTTACCAAGGTCTGAACAATGTTTAATATTTCTAAAAGTATGAATCAGATTTAAAAGTTGTTTAACATGAATAATGTCAGAAGGATATGTAACATTTGAAAGTTGGAATGAGGTGTCTGAGTGAAAGTATGAAGGAACAGTTAGCAGTTGAAGTCGCATGAAGATTTTTCAAGTCTGAAGAGTTTCTCCATTGACTTCAATGTTAAAAATGTAATGAATTATGGGATGTATCTCTGGAATTATGAAAGTTATGAATGAGAAAAGTAATAGCCATCGATTCCTGACCGAGCTGAACGTTTTGATGTTTGAACAGAGTTTGTCCGATGTGGGGAGAAGAAGAGGCGCAAAATAACCCGGCGGAATAATAAAGAATTTCGTGCGTAGCATAACAGATAGTGGGAATGCTGTATCAGTAATAACGAGTGGGAAAAGCTCCCACAAATCGGGTTTATCTGCGAAGTCCCAGGACTTTCATTTAAGGCCTAGAGAGAAGAAAGAGGGGAATTTCTGCACTTGGGTTATTCATCAAGGCCAGGAAACACTATTTATTGTTGAAGAGTAATTCACTGGAGACCATATAGTGTGGAGGAATACATTAGAAGCAAAAGCAATGTATTCTTTCAAAGCCCACACTTTTCTATAAGTCAGTGGAATCGGCTGTTTTTAAAGGTCTGGGAACAGAAGGGAGAAAAATGGGTGACCGATGAGAAAAAAAAAATAGGAAAACATCTGTGTGCTGCAATTGAATGATAGTGATATCATCTGCACTAGTTTGTGTGCTATTAGGTGTGTGTGTTTACGCCTGTGTTTCTGTATGCAGACCATCAGGCCGAAGGAGGGGTGGCAGGTGTACAGCTCCGCTCAAGATGCAGATGGCCGTTGTATCTGCACAGTGGTGGCACCTGAACAGAACCTGTGCTCCAGAGATGCCAAAGGAAGACAGCTCCGCCAGCTACTGGAGAAGGTACACACACACACACACACACACACACACACACACACACACACACACACACACACACACACACACACACACACACACACACACACACACACACACACACACACACACACACACACACTTCTGCTGACGCTACAACACAAAGAAGGCTTCTCAATTATCTAATCTCCCCTCCTCGACTCCCCTCCTCGACTCCCCTCCTCGACTCCTATCCTCGTGTCTTAGTCCCGCCCACAGGAGATGCGAGCGGAGGAGTCGAGGAGGGGAACCGAGGAGAGAGGAGGGGAAGCAGCAGGCGTTTAGAGAAATGAGAAATCCTCTCCTCTGAGCAGTCATTTTAAAGAGACGTCCGTTAATGATGACAGGAGGCACAGCAGTCCTCTGTCTGATGGACAGATATGTTCATGATGACTTATATATTTACTTTTAATTCATTGACAGTGCGGTATAATGAGACAATAACAGGCTACAGATGCGGACATATACACACACATATATTTATATAAAATATACAATTTCAGAATCAAACAAGTATGAGAGCACTCTCATAATAACGTAACACAATCAGAGACTGGATATACCGTTCCCGGAAATGCATCCGCGGAGGAGCCGTGGAGGAACCATCAGTGTATCCTCTATTATAGCTCCTCCAGAGAGCCTCCTCGATGCTCGATGCTCGGTGCTCGATGTGCATTTAGAGAAATGAGATGTCCTTCAACATGGCGCGCTGAAATCCATTTCCGGGTCACTACCGGAGGACCGAGGAGTCGAGGAGTCGAGGAGGGGAAATTAGAGAATTGAGAAGCCTTCACAGACTCTGGAAACCCACACTTTTATTGTAAGCAACCATCACATCACCTACTTTCTCAGAGACATATCACGTTGTTTTCCATCTTTATTCATGCTTCTTTGTTGCTATAATCCCTTTGAGAGATTGCACCAGCCAGGTTCATAACCCTGTTTTCCACTTCTGAATATATTAAATGGATGAAATCAGCTGGCTGAATGGATGCTTGAGAACATAAGAATGCTCTCCATCCCACCTCAACAGAATTGGAGGGTCCCTGTTCTTCTTAATTTTTTTGTAACAAGTCATTCAAGGCTATTTCTGACGTTTCTAGTATTATCAGGATTTAAGCGTTAGATTGTTTCTCTCAGTGGCCTCATAAGAAAATCAGCTTTTAAAGAGTGTTTTTTCTTCTTACATCTACCATCATGAATTTAAATGTGAATATATATTTTCCCCATGACAGTAGTGATCTATCTACAAACAGCAGAGGGGTCACTTTCGTCAGTCAGCATCCCATATAACACGGCTCTAGCCTACATTTTAACGCTGTACGCTAAAGGTTGCTCTCTGTCATTCACTGGGATACTAATGTACTAAGCTGCCCAAGGGCTTCAGTCGGGCCATTCCAGGACCCATCTACCAGAGCCAGAGCCGTGCACAGGACACAAAGTGTGAGTGTTGTGCCACTTTGCTAGTGACATGCTCCAATGATGTTGGCTGGTTAGAAATAGAGTCAAAGAGAGAAGAGAGAAAGGACTACATTTATTCTTGTTCACATGCCCCATAAACCTAGTAAGCCTTTGTCAAACTAGAGAAAGAAACTGTGATGTTGTGTGTAAAACATCTAGTATGATACCTAGTAGATTTATTCATTTACCATTGTAATGACATATATAGTTAAAAACCGAGAGAACACAGAGCAAGAAGGGAGCTGTGTAACAGTTCTGTGTCCATTTAAAATCCATTAAGTGCTCTATTCAGCTCACACATGGATGGTTAAAAGACAATCTTGTTGGAGGTCAAAATGTTGATTTGTTCCGTGGGAAGTTAGAGCCTGGCAGAGCACTGAGCGGCTGAACATGGAGGACATTTTATTCTGGTGCTGGACGGGGGAAAAAATCAATGATGTTTCATTCTTTTCAAAAGGTGCAGAACATGTCGCAGTCAATCGAGGTGCTGAACCTGCGCACGCAGAGGGACTTTCAGTACATCATGAGGATGGAGAGCCAGATCAAAGGGCTGCGGTCAAAGTTTCGACAGATCGAATCTGACAGGAAGACGCTCGTCAACAAAAACTTTCAGGTTTTCCTTGTTTGATGTTAAACTTTGTGAGAAACATCACAAGACGGGCTGTGGAAGGATCCCCTCTAAAGAAACCTGAGAAGCTTCTGAATAGATGAAACCTTTACCTGACTAGATTGATGTCTTAAAATCTAATCAGACCGTGAAGGAAGCATTCAGCATGGATTATTTCATTCTGTTCATTTTCCATTTAACTGTTAAATAGTTTTTATTTTTCCCAGCAGTGATTAAACTGCTTAAAATATGAATATTAAAATACTTGTCTTTTATTAGTCGAGTGTGTTTTTTAATTACATAAACTTAACGGCTACATTATGCTATTCAGATTCAGTTTATCAATGCAGTTATCGAAGTTAAACAAAACAAATTATGCATTATTAAATTGAGTTTTTGAAAGCAATTACTCAAATTAGGCAATACTTAAAAAAAAAAGACATTATTTCCCATTGACAGGCAATACATCAAATGTTGAATCTGACAAGTTATATGAACCCGCATATTTTTATGCAAACATAAGCTACAATTAGTCTTCTACTTTTTTATGTGCCATAAAACTAATTTACAGTTTCCTATTAATATTATTTGCTGTAATATTCAATAAGAATTGTCTACATTTTGCATAACAAAAGAGGGCGACTTTTGATTATATTTATCAAGTATTTTCTCACTAATATAACCAGATCCAGATATAGCATCACAATATATTTGGAATAAATCTGCCCGTAGAGACTTTGAGTCAAATTTCTTCAACAACTGAAAAAAGGGAATATAATAGAGGAGACAATATCCTTCAGTTTTCTTCCCGGCTTTAGAGATTTGTTTTTTGCAGCGGTGTATTCTTGTTGTTTTCTAGGAGCTGAAGGGGAAGATGGAGTCCCTGCAGCCGCTGATCCCAGTCCTGGAGCAGTACAAGACCGACGCCAGGCTCATCATCCAGTTCAAAGAGGAGATCAGGAACCTGTCTGCCGTGCTGATGGGCATCCAGGAGGAGATGGGAGCCTACGACTATGAGGAGCTGCAGCAGAGGGTCCTAAACCTGGAAAATCGGCTCCGCAACTGCATGAGCAAACTCAGTAAGTCCATCACAGAAAAATGGAGACTCACGCATGGTGACCACAGATTATCCAATGGTTAACCTGTTAAGCCCCATAGGGCTTTTTTTTTCTCGAAACTGTGTCTCAGGGCTTCTTAACATTTAACAACCTATTAATGTGTCATACCCACTTAACGGGAAGAAACTCAGTTAACTGACGATATTAACAATTTTTACCGAAACAAAACACAACTATAACGCCAAGCGTCTGAATTGGCACTAAGTGAAAGAGTGCTAACGCATTTAGCACATAACTCACGGTAGAAATATTTTATACTTCATCGGATCTGCACAAACAAGATATCATATGAAAGATTCCACAGATTTCAATGGTATAAGTATCATCACTGTGCGACCATAACTCAGGGCAGCGAAGGCAAAACCAGACAACACACAACTTAGCTTTACGGGGCCAAAACGGCAAATACATCTTACCTTTGCTGTTTTCTGATCAGAAGTTTGTTCAATGGCATTAAAACGCATAAAAACGCTGCTGAGGTTAATCCAATGTTTCTGTGTCACTTTGAAATGATTACTGATAATCCATCATAACATTTATGTCAATAAGAGTAGTTTTCATATATAGCTGCTATTAGAGCTACGAGAGTGTATCAATCAATCAATGTTTATTTATATAGCCCAATATCACAAATGTTACATTTGTCTCAGTGGACTTCACAGTTTGTACAGAATATCAGTATGACAATACGACACCCTCTGTCCTTAGTCCCTCACATCGTACAAGGAAAAACTTCCAGAGAAACCCCACAGTGGGAAAATGGGAGAAACCTCAGGGAGAGCAACAGAGGAGGGATCCCTCTCCCAGGACGGACAGACGTGCAATAGATGCCGTGTGTAAATCGAAGAGATAATACATTTATAGCATAGGTAGACCAAATGTTTGGAAATGCATGTGTCTACAATAAGAAGATGAATCCACGAGGATGTCAACAATCCTGTGGGAGGGGAAGCTCTGGTTAAAGTCACAAATGACCTTCTCATAGCCTCAGACAAAGGACTTGTCTCTATTCTTGTCTTGCTCGATCTCAGTGCTGCATTTGACACTATCGACCATGAAGTCCTATTGCAAAGACTAGAGCACTTAGTAGGCATAAAGGGAACTGCTTTAGGCTAGTTTAGGTCATATCTATCTGAACGGTCTCAGTTTGTGTGTGTCAACGATGAATCTTCCATGCAAACCAAAGTGAGCCATGGAGCGCCACAGGGCTCAGTGCTTGGACCTATTTTGTTCACATTATATATGCTTCCGTTGGGCAATATTATAAGGAATCATTCTGTACTTATTATATGTTATAGTTTGGATTCCTAAAGCTTTAGTCTACTATCCCATCATTCAAGGGTGGTTTTCACTATAAGTAAACTTTGGACGGAAACTATAATTTACATTTTTTTTACTATGTTTAATCTGAATATACTTTAAAATAAAAACATCTATATTGATTCTGACTTTTCTGCATCCAACTCACAGGTTTATCATTGCTTTGAGAAAAAAGATTATTAATTTACCCCCTTTAGAAGTGAAGATATAGTCATTTGTTCTGGGAATGTCATTTTCGAGCCTGAGACCTGAAAAACAGGCTTGGGGCTTAACAGGTTAAGGGATCATAGGAGCATTTATTGCAACTTGGCATGTTTGATACAGAGCATGGGAGAGCTGTCTACGACACGACGATACGATAATACTTTAATGGTCAGATATAGTCTGAAATGTGACTTGCATCACAGCAGCTCCATGTGTGACATCCACATAGACAAATATCGAGACACAATGCATGAAAAACAAACAACAAACATTTAACATAACAGCACAATCACTGAGAGAAAACATGCTCAAAGACTATTTAGCGTGCATTTGATCTGGGATTTAGCTCTGTATTTACTGTGAGGATTGACTGATGAACAAAGGAGTGTTTCTCCTGTTGAGAAGAAATCATATGAACATTTTTTTAAGCTAAAAGTAAAAGGAGGTTGCAGGAAGAAGCTTTATAGGCTACTAATTAAAAAAAATTGTATTTTAGACTTATTCTTTTGAATCCTTCTGGTTCCTTCCTTGCCCATTCCCAGTTTGCCACTGAAAAGCTATGATACTTTTTCCTTCAAGGGTTGATGTTTAACTCATGTCATGAGATCAATTCTGCCTCGAGAGCAGCTTTGCCTCTCATACATTTCTGCATAACTAAACTCCCGTCAAAGTGTCAACATGAAAAGCTAACATGTGAATGCTAATGGGATGTGGCTGGAAATCTGCCTGAGTTCAAGATGATCACTTAAGCATTCATTTTGCTTTGATTGAGTAGGTAAAAAAGCAGTTAAATACTTAATAGGGAAGTGGCAATCTTGCGTGCAAATGATAGCCTGTTAAAGCACAATTAAAGTGTCTGGCAAGATGAATTTAGTGCAGCTAATTTAAATATTAAAACGTGTGGGATAACAGCTCTGACACATAGGAAGAGGAGTTGTTATACAGTGTAAGTGTCTCAGGTTGTCATCCAAATTTCTATAAAAGCAGAGAAAAGTATGTAAGCACAAAAAAGGCAATCCCATACTCATCTGTTTATCTGTTAGCCACAGATTGCAGCAATCCAAAGTAGTACCATCATAACACTGGCTGTAGTTTTAATCATGTGGAGCTGGTGCAGTGTGTAACCAGAGCTGTGTGATGTGTTCGCAGCATGTGGCAAGCTAATGAAGATCACTGGGCCGCAGACTGTGAAAACTTCAGGGACCAGATTTGGAGCCTGGATGACCGACCCGCAGGCGTCTCCCAAAAACAACAGGGTGAGCCGAGCTAATGGTCTGCTGTGTGTTGTGAGCTTTTGAAGCAACACAGGGCGGTTTAAAAATGTACATGGAACTGCTACCCTCCTGTTGTCCAGTGGGAGAGATGTAGTAGACTTACAACATCATTCTCACTGAAACTTTTTTATGCCGCTGAGATCAAACATAAAACTTGATGTGGCTTGCAGAACATTGTGACATTCTTTTAAATTAATGTGTAATCAACTTTTGTTTTCTACTGCGATTTGGCACAGGGCCTTTCCTATCACAGCGTTTAAAGAGGAAAATAACTGCTTTTAAATACACCACATGGTTGAGGATTTGTCAATTATCCAAAAAGCAGTAGACACATTAATGGCCAGCTAGCTCTTAAAGAATGCTGCACCTTCTTCGGAGAAATACACAATAAGCTAGTACTTAAAACAACCACGCAAACAGTCACACAATAGAGTCAGAGAAATAATAAGAGGAGGAACACTGTGGAGCTTTCATACAAATAAACAACTTCTGTTCGGTGTTAGTTGCCAAACTACAATGTGTGTATCCTTGAGGCTTAACCTAACATGTCAAAGCACTTACAACATGAGGCAGTCATTTGCATTTAGTCACCTGCCTCCTTGTAGAGGAGTTAAAAAGGCATAAATGCTAACAAAACAGAGGAGTGGACTACTTCTAGAATCATTGCTCCATAGCGGACTAAATGATAAATGGACTGCATTTACATTATATAGCATTTTTCTAGTTCCATCGTCCACTCCACCTATTAGTACATATTAGAAACCTACTAAATTAATGGAATAAAATGTACGAAACCATATAAAAAACATTATTCATGCCTAATCAGTATTGAATACTGCAGTCTTCTGAAATAATAACTCCAAAAAGTACCTTTCCTTTTTATACTAGTCCTAGAGTTGTTTAAGTGAACCACCTTCTGTCCTAGTTTGATCTTTTCAATACCATTTAAAAAACATTAAAAGTCTATAATCGGATGTTTGGCCTCCAACAACTATCTGGCCGCTAGGTCTTTTTCTTTTCCCTTCTATGAAGCTCTGCTCTCATCCTTTTTCTTCAGTAAAAGCCTTTTTTCCTACACTTTCTCATGGACATATTATATTTGACATTTATTTTATTTGTTATTATAAGGTCACCTACAGCTGAATGAGTTAAGATGTATTTTTTTGTACGTTTACAGGTGGCACATTTTCTTATAAATAATCATCACAGGAAGTTTGTCTGTATTTATTTGTCCTCAGGTCTGGTACATGGACAGCTACACCAACAACAAGATTGTAAAAGAGTATAAATCCATCGCTGATTTTGTGGCGGGAGTCGAGTCGAGAACCTACAACCTGCCTTTCAAATGGGCGGGGACCGACCACCTGGTGTACAACGGCTCCCTGTACTACAACAAGATGCAGAGCAACATCGTGGTGAGGTACAGCTTCGAGACGGGGCGCGTGGTCACTCAGAGAGCTCTGGAGTCTGCTGGGTTTCATAATGTGTACCCTTACACCTGGGGGGGCTTCTCCGACATCGACCTGATGGCGGACGAGCTGGGCCTGTGGGCGGTGTACGCCACCAACCAGAACGCGGGGAACATTGTGATCAGCCAGCTGAACCCGGACACTCTCCAGATCCTCAACACGTGGGACACGGAGTACTCAAAGAGGAATGCTGGCGAGTCTTTTATGATCTGCGGGACGCTCTACATCACTAACTCCCATCTCACCGGTGCTAAGGTCTATTATGCCTACTCCACTAAAACCTCCACGTACGAGTACACAGACATTCCCTTTCACAACCAGTACTTCCACATGTCCATGTTGGACTACAACGCCAGGGACCGCGCCCTCTACGGCTGGAACAACGGCCACCAGGTCCTGTTCAATGTCACGCTTTTCCACATCATTAAAACTGAGGACGACTCTTAAGCGGAGGACAATTACGTACTGTACATGTAAAAAAGATTATGAAAACAAGGAAAAAATTGATGGTGGCGCCTGAATGTTCTTATAAATGTTATTTATTTATTTATATGATTAAATGTTTTACCGTTATCTTGCTATTTGCCTGTTTTTATATGGAGAGTTAATCAATTGAGATGTTCTCCGTGTGTGAAAACGTGACATTTTCTCTTCAATAATGAGTGGCCACATAAATTAAAATGAGTGCATTTATGAAAACATAATTCAAGTCAAACTTTTTCAATTCAATAATGGAACTAATTGCAACTTTTAACACTAATGACATTTCTGTAATTTTCTTTTTCTCTACAAAATGAAAGCTTTGTCCAGAACAAAGTCTACACTTTCATAATGGGTTTTCTCATTCAGTATTGCTTTTATTCATGCCCACTAATGTATTCATACTTTTACTGTGTTCATTAATTGATCATTTTGTTTCCATTCTTTTCGTGCCATTTATTCATCATCATCTTCTGCTAATGTATTCCTGTCTTTCACTGCATCCATTTGGCTTTCTATTTAATGTGGGACTTTTCCTTTCAAAAGTTGTTG
Source organism: Dissostichus eleginoides (assembly GCA_031216635.1). Lineage (NCBI taxonomy): Eukaryota > Metazoa > Chordata > Actinopteri > Perciformes > Nototheniidae > Dissostichus > Dissostichus eleginoides. The sequence goes on from CM062276.1 coordinate 10,983,565, forward strand.
CACTTGACCTGACCTTGTACAAGACAATGAGAAATGTAGTGAATAATGCACCTGTATAGATTCTGTACATGGCTTTTGTGTGTCTATGAAGATTCTCAGTCATCCGGTTCATATGTATGTCTTGAAGTACTAAGTCAAAGTACTTCAGCAAACAGCAAAACTGGTTGCCTTTTATTTAGTACTATGAGATATTGGCTTTTTTGTAACTTTCAGCAAGTTTGTATGCCTTATTCAGTGCGGTTTGTTCTGTGAGCCCGAGGATAACAGCTCTTGTGCATGAATGTTGGCTGTAGAAGCATTTTTACTGTAACTGTACATCTGTGTTTTTTGTATCTGCACAACATCCCATTCTCCTCCTCTCAAACTATATTAAATGGTCTATTTATACAAACAGCAGTAGATAACTTTAATAAGCATTCATTGTGTAAATATATACATAACCAAAATAAAAAGTATTCTTTTCATTAAGCCAGTGCTCTGCGTATCGTGTTGGGAAAAAGCATGGTATTTTTTTCAGGAGGCTTTTTTGCAGCTAAAAGGAAACACAATATGGAGTAGCACTGCTCTATAATTTAATGTGACAACACTTGGAATTATATACCAGGGAGCAACAATGCTATTCTGCCAAAAAATGTGTTTCCTTGTCCTCTAAGAAGGACACAGTGACTGAGGATTTTTGATCATTTCCGACACTACTTTATTCATTTTACATCGTTGTAAATCTTTGTCAGAGCTTTTATCACATTTTCTGTTTTCCTGGTTACATTCTGTCAATGATCAAAGAAGGACTCAGATGTTTTACTTGGGTAAGATTAACTATTACACAAGTTAAAAATGCTTTAAACAACAAATGAGTATTCAAAATGTTTAGAAAAAGTAAAATATATTTCATATATATCATCCAAATATCATGAGTACCACTACCAATAGTAACTAACAACAATCATTATGCAGGATGACAAAATCTACATCTAAATCTATATATATATTTATATGTGCTGCTACAAAGTAAATGACTAATTTAAAGTCTCAAACCCTGCTGTTGATAATCTGATTCACCTTATGACTCCAAACACTATTTTGGACATGAAAACATAATACACATTTTTGGATTCAAGTAAAAATACAGAATAATAATGTGCTGTGAAGACACGTGACATTATCTTCGGCCTTATCTTTTTCTAATCATTCTAAAATAAACATGATAATTGTTGTAAGATAGAAAGATAAGTGGACAATATTTTCTGTGGTGATAATGACATTCTGAAATACCATAATAGATGTTAATTATGAAGGAAATGCAACTCTTAAACAGCCAGATTTCCAAAAAGCATTCTTGTAATGTCAATAATGGAAAGTATGGAAGCATTTAAATGAATAAAAGTTATGCAACAGTGAACATAAAATACATTTTTGCCTCCAAGGTCATTATTTTGTGAAAGACGGCTTGAGGCAAGTGATGTGGATAATAAGACACTGACGGATCTGAACAACATCCAAACAAGTGAAGTCTCCTGTGTTGATCAGGATTTTTCTGCTCGGTTCAGAAGAGACTTCGCTTGTTAAGATTCACACCTTTTGTAGCCTGTGTGCTCATTAGGGAGCTGTACTGTGGCGAGGAGGTGTGACTGCACAGTGGGTCATGACCTTAAGGACTTATTTAGCATCCACTAGTTGCAGCAAATCCGTCAGCATTGTGTCCAAACATTACACACACATACAACACACACATGTATGGACACATGGGTATCCACTGTTGAAATTCTCCTCCAGGTCACATCAATGCAAGTCAGCCAGACAGGAAGCAGCTCAAAGGCCAGAGAAGTAGCCACAGTAACAACAGGCCTTGGGTCACAGTATGGATCCGGAGATAATGATCCCTGCAGTGCGCCGATGCCAAAGACCTCCCAAAGTATTTTATATATAACTCATATGTTTCATACAGCATCCGGAGGCAATGAATCTGAATTGAATGACTATAACTCAAGTCTAGTACAGCATGACAGATACGCAGGAAGATATCAGGGTTCTGACAGGAAATTAATCTAATGCTTTACAAAAGTTACAGCACTACCATCTATATGAAGAGCTGCATGCCTACCCACTAACTTTAAAACTTTATTATCATCGTGTAAAAGAATGAACCATTTCTATGTGGATCCACAAACAAACATTTAGCGGATCAGTGTGTTTCAGGCAGCTACTGAACAGGGATTTTCTTTCACAGAATAATGTAGCCCAAACCCAATATCTTCCAGATGACAAGCGACCTAAAACTGGACAACCAATCCATATGAAATATGTATGGTAGACTACGGTGCTGTTTACACGAGAACGCAAACGGTTGTATCCGCTACTTTTCTCTTTCGTATAGCCCGTTCGTTCACAGGAGGCCGTAACGGAAACGCGGAAACGGACCCCGCAAACGATAACGGGTCCCAAGGTGGATAGATCTACAAACGGAACGCTCTGGGGGGCCAAACGGCTCCGTGTGTACACCCTATACGATCATTTCCTGATAACGATGAAGCCATAGCCCCACCTCTGCTGCTCACTGCTGTAGCATGGTCAGTAGCTACTGTCAGTAGCTACTGACCATGCTACTGAACATGCTACAGATGTTCGTGCAAAATCTAAAGCTCCTCTATCGCAACCATCAGCAACAAGTGGACATGGAGAATTACATGAACTACATGTTGCTAAATCCACCGTGGGGCATAAACAGAAGGGCAACCATGGCAACCATGCTTGGGGGTCTTCTTCGCTGCTTTTGGTGTATGTTCTGGCGGAAGTACAGCGCCACTTACAGGCCCGGCATATGTACTACAGCGTCTCCAGCGCTTTCGAGCGGTCTCGTGCGGAAGTACAGCGCCACTTACAGGCCCGGCATATGTACTACAGCGTCTCCAGCGCTTTCGAGCGGTCTCGTGCGGAAGTACAGCGCCACTTACAGGCCCGGCATATGTACTACAGCGTCTCCAGCGCTTTTGAGGGGTCTCGTGTGAACGGAAGACTTTTTTGATATCGTATTCGGTTCGTTTGCGTTTTGTTTGCGTGTAAATGGGTTCTACATCAAACACCATGTAATTGGGTACTCAGTTTAGATAACCAGACGTATATTCCTGTCTACATGGAATTAGCTGACACAACAATTAAATTGCTTTTCTTTCCATTGATGCACCACCAACTCTGCTCAGAAAATTAACTGTAGCTACATCATGCACAAACAATTTTTTGTCATTAGTTTCAGAACTCCATTTACCACGGTTCTGTATTACATAATATTAATATATTTTGTATCAACCTACTACCTTTACACCATGTCATGAAACAACTCCTTGAAGCCCCAGCACAGTGATGGCGATATTTAAATTGTATTTCTTTTCATAAGTTAGAATGTTTTCCCCTCTTTGTTGTCTATTTAGTCCCATAATGTAATGTTAAAAGAAACATATGAAGCCAAGTATTATGGGGCTTTAAAGTGAAGAAGGAAGAATGTGTTTGTGCCATCCTAAATATTTTAACAGCCTCCAGGCCACTGTATCACTTGGAATACAAACAGGTAGAGGAACTGTTCTATAAATGATAGCATAGCCTTACTTTAAATTAACTTAAGCTAAGATTTGGTCATAATACTTAAAAACTTGACCGACCAAAGACAGCACAGAAATGGAGTAGAATAGCAAGTAAGGGCGAGGGTGGAGGGACCTTTCCTTAATAGTGGCAACAACACAGAGTAATTGCTTTTAAAAAAAACACTACAGGAAGAGGAAACCCTAAAAAGATAATCGGGCTGGCCTCTTTGTCACTACAGGAAGTGAAAATATATTATTTTCACTGAAATACAAAGTATATTTCGGACTATTTTGATGATACATTATGCATTTTGATCATGAAAGCTGTGAACTAAAATGATCCCGATATCTGTGTGTTGAATTCGTATTCAAACTTTCTTGCCGTACCTAAGCAAGCATCAAAGACAGTACACTTTTTACACATGGAAAAAGAAAAAAAGCAGGTACACAGAATGCTCCACTTTAAAATGGATGATATTATGTAACCAAAAATATAGGGAAATATTTACAAAGATTACACTCTTGAGAAACTGTATTTTTTAAAATAGGTTTTTAATTTCCCGTGCCAATTTACGACCTAACTGAGAGAAGAAGTTGCTTTCCAACATGAAACCACTTTGGATGGTGTCATGTGTTCTCTTGTGCAACTGAGGCACGTTTAAGGCCAGCGGAAACAGAGAGCTCAGACTGATGTCTCTAAAACAAGTCAACTGTGGTGATTGAAGTCATTAAAGTTAACAGCTATCGGTGGCAGTGAACACTTTAAATTTACATTTAAAGCAGAATTGTAACAAGACCCAATTTAGCCTTCATCAAAGGCCTCCCTTTGTAGGTCACACTTTATAATTGGGTTTGTTTCCAGATGAGTAAAAATGTAAATTACACTTTGATTGATCTGCTACTTAACAAATTACATCGTTGTTTTGCAGTTTGAGAACCAACACTATTCACCAATCCATGCCTCGCTGTAATGTTGGTTTGGTATAGAATAATTCTGGATATTTACAAAAAAAGCAGATATTTCTAAACCTCTGTGACCCCCGACTTACACAAAAAAAGTAGTCTATTAAGATATATTTAGATGGCGTACTAGAGATGGGGCTGCCAAGGTGAAGCTAGCAACTTTAAATATACCAAATATTTCCCTAAAAGAAAGGTCTATCAAATTCTAATTCTTATGTCATACTAATATATATATTATTTTAGCACTAAAACATTATAAAAATGCATTTCTAAAGCCAACACACTCCCTAAAGTGTCTGAATAAACACCAGAGAAGTGATGTTCTGGTCATTAATTCTAACTATAAATACATTTAGCATCTTGCCAATTAATAGTGTTATATTATGTTTCAGTAGTTTTACAAGTTGCTTGCCTTTAGAAGATATTGTGCATTTCTAGTGTCTTTTCCTATCAAGCTTGTCATCAACATTAAGCGCTTTAAAATGGCAACATTTCGTCTGTTTCTGCTTTTAACACCGCAGGCCAATTCATTTTGCACAACAACGATTAGATTCAAAGTGATGGTACCCAATATGCATCTTTAATGGGTTTTAACAGTTGGAGTATCCCCACAGAGAACAGTGTATATAACTTTTAATGCTCTTTCCACAGTGGGAATCAAATTACTAGACTGCCTTCTTTGTTTGAGATATACAATACAGGAATAGAGACTTCTTGAATATATAGCAAACAAGCATTAAAACCGGAGACAACAGCAACAAAAAAGCTGTGAACACTTTCCCTCATTTTTCGCATTATATATCTATATTTCCTGCAACACGATGTAATCTTGAGCAGCATAAATGTCACATCCCCTCAAGCTGTTACAGATGTTAAAAGCTACTATAAAATCTGTCTGTCCACCAAACTGAATTACTGAACCCAGAGGCAGGAGCTATCGTCTGAGATGATCTTAGATATATGAAATATGCTTCAATACTTCTTCTGTAATGCATTAGGTTCTGTCTTAGACTTCAGTGGAGATTTGATCAATATATAATATATATATAATTGTAAAGGTCACCTATTATGCAAAATCCACTTCTTCATGTCTTTTATACATCAACATGTGTCCCCTCTGTGTAAAGAGATTCTGAAAGTTTCAGGAAAAAAGATTCTCTCTCTTTCTGTCCTGATCCATTTATATAAAAACCTGTCTGAAAATGGCTTGTGTAACCATTAACCAATAACCAACCAAGGTAACCCCCCCCCACCTTATCACCTGAATCTCCTCCTAGAGCACCATTGTGTTCTTTTTAACCAAATATCTCTCAGAGGGGCGTGGGGAGTGGCTCCTTATTTTCATCTAAAGTAACAGACAGAGAATCAGCACTTTTGAAACAGGGCTGAAACAGAGGGGATTATGGGATACTGCAATGCACGATCTGTTTCGTAATTTGAGCCAAACACTTCAGAGACATGTTTTGTATATATCTGAGACCTATAATATATTGATGAAAAACAGTTTAATAGGGGACCTTTAATATTGAATGTTCCCAATGTTCTGCATTTCTGTATTTGACTGTTCTCCTCTGCAATCATCTCTTATCCGTGTGTGCCGCAGCTAAATGTTCATCACTTTGAATGAATTTGCCCAATAAACCTGTCACAGCCCAGAGTTGTTGACTGTGTGTGGTGTCAGGTTACAGTGAAACATCCTTTTTTATTAGCTCCAGTTTGGCTACAGATTTACAATGTGACGTTCTAGCCTCACATGACAAAGCTATTAAAACACAAAGTCACTTACTTGTTCTGCTCAGTGTCGTTGCTTTCAGTACATTGAGATGAAGAATACTAAAGTACCATGGTGTATTATCGCCAGTTACTTTAACCAGTGTAGTTAGGTATCCAATATTAAAATGTACTTCAAACTAAAGAATATCGAACAATGTTGGGTATATGATAGAACAATAAATTAAAAAAACACATTTCAGGCTATAAAATACAGTGCATGTTCATGTCAATGTATAGCCTACACATCACACAGTAATTGTGTCGGACTCCACTATAACGACTATTCATTTATAGCACTTTGCAACATGTGCATACTGTACAGCTCATTACCCAGCTTCCTCTGTGTAGCCTTTCTATAATAAACCAAAAAAAGAGGACAACACACACGATACAAGAAAAAAGCTAAGGACACCGAATCAAAAGCAACAAGCATCATTAAGCCACAGACGTTTTCAAAAAGCCTGCCACTTCCCATTGAAGTAACATCAGAATAAACCATCATCAAAGCAGAAGCAACATGGATCTGAACACACAATATGTACTCCAGAACAGCTGCATCCATTACCAAACAACTCATTACAGCTAAGAGAGAGCTGTAGGGAATAAACCAAACACACAATGCTGCCTTGCTCATCAACACTGAGGTTCTCCTGTGATCAGTGGTTGAATGTAACTACGTACATAATCATTTTAACAGAGGCAGTGGTAATCTACTGGAGTAGCCTACATTCTTTAAATGCTATTGTATACTTTTACTACTACATTTGAGAGGGAAATACTGTTTTTTTTACTGAATTGAATAGGACTTTGAAACGTTAAGTAGCCTACATAATAGGCTATTATATGGTTTACTTGAGTTACAATTTCTTTGCAGTACTTTTTAGTAGATTATTTTTACTTAAGTGAAGAACCTGAATAAGATAAGATATACTGTATTGATCCAAATTTGGGGAATGTTTTCACAGCAGCATGTAGGTAAGACATTGCACATACAAATAAGAATACAAATTAAAATAAATTCAATTCAAACCATAAAGATATGCATATCAGCATGTAGAAGATAATACGCAAAACAGTGAATATATACATACTTGTGTTTTGTACTCACCTGTCTGGAGACATTTGAGTTAGCCTTGAACAGCGAGGACCTCCACACTTCTCCAGGTTAAACTCCTCTGCTCAATCATTTTCTAAACATAAACTAATGAGTCCATACTGCTCTGTCCAATCAGTGCTCTCAGCTTCTCAGTGACAGTGGGCTTCTCTGGGTTTTTATGACCTAACTGAAATGAAAGTTCCTTAGTGAACGCAGAAATTACGTTAGCATGCTAGCCCGATCCAGCTGCACCTGTTGATGCAAATGTGTGGGTGTGTTTGATTTGGGTTAGTGCAGGCCAGGTGGTGCGTTAAAGCTCAAAAAGAAATTGCTTTTTTTTTCACTTTTACCGAGGTACTAGAATGTGTACATTTTGTACAATATTTGGGATAAGAAATGCTTAAGTAAAGGTAAAATGACAGATATATATTAAAAAAAAATACTCAAAAAAGTAAACAAAAATAGACTTGGTTGCAGTCACTAAAGTATATGTATTGTGTTACTTCCTCTCATGCTTTAATACATTTAGACTTGTTTAAAGAGTGATACATAAAGCTCCACTCTCGACCCCAATCATTCGTTCAGTGTCCTAGTAAATACATATGAAAAACTAAAATGTACATGTGAATTTTAGTCCCATATTTTGTCAACTGTTCATCTTTCTCAATCCTTTTCTATGAATGATGAATCGATGGCGGTTGACAGCTCCTCTGAGGGCCATTCAGGTGTTAGGGATCTACAGAAGTCAGGACAGATGCATCCAAATGTTTGACTGACAGTCGAGCATGTCGAGGCATAAACGAACAGGCTCCTCTTCAGATTAACTTTCTGCTGCTCAAGCCTCGAGATTGATCTGTGCCAAGGACTAACCTTTGAGTGGGTATAGTAAAAAAGAGATTGGATCTGTTCTTGCAAGGAAAAACCTCTCAGGGTTGAGAGAGAAAGAGCATGATCAAAGAAATATGGCACTTTTATTAAATCACTTACAACTAGTGTCTGGGATGTGCTCTCACACACACACAGAAAAATCCCACAACTTTTGTGAAGGTCAGTCTAGTTTCAGTCAGTCAGTCAGTCAGAAGTCAGTTTTCTTTTAAATTCAAAACAGAATACAGGTCATTTTAAAAGGTTTGTGTGTTTTTCACTATGATTTAAGAGAAAAACAGACATCAATTTCCCTCATCAAAAGAAATATACTGAGGTCAATTTAATCAATAAGAGTGCTTTCTGTTTTGTCTTTCAATAAGTAAAAGATTGCTTGGAAACAGTAGATAGTGCTGGCATTTTTTAGCACATATGTTAAGACTCCACTATCTAAAAGTACAGGCTTGTGTTATTCAATTTGTATTATTACAATTGTGTAATTGTCTTTATTCATTTCGCCGTGTTGTTGAAATGAATTATAATGAAGTGAGCAGGCCTTAAAGGATTAGTTCAACATTTTAAGAAATGTGGTGTTTTTTTTTATCCAGACAAACAGAAATGTGTAAACTACTATTTGTAGTTTTTTAGGTGTATACTGGATTTTTTAACAAAACGAGGCTAGCCGTTTCTAGCGTTTTAGGCCAAAAATAATGAAGTCATGGTTCAAGCTTCATACTTAATGTACAGTGATAGTACTGATTCTTAGTTGGGGGCCTGTTTCCGAAAATGCAGAGTTATTCCATTTACAGAATAAACAGAGAAAGTTAATTTGGAAAAGCTACAGTTTGTTACATTCGCTCCTTGCATTGTTAATTTAACAAGGTATTCTGTATACGTCATGGATGCAGTAGAAGTTGACAGTGAGCATATATACAGTCATCGACAGTGAACTGCAAAGGGCTGCAGGCAGTCAACTGTATTGTGTTTGTTGCATATACGGTGTGAACATTAAAGGGCTGATGGTGTTGCACCACCGTGATTACACTGTGCTGCTGCAGGTTAGCTGGGACCAATGTGCTGTCAGCCTGCTCTGCATTAGGACAGATGGAGCACAATGTGGATGTGGACATCAGCTGTTTCTACAGTCTGTCCCTCTGCAATGTCCTGGACTTTCTTTGTCTCAAAATCTATTGGTAATCAACCAATGCTCCTTTGTGGATCATGTGTATGTATATGTTTTAAATTTGATTTCTTTTTTTCTTGACTTTCTCCTTTCTTATGGTCTTATATCAAACCAGTTAGACATTGATGAAAGATTCAAATGCATTCGCCAGGCAAATTAATCAATTATGGTCTGTAAATGAGGCGTGCGTGACCTTTAAAATTGATCTATTCACAGTTTCCACAATTTCCTCGAAGGTTCAGCTAATCTTTTTTGAATTTCCAGATGAATAAAATGAGGCTTACAATTCAGTTTCAGGTAACAACACAATCTCAAAGACTGAATTGCCGTTCTTAAAACTGGACTAAATTTGATATAACGCAGATTGTGGCAGCCATATTTTTTTGTTTTATTTTTTTAAAACAGAGCTGATTTGGATGAACATTCATTATCCTGATTTGCTTGCTGGGTAATATCTAGTAGGAGTAAGTGTGGTAGTCTTGTGTTTTCACTGATTAAGGAACAAGGAGCAACCCACAGATTCATTAATCATCAAAAAAAATGATGCTGTGAAAAAAACACTCTTCAAAACCACAAAAACTTTGTATTAAATTCTACTGGAGAACCCACTTCTTCTAGAGTATCTATTGGTGAATTTGAGAAAATGTGTAGAAAATGATGCACTAAGGATTTGAAGAAAGCTGATACATATTATACGTTGTATGATATGAGAATTAAAAAAGTGGGAATTACTGTGGCCATTGTCCCTTTTCATCCATTTTATCACGTGCATGCTGGAACTTTCCAACAAATCTTACTGAACCTCTTTTTTTCTAAGACAAGCTTGTTAAAAAATCACTTTTAACTATTGTGTGCAAGAAGTGGAATACTTCACAGGAAAAGAAAAATTGAGCTGGCAGATATTTCTATTCGACAAAACTTCACAGCGTTATTTATTTTGATCCACTGACCTGTGGATGAGACAGAACCACATGTGCCTGTCAGCCATTTTTCCTCATCATAATCAATAGGCCAAGAATAGCGGTTGAAGGTAATCCCTGTTGATCCATCTTTCTCAATCATCCTTTCCACCATTACCCCTGAGGTCGGCTGCCTTCAGAGGCAACAAAGTTATCCCCCCTCCCCCCTGGTAGGAGCAGCATGGCACTGAGGTGCTGGGAGAAAAGCTAATGAGTGTATTTGTCATATCTCTAATGGCTCACTATATCACCACGGCACCTTGGCTTGGGATTTATGATAATCATGTCGGCAGAAAGAGAATGTGTTCTGCTTTAGGATTTTCTCCTTTTCTGAAGAGCGAGAATGTTGAATTGATGGCAGCTCTTTTCTTTGAGCCTTGTGAAACATTGACGATGTGCTATGGTAAATGACAGCCTTAAAACACAGGGTGGAGAAATTGGTGTTCGCATCAGCAGGAATGGCAAACTAATGATGAGTCAACTTTGCTATTGATCAGAGCTTATTTCAGCCCCTGGGACCCAGACCAACCACATCCTTCTCTCAAATTATGCTGAGATGTCTCCACCGATACCAACCCCAAAAACTTTCTTTTCTACTTGCCTCGCAATTCTAATCCAGCAGAAGAACTTCATCTTCTTCCCTCAAGTCCCAAGTGAGTTATTTTTTTATCAACAGTCTGTACTCAACATGCAAATGACTGTGTGTCTCTGGTTCTGGAGTACTGATCACCCCCAAAGAAGACATCAAAGACACATTTTCACAAAAGATATATTGAGATTCAAGTTAAAGTAAATTGATAAATTAACATGTTGCACTGCCTTTTCTGCCTTTTTAAAAAAAAATTGTATTATACATAAGCTATTCTTCACTTGTTTACAGTGAGAGTGCTGAGGTGTGTACAGCAGCATATTTCAATATGCTTTTTTGGAGTATATTTTATGTAGCATGAATAATGGTGTGTGTGGGTGTGAGAAGGGAGGGAAACATATTTGTTGAAGATTCCTCAAGGGCGGCTGCAGCAGCTTCTGTGGAGACGAAAACACACGTACACGAGGGGAGAAGATGCAGGCTGGTTCTGATGCACTTTAAAAGCACAATTGATCAGCAATTCCTTCTGTGAGCCCACAAATTCTTCAGACTTCAACACACCTCCTGAAGGTTACGGGCACAGAGTGGATAACAGAGGGATGCCCTGAGCAGAGATGCCTTACTTTGATGACATTAGACATTATCGGGGTATTTTTTAAAAACCTACTGCCCTCATGTGGCTGCTTCTGGGTCGCAGGACAGGAGGACAGAAACATCTTCAAAACAACATGAAACTTTGATGAGTCATGAGATTCTCTGAAATATAACTCAGAGAGATTTTCACCGGCTGAATCCTGTAGAAAACAACATGATGGTCGTACAGCTCCCAGAAATCTGGAAATCTACCCAGACTCGGCATGCTTTGATTTAGTCAGTACACATAATGGATGATTCCTCCTGAAAGAAAACACCTTCATCAGCATCCGAGTTTTAGTTCAGTTCAGATATTTTCCTCTCTGAGCTGTTTGATTCTTCTCTGTGTAAGGTTTAGAATACTGCTGTAAAAAATGGCCATTACTTGACTAATTAACAATTAGTCACTCATGTACTCATGTACAGTTCATTAACAATCAACATATATAACATACATGTCAAATTTTTCTTGATATAACCAAACTTCTTTAATGGGGCCCTATCATGCTTTTGGGGGTTTTCCCTTTCCTGTAGTGTGTTATATAGGTTTTTGTTTCCGTAAATGGCCTCCATTGGTTTTATTCGTAACATATTGACATCACTATGTAACACTCACGCATCGTACACACGGTTCCGTCACGTGCTTCAACGGAGACGCTTCCCATTCACTTTGAATGGGGTGACGTCACGCTTTGCCGAACTGAGTTGTGGTTCTGTTGCTTCGCTTTGCCTCTGTTGCTCGCGGTGAAAGTTGAGAAAAGTTCAACTTTTCAAGCGTCGACGGATGCGCCAGCCAATCAAATCATATGCCAGTACAAGCGCTAGCCAATCAAACCGCATGCTTTGTGTGTCGGGAGATTAATGTGATTGGTTGTTGGTCGCGCGCCAGACACGCCTACCAGCAAGCTTCAACGTGACGGAACCCTGTGTACGATACGTCACGCTTCTATTAGCTAGCGCTCCAACACATTATACCTAACAGGCTAAGGAGCGGGACATCTCTAACTGGTTGACCAATCACAATCTCAACAGAGCCTGCCGCTAACCAATCAGAGCAGACTGGGCTCTGGTTTCAGACAGAGGGTGAAAAGAGGTGCTGCAGCACAGGCAGTATGAGAAAAATAAAGAGCTTTTTAAACATCTACTTTTATGTCCTCTTTAATAAAATACTGAATTTGTGGCAGGGTTGGATGATTAAAAAAAGTCCAACAATGTATCATCGAATCCAGCTATAGAAGAAATGTAATCCACATGAGTATAAACAGACTCGGCCAAGTTATGGTACAGTATACTGATATATTTTATGTGCAGACGTTTCAGTATAACAGAGAAAGGAAAATATACTTTGCAGAACTGAATGAACACATAACTCCAAGGTCACCAAATATAATGACTAAGTTTGAAGTCTGTTCTTCCTTACATGCTTTTCATTGCTGGAGTTTTGTTCCTCTTCATGCTTTTCATCGTCTCAACTCCATTGTCTCATGGTGGATCAGACGATTGTGCTGCTGAACACTTACAGATAAAGCTGCAGTCCTATGACGCACTGAATATAAAGTGATTGAATGGTGAGTGTGTATTCATCGAGCCCACTGTAATCAAGACATTGTTATTGGGCATCAGAATCGCTGTCTTTCTGTCTCACTCTCAAAACTCAGTGGATTATAAAACAACCTCAATGCACATTCATTTCCTTTTGCCTCATACTTCTGTAACTTTGTCTCTCTTCCAGAACTTTATTCTTTACCCGCACACTCTATAGATACACACCATAACCTTTTATGACTTCTTCCGTCAACCATGCCCCCAATTAAACTTATGACCCAAAATATCCAGTGCACTGGCTTAAAAGCTAAAAATAGCCAGCCATCTTCTGCCCACACATCACTCAAAACAGCATTAAAATATCAATGTATTCCCTGCTTTAAATATACTCATCCACTATAGTTCCCATCATGACCATTAATGTTCAGCTTCCATCAACACCTGAACCAACCGTTTCATAACTAACATTTTAACGGTTGAACACCTGATCATCCCACCTCCTTTTTATCTTTTTTTTTATAAAGCTGGACTTGTCTTGAAAGCATGACTTTATTAATATAGTGTAGTGCTTTCATATATATTGTGGGTCTTTTAACAGACACATTTAAAACAAATATTCTACATCAAGGCAGCAGAGGCTGGGGTAAATGGGTCAAGCCCCTAAAACCCAGGACTGAACATCTCCCACAATGCAACCTGCTATATTTTGTTTATCCCCTGTTCTCAACAGTTTAAAATGAGTGCTTGTGACTGGCATATGTAACACTAGCTCTTTTATATGTGGGTGCCACTCTTGGCATCGTATCAAGGGGCTACTGTGATTTAAGTAATGCCTTTACAAACATTTATGAGGGAGAGTTCTCCATGAGGTATTTATTTTATGAGCTAACAGCATGAACAGGCTTTATAATTATCACACCTCAATTTGAAACCACCAAATCGATCAAGGCAGAGAAACTGAGACTTTTAAATCCTGGACAGTTTTATCTAATCACTGTTGTGCTGGATGGATTTTTCTCTAAACACAGTGGATCTGATAGTTAACTTGGTGTGTATTGATCTGAAGCAGAACAGAGGCGTGATCCGAGGCTTCGATACAAACGAAGCGATATAGTCATTGATCCTGTAAAGTCTCCAGGGATCAGTGTTGTAGAGTTTCTTCATCATACCAGCGATGAAGTTGGCCTGCTTCCTCCCACACGCCTCATCATTTAAAAACGTCAGCCCGACAGCATATGGGATCCGCACGAAGAGAAAAATCAGAGCAGGACAACTCTCAATTATATTTGAAAACAACATGTGGACTCAGAGTTTTGGTATTATCTGAGGGATAACAGAAAAATGTTCCCTTTCATATTCTCATCCTCAGAAGACTTATATTACTGAGAATGTGTTGCTACATTGATCACAGACTGTGCACACCACCAGGAGAGCCAATAAATGTCTAATCTAAAAACAATATTTCAGTAAGAAAGGGGTTATTCGTATTTTACAGCATATATTCATGCTTTATATTCAAGACACTATATACTATATTACAAGGTTACAGTATATAGTGTACTGAACCCTCTTGGTTAATAAAGTTACGGCAGATTCCTGATGATATAAGTAATTTAGGTTGCAGATGTGAAAAAGTCTGTATTCTCATATTGATGAATGAATGATATACAAATTCCCTTCAATAACCTTTTTCTTTTAGCTACTTTAGCGTACTGGAAGTGTACAGTATATAGGCTTTCTTACCCAAATCGAGCTGTCATTTAATTAAATTCACATTTCAGGCATTGAGATGGTGTTTCAAATGAAGTGGTTGGTAATGGTAACAATAAGAGCCAAGGAGTCGAAAAGCAGTAATTAACTTGTAACATTTTCAAGTAAAATTACTTTTTGCCCCATTGATACACAGCTATTTATAATGAGTTATTTCACATATGAATGGCACGACTTGATCCCTAGCTATCTCCTGTAAATCAGGCATATATGCTATTTTTCACTTCTACTACTCTAGACATTGCAACATTGTATGTTTTACTCCATTACATAATGTTTAAAGCTATTATTGTGGTTAGCCACATTACAGATAGAGGAGCAAGCATGTTCCAGAAAAATATTGCTGTGTCAGTGATATTATTGAGTCTATTTCACTGATTCAATGATCTAACCCCACTTGTACAAAATAACCCAAAACGTTTCCAACTTTTCACTTGTCGCACATTTTCTGGCTTTTCTGTGTTAAAAAGTCGTCAAGGATTCTCTATCTTAGTATTATTTCCTGTAATGTGTCACAGGCACAGAATGCAAACAGTGTTGACAAATTAAATTTGTTCAAAAGACAGGTTGTTAATATAGATTTGTGCACATTAAAAATACCTGGAAATTCAATGGATGCATGGTTATATTACATGGAAAACACAAGGTACAGTGTGACTCATTGCTCTCCCACAGCGGCACTAATCAGCTCATCAGCTTCATCCAGAGCACCATATGAGCAGGAGACGAGTGTGAGATCCACACCACAGAGTTCATTGGCTGCCCTGAATTCCACATGACCATCATCCCTCTGTTTCTCTGAGGTAGCCAATGACGTTCAGCCTAGTGGGCGGCCTGAGGCAATGGCAGCATCACTTGAGGTGGGGAAACAGTAATTGCGGTCGAATAGTAAAAAAATTCAGGTTATGATTTTTGGACTATTCGACCGCAACCCGTGTGTCAGATGAATCCAGGGTGTGACAAACCTCCCAGCATGCATCACTCCACCACTGACGGCCAGTGGCTGTTCAGCTTTTCATCGGAGGTCAGCAGACGTATTGCAGGTCGTTGGACTTTACTGTAACTCTTTCAACTATTCTTCTACAACCAGCAGTAGCATACCATGAGGGATTAAGATTTCGAGAAATATATATACAAGAAAAACTACACATTATGTACATTATGAAACTCTGTTTTATTTGGGACTGATGATGCAGTACAATCCACTAATGGAGGGTGCAAAGAGCATACATTATAAAGCATATTAAAGTTTTATTTGGTCAGATACAAAATATAAATCCTCTTCATTCACAGCTTTATTTTGTTAAATATCTTTTTTTCCTTTTCCTTCAAGAGGTGTAACATAACATGGCAGGGTATGAAATACTGAACAAAGAATGACTGAACAAAAAAGAAGCAATAATAAATATGTTATGGAAAATAATTAGCAACCAACATCATATGACATTTGTTTACATTTGTGACATAAAATTGAGGTGTGTGCGTTAATGTAAACGTTAAAAAATCTGCTTCTAAGGTGCTTAAATATTTTAACATAGAGTATGTACAAATGTATACAAGCCAGTCAATCTAAACACCAGATGAACTTAGACGAACACCCAGCTGTTTCCCCACAGTTTTGCTGTTAAAATACATCATTTCAAGTCTAATTAATATGTCTTTTTTTACAATATTTTGGAAGATAACTCCGGTTTGCTGCTTGTAAAGTGGCTAGAAAAAAAAGCCAGTGTTACCAGTTACTTTGGCAGGTTAACTTGCAAGTCTCGTCTCTACTCTAAAAATAATTTGGCTACCGAAATATTTAAAAGTGCTGCTTTAACTGTGGAATGTAGAAAGTTATATCACTGCCCTGTTTAGGTTTATTTACACGGGACCTTTACGTGTTTTCCTCTGCAAGGGCAAGATCTTCACGTCTTTTCTTCGACCTGCTGTCCGTTTGTTTAGCGTAGCGTCCTCGTCCTCCGCTGTCTGCTGCTTGGCAAAGTTAACGAACACCTGCAAAACAGACAAACCAAGTCAGTACATTGTTGAATATTTTTTTAACTGCACTAAGGCACAAAAGGACCGTAGTGTAGCTGATTGTAAGTCATATTTTAACCAATAGAAGCGCAAGTGTTACATAAATATGCCACTATGTTACACAAGTAAACAAAGAAGTCCAATGGAGGCGTTCCAGGCAGGGGGGGAGTGTGTGGGAGAGAAACTCCCTCTGGGGGGAACTTTTGGGATTTAGCCTTTGCAGACCATTTACATGCACACAAACCTATATAACACACTACAGAAAGGGAAAACCTCAAAAAGCACATTAAGGCCTTTTTTTATACACTCTTCTCTTAAATAAATACAAATAAAAAATAGGATGAGAAATGAAACTGTCTTGTTATCTGAACATGTACTTGTAGGAATTTATTTTGTATTTGTTATACTTTGTTATATTTTAATTTAACCCTGGAAATTGGTGAATGTATGTATATGTGTACATATGTATGTGTATGTATATATATAATTTTGTTTATCTGTGTTAATTACGGAATTATCTTTTATTTTCTTTATCCTGCAACAGGATGACTAACAGGAGGGCTTCTTCTGTATAGGCTATGCTTTCTGTCCTCCCGCTTCTACTAATTTAGTTTCTTTTTTAGATGTATAAACTGTCTAAATTGTTGAAATAGTAGAATAAATAATAATAAAAAATATTCAAAAAATAAATAATATAGACCATTCTTCCTTCAGAAACATCATCAGGACTGATTCCCCTAAATGCCTTTAACACAGTCTGAGACTCTTATTGTCTGTGTTCAGAAGTACCTGGTCCAGTGTTGTCTGGGAAACAGAGTAGTCTTCGATGCTGAGCCTTTCTTTATTGGCCACCACCAGCTGGAATATCCTGGCCAGGGAGGAGGAGGCGATCTCGTACTGCAGCGTGTTGTAGTGCTTCTCCCTCTGCACGCAGCCGGGGAAGCTGCTCTCCATGAAGCTCTCCACGGGCTCCAGGTCCAGAGACACGCCCGCTCGAGCTGCCTTCATCTTCATGGTCACTACGTAGCCGTCACCAAACCTAAAGCAAGGAAACACAATGCGAAGAAAGAAACATTTTACAATTTAAATCTCTTAACTTTTTATCCCCCAAGGTTGTTGTACAACTTTGCATTGTTATTTTTTCAAGTTTGACTGTATCCTTATATATTCCTTTTCTGTTCCATGATGCAGACCTTCATTTAAGATAAGATCAGACTAAATAAACCTTTATTAAATCAAACCGTTAATAGCAATACAAGTAAAATAAAGGATAGGCAAGGTATGAGGTCACACAAGAGTGATTAGAGTAAAAATAAGAATAACTAAGAAACAGTTTAGGTAAGAATAACAACATTATGATTAGGAGAACATGAGTAGTTGGTTTTGCAGGCATATCAATATGAGTAGAGATATATATTAATATTATAAATATAAAAGTCTATGTGTCACAGTAGGTACATACAGGGCTGTTTATACACTGGTCAAGCCTTGGTTGTAGAGCCAAATAGATTCTAGCACAAAGTGTGGCCAAAGCACTTCATTTTTACAGGTTTAGATTTATGATATTAAAATACTACACACACACTTTACACACAAAAAACCTCTTACTTGTATTTGAGATGCTGGATGGTACCCAGACACTTGAAAGTCCCATTGACCATGATGGCCAGTCGAGTGCAGAGGGCCTCGCACTCCTCCATACTGGTGAAAAAAAACATCATCAATCTTTATTTTTACTGCTGCTACTCCATGTCAATGAGCAATGAATCATACTTTATAGTTCTAAATAATTCAGGTGGTTGGCAGAAGAGTTACAGTAGCTGTGTTGCTCAGCTGCTGCAGCAGTGTGCTCTGGATTAATTTCATTATTAGATGTTGAACCTGTGTGATGTTAGCACCACGGCACGCCCGTCCTGGATCACACTCATGATGGCATTCCACAGGAAGCGTCGAGAGTGGGGGTCCATCCCTGTCGTGGGCTCATCCTAAACACACACACACACACACACACACACACACACACACACACACACACACACACACACACACGACACATTCTCTGAGCACATCATTCCATATAAACAGAGACCAAGTCCTTATCTCTATCAGCATATGGCAAACATCTCTGATTTATGCCAATTTGAATTGGACTGTACAGTTCCCTGCCAATGTATAAAACATTGGAGGCCAGGCATGACTGAATCCATATGGCTCGCCATCTGGATCCATTGTCCATTTCATTGATAAATGCTTGCATCCATCCCAGAAACCCAAACAATGGGCTCTCTCACCAGCAGCACCAGCGCCGGGCACCCGATCATCGCGATCGCTGTGGAGAGTTTCCTCTTGTTGCCTCCGCTGTAGGTCCCGGCGCAGCGGCCCGCGTACTCCGTCAGACCCAGCTTCTGGATGCCCCACTCTGTCACCTATAGGGGAGAGGGGGAACATGCATTTATTAAACACGTACAGTACACCTTATCACTTTACATTTTAAAGATGCACTGAAAAAACTGAAAAGTTGACTTGAATGTCAACAAATATCAAATAACTGTATCAGGTTAGTTGAAAGCCGTAATATTATTATGACCTATTTTTGTATTTAAACGTAATATTATTGCTTTCAAATAACCCTATCAGAATCAGAATCAGAAACGGGTTTATTACCAGGTAGGTTGACACGTACGAGGAATTTGACTTGGTCTCGTGGTGCATACATCAAAGTAAAACAAACATTTAAAAACACAGATAGAGAACTATTATAAGAAAACTATAATAACGTTAAAAATAATGAAAATATAGAAAAAATGTAATATAGCAGTATGTGCAATGCAATAGAATGAAGTTACTGTATGTGATATCTTGTGACATAATAAATGCCATTAAAGTCAACATCTCAGTTTCAGTGCCGGCCAAACGTACTGTTTACTGAGCCCTTTACAACAATTTAACAGCAAAAATTAAAAGCACAATTTAAACAGTTGTGGAAAAAGGACCCCCCCCCAAAAATGAATAAAACAGATTTAAAGGCCAGCTCTGTTTCAGGAAGCCCCCTGGACACTGGAAGTGGAGACAGGAGAGAAATGGCTAAGCTGTCAATCTTGTTGGACAACGTGTCTCCCCCCCTTCCCCAATTTGTCTGCCCCGTGCAGCTCGTTCAGCGACAGGCTGCTTCACCCGCGGTGTCTCACAGAGAGTAGTTGTTCTACTCTTTTATTTTGTCTTACTCTTATCTGTACTGTCACCTTTGCAGTAACAAGGTACATGTACCCAATGTCGAACGAGTGAAGGATTCCTGATTCCTGATTCTCTGCAGCGCTCAGTAAGACAGTTACAGATTAAAGGAGCTGAGTCGTACTCACTCTTCGGATCTCGCACTCGGGCACCCCTCTGAGACGAGCGTACAGGTACAGATGCTCCCTGCCGGTTAGCAGCTCATCGATGGCTTCAAACTGAGGGCAGTAGCCCATGTTCTGGTGCACGTCCAGAATCTCTGTCAGGATGCTGCAAAACAAGACACAAGGAGCCACTCGTTACATTGAGCCAATCAGAAACATGATTTAAGAGTGGGATTAATCATCTAAAACATCCAGATTTGAGAGGGGAGCTGATTCCTCTGACAAAATAATGCAAAAACTGAACACAACTATACAAAAATGCATGATCATCTGATTGTTAGTTGAATATAATGGAAAAGGTGCTATTGTATTTAAGTTCATGCCCTTTAATAAATTGATAACTCCCAATCTGGAGTCCTGAGATACATTTGTAGGGTCATATGAAAGATAATAAATAAATGGTGTAGTTCTATACAGAAATTGTGTTTTTTCCCCCCAGTTATCTGTTCTGTTATTTAACTTGTTTTGTTAAGCACTTGCTGCCTTCACCTCACCTCAAAACGAACCCAGACTGTCCTTATTTATGAAGTGTCAAAAAAGTTGGTATAGAAAATGATTTCTAACAGGTAGAAAATTAGAATTCAAATCACTTTGCAGTAGCTCCACAAAATATATGTATCGAGTCTTCAAAAACAAAGCGTCGATGAACCCTAGCTCCTAGTTTTTCTATTCAGAGCACCGCATGTGTTGGTTTTATAGTCAGATAGTGTCATCAAACAGAATTATGTCAGATTGACCTTCTCTGTGTTTAAACTTTCTAACTCATTGGACTGTTTCACTGTTTCCGGTCTCCCATCTGGAACGCCATGCAGGATGAACCGAGAGCAGAGTGCTGCGAGCTCAGTGTGTGTTATATGGACCGCAGGGGCATTTTGGACGGATCTTTATGTACCTGTACCCAGCCACAGTGCCTCCCCCGAGCTGACATCACTGTCCCCAGTCAGCATTTTGAAGGTCGTCGTCTTTCCAGCTCCATTAACTCCCAAAAGACCAAAGCACTAACAGGACAAAATACAATCAGTCTGTTGATGCGAGGACACATTCTGCTGAATTACAGACAATAAAGTGCTGAAACGCACTCGCTGATACAGACTGCTAATATCATTTTGAAACTTTTAAATCAAATCGGCTTAATATAATGATAATGAAAATAATCTGAATCTCTAACAGTCTGATGGCAGCTTAATCAGCATTTCGTTTAACTGAGCAAACACAAAAAGAACAAAACTTGATATAAATGAACCAAAGTAACTGAATGTAAAGTGTTTTTACCTCTCCTGCAGGGACACCCACACAAATCCGGTCCACAGCTGCCCTCTTCCTGCCCACATACGTCTGTGCAGAGGAGGCAGGGAAACATGATGACTGATTCATATTTGTTTAGTGCATTTAAAACGATAACAAATATTTTCTACAGCTTCTTTCTACAGCACTAATCTGCCTGCTTATAGTTTTGAGCATTTTTTGTTCTGCACTTGAAATTGGTTTGAAAGAAACGGGATTAAATATCATGTTTTATTTCATTTAAATAATAAAAAATTACATTTCTGAGATTATAATCATCCTCCATAAACAAATGGTCATCATCTAATAAAAATAGCCCCAAACAAAAACAACAGACAATAATTATTTTTATATTTAAAATGTCCCCTGTTATGTTGTGGACTAGCTTTTGTATTGTATTGTTCTTTCCATTTTATGCCTTTTATGTATTTTAAAAATATATATTTTTGCATTTTCTTTCCATTTCTTCAAGCAGTAAATTAAAAATAATTTTCCGACAATTAAAGGGAGCATTTAACCCACTAAGGTTTTGTGGATATACCCATGAATACTGCAAGGGATTACTTTGTTTCTTGTACATTTCATTCAACTTTATACATGATATATTTCAAAGTTAAAGGTGAAAAAATCACAAAGACAGGCGAGCCAGTGTCTCTACCTTAGAGAGGTCTCGGATCTGCAGGATGTCTGTCTTGCTCGCTCCGTCATAAACTCTCTGCCTTTCTGCTGCCACGTCTTCATCCTCGTCTCGTACTGTAGTCTGCGGGCACTTTGTGAACCTGAAGAGGGCGAGAAAATCATCTGTGGATGAGCATCTTGTATTACAGTTTTATCTGATTATTTATCTGACCGTCTGTGAAAGAGTTTGTAAAGAAAGGTCAAGACATGTTTGTAACAGCTGAGATGCTGTGTGTGCAGACCTGTACTGTCTGTGTTTGAACAGTAGCTTACCAATTGTCCATGAAGAAGCGGTACTGGATCAGAAGATTAAGAATAAAGAAGACAAAGCCTTCCACTGCCATGAAAGCTATATTTTTCCCCACAAAGTCCCACCGGAACGGGTCCTGTGTGAACTCCTCACCTGAAGACAGATATATACTGAAAATGAACCTCTGTTCAGCACAAAGTCAGTCGTTTTTATATTTCACAAGCAGTACAAATATATTTTCCAGACAGTGGCTACAGCAATAATAATAATAATATTTGTTTAGACTGAGGAGTAGCTAGTCAAGACTATCTATTGGAAATAAGATATCCTTTATTCGTCTTACAGCAGGAAACTTTACAGCATTACAACAGCAATGGTACAGAGCAGATTAGAGGCACAAATAAAGAGAAGACTAACATTTAATAAAGAGACAAACATGTGTTAATAAAATACAAAAACAATAGAGTAAACATACATGGTATAGAAATAAGGGGAAGCATTAAAAAAGTTAGTGAACTGACATATCTAAAGTGTTAAATTAAGAGAATGTATATAAATAAGTATATTAAGACAGGTTATGTCACCTATATATGAACAAAGATTCAAATAGCAGTATGTTCTGACTAATTTATTTGAAATATTTTAAGTGGACCTATCATGCTATATTTGAAACATATATTGTAGGGCCATACCTATACAAACCATGTCTGTGAAGTTTTTTTTTCAAAATACCAAACAGTTCCCCCATTGTACCCATGCCTCATACTGAGAAGAGGAGGCGGAGCTAATGCCTGATCAGAATTCTACCGGAGATAAAGTTAAATTCGGTTGTGATAAAACGCCATCCTGTTTAAACCACGTCAAGGATTATTTCTGAAATAGTATGGAGCTCAAATGCTTTTACTCTTGCAGGTTTATCACAAGGTGAGTTCTTTTTTTATTTCCTGCTTTTTAAACACATGTGCTCTTCAGTACAGGTTAGCTCTGAGTGTTAGCGAGGCTTGCTAATGTAAACAAAGACGAGATTACGTCCAAAACACGTCAGGCATTGTTTCTGATAGCAACTTTCTGTGGGTCCGCTGCCGATTTGACGTCAGTTCGGATGGAATCTGTATCCGCTCGTTGTACAACCGTTTTTAAAAGATTTGGGTACGGAGGAAAAGAGAGGGTTTTATTTTCTGACGCTGCGTGAGTTCCCCGACGCACCGGGGACACATATGTATGTATAAAAGACATCACAAAGTGCATTTTGCATGATAGGTCCCCTTTAAGTGATGGCGGACTTTGCTACAGATCTTGTAATAGTAAAACTCAAAAGGTAAAGGAACATTAGGAACTGAATTAGTTGTAGAAGCCAAAATGCTTATTTAGCCTGAGGCAATTATTTCCATTATTGTTGTTATTTTAGACTGCACACATTTGTATTTAATAATCACTTCCGGCTTTGTCACATGGGTGTGGTTTGTTTGCATTTAGTCCACCTGTTGTTTGCCAGTAAGTAGTATGACACAGAGGCACAGACATTTTCTGTTGACCGTTTGGTCCTCTTTAAGTTATGGTCTGTTTATTTGAGTTATTTAACATCGTTAAGCTATAACTTCAGTACAGACTCTTTTCATTGAACGTGTCAAGTGATGAGCCTACATTAGCCCTCCAGTGACTGTTCATTGGGAGTTTTGTCGGAACACTAGTACTTACCAAATCTGGCATAAACATCCGTCACAGCCTGGTTCATGGCCATGTCGATCAGCCCTCTCCCCAGGCAGAAGTGAGGGAACAGCAGCAGGCCTTTCTTCAGCCACTCATTGAACATCAGCAGAGACTGGCACACACATATACTTATTAATACACATTTCACTTGGGTGCAGGATTGAAAGACAACTTCAACATACTTATTACTGAAAGTCATTATTATCCTGGATATGCATCACTACATCATCTCAGCATTGTGTTTATATATCTCTGCTCAGTTGAAAGAGTATAGATGTGTGCCAGTAAAACCATTTGGTAAAAAGAACCTGTCAGCAGCAGCGTCTCTGCCCTGTCCCCCCTGACTTTTGTTTCCTCTCATTTCAGTTTTTCTCTCTTCTTCTTAAATAATTACTGCCAGTCCAACAGGTCCCATCACTCTCATTGTTTTTGTTACTGTTATTCTGAGCTTCAGACCCTCTGCTGCCCCGGCTGCACATTATTAATGAGCCTCAGGGTTTGAACAAAGTCTTGAAAAGCTTCATTTGGATCGAGATAAGTTAGATGCCAGAATTCAAAAACACAATTATTAACAGCCCATCGTTTCCTTGACACCATTACAAAAAAGTTATTTTCAAGTGTTTACTTGTGATTCACACTCAGAAAGTTTCTCTGAGATCCCTTACTCTAGAAAGTAGCAAGCATTTTGTTAATTCAATAGCTTATATAATAAACAAAGTGACAATATACGTTGATTGCTTTGTATACCCCTTAAAGAGTTAAAAAAAGGGTTTGAATTTTACTCTTACGCCATTACGTTTTTTTAATTTTGCTCGATATTCCCATGAAATATATCAAAAATGCATCTTTGCAGTGAAGATATTGACCCTTAGGGAATCATTAAATGAATTGTCCTTCCTTGCTGTGGGTTGAAAGGTAAAAACAACAAAAAGTAATCTGGCAATTATTTTTAAATCCATACATCCTTACCAGATTGTTTTCAAAGAGCTCCAGGATGAAGGTGATGGCGCTGCTGTTGATGCCTATGAACAGGTTGATGCAGGACAGAGACACGTATGCAGTACTGGGGATGTCGAATATATAGGACATGGGGTACATCAGGGGCGTCACCGACCACCTGGAGGAAAATAAGTAAGTATATATATATATATATATAAGTATATATTAAATATATATATTCTTCTGTTTAGATTTCCTTGATGTTGACTTGGGCTGTAATTCAGTTCCTCTTTTTGTTGTTAAGAGGTGACATATTCTGATAAGGCATTACTCACCTGCACAATAATATATATCATCTTTACAAAAATTAACCATATACAATGAATAGAATACTAACCCATAGAGCAGAAGCAGAGTTATTAGTGCTGGCAGGTTGGATGGTGATGTGTAACACTTTTTATCAAAAGCCATGAAAATGCCAACCACCAATGCAGTGCTGAGGGAGTAGTTCACCTAGGGAAGAGATGAAGCATTCACATGAAGAAAAGGAACAGAAACATCTATTAATATACTAACATTAACATATGTCCAAACCAAATTGGCTTCGAGGAACAATCCACAACATCTGTTTGAAGATGAGTTTATATGCACACATGCCACATTTGGTTAATCACTTTTAATGATTTGAAAACTGCACATCTTTCAAGTCTTAAAAAAAAAGGAAACTCAAAACACAATTGTACAAATTAGCCTTTTAGGAAGCAAACTCCTGCTATCTGCTGCACTTTCTCAATGCATTGCTATGCATTCTAACCTGTCATCTGATTGTGTGTTGAATTTGCATTATCCCCCTTTTATTGCACAATTTCATCATTGTACCTTTAATTTAATGTATTTTTTATGTCTACTATTTGGTATTTTTAGTTTGTTTTATGTCTTTTACTGGTAACTGTGGTGTGTGATATCAATGTTCTGTGAAATGTGAAGCACCTTGAACTGCACTTGTTGTATGAAAGGTGCTATACAAATAAAGATTATTATTATTATTATTCATTTCAGCATTAGCAGGGAGCACATTATATATTGACTCACCATGTCCCAGAAGAAGTTGGCCACCCAGTAAACCACAGGGCTGACCCCGCTCACAAACTGCAGGTGTTTGGCCTTGGTCACTCGCTCCTGGATGAGGTAGAGGACGAAGCTGGCGGGGATGAAGGACATGGCGAAAATAACACAGATCGCAACCACAGCGTCTACTGAAGTTTTCAACCTGAGGAGAGAAGCAGAAAAAGTAATGACAAAGTAAATACATTACATATGTGTAATTAATAACAAACAGTAAATGGCAACTTGGGATGGTGGCTTTACAGAGGAATCCAAACAAAATGCTTTGAAAGCCAAATAAAAAATGTTTGGCTTTAAAAGAGAAAGAATTTAGCAAATGTACAGTTAGGTAAAAGTTTATTTTAAAGACAATTAAAAAAAGTAACTCATGTTAAGTTATATCTTCAATTCACTTTAAATGTAAACTATTTTCTAAAAATGATAGATTCATGTATATACATCTATTTTTATAAACGGGGAAAAAAGAAAGAACAGAAGGCGTTTTAGTCGCTCAAAATCAGAAAAAAAAATATATCTTTAACATTTATAGTAATACAAAATGAATGTGCAAATAAATCCACTTTAAAACACAATTTATTTTAATTAATATTAGATAAACACTCACACTGTGACTTCGGACAGCTGCTCCTTGGTGAGGTTCAGAGGGTGGTTGATGGCGGTGATGCCAAACTCCACAGGTTTGGAGGAAGGAGGCAGGAAAGCCCGCAGGATGGCGTTATTGGCCACGTTCATGAAGGCCACCATGGCGTGCCAGCCTTTGTTATTATACCAAACCTGAGGAAGGAGAGCATAGTTAACTGAACACTTTACACCCACAACCTTCTGTGACAATTACAATCCTGATCTACAACACCGGGCGTCGTGAGCTGACCTTCCTTATAGAAAAAGTGGTGACCAACGCTATGAAAGCATTTACAGCCAACGTCCTTGTGACATGAATTGCAGTGTGTTGTATAAAATCATAGCGCCAGACCAGTGAGTGTTTGCCCTTCAATGCTGCCACTTGCTGCTTTGCTTGTAGCTGAAAAGCTACTGAATCCATCCCACACATACCTTAACATTGAATTCACTTTCCATGTAATGCAAGAAAGGACCAATCTCCCTGAGTGCACGTCGAGAATAGTGGCCCTGTGAAAGAAAATGATCATTATAAACCGATTTGATTGACTTTTTGCACACTCATGTTTAAAAAGAAAGACAGTGAGTACCGCTGTGATGTTGAGCATTCGCCCCAGTTGATGGAAGAAATGCTGGATGTCTTTGGGGTTGACGTTGAGGATGGGAAGCTGTCCTCCGACTGACAGACCTCCATACCTGGGGACAAAGAACATTTACACTAGGTGTCCCACATCGGCTACACAAGAGAAAGAAGAGGTGAAACGGATAAAGCGCAAACTGTTACCTTCGTTCATTCACCCAGTATTTGCTCTTCAAACTGTGAAATAAAAGACATAATTGAGTAAAACAGAAAGGTAAATGATATGTTAGTAAAGGGGTCATACTCTTAACAATTCTGAGTAATCATAGCTTGTTTGCAGCATTTTTATTATCTGTCTATTTTAATGCAGGGTTTATCATCTACAGAGTTTGAAAACATCGTTTTTCTGTCACTGTCAAACTTTTTGTCACTTGTTTTAAAACTTAATTTAGCCTTTAAGGTGGTTTTACACAAGTTTCCTTCTTTAAATCCCCCTGTTTGTATCAATTAAATGCCGATTTCAGTTATATTTAAACCCACCTGGCCCTGATGAGAGTGGGGTAGGTTTTGACCAGGTAATCAGAGATGTTCCTGTCCGTCATGTCCAGCATGGTGTCCCCTGTGACCTCGAGGCGCTGCCGGGGGGGCAGACCTCCGGCTCCTGGGGGGCAGATGGGCATCATGGTGAGCTTCTTACTGGAGCTGCACTCGCAGGACGGAGACGGGTCTCTCTGGTTCCACTCTGGACTCTTTAAGATGTCGCTGACCGCAGGAGAGGCGTGAGGATACTCCCACTCTGATGTGCTGTTCATACAGGGCATTCTGTGGGGGGGTAAAAAGGTGAGTCACCAGTTATGTGAGCGAACAATGGATATGTAATGTCGTTCATAAGATGAGTTTCATGTTAGCAGGTAAGTTACTGCATCTGATTTAAGGGGAGACACTAAAGGGTGAACAAGGTAAACATATCACCATGAAACTTCCCCGGGTTATTACTCACATTAAGTCTATTATGTTTCGATTGCCAGTCCTCTAATATGTTATATTAAAGAAATCTGAACATTCGATAAAGCCAGGTTCAAAATGTTTGTTTCATTTTGGAAAAAACGTCAAAATATACATTGGGATGAAACTTGAACATTTGGTGTACTCAATTCCTACTTAAGTGAAGATGAAAAAAGCTCATTTTGACAAAGCCTTTTAGGATATGTATTATACAATTCCATATATTTAGCAAATTCCATCTAGTCTTGAAGTATGAAGAGTCCTGATACTCACTCTAGTGGGTCTCCTGCCATGCAGCGTGTCCCCAGGCCTGGTCTGTCCAGTAAGCGCTCTGTGAAGCGTTTCATTATGGGGTCAAAGGGCTGCTCGTTACTAATGGGGACGAGAAAATGTAAAGAAGAAAATCAAGTTAAAGCCAGTAACATTACATTTTTTTTTTACATTACATTACATGTTACTTGTTAGACGCTTTTATCCAAAGAAGCACACAGAAGCAATTTGGGGTGAAGTGTCTTGCCCAGGGACACAACGACATGCTGACTGCAGTGGGGTTTGAACCTGTGACCCCCTGATCCGAACACCAACGCACAATTGGCAAATGGCAATTTGCCATTTCATAGCATGGTTGAGCGGTCTAACCTGAAGAAGGTGAACTGCTGTCCGTACATCCAGGGGGTCAGAGTCAGGCTGGGGTACTCTCCGAACGGAGGGACGACCATGGTGGAGATCAGAGCGATCAGGACAAAACTGGCAGGAAGGACGATCTGAAATCACCAAAAACACAAGTGAGCAAGTTGCTAAACTCAGCTGTATCAAAAGCAAACTATAAAGAGTTTAAACCACTATAAAGCACAGAGAGGTATACTCACATGTTGACACATTTGCATACGAGTTATGTTTTCCACTATTACAATATTTTATTTTAGACAAACATTTCCTCAATTTTGTGAGGTTTTTCCTCAATGGACTCCCAGATGATATATCCTGACATTAATGATGGTACTTGTCTGCAGTACATAACATTTTCCAATAAACAACACGTATGTATGTCATCACTCACACCCCTCCCGACTGTGTACCTGTGCCAGGAAGTCTTTAGTGCTTCTCATGGCGTGATGAAACCTTTTCACCAGCAGCGCGTGGAACTGCTTCAACACCAGACAGGACCCTTTCACCTGCATGGAGCCCTTTCCTGCACTGCTGTCTGATGCACCATGGGTAATGCCGTTACTGTGCATCCCACCATTTTGTTCTGCGATCAACAAGAACATATCGAGTAAGTTATGTACAGAAATTATCTATATCCATACCTTTTGCTAAAGAGACAGTTTTAGATTCCACTGAGCAAGGCACATCAACTTGTCAGAGGTTTTTGATTTGTTCCATTAGCTGACAATTGACAAATAACAAATGTATGGTTATAAATGAATTAGAATTTAAAGTAGTGCTGTGCTAGAAAAGAAGACTAATATATTTTATCTGTATTTCATACCATTAGATTGGTAACAGAAAAGCACATACCTGGTCAAAAAAGTACCTTTGCATTTAAATAACAAACACGTCTGGCACATACTGATTGACCCAAGTTCAGAAGATTCAATTAAAAGCGGGTTTCATTGCCAGAATTCTGTTGGCTCTCAGGTTTCTGACCTTTATCACCCTCTTCACCAACTTCGTTTGTTCTCCGCTGTAACATCCACTGTTCTAGAGGAGGGAGTGACAGGCGAGACACACAACAAACACACACAATCTAGAGGGTTAAAACACAAAGGATGCACACAGCACATGGCGATAAGACAAGTAGCTAAAGTTGAAGATAGGGAATTAACAATAAAACATTGCTCTGAGGGATTTACAGCAGGTCAGAGACGTACAACAAGGAAAAGGCCATGTGTAATATCTGCGGTGGTATTTACCAGGAGTGGTGCCATTATTCGCTGCCTCTCCATCAGCAGTGACCTTTATGAAGATCTGGAAAAAAGAGATGAACTTTGGGAAACTTTCTAAACTTTTCAAGCGATAGTTCTTCTTCTTAAGTTCAGAAAACCAGTGATATACGTTTCCCAATTTCACCTTATTAAACATAACTTAAAATTAAAATAAAAGTATTTAGATGTTGAGAGGAAACATAATGCCATCACATACACTACAGTATGCACATGTTTTGCATAGAAATGTAAAAAATTAAAGTAATTTGTCTTGTTTTTGATGATTTACTCTCTTTGAAATGTATATATTAATGTGGCACTTTAATAGAAACTCAGGAGGGAGAGAGACGCAACAAATGTCATATTCAAACCATGCCTTTGTAGTTCATTACTGGAAATGATTTAACACATAATCAAATCTAATGTAGTGTAAATGTAGAAGCAGATTCCTTAACCTCTAGTTTTAAGAAAAAAATACTTTATGGATAATGTTTTCAGAAATCACTTGTTAGGATGGAGAGTTTTTTTTATTCCACAGTAGGTCATGTTCAACACCAAGTCCTCCAATAAAAAAGAGGTAATTGTGATTAACGGTGCTCTTTTTCTAGAAGATCAGAATTCACAAAATGTAAAAATGGGGCTTTATCAAAAAATGCAGCATTAAATCACCTCAATAGACAGGTTCAGTCAGTCCCTACCTCCTCTAGAGACGTGTCAGAGATGCCAAAGCTGCTGAGGCCCATGTCAGCCAGCGTCTCCTCCAGCTCTCTGAACAGACTGGCGTACGCTCGGTGTTTGAAGCCTTTACTGGGCAGCAGGTAGGTCAGCTCCTGCCCGATCGTCTCGATGAGTTTGGCTTCAGGGACGTGGTGGTGGATGAGGCTGGTGATGCTGCTGATATCCCCTTGGAAGAAGACAGAACATCATCACTTATGGAGACGGTGGTTTAAAATGTTTCCTAAAAATAGCAAAGCTCATGAAAAAGACTGAGGAAGAGAAACTGCTTATCAGGCCAAAAAACTTAAGTAAACACTATTATTCAAGTACTAAAATAGATGAGTAAAGCACAGTGTCCTCGGGCTGAGTTAGGAGGAAAATGCACATGGATCAATATCACCACTGAATTATAAATGTGAGAAACTGTGTTCTGCTTCTGTATCTGTTTTACAACTTGGATAAGTGGGACACTCGGGAGAATACCAAGCAGTGCACACACACACACTTTCTTGAGAGGATCTTCGTTGACCTAAATGCCGTGAAAGTTGATTTTCTCAATCAATATGTTGCTATGAGTTTTAGGGAAACAGTTTTGGTAATTTCCCAGCATTGTCAAACAAAAACACACCAAACTGTCCAAATTAGGCAGATTAACTGAGTTTCTACAAGGTTAAACTCTTTTGCATAATACATTTGGATATCTTTCTACTTACATTTTTGCTAATTCTTTTCAATCCTATCTATCTTTCCACCTCTTTGCCCATTGCTCTCCTGACACCTATAAGTGACATCACAGAGATGCCATATGTTATACAGTCTGTGAGAAATACCCTGATTTCCTAGATCCCATCCCTAACTTTAACCATCACAACTACATGCCTAACCCCAACCCTTACTCTAATATTCATTTAAACCTGTATCAACTGGAAAATTAAGTTTACACCCTGCTAAACAGCTCTTTGAAGAAGTAAGGCCTAGTTAAAATGTCTACACTTTCCTTAAATGCCCTAACCCCAAGGGCTTGAATCGAAAGTGGTTCATCAATAAGATAGAAGTACAAGAGTATTAACCCATCACTGTACCCTGTATGCAAGGGCAGGTTTGCCTTCACTAACTGTACGGAGGCTCAGTCACTGGTACATTTTTATATACAAAGCCATGTTATTCCCATCCTACATCTGCTCCCTGATCTCACGGCGAATTGTAAGTGGCTACTGCCTGAGATTGCATGCTGTGGTTTTATTAAATGTGCCAACTGCTAGGACTGTCTTAGGGAAGATAGCTTTTAGATGCGCAGCTCCTCTGTCTTGGAACAGTCTGCAAATTAAAAGGAAACTGAGCAATCTGGTGCCACTAAATGTTTTTAAAGCTCGGTTGGATGCTACTCAATCGGATGCTGTTGGTACCTGTTCATGTGGATAGTTATTGTAAATTGTAATCCCTGTATTGATGCTTCATGATGTCCTTTTTGTTGTTCTGTTGTTTTATGTTTTTATGTTTCATGTGGAACCTACTTGAGCAGGTCTCCCTTGAAAAAGAGATCAATGATATCAATGGATACACCTGGATAAATAAAGGTTTGAAATGAAATGAAGAGAACATATTGCAAAAGAAACAGAGGAGATGCAGCTCATGTTAAAACAGCTACACTTACCATCCAGGGCTCTGTCTATATGATGGGAATGGTTCTGAGAGAGATCTTTGTAGCTGGTACAGATGGAGCAGGAGCAGGAGCAGTCTGAGGCACAGTCACAGTCATTCTGATGGAAAACAGAACACAAGAACACCTTTAACAATGAAAAGATCCACCCTGTAAACGAAGAATAAACAGACATGGCAGAGATCATTGTGGCTGTGTCTTCAGCTTACCTCCCTCTTCTTGAGATCCTTCATGCGTCGCACAAGTGTCAAATAGAAACCAACTCCAAAGCAGTTCTTGAGGAACAGGGGGGATCCGCTGCAGTGGAGCTGTCCTTTGGAGATGATGGCGATGCGATCGCTCAGCAGGTCGGCCTCGTCCATGTGATGAGTCGACAGGATCACCGTCCGGCCTGCACAGGGTCACACCTTTAATGTCATTTCTTTTTTTTAACACTTTATTTATTGTTTTTTTCCCACAAATAACACAATAACAGGAGAAAATACAAATGCAGGTGCTATATAAAAAGAAATACAAAAAAGATGACAAATCAATTATGACAAAACAATAATGATAATAACATAAAAAGACCATTACAGTAATAGCAATGACAAAAATAAACCAAAATACACAATGACATGATAAGACAAAAACAGAAAACCCCTAAGACCAGTCCCTCCAGACAGGGCCACACTGTGCAGTAATCGTCAAAAAAGGAGAAAGAAAGATTCAACTACTTGCCTCAGCAAATGCATGTGTATTTGGGATAGCACTTATTCAGCCTACAATAGGTTGTTGGATGTTTTCTATATAAATATTTAATGTCATTTCAATCAACGCAGCTTCTTTTAGATAAGCAAAAAGTGCACCATAACTTTTTCGCAATTTTTGCCTTGTTGTAGCAGTGTTGCTGAATTTTTCCGTTTGATCAGCTCACTACTTAATTCAAGTGCCTCAGGAAAGCTGTGATGCTACAAAGGATTGGTTTTATTCTTCAGTGTAGCAGTAAAAAATGGACCTTAAGGGTGAGAATTGTACTGGTGGGCGTAAAATATTGACCTAAAGGGCTTAAAAGTGGAGCCTATTGGATTAAATTAAGACTTTTTACCAGCTCTATATTTCAGTAGGAGGTCCCAAATGGATCTCCTGGAATAGGGGTCCACTCCTGAGGTGGGTTCGTCCAGGATCACCACTTTGGATCCTCCAGCGAAGGCCATGGCGACTGACAGTTTCCTCTGCATACCGCCTGAAGTGTGTGTGAAAGGCAACAGTTAGGAGTTAAAACAATGATGGAGGAATGAAGGAAATGCTGCCTGGCTCTCTTCCCTAAACTCAGAGGAATTAGCAGTCCACCTGAGAGGTTCTGAGCCTCGTCGTCTCTCTTGTGCGGCAGCCCGAGGTCCAGAAGCATCTCCTCCACCTCCTGCTCCGCCTCCTCCTGGGAGCGGCCCTTCAGCAGCGAGTAGAACAGGATGTGCTCTGCCACCGTGAGACTGGCACGAGAAACAGGGCAACAGTAAAAAGTTTACAGAGGAAGAAAACACAATTGTTGTTTTGACAGTTTTTGGAAAGGTGAGTCAGTACCTGGCATTCAGCAACTGCCAATGTGTGAATAATAAATGTGCAATGATTTGAATAAAGTCTGTTCCTAACTTTATTACAACTGAAAACATTCTTAACTTTTAAATTACTTTTCCTCAATACCAAGTTAAGTAGGTGTATGCATACGCAGTTTCGCTTTTTCTCCGTTTGAGCCTATTGTTTCCTATACCCATCAGTTTTACCCATGTTGTATACTTTTTTATTGTATATTTGTTCAGTTTTTTTGTCATTTGAGGTTGTCTTTCTTTATCTAAGATGTTCTGTCTTTGTATCTTACCTGTTCTAGTTCTCCAAAAACGTTGTAACACAAAAAAGGAAACTTCTTTTATTGTAAGAACTCCAGTCCAATATGAAATGTAACTCACTATTTGAAGAGGATGTTGTATTGAGGGCACATCCCCATGGAGGAGCGGATGGTGTCCATGTCAGTGCGGATGTCGCTTCCATTAACGTAGGCTGTGCCAGATGTGGGGGGGAACAGGCCAGTCAGGATGGACCTGGAGACAGAAGATACAGCACCAATACTATTAAAAGAAGGTCGTTAACGCTGTGCTAGGATGTTCAGGGGATCACTTCACACGTTTTTGATTTGGTAATTGATTTTCAGCTTACATAGTGGTGGTTTTCCCAGCCCCGTTGTGTCCCAAGAAGGATGTGATCTGGCCTTCGTAGAAATTGATGCTGAGATGGTTTACAGCTGGACGAGAACTTCCAGAAAACTGCATCACCAGGTCCTCGATCTGAACTCCTCTCTTCAGGCCCAATGGATCGGCCTCAAAGAACATCTGACCTGCATGGGAAAACAGACATTAAAAGACTCAGTTAACCTCTTTTTTAAAAAGATGCCTTTATATCATATAATGGCCGAGAGTAGAAATGAAGAGATTGTGAAATATAAAACACAAAAAGAAAGCAAATTCTAAGTCCAATTTATGGGAATTTCACATAAAATGTCATTTAAATGAGCAAACAGCAAAAAACTAGCAAGGACATTGGCTGCAAATGGGCCTGGTCATTAGTCTCAATTGACCTGAATCTTTTGAGAACTATGACTTTGATTTATTAGCATTTTTTTATAATTATTTGTTGTGTGTGTGTTAAATAAAAATCTATCTACATGCAACATCAAACCTACAGACTCCCTGACAGCAATACTTGCCATTAACTCTCCTTTAGTATCACAAGTATTATTTTTCTGCTGTTCCCTTTCTGTCTTTCCCATCCAGGTATGGTGTGTTCCCCTTCCTGTCCACTAGATGTCCTCACTGTTTCCCCACATTCAGTTTGTGTCACTCTCCAGTAACCACTATTCTGAGGCTTCAGCTCTGTATGTGTCTCCTCACCTTCTGAGTCGTGACCCTCCTCCACGTGGTTTTGGGTTTCTTCCTGTCGTTTCAGCAGCTCCCTCTCTCTCTCTTGCTGTTCCCTCTTACTTTGGTGCTTGCAGCCTTTCCTCCTCGCTGAGCCGTTACAGGTGTGTGTGACCGGTGAGCCCCTGCTCTCAACGTCCTGCTCCACCACCATGTCCGGCTCCATTATCACAGCATCTGAAGGAAACAGATCACAGAGGCATTTCCTGGTTAGGATGTATTTGATAAAGTTTTGTTTTGAACATATGAACAGGTCCGCTTTCATAGTCAACAACAATGAGGCGTGTACATCTATGCTGCTAGTAATGGTAGAAATGAATCATGCATTTTAATTCCAACAGCAATACATGTTAACAAGAGGAGATGATGATAGCTCTTAAATTGCAGTTACATGGCTTTTGGGGAATTATGTAGAAACTTCGCCCCCCTTTTATTTATTGGCTTAATACAGCTGCTAAGACATGTTTATAAACTACATTACATTACATGTCACTTGTTAGACGCTTTTATCCAAAGCGACTTACATACTCAATACTGTGGGCAATCCCCACAGGAGCAATTTGGGGTGAAGTGTCTTGCCCAGGGACACAACGACATGCTGACTGCAGTGAAACTACAACAGAATGCTAATGTAAGGTCTAGAGCAGCAGTTACAAGTTGGTTTTATATATATTTATTTCTTCTTCTTGCTCTTTTGATGACTTGAGTGCATTGTATTAAGCTGTCCTCTACCGAGATGCTGACTCATTTCCTTCTCCAGGAATGCTAGAGGAGGCAAGGGAGAAAATCTATCTCGTGGGCGTCTTGACTCATTATAAACCTTATATTGACCTTTCCAATACAACCACCTCCCTTCAGCAGGAATTAGAAGCTTTTCCGGGGAGCACGTCTTTTCTTTGGCAAAAATGAAGAGCAAGCTTTCACTTCTCTCACCCAGCTTTCACTTGCAAAACTGAGCAACAAACATTGAGTCACAGTCGTCAATTATCAGGCATGTAAGAGATATTAATGTCAGTGACACTAACCTTGATACGCCCTTTCTGTGTTTGAGGTTGCAGATAGTCGCCAGTATGAAGACTGGAATGGGAAGTAGAAAGGTCGACCAATGCCATACTGTCCTATGAAGGGGAAACAAATATTATCCTCAGTGTATAAAACTGGTGGTACCAAAAAAGCTGTACAATATGGTGTAAAGTGAATCAAAGAGTATATTAGCAGTCCAACCTGGGAAGACATTATCCAAATACCAGGCCAGGACGCCGTAAAGGACAGCATCAAACACCATCATGAGGATGGAGGTGAGGAAGGAGTAGTTGTCTTTCTCTAAAGGGCTGGTCATGATGTTGTCCCACTGAAGACCCAAACCCTGCTCCTCATACCGCGACAGGTACTCTGTGCCGAAGCCAAAGGCCACCGGAGACAGCAAGCTCTAGAAAAAAACATAGAAACACATATATGAAATATACTTAATTCACTGACAAGGGATTTGATACTCACTACTCTAGCAAATGCTTTTGCTTGAACTGTATCTATGTTTTTTTCTGTATACATCACACACAAAAAATAGACATACAGCAGCCATTTTCATGGTCTTGGTGATGCGGTCCTGCCAGGCAAAGCAGAGGACATGAGGCAGATAGAGGGTGAAGTAAATGATGCCGCTGCAGGCCGCTGCCAGGTTAGCCTTGTTGAAGAACACACTCATCAGGAAGCACTGCATGATGGTGGTGACGGTGAAAGTCAGCAGGAAGAAGAAGACGAGAAGGGGGTTGCTGTAATTCAACACCTTTCCACCCTAAGAGAAAAACAGATATATGATTTATTGAGGAGTGTTTCATTTATGCATCAAAATACTACTGTTAACAGAAATGGCCAGTGAGGAAAACATTTCTCCACATAAAGCTTTTTAAACCCAGCCACAAGAGGGCCCCATTGCATCCTACAAAACATTGACCCTCCAAACCAGCAAATAACTTGATCCTTGGTTCTCTACAAGCATGGGTTTCATTCTCTCTCCTGTTCTCTCACCATGATAATGATGGTGAGCAGCGCGGTGCTTGTAGTCATCATAATGAAGCTGTCGATGAAACATGTGCACCAAATGACTCCGTTGTTGACCCCCATGGTTTTGAGAGTCTCTTTGAGACGCAGCTCCTTCTCCAGCACGATGCTCTTCACAGTCATGGACACAGAGTAGATCCAGGCCAGCACCATGAACATGGGGAAGCAGCGGTTCAGCGTGATCATGAAGCTGGAGGAGAGGAGAGAAGACGATTAAGAAAAACTCCTTAAACCTGTGGGAAACACTTTTTTGATTAACTATGTTCTCCCAATATAAATACACATTATGAGATTTACTAGTCACTAATAAATTGAAGATTGTGAGTGAACAATTATAAAATGTGTGTTTAGGGAACAAACTTTGAGCGTCTTCGGGGAGGATTTAAAAATGTCCTACTTTAGTGCCACCTAGTGGTAATATTACAAAATAACCCTTTGACAGACAACAATTTATGCTGCACAGATAATCTAACCGAAAGTGCACGAGTGCCATGAATAGTGCAATCTGATAGTGTCAGAGTGGAGGATTTAATATTTAAAACACAGTTTGAATATAAAAGTAAAAGGTCCTCCAGTTCCCTGATGTGTTTACTTGTGTTTGTTTTATTAAATTGAACAAGAACAAGAAGTTAGTACGACAGTGTGCAGCTTTTTTTCTTCACTTTTTCCAGTTATCCTTGTCCTTCACCTGTAAACAAATGTAATTGTGAACTTTCCTTTTTCAGTTTTTGTTGATGATTGTCGTTGGAATAACACAGCCAGATTTAATCTATATACACTTGATTTTGGGTCATCCAAAAGTGTTCTGTACAGGCAGTCTTGGAGACCTTTTTTTGAGTACATCTACTCCTCTATAAACATAAATTGACAGGTTTACTCACAGGTCATCTACATAGCAGGGATATGGCATCTGCTGGACATACACCCCGAGTGGCCAGTTTTTGCCAGTGTGAAGCTTGAGGATGCCATGTTCAATCATGTCCTGCAGATAAGCAAATCCTCCCCAGATGTACCTCTGGTCCTCCATGGTGTCTGCTCTGGGGCCGGGGTCCCAGTACCTGAGAGGAGGAGAGTGAGGTGGGGTCAAATGTGGCCAAAGATCGTTAATCCCACAAAAGGTTAAACAAACAATTTATTCAAGCATGTTTTGTGTTGTATGAAATAATCCCAATCAAAGTCTCCTCGCAAAACATTGTAATAATAAAACATCCCGAAGCCAAAGTCTCTTAAGCCTCACACACACTCACACACCACATGCACACTGCTTTTACTTAAGCCGATAAGTCAGAGGCCCTCCACAATCTGATTATTCAATTGTTTGGAGGCAGGACTCCCCATGAGTCCACTACAGCCTGTTGGT
This sequence comes from Dissostichus eleginoides, assembly GCA_031216635.1. Classification (NCBI taxonomy): domain Eukaryota; kingdom Metazoa; phylum Chordata; class Actinopteri; order Perciformes; family Nototheniidae; genus Dissostichus; species Dissostichus eleginoides. The sequence goes on from CM062276.1 coordinate 11,022,795, forward strand.
GCGCAGGAAACCGCTAAAACATGTCGTTCACCCCGGGGGAGATGAAAGGGAAAGGAAAGTGCATGTGAAAATCTCACAGGGGAGGATGAAAGGCCAGGTATCGAGTTAATATGGAAGCACAAAGAGACTTTAGAAAAACACATTGAGGCCAGCTGGAGAGATTTCTCTGTTCCTCCTTTGAGGAATCTGACAAATCCATATAAACTGCCTGATTAATACGGCAGTAAAACATGAAAACAAATGAAGGAATGGTAGGTTGTCAGGGTGATTTGGTAGTCTAACAATGCTAGTTGGATCCTACTCAACCCCTTTGGGTGAGTTTACCAGTGAGCTGAAAGGATTTCTCTTTGCTAATAAAATGTTTATACTCTCATTTTTTGTGTGAAAAACCTGCTTCTACCAATAGTTTGGAAACCAAATCGCTTAAAGGATTGAGGATTGGTATTTTTCATCACTTCAGGCTTTAGTGGATAGGAATACAATGTGCTCTTTTACACAAATATATAAATATTTCGGATTTCTTGAGATTTATTTCTTGTGAGATACGTGACAATTTCACAATTTTAGGTCTTAAACACTCAAATGAAACAATCTGAGTTTGGAAGGAAAAGGAAATCAAAAATCATGCACATATACAACGAGTTACGTGGCTTCAGTAGAAACTACGCTTTATTTGTAGGGGTCGCAAGCAAAAATGATTCAGGGCAGTATTCACAAGAAAACATCACTTGCTGCTACTGACCTGTCTTTGATCTTGTTGGTGCGCTCCACCGCGTCAATGTCCATGCGGATCTTGTACTTGACGTGCGGAGGTACACTATTGGTCCAGGGATACATGTCAGTGAAGACCACACCGGCCCAGAACTTGCTCTCCTCCAGCAGGTACAAGGCCTGATGGGTCATCTGAGACTCATCCGTGTAAACAACAAACTTATCCAGATCGATGCACTATAACCAGAGGAGAAAAAAGGGACGGTGGTTTGATGTTGGGGAGGGGTTGTCTGCTACAGCAGGGAGATACAATTCCCTTCTAGTTCTTTACGATGTTGTGTGTGTGTCCAGTGGTAATTTAATTGTGTTAGGGATTAGGTGAAAGCGGGATTTGTTCAATTTGACTAATTATCTCCACAAGGGGATCCTACAATCTGGTAAGTGTATAACATCTCTATCTCTATCTCTATCTCTATCTCTATCTATGGCTAATCTTGTACACATTTAAACCAATCAGCCTCATTGCTTTTCTTTTCTCATTATTAATGTGTGCCAAAGGACCACTCATGGTTGCAACACCTACAAGTTTCAAAAGACATATTTTAATGACTTCTTTATAGCTTCATTGATCGTTGACTCGTCACTTTAAATAACTTTAAAAGTATTGAGGATCAATTCCCAGCTCTACCTGTCAGTAAGCATTGCCGAGGAAAATATCTACCTATCATTTAAATTTCACACACTTTGTTAATGTAGTGTATACTAAATACTGAATGAAAGAAAAACCTTTGTTAATATTCCTGGGGGTAATAGGGTAACAAAACATAAAGTGGGGTCTCTCAGTGCACCAGAAATGTTCCATACAATACCCTGACCTATTGATAAGGATGTGTGCAGTGACGTGGATTTTCATTCGCCCCTTAACAGAACCATCTTTCACTGAGGCGATCTGTTGTCATGGGAAAATCCGAGAGACTACATCTATTCTGCAGCAACACACACACATGTATAAGCAGAAAATGCACACAGACATGCACATCCAAACACACATGAGCACAACCACTCCATAATCCTATACACTTACTTTCTCTCTTTCTCTCCTGCACACACACACTCTCTCTATACAACATGCATAATTGCTATGTGAAACTCACTACCAACACACACACACACACACACACACACACACACACACACACACACACACACACACACACACACACACACACAAGCACGCTGCTCTCTAACTCCCCCCTACCCCTGTGTACGCCGTGTCTAATGTCTCCATTCACATTACTGTACAATACCCTGAGAGCCCTCAAAGAAAGTGGAGGGACCATTTCCTATTCATCTTTACGCGGCTATACATCCACAGCACAATAATGTTCACTCTGAGATGGGCTGAGAAGAAAGACCCTCACTGATACACATGTTCCAATGGGATCTCAGTGTGAGAAACATCCCGATGTTGGAGTGAGAGGACCTAATGCTAACTGCAGCAGTTATCCTATGGCCCAATGCTCGCTGACTGCTATATCTAATTGGCTAAAGCGGCCTGGATTTGTTTGTTGGGCTCTGAAGGGTCTCGATGCTGAACTTGGAGACAAAGGGCAGATTGAGATGCCCGCGCTGATAGGGCTCTCTCAAAAAACGCAACCCCTGCCCCTTTTAAATCAGCCGAGAGGCGAGAGGGGAGGCGTGGAGGACGGATAGAGTGATTTGCCCTCTTTTATTTCACGGACGCAGGGGTCTGTTTCAATGTGGGGCCATACACTAAAACAGCATTGAGCTCATGGAGGGGGGGGTGACTCACTCCCACCTACTCCCCACTTCATCACTGGTTCCACAATGAGAGCAGTGGAGGGGGGTGACAGCAGGCTTGTTCTCCCCACCTTTCAGCATAGGGGACGGAAGAGCGGCTCTATAGCCGTGCTAAGTGGCCTGCTCGTTTCAAAGGGGCCTGGCTGCAATCTCCTGGGAGCAGACCTGGAGACTGATGCACCTGTCTGTACCGCCAGAGCTGCTCTAACAAGAACAGACTGAACACTTAGTCCTGGGAACGTGCAATATTTGGCAAATGTTGACAGGAGCAATGAAGAAACTAGGATTATTGCATCACAGTTGTATTCCTCTACCAACCGGTTCAACTAAATGCCAATGCAAATGGCATAATTTCATCAACTTATCCTATGAGATATTTGTGCAAAATGTTCACAATAAGCATATAAATGATTGAGTTATGGCTACAAATGTGACCCACATATTTAAGTCACATTGACCTCGGCTTCAGTCCACAAAACTCTAATTTAAGTGTACGTTTGTACCTAATTTGAAGGAAATTCCTCAAGGTGTTCTGGAGATTGCGGTCACAAGAATGGGATGTACGGACAATCTGAATCTGGTATTTCAGAGGTATTACACCCTACAATACTTAAATAGATAGACCAACATACAGATAGGTAGACTAACTTGTGTTTCTTACCTCTCCATACTTGTTGAACATGCCTATGATCTGGTCGGTGATGTTAAAAATGTCACTCCAGTTAAAGCTGGGCATGTCCTCCTCCCTTTTTTCCTCAGGACCATTATACAGGAAGTTAAGAATGTGTCTGGTGGTAAATTCAGTGTCCTGCAGACTGCTGTCCACGAAGTTCATCACTGTCGGGTTTCCCAGCGTGTCCTGCAGCGATTGAGACAGAAGAATAGTTACTGCTTCTGATATGCAAGAACCATGGCCATTTAGCTTGCAGTTTGTTATATTAGGACAATGGAAAATGCCTTTGTGTTGGGTCATAAACATAGTGTTGGATGGTCAAATGTAATGATGATTGTCTGGAAGATGCTGTTGGTAAACTCTTAATTAGACGAGTCAGCCGACATGAAGTTCTTGTGGCTTGAATGGGACTTGAATCTATCTCATAGATTCCATACTTCTGTTTACTATTGGTGGCTTTTAACAATGAATATGTTATCAATAGGAGCTATTCATGTTGTACTCAAGTGTCATTTTGAGTTTGAACATAATACTACAGTTCAAATACTTAAAAGCTATACTGATAATGGAACTCTTCTTGGATAACACTATTTATTGGCCTTGGAATTTGATAATACTTAGCTGCAAAATTGCTAACTGTTATGACTGCATCTGTGTGTGTGTGAGTGTGTGTGTGCAGCATTCCTACCCTGATCATGTTCATCTGTACGCTGTTGTTGAAGAAAGCCCAGAGCTGGGGTCCCAACTCCCCCCAGGCCCTGGCCATGTTCTGCAACCTCTCCAACTCCTCAAATGTAGTGTTAGCCTGCAACACATACACGAAAACACACATTAGCATAAAAACAATACCAAATGATTACACTTGAATTGAAAGGTTACAGATTGTTTCATGTGTGCTGACATTTGCTGATGACATTTACATATTACAAATGATTCTTAATGTTCGTGTTTTTCTTAGAAAAGTGATAATTTTATTCAAAAGCTTTATTGTTAGACAGAAATGAGATCCACAAAACTAAAATGTATTTTATTGCAGACTGCACTCCTTTTCAAACAACATGGATAATAAAAAGGGAACATTCACAAAAGGGCGTTTTCATTTAAAGAGCTGTTTGCTCAAATTCTCACTAACTAAACTCCTCTTGAAATTGAGGTGACTGAATGAAATGTGACAGAGCAACACTTTCATCGCTGCACCCTCAAATTCAATGTATTGTTTAATTCTCCACTCTTGTTCCCTTCCAGCCTCACAGAGCTGCTAGCAGAAGACTGCCCCCCCCCCATCCCTCCGCCCACCTCTGTTTTTGTAGTCAGCTCATTCCTAAGAAGGGTGGGGGATCGGATGGATAAAAACATATATGTAGAATAGTACAATAAATGGAGAAGGACAGAAAAAGGGAGTAGAGAGACTTAGAGGGGGTTTTCTCTCTTACACTCTTTAAAATCTTGTGGACGGCAGGGGAGTCGGGGGTGTACAGGATCTTTCCCATCAGCAGGGGTTTGACTGAATTCCACACAATTTTTGTGACAGGGTTGGACTCCAGGGTTTCCATCAGGGCGTTGCAGGAGGGACCTAATGGTAGAAAATTGCAAAAAAAATGAGATTAGAAGAAGAAGAAAATATATATACAAACAAAAAGAGATGAAGCCTCATGTGGAACTGTCTTATGTCCTCTACACAAAGGTAGCATTTAGAAGATATCAATTACATTATTGACAGTCATGTATGCTAAGTTAGTCACTGAGTGATTATTCAACAGCTTCGTAATGGAGAACAAATGTCATCTGTTAAGCACTTGCATGGATTAAAAGAACTGTTGAAATGTAAGAAAAGCTGTGACTTCAACGCTGCATACCAATTTAACACTTCATTCATTCTACAGGTTTCAATATAAAGTGCTAAAAACATTGACAATTTAAATATTCATAGGTGATAAGTATGCAAATGTGCTGATGATTGTGCTCTTGTTATCATTATTGTTCCTCAATACAAAGAGAGAGGCTAAAAAAATAAAAAAATAATTTGAAACATTCCAGAAAAAAAAAATGTATTACACCTTTGGATTAAATACCTTTTGCTTTCCCTTGTTGAAGTTAAGTAATATTCCAAAGTTGCAGTATAGTTAACTTTTATCTTTTTAATTAAAATGTACTCTCTATTTGCATAATTAACAAAACATGTGAAATAATGGCAACTGGCAATTAAAGAGATACATATAAATGCATCTCATATGCAAACAGCCAAAGCTATTAAAGGGAAAGTGCAATTTTGTATTATTATATTATTTATCACAGTAAAAAGTGCACACCATATACTACATTCTATAGAGATAGTTCGCACTTCTTCACTTACTGGCAGAGTCGTCATAGACATAGTTGCGCTTCTTGGTGGCATTGACCCCCAGAAACATTTTGTAGTTGTTGTCCTCATACCAGTTGAAGGACAGGACCTTAGAGCCCCCTCCCTCTGGGTATCCACAGAAGAGCTGCGACACACTGGACATCATCTGGCTGAATGTGGGGGAACCCTCGGCTTGAAACAGAGCGGAAACTACCTTCAGGAGATCCTGAGAGCTCTCCCGCTTCATCAGCTGTAAAACCATACAGAGGGACAGATTAGAAAGATTGTCACAGTGATCATCATGTCATCTTGACCTACATTTACCCCTATGCATTGTCCATAACAACTTAAGAGTGTATCTGTTCAAGTGAGCATGCCTACTTTCACTCGTGTTGTTCTTCACCTGTGGCAAAAACATTAGATTCAAGTCTTAAAACATGGAAGGTATCTAAGCATCAGGGCTAAAACACAAAGACATGATATTCTCACCTCTTGTCTGCAGCCTGCTAGCAGCTCTGTAAGGCTGTAGGTGCACAGTGGTGCTTTTAGCTAAATGCTAAGGTCAACATGTTAACATGCTCACAATGGTTAGCATGCTGATGATACCACAACCATCTTAGTTTTTAGTTTTAGCATGCTAACATGTGCTAATTAACATTCTAATCCACAATTGAGGCTTATAGGTAAATTGCTTTCTAATAATCCAGAAGTAGGCTATTGGACAAAGAAATTAGTAGAACACAAGTTAAACAAGTCATAGGGTTCATCATCTAAGGACTTTGGGTGTGTTTACCAAATGTTATGGCGAAAAGCCATAACATTTGGTAAACTATACAATAGTTGCTGAGACAATTAATCTAACATACTGGCAATGCCACCCCTCAAAAGTATGGCTAGCAAGGTTAAGAAAAACGTTTTAAAGGTCCCATGTCATGCTTTTCCGGTTATTACCCATCCCCTTGTGTGTTATGTAGCTTTTTCTGCATGTAAACGGTCTGCAAAGTCACAAACCCTCAAAGTACACCGTGTAGCGAGTAAAACTCTAACACAGAAAAGACCTGTCTGTGCTGCCCCAGAACGCCTCGTTGGAGATTTCTCTTTTTCCATTGTTTTCTTCCTGGGTACAGTGACGTGACCATACCCAAATGGACCAATGGGTAAATGAAAGATATTTGAATAACAAAAGTCTGAAACATCCTCACAAAAAGGTCATAGTGCAATTATGTAAAACAGTGTCATATATTGACATGTTGGCATGGAGTTACATGATTTAAGAGAATAAGACGTTACTGTCACATGTCTTAGGTTGCTGGCCAAACGACCAACATCCCACAGCTTGTGTGCTGAGAAAAAACCCCCGATGCGCCTTTGAAAGGAACCCAGACCAGTTGTCCCCTTAATTAAAAAATTCCTCTATTCCTGATCATCTGTTGATCAATGTGGGTTAAATGTCATCCTAAATTATGTTGCGTGTAAATAATTAGCCTCGAGCTATTTGACCTTTTGTCAGATAATGATCAACAGAGAAGGGATATTTAGTCCTTCATATTCATTCATACTGTGTGAATGGAAAAACATAAACCATCACTAGAAAACAATAGTTAGAAAGATAAGCAGACATGTTGGACGTACGCCTCTACTCACACGATGAGGATAGTCTGAGGGCGGCTAAATATCCTCCTATTGATAGAACAAAAATAGCTTCATCCAAGTGCGTTTCTCCATGCCTGTATCATTTCCTTTCTAAATAAATAGTTGGCAGTGTGTCAGAGATCGTATTTCGGCGTTTTCGTTTTTTGTCGGTGAGTAACATATTTATCCAAAGATAAAATCACATGATTAAATCAACCTGTAATGTCCTCAAATCCGAGAAATTACTGTTTCAAATGTTTAAATGATCTCATAAGGGATCAGGTTTTCAGTGGTTTTGAGGCCTCACAAGGAACATGTGTTTTAAGTCATCATCTTATAAAACAAAGCATCTCGGGAGGCGTGTGGCGCAGTGGGCTAGTGCGTTGGGGTTAGGATCAGGGGAGCACAGGTTCAAACCCCACTGCAGTCAACATGTCGTTGTGTCCCTGGGCAAGACACTTCACCCCAAATTGCTCCTGTGGGGATTGGCCACAGTATTGAGTATGTAAGTCGCTTTGGATAAAAGCGTCTAACAAGTGACATGTAATGTAATGTAATCTCTCAACAGACTTTATCAAAACACTGTAATCAAACTGTTATTCAGAGTTCAATGACTCATTGATTTCTAAGCCCTTCATCCTTCAAAGCAACCTTTTACGTGTGAATATACACATGCAAGCTATACCCCTGATTTATTTCACTCTCACTCCCTTTTTCTTATTTATTATTACAACACACACACACACCGAGACACACACAAACACACAGAAATTAAAAGGAAGGAGAGGTGGGTAATGAGAGCATTTGGCTCGCCATTCTGTCACCACGGTGATACGAAGGTCCCACCTACAGGATGTGTCACCTCAAAGGAATGTCTCTCTCTCTCTCCTCTCTCTGAACCCCCCCCCCCCCACACACACACACACACACACACTCTCTCTCCCACACCCTGCCTTTTAGGTAAAGATGGGACACACCAACCCCCTGGGACATACAGTAAACGTGCCGAAACACACAACAGTCATACTGTCTGCTTTTGTGTGTGTGTGTGTGTGTGTGTGTGTGTGTGTGTGTGTACATGTATGTCTGTGTGTGTACATGTATGTCTGAATTTGTATTTAACTTCATAGTGAGTTTGCGTTTTTGTGGTGCTGCCTGAACGTATGGCGAGATTGATTTACCCTATAGAGTGGACTCCCACAATGGACTGTGAAAATAAGTGAATCTACCATCATGCATTGCGCTTAAGGAAAATGGCAGAAAGAGAGAGAGTGGTGAAGTGCAATTGATTATAATCCATAGGTTATGGTGCAAAATATGTTTGCAAATATACAATGTGTGAGAAGATTAGCGCGTTGCAGTACAACACAATTAGTCATAAAGTACTTTGTATTTGTTCATTTGGGAAAATACCCTGAGTATAATATCATGCGAGTATTCAGCCCATTACAACGTGTGCCACAGTAATGACGTAATTCACAGCACCGAAAAATAGTATTTCTCCAAAGGGTTTTTATTTTATTTTACAGATGAGCTCATCAAATAGTCTTCTATATATTCTACTTTTTCACATTATATATTTTATTTACTTTACGACATCTACTGTATTTTCCTCTATTCTGTTCCATTTCGGTTCTATTCAATTTAGATTTGTGTTGCATGGATATAAAAGAAAAAAATTGAATGCACAACTAGTATGCCATGTGACACAATCTTATCGCACATACACACAACCTCACACACACATATATATAGTGAATCCCAAAAGACATATCTCTGTTGAGAGTTCACATGTGGGTTGTTAACACACTCATGCACACCCCACATTGTTGAGCCCATCACTCAGCCTCTTCTGTGATTGATTCTGAAACTGGGAGCAGCGGAAGAGGCGAGTTTCCTGCAGGACTAAAAATACTGCTGCCTCTGATCCTGCAGGACTGAGCAGAAGAAGAGAGGAAGGATTGATGGACTTTGGAGCACTTACAACTTGGATATTCTCCGAGGTCTTCTTAAGAACCCGACCCCAGTTGTTTAGGTCAATCCCTTCGGAGCTGCTGTCCACAACCTTAGGCATCTGGGGAAACAAAGTCATAAGACGCATCAGTCAAGTTAAAAATATTAATACTGTGTTTGAAATTGATACAGATAAAAATAGGGGTTAAAAACCGTTTGCTCTTTGTTCATTTGTATCAAAACCAATGGCGGCAATGCTAAAGTCATGTCCCGTGATAAACACATTTATATCTAGCAAGAAACTGGCAACTCTAACGCAAAACTAAAGCGCTTGAAACAAAGTGTTTTTAATTAAAAGGAAATAACTTTTGCACACTTTCTTAAAACAGTTACTCCTTCCAGCATCTGCTCGTAAAAAACAGATCAGACGATGCGTCTTTTGTCATGTAATCTTGGTCTCTTCTGTATTTATGGAGAAAACAAGACAGGTTTTAATCAATCAGTTCGATTTGTTCTTCCCCTGGACCTCCTTCCATGACTTCATCTTGGGAAACCATTAGCATTAGGCGTACGAAAAGGCCTGGTCAGAGCAGAGTGCTGAGGGTAACGGAAACCCCGAATGCAAAGACAAACACGCACATGCGATATCCTTCCTCCTGCATTCCTCGCACTTGAATTTCAATGAACGAAGGAAGGAGGAAGGGGTCGCAGGGGGGGAAAGAGAGAAAGCGAAGGAGAGGGAAGGGAGGCTGTTGAGAGCTGGTTGGCAGAAGGGAGTAATGAGCGTAACAAGTTGTGACATGGCAGAGATCAGTGTAGTAATGGGCTTTATAGAGCTAATGGGTTAAAGCAAAGATCCCTATTAGATGTTACTATAGTACACAATGGCTGGACATATGCTTGGTTTGTAGGTGTAACCAAAAGTTACTGGATCGGATATTGGGAGGAAACTATTGTAAACCAATACGATCCATTTGGCCTTAAAATCTGTCAACGACTATCATAGATGTGTAGGCATTGAGTGGTAATTGTTGCCAGAATGATACACTTAAATTATAATGTATTTGTTATTTTAAATACTTTTATTCACATTTTTACATAAAGTTGCAATTTAAAATGTAAATGTTTTGATGGTGCTGACCATTCAAACATGCTGCTTAATGTTCCATAAAGGGCTGAGAAAAATATAATATTATATATTATATTATATAACGGTATACTGATATCAGACTAATAATAATAATAATAATACATTACATTTATAAAGCGCTTTTCCTGGTGCTCAAAGCGCTTACAAGCAAGTAAAACAACAAAAGTAGAAAGTGCTAAGCTAGGTGGAATAAGGGCAAAGGGTTAGTTGATTAGGAGTTGAAGGCAAGAGTGAAAAGACTAGATGCCATCTATCTTTTTTACCCAATTATATCAACATTACTGTTGACTATATACAGTATGAGAATCTCATTGTATGAATAGTTTTGGAAAGCCCAAAAAGTACAACACTTTAATATTGTTGCAATATTGTTGAGGTATTTGTCAAAATAATTGTAATCTTTGATTTGACTGTACATTGACTCTAGTTCTGAGTGTGTAAACGTTTGAATAAAAAGAAGGGCTATGTATTTCCTCCTTTAGGGTAGTATAATACAGTATGTGTTACTTTTGAAAAGGACGTTATTGAATTGGTATGAAACATGACAAATATTTATCAAGCCATCCCTATACAAAGTCAAGAAACTAAATGTGTCATATTTCTTTGATATTGGATAAATATGTTTCCAATATGAATATTTTGTCAATTAGACAGTGGAGGAAAAGGGGATGTCTCGAAATTCAACACAATTCTGCATATCAGTTTTAAAGTACTTTTAAAGATAAATACTTTCTTGCACAAATTAATTTAGAAATGCTTACAACAAAAGCTTTTTGCAGACCTTCATATCAAATATGTTACATGATATTTAATATAGTATAAGCTTTATTGACCCTGCAGAGTTTACAAAGTGTAACATTATAGATGGAAATATGTTTATATATTCTATTGAATTTAGAGAATGGAAAAAAAAACTCATGTCCTACATAAACTAAAAAAGGTACCTTAATATGCTTAAATATTAAAAAGAGAAAAGAGAGAATTCAAAGAAAAGAATGATAATGATATATATAATTGATATCAAGCTAATGAATTATTTACACTCAGATGTGGTTGTTCCTAGTCATTTAGTTCATCAATGTACATAGATTAAATCTAGCAAAGCTCTTTTACAACTACTCAAGCTACTCAAATCTTCAGATTACTAATGTTGTTTTGTCCTCAAGAAAGAGGTTAAGACAACACTGCAACACTGAAAACAGATAGCCAAGTGTTCCCTTTAGACAGGCACCTGTTGGTAGAGTATTTATACGAGACGTAGCCACACGTCTTACAGAATAGCTCACATGCTCCAGGCGGGGTCTAGATAAGCCCATTACAGAAACAGGCCAAGAGGGATAATGCCATAACCAAACCCTGAGCAGGTCACTTGACTCACTTGAGCTGAACCTCAACTCGTAGAGAAGAAAATTGAAGGCTGTCAAGTATAAATATAGCACAGTTTGTTGATGTTCAATGCTACTTTTATATTGTCTACTCCTACTTCAAAGACTCATTCAAATAAATAAGAAAGGAGAGGCTCTGTTGTTCTGCCTTCTCTTTGTTTCTTGCCTTTTGTAAATACACAAGTAAACATTTAGAAACAATTGTAAAAGGTACAATCAGCCACTAGGCATCACATGCACTCATGGAGTCACAAGCAGCTCTTCATAGAATAATGAGCCATCTGACGTCGAGCCAAAACTCAAAACTAATTGTAACTATTCTGAGCACCTTTTCAATCACAAGGAACCCCACAAAGCAGAATGCCAAAGCTATTACGAAAACAATATTACAGTATCAACCTCACTACACTATATTGCTAAGTAAACTAAATGCATAAAAAGTGTCTATGCAGGTGATTGGGGCATGTCCTTATTATCAACCATAAAGGGGCCCTATTTCAGGTTCATATTTGCATGTTGTGCCTCTACTATGACACTATGACGATTACATGCTTTAATGGTCAAAAAGTGCTTTATTTTTCTCATACAGCACCTCTTTCGCCCTAGATGGCCGGCTCTGTTGTCATAAGCTTAGAGATGTCCCGCCCCTTAGCCTATCACGTACAATGTTAGAGTGCTAGTGTTAAACAGTAATGTCACTATGTTAGAGAAGAAAACAAATGTGTCCAATCGAGGCGACCCCAAAAAGCAAAATAGGGCCTCTTTAAGTCTCCTTTAAATGTGTGACTGTTAAAGCACAAAACTGACCGAGTTAACAGGATGATTGCACTGCAACTCAAGTCACACTGTATTTAACCATCCATCTTCTTCCTCTACATATATTTCACAGTACAGTAATCTGCCTATTGACTTAAAAATATGATGTGTGACTTTGAATGATCAGTCTGGTGATATCTCACATTTTTCTTTCTTCAAAACCAACACTATAGTGTAGCTTATTGCTCTGCGCCTTGGAGTTCTGTTGCTGTCTATTAAAAACACATCAGTGAGTCACTCTGTTGCACTGGGTGACATCTTCCTTTGACAGCGCGAACACACACACACACACACACACACACACACACACACACACACACACACACACAGCACATACTTGCCTGCTGCCAGAAGTACTAGCTAGTGCAGCAAATATGTCTCTTTTCACCCCTCCAATAAAAACACCATTAAACTACTGTTAAAGAAATGTTAGCTAAAACCACAGTGCCCTTCTTCTTCAGTAGTAACACATGGCCTTGGAGCTAAGTAGTACAGACAGCACAGGGCAGGGCAGCAATAAAGTATTGAGAGGCACACTAACACATTGTTAGTCAGTCTGCAGAACAGGAAGAGGGACATCTTTTTTCCAACAAATGCAGCCTTCAGAGGATCTATCAGTGGAAATGATGACTGCCATGTCAAGTAAACACAAGGAGGAAAGGATGGATCCAAGGAACAACATCCACTTTACTTTACTTTAACAGGAAGCAATGAAGGTCATCGAAAATACAGGATATTATGCGATTCAGAGTCAATGAATGATGTACCATTGTATATAATAGATAACAGTGACATACACACATTCCATATTTGTTCAAAGCACAACTCACCAGTTTGAAGATTTTGAAGAAGTCCAGATTGTCATACAGTTCGTCCTCTACCCTCTGCAGCCTCGTCTGGCTGAGGGCACACATGGCGTTGCGGACCCCGTGGAGCCCCATGCGACTCGGGAAGATGATGAAGTGGTCGAGCAGAGCCTGGCTGCAGGCGATGTCTTTCAGCTGCAGGTTCGGGATACCAAACGCAAACTGGGGAAGATAAGAAAGGGAATATTGGGTTTATTGTGGGATATGTCTCAAAGATTCAGCAAATATCATTACAATGAAATCTTAAGTGACTGTTATTTTCTATATAATGATTGTTGTGCTTTTATTTATGTCTTAATGTGTGCATATGTATAAATTTGTCTGTTGTAAATATTTTTATATATATTTGTATTTTTGTATTCGGGATTGTGGGAAGGGGTATTTCGATCTCTCTGTCTGTACACACAAACTGAAAGATTGACAATAAAGTTTGACTTAATATTGGTTATAAACAACAGAAAAATAAGTAAGTCCTTCGGTATTCTTTACAAATCAGCCAAGATGATTTAATATCAGTCCAAGCTTCATCTTATCCACTGCACCTGTTCCAGTCGTATTTCTGCATTGACAAACTGGTAGACAATAGACTCTGAGAGGCCGGCGTTTTGCAAGAGGAAGGTGGTGAAATTCTCATCATCCTTCAGAATATCCTCAAGCTTCAGCCCACGGCCTGAAACATCAAGAGCAGAGATAGTGAAAGGTTAGAGCAACTACATACAATATTGACAACAGTCTGGACTACAGAGGAAATATTTGACAGCCAGACAGTCTGGCAGCGGAAAGAAAAGTCCAGCAAGAGGATTTGTGTTTAACGCATATCCCTGCCAAAGCTTTTTGAGGTCATTTCAAATGCAGTAATACTCAGAATAACAATATTATATTAACATGGACAATCCTGTTGGTCTAATTGAGGAAATTGATGTTTTACACATTGGATAAATAACTCCATAGCTTATTCTGTAGCTAAAACAATCAAGTGATTACCTCAGTAATAAGTGTTTATCCAGCAGTTGGAAATGCAACATCTGAAGGATTACTGCCATTGGAAGCAAACTCATTTAGCAAAATGGACCGACATTATGGTGACATTTAAAGTAAGACACATTGTTTTTAAAAAAAAAGAGAAAGTGAGGACCTATTGTGACGAACACAAGACATGAAACACCAACACAAAGAGGACGTGTCGAAAGCCAAACAAACAAAGGTTAAGATGAAAGTGTTGCTTCACTTCCCTGTCAGGATAGCATAAGAGTTTATAAAAAATTTAAAGGAAATACCCTTTTTAGGGGAAATGTTGTTTACCTTTGGTTTTAAATCAAAGACTGATTTGTATGCTTTTATTTTATAGTGATAGTCGAGACAGACAGGAATCAAGCCAGATACTTAGGTCGTTTACACCCAGGTGGTCTGTACCCTACCGACTCGGCTCTGCTCACACTCTATTTCTCTTCTGATAACAGGGTTGAGAAAAAAGGCTTCTAATAATTATTTTACACTTAAGAGAAGTGCTTCTGTCTGAAACCTTTATCACTTTTGCGCTTTACCTAACACCACAGATGGGTTGTTGCGTAACGTTTCCATGATGTTTGAGAAGGACGACATTTCATGCCAAAGACGGCCGATCTCCTGGACCTCCCTCTCCTCCAGCAGGAGCTCCTGGGCATCAACGTAGAACCGTGCCAATCTGAAGACAAGTAAAGAAAAAACACAATGAATTATTCAAATGATTTACATTTTCTAGATTATATACAATGTTATAGTGCATTATCTAATTTCATACAAGCCTAGTGTATCATCTGTAATCAGCGCTAGAGCACTAGGGTCTAACGTCTGATTTAATTATGAGATGATAATGAAATTATTTTTCACCCAAATTACAGCTTTATTAGGTTCTGCAAAAGTTTGTAAGGTGTTGGAAATGCTTTGATGTGTCTTACACTGAGTTGTTGTAGTTGGAGACAACACCCGGAGACTCTCCTCTGGTGGGATATCTGAAGCAGGGGTTGTTGACGTTGCAGAAGATTCCCTGGATCCAGGGCAGAATCCCTGCTGACGGCATGGCCTTGTTTGGGAAATGACCTGAAGAAACAGACAACTCACTTGTGAAAACTTGAAGGCTCGTAAAGGGATTTTATAACAGCTGCCTCAAGGTTAACATGTGTTGATCCCTCCAGCAATTTCACATTAGTGTAGCGTCTTGATTCTAGAATAATGTGTTCAAAGAAATCACTGAAATGGCTTGTTTAAGAAGAGTTTTGTCTTACATTCATGTTGCTGGTACAGTGGATTGGCCTTCCTCAGCCACACCAGACCAACAAATAACAACACAGGCCAGCAGATCTCAACTATGAAGCGGCCCTGGACAGAAACAAGTAAAGTGGGGTTAAAAACACACAGAAACGGTTGGAAATCTGTAAAATTGTATGCAATCCTGAAATGTATCATATTCAGAGAAAGCTGTAGTCTGTGGTGTTATTTTTATCCAAGGTTTTGTCTGACTACTGTCACATAAATGCTACCTTCTGCCTCTTGCGGAGGGTCCAGTTTTTCCACAGTAACAGGCGGATTTGAGAGCCTGTCTTCATTGCTCTGCAGCTTCACCCCTGGAAGGGGCATCAGACTGTGACAAACCTGCAGATACACACCGCTCCATCAGTGACCACACACTGCCGTTTACTTCTCACAGTGACACTGGACAAACTTGGGAACAACTGACACAGAAAGAAATTGGACTACAATTCTTGGGTCTGGTCTTGGGACCACTAGGATTTCTCATTATCAACCAAAATATTGATATGAAAACATATTTTACACCGCATGGTCCACTATTGTTTTTGTTGGTTGTTGCTTTTTCAAAAGTCTATATTCGGTCTACTACTATCAATCAATCCTATAGATATATGGAAAACTAATTACAAACGATGATTTCCCCATCAGGAATGCGAGTTTTTGGTTATTTGTCTCGAGTTGTACCGACTTTTATCTATATTTGGTTTTGCACCCGACTGACTCAAACATGAATGTACCTCACCTTAGCCCTTACTCTGATTTATTTAAGGTGGTCTTGACTACAACCCTGGACTAACCCTCTTACAAAAACACACCCTCCTGAAGTGCTCCTGAGCAAATCACTACCACCCATTAAGGTGTTTTGTTCAGCCATGTTGGCAGAAGGAGATTTCTCTGCAGGGAAATAAAAGTAAGTCGAACATTATCACAATAATTAAAATGCAGTCGAGGTGATTTATGAATTCAATTTGCACCTGCTCTATCATACAGACTTACACCAAAGGACAAACTCATTTCCAAATTGAAAACAACTTCAAATGCCAATCACATCCACAGGTTATGTGCAGTGGAGCTCAGAGAATGTCAGACATGAAGAGTAATTTGTTCAGAGTGACATGTCAACTAGATTACCGCAGACTAGCAGACTGAGGATGCAGGGACAGAAATACCAGAAAAACAAAAGGACAAAGACTGAGACTACAAGAGGAGAGTGAAGGCTTCCATTATGTCTGACTTCTCTGAAATAACCTTATTATTACTCAAACAGCAATTACACATAACAGGACTTCCTTGCACAGAAATGTGTAGAAATGTAGAAAAACTGCATCATGTAACCGATACAAGTAGTCATAAGGGGAAAAACATTTTTAAAAAGCATCGACCAACATCCCTTTCATTTCATTATGTTACAAGCATTTAGTAATTAGCTATTATCAACCTGTCAGCATATACATCATCTTACTATTTTGTCAATAAAGCAAGTTCCTTACCTCTTATAGAATGATGTAAAAGTCGTACGACATCTAGAGAAACAGGTTCACAGAGCAGCTGAAGTAGTGCCAAACATTAAGCAAGGTAAAAGAGCTGTGTGTGTCTCCTGGCTGCCCACACTCTCTCTCTCTCCTCTGCCTGCAGGTCAGCAGCACTCCTAATCTGATTGCTCTAATCTCCCAGCTCAACATGGGCAGGCAGAAAAAAGACAACAGTCATCCATTTTGAAGCAGAATTAGGTGGATATCTGCTGGAGAAGAAAGGGGGGATAGAGAGGGAAGACTGCCCTGTGCTGAGAGGGGTTACAGGATGGATCACAGTAGGAGCTAAAAGGTCTGTTGAAATGTCCATGAGCAAGATGTACCTGCAGTCACTGTCTCTGCAGGAAAGTCCTCCAGGTTCAATCAGAGTTGTTTTTGTGTCGTACCTGTCTGAAATGAGTCAGTGCGACGAGGTGGAGGAGTGATTAGGTCTGGAGAATGTGGAGCCCTGACAGTTTGACATTAAAACCACTTGAACCTGCTGTGAACCATCGAAAAACAGACACGCTTAGCCGAAAACCAACGTAAATGATAGGCTTAACCCTGCACAAAGCTCAGTGTAAACCATGTCACACAACTCCAATTCGTCATTCTCAGATCTCAGTAAACTATAACAAAAACATCTCACAGGATCCATGGGTTAAATTAGGGCGAGCCGATGAGCAGAAAATTGAATATTATAATATTTTTGACTAAATTCATCATTATTGCGACAATATTGTAGGGTAGAAAATATTTACACAATGAAATAATCATTAATAATGTGGAAAAGTTGCTAAATATTAATAATAAACAGGAAACATATATTTAATGTAATTCAGGGAAAAAAAGACCTTAAGGTATATGACCATGATCTTAGACAATATCAATGTAATATGTCGCCCAGCCCTAGTAGAAATACAAAATAGGATGCATTATAACAAGTAGTACAAATAATACAGTAAACTTATTTCTACAGGGTTACAAAAAGGAAATAGTTACAGGTATATCCACGGTTCTCTGCACGTACTGAACAGATATTGGAATGGAGGTGAAACGTTAGTTGATTAGTCGATGGGCAGAAAATGATTGGCAAATTCTTTGATAATCTAGTTCTGCTTTTCTGTGGAAATGTGCTTTTTTTATTTTAGGAGTTGGTTGGAGGAATTAAGTAATTCTCAAGACATTTTTGTTGGCTCTTGTTGACGTACGATTTCCCAATTTTCTGTTGTTTCAAAGACCAAAAAGGTGAGAACTTAAAAGATAGAGAAAATGATCAGCCCTATATCGGCCACTTTTCCATTGTTTCATTCTCCAAGTTGTCCAATACTGCCATGAATTTGAATGCATACAGGTTTGAAATACAGAATAGGATGCAATTTAGAAAAGGAGACAAGGAGTAATTTGGTCTGTTAGAATAAATAAAACACATCCTGGTTCTCTGAGGTAACAGTAACAAGAAAAACTCCTTTGGAACAGAAGTAACAATTAAAAATACATTTTTAATTTGCAGCAATCACTGTTGCATGTCATTTTTTTCTGTATGGTCACAATAATGCAATGGAACAACATTACTGTGACGAACATGCAGTATGTATGAATGGATATAAAAAAACGTAAACAGATACATAAGGTTTACATACTGAGAGAAGATGTACCAATCACAGGCATCAAAGGACTCATTTGAAAGATACAATGTTGAACTCTTTAAAATAAAAAACCTCATGTTAAAAATACTTCCATCTGTTCATTGAAGAATAAAACTTAAGCAAATTCTAACATAAAAAGGCACATTAGAATTTGAACCTGCGTTAAGTGCATTGTGTGATTACATCAAATATAATTTCATAACAAATCAAACATTGTACAGGAACTAAGAGGTTCAATTCAAACAAGGACAATAATAGACTTACAATTCTTCAGAGACAGATGTCATGTTGTGGTTGACACATTTCTTTCTATCTTTGACATAAAAATGGATAATTAATGTATTTATAACTTAATAGCACTACAAATTAAATGTTGGCATTCATCTGTTTTGAACGCTTGGGAGAGCAACCACTGTTGACATTTGGACTTGAATATGTAAAATACAATATATTAGTACTTATAACACTTTCATGGTTTATTTTCACAGGCCTACATTTCTCCCACTTAGCTTGTATTATAAAAACGTCTTCTGATGTATACCCTATGGCACAGATACAATCATATTTACAGATATAATATGTGGTTTTTTTGGCTTCAGACAAAATGTGCCTCTCTGTGTTCGAGCTCCTGCGTCCGCCGAGGGCGAAGTCTTTGGTACACGGGTTTAGTCTCGCTGGGGCTGAGGTCGTCGGGGCTGCTGGGGGGGGGGGACTGTGGGGGGGAAAGGCTGGCAGAGGTCGAGACCCCGAGGTCAATGGCGCTGTCGACGGAGTCCTGAGTCTGGAGCCGAGTCAGTGGGGGGCTCGTTGATAGGGCAGGGGATGAGGAGACTACCTGGGCAGTGGTGGAGAGGGCGAGGGAGGGGCTGGCGGTGGTTGTGGTGGTGGTGACCGTGGTAACAGTTGTAGTCCAGTTGGGAAGCGTCCTTGCCCTGCTGTTAAAAGAAACGGGGGGCTTGTAGAAAGTTCCAGGAGGCGGCTGCAGAGTTCTCGGCGCCCTGAGAGTTAGCGGGAGTTTTGGCGAGCTGCTAGCCTCGCCGACAGAATTATCCGAGTCATTTTCCCTTTTATAAGTCCAGACCGGCTTTGACACTGTGTAGGGAAGGGTGCAGAACATGTTGCTCACACTACTTGAAGTAGGGACTGTAGCTGTTAGCGCTGGGCTAACAGTAGCGGTTATGGCTGGGCTAACTGTAGCTGTTAGCGCTGGGCTAAGAGTGACAGGCATGGCTGCTTTCACAGGTTGTATTCCAGTGCTGGCAGGTGGGAGGTTGGCCACAATCTTAGCAGTCCTGGGTGTGACATCATAGTGCTTGTACTTCCTGTCCCACGTTCTCCTCTGCATGGAGTGTGTGTCCATGAAAGGAGTGATGTAGTAGGTGCTAACTCTGACGAGCCACTTTGGCGGGCTTTCTCTGGCTCTGGTATCTCCTGAATAGATTCAGAGACGCGTTCAGAGGAGCTTGGATCATCTTTAGCAGCAGCGTTACGGTAATTCCTCTCGCTGATGTGGGCGGGCGCGGGCAGGCGTTCTAGCGGCATGCTGATGGGTCGAGACACGTGTCTGGTGCGCTGGGTGCGGAGCTGGACCTTTGGTGCCACAGCGGTGGTGGGGGGGCCGGTGGAGCTGGGACGGCCGAACACTAAGGTGGACCTCTGCATGTCTCCTTCAGCGAGGGTCTGGACCCCGTTGAGTCTGTCCGAGGCCGAGTCCTCCGTTCTGTCGGTCCCCGGCTGCACCTCGTGAACCTCATTCATGATGTGTGAGGAGGGGATCACTGACGAGTATCTCTTGTACACTTTGGCACTCTGGAGGGACAAAAACAATTAGATTACAATCTTTTCATCAGATTTTAATCCGTTTTTAATTAAGTAACCTTTGCTTCACATGTAATATTTTTAATTGCATATTACTTAAAAAGTATTCAAATGATACTTTTTTGTCTAAACCTGTAGCCTACTAGAGCTGCACTGGTTAATTAACTTTTATGCATCAATGGCAGAAAATTATATTTTAGCCCCTGAAATATGGAGATTTCCTGCCTTTCAGTTTTTTTCTAATCAGATTACAAACTAAATATTTTAGGTGGTCAGAAAATAACCAAGAAAATTAGTTTAGCTTAGCATTTTGGGGGAAAATAATCTGCAGATTAATTGATAATGAAAAAATTAGTTGCAACCCTAGCGCCTACATTACCCACATTGTAACTCGAACGCCTACCTTTCAGAGATCCAGGCCTCTAACAGAGAAAAGGATCTACAGAGGTCTGATAAGCTCACTTCTTTCTCATTCTAACCTCCAGAGTTCTCCTTTTCATTTCTAACCTGCAGTCTTATCAGACTTTACACAACTTTATATTGAAACATTTTTTCACTTAGCTGCTATTACTGTCAGACATTCTCTAATACATGAGAGCAGCATTAGTCACAGCCCTAAATCCCTCCTCACCTCTTTGATATCCATCAGGGAGGCGGAGTGTCTGCTGAGCCGCTGCACCTTCTCTTGGGGGTGAGCCTGGGGGACGCCTGGCCGGATGTGATGTTGTCAGAGCCGGGCAGAAGTGAAACGTCAAACACCGCGTGGAAGTGGCGCACCAGCAGCTCCACCATCAGGGCCTGGTAGGGGTAGTCCACCAGCGAGGACAGGGACACCTCGGCGTCCGTCTGCCGGGGCTTCACCAGCGTGGGGCCGTAGATTATACCCAGATTACTCGCTGTCATCTTGTTCTCCTCCGCCTGCTCCGTCACTCTGTGGGAGGACGGGGTGATGATATTTATAAAGGACATTCTTCTGGTATTTTTCAAGAATTGTATCTTGGTTGTAAGTACAGACAACGTCTCAGAGTCAAAGCTAGACTGACATTCTGCAGATCAATATTTTGTAAAGCTTCAGTGAAAACGGTCTAAATAAATACAACATGCCTTAAAAAGATTCTAACCAAAGCCCGTTTCTGACATGTGATTATTTACAAGTGTCTGCAATTAGTCCTATATTTAAATGTAAAGGACATAAGACCAGAATAGTCATTCTAAAAATATTGGAGCTGGAACCAGATTTAAAAACTAGACTATGAATAGAGCATGTGTATAATGTTTGTTTGTTCTACTTCCTCTATGCTATAGGGAAGTCTCTATTTCCCGTTTTGTCTCATGAGGAAGTTTGTGTACAAACCGAACAGACAGACACAAATCCTTACAATGAGTTAGCATGTGTGTTTGTTAACAGCCCTTACTTGTGTAGGTGAGCTATAAGGAAGCGCAGAGTCCTGTAGTTGGCTGCAGGCAGCTGGCGGAGAAGGTCTCTGATCTTGAAGAGGACTCTGTTGAGCCCGACGCTGGCCCCCCCCTTCTCTCCTGTTTTAGGTTTATCGGCCTCCTCCACTATCACTCTCTGGCACTCTTTGGCCAAGCCGATAATATCGTTGTAGTAACGATATAGGATCAAGGGCTCTGGTAGCTGTACAGAGAGGGGAAAAGTGATGTGTTTAATGCTCTTAGCAATGGAAACTACCAGTGTAAGTATACCAAATAAAATGCTTATTTAAAAGAATAACAAATAAAAGAGTAAAAAGCCTAAAAATGACATCTAAAAGTTCTCAGCAACTCCAATCAACTGCTTTTTTTAAATAACTGATTTTATCATTAAAAACAAACTCGGTACCACAATATCTAATTTACCCATTATTTACAGTAACTGTTTAACTGTCTGAGACCATCTTTAGACCCACCTGTCTCAGGTAGAGTTTGAGAACATTGCCGATATCGTGAGGAGAGAGGTCGGACAGCTCAACCAAGTCCTTCCCGTTTTCAAACGCCTGACAAAGCTTCTCGACGCGTGATTTGGCTCCATTCACACGATAAATCCCCTGTGAGGAAAAAACAGGAAAGGATTGGAACATTTGACTACGATCATCATTTTTAAAGGAATGATATCTCCAATGTTTTGAAAACTCTATAATCCAAGATAAAAACACGAACAATTTCACTGTGAAAGAAAACTCAGTTCACCTTGAGGTTGAGGGCTCGACTCTCGATCTCAGACGTGCACTTTTTGATGATGAAAGGGATGCCATCTGGACTGTTCTTCGCTGCTTGTGTAAAGTCGATACCAAACAGCTGCAGTCTGCCTTGCAGCTTTTTATGGCCACACTGGATAGCAAGCGTTTCTAGACACTTCTTATGGCAGGCGAGGGAGCACTGGGGGGAAAGAAGGAGAGAGTTACATTCAGTAGTAAGGAGTGGCCATTTGATTCACACTTAGATTAACAAATTCCTACAAATGAAATAACAGATTTACTTCTTTTTTTCTCTTCTTGTTTAAGGTCTTAGCATAAATGTCGGCAGCACAGTGGAGACACATAATGGCTACATATTTCTGTTTGTTGTCAAATAAATGTTGTTATTGCTGCAATGTATGAAATACTTGGGCAGCTATAAAATGACACCAGTTAATTAATCATTGAAAGTTCCATGTCCTGTTAATGTACTCTGCATGCAAGTACTCAGCGCATTTTAACAGCTTATGAAAGAGTATTATGTACTGTACCTCCTCACACTCCGCTCCATGGAAAACTACCAGGCTGTCGCACTCTCTGCACTTAGATGGAGCTCGTAGTTTTCTCAGCTTATGGGTCTGAGAAGCTTTGGACATCTGAGCGTTTCTGAAGGGACCCGGAGAACTGGCTGTCTCCGTCACCATCTCTGCCAGACCTGAAAATCAGATCCAAAGATGAGGAAACATGCCAGACAGGTGACTTCCAGTTCCTGTTGGTCTAAAGCAGAAACAACTGAACCTCTGTGAGGGCAACTAAGAAGCCTTTGTTTAAGTCAAGTCACTACATATATTTTAATTTGGAGTAGTTCATATTTACTGGTTGTAAAATGATTATTTCAGACCTAAATTCAGAAATACGATGAAAGATATGATAATAGGATATGAAAACAGAATAGGTATGGGCACTTCAACTCATTTTAATATGCCTTTAGGTATTATTTTATCATGTGATGATGTCATATAAAAATGGCAAAAGAAAACACATAACTTTACTTCATCATCATGCACACAATTACAGTTCAATTCACAAGAAACGATTACAAATGAGGTCAGATAGGAGAGCTAGTTTGCGGCTTCCATTCTCAATGAAAGAATAGACATACACACTGACCCAGACAGCTCCTCATACAGGAAGTGTGAGCTGAGGTCATGTGGCCAAACTAACATGAACCCAACCTGTGCTCCGTCAAGTGTAAAAACATTTGATGCTGAGCGAAACCCACGGAAAAAACATCCTACGAGTCTTGGTGTAATTTCTCCTTTTTTTCTTCGTCTCTTGCATAGCTTCCCTGTCACATAACACACACTGCCTGCGCTACTGCACATACATTCCTAAAATTGGTTTATGTACCTGTATGCATCTGCCCGAGGAAAAGGGGTCACACGCCTTACCGTTGTCTGAAGGCGATGGTTGCTCCCTCTCATCCAGGTCATCAGCAGAAGACATGGTGCCAGTGGACGGAGTCCTCGGCAGCCGTCGCTTGAAGTCACCTGACAGAACATACACAGGTCATGAATTTGTACATAAAAATATCCAGTGACTAATTTAAAGTTTTACAACAGATTTGCACAAGGACAATATCCCGGTGCAGAGAACCGATTGTGCCGCTACGTGTGTACATGCAGGGTTTTATATATCAAAGCTTGGCACAGTGTGGCAAACAGTTTCAGATGTAGAGGGAAGTGCACTTAGAGATGAGTAGTGTGTGGGTCTTTTGTACAATGAGGAAGTTACACAAAAAAGATTATAATTAGACTAAATACATAATGTGCACCTTCTTTTACTTCTGTTTTGATTTCGATATTGAAATCAGGCTATTTTCTGTTAGACTTGTATTTCAGTCTTTATCATCTTTAATAGTTTGGGTGTTTTTCCAAGTGTATTTCTTGATCTCAACTCCGCAAATGTTTCCTTTCTTTTTCGCATGTATTTGTTTATATAAAACCCTTTAATAATAACCTAGAGAGCTTTATTTTAATGAAAATAAAGTGGAATGTAAAATCCTCTTACCTGGACTGGCGGTGGGGGAGTCCATGGACCGGGACTCGCTGCTGCCTCCTGCGCTCTCCGAGTCGCTGCACATCCCGCCCTGGCTGCCCTGACTACCGGAGGCCCAGGCTCTCAACGTGGCCTGGCTTCTCAGCGCTGCAAGGAAACATAAAGACCATCAGTCACACACAAGCAGAATAAGAGAAAAAAAATCCAGCTCAAAAGCAGCTTCCCGTTTAGTGATATTCTTAGCGTTGGTTTTGGTTATTTCTAGGCAGGTCACACGTATATTCTGGACTTATGACGCGTAAGCCGCACACAACGGGTTTGATTTAAGTCCTGAGAACATTTCCATGACTCAGACCATGAAAAGGCTCATAAAAGATGCTGAAAAGACGCCTGTGAGCTTCAGCAACAGTCATTTTGGAGTTTGGGAATCATCCATAATCTAAAAAACTGTATATTCATGTATCAAATGTGATCTTGTCTTCAAGTCGGCTGTTATTCGTAGCAGTTTTGAATTCATAGTGTTTCCTTGAATTGAAATCAGTATTTACTAAATGAGAGAGTACCTGGTATGTCGGTGCTGCTGTTGGACCTGCGCTCGCTGATCTTCGCAGAGCGGTGAAGGGCACAGTCCACCTCGTCTCCGCTCAGCACGTCACCAGAGTAGATGGATGCCTGCGACAGGTTGCCATGGGAGGAATGAGTGCTGCCCACAGACCTTTTGTTGAACACAAACCTGGGGAAATAAAGTCAGAATGAAAGGTTACGTGATGAAGATTTATATTGTTCCAGAGTCACTAGAATTTGATTTATTCCAGTGTGTTTGTGTGGGGATTTGACATGTGACTCAACTTTTACTTCTCCAGGCACTGAGACTTTTGGATTTCAGTTTCTGGCAGATAATCTGTTTTGCTAACACCCACCCCAAGACTCCAAGCAGCAAACTTGGAGCACAGTGTTATAAACAAGCAAGCATTTAATGACATTATATTACCACTTCACAACACACATGTAGCACCTTTGCCCTATTAAGTGAGCCACTTCATTTCATTGGAAGAAAATGAGCCCCTTTCTGTCTATGACAGGCTAACCTAAGCTGTTCTGGACCCCCCAAGATTTTTATAATTCCATAGTTGCCAACAGATGTTAATAAAAGCCATGAAGTCAAAAAAGCTCCATTTTATTTGTTATGTGTAACTTCAAAGACTTTTCTGAAATGCTAACTAAGACTGAAAGAGAGGATTAGGAACAGAAACTGAAATAAGCCCAGCCGGTAGACCATTGCAACATATAATGTCACATGAAACACGTCAGTAGCTGCACAATAATGAAAGCACTAAAGCATTAAATTCCCTTTTTAAGCCACAAAGTCTTTTTACCGCAGTGTCAACACTTTACTGTACAAAATACAATAACATCATCAATCTTACCATTAACTTATTAATGAGAAAGTGAAGCGTTGCTTATTTTCTTAGTGGTAATGAGTATATTTGTGTATGGGAAGCGGATTCTGCTTTTACAATCTAAGTCTTAGGGACAGCTCTAACCCAGAGCCAACTCTCACGCTCACAATCTCCCCCACTGCATTCAGCCTGCGCCACAGATATTTCCTGAGGAAGGGCAACAAATTCAACACGCATTCTGTCTCTCCTTGACTCTCTCTCTCTCGCTTCCTCCCACTCTGACTCACTGTTACCTTTGCTGAAAGAAGAGATTTCAAAATGAGTTACTTGGAGATGTTTTGAAACACTCTCCTCTAGGATTAAGGTTTCATTCTAAAAATCCTGAAACTATCACATTTACTTTTTCACATTATGGCCTGCAACAAGCTGCAATGTGAGAATATAAATTGGGTTTAGCATAGCTTAAATACTGAGACCTAATCCCAGAATCTTAGTGTAAATCCACAGTTCTTGGTACCTGGTATTGTCAGACGAGGTGGAGTCTAAGTGCAGACGCTCTTTAGGCAGATTTTTGGGCAGGTTCCGGACGAACTCAGCATAGCATTCACCCGGTTCGTACAACTTGGAGCTCTCACTCAGAGCCTGGTAGTGAGCAGGGAGCGACACCGTCTGCGCCTGCTGCATCTGGAACCAGTTCACCGTCACCTGAAGAGAGACGGATTAGTGTGATGAATGGGTGAATGACTCATTGAATGAATGAATGAAAGAAAAGGGAAATGAGCACTTAAGTGATTATAAGTAGATAAAAAGACACAAAAGGACAAATACAGGCAGACAAACATTATTTTATAACTGTAGCTTATGTTATTTCAATTTAATATACCGGTAAACAAACAAGTATTTGGTGATAACTTTCAATGCTTGACAGATTACTAAAATGTCTAAATTTTTACTAACAATTTTACTAACCACTCCAACTGTAGTAATATGTACAGTGCATGTCAAATGGCCGGCTATGTGATTATATAACATTGGAATGTGTTTCTTTGCCTAAAATGCCTTATCGAAGCATATTTACTGGAGCTTTTCTACAATCTTAGAAATGTACAAAAAGGTTTTAGCACGAAAAGCTGCCAAACACAAAAAGCAATTACATTGAAGTGTAAACTTTGCTTTAGGAGCAAGTCATTTGTTCTCAATGTATAATGCATTGTACCTGTAAGATATGTCTATAACAACTAAATGCTATTGGATAATCAACTTCTCTCTAAGTAACTCGGCTTGTTAGCTTGCTGCGTATCATGTAGTGTCCACTCACAGCTTTGAGTGTGAGGTCACACTGGAAGACCATCTCTCTGATCTGTGTGAGGATGGTGCTCTTGGCGTTGGCCAGATCCATCTTCCTGACGCCTGCGTCAGCCATGCAGCTCTGGTACTGATCCTGGGCCTCCTCCGCCTGGTCACAACAAAACATACAGAAAGTAGTGAGAATGTGGATGAAATGCTTAATGTCAATAATACGGTTTTCAGGAATTCAATTATTATGCACTGCTGCAAAGACACGTTCCCTGGTGTGGAAAGCCTTCAAACATGAACATGACTTGTGATATTATTCTCCCCTGCCTACCTTCTGCAGAGCCTCCTCCTCCAGCTTCCTCTTCTTCTCCAGCTGTTTGTTGCCAGCGGTAGCGTGCTCCTCCTGGGAGCGGTTGGTAGATGTGTGGGCTTTCTGGTACTCCTCTCTCCTCTGGGCCTTCAGCACTCGTGCTTTACGCAAGGTTGCCCCGGCCTCTTGCTGCCAAACCACACAGATAGACCATCATGTGATTAAAATCTGACATAGGGGTTAAACGGTTATCATAAGCATAGTCAGGCACACCCGTCTGGTTGTTTCACCTCACATGAGAAGTGACTGTAAACACTGCCAAGAGGGCTCTTTTTCTTTTAACCATCAGAAAAATAAGTGATGATGCAAATTTAAAATCTAGTTGGTGCTTTCGCTGATTTGACTTCCATAAATGGATCTATACTGATATTTATAAATGCAAAAAGGAAGATGGGTTCATTGATTTTGAGCTAATAGGCTGTATTAAAACAGGGACATGTTACAAACCATTTTCTTTTGCTCCCTCTGCCACTGCTCCTTGATGTCTTTCCTCAACCTGTCGAGGTCATTCTTACGGGCAAGAAGAGGCTGAAAAAAGATGGAAGCACAACAATTCAATGAGGTACAGGATTTCAAAAGGCATTATTTTGTTTATTTCAAAAGCTTTCAAATATAAAGATAAGTTAGTTAATGAATTGTATCAGAAATGCTTTTTTTCTGATCTGCAAGTACTGTTACAGAATATTAGAGTTGAGTATTTTTCCCACGACTGTAATACAATACAGGGATTTTATTTATGTGCACTCATGATTTCCATTACTCACTGTTACCTGTATGTATTTGTTGGTCTGAAGAGCTATTGCAGTTTGAGTAAGCAGCTGTTTGTGTTCAATGTCGTTCTTGAACGTGGAAACGTAGATGTCACTGAATGGCATGTAGTCCTTGGAGAAAAAGATAATAAAATAAAATTGGCAATTCCATATATATATATATTTCAATCAAAGACAAGATAACAATCATATACTGCATACACATTATAAATACAGTAAGTGTTTGTATATAAAGGCTCTTTTCTTACCTGTTGACTGGCCAGTGTCTTAGCAGACTCTGCCATTTTGGAAAAACTTTTGGCATACTCAATATCTGAAAAAAAGAGATACACAAAACGTTAAGGGATTATTTTTGTCTGTAAATACTCTTTAATCAAGTTTGGATAAAACAACATGCGCTCCATTTAATCTAATTCCATAATGCTGGACTTAAACAAACAAACAAACATTTCAGACGCTCATGCTTCAGGTGATGCACAATGATTTACATTACTAAACACAGTATATTACACACATATACATATCCTAAATTAAACAAAAATGAAAAGTACTGAATAGTTTAAATGGAACAAACATTAACAAATGTTTTCTGCTCAGAGTGCAAAATAAATTGCCATGACTAAATGGCTGTAAAATCTCACAAACTGTTCTGCCCCTGCTGAACTCAATTAAAAGCAAAAAGGCTTATAATGACTCAGGGGTCCATTTTAAAAACGCTGCATCATTCCTGGGTCAAACACAATTTACAGATACCTCTAATGTCTTTTTAAACTGTACTGCAACACAAGATGGGTGTACATCTTTACTGTTTAGGAGTTATTGCGTCTAGTATATTCTCCTGATGCAGTAACCCTCTGTTTTGCAATCCAGAGCTCCACTGTCCATAGTCTCGATGTCTCACCCATGGCCAGCCGTTTCTCCATCCAGGCCAGGAGGTCTTTGATGTACCTGGACCAGGCCTTGGCGTAGAGTAGAGCAGACTCCACGCCGCTGTCATTTTTCAGCAGGGTCAAGTCAACTTCTTCCTCTCGTGAAAGCGGCACCTCTGGACCTAGAGAGTCAGTAGAGAGAATCGAAACACATCGTATCAAGAAAATTGCCAAGAGTTGGATTGGATTGATGTGTCTCAGTTCTACTACCCCCAACAGACGTGTGTGGGAGGTAAATGGAAAAACACATTCAGGTTAAAGGTAACAGTGTAGGAGGATGTAAAAGTGCCGGGCATCTTTTCAATAGCATTATTTTTTTCTACTGGTTAAACTGTGATGCACCTCTCCCAGGCATCCACCGTCTGATTCAACACAAACCCCATGTGTTTCCCATCCCACACGGAACTACTCCTAAACAGGCAAGGAATGTGAGATATGTGGCCGGAGAGGGGAAAACGAGCAGCTAGTATGAAAAAAGCAGCAGAAATAACAGGGGTGGAAGCAGAGGCTTAGGGTGGGTCTACCTCAGGCATTCAAGAGTCCAGCGCCTAAATCACTCAGCTAACTCACCATCTGACACTCAGGGCGGCCCCGGTCTACAAAGCGACCATTAAATGCTTTTTAAAGCAGCCATTAATAGTCATTACTTTTCAGGTTTCATTTATGTCATTCTACACCCACGTTGCTCAGAGGTAAATGACGGAATGTGAATAACACTTACCAACAAGGTCATTTTTCTCTGACAAATACCCCTCAGGATCCAAAGAGAGATTGTCAAAAGACTGTGAAAGAGACATTTCAGATTATAAGAAGGGAATAGCAGACATACAATCAAAGTAAGACATCACAAGCAGCTGGGTGTTCAACACCCCAATTAAGTACAGAAAGCAAGTCTTTGAGGCTTTTTTTAAATGGAGGCGTGGTGCAATTGCCACTTTAAATGCAACCCTTTGAAAACTGTAATGTTTAAAAACAAAGCTTTAAAAAATAAACTGGTGTGAAAACTGGGAGAGAAAGAAGGTGTCTCACCCTGCTTCTCCTGGTCTGGGGGATCCCCAACCCTGAGCCGCCGTCCACATCTCCCATAAGGAAGTCAGAAACTCTGAAGAGAAGATGTGTAGATATATATCAAAAGAGCTGTTTGATTGGGTGGGAATTGCAATGTATTCAGCAGTAAAGGGTTTCCAGAAATGCTACTGCAAAGTATGCTGTTTGTTAACTTTGAAAAAAAGGTTGGCTGAAGTCAGCCCTGCTTTTCTTACACAAAAAAGTAATAAAAGTCTAGTGGTGTTGAAAAGCTATACAAACATTGTACTCACACATTGCCGAAAGTGAATGCCAAAGTGTCAATGGATGTGTGTATCTCGCCAAATATAGCCTGTGTGTTTTCTGGGTTCACTTCCTTGAAGTTAATGCCTGTGGAGAGTGATAAAACACACAATAACTTCAGCCAAAATTAAACTGTGTTACAAACCAGCTCATGTTCAATCCTTCAACAAATGTATTAACACAACTAAAACATTAAATGCATTCAATTCCTCTCAAAGCAGTTGTTGGTTTTATTCTTGCAAACCTAATTAATAGAGACCTTTTTTATCTGAGTGGCTTGTGTCTGGAGAGGTTTATCGCCTCTGCAAGGGCTTACGTTTTTTTAAAGTATGTTTTGACATTCTCCTCCACAGCGGACAAAGAGTTTAACCCCTGAGTGGCTACAAAGGGTCAAGAGTTTCAAAGGAAGCACTGTGAAAACAGCTTAAAACCACAAGTATTAGAGCAGAAGTTGTCATAGGACATCGACCTGTACAGTCCATGTCTTTCTACCACATCAGAAATACCTGCTTCTTAAAAGCTTCAAGAATCTTCAAAGACGGATATTCAAGAAATATTAAAAAAAACAATCCCAAAAGTTCCCTTTCTTTGTTCAAATGTGTTATAATCCCATATGCCATCTTCCATGATGATCATGCACAGAAATGGTAATTTAATTGCACTCGTTCTTAAATGTAAGATCTATTGACAGTCAGCGTCCACTTGTTTTAGAACCATAAGCTTGAATAATCATTGAGAAAGTTTGCACAGAGTTTTCATTGTCGAGAACAGTTTACGCAGCGAGTTAGCAGAGAGAAATCAGAGGGAGAAGAGACAGTGAAATCCGACTAAGCCGAGTACTTCCTGCCTGGCCACAACAGGAAACACTCACACAGCCTGATATCTGTGACATGTAACAGTATATACGACTGTGACAACTCTTACCTTCTCTCTGTCACCTTGCACCTTTTTTCTATTAACTGGGACAAGTAAAAAAAAAAAAAAATCTCTAGAAAGTTTCCAGTCAGATTTCTAGCTTTTGTGCTTCTCTTCATTAGAGCAAATTCCATCCATATCAGTGGTGGGTGGGTGGTTGTAAATATCCAACCTATGACCAAGCATTTAAGGGTCATGGCATCCTGGGATGGGGAGGCAACCCTTACAATCCAGGGAGATTCTCGAAGACACCAGAAGAGGGGAGAAGCCGATGTGCAAGCCTCCCTGCAGTGAACCTCTCTGGCCCTGAATGCTAGCGTACAACTCTGCACTGACTTCTTCCTCAGGACATCCTGTGCGTCTCATAACAATGATTCCAGAGCTCTGCCCCCCTTGTCAAGATTGAAATATGGAAACTGCATCATTCGAGTACAGGGGCCATTGTTTTTTCACGGTAGAGCCGTAACTGGGACCATTAGTGCCTGAAAAATGTCTTTGATGAGTTAAGAGCATGTCTTTATATCTGATAATCCTACCTTGACGTAGCTTTATTTCACTGGTGTGATATTGGCTGTTACAAACACACTGAAACATTATAGATTAATAAGTGAGGACAAATTAAAAGAAAATGTATATGCAAGGAGAAAATAGTTTTTATTATGAGTAAACTGCATGTTTTTCTTAGATAGCATAGTGACAAAAACACTGCCTTTGACGAAGAAGTTGGCTTGTACTTGTAGTAAACAAATGTGCTTCAAGCATCTTCCCTAGACAAAGGGGGACAGAGAGCAGGGAAAGAATTTCAATATGTTGAGGAAGTTGACACTTTTATTGCAGTACCCTGCAGTTTTTCAGAAAGAGGAGGGGGAAAGAGAACACTGTCACAATGTGGCTACAAATAGAAACTTGTCCAGGTCTAGTTTGATTCAATGAGTCTGTGAAAAGATCATGTATTTAATGTAGAGAAGACATAAACAACACTACATGTATATGTATTTAAAACTGGTTCGACAACCATATGTTTGGATAGGATGGGAGGGGGATTTTTCCAGTAAATTCTGGCAGCTGCCGAACTGCCCCAGGTGTTTTGAGCATCAAAGAGCAACATGAGTGAAGAGGCGACACACTCTGAAGACACTGAGACGCACAAGGCCTGTTATCATCCAACCTTTGAGTCCTCATCTCTGATGTCTCGCTGATTCATTCCTCTCTCAGCCTCTCCTTTTCAGTCCTCCTCTGGCCCGGTGACTGTGGCAGTATTGTGTTACCCACTGGCCATTAGGGGCAGTCCAACCAGGGTGTGTGTTGATGTAAGACACCCCCTTGTGGACAGGCACATTCCCACTTGTCAACAACATATGCAGCTACTGAATTTAAGGCCAGACCAAATGGCTTTTCTTGTAAAATAGGAAAAAAGTGCAAACTGCACTGCCTTAATCTACAGTAGCAGCATTATTATCAGTTTAAGGGTGTTTATTTATGCATATTTTTGTGAGATTTGAGCATACAGTATAATAAATACCTTGGTTATACCCACACATTTTGTAAAACCTTGAATATGTCATAATATTTTTGTATTTAGGGATACAGCAATACAACTGCTTCTTTCTCTTAATAAAATATTTAAAGATTTGATTTGAGATCCTTATGTCCAGGGTATATGCAGGAATCCTGAAGTCAAATGTAATACCTTTCAAGACCTTTTTTAAGACCCTTTCCATACATTTTAAGACCTCATCGCCACTTTGAGTTTTAACCGGTGACATTGGCGACACACTTTACCTCACATTTACTATATACAGTATTGATCGTCCTTCCTCCTTATCTTCCAACCATTTGGACGCAAACTTGCATTTCCCCATAACGATGTTGTTTAACAACCGGCGTAAACGGACCTTCGCGCGCTATCGAGCAGTGAGCGCGCGATGTCCTGTTCAGATGACGTCAAATCCAACGGGATGCCATAAATAAACTACACAGAATCACACTACACACCTACGCAATGATTACATTCAGGCACACTGTAGAATAAAGCCTCTTTGGACAATTTATATACTTATTGAAAACAAGCTACAAAATGTAATACCTTGGAAAATGCCGTTTAATACTTTTTAATAGCCTTAATTTTCGCTAAATTGATTTATCAACTTTTATTACTTTTTAAGACCCCGCGGACACCCTGATGTCTCACTGCACTGAACTTATTTTAATCATTTTCATGAGCGTTATGATAAGATCATGGATGGCCATGGCTATATAGTAATCCTACATTTTCAAACCTTGCCAAGACCAAATATATGGTAGACATCTAGACACGAGCATCAGGGAAGAATGTGGCTCAATGAAATAGCAACTAAATGAATATTGAAAAACTGAATTTTCTTCAAGGCACAAATATTGGATACCAAATCCGCTTAACTCAGTTTGAGTGCTGATACTGATTTCCCATATTGAATTGGTTAAGCAATAGTCTTGTAGATTTAGTCTTGTAGATTTAGTTTACCATAGGTGTTTCACTGGCCTTCATAGAAACATTGGTATTCAAACATGTGCAATAAAGGTGTTGTCATTTTGAAAGGCGTCATTGTCTGTCTTGTTATTAAAGTTAGTCTCAAAAATACTCTGACTCATCTCACACAGGATCTCTTTTGTTTCCTTTTGGCATTCTACACATTGTCAAAGCACTCGTCAATGAACCGCAGATGCAGACAGATATTTTTAAGCATTTTGAGGAGTAGTTCATAACTCAGATATAGAGATGAGACAGGTGCGTTGTCAGACAGTCTCACACCTCACGAAGCGGGAAAAGAATGAAGACACGTGGATGTGCTGGACCGACAAGCCTCCTGCCAAAGGGGCCCCGCGGTCGCTGAAATATGGAATGCAAATTACAGTCGTGTCGACTCCGCTGTAGAGATTCTTGTGTGCAAGTCAAGTGAAGAAAAACCCTTGCAGAGGATCACATTTCTAGCAGAGTGAACTCGTGAGTTGAGATACCTTTTGATTGTGTTCATTCGGGAGACAGGAAACAGAGCTGTTGCTGAAGGAGTATTCTCTTCTCATACTGCGCCCTTTCAGAAACAAAACTCCAAGCCAAGTATAACTAAGATCAATCAAATATAACTGCAGGGTATTTCCCACACTAGTCTGCATGACTTACGTAGGCCTGAACCAGTAATACAACAATCAGAGTAAAAGCCAAGATATTGCAGCATCATTTGAGTGTTTTTAGCTGTATGTCTGTGTGCATGCAAGTGACTTTAACTGACCTTTGACCTTAGCGATGACCGTGCCAGCCGCTCCGAGGATATCCACTGAGTTGAGGGTCTGGTGTTTGCTGATGACGGTCTTGAGGACGCGAAGTAACTCTGCCAAACGTTCCTGCACCACCTCCTGAAGACCTTCTAGATTCTCTGGGGATAAAAGAGACAATGCAGGTTTAAGGTTAGTAAGGGCAACCAATACGTGACTACATTCGAAACCCAACTACCATGCAGTTTTCAATCAAACATTTTCATCTATTAGTCAAAATCACCACCATCACACTACGTTTTGAGTCACAGGTGAGTGTGAAAAGAATTCCATGCATTCCTTTTGTCTTGGCTGCACATATTACTTGGCAAATATGTTGTTATTTTAAAACTTTGATGTCTTCTGTGTCTGATCCAAATGATTTCCCTCAAGTCAACCGTGTTGTTTTATTTGCATGCATGGATGCGAGCCCAGATGATATCTAGAAGACGGTTCTTGTTGAGAGGCAGTGACTAAGGCAGTTGTTGCGGCATAAAAGTGCAGTGATGCAACTTCTTTCTGCTTCCTCTAGGCGGAGAGTGACACCTTGTACAGGAAGAGGGATGTTTTGATGTAAACATGTGGAACAATGTCACGGTGATGAGAATCTCACACAGGTGGAGTTGATGAATACTCAGAAATGATGACGTGCTTTCTCTGTTTTTGTGGTCACGAGTGAACTCAAACTTGTACTTCCAGTCAACTACAAAGCCACCTATTGTATCTGTGCAATAGCTTCTCTCTCTTTCAAAGTCTTTGAGTTCTTGTTGTGTTTATTTGTTAAACTTTTTACAGCTTATGCAATCGAAAAAACACAACTTTGGTGCGGTGTCTGTGACGCAATTTGTAAAACACACTCCAATAAAAAGGGCACTCGTAGTAAATTAGCATGAAGAAACAACGTTTTAAAGAGTTGACTGAAGTGGCACATATGGTAGCTGTTATGCAAGCATACTTTTCTGCAGCAATCTGCTGACGGTGTGAGCGGAGAAAAAAAAAGTTGAGGGAGATATTGCATATTTCTAGCGGTTTCAGAAGATGACACTTGAGGAGGAACAGAATGTACAAAATGCATCCATCCCTTTTTGTTGCCAAGCATACCACATTCTAAGTCCTTTTGCTATGAAAGGCATGCTTTTCCTGTAGAACCACACATTACGGTGAGGAGCATTATACACTTTGTGTCTAAATGAATGCTCTTATTCACGACTTTATAGATCCTCTGTATAGATTTCTCCAGAGAATTCAGACCGCACAGCAAACACACTTTTCAAACCAGTGTTTTACAGACAATTTAGCTCTTAGGGTTAAATACAGCCAAAAGAAAATCAGTCAATCTTGACACTTGATGAGTCTGTCTCCTGCTCTGATAAAGGCTAATCAGCTGTTGCTCTGCCAGTTGGCACCAGACAAAAGGTGAGTTCATGTCTAACTCAGTGTTTTCAAAGTAGCAGGGACACCGTCTGGAAACAGAAAAGTCATCTGTTTTTTATCAAGACCACCCCACCAGGCAGCAGCACGAGATGAGACTGAATTTATTGCAACGTTAAAAGGAATTACAGAGGGCGTGAAAATGAGAGCGTGTGTGTGTTGCCCGTTTGACTCCTCTCTTATTTAAAAACACTAACTCCATTGGCTGGTGTAAAACATGGTAGAAGAGACATAATCCGCAAAGGAGACATAAGCCCTTGCCATCTGTGACACTATTTCACAAGAAAGACAGAAGCCATAGACATGAATTGAGACGCTAAGCGAGAAGAGACTTTGACAATGAATCACTAGGAACATAACACATAGAAGAGTTGAGGATACTCTTCAAATATACACAAATTAAAGGACACAAGAGCAACACAAGGATCTATCTCGCTGATTAGAAGCTAAGCGATCCCCGTCTCTAGCTCCCCACCCCCCAGGATTAGAGGAAATGCGTCCGGTAATACAGAGGGGGGGGGCTCACCTGCCTTCCTGCCCCAAGGCGAGAGGTCCCTGACCCTGCAACACACACTTTGAGGTTCCCCTCCCTACCGACACTGACAATGGTCCTTCATTAAGCCCCCTCTCCTTCCTCTTATCCTTAGCTCAGTGGCGTTTGAAGATTTTCCTATCAAAGACATGTGTGGTTCTCCCATTACCATATGAGAACCGTCCCTAATGAGGTCCACACCTGAGAATGTCCACTTAGCATGACTAAAAGGTGCTGATATGGAGCAGTTACGTCGGTTAGGATCACCCATTTCACTTTCCTCTAAAAAAAGAAGGGTTTAATTAATGTGGATAGGACTAATGTGTTCTTTAGAGAAGTGAAGGGGATTCACATTGTGAAGAAAGGACAATAGCGGTGATGTTGTGGCAACAAAGACAGAAGGACGTCCTGAGTCAATCTGCTGGATTGGAACAAAGCCATCCAGGGCATTTGTTCCTTGTTTTGGTATTGGCTGTATCTTCTCTGTGTACTGTCACCTGCTGCCTGCTGTCAAAGAGTCTCCTCTGTGCTGAGCTAAAGCACTGCACTAGAGTGGCACAAACAAACAAATAGCAGCCGGCCATTTCAATTGATGATATATGACAGTGTGCATGAATGAACGAAGACCACCCTAATGAGAGCAGAGCTAAAAATATAACTTTGTAAGATTTAAAAAGTTGTATTCAATTACACAAGGTTTAACATATAGATTACTTTTTCAAATGAAAGGGTCTTCATAGCTTAACCTCCCTATTGTACACGAGTAGGTCAGCCCAGTCTGTGAGCAATGAAGCTACTTAGATCATTCTTCACCCTAAAAACCCAGATTAAACATTCAAACAAAAGAACTGTATTTAGCAATCAAAAAGGGGAATCAAGTTATCAAAACAAAGTCAAATGATGTGTGACAGCTCATACTGATCACCACCATTGTTGCCCTTTGAATTGTGTGAGAGGATCTTTGCTCACTGCAGCGTGAGACAGCTGAGAGAAAGCTGGTCAAAATCAGTGGTGAGTGCTTTTGTCACAACAATGGCATCAAAAAGCGCACTGGGAATTTGGAGGCAATTGTGGGGGGCCGTGCCATTGTTTTGGTAGAGATAACAGCACTGAGGCACAGAGCCGGGTTATATTGTTTGAAGGAGGACCCCCCGCCACCGCCAATGCAGCTCAAGGCTCGTCTTTCTTTACCGTGGTGGGATGAGCCGGCGTCCCAGCCACGCTTCACGCTGCTCCTGCTTCATTTATTCTCTGCAAGATCAACACCGCCCTCCCTTTTAGGAAAATATATCCACAGTAAAAATAGTTTGTGAAGGTTACTGACTGCCAGCTACTAAAACACGACAATAAAACAAAAAGGTACAAAAACGTAGACAAAAAAACTGATGAAAAGCAGTTGATATTTGAATTTAAGACCGTGGAAACATTCAATAATTGGCATTTTGCTTGGAGAAATATGAATTAAATAATTAAAGTTGTCTTTTTTCTGTTGTTTCAGGTCAATAACAGCCTTTAACCTGGGATGTTGCAGCACTCTTTCGCATGTGCCTGACAACAATAGTAGTCATGCTTCTAGTTCCTATTTTGATACACAACTCCTGACAGCTGAGTGTTAAAAATACAATAATGATACGGGGGTTAACCTCTAACAGTATGTAACACTTTTAAATAAGTCACCCATCTGGTAGTTGAAAGCTCTCTATATTTACTGTCTTTCGTTTAAGATTTGTACCACTGTTATGACAGTACAACAAGACCATGTTACTAGACCCTAACCGTACAACATGTAGTCTAGTGTGCAATGCAACATGCATAATAAGATCAAAACATTACGTTAGAAACATCTTTGATTCTGAAGGTCTTTAAATCAAGAATGTGTTGCTCTGTATGTAAACACATGGAAGTCAATAGCATAAAAAGCCCGTATAAAAAAGCAGAACAAAACAAACTAGAAAGTGTATCCCGAGTTGCGTTTATGAAAAAAATAACGTAAGTCTCCAAAAGTTACCAACTATTACGTAGCCTATACATGTGAGTAACTTCTATAATAAATAATTCCCAAGGTTCACGAAAGGGATGGACCACCCAATATTCAGCCCCCATAGACTTAAAGTTGGTATTAAAGTAAGCTTCAAGTCATTTTGGTTACAATGGATTCTACCGGTGACCAGTGTCCACAGAAAAAAGGGATATAAAGGTCAAGAGAAACTTCTCAAACCACCCATCCGGAACAATCCACTTCGCTGCTGTCAATCTGTTGCAAACACTCGTGTAAAATATGGTGTTGTTTAGGAGTATCACTTTAAGAGAGTGACTCAACTTTACACTCAAACATTTACCTTTTAAATGAATGTCTGCCCTATATTGTTGTGTGCATGGGGGTCCCATTGTGTGGAACAAAGCTCATTGTGTGTCTGGTGCAGAGAATCTAATCCAAATCTTCAGGTGGCCTGACAGAGGTTACAGCCCTCGCTCCCCCCACTGATAACAACGGGCAATCAACTGGCCTGTCTGGACACGCGATCCCCCCCCGACACGAAACAAGCCTGAGCAGCTCTGCTGGTGGTGACACAGCGCTGCTTGGGAAACAGCCGCAGGGTTTTACCGAAAGACCAGGGAGGCCCCGTTTCTCCATCAGGACCCCTCCTCCTCCTCCGTCTGCTCTCTGGAAGGAGTGAGGGTGACGGATTCACACCCGCAGCAGCAGAGGATTTTCAGGTTTTCTTTTAGAAGTGTATCCGTCTACCTCATTCCAGAACGGTGACACATTGTTCTCCGTGGGGACTCAATCATCACCCTAAAAGCTCCCCTACCAATGGAGGTGGCCACTGTTTGTCCGTCTCACATATCCCTTTAAAACGGCACCGCGAGTCTACTTTTAAATTCTGATATACTGCTCATATTTCGTTTTTTCCACGGTAATTTGTTAGCCTCTTGTATTTCCTTTTTTGTATCGTTTTTACAATAGTTGTATTTTCGAATAACTTAATTCCTCTTACTACAGACTTTAGTTACACCTGGAGTAAATCCAGAAGCTACCCTACAGTATACACAATATTTAAAATGAGCTCCAACTTACCACTTTAATGAATTAAAAACTATAATCAAAACAAATAATATATATTATTCTTAAACGGGCCAATCTGCATAATGAGTACTTTTACTTTTGGTACTTTCCTACTGTTACTTGAGTAAGATTTTGGATACAGGACTTGTAACAGAGTATTCCTACACTCTACTGCTTCTACTTTTACTTAAGTACTTAAGTACAAGATCTGAGTACTTGTCCCACCTCTGCTTGTTTATGTGAACCTACTTGGCAACACCTGGAGAAAACCTGAATCTGAGACACCTGAGTCAAATAAGCTAGTCCTTGAATCACAAACCACAAGGTCAGATATTAAATCCCCACTGTAACAGACTCTGCTTGCATTGCAGAGCTGCAACCTGATCTGCGACAGGTGGAGTTGTTTGGTCAGGAAACTATCTCCAAACACTAGTTTCCCCCGCTGTCCAAACAAACGCAGTTGCATTGCTGGGTGCCTCTCTGGCTTTTCCCATGCCTTGTTTGGTGACGGAGCGGGGCCCCAGACATCACACAGACAGCAAACAGCAGGCACTCCATAAACAGCTACCTGCTCTCAGCCTATTAGTGGACTGCACTCTGTGAGGTCCGGGCTTCACACTTCACGCTAATTCTCTGACACTTCATCACATGTTTGGGGACTTTACGGCAGGTGCATGACAAGGGTGCATTCTTGTATCTACACACTGTCTTTCACAGGGCTTCAGTACACAAGGAGGTGAGACAGAGCAGTAAAGGAAACAAGAAAAAAATGGTTTTACACAAGAATTCAGTACAAACAATAGTTTTAAACCATACCAAAATAATTGTCTTCTTGTTTTACAAATTGTGATAGCAGTAATGAAGGCTGCAAATGATTAATCTGTCAGTTATTTTGACAATAAAACAATCAAGGTGAGATTTCAATTCTTTGCTGTCAAAAATATTCCTAAAACATATATATTTTTTATTTGTATTTAATAAAATATCATATAATATGAAGTACACATAAATATCAGCATTTGAGAAGTGGAAACAAGAAAACATTTTGTTCCTGAAAAATGTAATGAACTAAAGTTTTTTCCGTTTAAACTGTTATGTTGTAATAACAAATAAAAGCTTAGATTATTAGCCAATTGTTTTCATCCGGAGATGACTTCACCTTGAGAAGTTTTACGAGTAGATTTCCATTTGCCTGAAGGAACGACGTAACTCACTACAGTATGGGAATGTGTCACGGAGACTACTACAATATTAGGAAACAGAAATGAGTCATTTTGTTAGACGTGTGAAACGAGGGATGTAAGAATCTGTTGGGACAGCGTGTTGTTGTATCTCAATTCACACCTGAGTAACCATAACATTAGCTGTTTTTGGTTTGACTCGAAAACACAGCAGCAGCACCAGCCCCATCTCGTATCTGTAGCTGTATATTTCAGCGGGTCGACCCAATGGCCAGCAGTGACGTCCCCCTGCTAGCAGGGGCTCACTGGCCAATCCACCCCTCGCCATGACCAATCTCCTACACAAACATCCAGAGCCCATAACCATAAATCCCACCCCAGGAAACACACCCGGACCACAAGCTTGCACAAAAACATCCTTCAGCATCACAGGGGAAAGTTACTGCCCAACAAATCTCTCCTTTCTTTCCCCTAAGAGCAGCGGGCCATTAAACTATTATGTGCTAGAACTCGGCTTTTCTCTCAATTGAAGGCACCACCCGCAAGTGTCCACTTCAGCCGGCGCAGGGACACTTGTGTGTGAAGGGGGAGATATTTGTAGTGCTGTTACGTCTTGTGAATGTGCCTCATTCTTCTAGAAAAGGATGGAAGGAATATAATGCCTGTATTAACTCTAATAAGCCTAATAAATTACATGCATATTTATCATCTCTAAATAGCACTGCGTTTAATGAATTAATTGTTTAGTGCATAACATATCATAAAACTGTGAGAAATGTCCAGTGTCTCAAAGAAAAAGGTTATGAATACATTATTTTATTATATATTAGCAAAACACAAAAATATTTGGTTTAATATGATTTAAAACCAAGTAAAGCAGAACATCTCAATAACAGGCTTTTCTGCCATTGTGCATGAGAATGTACTTTAATGATTCATTGATTATCACAAAACTTGGCGATAGTTTTTTGTCAATTGATTGTTGCAGCTGTATTTTAAACCCCAAAACAAAAGCATTTTTTGTTATCATAGTACTACACTACATCCCCTTTTTGAGCAGAAAGAAGAACAAGTCCCTGGAGAAACAACGTTTGTATCTCAAGGACTTGTTTACCTCGCTACATATTTTAACAAACCCTTTCTGAACATTTGATCATTTGGCCCAGTGCTCTAAAACTGAGTCTGTCCTTCTGACAACAACACATATACAGACTGGAACTGTGAAACACAGAACAATGCAGTTTAACAGGAGACCAGCCAGATCTTATCAGTGTCACGGTGACACCAACAGTTAAAAAAAGGCTTGCGAGTCAGCTATACATGTTCCTCCTTATATCATGTAATACCTCTTCGCACATAGCGCTACACTGTATGCAGAAACATTTTCCTGTTTATCGGAGGTAAATACGCTTTCAACCACATGCTCTGAAACTATGCTGCGAGTTGTTTGCCTTCCCCTGAAGTGGACTGTAAAGTGTGAGGCACTTTTGTTTTTCTTTTCACCTGAGGCTGAAAGGCTCAAATAGGTAACCCAAACTCTCCTGAGCAAAGAAACTGTAAAAGGGAATTATAATTCCATACATAACCGTGATGGCTATCTGTTGTTGCAACAAAAGGCATTTCAAGTGAAAACCTCATCCTGTCCAGCCCTGTTGGCCTGCACACTATGCATTACTTCCACCGCACATTTTTCAACAAACATTCCTGAAGTGTTTTGGCTCGATAATGAAGACAAACCGCATTTTGTCTCGTTTAACTCATTTGTACAAAAGGAGGTGTTTCTGAGTGAAATGTACACGTGTTCTTCCTGTGTGGTCAGGTCGAATAAAAGCACATCAAGGATGTCAAAAGATGAAGAAACCGGGCTTTTGCTTAGTGCATGGGCTTGTGCAACAGTAGCATTTTGTAAAATGACTCCTCCTTATAGTTCACGTGTCAAACTCAAGGCCCGGGGGCCAAATCAGGCCTTGGTGGATTTAATTTCGTCCCGCAGGATAATTTTGAATAATATTAGATCTGGCCCGCTGGTATATTGCACGCACACCTTCACTCAATCCTGAGGGTTTCCTCAGCTCAGAGCCTGAGCCCAAACATTGATGAACTTGCACCCGAGATGAGATGCCAAGTATCTGGCTTGAACTAGCATCACAGAGCAAACTGAGTTTCAATGGATGCACTTTTTTTTCTTGCGACAACAGGGCATGTTTGTTTTTTTCTTTGAGGTAAATTGTTTTGTTGAAGCTGTTGT
This sequence comes from Dissostichus eleginoides, assembly GCA_031216635.1. Classification (NCBI taxonomy): domain Eukaryota; kingdom Metazoa; phylum Chordata; class Actinopteri; order Perciformes; family Nototheniidae; genus Dissostichus; species Dissostichus eleginoides. The sequence goes on from CM062276.1 coordinate 11,066,404, forward strand.
TGGCCTGTGGAAAAATGTAATCATAAGAAATGACTGAGGAAAAGCTGCAGATAGAGCCATAAGAAATGAATGCAACTGATTATTTAATGTTTAATGTTGTTTTTATAGGCAATCATTTAAGCTTTGTTAGTTCCAGGTTTAATATGTGCAATACGTTCATTTCAATAAGTTTTGCAATAAACATTGAACCAGTCCGGCCCTCGACTAGTACCCATTTTTTTATTTTGGCCCACTGTGTTTTTGAGTTTGACACCCCTGTTATAGTTGATAAAGTAAAAGATGACATCTTTGTTTGTCCTGTGATGATCAGATAACTGTCACACACAGGTTGAGTTTCCCAAAGGGACCATTCAGCCACTAAATATACTCATAGAAATATATAGACAGTTTTTTAAATGTTTCAAGAACTCTAATTGCTCCCTTGAGATATTTCCCTTTGATTCCATAAATAAATTGTATCAAATGTCCTCTTTTCACTAAATAAAAGACAGCCTTGACTAAATTGCCTCTGCCGAGTTGTATTTATGACCCCAAATCAAGGCTGAATTATTTTGAGCAGAGTTGTTATAGCTATCTGCCTCACACCTAGCATTAGTCTATTGGAGGCTCTATAGCTACAAGTGAACATTTGTTCTACAGGAATGCAGAGTATGCAGGAGAGTGGGGGGATGGGAGGGGGACAGCAGCTCGGCTGTGTGGAGGACTCCCTTTTCATCCTGATTAAAACCATTAACCAAGCTGTCTTCTGCAGAGCAATGCAGACTCAAATAAACATTTCCGGAAGAAGAAAGCATTGTGGCATTTATTGCATTTATTTTTTTATTATATTGCCTCTTAAATGCTCTTTAAACACTTGTCTAAAGGACTATTACTGAAATACTTGTAATGTCGACATCAAGGGAATGTAAGATATGGAATGACGTTATTTCAAGATAAAAGTCTTGAAGTTTGACTTCACTATTAACAACAATGGCTTACTGATAATACAAGAATGTACTGAGTGGTTGAATGCACCAATGTGTGTGTGTTTTTTCTTTCATTTAAGAAGCAGATTTTTGAGGGAACTGGAAAATGTTTGAGGTTATTCTTGCTGTAAACTCATTTCAAGAGAATTATGATTTGCGATAGGCTGTTGAGACTGTTGTCAAAATGATATTGTAATTCACCATTTTGGGTCAACGGACATGTTATTGAATGAAATGTTGAGTGTGATGCAGATCGGTAAGAGGTTAAGGTTCACTAATGGTGTGTGTTGGAACGTGCGAGTGGACAAAGATCACCTCTGGGACGGGGACAGGGGTCACCTACTCAGTCAAAACTCATACAGCTCAGCCTCACATTCTTTTCTTGGGTTACATTCTTTGACCATTGTTGGGAAACAATTCTCGCGAGCGCTGTGAGTGTGGGCCCGGTTATGAGAGAATGTGTAAATCTACACCACAATCTAACCCTGGGGAATCGATAAGTGTGAAGTCGCGGGTGTGAACGAGGTGGGTAGAGTTAACTGGAGCTTACGGTGACCGATGCAGTTCCCCTGCGGGTTTCCGTCAACCAAACATCGCCTCCAGCTTAAAAGTGGCAGGTGTCCTGAGAGGAATAACAAGCATCTTCCAAGCTAAACTCCCCAAGTTGTCTCTGTGTGAGGAGCTATTAGCGCACGCTGAGGGAGATACAGACCTGACCAAACAGACAGGCCTTTCAGCAAAATAAAGCATTGTGTCTTTTCACACAGTACTCCAGTGACAGAGCTTTCCAAATATGAAAAGAATAACATGAGAGTTGGCATGTGCCTCGCTGACCTCTCCTCTGCTTCCCTCGCTGCCCTGTTCCTGCAGCTCTCTATCACATGGAGACCTGTTGCTGTTACACTGTTTATCTTTTCAAGCTAAAAGCTAACATATGCTGCTAATCAAACAATGATAACACTAGAGGCAGAGACGCAGCAAGAGTAACCCAGACTTAACTTAGTTTAGCGATACATTTTTAAAGAAAATATAGATTACACCTCTATTAATACTTATAGGTTAGTTGTGGAAAATGTCAGCTTTTTATTTAAAGAAATATACATTTCCTATACACCTCATTGTAGTTGCCATTCTTTTTTTTTATTACTTACTTAATACAATTCAACAAAGAAGATTGGTTTTTCATGCATGTTCATTTCAGTTGAATTATTTTCACTCTAAAAATCACTTTTAAGTTAGAATTACTGCATGGCCTATTGCATAGTTGATTTGATTTCAATTTGGACATTCAGAGTTCTGTACTGTAGACTGATATTATCTAATGTGCTTTACCAAAACAGAGAGTTGTTATCAATAAAGAAAACTGACCTTCTGTTGCTTTTTCCAGCTGTGTAACCTCTCTGATCCCTTACACAAAAACAACAAGACATTATACAATCTATTTATAGATATAATCATCGCACACTGGGAAAGGTGTCTACGATCCAATCATCATGATTTGGAACATAGGGACTTCCAATTTAACATTTACTGACATAAACATTGAGGTTATTTAAATATTTCCTCAGAACCCTTTTGAAAAACATAACCTCAATGGTACCTTCCTGTCTAAATGAAGGATACATTGAATAAAAATGTCAACCTGGTCATAAAAACTCTTTACTGTGGCAAAGATAAAAGCATTCAAAGGTGATAATTAGTGTCTGCCTTTAAGAGACGACTGCCTGGATTGCTCCAGGGCCAGCCAACAGGAGCCAGACTTAAAACAATGTTCAGGATGTTCAAGGTATGGGACAACAAGAATGTATGATCATAAATACTCAACATTGTCAGTCTCTAAATCACATTTCAACTCAGGGATGATTAATGTGTTCGTGCTTGCTAGCTTTTAAGGTGATTGATTCAGTTTGTGTGTACTGTGTGTAGCATTCTAAGTCAGATGACAGTGTATATTTAAAACAACGTGACCATCTTCCACCAGACGTACTAATAAAAACGTCTCAATGTTTACTTTGACAGCAAACCACATTATAGTAGCAGCATGTTGTCTGAGTTGTTTGACGAAGCTACTTGTGTCAGTGTAAATAAACCACTAATCCAAACGACAAATAGCTGAATTAAATGATAGGGTCGTGTTGTATGACTCCATCTCTGCTCAATAAGAGCTGTTGTTAACGGGGAGGCAAATATCCCAAATGTTTTCGCGATGGCTCAGAGCAACACTCAGCACGACGCAAGCCAAGGCTTCCTCACAGAGGCCTCACTCCTCCCGCCAGAGGAATGGCTAAACAACTCACTCCCACTCCCAAACCTGCAGCTGGACCCCAGCATGGGAGAGTGTGTGTGAGAGTGTAGGTATGTGCCTTTTAACCCAGCAGCAGCAGCAGCAGTAGTAGTAGTTGTGGAATAGTAGAAGTCTCAAATTATTGACTACACAGAAGAAAAATCCTCTATCAATGAAACAACAACAGTGAAGACACAAACAATATATAATTACATGACTTTAAGCAATGGTTTGATTTAATTCATTGCTATTATAAAATGAACAAACTAATAAAATAAGTGCTTACATTATTAGTTGATTCATTGTCAAGTAGATTAAAAAACTTGAAAATGTCACTTTCTTCCGGATTCCTTTAATTTAACACATTTATAAAGTAATTGAATAAAAGAATACACAAATGAACTGATAATGAAAAGTAATACATGACATACAGTAAGTTACTTTTAGTGTATGTACTAGGAAGCCTTGTTAAACACTATGTGAGAATGTGTGTGGGTGGAGTGTTTGTGTGTTTCTGCAAACAAGAGCAAAGCCATCAAACCCAAGTGAGAAAAACAGAGAAAACTTCCGTAATCTATGTCCGCTCTGGTGTCTGCTACTGCTTGTGCGTGTGTGTAGCACTTTGTGGGTTTGTGTAGCTGTTAAGAGGCTAACAACCCTGCAAGTGCTCCGGCATGTTAGCGGTGAGGCTGTTATCACACTATACACCAACACTCCAGGTGGTTCTGGCTGTGTGTCATGGTGGCAAACTTTGAGCTGTGGTTTTCTGTTATATCAGAAAAACGCACAGAGCTTTCCTGAACTCTTAATCCTTTACGGTGCCATGACTGCAACTATGTTCTGTGGGTGTTAGCAGCACAGAAGGCATCAAAGCAGAACGAAGACAGTGTTTGTGATATACTGCCTGAGTCAAAGAAAAAAGTTCACTGTTACACTGTTTAAAAAAAGCTGTTGGTGCGTTACGCAACTGTGATACATGTGAACAACTCGCCAAACTAAGAAAACTTGTCAATACAATCCAAGTTTATCTACAATGGAATTTTCTTTTAGAGATTTCTAGCTATCTGCATCATCCTTGGCTCCTTTCTAGATATATGGTCAACAAGTACACAAGAAAAAATCCATCATAGAACAGATATGTGCTCCACAGGCAGTAGCCTCTTATCAAAGTTAAGGACTTACTCAAGTGAAAAAGCCTTACGTTCTTGCGCTTATCATGCTCCATGAATATTGTCTCAACTACTCACTTAATGCCACACATTTCCCACACTATCTGGGGTTAGTTGAAAGGAAGTCTTTGAAGGATTTGCAAGAAATCCCAACTTAAGTAGAAGTAGGCGAGAGAAAAGTGACACAAAAGGTGCAATACTGTTATCTGTATACAATTTGGCAACGCCCCCAGCCACTGGGATCCGCTGGGTTTTCGGTTGGAATCCGCTGGGTGGAGTCCTATCTGGAGTGCTACATCTGTATAACCCATAGCTTACAACAAACATGCAACATTGATTTGGGTAACAAGTATCCAATGGTGGATTTACTGTCTTCAACTGTGACTTGTATGGTTTTTCCACTTCCCCCCTGATCCCCGCAGCTCCTGCACAAACACCTCTGCATTCCAGCTCCCCCTGAACTCACCTTTACACTGGAAAGCCTCTTTTAGGTTGAGCAGCACATCAGCGAAGCCCCGTACATCATTCACCAGATGCATGACATACTCTGGATCCACTCCTGGAGCCCCCACCAGATGGGAGGTGAGCCCCATGCTGCTCAGAGGGTTGGGGTTCTTGGAGCTGCGGCCCATATCCCAGGTCTTGGTGGATCCGGCAGACAGAGATACTGTGTGGGGCTTGGATAGATGTCTTGGTAGACCCTGGGTTTGGTTATTTTCACCACCACCAGCACCACTGCTGCTCTTCCGTAGCATCCCAGCAGCCACCCTTTAAAGGGGGTACAGCAGGCCAGCTAGCCCCTGAACTTAACACGCTGCCCTGGTCCTTGGATGGCTGAAACACAGACAAAGATGGGTAAAGATGTGTGTCTTTGTGAGTGGGAGTTTATTTTCCAAATGTGTTAATCTACTGTATAAGAAAATTATTAAAAGTCTGTATAGTAACCCTTGATAAGCAAAGTAAAAAATGTACAAATCTAATAAAGAGCCAATACATGTGTCCTGTAACAGACAGATAATCACTTAACCCTACTTACATTTAATGATGTGAGTTTCACATAAATAAAAACTATGAGAGTTACACAAAGTTTAGTGTTTAACGTTACAGCAAGCATAACATATTTAAGGTCATTTTGTTATTTGCTTTCACAATATTAGTTACTTTTTTAAATGACTTACAGCTAGGCTAACGGTTCAACTTTAAGCACTGTTTTGCTGTTGCTAGCTTGTTTGTAAAATAACGTTATACGGTCAATACATAACAGCAATGCAACACAACCGTACTACAAGGAAAATAGAGAAAAACACAGATTTAAATGAACAAAAATAATCAACATCTCGGGTATTAATTACAGAACTCGACAGCAATACGAAACCGACATTTCTTTTTCCGGACAGTTTGCAATGAAAAAGTGATGCTGTCGACCCGGGAGATAGACTGCTTTGCTGGCAGAGGCTTAAAAAAAAGCCCTACTTCAACTCACCTGCTCTGCATTTTACTGACATAATGGCCACGGTATCCGAACAAAATGTAACTTAATAAAGTCTGTGAAAACCGACGAGCATTTCCGTTAGAAAAAACAAACTCCAACAGCGGCAGAAAGTTGTGCGCTTTGAGTCACTGTACATCGGAAAGTAGCCCACAATCAGCAACTCTCAAGTCATTCGTAAATTACCAGTCGGTTTATCACGTGACGGTAGAGACGCGTTTTGATTGGCCAGATGTTTTCAACGGAAAGGAACTATGATGCGTTCAAGTGCAAGCGGACATTTCGGAAACGGATTGAACTGGATTCGTATGCATTAACTTCCCAAAATGGTTTAAATAATATTTTGTAAAAAAATATATTAAATTTATGAGTACCTTGAAATAATGCGTCCGTGCGATTGTAACTCTTTTCCCCCCTGCAAAAATAAACATTTAAGAGACACTACCACATAACATGTCAATGGATGATGGATTGTACGATTGCCCTTGAATGTGCTAAAAACGGTAATTTTAACATTTCTTAGAATTTGTATATTTTAAGGACTTGCAATACGATTAGACATTACATTTATATTGCTGGCTTGTATGTAAATTCATAAGCACAGGACATTTGTTACATTTGTGTGACAAATGTGCCACACCTTAATTCATGTTGCAATATACAGTATTGCCCATATTGCCAAATTAGGACGTTTCTTTCGCTTGTTTTACTTTTTGTTTCGATGACAAACGAATTTCCCATTACTTATCTGAAATAGATCCTTTTTCAACTCTGTTAGATTAGTTAAAACAAGCCTCCAGTGCTGTAGTACATTTAAATAGTGTTATTAGTTGGCATTTTACTATATATTAATATGTTACCTTTGACACATTAATTAATTAATTTCTGTATATTTAAACTGGGCACGCCATTGTTCTGTCCATGTTCAGCAGCAAATAAAATGTGACACTTCTGGATCCCAAACATAAGTCTTGTTTACAATGTAAGACCCTTTATCAGACACAAAGAATAATATCAATATTAATTAGGACAGAAAACATTAAGACATTATGAAAAGTGACCACATCATTCAATTGTACATTTAAAATGTAAATATGTTATTTGCAAAATAAGTTGTTTTGATCAATGGTATTTTCTTATACTGATAAACTAGGCCACAGCCTAATGACACCATTGCTGCCCTCTAGTGTAGATATGTAACAATAGGACAAGCCCTGGATAAGCAGTGTTTGAGAAAGTTGATATAAATATAATTTTAAATCAACACAAATTGAAGGTTTTCCCTCAGAAGAGTTGTATTTCAAAAGCAGTAAATCACTCTAATTCAAAAATATATTTGTTGTACTATGTTAAAGGGATGTGTCATGTGGTCAGGAGAAACTGTGAATAAAAAAAAAAGCAAAGAAATTCATTTACATGGTTAATCAGTGTTTGTCTTTATTTCAATATACAAAAAGATGGATGTATTCTCATCTAGTTTATATTTCTAAGCATTTCAACTCACAGATAAAATTACCATTCGTACTGTTTTAGTGAAACCAACCAACAGACGCGCACACACACACACACACTGACACACTGCGCACACACAGTTCACATAAACAGAGGTCACACACTTGCAGTCAAACATCCATACACACTATGAGAGATGAACAATATGTTGACTGTAAAAAAAAAAAAAAATAGAAAGAATTTTGCTTTCACAGGATTCACACATGAAAAGGAAGAAACCTTTTACACTTGTCAAGTAAATATGTACACGATAATAGATTTTTTTTGTCTTTTCTTAGTTTTTGAAGATGAGACCGACTCCATGTTAGTGTTACTAACGAGGTACTGCATGAGGTAACTGGTTTTCTGTTCAGAAGAGCTGGGTGTAAGACAGCATTTGGAGGTAACGAACGATAACGGCAGATTTTCCTTTGAGATCGTTGTTTTTTTCTGGCACAATACGTGAAAGCACCTGGGTCCCGTTCTGCTAACTCACAACAAATTCACCCCACAGCATTTCTTCAATCGGGAGGTTTAACATGTGTCCTCATCAGAACACGATCCAGGTGTGATGAGATGAACTTTATTGATCCGCAGAAGAAAAACTGCTAAGTCACAGCTAAGTTTAACTACTTAAACTAATGATATTCAAGTGACTATTGCTGTATAATAAATATTGCTGGACCCTGGGACTAGCACATGCCACTGTTTACATGAATCACAACGGGGCTGCATTATAAATCATTCAATCATGTAGTTATAGACACATTGATGATATCCAAACACTAAAACCATTATTATGTATGGATTGATGTTCTTCAACACAAACTGCACAGGAGCAAGCGTCACAGACCACTGTTAAAATCACCATCTCTTCACAGCACTAGTCAAAGCACAACAGATGAGCCTGTGTGTCGTCCAACGCGGTTAAACTATCACCAAACAGGTCTGAACATCACATCAGCGGGTTAATATTGAGGTAATACTGTTCAAACTGGCATTTCCAGCAAGTGGCCAATCACAGAAGCCGCCAGCACCAAACCATTAGGGATTTTTTGTGGTATTTTTGACGATATACATACTAAGCTTTCTAAATGCAAGTGCTACCTACACAGCTTCTGATTCAGAGGAACTGATACCATTATTCATAGAAATCTGCAAAACAACCACCATTCTTGAAAAACAAAAGTATATATATATGTTTATATAGAAAATAAAATAAATCACAGGGCTAGTTGTCAGTCAACTTACTATTAAATATGTCAAGGTGGAACTGAGAAATCCCTTTCAATTTCTTGAAATGAGAACAATAATGCCCTGATTTTGTATTTTTAAAAAACAGATCAGTGTTCGGCAACTGTGTATTACAGGTCTATTTACAAGAATCTGCCTCTCTTCTTTTAGGTTTGTACAGCATAAACACCGTGACGACTGGTCAGGCTCTATTCAAAAGAATCTCCACAGACAAAGAGGCCCAACCGGCAATAAAATATCTCAACTACTAAAACACAATAAAATACATAACACAACTTGATATACATGTAGAAAAAGCCTGAGGTACTTGTCAGAATATCTGAGGTCAGTCTGGAAGAGTAAGCAGCTGAGGGCTTACCCAGTCAAAAAACACAAAAACAGAATATTAGCCTCACATAATATCATTAGCGTTATATTAACAAAGAATACATGTACATCTACAAATCCTTGAGTATCCTGGAATAGTCACAGCAGCATAACGGACATTCAATGTATGGTATTCATGTTATGGTTCAACTATGGCATTGCATTTGAGACAAAGGCAACCATTTGAGCACTCCTTGCATGATGTACGGTGACTGAGGTATCTGGGGACTGGTGTCCGACTGAGTCTATTGAACAAACACCCATGAAAATTAAAAAACAGACATGTTGCTTACTCAAGTATGGCCCTCAAGGATAAACCCCAACTATCTTTCCATGGTTCTTACTTTAAAAACACGCTCTTTCCATCTCAAATCATTTAGTCTTCAACTTCTCACTCATTCACTCATTCACTCGCTCACTCACTCAGACAGTTAAAATCAAGAATGTGTAACATTGCAACTCCAGACAGCATCCGTCAATGCCCCTGGCACTGGCAAAGGAGTAACTCTGAAATTTCTACAATTAAAAAACAAAATAAAATCCAGGAATACGTCCATGATAGCTAGCTGGATAGCATGGCTCTCAACTTAGAGAAAATGTTCCAAAGAAGCCTACTGGATACCTGAGAGGTAGTTCCCCGGGGACAAGGCGCTTGTCCCAAATCTTCAAAAAAGTCCAAACGTCCAATTCAACTGCTCAGCTCCCGTTTCAGCTCCTCCCTTGCGAGAAAACAGCTGTGCTCCGATTTCTTTTAATCTTATTCATTCTGAGGCATTCACAGGTTTAAAATAAGGGAGCACACTCGAGTTAAAAAGAATCGAGAAGCTTCGACCCCTGAGGAAGATGAATATATTTTGTTTAACAGTCTCAAAACGGTTCCTCCGAGGTGTGCAGCACGTCGTCCGAGGTTTGGAGCAAGAGTTTGTTTCATTTGGCCGCAGAAGATCATGACCAAGACAGGAAAACGACAAAGATAACAACTTATGAGGTAATAAAAATAGACTAACACGAAAGAAATACATGAGGTAATGACGATATTTAGGATTTGACACATGGTTGTTATCAGATGTGCCCATCGCATAACTTATTACTACTTCAAAACTACAGCAGATGGATGTGTTAGTAGTAGATCCGACTTAAACACCAATGAACTGAAATACCAGTATTGGGAAAAAATAGCAGCTGCATTCAAGTTGCTAGTTGTTTTTTTTAAACGTTTTTAAATATTCACGGAGATCCGCTGAGTTTGGATTTGAGAAATAAAAAGTCAGGAGCTCAGGGGGAAAGGTGGTGTCCCCCGTTCAGGTGCTGGACTCTTTGGGAGGTAGGTCCTCGTTGGTGAGAGACGTCACGATGGAGACGGGGCTGTCTGAGGTAGTGCTGCTGGTCGTCCTGGAGATCTGGCCGATGCGCTCCTCCACGCAGCCGGCAGACAATCGCGCCTCTGCGTCGTGGTCCCAGCATTCTTCAATGGTCTCACACATCTGGTTCAAACCCTGCAGCCACAAACCAGAAGACACAGGAGAGTCAGTATCAGTGGTGTAAAGTATCTAAGTACATTTACTCGAGCACTGTACTTAAGGACAATTTTGAGATACTTGTACATTACTTGAGTATTTAGATGTGTTTTTGGACTTCAGAGGTACACATTTGTACTATTAATACCTTGAGTTACTTTGCAGATTTGGATTTACAATGTGAAATATAAACACACTTAGATAAGACTTTAGTTACACCTCGAGTAAATTCACAAGCTACCCTGCGCTATATAAAGTAATACAAAGAAGCTGTAAGTATATTTTGATGCCAATACTTTTGTACTTAGGTAACATTTTGAGTAAAGGACTTTTACTTGTAACAGAGTATTTCTACACTCTGGTACTTCTAGTTTTACTTAAGTACAGGATGAGTACTTCTCCCACTTCTGGTTAGTTAGTATAAAACCCAACTTTAAATTAAAATCTATTCCATAGGACAGAAATTCATCCCTTTTTCTGCGGCCTGAAGGATTAAATGTAACTGAAAAATTTGGAGAACTATGACCTTAGATGATCGAGCTGTATTTAATGGAATAAAGGATGCATGACATCCTGGAATTTCTCTGGAAACAGCGGAAGCTATTCTTCTACTGTTACTCACAGGATGTTTGAGCCAGCAGTCCTTGATGGCTGGACGCATCTTCTTATGCACGACCACATCCTGCAGATCCTCCAGGGTGGGATGCTGGCCGATTTCTTCCTCAAAGGGCAGCATGTACTCGCCAACTGTACAGGGGGGCATTGAGGGCGCAGGATGGAAAGCGTTACACGGTGATCAGGGTAAGAAAACAGTGCAGCATTAAGATGAAAATCTGAAACCCTATTTAAAGAGTAACAAACATTACACCTTTAGCCTATCAGATGACTTTCCCAGGAAAAAGGAAAACTAATCCTTTGTTTATTAGGTCAGCCTGCAGCACAGTGGCCTTTCACCTGTGACTGAAGCGGCATTCCTGCCCTGTTTGACTCACCGTCTGTCACTGTGCAGCGGGACACCAGCTCCCACAGCACCAGGCCCATAGCGTACATGTCTATCCTCAGGAAGGAGTCTCGCTGGAAGTTGATGGCTCCCTCCAGCACCTCTGGAGCCATGTAACGCCTCGTACCCACCTGCAAGGACAACGGATTCTAATGAATATGAGTATGTGCAAATATGATGTTTCTCAAGAGTTATGCTGTCTGGTAACATTCCTGGAAGTTAGTCTTTTTAAAACATCAACCCAGTGGATACAAAGACACTTATTGTACCCAACAGCGCTACTTCAAGTAACAGGAAATAATGTTTTATTATACAACAGCATCCTGCTTCACTGCAGGTTAACAAACAAAGTAACCTCAAAACGAATCAACTTATTTAGCCAGGATCAATGCTTTGTAAGTATCATAAGTTCTTTACTCTTAATGGGGACATCATAATGCTCATCTTCAGGTTAATAGTTGTGTTTAAGATGTATACCATGCACATGTTAACTTTCTTGGAACCAAATCTGAAGAGCTTTTCCTTGTTTTCTGAACAAGGCAGCCTACAGAAACAGCTTGAGGCGTCTTATTTCAGTTTGTGAGTTACATTAGTGGAAATAAAAAGCAGTAATAAAGAGATTCCTTACCTGGCCATGAGTATCTCCTGGAGGTTTTCCTGGTTCAAATCGTACAGCGAGCCCAAAGTCTCCAATGATTGCACTCAGATCATCTCGAACCATCACATTCTTACTCTTGAAGTCCCTGGGAAATTCATTTCAGGACAAACTCATTAAAGTGCTGTAATTAGATACATGTTTACTCACACATACTAACACAACCAGGAGAGGGCAGTACTTATTAAAAGGGTTCAACTACAATCAGTTGTGCTCTGGTTTTCAGTGTTTTGAGGTTGTTAAAGGTGCATTTTGTCTCTACCTGTGGGCGATGGTGGGTTTGGGCCCCTCTCCCTTGTAGCTGGGAATGTCCTCATGGAGGTAAGCCAAGCCGCGGGACATGGTCTCTGCTATGTGACACAGGTCTCCCCAGCTTACAGTGTTCCCCTTTAGGTGGTCCGTCAATGAGCCCTGTACACAAACAACAACAGGGATTAAAAACTGAACAAGAATCTAATTTGAACCAATTTCCCAGATACCGTTAGTGTCTATTTATTGAGCCAACTAAAACCCTGGAATAGATGGTTTTTGGTCCCATTTTTTACTTCATTTGCCAGCTGAAAAGCATAGTCTGGAAGAATTACAAGAGGCGTCTAAATTAAAACAATAGAGCTTAAAATACCATGCTGATAAAAAAAAGAAACATTAAAGCAAACAAATGACACATGAACAGATGGCACTGAGACAATTACTGGAGCGAAAGACGTTTGTCATGGATGTAAGGTGATACAAGGACAAGCTTTGGAAGTCAGCACACAAACGTAATGCTGCATTTGTGGGCATGGTAATTATCGTTTAATCCTGTTTTGATGTATTAATACCTTTGTTGACGAGAGTGATGAACAGGATATTCTGGTAGCCTCGAGGTGTTTAATCAGACAGTATCTTTTCGGCACACACATTTGAACACTTAAAAGTAACACTCGACACATAATTGCCTGTAATATTTTTTAATTAAATGCTTGAAGAACACCCTAAGCAACACAAGTCCTTGCTTTAAGGTATGCTGTGTACAGAAGAAGTGCCATAAGTAATGAAATCCACTTTAATAAAAGCTGTGAAGCGCTTGTTGTAAATAAAAGGCTTCTACCAATATTGGAAAAGGTCCAGCAGTTCTAGTAAACAAAGAAGCCCTATACTGTACCTCAGCACCAATGCTCTATATGTGGGGATATATATATAGGAGGCAGTGCACTCACCCTCTCATGAAACTCGGTGATGAGCCACAGCTCCGTCTCCAGGTTGCTGCCGTGCTTCTCTGCAGCGATGTAACGTAGGAGGTTTTCATGTCGCATCCCCGGAGTCAGGAAGATGTCCCGCTCGTTTATCCATGACTGCTTGTCCTATTCGAATACACAGATAAGAAAGTGTTTAGGATATCACAATTCATATGAGCACTTTAAAAAATAATGGGTTTTTTTCCCTTATATGTTGCCCAAAGCCCCAGTGTGTGCCTCTTGAGTATACAAATTAGATTCAAGTTACATTGCTAAGCATCCAACCTTCCAAAACCTATATACCCAGTTATGTTGTGATTTAACAATACTGTGTTGCTGTTATAAATGCATGTGAATCACCATCAAACCACATGGATGAAAACATATTCCATCCATTCTAGCCACTGAGGACTTTCACCTGTTTGCACCCAAACAAAGATGGTAACCAGAAATGACATTTTCTTTTTAAATGTGTACAACGTGAACCAATATAACAAATATCCGTTGTATGCTATTGTTAGGCAGTTCCGACTTCAGAAATGGGTCGAAAATGTATTATTGTGCAACCATGAGGATATTTAATCCTCCAGATGGTTAGGAGTCTCTGAGGATTTCAAAGATCACAGGTGGTAAATCATTTTTCAAAGAATTGGATGCTTGGCTTTGGCTCAAAAGGAATGTTAATAGATGTGGGAAAACAACTGGAGCTACAATGCAGCAATCAAAGAGAAATACAAGTGCCATGAATGATTGACATACCTGAACAGGGAAGACCTTTACAGCAACATATTCGCTCATCAACTGGGCCTTCCAGACACAACCAAAGCGGCCTCTGGCTTTGATTTCCAGCAGCTGCAGCGGTTTCAGACCCACCGAGGGGGAGGGAGGAGTCAGTCCAGGATCCTGAATAACAGATGAGGAAGACCAGTTAATCAATCAATCTACGAAGGTTTATTTATATTTTATATTTCACACTACGCTTTTATCAAAAGAAACGTACATACTATTAAATACTGTAGACCTGCCCATGAGAGCGTTGAGAGAGTTGAATATCTTGCCCAAGGACACTTCAACATGTTGACTACACGCTTGCTTAACCCCTGTGCCACATTATTACAAATTACACATTTTTCTCAGGCAGCTTAACAGTTTGTACAACACACTATATCCTTTCCTTAGACCATTCCGGCAAACAAGGGAAAAACTTGCAAAGAAATCTACAATTAAAAAATAAGAAATCTTGGGAGTGCAACCAGATCCCTCTCCAAGGACGGACAGCTGTGCAGTAGATATCAAGTGTACAGATTAAAAAAGATAATGAATTTACAACCAAGCAATAAAAATGATAATGTGAACTTATGAGTCGTATCAAGTCTTCATCCTTTGCTAAATTGATCTAAAAATGTTGGCACTTCTCCTCCCTTCAGTACAAAATCCTTCAGGAATATAACAGAACAGAGTGACTATGATCAGCAGCAGCAGCAGCAGCAGCAGCAGCAGCAGCAGCAGCAGCAACCAGCAGTACAGAAACAAGCATGCAGGGATGAGTGATCCCTCAGAGCCGCAGAGCAGCACTTTAAACGAGAGTCGGGGTGGGGTATGGCCTCTCTCACCTCGCTCAGGTCTACATGGCCATAGGGAGGTTTGCGGTGGCGGTACATCCACAAGGCCAGCACCAGGGCCAGGGACAGCACGCAGAGAGGCAGCAGGGAGTACACCAGCACGTTGAGGAGCGAGGGCACTCGGGGCGGAGGCCGGATTTTCACTGTCAAGGAGGAACAGAATAATTACAGTATGTCAGCTTTATTACATGTAGGTCATAAGCAGCACACCAAGCTGTCCTCGGTGACTGCTGATATAAAAAAATACATTTTATCTAGATGATATGGCCTTGATCTTCACTGACTGAGTCGCTCCAGTGGGAAGAATGGGGAAAATAAGCTTGTAAAAAGGTGTTTAAAATCTTATTTTTTCAAACATTTAGTCAGCGGAAATTGAGTATATGAATCCTACCATGCATCTAAAGATGTTGTTATTTATCCTGGGCAAAATTGAGTTTTGTGACAGTTCCATCAGTTTAGAATAAAATAAAAGATAAATTGCAAAAAAGAAATCATAATATATATAGATAAGAATTCAAGGAAAGATGTGAAGTAAAAAGATAAATAAAAAGTAAAAAAAGACAACAAAAAAATAATAAATGTGGAAACAACCATAAGATAATAAGAACAAATATTAAACATATATTTAAAAAGAAAATGTTGTAGTTTTTTTAGTCTCAGTAGGAAACCTACAAGAAAACTCAAAAGGTTGATTACCAAATGTCAATTTAGCAATATTTACAAAGAAAGAAAATAGCAATTCTGTGTGAAAGGCCTGTGTGTGGTATACACAATGTTTTTTTGTTACTACTAGATGTAAGGCTAGGCTTCACTCCCACTAATCGGAGGGGAAAAGCAAAGAGCTATTTTTTGCCTGTACTATATGTGGGATGCATTTGCAGCTCACCTCGGTTGCCAATTCCAATCAAGTCAGGAAGGTGGGTGAACCGCTCATTGCAGTAGTTGCCCTCGCAGCAGCAGAAGAAGACCTGAGGGTTCTCCTCCATGGAGACGCACTCTTGCCTGAAAGAAGAAGACGACACACCTGAATTATTTCGTTGTCAACCATATCTCGAAAGTAGATACATGTCAAAATGTTTCATAATAACAGTAGAACTAACGTTGTGTTTGTAGAGCAGATTGCTTCTGCTGTAAACCCACCCTTTACGCAAAGAACATCATTGTTGTTGTCGAGGTTCATTTTCATATCTCTGGCTTTAACCCAGTCCTGTCGTTGGTTTTGGCAAATGGTAAAGCTGCTAATGTATAAGCCAACAAAGACTCAATTATATAGGGTGCATAAATGAGCCAAATCTATTTAAATATGAACATATCGTCTTCTTTACCTGGTAAATTATCAACATACACAATTATTGAACTGTCTGTCATGATTCAAATGAATCACAGGGTTTCTAAAACGTTAAGCAAGTGACTATATTACTGCTCTTAAAAGCTATTATTCATTTTTCTAACTTTGTCTCCAAAATTCCTCGAATTTCCCAACCACTGTTTTTATTTGTTGATTGAGCCTTTCGTTCCTGATCCGTTTTATCCATGTAGAGTAAAAGCAAACAGCCCTTCAGGCTTAAGCTATTTCAGCTTATGAACACTGGCATGCCACTGTCACTCATCAGCACTCAAACTACCTTTAACAATCACAATTGGATGAGGCTCTAACACGTTGCTAAAGAACTACCTGTTCTATTGGCGGCGAATGACTCATTCTTTATAAGCACTGATGTGTGATCTGGGGGATATTATTACAGTCCTGTTTTCTCCAGCTGGCCTTCATGAGCTACAAGAAAACACCAGCTTGTTCACAATGTTGTGGTTTGAATATTTAAAGTTTGATCACGCTGCACAGCTCTGCACTGGCTGCTGATAAAGGCTAGTTTGAAGTTCTCCTCCTGACTTAGAAACTCCTGCGAGGCCGGGTGCCACCGTATCTCTGTGCCATCGCCGGGCTGTGGACACTAAGCTGTACTCTGCACCGGCGATACAGATACTATCTGTTACTCCCACTAAGAAGGAGTGTGAGCTCTGCTGGCTGCAGAGCATTTGGCAAACATGAATTCTTCCTGTTGAAATCACTTCCACCATCTAATGGAGTCTGCTTCTTTATCATGATTGGAAATTACATTTTCATATCACTTCAGTTTACCTCAACATGTTTGGGTAGTTTCATTTAATACGAGTGCTGTGTTTGTGTAGATACTTCCATGTGTGGATGTAGTGGGCCAAACTCCTTCTAGTTTTTGGCTGGTTTGATACAAGTTGTCCGTTATTCAATCTTCAGAAATAAATGGATAGCTTTTGGATAATTCATCAACTATATGAGTAACTTGACAGTAAAACTATTTAATATTTGCTAAGATATCAAATTATTCAATGTGTACATTTTCTGTTTTTTCTTTTTTTGCGATGAATTGAATATGTAATAGCTATGGGGTTTGTACCCTGAAACAGACAAAGGAGTAGTTGAATAGGTTATCTTGGGCTCGGGGAAATAGCCATTTTAGTTAATAAAATGGTCAAGATGAAACAAGAGGCTTTAGACGTTTCAGCACTAAACTCCTTTGATATAAGCTCATTTGCAGTGTGTATGTCTAAAGTATTCATAGAGGTGGCTATGTGTGTTTCAATTTACGTAATGTGTGCTGAGACTTGTACTAAGTCACAAGTTTATCGAGTGCAATTTCAGCTAAAGCAGTCAGTCTTATATATATATATATATATATATATATATATCTACACAACAGCAATACATCCTGCCCGCATGAAGGTAATAATGTGCCATCGTGGTCGAATCTGTTTTTACAGAGGAGATGATTTAACTGTATAATCTTTTTGGAGGATGTAGTTTGTGGAGCTGTTGAAACGTATTGATTTATACTAAAAGGTGTTTTATTATTTTCTCATCCCCGCTTATAACAAGAGTCGGCTAAATAACAGATGCACCCAGTTTGTATAATAAACTGGCAACTGCGTGAATGTAATGTGTGTTGAGATTTATATTTGTGACAAAGCAATGCAAATATGTAAAAACAAATCTATATGCAAATAGGTCACAGATAATATATCCAGCATATCTTCATTTTATGATTTGTTTTATGTCAAGTTGGGATGTTGTAAGGCTTCAACGGGTGATTCTTGATTATTTAAATCTGCTGATCCATCGTTTGATCTGTACAAAATGTCACTTAAAAAGGGAATAATGCCGTACATAATATTCATGTGTAAATTGCTTGTTTTGTCCAAATACAAGGACAAAACCCACAGACAATACATTTAAAGTGATAACATAATCCTATCATTTGAGAAGCCAGAAACACCTATTTTTTCATTTGATGGGCTGATTGACATATTGTTTTAGCATTAGATGTTTTATTTCTGCTCCTGAAAAGGCCCTGTGTCAAAGAACCATAGCTGTCTTGAACTACATGCATTTACAGAAGATGATTTTTGTGTTGTACTCCCTGCCAGTCACTCTGGGTACAAGATACCTAAAACATAAATGTAAATGCAAGGTGGCGATGACCTCGCTCAGTGACCTCACCTGTCATAGCAGTTGAAGTCGTCCAGCCAGCAGCCTTTCTTCACCAGCTTGATGGTCCCTGAGGAGTTGAGCCAGGAGGAGTAACAGTGCAGTCGCTTGTCCTTCTCCCCCTCGCAGCGCTCGAAGCCGCTCTGGTTGGTCCTCTCCGTACGCCAGTTATCATTGTAGTACACACACTCCCGGGTCTCTGCTTCGCCCAGACTGTACCCTGAGAAGGACAGAAGGCCTCAGTCAGCTCACGTCTTAATGAATTGGAAATCAACAGCGGAAGCACAGACATATGGTGCAGGATCTGCTCGATGCCACGAAGAAACATCACTGAGCAGAGCCTCTATCATCACTGTGGCACATGGCCAAGTTCGGGAGCTCTGTGTAGTGAAAAGGGACTTCCTCTGGGCATAGAAATTGTTGCTGAATTGTAGTTCAGCCTAATCCCATTCACTAAAAGATCTATTCAGAGAGTAACAACTAAAAAGAAGGGAACAATTTAATTAGCAACAGAAAAACAATGGTATGCCCTGCTGTGATATAGAAAACCACCAGTGTGCTACTTCTATAGATAAGGACTTGCTGTAGTGTGACACATCTGGAAACACAGATAAGAGCTTTTTCTTTAAGGGCTTTTACTGTCATTTAGCAGGAATAGTTTCCCTATAACCAAGTTGAGACTTGACAAAAGCTGTCAGTCTCCTACAATTCCTGATTGAGGGGTTTTTTCTCTTTGGGATTTAGTCTTGGACACACTGAAGGAACATATGTAAGAGGTGTTTTTGATTAATTCAGGAGCAGATAACATGTCATTCACAATGGCTCTCGGACATTCATGCCTAATCTTTGTTCGCAGAAAAAATAGTGGCTGTCTCTTTAAATCCCTGCCTATAGGAGGCCGCCCATCCCCCAGCGTTACCCCCATCAACCCATTACACACACAGGCACGCATCCACTAACACACACACACACACACACACACACACACACACACACACAACACACACACACACACACACACACACACACACACACACACACACACACACACATACATACATTTAGTTGTCCGGCAGCGTACAATGGATTTCATTATAGCATAAGGGGGTGCATGCAATGACCAAACATCATTCTCATTATAAAGTATTGAATAAATGAAGGGAGTAAAGATTAACACACACACACACACAGTCGAGATGTTCAATGCTCCATTGAGCCGAGATGGCATTTCTGATATCTGTGGTCACATGATCCGGGAGGACTTTTACTACAAGATCATTCCCCAACCCCCCTCCCTCTGTCACTTACTGAGGCTTACACCACAACAACATGAATTGTGGAGAAGCAGCTTACTATATACTCCGAGTCCTAATCTATAAACCATAAAGGCATTAGCCACAGCGCTATTTGACAGCTGCCTGAATAAAAAATGTATTACAGTTCGGGGAAAAAGTGGAAAGGCAAAGTGGATATTATTGTTCCCAAAAGCACTACAGAGAATGCCTAGCTAGAGGACAAAGATGAACGTGTTGGGCACACACATATGAGTTGCAAACAATGGCAAAAAAATCACCAAACAAAAAAAAAAAAAAAGCCTTATGCTCTATTTCACGTGGTTACAAATCACAGGCTTTAGAGACGAAACTGTGTAACAGTAACCTCAATTTGAGGTAAAGACCTGACTTCACACAACAGCTGCTCTCTCGTCAAATCAAACGCACTTTGATTTATGAAAATCCTTTTCGGGGAAACGGTGTTATCAAAGGCTCTTGTTGAGGCTGTGACCACAAACAGGAGAGCAGACCTGATGTAGCCTATAAGGTTTCAGGATGTTGATGCAGCTGCTGCCTTCTATTCCTGCCACTGTTAGGAAAGCCGAGGGGGACGCAACAGTTTTACATTTGGGGGAATTTATTCAGCCTAAAAAGCTGTATTTAATGCTGTTTCGTGTATTTTCTTCGCGTAAAAAGTATCGGCTTTCCCTCGAATAATTCCCGTGTGTGAATTAGAGGTGGTTGTGGGGGCAAACAGAGAAAAGGCGATTATGGTAAGAGAATAAAATCCCCACCGCTGACCGATAGTATCTACAGCCAACAAAAGTTTAAGCTACAAACACACGAAAACTCGCTCGCGGGTCGACATTTCCACCGCTAAAAATTACACACATAAATGTCTCTGCTCCGGACTCGGGGAACAAAACTGTTGCAAATTCAGAACCAACAAAAAGCAGCTTACCTGCGCATAAAGTTCCCAGAAGAAGTGAACAAGTCAGCCATGAAAAAGACATGTTCCGTTTTTATTTCAGGACCGATATTTCCCCCGCTTTCCGTCGCGAACATTAAAACTCAGGTTGTCCGAAACATCAGTCCAGGATCAAAACGACCACAGGCCTCCGGTCCCTCCAGCAGCCTAACCACCACCACAACGCGTGTCAATAGCCGCGACGCTGCAACAATGTTGCAAGAGAAGATAGGAGCGATTAACTGACTGTTAGTCCAGGAATACGGGAAGCATTTCGCGTCGGAAGTGGATCCAAAAACCGAATGGAAAGCGTTTAAAGCATCCGAGACGAAAGCTCAGCGCTCTTTTAAAGGTTATTCACTTGAATAGTAGCACCGCTGCATCGGGAGGTCGGTCGGGGTTTACATGCATGTTACTGATCTGTGTCCAAAATGGCTCCTAAATGGGGAATGGGCTGCAAACAGGGAAACCCGGATGTGTAAACACAAAGAGGGGAATTCAGGCAGCCAGCGTGTGACCTTAACACGACACCGTAGATACACGCCTGGAATGACTTTATTTTAGCTTCGTATCGATAGATACTACGTTCATTTAATCTTTTAAAAACTATCGGAGGGGAATAATACGTAGGGGAAATATTTGTGCTTTTCATGTTGGTATTTGCCCCGGTACCAGCTGGTATACACTTGCACTTTCTGTGGTCAGAGTGGGTATGTTACTACTACTTTTCGCTTCCTATCATTTAGCCCGGGGTTTAAATTACATTTTCAGGAAATGTCTCATTATTCTACTCGTTATAATAGTGCGATATTTTTAGCCGCTTAAAAAAATCTACGGTATTATGTTTTAATTGTATTTGCAGTATACCAATACACAGTACTTACAAATTCAAAGTGTCCTCCTAGCTAATTCTATATTTACATAACACGACCCATTATATCTGTTTATCTGTATCAGTGTAATAAATGTGTTTTTCGGCCCCACAAAGAGTATACTAAATTCTGAGGATCTTTTCTATCTGAATGATCTTTTATGCATTAGTGGCACTGCTAAAAATAGCTGACCTAATTTGGATGCATTAAATGCTATTTTAAATAAATTCGTTCTAATTGCTTATTTCTCTGCCAGCCTATGGGTCTTAAATATAAAATATTTATTACATAGCACAACCAAAATAGAGCCAAACCGTGGCTCATAATGAATCACTTTGCATTTGTAATATTACCACAAAACAGGAAATATGTGACAACGTTCTTCCCCAATCTCTTCCATAGTATTATTTTTATAAGTTTGCCTTGTTCTCTCTATAATTGCTAAATAAGACAGACTTAGTGACAAAGTTCGGTCAGACTGCAGACTCATAAGTCTACCATGCAGCCAACAGACAGCCACTTATAAAAGTATTTCCTTTAAAAAGGTTAAGCTTTAAGTAATTTCCTCTCCACTCATTTGGTATGCTTTTCTTTTGTAATCCCCCCGCTTAAGAGGAATGCACAGCTCCATTAGAGCAAATAATCAAGTATTTTTATTGAAATGAAATAGACATCTATGGATATAAACGGTCTTTGCATAGCATCTAAGACAAGCTCTTTCAAAACGGTAATCCTTTGTGCAAAAAAATAAACCCCATCATTATAGGAAATCAGCAATGACATTGTTAAAATGCCATTAAGGCTTGCTCACAGTTTCCTTCTCTCCTTTCTCATCTTTGACATCCAGACTAATGGCATGTTGGTGACACCCAGACAATTCATGGAGTTAATGGCTCAGGAATAAGGTTAGACATAGGTAATCGCCCTTAAACTAGTGCCACTGAGTGTAACTCAAGACAAAGCATTTCCTCATTAAGCCATCCCATATTGACCCTGTAACTCGATAGAGGCCATGAGCAAAATGTTGTAAAGATAGGTGTTCTGTTGTCATGACATTTGGAAGAGAAAGCACATGAGTGTTCATTAAAGGTCTTATGGTCACAGCCGTATGTGACATTCCCAAAAGAATAAGAGCACAGGGGAAATGATGCATTGGTGCATAAATAAACATGAAACTATGAGCTAATAATGTGGTAAAAGGCTGTTTAAGATATCTTATGGCAGTCTGCTACTGCTTATACTGCATATTATAAACACATGTCCATTCAGATAAACCCTGAATGGACAACATTAAAGAGGCCCTATTGGGGTTTTCTGTTTCCTGTAGTGTGAGGTTTTTGTGCATTTAAATGGTCTGCAAAGGCTAAAATCCCTCTGTTCCCTCCAGAGGGAGTAACTACCTTGCCTGAAATGCTCGATTGTACTCATGTGTTTACTGCCCGAACATAGTGATATCCCTTTGAAAAGTGATTCTACAATTTAGGGTACATTCCATGTCCATTGATGTCCATTGATGATAATTATAATTATTCTAACTATTTTCTTCAAAAATATCATATTTTGCCTATTATTGGAAAGCATGTTATAATATCACACACACATTATGTGCATCCTATGCTTTATTTAGCTTGAAATGTGTCATGATGTTCTTAAATTGTCAGTTTTTGCTATGTCCGTTTTTCAGTTGAGGGTGTCTTGGTTTCAAAATAATGAATAAAAACCATTAAAGTAAATAAAAAAAAGTATTCATTTATTTTAAAAGTCTAAATACTAAAGAATAATAACATTTTTTAAATTGATTTCCTCCTTTAAATAATTTAAATATCTTAATATATGAATGTCCGCAAAAGTTCTGTCAACTATGTTACTAACAGAACTCCCCCCTTTAACTCAAAAATTGTTTGTCCCAATACCATGTCACCAGCATCACATGATGCCATGTTCCTCTTTGGCAGACATTTTGAACACACTGTGGTGATTGTCCTCTAATGTTTTACAATATTTTATGTATAATAGCACATTGTCAATGAGTATATTAATTGACCGTCAACAATGTTACGTACATTGTTATGGTTTACAATTGTTTAATGATTTTAATTCAATTATATGTTCAAATGTGATGTTAACCTGTTCAAGAAAATGACATGTGGTCATCCAGGCAAGGCCTACCATTGAAATGATGGGTCAAAATAGGGAAATTGTCAACTAGGTTACCTGTCAACTAAGTTACCCAGTAATGTAATAACTGTAGTAACTTAGTTGACAGGTAACCTAGTTGACAATTTGTATGACATGTAGACATCATTACACATCATTATCAATGGAATTGTGCACTTCTGCCTTGAAATGAACATAGTGCTGATGGTTAATAACGTGTCCAGTCAACTATGTTATTTGCATCAAATGTTTGAGTTTCATTGTCAACTATGTTGCACCTCATTTTTTCAAATTTAAAATATCTAAAATAGATAACATAAAAAAATGTTTAAGCTTTGCAACTAGTGGATATGTTACACTGAGGAATATACTAACTTGAACCACTGATTGTTTTATTGAGAAAGAACACTTTTTTTGTACTGTTTTGTTGATGTGAAATGCACCCTAAATTATAGAATCACTATTGGCTAGCTCTCCAACACATTGTACATGTACATGATAGATTAAGGGCAGGACATCTCTAAGCGGCTGACCAATCACAACTGAACCGGCCAGCTAACCAATCAGAGTAGACTGGGCTCTGGTTTCAGACAGAGGGTGAAAAGAGGTGCTGCAGCACAGGCAGTAT
Organism: Dissostichus eleginoides; assembly: GCA_031216635.1. NCBI lineage: Eukaryota > Metazoa > Chordata > Actinopteri > Perciformes > Nototheniidae > Dissostichus > Dissostichus eleginoides. Next base: position 11,090,854 of record CM062276.1, read on the forward strand.
GAGAAAAATAATTGAACATTAAAGTATGTAAACATGTCACAGAGGCACAAAATACAATTATGAACCTGAACATTTGCATAATAGTGCTCCTTTAATTAATACATAATTCAGAACTATTGTTTATTTTATTTGGTAATCTTAGTTCATCAATAGAAGAATTGCAAAATCTGGGTATTTTTCAGATGTTTGTGACAATGACGTTGCAAGTCCCTATTGTGACCACTTAAAAAACCCTGAGGTGAGCGTCAGGACTTCACAGTAAAATAGATAAATGACACTAGGTGGTAGCAGAGCTCCCCGGGGCAGGGGCAGATACAGCTTCAACCTGTCCAATATCTCTTTTTCACTCTTGATTTATACACTCTATATGTTTGGAGACCACACCATTTTTATTGTTTACTGCTGTCTGCCAAACCCGAGGGAAAGAGTTTGTGGCGTAGTGGACGTTGGTGTTCGGATCAGGTGTTCGGAGCAGGGGAACACAGGTTCAAACCCCACTGCAGTCAGCATGTCGTTGTGTCCCTGGGCAAGACACTTCTCCCCAAATTGCTCCTGTGGGGATTGCCCACAGTATTGAGTATGTAAGTCGCTTTGGATGAAAGCGTCTAACAAGTAACATGTAATGTAATGTAATGATGCTTTTTAGCATTAAAAAAAACATTTTATTTCCCTTCTGAATGTTTAAAATGCCACTATAGCTTTCTATTAATCTGTGTTCAGTGGTATTCAGAGTATCTCTCTCTAATGGATCCATTAGTTGTGTAGTTATGGTGTATAAGAGACAGCAATTACCTGAGTCATAGCCTGCAGCCATTTCTACACTGTAGTGTGGTAGTTAAGTGAAGAGTTTCAAACAGGGAAAAAATGGAAATAAGATTGAAGATAGTGTCAGATCACTATTACAACCTTTGAATAATTCAGTACAAAAATAAAAAAGGAACAAGCAATGTCAAACATTTTCTTCATCTTTTATTACTTTACTGCCCCACAGAGTCAGCATGGGATTACTTGACAGTGGGGTGTGTTTTTCCTCAGTTGATGATCTGACGCTCGCAGACACATTGCCTGTGACTGTGAGGGGCTTTTAGAAGTAGTTTGCCACCCTGCGAACAGACTGGATGCTGGGGTTCTCCGCCTGCCACTCCGTGTGGGTGCTGTAGTTTCTTCTCTCCACGATGTACATGCGTCCGCGATAGTTAGGCTCCTCATACATCACCCAGCTATTTGGGAAAATGAATAAAAACATTCACATATATTTAAATATAATACATGTATGACAGTGTTCTATCTGACTTGTCGTATATAATGTCTAAAATCAATGTTTAGAGTTTAAAGGGCCAAAATATTAAAACATATTGTCTGTCATACATCTTGTATTTATAACTATGTAGGCTTTTTTCCCAAGATCTGAGACACTCTGAGATTGTTTATTAAAACCATATTTTCTTTTATATATTTTACTGTGGGGCAATTTATGTCTTTAATAGAGTGTTGGTCGTTAGATAGGAGACAAGAAGTGAGGGTAGATGCAACTGGAACATGGTTAGTGTCTTGGCCACTGGGGCACACCACCTCTAGTAGCGCTCCTCCAACACAATGTTGGTTAATAGAATTTAGTTTTTTAAGCATAAATAAATTAAGTCATGACTTATAAATTCAAAAAACGTATTTCCCAGCCTCTCTCATTTACTCTGAAGTATCAAAGACACTTTTTCTAGAAAGTGATGCTGCTGTATAATGTCTAATGCAACATTAAAACCTATGGAATACACCAACAAGCAAACAAAGTGCTAAGTGTGAATCTACTGATAAAGAGGTGTTTTTGCATGTCAAAACTAATAAATACATCTTTCAAATGTTTATTTGGGGGCGAACTGACCCTTTAAAAATGCACATGTTGGTGCTTATAAGTTGTCTGAGCAGGTTAAAACACTCTGACCAACTATTTCCCTGCTTCAGAGATACTTACGCTCCATCTCCATAAACCTTGACGGAGTTGACGCAGCTCTTGGTCAGACCACGAGCCTGCAGGAAGGGGCAGTCTTCACACAGCTCCACACACTGGCCTGAGAAGTTGTCTCCCTCGAACAGCTCCATCCTGTAGTGCTCTCCATGCTGTGGAGGATAATAACATGCCCTCTCACTGATTCTTAGCAAAAATAGTCAACTTCAACTCATTGCATAGAACCAAGGTCTTTATAAGACAAGCACTGTGTTGTATGCGTCAACACATTCTATAGAAATCTACAGGTTAAATGTTCACGGAGGACAATATGTAAAACCCACGCTCTACAATACGTCTCAAGTGCACTTTAAATATGTGAGTTTCTTTCAGCTGATGGCGTTAATGTATGAGATGTGAAGACCTGCAAGCTGTCGATATGCTTCTGTACGCCAACACACTTATTTCTGAGTTATTATAAACCTATAGGAAATCATTCTGCAGTAATTGGAAAAAACCGAAGTGCACACATGGGGCCACACATGTGCCAGCCTTAAAAAAACACAAATATTTGTCTGTCCCTGGGGTCTTTCTGTCTCTGTCTTTCCCTTACACACACATACACACACACACACACACCCACACACACACACACACACACTTACCATCCTGATTGGTTTGCAGGAGCCCATGTGATCGTTATGGGCATTCCAGCGCTGGAATTCGGGGTACTCTCCATGCTCCAGAATGTACTGCTGGCCCTTGAAGTCTGGGTGGTCATAGCAGACGTAGGCTCCGCTCTCCACACGGACAGAGTTGACCCTGTTCATGAAGCCACGGTCCTGGAAGTTGTCACAGTCACTGCAGATCTCCAGCTTCCTCCCGGTGAAGCATTTCCCCTCATAGAACACGATCTGTTTGTTAAAGCAGTGGAGATTCAAATATGAAACGGATACTGGAATGGAAAAAGTCGTAAAGATCTATTGTCAAAGTGCCACTCAACATTTAAAACGTGAAGTTGGACCAATCAGCTATCTCAACTGCCTTTGAAGTTGACATTTGTTTGTGTGCCGTAACATGATTTAGTTTCACTGCCATCCTTTGTTGTGGTACTCACCTTTCCTGAGTACTGAGACATTTTCCACTGTTAGCTGTTCCAAACTATTCACAAAGTCTAAGTGGAAAAATTTGGCCTCCCACATATATATGGACAACAGGGAGTGTGGCGGTATCGCGAGGCAGAGGCAACAAAAGCACAACAATGGGGGGTTTAGACATTTTGCCACATGGACAGTTTCCTATACATGTGCCACTGCTGATATTGTAGTTTGGCTCTTTGGGTTGGACCAAACAATAGAAGGGGAGAGATTCTGCTATGATTGGGCTTTGGGAGTGATGTTGCAGAATATTATTTGGGTGGTGGTGGGAAAACAAACAAAGAAGTGAAATCAGAGTTGAAAGGACAAAGTGCACATAAGAAAATCCACCTTCTGATAACTTGTGTGAGTAACTGGGAAAATGTAAAAAGGTGTGGTCCTAGTTAATGTCTGAGTTTTGATGGCAGCAGATCTGATACTCCAAAACAGATTTTCCTCCAGCTTTTCATCCAGCTCACTCTCTGTTGTGTTTCTCTGCTGATCCAGGCACAATCCCTGGATACTTTAGACCTTAACCCATGACAATTTCCCACCGTTAAAGCATCAAAGAGCAGCAGTTTTTAAGGTAAGACAGATGGAGCAGGATATAAAACAGATAAAAACCTGTCTTTCATGTACTGTACGATTTCAGCCCCCTCTCTCTTTCTAAAGTGGCATAGAGAGGAGATAAAACACACACATTTAAATGATTCAGTGCACTCGAATGGGTCTTTTGAGATTAGAAAGTCCAAAAAGGTTTGGTTTTCACATTAAAGCTGTCAATCAAGGCCATAAAATGAGTAAAACACTCCTGTGTTGGTTGTGAGTATTTCGCTCAAAAATACAAAGATGTTAGTTTGTTTGTTCATGAGTAGGCCTCTTTTCTTTAAAAGAAATTAATCAAAAAGAGATATGATATAATAGATTTTAACATATTTTTGTAAATAATTAGCTGCATTTTTCACCCAGACACGGATTGGAGGTACTCTAAATTGGACTCAGGGAAGATTGAGTTCACATTTCTTTAGCACCAAAGAAAAAACTTCTTTTATGCAGCATCACTCTAATAGTTAGAGACATTTATTTTAAGTGTTTAACAGTTGAGCAGGAGTGCCAGTCTTTCATCTTCTTTCATTAGTGCTATTCAAGTCCATTCAGGCTTTGTATAGAGACAATTCACGAGTCTGAAGGTTAGTGAGAGCACCGAGCTGCAGGTATTACACCTCATATAGGTCAGACATAATCCACCTGAAGCAAACATACTGTGCCCTTCAATAATATCCTCCTGTCCTCCTAAGGTTTAAATACAGCTAATATAACACTGCACCTCTGACAAATGCAGACATTAATGTTTGCGAAAGACTCATAAATGACAGAAGTAGACAAAGGGTGGACGGCTCTTGCATAATGCGGGAATCTGAGCATTTGCAAACTTTAACCCCTGAACACAGTGTACCTGGCTGGGTGAGTTACTAAGCATATAGACTTAACAGAGAAACACCAGTTAATGGGACGTTACCAAGAGTATAAAAAGAGGTAGAGTGGATGAATACATCTCAGTATTTGGCAGAAACCGAGACAGAAGAATCAGCAGGTATGCACACTTAAATGAAACCTTTTTTTGTTATTTATGACATTTATTTAACACTTTGAAATGTTTTTCATAACAGATCATATACATTCAATATTAATTATACATTTTTTTCTATATTTAATGTACAATTTCATGACTCTGTGCATGCATGCTAACGCACCTGTCATTGCACCAAATTCTATTTATGTATTTTAAATCAGTTCCTTAAATCATGAGATAAACTCACAATAAAAATACTTAAAGGAGGAGTAATGTCAATGCAAATGCCATAATATTCAGAGTACTGCAGGTACTGTACATAATCAAATCTGTGCTTTATTTTTTTCAACAGCTGCAGTATTGAACAGAACAATGAAGTTCTTGGTGTTGGCTTTAACCGTCGCTCTGCTGTTTACAGCTGGTGCGTCTGTCACTCATTCTCCACTGAATAAACACAAGCCCTGCTGCTGTGCAACAGAGACGTCTGCTTTCTGCTTTTGTCTTTACTGTACAGACACAATCTCAGCAGACCTGTCAGACACTTAGTAACAGTTTATAGGAGTCATATCTAAGAAATGATTACATGTGAGAGCACAGTATCTACCTGAAGCTTCATGCACACATTTAACATCTAAGTAGATTAAACCTTACTAATTACCTTTTCAATCCATTTCATTCCACTTGCTCATTGGGCTAGGAATCCTACAGTAAACACATTCACAGAATTATAAGAGAAACAAATCAGAAACACTTGAAATATTGCTTATGTCTTTTTTGTAATTTTTTAGGTCAGACTCTTGACTGCCACCGCTGTGTCTCCAAAAAGGCCGGATGAGCCTGTGATCTCAGTGTAGAGACGTGTAAACCAGGGAAGGATGCCTGCGCTGCTGCCAGCTTCCTCAGACCCCCACGTGAGTGTTTCAACACGTTGAAACTCTTCTAGCAATAACAAGTACATGGACTCAGTACATTAACCAATATAACATGTGCATATTATCTTTGCTGTGAATCATAGTCAAGTTGGAGGAGAAAACCACTGTATACAAATCAGAGGGTCATGGTGGTGGTGATACTAATGCATTTAGAAAATAGCTTAAGGCCTCTTGTGGCTCCATTGTAACATATAGTCAGTTGCATGTCAAATAACTGAAACAGTTTGTAAAATGTTTGGACATTATGTAAATGTATCAAAGTCCATTGGCTCTTCCACAGTGCGGTGCTTCTTATATAATAAAGGAAACGCTTTTTATTAAAACCTTTTCCTGTTTTTTAGATGGCCAATACCAGAAATGCATGGCTCTTGAAGACTGCGAAATGCTGAAGATGAACTCCTACATAGATATCAACTGCTGTATCGAAGACATGTGCAACACCTTATAAAATGTAATGTTTGGCTTTGAGCAAGGCACCTAAAGGCAGTGAATCCTGCCAACAGCTGAGAGTTGCTCCAAGGTGTGAATGCATGTATGGGTTCAAAGCGGCTACTTTGAGAAGAACAAAATGTGTTCTATCAACCTGTTCCCTTGACAAATAAACAAGTTTGACAAGGATCATTTTGTCATTGTTATGCCTGGAAATCTATAACATTTTGTAATTATATTGGAAGTCAAATACAAAGTCTACCTGCTAATATTACCTTCTGAAGTTAAAGGGTTCCTGTTAAGGCATGAGTTTTATTTTTATCAGGTTGTCTTCTTGTAGTGGTCTTTTCTTAAGCGTCCTTAAAAAAGTGCTCAAACGCATTCATCTTTGTTAGACACCTATCAAAGATGGAAATATTTCTCACCAGCTCTCCAGGATTTTCAACGGCCTTTCACCTTATTCCTTTTTACAAACATCTTACATTTAATGTTCACTGAAAAACGTCTTTAAGTGAAATGACACCCTTAGGAGTCATTTATGAAGAGGAAAACTAAATCTGGTTCACCAGGGCTGTCAGGGTGTAGTTGGATCAGATTGCATTGACAGTGAGCAAACATCCCACCAGCTGTAGCCAGATTCAGATTTTAATATTGCTTTCTCCTCACTGGTGCTCTGAGGAACATGACATCACCTTTTTCTATCTGAGCCCCGCCCACAAGTGAGAGGAGCAGACCAAAGAAAATAGTCATTCAAAATTCTCTGCTATGAATTGAGAAAAACAATATAGGCAAATTAATAATCCATCACTCTCAACAGTAAAACACATTCAGAGAAAGTACCACCTTTTGTCTTTATATTAACCACTGATATAGGAGCACATCAAATCGTATTGTTTACTATTATATTGAACTCTCTGCCTCTTCTGTTAAGGGTATTCTAATCCTAAAAAGACCAACAACAAATATTTAGTTGGCGCAATCAAGTTTCAATAAATACAATATTTTAGATTTTCTGCATTGCTTACTTTTACTAAATCTTAAAAACATAATCATTACCGTGCATCCTGAGCTCTCCTCAAAGAACGGTATCATTAGAAAGGTAGATAATATTGTTTTAGCTGTAAATTGGCCCTTTAAGTGTTTAATTAGATTTTTATTTTCACGGTCAACTTTTTTTTCTTCACTTTTTTAGTTCTGTTTTATCTTCTATTTAGAGATGTTGTTGTTGTATAATTGTGTATTTTCTACTCTTTTTTTTAATGTTGTATATATTACCGTCTCTTTAAACATTTTTCTTTTAAATGTTGCTTATAAAACAAACCTTCCCTGCCTCCCAGGGGACAAAGTAATAATCCACACTCAACCCTGCAGTACATAATCACTTTTTCCTTTTAATGATTACAATCAAAAACATTTGTACAACATTTTCAACATTAGAAAATGGATGCAGATTTTTTTTGGCTGACAGTAACCGCTATGCAAACAAACTGAGGGACAGAGAAGTGGGTACTGCGTGGAGATGAAGTAGAAAAAGAGCTGTTTATATTGGAGGACAGCCGGGGATGTATCAGAAGAAACGTCCACGTTTTCTTATCCGTTTCCAGAGCGTATGCAAGGCAGACATGACATTTGTCTTATCTCTTGCTATTTAAACAGAGAAGGACTCGTTGCCTATATGGGAGCTGCATAATGAGGAGCTAAGATGCATCAAGCCACTACTATCTCTGGCCATAGTTACGGTAGTCGTTATTACCGAGCACAGGAAAACATTTTTTCTGATACACCCTAATGAAGCTCTGTGTTTTGCATCAGTGTCGAACACAGACATGGAGGAGGGGTGGACTGTGGGAGACAAGGGAACAACCACTCATCCTTTTGTTTTCTTTTTTAACACACAAAGAAAAACCAGGATGACAAAAGGGAATAGGAGATACTGATAAATAACAGTGGAATCAGAGCCATAAATAGACAGTATTGGATATTTAGGACCCTGGAGGGGGTGGAGTCAGCTGAGGTGGTGAAGAACTGGCAGCTAGCCTTCAAGTAACGGGATATCCCAGTGCAGTGTCCTGTGTGTTGATTGGGCGGCTCTACATCATGGAGCAGGAAGTTTTTCCTGGTTGCACGCCGCCTTCCATCTTCTCTGCCTCAAGGATCATCCTCCGGAAAACTTCCACAGCCGTCTGACAGAGAGACACACACAGAGACACACACACACACACACACACACACACACACACACACACACACACACAACACACACACACACACACACACACACACACACACACACAAACACACACACACACACACACACACACACACACACACACACACACACACACACACACACACACACACACACACACACACACACACACACACACGTCACACCACTGGAATTTTCCAGTAGAACAAATTACATCCAGTGGAGGCACACTGGCTTTACGCAGAACAAAGAAGGTGTTGTTTTTGCAAATGTAAAGACAGACACACACTGCTGTCTGCTAGGTTAATTTGAAGCAGATACACAGAGTTTCCTAGAAAGTGTTTCCATTTTCAAACTTATCAATTTCCTAAATACATAATATATATCAAGATCTAATTATTGTGGCCTTTGTGGCAACTTTTTTTGATTACTTTTAGCTCACGTTGGCCAAGCCTTAGCCTGTCCCTGGAAGAAATGTAGGGAATTATATTAAGGTATAGCAGTTACAACTTGCTGAATCTCAAAGGCTGTGGTGGATACACTTTTGAACCAGTTAAATCTGCGTGAATTAATATTTCTGGCCACTAGGGGCAGTAAAGTTAGCTCTAAACACAACTTTGATATATTATCGAGTGAATATAAAGCTGTTATCCAACAGTTATTTACACATCCAAAAGGCACAGAGCAATATTAGCATTTAGATATGTGCCTCTTGTTTCCTGAAGTTCAATATACAGTCTCTTTTATCTGTGGTTACACTGGGTTTTTTGGAGCTTTTTGGCAAAATCAGGTGATGAGAGCAGTGAGACTGAAACACAAATGAAGCACAAGTTGAGGGCCTTTTAACCCAAACAGTGAGCTGAAAGACGTTTAAACACTTGGTAGAGAAACAAGTTGGGTAACATTTCGTTGAGGATCTGCCACCATGACTCACCACTTAATAAAAAAGACAGATTTAAACAAAAAAAGTCAAAATACGTCTCTGGTGTAGGTGAAGACGCTAGATCCTACACTTCCCAGAATTCAACTTGTCATCATCTATTGGTCAGACACTCCCCACCTGGTAGACACACGTATTTCATACTGCATACCCCCAAACGTTTACTGGTAACATTTTTAAGGTGTAAGCTCACATCTGGTTGATAAATAAATTCTCTATTGGGATCAACAGACGGATAAATAGTTCTTGATAAGAACCATCCCAGACATAAACAAAGTGCTGTTATCTGAATATGATCTCTGCAGTTTTGACTCTTACCTGGTTCTCTTTAGCTGAGGACTCCATGAAGGCAGCGTTCCAGGATTCGGCTAATGCTTTTCCTTCTTCACAACTGATTACTCTAAAATGGAAAAAAACATAGATCAAGTTCAACCTATGGATTCTGCTTCCACTGACTAAGGTATATACTACTCGAGCTTTCTCCTTCTTTTGGGTCATCTGTGAACAAAACATTAACATCTGCTCTGTATTTCTGTTTGTGTGATATGAAATGAGGAAATAAATGAGGAAATAAAATTAAAACTGACAAATGCTATGCCCCTATTGTGAATGGTTGACCTAATGTTCAATTTGAAGTGTGTTGGGACATACCGCTCCATATGTAGGTCGTTCTTGTTTCCGACGAGCATAATTGGAACTCTGCAATAGAGGGAAAAGTAAACGGCAAATTGTCATGTAAGTTTGATAAATGACATGTCTTGGAAAGCCTAAGGCAGCATAACAAGAAGATAAAATGAGAAAGGCGAGTAACTTACTGAACTTTTCCCACCATGTCCAATAGTTTTTCATGGATAACTTGTACAACTTCAAAGCTGAAACAAACAAGGGGAAGTTTCCTCTTAAGCCTTTGAATGCCGTTTCACCTCATTATGCAGAACTTCATATATCCTTTTGATAAGGAGGGGAGGAAAAGTATACCTTTTATTGGAAGTGACTGAATAGACCAGAATGTAACCGTTGATATCTATGGAGTAGGTCTGTGGGAAGATAGAGTACTCATCCTATAGAGACAGAAAATAAGGGATTAAAAGTTATTCTGACTAAGTAACGAGGCAGAATTAACAGTTAACTATTAATGTATATTTGATCAAATTCAGTAACTATACCTGTCCTGCTGTGTCGACCAGCTGAAGATGATACTCTTGTCCATTTATTGTGATCGTTTTAGTGAATGCTGCAGTCAAAAGAAAAGAAAGTTGAACCAATAGAAACTATACACATTCCGATGGATGGAGAGTGTTGGAGCTATATATTGATTTATTTGTGATGTGACTCATGTGTGAATATGCTGGGTTTTTCTATGTCGTATTTATTATGTTTTATCTTTTGTGGAACTGCAGGAGTCCAAAACAAATTTCTTTACGAGGACAATAAAGTGTGTCGTATCGCATCATAATAGTTAAACATTTCTTCTCTTGCCGTTTTTGTTTCTTCTAAATATACCTTTTATTTAGTGTAATTTAAGTTAATGTAATTAGTTCCTTATGCTTTTATCTTGAAGGCATTTTTGGGCTCTGGTTGATTTGGGCACCTGGTGATCGGGTAATATATATTGGAGATAAGGGCACCAGTATAGGCAAATGTTTTTTTTACCAGGGTGAGCCAAGGAAAGCTATAGGAAAGGCTGCGGGACAGTAATAGATGAAACCATCGTTCATTGTACTTTTGGAAATAAATCTACGAAACAACGCTCGACTTGGATCATTCCTCTACGTACGATTCTCTAGCTGGGGCCAGTTTTATTTTGAGTTAAATGTTTTGTATTATTTCTTTACGATTATCCGCTACTGAGAGCAAGACCTTTTAAAGTAAGACTTACTAACACTGTATGTACTACACTATGTATACTATACAGTGCTATACTGTATCTTCATTACTGTACGTTTTCAGTCTGCACATCTCCGTATGGATCCATTTCGGTACCACTGAGTACCACGGCACAGGAATGTCAATATCTGCCTGGAGATGGGTCACATTATCTACAGGACTGAGGGATTGCGCTGCCTGCAGCATCTCGCTGATATCGCTGACACTTCACTTTACACCCATCCAGAGATTATTTATAGACGCAGACCACACACTCGAGAAACGCAGGGTGATACGCGGGCGAGCGTGTCGGGAAACAGAAAAACAGCCTGCAGGTAAAGTTCAGACTCAAATCCCTGGAGTGTCTGGGAATATGTGTGTTTACAGTAGTAGCTTGATGAAGTAAGTAAGTTACTCTCAATCAGAAAATGTACTTTTAAACTACCCTCAGGCTAAGTTCCCTCTCGCAGTGATTTCCGAGCTTATTCCACTCAAGTCAACGTATAAATCTGAACAAACTCCACACCAGCTGATTTTTCCAAAGGTCCTAAAAATAAAGTCCTTCTTTTTGGCTGAAAGTGTGGAAGCTGAAATCAGCTGGTGTAGTGTTTGGACACATTTAATTAGAGGGAACATCACGCCCTGCTAGGTTACTATTCAGGGCTATAATTCTTTTTTCAGTGAAATCATGATATAAAAGTTAATAAGGTGTACGATTGAGATGATGGTAACAAGCTCAGTTCATATAAAACCAAAATAAAGAATAATGACACATTTGGACATTGTTTATTTGGAGATGTCTGAGTACTTGTCCAATACGCCCATTGTCAAATGTTTGCTATGCAATGACATACTATTTATAGTGTGATAATGTATGAGACCTGCAATAAATATCGGCCAGTAGAATGACACAATTAAAAACTGTAATGATAGTTGTCATCTTTGTTAACTAAACTTCTCTAGTTCCAACTTGTCAAATGTAAGGATTTGACTCTGTTTTAAATGATTACAAAGGAAATATGTTTAGTTAGTTTGGCCTTTTTTAAAGACAAAACAACAATATGATGATGCCAACAAGGACTTTGAGGCAATGTGATGGATATGTTACTGCTATTTTATGACATTTTGTAAACAAAAAAAATGTATCGCTAATTAAAATAATACTTTCTTGCATTAGTTGCAGCCCTATTGTAAATGCTGCTGCATTCTGTTATCATGTGACTGCAGTATCATACGAGGGTAATACGATAACAGCTACATCTGAGGTAATTTATACACTGAGTAAGGCCACAAGATGTAGCTAAAGCTTTGGAAACAAAGTGTAAGTGGACCTTTTGTTGAGAATTATTTTGTCAACAACAATTATCATATAGGTTTCGAACATAATAACACATTCTGTTGTGTGGAGTTTCACATTTTTAGAATTGGAGGTTTAAGGACACAGGGTGTCACATTCAGGTTGGAAACACTTTGTGATTTTGGGGCTCCATAAGTAAAACTGATCAGACTTAACTTTGTAACACAAGGGAACACAGAGTATAGAAATGATTAATTTCAACATATTATAGTTAGTGTGGCTTTTGTTTATTTTCATCTACTAACTGAACTGGTCACAAGAGGAGGAATCTGAGTGGTTTACCACTTCAACTAAACAGTTTCCTGTTTGTTTACAGAGGCTGTGACAGTCAACCTTTCCCACTTACTGTTTTCTATTGTCGGGTCATAGGAGTCCACAAACTGGCCTTCAACAAACTGAATGGTCAAGGAGGACTTTCCTGCAAAACACAAAGGAATATTGTAAACAGATAACATGTGGTGAAATAATTGGAAATTTGAAAATAAATTCACAAAAGCTTCAAAAATAATGGTTTGCAGTCCTTCGACTAGTGTTCATTAATCATACAGGACAAAACGACTTGGCTGATTGTGAAAAAGTGTAATCATCAGAATATCAGTCAAGCTTAACATCACCTACCTAAATCCCTATATAAATACCATGCAGTGTTAATTTTGGCAGCTGTTTTTGATTTAGTCTTAGTCTTTAGACGAAAATGGTTATTAGTTTTAGTCACATTTTAGTCATTCCTATCCTTCATAGTTTTAGTCTAGTTTTAGTCGACGAAAACTCAAAACGTTTTAGTCTAGTTTTAGTCGATGAAAAATTACATTTCAGTCAACTTTTAGTCAAAATGTTTTCTCTCTTTAAACCAATTCAGTTAGGCAAATACAGGTTTCTGAAATCGGAATCAATGGAACAAATGTTGAGGTACTTGTACTTTACTGGAGTATTTCAATGTTTTGCTACTGTGTACTTCTACTCCACTACATTCCGAGCTACATGGTGTAGTTTTACTCCACTACATGTATTTAATACCTTTAGTTACTTTACAGATCTGGATGAATGATGTGAAATATAATCAAGTGTTAAATCAGACTTTAGTTCCACCTGGAGTAAATTCACAAGCTACCCTGCAGTATACAAAGTCATTACAACTAGCTGCACCTTTACCAGCTTTGAGAACACTTTAATGATCAATCATTATAAAACATATCAGATATATTATTCTGAAATGGACCAATCTGCACAATCACTACTTTAACTATATTTTGATGATCATACTTTTATTTGAGGAACTCTTCCTACACTATGGTCTTTTTTTACTTAACTACAAGATCTGAGTAGGCCTACTTCTCCCATCTCTGCGCACCTGATGTGATAACGTTAATCGTAATTGGGGCAACAGAGCTACGAGTTAAGGAAGTCGAAAATTGTGCATTTCTCCGACTGAATATGACGCCTTTTGGCCGGCTGTTTGGACAGACTGCTCTACTCGTGTCAACGCGAAAACACTAATGGCAAACGAGCTTTGTCCACATCGAGCCTTGTAGAGTGTCTCTATACTTTTGAATGCTCCGTCCTGCAGCGTGTGTTAGGCCCCGCCCCCCGCACACAGAGAGACACAGGGAGATCTCTCTTCTGGAGTAAAGAGAGCGGAAATAATGATATTGAAAGTTAGAAACGTAAGATGCATTTTGACAGACAAGAAGGACAATTGGGGGAAAATACCCTGCATTTTGAATGTCCGATAGTCCACCATTAACACCTTAGTCTCGTCTCGTCAACGAAAACTAAATATACATTTCGTCAAAGTTTTCGTTATCAAGAATCTATTTTTAGCTCGTCATCGTCTCGTCTTAGTCATGTAAAAAAGGTCGTTGACGAACATTTTTCGTCATAGTTTTCGTTGACGAAATTAACACTGATACCATGAGATGTTACCTATATTAACTTATTATAGGGTAGGCCACCATTAACATAACCCAAGTCTCTATGGGAATATGACATGGTTGTGCTGGTGATGCTGTGCTGGCTGGGCCTACAGTGCTTCTATCTGCGTGTGCCATCTCGCCATCCCGAACATCCCTTCACTGCATGCAAATTGCGCTTCTTTGGTTTCAGATACGATCAAACAAACCGCACAGTAATGCGTCAAATTCGGTTGGACCTTCACCCCTCATAAAACATGGCACCAACTAAACCAGGGATAGGGTCACTGATGGAAAATTTAGCGTTAAAATATATATATATGTGGAACACATTACGGGAGGCCTCATGTGATAAAACACGCAGAGCCATGTCTCACCTGGTGGCGCTCAACCTCCTGCTGTGAGATGCTGCATGACAGACCTTACTCCCCATCATTAAAGTCTATTATAGGGAGCGTAATGGCTCGCATTATGGACCTAAATTGACCCATAAGGCCGATAAAATGTAGCCCCAGGGTCGCATCCTAGGCCCTGGATGTCTTTATTCTACCCATTTTTCATCGTCGTTTGGGAACTTACCTACGGATCTGTACCCGAGGATGGCAATTTTTCGTGATTTCGGCTGCGGCATATCTCTTCCTGGTTATCGCATCTAGTCCTCGGGGTGGTGTACCGCAACCTCCAACCAGAATGGCATCCAAATGTAAAGGCTGCAGAGATTCGGCATACAGCCTTTCAGATGACAGCAGGAATCACTCTTTGCTATTTTTTTTAGAAAGATTTGAAATTCCAAAGCATGGAAAATTATGTTATATCGGTTCATGTGAAAAAAGCATGGAGTATCTGTAGATCTACAATAACTGCGTCACTCCCCTTTGCAATGTAATGAATTAGTAATTACTGCTCTGTTCTAATTGGCTACAAGAGGAGTGAAGGCGGGACTCGAGGCCTGTTGTAAAACTCTGATTGGATAATATAAATGCTCGTCAAACAGTGGTGCTAGCTTCCTGAAATCTGATTGGCTGCCACACGCGTTGTGATTTGCTGTGTGGTCAGGTGCAGTGTCGTTCATTTTTTTAGGGTCAGCGAGCAGCGATACTGCCATTACGGCTCCAATTAATTTTTGTGTGTGTTATTATTATTTTTAACATGGACACACTGTGGTATTTCCATAATGATCCCTGCAAAAATATAATTCATCATTCAGTTCTTAAAGTGGTTTTTTTGTAGTTTATTTTAAGCCCAAATGGGATGGGCACATTTTGGTGCATGACACTTGTTTTTATAAAAAAGGACTTACTACGTACTTACTATTAGTAGTATTTTCAGTTTCTGTGTCATTATATTTCTACTCCACTACATTTGAGGCAGACATTTTTAAAGAACAAAATTAAACATAACTTAATGGTTATTGTCAAAAGGTTAAGATAAGTCTTAATTTGTCAACAGATGGGAATTTTCCAAGCAACAAAACAGTATTTGAAGTAGTTATAACTACAGCCTCGGTATACCCCATCAACTGCAACAATTGAGTGATTTACACAATGATGCATCAATAATCAGAATCCAGCAATATGAAAGACTTTCTGTATGATGGATGAATTTATGTTAATAATGATTTTCTATGTTTATGTGTGTTTGGATTTTTTCAGGCAGGACTTTTACACAACAGAGTATTTTAACACAATAGTGTAAGTTGTATACATTAAGTGAAGGATCTGAATATTTCCTTTAGATGAGGAATAAATCAATTTAAATGTGCTTGTTATTTAACCAGAAATTGCAAATAAAAACAATATAAAAGGGAAATTCATCGTGGCAGTTTGAGGAAGGCATTACACCATTTATACCAACTACGGTGCATAACTGTTTAAAATGAGTAATATTGTAATGCGATAACTAAAGGTGCAATAAGGAATTTCTATCTCTTGGCACAGGTACAATACACAAAACAATATAATTGGAATTCTACCAAATATTTGGAATAAATAGTACTGTAATGTGCCTGCTCTCACATTAGCCAGTAGATGTCCCCATAACACCATTTATATATTTCACCCAGGAGCCACTGACAGTACCAGAGGTCTGTCTGTCAGTGCTCAAATAACTATTATATATATTCCCAAAGAAACATCACCTTCTAATTATTGTTTATTTCTATCTGTGTCTTACATTTAGGTTCAGACTCTCGGTTTCTTAAGCAGTGCAGCACTCTCTCCAAAAACCTCACACATAAATCAGAGTACAGACAACCCTGATTATCTGAGCTGATAGTGTGTTCTATAATAGATGGTAAAATACCCATTCTTAATATAACCGTGGCCTTAACCCAAACCACAGGCACGCAACAATACCATAGGAACTCAGGCCACAATTAGTGGGTAAAGCCAATAGGAATTCAAGGCAGGCGTGGCAAAGGTGGTGAAAAGATGAGAGTCCTCTTTACTTTTAAACACTAATGTTGATCATGTGTGTCAATCACTTCACCAATGATACTGTGTGCAAAACAGAGTATTCTTGCTGAGTTTTTCACACAGTTTAAATGCCAGCTTAGAGAGTTGTGGAGCAAAACTCTAGAAGTAATTATATACTCTCTCAAAAATAGCCCCATACAACCGGGGGTGTGCAGTTTTTCTTGCCCTGTGACCAATGAAGTCCCCCGTTTCCCTGTCACGTCCCGGGCTATTACCACTTAATCACAGAAATGTCCAAGTCTCCGTCAGTAAGACCCAACTGTTTTGCCTCCACACACACTTCTCAGCACTGGAGACAAGAAATCACTGGTGTCAGCAATAGGCGATTTGTTCTGCATGACATTGGGTGTCAAAAAAAAAGAGAAAAAAAGCTCAACTGAAATGGCTGAAGGGTGCCGGCAATCACTGGACACACACACACAAATACACACTCATGCACATGAACGCTGTCACTTCCCTCTGCCTCTCCCTCTTCCTCACACACACACTCAGGAAATGATGATGACCAAGAATAGGTCACACTAGTAATACAGCCATGTACTATCCAGGGATTACAGTGTGCTGACATAGGCCAACAATAAATACCCCCTGCAAGAACAACAGGTGTCTGACAAGATTGTTTCAATTTAATAAAAGGCTTACACAAGCCTCAGAGCAATAATACATTAAGCTCTTTTAGACATGTTGGCCTTTTATTGCTTCATCCCCTGTGATTGGAAAATTCCTTTATTTCACCCCAACAATTAATCTCACAGAATCTCGCGTGCATAGAGCAGGCAGATGTGATTGCGGTGCATGTAAGCGAATGTCATGAGATCGATATTCTTGTCACGGACCAGTTTAAAAAAATTCACTTTGGATCTGCAATTTCTTTAGCTATGCGGGCTAATGGACATGCAGCTGGAGCTCGTGCGTCTGAACCCTGGGTGTGTGGTGCCCGAGCCAGCCTCTTTCAACTCCCTGTGAAAGCACCCCTGGCTCTGTTAGTATGCCAGCCTGAGCGCCAGCGGAGCGAGGCAGCCACATCCTCCAGCTGGGTCTGTGCCACCAACGGGCACCTGGACCCACTCGCAAACCTCATGAAACGCAATGCATATTTAACTCAGAGGAATGCATTTGCATCAGAGAGGCTGTGTGTCTGCAAGATGCTTAGAGGAGACCCGTTGCACCTTTATTTCCTTCATCTTTGAGATTTTTATACACCTATTGGGTGCAACAGAGCCGTTTTAACTGGCTGATTCACTCTTCAGGCTGTGCTTCAGCTGTTGGACCGCGGCCAGAGTCACAGAGGCCTGAAAGACAGCCATCGTTATCCAACTCTCACAAGGTGTCATTGTAGGGATCCAATGATTACCATATCAGCACCACATGAAACATTTATGGCTTGCTGGCAGTGATTGCCTGGCAAGCATCCTAATTTCTAGAACAGAGCTTGTCAGATCCCATTGTTTCAAGTTCTTGTAGACATGGGCAGGAAATCATCGGGGATGGAACTTGTTATGAAACTGTGCTGTCATTCACTGTCAACATAAAAACTTTGTAATATGAGGTTCTCCACAAAAGCTAGCCTACCACGACGCCTAGTTCAAGTAACACACTATACATGAAAATTGTGGCTATTGAGACTGCTCCTTCCTTCCTACACTCTTTGTTTTGATGCTACACTGCCTAATTGCTAAATGGCAAACCTTATAATGCAAACTCATGGTGCTACCATTACCAAGCCCAACTGTAGACAGTCTGATCTTGGTACTTTAGGATTATGATACTGATAATCAGAATACATTGGGATGTGGAAAGCAATTCAGTGGTCAGAACCAGGACTTTTTGAACTAATAATTATGATTGCGCCAATGCTGGTCGCTTGCATCATACATGCTGCCATATGGCGTGAGTCAAGCCACCTATCAGTGTTATGGACCGTAGCTGTCTATTCTTTGGGAGCAGTGAGTTTAGGTTTTCTTGGGAGGAGTTTTCTTTATCAAAATGGAGGACCTAAAGATTGAGGGTGTCCCACAGCAAAGTGTAAAAATGGTTAAGCCCCCTGAGGCAAATGTGTTATTCGTGCTGCTGGTATAAATCCTAAAACCTGGAAATGAGTTCCCATTTTTGCCTATTGGTTCACTCGTTTCAAAGTTAATGTTTTTTTTGAATACGTTTTTGATTTAACACCTGAAATGAGGGCTGGGGTTTAGAGGTTTTGATATTTAGTTCTACTACTGTACATAAAAGAAGTTCGTAAATACTTTTGTTTGTGTCTTAATAAAGGTGGCTACTAACAGCTAGTAAATGAGACAACTGATGTTATTGGGGTCATTACGGTCACTACTCACTAGTCTGCCTTAGAAGCCTTGTTATGTTTATACTTGCACTTTTGCAGACCATTCATATTACATCTTTTCGACTAATAGATTTTTAAAACATTTTTAAAAAATCTTGAATTTTAAAGGCTTTTACATTCAAAACCACACATTTTTGGGCCCTATTGATTGTGTTGAATTTGGAGGTATTTTTGCCATTTGTCCCCAATTATTTCTGACACTGTTGGCATCAGGCTGTGTATCTGATGCATCTTCAGAAGGGAAGTTCATTCATGTCCACCTGGGTCTCTGCTGAGCTTTCATGGGAGTTAGAGGTCAGGAGGTCAGACCTTGACCAAATGAATGAATCAATCTTGTAGCCATTGCAAAGCATCGACACTATCTGATCATGATGACTCTATAGCGTCGCTCACTGTACGACTGTTTGTGTGTAGCAGTCAGTGGCCTGTAGGAGTGGCAGTGAGCAGGTGAGACCCAGATAGGCTGCTCGCTGGTACTTCATCACCCCGCTTGTTGTTGTCACAGCCACAATTGGTTTGTACTCCCCATCTGCTGCATCAGCAAAGTCGGAACTGATTTGGTCACTTTGGAGCCCAGTTAGCTTTGCTCACTGCTCTTCCCTGTTGATTCCAGCCATCTTTACAAATGGTATCTTTATTCGGCGGAGTTAACCCGGATAGTGCTCTCCCCTGGGTGACTTTATTATCTATTCATCATGTTGTCCCAGTTTATCTCAAGATGAATCTGGCTGCCTCCCTACACATCTAACTACAGATACCTGGCGTGTGGCCTGGGGAAAGAGATTACAAGATTACAAGATACTCAGCGGAGGTGCTTCAGTTAGAGTTGATAAGGGGGTGACAAATATTCAAAGAAGATGCAGAATGGTTTTGAATGTGCTCTTTCAGAACCAATCCATCTTCAACATAGGCTTGAATATATTAAAACCGCCTTGATAAATATAGTCATTTCCATGTTGACAATTTGCACAACCAGCTAGGGGCAACCTCAGTGTGTCCAATCTGGTGAATAAATGAACATGTGAAACATTGAAATGAAATGTTCTTGGCTTGTATTGAGCCTCGAAGCTGACTTGTTGGACACTCCCTTACATTTTCTCCCCACTAATTTGCATTGCTGAGTAGATGCTTTGTGTGACCTGGCGGTTTGGACAGAGCAATGTTGCATCCAATTTGCAGATGGCAATTGAAATGTGTGACTTATCCCCAATTTTTGACTAAAAAGCACAGCCGCTTCCACAGACTCCATTAGCCGGGGTGGATGCGTCCGTGTACACAAATGGAAAATGGAAAGTGTCCAGTGGTGTGAATATTCACATCTGCACCTGCTGAATAATAGACGATTATCTTCTCTGGTGGCTCGTCATCAACCCCATTCACATGCGCTCTCCCATTTCATGATGCTAATGTTGTCTGGGATACTCAGTAGGCCTGCAAAATGCATATTTCTTGTTTCCTAGACCTGATCTTGTTTGTACTCTGTCTAAAGAGGAAACATATTCTCCAATAAGAGTGCTGGCTTCAGGGAGTAATGTGTCTGCAATATAGACTCTAAAGAGCTTCAGGTCTTGGCAGGTACTCCTTACATTTCAGGAGAGAGACACCTACGGCAGAATCTGTGGCAGCAGGGCCATATATCATCCGTCATCGCCAGAAGCCTCCACAGTAATGAACAAGTAATAATGGTATATATCTTGAACTTGAGTCTCTAAAGGTAGCTCATCCAGAGTCGTTATTGTGCCACATAACCAGATGAGCTTTCTCAAATGAGATCATTTTTGTCACCCTGAGGACTTGAGGGTGTAACTGTTCTCAGAGTGAATAACTCATCCTCATTTGGTGCTAATGGGACTCCGTATTAAGGTGTTGTGTGAATGCGGGAGGAATGGTAAATCCCATTTTCTTGTAATTTAAATCTCAAGCTGTTTCCACACATCTGTTCCTCTGGTAGAAAGAAAGACTCATTTGGGGGGAAAAAGCATGCACGGGATAAAGAAGAAGCATTTAATGAAGATTCATGGCTCACAGGATTATGACAAAGTGCTAGGCGACGGTGTGTTATGGAGAAGTATGTCATGATGACATCTCTCTGTCACAGAAATTAGCATTATTCGCTCTGTCCATATCCAGCTTCCAGCCACCCCCTCCCTCCATCTGTCCATCTCATCTTCTTCCAGGTATCACAATGTACGGTTTCCTACATATTTGACAGCATGTGTTCTGAGCCTCGTGTTGCCACTCCGGTGATGTGTTTGCAAATGGAGGGGGGGCTACTCTGTTACAGCTGGGGTGTAATTTTTCATTTAAATAAAGGATGACAGGATGAAGCAATCCTGCTGTTTGTGAAATTAGCAGTGGCAAATACACACAAGAACAGTAGATCTGCTCGACAGAGCGAGGGTTGCATAAAGACTTTGTGATTAAGTGTCAGTCAGAAAGCATTTTCCAAACAAAGTTACTGTGGTATGACGGTGTTAACATTTACTAAAAAATGTCCGTATGAGACATGCTGCACAAGCAGCAGCCTGAATGGGCAATACACCCCAAACAGCCCTATCTCCAGTGTCCAATTCAGCAAGCCCATGATTCAACCTGTCAGTCATAAGTGCTGATGTAGCCGCGCTCACAGCAGAGCCACTGAGTCCCCAGAGTTGGATATCACTGCTAACTGTCATCCAAGTACTTTGATTACTGCACTGGGAGAAGAATGATGACTAAGGCCACTCTAAGTCCTGGTCAGACTCTGCGAGGCTGTCGAGAAAAGTGGATCAAGTCCAAGGTCCCATTTACACCCCGAACGTTTATATAAAGTGTTTATGGCTCATGAATGTACACCTCTCCTGTTGCTAAAAGCTTGTTAAATACACGAGTGACACCTTCTGGAAAATTATTGTTGGCATGAAACAATACATATCCGAAAAATAATTGTGTTTATTCTAAGATACAAGAGTCGATTTCTGTCTTTATGTGACAAAAATACTACATTATTAAAGGTTTTACATGATTAGAGAACAATACGTTTCTCTTTTCAGCATAAGCAATAGTATACACATTTAATACATTGATTAGAATTCACTGTAATGTTGTTGTAATTAAATAAAAGGTCATGTTAAGTGCTTGTATCTATATCAATAGAGATATAGAGATATAGAGATAGAGAGATAGAGATACATCCAAGTTCAGTTAAAAGGGCCCATCATATTCAGAAACTTAAGAAAAAAACATAACCTTAATAAGACAGGACTATAATGTCAACACAGCTGAAGTTAAGTCTTAAGGTGAACAATATTTAGACGTAAAAATGTGCAGTATGTTTGACACAGCAGCTCAGTGTACATGCTGTTCTGTTCATGCTGTGCACTGCACTGGAAACATGTATTGAATGTCTGTCTGTCCTTAAGAGCCTTCTCTCTTCTGTTGCTCCTTCTGGAGTTTATCATGGTTTCTTCCCTGTTGGAAAGAGCTTTGAGTCTTTTATTTGTCTGAGTTGATCCTGTAAGGTTGTCATGTAAGATCCTATGGAATAAAGTTATGATTTAGTGCTGAAAATACTTAACTTGAATAAGTGTTGAGCACTGTTGCATCACAGCAGGAAGCACCTGAGTGCTTGGCTAGGGCAGCATAACGTGGAGTTTGGATGGATATTGAAAGGTTTGAAAACTTTAGACATTGTATTGCAAAAATTCTCAATTACTTGTTCTGAATTGTTGAGAAGTAAAGCACAATGGAAATGGACATATTCAGTAGATTTACCTAAAATACAATCTATAATCTTTTACTTTACATTGTTTTGGTATTTTATTTTCAGCCCCTGTACAAGACTTCGTTAATTTCCTAGTCTTAAAAGATATGTTTTTTTATAATTTTCGTAACTTAGTAATCAAAATATCTCTAGCTATTTTGCCTTTTGTATTTTAGTTCTTTGACAACAAAAAAAGGAAATTTGATCATTTCAGGGGAGGATTATTTTTTTAAAGATATGCTTTCTGCCCTACAATGTAGGTGTGAATGTGTTTGTCTGTTCCGCCCTGTGAAACATTAGGTACCCTGCGTCTCCACAGATGCATGATGGGATATCTCCACCCCCCTACAGCTGTGAGCAGATAAGGCAGACAGTATTCAGAAGATATGAAATAAATACTGACAAATTATAATAGTAGGTGGAACAAATAACTTTCAGTAAATTGTACAAAGATACTTACAAAACTCCAGAACTGTCAGTGTGTAACTTGCTGCGGGGAAAGACAAGTTCAAAAATGTAAATGCACTACAGTGTCTGCTTTTACATAAAGAGAGATTGTTCCCTTGGGGCCACATGAATGAGTTTTGAATAGCAGTAGAGCTTTCTAGGAACGCAGTGGAATGTTCCATGTCCTTTTGCACTTGAGATTAAACCAGCGCATGTCTGTGCATACGTTTCCACTAATACCTTTAAGAACCGTTACTTTTTTGAGAGATGATTCAGTGTTTTCACGGCTGTCGGCTTGGTGCCATATTTCATTGGAGATGAGAGATCATGCAGAAAGGCGCAGGGGGCCGAAAGGTGAAAAATAAAAGTGAGAAGAGATTATGGTCAGCCAGAGATGGTATGTTAAAAATCTAAACTATTTTAAGTGAAAATGTAATACACTCAGAGAAGAGAGCAGGCGAGCCAGCAGAATAATGTGTGCCACGTGTGCCGATGTATTTCGGTGTGTTGTGTTATGAGATCATGGCAGTGACCTCATCTGATTGAGCTCACCCAGCGTCCAATCCCCAGCTCTGCCCTCCGGTAGTGGGTGGGGAGAAGGGTGCTATCTGTGGACATGTGAAGTGACAGGACCAGCTGGTGTTTGAAATCCAGTAAGACAGGCAGTAGGTCTGGGAGACACAGACCACGAGCCCCATAGTGCTCCGTTACAGCTGCCTGCAACTCAACTTAGTGAGAAAAACACCGCGAGGATTCAGTGTAGCTGCTGCCAAACATCAGGAGTTCTACAACAAACCTTAACGCTGATCATGTTCTGCGTGCCTCGCTTAGGAACCCTGAATCAACAACCGTTACCCTTACCAATCCTATCATTGGTGATTCAGCTAATTGGATGCTGACATCTTGGAATAGGCGATAGAATCAACTGTGAGGACGATGGGTGGGAAGCAATCTCGCGGCTTCTCCAGCAAGGAGCTGAATGAGGGGAGTGGTCGTCAACGAAGCAAAAGTTCTTCTAGAGACGGCCAGCCCAGCCTGTCCTCCGCTGCGAGAGGTTCCGCAAACACACCACGGTTCACTTTGGCTACAACACCCTCAGCCTGGCCATGCGGGCGCTTGTCGAGACCCCCTCTGA
Organism: Dissostichus eleginoides; assembly: GCA_031216635.1. Classification (NCBI taxonomy): domain Eukaryota; kingdom Metazoa; phylum Chordata; class Actinopteri; order Perciformes; family Nototheniidae; genus Dissostichus; species Dissostichus eleginoides. Next base: position 11,115,287 of record CM062276.1, read on the forward strand.
ACTGTGGGAGCTCCGGGAAGTGCAGAAGCTAAACTTGTCCATGAACTGCCTAGCTCCCTGCCCCCTGCCCTGGGAGCTCTGGACAATCTTGTGATCCTCAACTTGTGGGGGAACAACCTTTCAAGTCTACCAGTGGAGATCAGCCTCCTGAAGAAGCTGCGCGTGCTCTTCGCCTGTCGAAACCGCCTGAGCGAAGTCCCCGAGGAGCTGGGGCGCTGCACCTGCCTGGAGGTGCTCAGCCTGGCCAACAACCAGATCACAGGCCTCCCCAACAGCCTGGGGGCCATGCACAATCTGACCAAACTCAACCTCAGCCACAACCGCATCGTTCACATCCCCACCTGCGTCTACAGCATGAAGGGTCTGGTCTTTCTTCAACTGGCTTGCAACCGTCTGGAGACCATCGCCGACCAGATCCAGGACTTAGTTAATCTGAAGATCCTCATCGTGGAGGGAAACAGTATCCACTCACTGCCCAAGACGCTGTGCTTCCTGGAGTCTTTAGAACTCCTCAATGTTGACTTCAATGACCTGCAAAATGTGCCAGTGGAATTGTACCTACTCAGCAGACTCGGGAGGTTGGCCTGCCACCCGATGGATAAAGGACTTCATATTATCCACAACCCCCTCCTCAAGCCTATCAAGGAGGTGCTGCAAGGAGGTCTCAGTGCCCTCTATAACTACCTCAAGCCCACGTGAGGGACTACTGTGTGTGGTGTGTGTGTGTGTGTGTGTGTGTGTGTGTGTGGTGTGTGTGTGTGTGTGTCTAAAAGAGTCATAATGTGATGTTGGCACAGACCTGACCCCTGGCACATGCTAGTCATGCTGTGAGTTCTTGCTCTTGCCGCAAACTGATTATATAATGATCACCTAAGACCAGTAATAATATTATTTCCTGTTTTTTATGTAATGTCAGAACTGCATTGAATAATAAAACAACTACTAACTGCTGTGTCATGTCTCAACCTTTGTTAATCCACAGCAAAGCGGTCAGGATAAGTCTCTGAGGCTCACGTAAAAATTCACAAGTCTACATTTGGGAGATGATTACCAGGAAGTTGAAATAGTTTGGCCTGTTGCAGTGAGGGGGCACGGGGGTGCGCTCAGCTACACATCACCACACTCTTTGTTGGATTCAGGTCATTGGGATCAGGTGTGGAAAGTCAGTGGAAAGAACGGGTGAGGGGGGCTTAAGATCTTCAAAATAATAAAACAAAACACAACAGGGACTTAAACTCTGATTAAATGTTGTTCCACTCCATCAGATCAGAGCTGCCTGCTGGGTTCAGCTCCTCTGAGGTTGTCGCGTGTTGTCACACAAACGATTTCAAACGATGGAAAACAAACTTACAGTGATATGATTGAAAAGTGCATCCTAAAAAATGTGGACTACTGTGGAACAATTTAAATTAAAAATTCAAATAACTTGAAGCAAATATAAACACTATTAAAGCTCAGAGGGGTTGTAAATCAACATTTGGATTATTTTGTTACATATCTGCAGCTATTGCCAATTTGGATATGCATTTACTGTAGCACGGCAACAATCATACATACTGTAAAGCAAAGAAAGTATTGTGAAAGTATTTAATTCACTAGCATAGTGAGTGGATAGGATACCGGACTATAACTTGATATCGTTACGCGACTTTTAATGGAATCAAGGACTAATAGTTTATAATATTTTAAAATGATGTTTTCCAAATTATATTTGAGTTTTATGATGTTAAGCGTCAACAGTAAGATAACGTTAATTGGATTGCACAAAAGGTTGATTAATTCCAATTTTGAACACACTTTCCATACTGTATATATATATATAGATATCAGCTTCTTTTTTTTTTACTGTGATAATGGGTGTTAAGTGCTTTATTGCAAAGCATTTTACACTTCAACTAACACTAAGGTGCTTGTAGTCAAACTTCAGTAGTGTAGCTTTACGTTGTGATGACATAATGTTATTGTATCTGTACACCTATTTCTTATATTATACCACAAGGTTGCTGATAGTAAGATGTAGCAGTAGTGTGTCAACCTGCTAAAATACTTAAAATGTCACCACATTTAAAAAGGTCATGAATATTTTTTAACCACTTACAATTAAGATTAAATGTCTTCTAGAAAAGGGACCTTGTTGGTATGTACCCATTACTACTACTACTACTACTACTACTTCAACACACACACACACACACACACACACACACACACACACACACACACACACACACACACACACACACACACCACACACACACACACACACACACACACACACCACACACACACACAAACACACACACCACACACACACACACACACACACACACACACACACACACACACACACACACACACACACACACACACACACACACACACACACACACACACACACACAAATTCCCTCTAGAATAAGTCTTTGTCCCAGATAGTGATCCTGGGACATGTTGTCAAATAAAGCTCTTAAAAAGGTATTGCATCAATGTGAGTCAGATGGCCTGAATTCAGGTTTCAGTGCTGTTACTATTTTGGTGATAAAACAATACACAAAGACTTGTCTTCTTTTGACAGGTGACCATTATATTTACAGTATACAAACACATATTCCATCAGCAACTATCTAGACCAGAGGTAGGAAAGTTATATGGAGAATGTGTGAGAATTGCTTTGCCTACCCATATATGCTTTAACTGTGGTGAGAAATTAGCATACAAAAAAAAGTAATAAGAAAAGACATCCCCAAAACAAGCAGGCTGCATTTTTACATCTTTAGATAGTAAAGGTTGCTGACCCTTAATTAAATGTTTATTTATTTTATTTAAAGTCGGAGTAGGTAATTTTGGAGAAACCAGCTCGAGTGCTTTAGAATTTGAAAATACACAGCCGGAAAAAATCTGCCACTTCCTTACAGAGCCCCCCCTCCAACACACACGAACGCGCACATGACCAATGAGGGCACGAGATAAGTTTGTGCACGAGATGGAAAGCTGACAGGCAGGTAGGCCATCCAGTTATTTTAGGCGGGCCGGCTAAAATGATTGGTCGTGCTTTTTACAGTACTACAGCTTCCACAGATGACATTTTTTTATGGATTTTTTGTCAAAGCACTTAAGATATTCATTGCTATCGGGATGTTAAGAGCATTCCATGGAATATAACAAAAAGTGTATCTCGAGCCAGTTTCTCAAACTTACCTACCCCACCTTTAATAACCAAAGTACAGTCAAGGTTCCACTATTGACTTCCAAACAGTGACCTCCACTCAAGTAAAACACACTTTAACCACTCTCCCAATTAATTAAAGTGAATCTTTGCAGTCTGGAAATCCCCTTATTCCACTGAACGGTCCTTACTCACTAGTGGTCAGCTGTACACCAGGGATCACACATGACTGCAGTTAGCAGACTTTGTAGCATTTGCTGATCCTATTTAATTGCTGCATGCTCCAATAACTTTGCTTTATAATGAGACACTGTGCAAGATATAACAACTGGGTGAGCACAGATTGACCCGTGTTCTTCATTCAAAAGTATTTTGCATTCATAAGCCTGAGCTTGGAAAACACTTTGGCACCAGCGGCAGCTTCATGACTTCCCATAATGAAGGACAGCTAATCAATCTCGTATTGAGCTTTTGACAATCAAGGCACGGGATAATCACAATGGAATTAAATGTTAAAATCTCTGCTGTTTGGCAGCCACATGAGGAGAGGCTTAATAAGACTGTCTTTGGAGTGCAGTTTAAAGTCTATGATTTATTCAGTCACACTGAGACTCCTCACGTTGGGTGATTTGATTGGCATTTATTGACAAACAGCATTATACTACCACTTATGTCAATTACAACAAAGTGTTATTAAGCTCATCATTCCTAAGTTTAACTGATTCAAACTGTTCCTGCAGGGAGTGATATGAGCGAGAAAGGATTTGCTAAAGGCCAACAGGTTCTTCCTTGGTTGGTGGCGGCTCTCCATGATGAAATGTCAATATCAGCTATTCAAAAGTTCAGGATGTTGTTTGGAAATCAACAACAGTGAGTCACTGAAACAGTATAGGCCACTGTCATAACCTTTGAGTCCTAAATATGGAGTCTTTTGATCCTAGCATCACTTTTAGAGGCACTTCCTCTCATCCAATCAGAGTAATGTCAGAGCGTTTCAGTGTCTTGCTTTGAGATTGCGATGAAAGTAAGCTTGTGAAAGGTTAGCGGGTAAAAAATCAACAACAACCTGCTCGATGGGCTTGATTTTGCTATCACATACAGCGATTCCTAACAAGGGTAGAGTGCTTCTGAAGCTCAATTAATATGGCAAAATACAAATAATAGTTTATTATATATTCAGTTGTCTGTAACACCTACAAACTCAATGATGGGATAAAAGTGCTTGAAAACAAGCTGTAGACAAATCCAAAATGGTTAGCCAAGTAGTAGGTAAAAAGGTAAACAAATATTATCTTAAAGTAATAGATAATTGGTAGAACTAGGTGGCTAAAAGTAATGGATTAATGGTTGAAAAAGAAGGTTAAAATAAGTAAACAATTATCAAGTGATAATTTGTCTAAATAGTTAGCATTAAAAGTAACAGATAGGTCCAGTTGGTCAACATTGTTAGCTTATAGTTATGGATGAATGGTTGAAATACAATTATAATTGTTAACTAAATGCAATGGATACATGGCATATAATCAGATTTTATATAGGTCAGGAATAGCCCTACAAATTCAAATGTGACCAAACTGACAGTTAAATAATATAAAGAAACTGCAGTAACAATTTCTACCTTAATGTCAAATACAGTTTAAAATAACTACAATCAAACATATTTGGTACAAGGAGGATGGTGTTGATTGAGGAGAAGGCTACTTGAGTTCATCTGATATTTCTGTGAGAGTAGATTTGAAAACACTGGAGTGGGATATTGTTATACATTTGTTGAGCATGTCTTCATGAACCAGCCCTCAATCACACACTCACAAACACACTTACTGTCTCTCTGCATTCACCAGTGCAGACAATGATGCTATCCATTCATTCTTCCATCCAATTGGAGGAGTGAACATTCTCGTCAAGTCCCATGACAGCTCTGCTCAGGCTGGTATTCATGCATTCCTGGCAACAGCCAAGACAATACCTTAAGACCACAAAAACATATGTGACTCTTCTATGAAATGCTACAGCCATTGTTGTATGAAGGAAAACAACAACTGGTTCCGTATATCCTTGACAACGCGAGGTCATTTTCAGACTAAATGTAGACCCGTGTCAATCTGGCTGCATTTTAATTAGCCGTGAAAACTGCTGTACAAGTGAAATCGCCATGTGTGTTTATGCATACAAAAACAATAAGGCAATAATGACATTGTTTGACTTTGTCATTAGTTGCTTCTCCATCTCTTTGTTTGATATTGCTATGAGAATATACTGAGGTTGTTTGCACTTGTCGTCTCAGATAAGACTAATTCTGGACAAATATTTGTATATATTTAAGTAAGGCATCATAATTTATTCATTGAGGCTGAAAAAAACATGTGTGTGCGATGACGTGGCTTTGTCTTGCCAGGTCAACTAATGAAGTCCTCTTGAAGGTCAGTCTGGGTTTGCCTTTAATATGATCAATGCTTGAATCTGATCAGAGAGGACGAACAAGGTGAACTGTGATTAAGAAAACAGCAGGCAATGACTTTAAGGAAATATGAATTTATTAAAATATGGTGCCTAGTTGAGCATGAAAAAGGCTTATATAGCGTATTCAGTATTGTAATTAATAAAATCACCTTCCAGTGCACGTTGTTAAGAAATGTACTTGTGCTTATCCAAGAAAAAAGGCCATTGTTTCAGTACACTCAATGACAGGTCATATTAGATATAGGAGGATAATGTCTTAAAATGTCCAATTTGGTTGACCAAACAATTTCACCACAAGGTCCATTGGCCTTTTCTGGATTTTCACATCACATGATCAACATCAGCAGATGCAGTATGCTTAAATATTATAGGATTGTTCATTTTAATTTTCTCTAAGCCCTTTAAAGCAATTATTTTCCAGGTAGGTTTTAAAAATGAGATTTAAAGCTTGTGTTTGTTTTACCTTAGAGACAGCAGTTGAAGAATAATCTCACCATAGGGTATATTTAAAAGCACTACAGTGCTAATCCCAAAATCGAAATATGTCTATTAGTTTTTTTAATTATGGGGTTTAACAGTAAAGTCATAACAGGGATTTAGAGCTCTTAGGTCGAAGTCACCCTTTGCTAATGTTCACATTCAAGTTGTGGCAAAGATAGAGCTTTAATAAGATCCTCATAAAATATGTATAATCACAGAAATTAGTGGTTCAAATACCAGCATTGGCAATTATGATTATGTTTACACATACAACAGTGGGGTTAAGAACCCAAGACAATGAGGAAGTAGAGCAATTGTCAGCAAAACACAATGTTAAAGGGCAATATAAACATTAAAACAACCTTTTAGTGTTGTTAATATAAGATATTACTTACTATCTGTCAGGAGATCATTTGAATTAATTATGTCAGGTTCTTACCTGGCCCGGGTTAACTGCACTACTTCTCTCAGCTCCAGTCTCCACAGCTGGTCCCAATAAACGCCAATAGAAGGACGGTCAGGTGCGGGAGACGCCTCCGCCTGTCACACGCGCCCTCTACCGGCCACACAGCGCGCGCACAGCCGCTGCTCTGGAGCTGCCGGACCACCACTCAATCCACGCGTAATTCCGGAATCAGGACTCACTCACACATTCCTCCTCCAAGTGTGGAGCAAGCCGGCAAGGAGCAGCCGTGTTCGGCGACAGAGTCCCCTCACAGCCCGACAGCAAGCCCAGGGACGGAGGAGAGGGAGAAGACACTTTAGATTGAACACTCCTCAAAAGTGTATAGGATTCAAGTTGCGTTAAAAGACAGAAGAGTTGCCAGTTAACCCCGCGGCTGGGGGTTAACGCTACCACGGCTGTGTCGACATGGATAAAGTTATCAATTGCTTGTTTGCTGCAATAACCCTGCTGTTGTCCGCGCAAGGGGAAGTTTTTAAAGGTAAGGAGAATTATCTGGAAATGTTTGCACGTACTGCGCAGTCCGGATTTATGCCGAAAACGAGAGACGAAATTGAGGGGAAAAGGACTTAAACTCAGTTTTTCTACTAGTTCGTCTAATATTTTACTCAAAATGTTAAGTTTACAACTGATATTTTGCATTTCAGATCGCTTTTCCTAATGTTTGTGGTCACAATTCGTTTTAACAAATGTATGTGGCGTAAATTCGAGCATATGTCAGCGTGCAAGTAACTTAAGTTATATGGAGGTGGCAATAAGTCAGCTTATAACATTAGTTCCACTCACATTTGCCACATTTTGCCTCTGCTTCATTGTCACTCATGAAATGTTTGTCACCTTTTGTGCCGCCGTGCGCAACCAGCAGGTGCGTTCCTCCACCGGATCAACCCCGCCGCTTGTCACGGCTGACATGGGCACATGTTTAAATGAGTGTATTTGTTTCTGTTGTGTCTAACTTTATCTTGATAAGTTCCTTTCTAATGTGATTAACCTCAAGGGATTCACTGGCCGCTGGTCCGCTGTTAGTTGCATACGGCGAGGCGATAAGCCACACTGAGATTTCCTCTCATTGTTTTCTCCGTGAACTGCCAGTGAACTTAATTTCTAATGTCCCGGCCTTTGACCATAGTGATATATGTTAGTCACTTCAAAGTGAAGTTCCCTACCTTAAATGCTCAATTTGAATTATAGCTAATTTGGTTGGTTAGGTGCTGAAAGAGTTCTACTTTTAGGCATAATGCCATATCCCTCATACTGTTATTTATATACGACATTTCTTCCTCTCTTTATTGTTTTTCTTTTATTATAACTGCCTTGCATTGCAGTACATGCATATATAGTTCATATTTTGTAGAGCTCTCTGTTTGCGGTCCCCATTGAAAAATCTATTTTAATTAAATTAACTTTGTATACAAGTACACTTTTTTAATTGAACTGACCTTGCACTCTGAGAATACAGCTTTTGTAATTCTCTGAAAAGTGTTTGCTTTCTAACATTTCTTTGGAGTTTCACTGCAAATGTGATGAATTTGTTCTTTCACTGAATGACTGATTGTTGCTGCACACTTCAGACACAAACACTGCACTCCTACTCTGAATGAATGATATTCATACAAGGGCACCTTCATTTGGAATAAGTCTATTCAAAGCTTTGTGGAGAAAGAAAAGTTCATTAGCTGCAGATAGGGATTTGACTAAATTAGTGAAATTATAGAGCAGACTTTCACAGTCATTGTAATGGCCATAGATGGCTCAAGGGGACTAGACATTCTAATTTAGCCCCTAAAGGGCCATTTATTCTGTCTTTACAATGGCATTATCTATGTGGAAAAAGGCACATTAGCCTTTATTCATGCCAATCAATAAAGACAATGAATGCCCAGTCTGAGGGTGATCCATACTGCCAATACAATCAGAGTTCCATTAAAAACTTGTTGCAAAAATATGGCCCCCCTATGAATGTGTGTTTGATTTAAAATCCTGCTTAGCCCCGGAGGAAGCAGTGTGTGAGGTGAAGTTGTTGTGGGAAGTGTGGCTTCAGTTGGAGCTGGATGCTGTGGGACTCAACAGACAACTGATGCATTTTGCAGAGAGCCTGTTGGGGGCAGCATGGCACACATATAATATGATACCCAGATGATGAAGCCAAGATGCTCCGAGCAGAGGACCGAGAGTCAGACACATAGATCACAATGTAGATGCACTTTGCAAACTTTGTGTCAAAATGTCCGTTTGATCAGCACTCTGATTAAACAAAACAACTTAACTGCTAAATAAATCCCAATTGTGTTTTATTTATGCATCCCCACTTTCTTATCACTGCTTTTTACTGGCATATTTAGAGACTTACAGATGATATAGTAAAAGGTTTCATTATAAATAAACTGTTTTTAATCAAGCAGTATGAATGCAAAGGGGTCAATATTAGTGACTGAGAACTCTTACCCTGCAGCTCAAAGTATTCCCAGTCCATTTTTGTTTGAGGTTCATCAATCTTGCCCGCTGGCAGCCTCAGGACTGGGAGATTTATTGGAGTGGGCTGCACTGTAGGGCTCCCAGCGGTGCCCAAACCATCGATAAATGCGCTCCTAATTGTGTGTGTGTGTGTGTGTGTGTGTGTGTGTGTGTGTGTGTGTGTGTGTGTGTGTGTGTGTGTGTGTGTGTGTGTGTGTGTGTGTGTGTGTGTGTGTGTGTGTGTGTGTGTGTGTGTGTGTGTGGTGTGTGTGTGTGTGTGTGTGTGTGTGTGTGTGTGTGTGTGTGTGTGTGTGTGTGTGTGTGTGTGTGTGTGTGTGTGTGTGTGTGTGTGTGTGTGTGTGTGTGTGTGTGTGTGTGTGTGTGTGTGTGTGTGTGTGTGTGTGTGTGTGTGTGTGTGTGTGTGTGTGTGTGTGTGTGTGTGTGTGTCAGGAGGAAATCAATTGCATGTGTGTTGCTCTCTCTGGCTAGGTGACGGATTAGCCACACAAGGATGGGAGAGACGCGGGCAAAATTTGAGCCTGTGCATGTGGCTCGGGACATTTGTTATGGAAAGTATGTGATAACACCTCATGTGATAATTAGATCACTGAGGTAACCAGAGTAGCTGTCTACTTCAGCGCGCCTTGTGACTGTACAGCCTCAATTGGATCTCAGAGAAAGTCCTTTGGTGGTCTTTTAATTTACGCATAAAAAAACTCCATAATCAGTATCACGCTGTATCAGTTTCATCTTTTTTCCTTCGTGTGAACTTGTTTATGCACCTGCTTATGTGCTCTCAGTGGCATGGTAGAAATTAACTCTTCCCCCCCCCCCCGTTGCATCCACAATGCCCACTGGATGCTCCAGGTTCAGAGAGAAAGCAAACAACACTATAAATCACGTGTTGTATGGCCAGTGCTTCTGTTTTATACATTATGAGGAAACACTTCTTTTTTTTTCCTCCAAGAAGGTCTGGCCTTTGATATCTCTACTCTGTCTTTTTCCCGAGCACATTAAATTCCAGGGAGCTGTGCGCTTTGTTATGTTTACCACCTTTTCCAGCAGCCATAAAACCTGCCTTGTTTTCTGATAGGGGTGAGTCGTGTGTGGAGAATAATGCCCATGCTTGGAGTGTAGTGCTGTAGTTTGTCATTGCAGAGTGACTGCTGCTGATAGCGTCCTGGTTGACCGATCCTGATTGCCATCCAGGCGGTGACTAAGGAGTAAAACAACACATTGGCGGCCGGGGAAGATAAACAGCACTTCATTTGAAGTCTGGCAACAATTTAGATAAAGTTTTTCACTAATGAAATGTTTCTTTTCCCCCCTAGCTGACTCAGATTTAATAGAGACTTTTCCGAAAGGTGTCCTGAAGGGTGGCAGTTTTCTTTGTTTGAGCCAGTGGAGAATGAAATTAAATATGCATGTCTTTTTTTCCTTTTTCTCGATGTCTTCAACCAATGTTGAGGGAGAGAAAAAAAACGCTCCATGGTGATTGATGATAGTACAAAGCAGAAAGTGAGGTGTCTACATTCTTCTGTAACTTTGCTTTTCAGACACTTTTATTATGATGATAATGAAGGCGGTGGAAACGCATGGATTTACTGAAGCTGTTCAAACACTGCGGGTACATGTGTGCTTTCCGAGAAAAGGGTCTGCTGAGGGCTGTCTTTAGACTGATCATAGCTGGTAGACACGTGGGGTGTGTCACTCTAAAAATATAACTTTAAGAACTTGCAAATACTAAGTGCTGCTGTATTGACCTGAGTATTTGTTTGAAGTGCAAGACTGACAGTGTATTATCCATTTTCATGAGTAGAGAAGTCTATCGTAATACTATGAGTGAAAAATAAAATCTCTGCTTTCTAACATGTGACCTTTCGATTTCTGTGTATCTCAGTTTTATACGCAATAACAAACAACATTGCAACACTTAAAGGGAAATTCCACCCTAAACACCCAATCAAATACATAGTGTTGCCATAAATTGTTATTTTTATGACATTAAGATATTTCCAGAACATCCTACATTCAATATCTGCTATCAAGCATCTGCAGCTAATGTCAGAACTGAGAAATGAATGATATACAAGGAGAATATCTGATGTTTTGATATCCCCATTAGACTTATTATATCAGAATAACAAAACATGTTGCATTGTGAGCGAAGGGCACGCAGCTTGACGCATTATACAGCTTTGTTTCGATGGGAAAAGTCAGCATCTGTTCTCTGGAAGTTGCCACGAGGCATTCTTGGAAATGGTAGGAAATCAGCAACTGAAGAAGCAGATAAGGGAGGTTGAGGAAGTCGACACGCCAGAAAAAGTAAACAATATCTCATCGCAGAATAACTACCGAGAAAATGTTCACAGATTGATGATGCATAGCAGTGCAAGAGAAAGCAAGGGTTTACTTTTTCAATTTTTGGACGCAGAAGGTAATATCACTAGAGCTCAGGAGAAATCTCCTATAGAAACTTAATTAAAAGAGTTTGTGACACAACGCTACTCACATAGGCCACATTAGTTAATAGTCGTTTCCATCAAGGATCTGTATGACATCTAATGTAATATCTCGTTCTCCTTTTCCTCCATGACTGAAATTTAATAAAAGTGGTATTCTAGCTTGGCTTAAGGTACCAATGGAAGGTGCAGTCTATTTGCACAGTGACACATTATTTGTTGTCTCTCCACTGAAGCACATGGATTGAGGTCTTCCTGACTCCCAGCTTTAATCTGGAGGTGTTTTAAGACTTAAGCAGATGAACAGTGCTTAAGGTGTAGCCCTTTCACTATGTAGAACCCAATTGAAGGGCACAGCAGGCGAGTGGATGGTTAACTAGTTAGCTTATCATTTGCAGCACATTAAACATAATGTAAATGTATTTTGAAATAAGACTGTACCTGTTAGATGTTGATGTGGCCTTTACACTTTAAGACCACTAACATGCTGTCTACTCATTACACGTGAGCTACAACGCATGTTTATTAAGCTGTCAATCAAACACTGACACACACACCTTCAGCTGGTTAAAGGGAGCATTTCTGATCTTTTATAAATGCTTTTTCTTTCTTTTTAAATTTTTTATAAAACCCATATTTTGTGTTGGACTGCAAACAGGATGACTTTTCTGGCTCAGTGAGGCTTTTTTGAACTCCTCACCTTTCTCTGCCTCACATTGCCTGTGTTTTGTTTTCTGTCGATTGACATTTTATATTTTGATGTCAATCCTTTCCAAGCTATGACCACAAGGTATCAGCTGACACTTTAAGAGAAACACATGATAATTTGGACAGTCAGCTGACTGACCTAGCTCGTCATGACATTCCTATGTTGACCATAACAAGCTCTTTGGGAGCTTCCTCTGTATGTTTAAGATCATTGTCCTGCTGCACTGTCCTAAGATTAGGGGGGCTTCGTATAAAAAAGCTATGATTCCCACACTGAGTGTTTAATTAAAGTTCAATTAAGGCCTTAAATCTTAAATTAAATCTGAAAGCACTTTGAGATAAAACAAAGACTCTGAAGTTAAAGTGCTGGAGCCAACACAACAACAAACATGTGACAGTCCCAATTTACTCTCACTCTGCACTGTAAGTATGGAAATTGGTTAAGTGCTGGCATATCGGGCACTTTAAAGCAAAAAAGAAAGTGAGTCAAAGTCTACCAATATGGTTCATCATCTTTATATCCCTGGAGTGCCACTCCACATTCAATCATTAGCTGTTGATTACCAAGTGATTTTATTAACATTCTTGAGAGGCGGTAATAGTTTGAAGTTTGCTCTCGAGGCCGCTGATGTGGCTATGTTATCCGGGAGCTCTGCAACGGAATGATAATTGGCCTTGAGATGTGACTGTGTGAAGGATGCTGGACAAACAGAGATGCTCTAATTATACACAGCTCCTTCTTCAAATGAAGAGGATAAAAGCTAATGAATCGCACACAGGCCAGCGCAGGGGCTGCCTAATGAAGAGAGTGAGAGACAGAGAGGGGAGTGTTTGCAAGAGAGAGGAAGTGTTTGTGTGTGTTTGTAAGGCATGCCTGAACAATTCTGTGATCTCATCAGCATGTCTGAGGAAAATAATAAAACTTGTGTGGAAAAACAACTTACTATGCAGCGCATCATGTTTACTGGAGTCTGCATTCGTTGTAGGTGGCTCAGAGTCCAGGCATGCAGGAAAATCTCACTAATTAATGCTCCAAGGGTCTCAATTGTTATTAATGGTGACGAGGAGGAGGAGGAGGGGAACGGGGGAGGAGTAGGAAAGGCAGTTTAAGTCAGGACATTACTGTGCATCTGCTCAATTTATTGTAAGGCCTCATATCTGCGTACCAGTATCGATGTCAGCTCACTTTTATTAACATTTTGAAAGCATTTTTTTATTGGAAAAATGTGTCCAATGACTGGCAGTTGCACCAATGGTTTAACACTAAAGATTAGATTGACCCTGACCCCGTCATATTCCTTCTTTATCTTCAAAACCCGCTGTTCAATCAGTTTCTATTCAGCATTGTCACCTTTAACCGTTGTTAAATGTGGACTGAAATTGATTCTGATGGAGCACACTTTGATATTTGGCTCAGGTGAGCTTATAGCCTTGACCTCGAGCGTGAAGCTTTAATTTCAAGTCTGTCAAATAAAGCTCCCGCCACGGCTTTCGACGGCGCAGACACCTCGCTGAAAAGGTGCAAAGTTACTTGTGTCATTTCATGAATAACTCAAGTTGCCTCCTTCACGGGACAAGTGCACTCGCTAACTTGGAGGAGACTCTGTGGTGCCAGGAAGCTGTCTGTAGTCTGCAGCTCTCACACAACTGGTGGCAGTGTGGGTGGTTGCAGTGAGAGGAGGAAGAGGAAGAGGAGGAAGAGGGAGAGGGGGGAGCTGCTACTGCTGTTTCACCTTGTCTCCTGTTATTTATTACGCTTATGTCAAGGCTTAGGCAGTAGGCAGGTGTACATCCCCTCCTCCTCCTCTCCCAGTCCGGGCCTTATGAGTATAACCAGGGGCAAAATTCTCCATTACTGTCAGTCTGAATCTGTTGCCGTCACATTAGCGCACGTCATGCAGTCATTAATGCATTAGGCCCTTGTTTGAGTGCTGGTTATTTGCATTGGCTTTTACACCGTCTATTTGCCCTTGTGCTAAAAAGCTGCCTTGGCTGAACTTATTGACCATTTAACTGTTCAATAATGAAGCGTTCCCCGGGGATGAATTAGCTCTCAGTGGTCGTGTTGAATAACGGTTATTAGGACGTGAAAAAATTAACTCTCATGTACACTTTCATGGCCTTTAGAGAGGGACATATTGCACAACTTTATTTACCTTCTCTCTATCTTTTTAATGCAGCTGTATCCTCTCATAGGATCTCACCGCTAACAGTTGAGTACACCATTATCCACCCTTGTCCTCCACTTCTCCCTCCCATAGCAGAACGTACCTGATTATACTCCTATCGGTCACACTCTGGCGCCTATTTGCAGGCTGTTATCTGTTTGCGGTGGAGACTCCTCGGGGAAGCGTACAGCCGATAAGAGACTGTTGTTCTGTAAACAGCCCTCTGACCTCCTCAGGCTGGGCTTGGCTCATTTTCAAATGGGTCTCTTTTGTGTTGGCCCCGAAGCTCAAACCTCTGCGTGACTGATTCCCCAGGGAAAGGTTTAATGGCATTACTGTACGCTCCGCACGGCACAGGGTGGTCACTTCGGAGCTGTCGGAGCCAGAGGGGGGGTGTCAGTGTTGCAGAAAAGATGAACTGTTGGTAAATGAGGATGATAATGTGACTAGCCTCTTTATGCCCTGAAACTGGAAGCAGCTTGTGGGAATGGAATTATCTGATGGTTTTCCTTGAATGTCAATCACTATTTTTAACCGTGTGGCTTATCACAACATAAATCGTATTCTCACTTGTACTTGTCCTTGTGACATGCTGTTAACTCACTGAAATCTGACAAGGACAAGTGCATTAATGGCTCTTCTGGGGACATCTTGGCTAACTGCTCGACTATCAAAGACAATCAGTCCATCCCTCAGTTTTTAACACGGTCCTTGTTCAATTTGCCAGCGTTTCCGAGCCAACAATGCATTGAAAATCAGTAGCCATGGGCTGTACCACAGCGATCTGTTGTACTAAATCACTTTGGTGTTAAACACTGCTTCATCGAAAACGACTATTGAGACGCACAGCTGCAGGGCCCTTGTTAAAGAAAGAGCAAACACAAACAATAAGTGGAAAAGATGATGCTTGGCTTGAAGCTTGACTCCCACCCTGTAATCAGACTTTGTCACGCTTAAGAAATTATAGGGCACAGGAGTCATTAGAAGTGTGGGTGCATTGTGAACGGAAACACAAGTTCAAAACACATGTTTTTGGAATAATGCACATCTGAATAAACAAACCGGTGCAAATCTGACAAGTTGATTGTAATGATAGTTCGCTACCCGGGAGGATGCTTTCTGTTCAATGTGATGTCTTAGAGACTTATTGGTATCAGGGCAAAGGAGTAATTAATGTAGGACGCCTCTAGCATCAGTTGGTTTTTCTGGATTGTTATCATCAGTTCCACTGCCACAGCCACTGTATCATGACAAATAGCACTCTAAATAAACGAGTTACAACACAATTGACTTTTTTTAAATATTTCGTAGAAGCTATTAAAGTGAAGTCTTAATTTGTTTGCTTTTTTTACTTTAAAAGGAGTTTATCCAATTGTCTCTCTGCACTCTACAGACTCAAGAACTGCAAATAAAAGTCTCTGAACACAATGTGAATAATTTTCAAGAGTGGATATCTTTTTTTCCCACTGCTGAAGCAATGGTTGTCCTCAAATGCAAACACATCTTTTCCCTGTTCTACTATTCTTTGAGGAATTCCCAATGCTAACTGAGAAATTCCCTTTTGCCGTCCCTAGATCTCTAAATGGGGCATTATTCATAATAGGATCCTCAGCTGAAGGGCGGCAGTATAGACATTTATAATAAGGAGACGGGGGACAAAATTCAAATTAAAAGCATATTTTATCGTTTTCAAGTGTTGTCACCACATTTGTTTAACGAAATCTAGTCTTTTTTTCCATTTTGCTATGGTGTTGGCTACTGTGCTCCAACATGTGTTATTGTACTACAAACTGCGTAAATAGTTAGACTAGTAGCGTATAGCAGTCAGCATGATGCTAGCTAGTATAAAACACAAGGAGACAGTTGTTTTGTCCTGAAGCTTAGAATTCCCTGTATTTCAGCATAAAACTTCCACCGGATGTGATGATTTATGATAACTGGCCAGGCTCTTCTATAGAGAGTGAGGTCTTGAAGTTTTCGTGTAAGATTTTCTCATTCTTTGCAACAAGTTGACCTCTGTCTTAACAGCAATTTAAAAAATCTATATCTCTCACATTTCTCATTCATTTAGTCAGTTAGGTGTATATTACAAGTCATTTAACAAATTGCTAGGGTTGCCTTTGAGAGTACGCAGGATTTCTGAGCATGTACTACCCTCTATTCTGCATCGCAGTAGATGAGGCAACATAAATCATTTCAGTGCCAGATCTTATATTCATCCTCATGTCCATGTCAGCCTGATGACTTAAATTAAACCATTTATTAAATAAAATAATCTCCTCTACAGTCGAGAACGGCACCATACTGAAGGCATTTTTCTTCAACTTTACTAAACTACAGATGGACATTAATGGACAGGATGTTGCTGCAAACAAGTTCATTTTAGGCAAACTTTTCTGGAATATGAACGAGAGCAGAATTAAGTGTTAATATCTGTGCATTTTTGATACACCCATGCCTGCCTTGGACATGTCAGTTTTGGCTCCACAGCCTTTTTGAGTTGCTGGGAAGTTGCAGCAGCATCAAACAGTGCAGATCAGGATTGTAGAGGCAGAGGCACACGGCCCGGCTTCAGAGGATGAATAATTCAGTCACATGAGCCCAGACTTCTCGCAGTGAGACTAATATTCAGCAGCACCTGTGTGTCTGAAAATCTCTCCCCTTCAACCCACCAGGTTACTTTCCCTGGGGAAAACCTCACCCCGGCATCACCCCAGCTGTGCTTTCTCCAAACTGTCAGAGTAGCAGTGCAGTGGCTGCGATGCTGCGCTGGGATGACAGAAAGTACTGAGGAAACCGCGCAGTGTACAGTATGCTGCTGTGGGACTGGACTCAGAGATACAGAGTGTGAACATAATTAGGGCTGGGCATTGAATGTCAACGTTTTTTTTGGTACCAACAGAGATTTGTTCATGACACCAAGCTTCAAAAACAATCAGGCACTGATCGGACAACATCAATCCTATACTCTTGGATTTAATCAACATTTTGCCAGATGAGAAAACACTCGAGTCCATTTACTAGGTGTCATTTCATATCATAGTCTTCATGCTATGGTCAACAGTGTTCCCAGTTGTTATTTACTCTTACTTCAAATTTTAAAAATGTTCATGTGCACTACTCGTCTGCATCTTAAAAAACTGAGGTCCTTGCATTGATGGCGGAGAACAGTTTCTTAATGGACTTTGCTTGATAAACTGTTGTTTCCAAGGTCAATAATGATCTGTAAACATTTTGCAGATAATACAATTTTGACAAAGTTAACGTAAGACTGTTGGTGTACATTAGAGTGGTATTTGTACCATAAGTTTAGTATCATTTGGCACTGTTATAGAACATTTTCCAATGATACACCAAGTAACAAATGCACATTTCCAGGTTAAAATATCTTGTTATCTGTTGGGTTGGTGGTCATGTTTTATGTCATAGTTTCATGCATAACAAATGGCATGACTACCATGACTTGAGTTTGAGATCAACATGCTGAATTTTCTCGCATTTCTTTCCCCTGCTCTCAATTATTCTAGATTTCATCATTCAGCTTTCATTTCTATAATTATCTGAACAAAAGACGCTCAAGCCTTGACAGATCATCTGCGGCCAAGCATGCGTGGGTGTAGGCGTCTATGCACATTAACACATAGACTGTGTTTATAGTGCATGTGTCTGACAGTCCACAAGTGTGTGTGTGTGTGTGTGTGTGTGTGTGTGTGTGTGTGTGTGTGAGAGATGGTTTCCTCCTTCGTCCCTGTGTGTCAGGTAGCAGCCCCAGCTCAGGCTTATTATCAGGGATGTGACAGAAGGCGGCAGGCAGCAGCAGCAGATGCCTTAATGAAACCTGGGCCCTGGCTAATTGGTGACACTGTAGCGTGAGGGAATGAGGGAGGCAGGAACTAGACGTGCAAGACGTAAGGAGAGGACAGCGGGTCCGGGGCCTCACACCATTAAATTAAGCCCGTCATGCTCATTTGCAGAACACACAGAAGGAAGAAAAACCTGCAAATGTGAAACTCCCCGCTGGTTGAGCAAAGATAGCCGCCGTTACCACATTTTCTCCTCAACAGAGTTTTCCCTTTCAATCTTCTCCATTTTCATTATACCTTGGAAAATGTTCCTCTTTTTTCTCACTCTCAAAGAACTAGGCTTGGCAGTGATGAACCCTGGTGGATTTTGTTCTTGGTAGTGTTATTTTTCCTGGTTTTATCATGTCTTTTTTTACATGTATTTGAGTAACATTAGTGAGTTGTGCTTTCGATAAAAGAGGTCTTACAGTGAGAGTATTTTTATAGGAGATAATTTAAATTAATAAGTTCAATTATGCGACCTTACTAAATGTAATACACTTAGGATTTTTCTGCTCTAGCCTTATTTAACCTTGTATGTTGGCTGGAAACATTAGAGTGGATAACACAATATGTTTTAGCATTAGCATTACATTAAGCATTGGCGAGTAATTGCTTCTCATGGCCACCCATGCCACTTAAGCATACATTTGAAAAAATATAATAATACAATCCTGTTTTTTTTATATTACAGATTGGGAAAAAAGCTGTTTTTTCTAGTATTGTACAGCATTGATAACATATTATTTATTGCCTTTTTTTAAATCAATATTCGTTTCTGAGATGTTTGTTTCCACCACATTACATTTGAAAAAAACACAAATTATTAAAAGAAGTAATACAGAATATGTTGTGTAATATTGATTATCTAGAGAAAAAGGAACGCCGCAGACATTTCCCACAAATATCTCAAAACCTGGATAAATATCTGCACCAGGAGATGTGTTAATGTGTTTAGTTTGTCATTTGGATTAGCCAACCTTTACAGCGTGTTGGATGGCGCGGCCTCAGGTTGTCGTCAGTTCTTCCCGCCCTGGCTATCTGACGCCGCCTCACAGAGAGCCAGTTTGGCTTCCTTATGTCAACCAGAGCTTAAGGGCTGCTTCCGGGTGTCAGAGCTGACCTTTCTCTGTTGGTAGGAGGGGAAACGTACAGCCAGCCTCTATCCGTCATGCCCCCAGCTGTGTTTATGCCCCGGAAAGGACCACAGGGGGCTACTCAAATGTTATGTTTGAGTAATAGCAAATGAGGTACAGTACGAGTTGTGTTGCTCAGCCGCTCTCATGCTGATGGGCCTTACTCGCCCCATTTATTTTCCAGCAGCAATCATTATCCGTCAGTGAAATTCTGAATTATACAAGCCATTTAAAAGTTCATTATGAAAAACCACTTACTTTAACATATAGCCAGCGTTTCCATTAAGTTAAAGAACTGTGTAAGGGAGCGATTGCTTCGCAGCTTAAGGAAGATTAATCCAGAGACTAAAAGGTGTTCCAATCCCCGTCTATCCTCTATCTCCACTGCTTCACATCAGAGGCGATAAGCTCACCCGTCCCACAAGATCGCGATGAAAGAGCCGGGTGCTTTGACCATGTTGTTTTAGACCCCCACATGTAATGACCTGATCAAACATCCTCTGTGCTCATGGGCTGACAAACACCAAAACAAATCAGATTTCCTTCTACTTCACTTCTCTCCTTCTGCGACAGATCTAGCCCAAGTCTGTTATCCGGCTGTCCTCGACGACATGGGGAGATCAAAGCAGGCGAAAACATCTACATAAAAGATTATGTATGAGTTGTAATTAGCGCCTTCCTCTGCAGCGACAACAGAAAAATCTGTGATTTTGGCTGGAAGATGAAACGAAGGTGGAGTGAGATTAATAATAACCAGGTCTAAGCTTTAGTGTCACATTTTTAATTGAAGAAATCCCCAGAGATTGTCCAGCTTTTCCAGGAGCACCTGACTAAAAAAGAGAAAGATTCGGATTAGTCTTATTAATTTTTGTTAATGCATTCATGCACATTCATTTTCTCTGAGATAATTACGTGTTTTACTTTGATGGTTCCTAATTTCAAATGCCCAAGTGTACTGCTGCAGCCCCAGCTGTGCATATGTCTTGAACATACTCTCCTTAACTGCAAAAATATAGAAGAAATTACGTTATTTTACCCTGCAAATTCTATTCAATATCATGTGTAGTTGTCATTTCACATCAAGGTACGACACTGTTACTTAGAGTGACTGATGCAAGATTATTGCTCTGGGCGAAAATGGATTTTGCCAGACTCTGGTACAGTGGGTGCCATATTTATTGCATGTGTAGAATTCTTTCTGAAGATGTGTCAATTGGCAAAGCTGAAAGAGAAATCTTTTTAATGCGTCTGTGCTACAGCATGTCATTAGAGGCAAATTCCCCTCCACAAAGAGGGTCAGCAGAGTGGGTCACATTGTTTTGTGGGCTCATTGGACTATTATCTAGAGTCGTGGAAGAAGACCATTTTTGAAATTGCATTCTAATCGTTATAAGTAGCACGGCGAGGTGGAAGTTCATCGTGCACACTTGTAAAAGGGTACTATTTTCAGAAATTAAATGGGACGCCCTCGGATGTGCGCACCTTATCTCATACTAATACACTCGCTCACGCTGTGGAGCGGTGACAGTGGCGAGGCACAGAGGCTTATCCTCCTGTAGGAGGAGCTGACATTTACTCTGAAAATTCACCTTTGGTTTCTGCCTCTGGATTTATGATATCACTTTTATCTAGATTCCATCACCATTTTTCATTACTGTTGTACTCTAGCAGTGTGTGACTTTCTGTCATGGCTTGTAAGATTTGCCCTCCGAGAGTTAAAGATGGAGTTGTCTGAATAGTTTGGTCGTGCATCGCTGATGTTTTTAAAAAGAGCGCTATATGTTATCATAGGAAAGATAGGCATTGACATTTTCGATGTGTGCATTAGGGCCTGTTTTAAGGCCCTTTGCGAGGATGTTGGACTGAATGCCAGACAATCTGCCGGCTGCAGAGCTGGAACATTCAGACCCTGCGCTTAATTAATGTTTCGCCCGAGTTGCTCCAATTCTGCCAATCCCCTTATTCCAGGAGGGATATTATCCTTTGGCCGTTAATACGTTTTTAAACATCTTTTCAATGTACTTGGGAATATGTAGAGATTTGCTTAACATATTTAATATTTCTACACTATTGCTCTCATAGGAGGAAGTCAACAGAAGCTGTCTTGCAGGCATGATTTTCAAGGAAAGAGTTGGATGTGGAATCTTGTCCTTCCTCATTTGTGTGTCAAGACATAATTCTCCTTGGATACAAAATGTCTCGAATCACATGATGTAGCAACTTGTTACAACAGATTGAGAAGAGTCTCACAGCACAGAGCCAATCACCTGACTGAGCCCTTTTGTTGTCTAATTTCTTGAAATGAATGTGATGTAAAATGACTCCCATTTGAGCAGAGACGGGCTGTATTCCACCTCAGTGGGCCTGCATGATGTTAATGCCCCCTAATATCTGGCAGCCCACACTCTGATACTCGGTATAATGAGGAAAACACTTGAAATACAGATAATTCCTCCAAACATGCATGCTCTATTAGACAGATCACATTTTGTTGTTGTGAGGTCTGGAACAAACGAGTGAATTTTGGTGCCAACAAAACAATGACAAATTGACTGGAGATCTCTTAAATGATACCAGGCATGGCTAACGGGTTGCAATAATCCCATGTTTTTGTCCTCAGTGCATACTGCCTCCTCTGAGGGAGAGAGAGGTATAATATAAAGGGGTTTACAGACTCCTATTCTGCCAGTAGGGGTTATTTTAACCTCCAAAATCAATTTGGTAAGATGGTGATGGTTTGTAATTTTAAGGATCTGTCACTTGAAAGACAAAGAGGTACAGTTAGTTTAACATTTTAAACAATAACAACTGCTTCAATCGCTTTTAGATGATTTGTAGATGATGATGATTCGGACAGCCCATTTGGTGATTTTTGGTGGAGTGAATATATTATATATATATTTCTCCATACTTAAAAAACCCAACTTTGCTTACAGCACATGACAACCCCATATTTCAGATGTTTGATTTGCATATGGAGGGAACTTGTTTAGTCCAAAATCTGTTTGAAACATGTACTTTAGTTTCTAAATTTGGTGAAAAGGTAAAAACTTTTTTACAACCTAAGGGTATTGTTTTACCCGCTATCTATATTTTAAAAATCAAGAAACGGGTTGCATCTACAGAAATAAGCATTACAATCTAACTTTTCAACCTTTGAATAATGCCAGCTTTAAACTATTTTAACCAGATAATCACCACGTAAATCCTTGTTTTGAAGCGTCTAGTCCTGGCTGAGTTATCAACATGTTATCCAGCTGTAGCCCCGCCGTGTTCGTGACATGTTCTCCTCACCCTAATGTTGCCATAGCCTGAGGTCATGGCGTGGGCCTCCGGAGGCTGGGTATCTCCGGCACACAGACAGATCTGCGGAGACAGCGAACACTTGGGAAGACGGAAACCTCAGCCAGGCGCCTGCTGCCATTTAACAGTCTCTTCCTGCTCTGATCTGACATTTCTGTTTCACGATGCATTGGCCGACTCATCGCCCTCGCTCTGCTGCTGTCGCCGTAAACTTGTGTACACAAAAAAACATGGGGATCTAGATGTGATGGCGGGGTAGGAAAGCTTAAAAGGTCACCATTATGCAAAATTCACTTGTTCATGTCTTTAATACATAAACATGTGTCCCCTCCCAGATTCTTAAAGTTTCATGAAAAAAGACCCCCTCTCTTTTTGTCCTGATCCATTTATATAAAAACCTGTCTGAAAATGAGCTGATCAGATTTTGGCCACTTTATGATGTCAACGTTTTTTTGGCCCCCCCCACCTTATCACCTGAATCTCCTCCTAGAGCACCATTGTGTTCTTTTTAACCAAATATCTCTCAGAGGGGCGTGGGGAGTGGCTCCTTATTTTCATCTAAAGTAACAGACAGAGAATCAGCACTTTTGAAACAGGGCTGAAACAGAGGGGATTATGGGATGCTGCAATGATCTGTTTGTTGTTTGGAGCTATTGTTGAAAAACAGTATAATAGGGGACCTTTTAAACAGAACCTATAGCCTCACAGTACATATGCCTTTGAGTTGCCCTTCTTCTGCAGTCAGCCAGACTTTGCAGAAAGTGCGATGCAGCCTTGCTCCCAAGGGGGGGAACGGTGAAGCTGATGAGCTCCCCGTGGCCCGGCCAGGTGCTTCTGGAGGAGTCACGGGGGCCGGGCAGATCTGGGTACCACGGGAGGGAGGATTGACATGATAACATAGCCTGGCGACTCAGAGCGCCACCCTGCAGCACGACCACACAGCTTAATCCTTTCTCTCCACCAGGGCAGAGCCCAAACACTCGTTCCCCTCCTCGCTCAATCCTCTGACAAAACAAGGGGGGTTTTGTCAGCCACGAGGGCTGTAGCATCTCTCTCACTCCCTGCCAACGGAAGCGCTATTACTGCCTGCCAATGCCCCGGGAAAAAAAAAATAATACCCAATATGCATATTATTCTAATACTAGCCGTCAGTGCCTTGGAATTACTCGGCATGATAGCATAATGAATGCGGTGCCTTGTAGGTTTCTACATGAAGCTGTTTTTGGATGAATAATTCATGCTAGCCCAGAGGCAATGAATCAACCAGCCAAGAACTAAGAAAATTAGCCACCAATTAGTGTTTATTTATGGGGATAGTGTGTTTTTTTTCTCAGTCTCGGAGCCAACAAATATATATGCAAAGTAAAGTTTTGGGGACCCCTCTGACCTTGGGAATACAAAATGAGCAGAAGGGAGTGGAGGGCAAAGAGGGCTTGACTGTTGGATGAATCAGATGACCCCCATGTCTCTGCTGCCCCCCCCCCCTCTCAGCCGGGGTTATCGGACTCTGTGACTGCGGCCTCCGGACATACAGTATCAGTCAGCTTCTCAAAGCAGATGATTTTAATCTCACAAAACATGATGTGTAAGGAACTCTGTTGACTGAAGGGATGTGATGTGAGGTTTTAATGTTGCTACATGTGAGTTAAACCTCTGTCTCCTTGGAGCGTGCAGCCCCCACCTCCACCATCATCTCCTCGTGCAGCCCCCACCTCCCCCCCCCGGCTGTTCCTAGCCGAGCGCTCTGGCAGCCAGCCCAGATACATTGGTAGTCGTTAGTTGTCACTGGAACGATGTGACACGTCGCTCTGATTCGCGGGGACTGTTGTTGAAAGTGATCGCTCCTGCCAAGGAGAAGCCCTCACCACGGATAAATGGACGCTGAACAGCATGTGAACAGAGAGATAAAAATGGCAGGGAGGAAATAAACTAGTCTAGCCTGAATTTTCAACACCAGAATCTGTTGGGCTGGTAAGCTTTGCAGAGGTGTTGTCAGAGAGATACATCTTAGGGTTTTTTATGACCGTTTTTTCCATTTATTTGTCCTTTACGTTAGGAAATAAATAAATGTATAGATTGTTGAGTGATTCACTCTCGAATTTGAGGACAGTTAAACACTTTAAAAAACAATTCTCAAGGTCAATGAGTGTAGAAGATATCTCCAGCCAATTCCATGAAAGAAACACATGAGTGAAGGATGGGTTTTATAAGAATCAGACAAGTTGTCGACAGGAGGATAAAGAAAAAAACCCCTGCCAGATATTCATGAGGATAACTCTCAAGCGTCGGCCCTCTCCTTTTCTTCCTTTGTAAAGCTTTGATTGTGAGGGAAATATGCTGCTGTGGATGTCTCGTCCAAAGCGCTTTTCAACGAGCTCCAAATGTGGAGTTTTCAGAGCTGCAATGAGTCAGACATTGTGTTGGCCACAAGATAAGGGAGGCCAGGTGGCAGAAACTGTCTCGGCTTCACCTGACTTGTGGGATAAGCGCTGTTCATGGCAGGCCATGCACTTTGATTTTACACGAATAGAATGAAAAGAGCTGTGACTCATTTAAAGACTCATAAGCACAGTGTAGACTTAAAGTTTTGAAAGAAATGGGATTTTTTTTCTACATAGAAACTTCAACTGAATTTGAAGTTGTTGAACATGTATTATTAATGTCGTTGGAAATATTGAGGCTACTGGACTTTCATTCTTCCTTTGCACTGAATGTGGTATATCAGTATGTTCTACAATACTGTGTATGGTTTATAATCTTTACTATATGCCTACTAGCTCTTGGGGTCACCTCATTTCTTTACTTCCTTTCTTTGATACAGCCCCTACACCATCTAACGTAAAGCATTCAATAATAATGTACAGAGTGCTTTCCCTGTTTTGTTTTTTCATTGAAGTGCCGAGTATGGATAGAGTGTGGTGTATTGTACAAACATTGACCTTGTCTAAATCCAGGAGATATGTAATGTTCTGGGTTTTAGCAAGGTTATGGTTTTAGTTCTACCTTTTTTGTTTGGGAGAGAAACTCCCTCTGTAGGGAAACTTGGGATTTTAGCCTTTGCAGACCATTTACATGCACACAAATCTAAAAAACACACTACAGGAAAGGGAAACCCCTTAAAAGCATAATAGAGCCTTAAAAATCCTATCACCAAGGAGACCCAGTTTCAGGTTATCAAGGTTTGTGCAAACAGCTCAAACAAAAGGGCTCTGTGGCCCGGTGCCAGATGACTCTGTGCATGTTCTCATAACCACTCTGTTACAGCAGCGTCACCACGACAAATTGCTGTGGATTTCCTAAACGTGGTGATTTAAATAACTCTAAATGTTTACTTATTGTTATTTACATTTCTCCAGTTTTAGCTGCTCGCTGTCAGATCTGGTCTTTCAGTTGAGCATGTAGAAAACTTGTCGACTTATTTCAACGTCCTTATGTCAAATCCCATGCTATGGAGATGATGTGATGCTGTTATGAGTCATGAATTACTGTGCTATCATGTCTTATCCTGAAACTGCAGGGAGGACAGCTCTTGTCAAAAGCCATTGTGGTTTGTTCCATCAGACTGATGTCTAAGTGCCTGCGTTGTGTTCTCAGCCTGTAATTAGGCACAGCCCTATAACCCCAATAACACAATTATATCTCGGGCTGCTACTTTCCTCCACACCCACAGCCATAATGAATGAACTACAGGTTAATTAAATGTGTGTGTGAAATGGAAGATGCCTCTTGAAAAGTTTCACACATCTATTTCATTAAGAGCTGAAGCTGGAGGCACAAACCACAAAAAGGATCCAGTACTAAATTTAATGCTTACTTTGCAACTTCTCACCTTAATCATTAGAAAATGAAAGCTTGTGAATGTCAAAATGAGGCACAGCTTGTTAATTTTACGCTCAAGATGGATAATACATTTATGCCTGTATCTTTTTGGAAATACAGCTGAATGTTCACATTTTTCCTTTTTAAGGAGCAAATGCTTTCCCAGGCGCCAGTTATCATCATCTTCAGATTTGTCATGAAGAAGCTGTGGGAAGCGAGCCAACTCTCAATCTGTTGGATAAGTTTGTGTTGGGTGCATTGTTTGTTTGTGCATGCATATGGTTTATCCATGCACATGTTAGTTAAAAGTTTCCAATGTTTGTGCTCTGCAGGATCCATGTTTGTATTTGGAAGAAGTGCAGTTTTAATTGCTGGAGATGCAAATTCAGACTCTTCCAAAGCCAGCATTTTTTCCCCTAGTGGGAGGTTAGCACTACAGATGGTCGTAGTATAACATGTCTTGTCAGTGTTTCACTTAAACATCTGGATGTTGGCGTTATATCCACTGTGAATCCAGCTGACCATATTTCGTGTTATACCACCGTGTACTCTCAGATTCATCCTGCCATATGGAAGAGGGCTGAACAAGGTTAACTAAACAAGCTGTGTTTTGGTCGTCGCGAGTGGGAATAACTTCCTGGTTTTCTTCCAGACTCCAACTAAGGAGTTGGATAAAAAAAACAAAAAACTTTCCTCATAGCTTTTTATACATAACAATGGGAATCTTTCTGTTCATCCTCTCTTTACTCAAGCCATCTGAGGATTACCATACGGGTACACCCACCACCATCTGTACCTTTTACTGCTTTCTGTGTGACTTGCCACACCTATAAGGACAACTATTTCCAAGCTGCTTCAAATCAAATAAAGCAAGGGATGGATGGCAAATGAAAGAAAAACCAACATGAAGTGTTTGTAAGGCGTTGGGACTTACCCATTGTGTGTCTCTGATGTATTATCATTACATTTAAGACCCATCGTTGAGCATCTAATTTGTTTGAAACACAATCCAGTGATCTTTCAAAAATACAGAAAGTTGCTGTTCAGAAGGTTTTTCCAGAGTCGTGATGATATCCAGAGTCGTGATGATATCAAATACCATATTTCAATCATGTTTTGTTTGGAACAAGAAAAATAATGAAATCTTGGAAAACTTGTATTTTTTATTGTAAAGCATTATTATATATATTTTTGTAAGTGGATGCATATATTTGTCGTTCAAGTAGTTGTGGTTGAGTGCTGTCAACCATGTTTTTTAAACATTTCCATAGTTTTTATTAGTGTCAAGATCTGGAGACTGACCATCTTTTGAGTCATAAAACTCACAAAACATTCAGTGCTGTTTAGCATTTTTTGTTCAAGTAGTTTTCTCTTAATTTCTCATCTTTATCAATCAGTCAATGTTTCTGTCTCTCGCTCTGTCTAGTATCTATGTCATTCACATTCACCAATGTAAGAAAAATATGCGTTTTAAGCTAAGGCCTGATTTGTGCTACTTAGTATTAGCATTGAGGATGATGCCCTGTGGTGGCGGTCGATTTGTCAGCAATCTTGACACTGGCAGCTTTTGGTGGATCGAGCCCCCCCCCTCCCTACTGCACCCCCCTTTCCTTCAGTCTTTCCAGCTTTCTCCCGCTCTCTCCCTAATCTCACATTGCCTGGAGGTAACTTTGTGTGTGTTGTGGTTTAGTTCAATGTGTTGATCTGTGCAGCGGTAAAATTCCATCAAAGAGATACGTTTTTTTTTTCTCCCTCGTCTGGATTAGCGGCACTTGATGTAAACTTCACTGAACCTGACGTTGGAGCGCTTCAGATAAAGAAGCTCATTACGCATACAGTAAAACTTTTCTGGTTGTTATAGAGTGTGCCATAAATTAGTCATTAAAACATTTTAATAGATTCTTTGGTCCAAGTGTCGTTAAATATTTCATCATCTCTTATCTTTTAACATCTTCTGCCGTTTTGATATTTTTCTGATCTTCTCATGGTCATATTCATGACAGACACACGCCCTGCAGCGTTTGCATGCTGTCCCTGTTGATGTCCGTAACATTTGAGACCATGTCAAAATAGGCTCAACATGGCAGTGAGTGTTGCAGTGTCGGGGTGTGAAAGAAGGCTTTGGCAGCTCTCCTTGTTTTGTGATTGATTCGGCTCTTCTGGCCAAACCAATATAGTCCGAAAAGCCTTTGGGGTGGTCAAGCAGAGCAGAGGGCTCAAAGTGACATTTGACTGGATGAGACGTTTTCCTGTACTGTCGGAGAATTGGGAGTATCATGACCTCTGTGGGCATTCACATGATGACACTTTTTAGAAAGACCTAAGGGACCGATTGACAGTTCACTCTGTTTTTAGGAAGCTCCAGGAGCTGTGAGTAAAAAGTTGATCTCAACAACTTTTAGCCAAACTATTTTAGCACCCTTCACAGTGTTTGCTGAGAGATGCACCCACTATTTTTGGAAAATAACAGTGTATTCACTAAATGACAAAGGTGACATTTGCAGCAGAGACAACATAAAGTGACTGATGACTAACATATATTTTATTTAGCTATACTTTAATTCAGGGCTGCAGTTGCGTTCACTGCAGAGATGTATAAAATCCTGCTACTTAACTATATGCAGAATATCCAGCAGTATGTAATTATGGAAACTGAGTTCTACAGTGTTTTTATTCACAGCGCCAGTGTTCGTGACATGTTGACCAGAAACTCTTTTCACTGCGTCACATTAATTTAACAATGTAAATGTCACAGAAAGTACTTTTGAGTAACTCCCACAAGGTACATTCTGCTTTTACCATTTACAGACGTGTTAAAGTTTATTTTGTTTTGATCTACCAGAGAAAGCTTTAGATAAAAGGCAGATGATTCAAAATGCAGCAGCATGCGCACTGACCAAACCCAGAAGAAGAAAGCATGCATTACGTCTATTTTTAAGTATCTTTGCTGCTGTTACTTTTTTTTTTTTTTAAGTTTCTCTTATCGGTTTTCAAATTGCTCAGTGAATTAGCATTTGAACGCATGTGATTAAACTATTTTAGGGAATGCTCAGTATCATCTTTTTTTACTTTTTTAGTCTTCAATGCTGGCCTTTGAAGAGTTTCTATCGCCCAGAAACAGTTTAAAGGGGACCTATCATGCAAAATGCACTTTGTGATGTCTTTTATACATACATACGTGTCCCCGGTGCGTCGGGGAACTCACGCAGCGTCAGAAAATAAAACCCTCTCTTTTCCTCCGTACCCAAATCTTTTAAAAACGGGTGTACAACGAGCAGATACAGATTCCATCCGAACTGACGTCAAATCGGCAGCGGACCCACAGAAAGTTGCTATCAGAAACAATGCCTGACGTGTTTTGGACGTAATCTCGTCTTTGTTTACATTAGCAAGCCTCGCTAACACTCAGAGCTAACCTGTACTGAAGAGCACATGTGTTTCAAAAAGCAGGAAATAAAAAAAGAACTCACCTTGTGATAAACCT
Organism: Dissostichus eleginoides; assembly: GCA_031216635.1. Classification (NCBI taxonomy): domain Eukaryota; kingdom Metazoa; phylum Chordata; class Actinopteri; order Perciformes; family Nototheniidae; genus Dissostichus; species Dissostichus eleginoides. The sequence goes on from CM062276.1 coordinate 11,145,234, forward strand.
GCAAGAGAAAAAGCATTTGAGCTCCATACTATTTCAGAAATAATCCTTGACGTGGTTTAAACAGGATGGCGTTTTATCACAGTAGAATTTAACTTTATCTCCGGTAGAATTCTGATCAGGCATTAGCTCCGCCTCCTCTTCTTTTCTTTTTTTCAAGCTAAGGACCCAAGATCCGCGTTTCTCTAACAGGGCTTCAAAAGAGGGGTTTGAGCAGTATGAGGGATGGCTACAATGGGAGAACTGTTTGGTATTTTAAGCAAAACACTTCACAGACATGTTATGGCCCTACAATATATGTTTCAAATATAGCATGATGGGTCCACTTTAAGTTATAACAATAGCCGCAAATAGGCATCACACTTGACTCTTAAAAAACGTTAAGTCTCAAGTATTCCTTTAGTGAAACAGACTAATTAGACTTTTTAAGTTAGTAATACTAATTATGTTATGGTCGTGGTCATTAGTCGACATGCACAATGATTCAAGTACACATATTTTTACAGAGGTGTTTTTTGCATATATGTATGACCTTTTGTCTTCTTAGTTAGTGTCTGAGTGGAAGGCTTTATAGATGTAGGTGTTTGGTGCTATAAATACTATTTCATTATCTAAATAATCTCAATTTGTTATTTTATCAGAACATTTATTTTTTGTTCTATGAGGAAAATATATCCATAACTATTTTCCTATCCTTTTGGTGACATCTTCAAATATCTTCTTTTGTTCTACCAGCAGCCCAATGCTCAGAGAAATTATACACATTTGGGAAAACAGGAAATCTCCACATTAAATAGTCTGCAACCAGTCATATTTTATCATTTTTTTTTCTTGAAATCTAACTTAAATGATTACTTGAGTATTAAAAAAGTAAATAATAATATTCATTTAGATAAAGTTATGCTATTATTTTTGAAAGATTGGTTGATTTTAGACAAAACTTCATTAATACTCAACATACTGGAGAGGAACAAAAGTCCATATTGATGATTATTTTACTACTTTTACGGCTTTATTGAACATTTCAGATCATTTTTGCTTTAATCTTTACATTTGCTCAACACACTGGCCCTCTTCTATTATAAATTCCTTATATGTCCAGCTATAATGTGCTTCCACTGTGACTTTATATGGACGTTTGTCACGATGTTAATGAAAAAACCTGCGGTGTAACGAGGGATCAGAGAGGAGCTGTGCCTCAGAAGTTTGTGTGCTGCGGACTAATCTCTGCGATCATTCACCTGGACGATACAGAAGCTAGATCGTAATATTCTCCTGCAGGGGACACGGCAGAAGGCGGAAAAGATTGGAAGACCAAAGTCTCCCGAAGGAGCACCCTGTCGGAGCTTGAGATCCATCTAAAACTTTAAAGGTTTCTCCACTCTCTATGATGTGTTTGGTTTTGATAGTACACTTAAATCAGGAAATAGGTCACGAGCAGTCATACAATAATTGGATTTAAAAATTAATAATATTAATGAGACTCTGGGAATTCCTTTGTTTCCTTGACTTATTCATACCATGCACTTCACTGTCTGATTTGATAACAAACCAAGTGAAAATATTAATATGTCTCACGTTACTCGGTCACCTCTGTGCAGTATCATATTAAAAGTGGGTTAGACGCATCGAGTCGTAAAGATATTCCTAACTTGATTTAATCAATTTGAAAGGTAATAGGTTTTCCTTGAAACGGCTTTGAAATTATTTCTGAATAATTTATCTAATTCCAATATGTATTTTTAAAATGGACATTAATATGTTCGGAAATCGTTTTGAATTAGCAGGAAAATACTTTATATCCAGCCCCTGTTGAATTCGTATGAGTTTTTGACTAAAAGCAACTGTAGCTTGTGTACGATATAGTGATAAGCAACCACTTATTTCTGCCATAGATACAAAGATTACAAATTAAAACAATTGGGGATACACCAATCCATAACGCCAGATTGGATTGAATCAGATTTCGACCTCATTAAAACAATAATTTGACATTTGCTGAGAGGGAATTGTACGATAACTTAACAAATATATAACAGCAGGTACCTTATTTACCCAAAACTTTCCTTAACCCTCGGATAGTTGCATCCCCAATTAGACAGACTGATGGCTAATAAACTGTGATTCTGGGCACCTCTTTGACACATTGGAAATTAACTGTAATGCCAGTTGCATAAATGGCTGTAGGCTACACAGACACAATCATGTGGGTGATATTGTTAGCTGCTTTTATATTGGAGAGAAATGTCATGGTAAAGGCTGTTGGTGATCTTATTGGTATAATTATCTAAATTGTCTTAAAATGTCATGGCTAAGGACTGGAGCTGTAGTTAAAAACAGTGAGATGAGATTCCTCCCCTTGTTTCCAGATTCTTACTGACCAGTCTGCAGACTCTCCTGTTGCCAAGCACAACAAGAGCTTGGCAAACGCAAGTACATTTTGAAAAAAGGGATCCTCGTGTGCCCCATGCTTTCAAAGTTGGCTCTCCCTGACCCAGGAGGATTAAGCCTGGCAACCGGGTTTTTCTTTCAGGTAGCTGATTTATTGGGTTTCGGCAGAGAAACAAAGGGTCTGAATGTGTTTGAAGTGTGCAGGTGAAGACCCTAAGACGGCCCTTTGAAAAAGCTCCCAGAAGGATTGAAAGCTCTTCAGTCGCACCTGTCAAGATAGCGTTCAGATCCAAACGGTGACCTTTCACCTGGGCCGGGATCCACCTTCCACCTGCGCTCCGTCTGCCGTGTGCTGGCCAGACTTTCCAACCCCAACGTGACTGTGGGTGGCGGCGGATTAAACGCTCTGCATTATGTGATTGACGATATGTGGTGACACAAAAGCAAAGTAATGATACTTCATCAGGCTGATCATTCTGCCTGACTGCGCAAGCTTTGCCTCGTGGCCTAGATTTTTCTCTCCTTCTCAAGAGGGATTGATTCAACCTCTCTTCTATTCTTCTACATTTTCTAATTAGCTTTAGCGATTTCCTAATTCTTTGACATTCAACCTTGAATTATTCCCTCCTCCACACATAAAAACATGCATTTGTTCCACTTCTAGAAAACAAACAAAGGATGTTAATGTTCTTGTTTATTCCACGATCAAACATAATCATTCTCTCCCCTGGAGGAAACTTCCCTATGGGCTAATTTCTGGCATTGTTACTTGCATGTTTGACAAATTAGACTCTGGGAAACTCGGGTGGGGGGGGGGAGCAGGGAGGAAAGCTACTGATACTGACATTAGCATTTCATCCCTTTTTTGTTACTCTTGGGCAGAATTCAAAGGTTTGCTGACTTAGCAGGTTTTGGGAGGATTGAAGGGGTTCAGTCTGAAGGGTCATCCACTGTGGGATGGGGATGTTGTTTTCTATTGGAGTGAGCTAGGGGGGATTTTAGCATTGAGCACAGGCTAGGCTCATTCCTTTTTTCTCTTCCTGAAGGCTTCCTGTCCAGGTGTGGATCCATTTCCCGGAGTTTTCTCCTCTTTTATTCTGTCTTTCATTGATTGAACTCAGGCCAGTGGCCCATCATACCTGGATCAAATGTAAGACCAGGCTGGAGGAAGTTTTAATTTCCTGTCTTATAGTATTGAGCTTCTACTGTGTTGTGAATCAATTCAGAGGGTTGATTCCACTAAGCCATCTTCACAAGTTGATTCAGCACAGCACAGGATACGCATCAACAATAGGAGCACATCTAGACACAGTTGGATGTTTCTTTAGTTTTTTTATTTCTGATATTTGACAAGCAAACCCGTTGCTGTTGAAATGTGTCTTTAACTTGTGCAAGCAGTGAATTCAATAGAGCAGCTTTTATGCTCAATCACCATATCATTTTCTAGGGGCATGTTGAACACAGGAAAATAGGGAGCCAAGCAAGCCAGTTTCGCTCGACATTCAGTGTATCAACAGGCATTAGGCGGAATAGGAACAGCCCTATTTCCTCTCTCTCTCTGTGGCTGGCAGAGAGACAGACACTGTGGCTCTCTCTCTGGATGGATACAAGAATGAGAGTGCTGGGAACAATAGGAGGAGAAGCCATTGTTAGCCGGCCTTATTGCTGTCAAGTCAGTCAGAACGTGCCTAAGCCACATCTTTTCAAGCTAAACACCGAGCACAGCAGGAGGTTTTTTCTCAGTCTTCAGAAAATTGATTAAATCTGATCTTCACATTTGGGAGCTCTGGCTTTTTTCGTATTTTAGCCCTTCTGAACTACATTACTTGACCTCAACATTGCTGAAAAGTTCTGGCAAGCTGTGATTCAAAATGGACTTCTGCTAAAAGAATAATTAGCACAATTCTCAGTGTTATCACCACAGGATATGTCTCTGCAGACGGACCTGAAGGCCTCATTTTTATTGCTTAGAGAAAAATGACAATGAGGGTCTCCGTGTCTCCGAGTTAGAATCCATATTTATCTTAATTGGTGCCTGGCAGGTTATACAGAATGGAGATGGATTTGAAGTCATTTACTGGAAGTTCTTGACAGGCGCAGTGGAAGAGAACGTCAAGCCCTGTTCTGGCACACATAGCTTGAAAATCATCTGTCAAAGTTTAGCATATCTAAAGAGAAGGCTGCCTGTCATCTTCAATGTACATCTAACCATGCACAAGGGTGGATTTGATCAGGAGCTATGTTGTACTCCGGGTGTACAGCACATTCATCAATTTGATATTTGGTTGACAGGGCAAAGAGGCTTTTATAATGAGATGGTTTGGAGCTACAAGTCGTACCAAAGGTTTTTTTCAAATAATGAATCTTGGCACAATTTTCATAGCTTTATAAATTATTAGACATCTTCCACAGTTTTTGTATACAGTCTGTGGTTTTACCTAACAAATGCAATATTACATTTTTGTTCTGATCATGTATTCTGTCACACAAGATGTGATTTGTCTGTTTTGTTTTGCATAACATTGCTGACAAGTGCAAGGCTCAGCCAGGCAGATTATCAGTGGAAATCTCCACTCCAACTTCTTTATTATCCCTTTGAATCAATGCGGTGAACAGCAAGACGTTATTGATAATGATATTGAGATTGATTGTCTAAATCCCTTCCCTCAGTTCAAAGTCCCCAAACAGATACATGCAATTCAGTGCAGAGATGGGTCTTGGCAGGAGCTGCCAATAGATAACTGAAATAGGGCCAGATTGAAAAGACCTATCAGTCCCTAAGGGGCTTAGCTGCAGGATTCTGAAGCTCTAAACTGGCGGTGGTGGAGGGAGATAGTCGACATCGGTTTTAAATTACCCAAGATTGCCTTGTGGTTTCAGTCTGCGGGGAGGCCAGCAGACAAGATGTTTGTTAAAACAAGTGGAGACATTGAGGGAGATTGGAGCAAAGAGCAGACCTGCGATTTCCTAGCCAGACAGAACAGGTTGGAAGGCTGGTAATTGCAGAATTGGCAGAGGGGCTAAGGAGGTCTTGCAGCAATGATATCTGCCACTGGGACCGAAGCAGTGTCAGTGCTGGAAAAGGGCTCAGTTTCTTTACTGGAAAGAAATTCTATCTGATGCCGTGAGAGCTAAAGCACACACCACACTAATGGTCATTTTGTTCATTTACTTGCTTTGTAACGATATGTAACACTCTCAAAATGACTGGGTTGAGAATAATCAATAATTATATAGAAGCTGGTCATTATCATTCAGGTGCCCTGGAGGCTTTAGGGGCCAACTATGTTCTGAACCGGCAAAGTCCTACGTTTTTGTTCTGTACTTTCCAGTCTTCTTACTTTTGCAATCATGTCATTTCAAACAAATGCAAAGAAATTAAGCTTAAAGGTATAGTTAAACATGTTGGTAATACACTTAACTGTATATACACTTATACACAAAGGTTGATATTGAATTCCTAGTCTCTGCGGGTTGCCTTGAAACCTCCCAGAGATGAAAGGACTCCAGAAAGTCACTGCACATTCAGCCTGTTGAAGAGAACCCAATAAACCACCAATTTTAATTTGTGCACATCAATTTGTTTGGCAAATAAAAAAAAAATGAGTTACAACACATATTGTTTATGGCCGCTGGTAGCTGGATTTTGTTACGTTCAGTCAGAGCCAGGCTAACCTTACACTCATTTAGTTGATATGCAATGCTAAGCTAACTAGCTCGATACAAGAGATATTGATCTTCTCTCGGCAGGAACCTTTTTCTCCAACATTTTGTATCACTTCCTATTCTTATTACTTTAAAACAAGAATTTAACCAAATTACACGTAAAGTCGAGGACCAGAAAGAGAAGAGAACATTTACATTTGCAAAAAACAAAACTGCTGCGAAACACAAGTGGTCAATGTCAGTTACAAACTCACCAAGGAGCTCTACTCTTAACATTTTCAAAACACCTTATTTTCCATTTAATCACTTCCCCCTCAACCTATTTAATTTTCTATTTCCAACATCACAATCCTTCCCTCGCCGGCATTCAGAGACGACTGCGTGAATAGCATTCCCCTACAGTACCAAACTTTGACACACACAATCGCACACACACAGCTTTTAATGCTCAAAGTTTACTTTTGTTACAGGTACAATAACAAAAGGCCTTTTAAGTCTGACTTGAAAATCTTTAGGAGAAATTGGCTCCAGCATTGAGGGGTTGAGTTATTGATTCTGGCCCCTGGCTCAGTCCAGGAAAAGATGGATAGATTTCTTTGAAATGCACTCTGCGTGAGAATATAAAGACTATTGTGTGTTCTCGCTCAGGAATAAATTGTTTCATGACATATCTAGGGCCACCTTTTTAGCTTCAAGCTGCCTGCTTCTCTTGAAAGGCGGATGTTGACAGGGTGGATCACATTCATCCGTGGTCCCAGACTACCCACACCTCATAGAAGCTTTTATTGAAAGTTAAATCTCCTTCTGAGAGTTGGCAGCCCCTCGTTGGGATATCTATTTCAGCAGCTGTCGTGGCTGATTATATGGGGGTTATGCCACACACTGGCAGCGATATAAACCTCCTACCGAGAGGAGCGCTATTATGTTGCTATTGATTGATGCATTCATCTGCATGCATGTGTACAATCTCTTGACTCGGAAGCAGCAGTTGGTTTTGATGGCATGCAACATGTGATCAGCGATACAATTTTCTTTTGGCACTCACAATCATGAAGTCAAACATTTGAGAAAGCTTATGATGCCGTGAAATCTCTGTTAAACAAGATGCTTTTAGTTAACCTTGGGGCAGAACAGTTTTACAGCAGATCAATAACAAGTTGCAGGCGTTATTGGAGAACCTCCCAATTATGAAGTCTTATACCAAGTGTTTATTGTTACAATCAAAGCACTGCATATTGATGAATTGCGTCTTCACCCCGTTATCCTGTTGGTCAAAATAGTTAACTTGAGCAATGAATGCCAATTGTACTTCTGTATTGTCGATAAAAAAGTAGTATGGATTTTCACCCACTGCTTCCAATACAAGATCCATAGGGAATCAATAAGAAAGCATAGGGCCTTAATAGCCAAATCTCCCTTTTTGTTGTTTCTTAAATTTGGTTTTGAGAAAGGTCTTAAGAAAAGTCTGTCAGATTCTTAAAACAGACATATTAGTACCTGTGATGAATACAAAATGTTCTAACTGAAAGCATGTGCTAGTTAATCCTAACTAACATAGGTAATGATATGATTTTAAGCAGTGTCAGAAGTGGTTTGAAAAAAACGCATAAAAAGATGGACGGGATGTTTAATTGGTCTGTTTAAAATGAGATATTTTGAGTTTAGATTAGATATTATTTGCAGGTTGAACTAGTTGAGCAGTGAAATAACATCTTTGCATAATAGCAAGGTTGTTAACCTGAGCAACAACACAATCATTAATTGAACAGATCTATCTCAAAAGGATGAACAGAAACCTCAACATTGTCATTTTCCTGATTTTTATTTTCAACACTAAGTCGATATTAAAAAAAGAATTAAACAACGACTGGGCTCTGGTAAGTGCATCTTTTGAAGGCTTTTTTCTGCTGCCCACTGTGTTCAAATCCCTTTTTCCACTCCCATCACCCACTGACTCGGAATACATTTCGCTTCTCGCCAATGCCATCGATTTGAATATCAACCACCAATAATAAAAGCCACCTCTTTGAGTTTATTTGAGCTCAGGCATGCTGTGAGAAAGAAGGTGGGCGGCTCGGGGCAAAGGATCTTGGAACTATTGAGTCAAAATATTGATGGAACTCAGCCAGTCCCTGTGACGCTGCAGCCAAAGACTCATGTTAATGTTGTCCAAGTTGCAGCTTAGCAACACAAACATTTTTATTTATTTAGGGAGAAAACATGAAGTACACGCTCTTTTTCCGCACCCTCTTCATGTTCTTAGAGTTTCACAGTCACTCAAGGGAGGTGGAGGACAACCACAAATGTACATGTGGTGGTTGTCACAAAAAGCTCCAACTGAAAGGTTTGATCTAAAGAGCATTTTGAGGACATGTAGATGAAGAAGGTTGATCATGAGGGTTTCCTATGCAGTGTTGGACATTTATCAAAGAACATGTACAGAGAAAAGCTACATGCTATCCTTCTAGGTGGATCTCTTGCTTAACTGCTTCTACAGAATGAACGAACTCACACAAAATCATACAATAGCATTTAACAGCTGTTAAATAATTCGAATGAGCTTAGCATAATAGCTCAAAGGGAACACGAGAGGGAAACCTACTGTGATTACGTTTTTATGAAAAAAGCTGATTATGAGGAGAGTGCTGTGTTAGTTCAACCATAAGCCTTTTCCTCGAAGACTTATCGTAGTAGCCATAATTTAGTAAATGATGTACACCTGGGCTTTATCTACTGTGACAGGATTTATAACTGTTGTTTGCGAATTCGCTTTAAATGTTTTTGAAATTACAGATAGCTGAGAGCAACATGAGCACACGCACACATTGTGTTACAGAGTTCATCTGAAAACTGAGTGTTTTTGACAACTTGACAGTTTGCAACTCAAACACCCACAACCATAACAATTTGCTCTGGCTAACACATTAGCAAACAACATCTTTAGCTTAAACAGAGCCACATGGAAATGTCTCTTGGAGTCTGAACTGTTTGTTTTTGTTCATTTCAAGTAAGTCTTTTGTTCTGGTTTGATGTGCTCATCTCTCGTGAATAACGTCTCCCTCTTTTTGGTTTGTTTTTATGACTTTGTTCGCTGTTACTTGTTAGCTTATCTCTGATGTTTCACACTGCAGGACACCTAGCCTGCAGATAACTAGCTTCTCATCCTAACAAGTTGCTTTGGTAAGATTTGAACTGTAATGTGCAATGGATTTCTGGATAACCTCTCCACAATACCTCAACCTTTTACTGGTGCAACTTTAGCAATCACTCCCTTTTCCCATTCTTCCACCCCCTCAAAAAACAGACATAGCAGCAACTATATCATTAGCAGCTGCCCTATGGAGCTGGATATTAATTATCCTGTGTTCTTCTCGTTTGGCCACTCATTTGCACGTGTACTGTAAATGTCACCAGGGAGATAAATGGGAAAACAAAAACCCCAGCTCGTAGCCTTTGCAGCAGAATGTCAGAGGGAGCTTGTAAGAGATGAGATATTGGTTTTGGCCTGGCATGGATTCTGGCTCAAGGAACATTCCCACGGGCAATACAAGTTGTATGTCATCTGTGTTTAGAAACTTATTAGCAATGCATAAGCAAACACTTTCAGATTTAACATTTGGATTCTGGCAAGAAGCAGGATAATAATCAGTACATCTGTTATAAACAACGAACCAATGAAATCCTGTATCTGACACAGAGAAGAATTGGATGAAATAATATTATGCTAAGTCCTCTGCCTGCTCTGAGAACAACCTCTCCCTGTGTCAGAACCACCTTTATGCTTCTCATTTTTTACTCAGTATGAACTTCTTTCTTGCCACATATTGTTCTGACATGCCTTTTTTGTAGATTTATGAGTGGATTGAAAAGCACTTTGGGGGGGGGGGGGGAAGCTCAACCCTCACATTCTCTGTGTGGCCTTTAAGGTGCGAGGAATAAAAGAGTATTTGTATTAATCGATCACACGCCGAGCCTGGTTGAAGCCTGGCCCTAATGGTTGCTTGCTGTCATTTTGCAAGCAGCTTGTAAAAAGGATTAGAGTGGCTCTGTGGAGTAAGGGCGCATGAACAGCAAAGTTCTGTGGCCGGCAATGAAAATAAATCAATTTATCCCTGATGGTGGTGCAGTTTTGGAACATAATGCCTAACGATGATAGAGTTTAGACACTTCATACTTGTCATTGTGAAATTGGACTGCCGTGTTGCTAATGATGGTAATGTATGTTGTGCCTCGCCTACTAAAGTAATCCTTCACTCTGTCTCACTTAAATGCATCTCATTGTCTGGCATATTGTATTATGAATACCGTTGAATACAAAAAAAGGGTAGAATTTCATTTATATATTCATTCAGTTGAACAGCAAGTTAATGGAAAAACTGTATAACCATATACAATTTTTCCCTTTTGTCACAGGTGATTGTAACTTTGAGAAGCCGCTGGCAGCATGTGGGTACAGCCAAGGCAGAGACGATGACCTCGACTGGGAGCAGGCCAATACCAGAGAGAAGCCTTCATCAGATCCATGGCTGCCCTCAGGTAAGGACCATGACACTGGCTTGTGTATAGTAGAGCTAATATTTCCATCCTCATATAGAGAATACATCCTGCAATATTCTGCACATATGACATTGTTTCTTTTGTGTAAGAATCAGCATTCTGCACAGAATATTTTCAAATAAATAAATATTGTCTCACACCAGTAGGATATAGGGTCCTTGCACTGGCTACCTGTAATGTGGAAAATTGATTTTAAATGTATTTTTGCTTGTTTTGAGGTCATTAATGGTTTCGTAACTTCATTCCTTACCTACAGCTTATTTGATCATGTTTGAAACTGCTCACTTAGTTGCTGGCTTGCTCAATTTACCAACAATGTATTACAAAATGAATGGTGAAGCAGCTTTTTGGTGTTTTCTTAATACATATTTATATATTTAATATATACTTTTAAAGTATGTGATTTTCATGCAAAAAAAGAGAAATAAGACAAACATTATATTGATATAAGAGTTAAAATCATACTTTTATGATATTGCTTTTAATTAATTCCATCTATTTCTGGTCTCATAATTCTTTTCCCTTTCTAATACTTGTTTGAACGTTTACATGTCTGTTTTTAATACCTTCGTTTTTAATAACTGTGTTGTTTTTCTCTTGTAAAGCACTTTGAGGTGCTTTCAGTGTTATGAACGTTGCTATATAAATGTGTATTATTACATTTTGTATAAATAGGAATCAAATCAGTTGTTAAAGGTATCCATGCCAATGAGGAACTACATATCAGATATACATTTTGACTGATCATACAAAGCTAAGCTACGTCATTGTTACATGGCATCCACCAAGACATTCACTATGATAAAGACCTCTGAAATAAAGTAAATATTCCTTGGCTCAAGTAGGCGAGCTACACGCACAATTTCTATCAATATTCCCAACAGGAAACTCATTTGACAAAGCATTTGCATGACACTTATCTTTTACATCGTTTTCTGAATGAAATGCATCACTGAATGGCCAGTTCAATCTAATGTGACGTTTACATGAACATTTTTCTAATTAGGCTAGGCTAAGGGCTCCATATAAATGAAATATACTATAAGGCTGCATCCAAACAATTTAGTGTCAGAGACTAATACATATTGATTACAGCTTTTACGGACATCTACTAATACTTCTACATTCTACTCTAGAGTTTCTACATTATTTCCCTCTTTTGTATTAACATTCATACAACTTCTTCTTTCTACCGGAGTAGATAACACAGGATCTATGGGACAGTCACATAACCAGAGACAAAGCGTCATTTGATTTCAAAATACAAAGATCCATTTTAATTAAAGATGTCCTTTTTGTCGTTCACATATTGAAATTCATTCAAATGCTTTCCCTGCATTTTGTGTCTGTCGCACACAATTTGTCTCTTTAATGTTCCATTGATCGCTTTTCATCTGATTTCAAATGCAGGGATATCAGCAAGTGTCTAAGGAATTAGACTAATGGAATGACGTTCTTGTTGTGTTATAACAAAGGTAGCGTTGCAAACTAATGGATATTGTTTTCCTCTATCTGACGCCTAATCTCACAAAGGCTGCATCACAGATAGATTGCACTGGGCGCCCCCAGTGACAGAGGGGGAATTAATTAGCAGGCCCGCACTAATTTTAAGCAGCCAGTGCCCAGACCTGTTTGTGTGTACATCGGAATGATGCGTGTTGAACCGCCCCAGAGAAATTACTTTCCATGGAGGGGGAAGTGTCTGCTCTTTTCTATCGCAATTGATTAATGTCCGGACACATAGGCTGGGCAAAGGTTACAGCAAATTCGGGGAAAGCCTTGACCTACAAATTAACACCTTGTGCGACGGTCTAAATTTAACATTTCTGATTAAAATCCTGTGTCTGGTTAAGAGGTGTCCCTGATTGGGCTTCCTCGTCTGAGTGCTCTTCAGATAGGCTTGTTTTCTACCTGTGCGACTTGAATTGTGTGTAATTAACAGGTTGCAGCTCTTTCTCCATTTCTCAGTGTGAGCACTCAACCTGCCGTGCAAAATTGTAATCTCTCCTCTTTGACCGCAGTGAAAGGGATGTGAAATGTAGTGTGCTTGACGGTTGAAATTGTTTTAGGGCGACTGGAGAGAGGGTTGATGGGTGAAAATGCACTTAGGTGAAAGCCACACTGGTGGAAAAGCTATCTCACCTCTGATTGCTGTCTCACTCTCAACCTGTACTTATGAATCTTGACAAAACGACCTTATCATACTCACAGAACAGATTGTTCCGAACAGAAGGCATTGATACCTCAAACACTTTTGAAATTGGTTGTAGGCAGTTTCTGGTTGTTCTTAATGTCAATGTAAATGTGTTAAATTATGATTAAAACCTGGCTGAGTTTCCATGGCAAATCCAATCCTTCCAGAGGTTAAACAGTTAGATACCAGTATCCCTGACATCACCTCCTAATGCAGTCAAGTGGAAAGAAAACATGTAGAGATCCGGTTGGTATAGCATGACGTTTGAGGAGTTGGTGTTCTGTGACAGACATACAATTCAAGTTAGACTTGTATTAATCATTACCAGGAGCTTTCCCTCACCATAACCAAGTGCTCTAGTTTTCTAGCCCTAACAATAACTAAATAATGACCACAATCTTTCCCAACCATAACAATATTGTTGCTCGATCTCCCTCTGGAAGGAATTTAAGCCTTTGCTGACCATTTACATGCACAAAAAACTATCTAACATGCTATAGGAAAGTAAAACCCCCCAAATGCATAATTGGGTCCCTTTTTAAGAGCCAAGAAGAAGTTGTAAGTATAAGGAATTGGGCTTGATCCAAGTTATTTAAAAAGAAAGGCAAATCTTAATTATGAAATAGTATGATTCCCTCCTTTTTATTAAAGGTTCAAAACATTCAGACTTGCACGCTGCTACCTTTATCTGCTTGCTAAATCATGTATCAAAGGCTAGTGAAATCAATAGAAAAACATCCTGAATAAAGGTGCCGTTTCATTGTGTTACGTGTACAGAACAGAGTCATGAGAGGCCTTGTGCAGAATTTGATGTCAGGCCATCTGAAGATTCTCCTTCATCCTGCAAGGCTAATATTGCAACCAAAGACCAAAATGGCCCAATTCCAACCTGACGTGTAAATAAAAGAGTACCAAAAGGGAAGAAGCAAAATGAAACGCAACTGGGAAAAACAAGCCCTCTGGTCACACGAAGAAGAGAGAAGCGGTGCATGAAACTCTTGGTTGTTTACGACGATCCGCTCCCTACCTAATTGCTACGTCTGGACGGAGAGTAGTCTTGTTTATCCATCCGCACAGCCCTGATTGCATGCTTTGGCTCCTTTAGGGTGGCTCAGCCCTGTTCTGAGGCTCCGCTCGGGCTCTCCCCAGTGTGTTCCCCCTCCCGAGCCAACTGGAGTAACCCCCGGCAGAGCTGTAACTGTCAGTCCCGTTGTTACCAACAAGCCTCATCTGCCCTGGACAATGATAATAAAACCATGCGAGCCAAGACAACACTCATTCAGCCTTGGAGAAAGGAGCTGGACGCACTTCTGTCAATGTCAGATGTTGGCTTGGAATGCAAATTATTTGAGGGGAAAATTACCAGGCGTGAATCAAAGAACTGATTTCTGGGTTTCCATCCTGGCCTCTGTTGTTATAAGTTCTCCAACATGGTGCATTATTGTAAAAGAAGAATGGGTGAAGCTGATTTTGTTAGGAAGTTTGCAGTTTGGTGCTGCATGGGGTGTCCAGATTCCATAAAGAAGGAATGTGTTTTTAGTGAGCCCCAGCTGGTGCAGAGGCTGCCTCCCTTCGGATGGAGTCACGGATGGTGCCAGCAGTAGGCTGCTGCTCCCTGACTCTCCCCTGGGACTCGTTCTGGGGAATAATGGCAGGAGGAGGGGAAAGAAGGTCTTCTAACTGAGATTAATTAGGTTTTTTTGTATTATGCTCGACACAATGGCGAAAGCAGCTCCTGCTAAATGACTTATTGTTGCACTGTTAATGTCTGCTCTAAATATGTTGTGGGAGAGAAATAGAATGTTGTTGCGTAGCGTGTTTGTTCTGATAGCACGCCCTTGGTCGATAATGACACCTAGACAATAGTGAAGGATTGGCAGAATGAGGTTCTTCATAGGGTAACAGCGATCTGGTTCTTTCTTCTCAGGTTCATAATGCGTTCATGCTAATGCAGCTCACTCTTGAACCCAGAAGGGTGCCTTTCTTTAAGTGTGGCTGCTGCATATGGATAAGGGATCATTCTTAAAGTCAAACTGGTCACCTTTTTGATCATTTCAATCAGGAGGTAATTAATTCTCAAAGCCCCTCCAGCTTACCTGGACAGCGAGTATTGTTTACGGCTCTGTATGTGCTGTTCAAACGAAAGAGGAGAAGGATAGACACTTAAAATATGAGAGGAGAGAACACCGACTGACTGAAGGACGTCAGAAATGTAATCAGAATTTAAATCACATCAGCAAAAGATGGGATTTGCTCTTGAGGAGGGAGGGGCAATATCGTCTGAAAATAAGCTAATTGCTTTTTGAGCCATTCGCAACTTTGTGTGAAAATCACACCTTGCACAGTGTTGGCAAGGTTGTGAGGTTAAGGAGTCATCCATTATATGATTAGGGGACAAAACGGAACAGCAAATTATAACGTCTGATCAATCCGTGAATTAATTCCTGGGGATGAGAGACTGCGATTTTTCGATTTTAGCATGTATGTGGCGTTCTGTGTGGCGTTAGCAAACAGGATTGCATCCATTACTATAAACAGGATTATGACGGCACACTTTACTGTCATGATGGAGGACATATTTGCATACTGTATCTTTTCCCATTAGTTCGCATGGTACGTACAATTAAGGCTAATGATGCAGCTATAGGTGACTCGCATGAACACTCTCTGTTGTGTAATGGCTTTGTATCAGACAAATGGGCCATTATATGACCCATTTATTGCAGTGGAGCGCCAATAGTGTGTCCTGCATATTAAGATGACATATTAAGCCATTATGAATTGCTGTTGATTGACACACAGTAACAAAGGATGCTGTCGGGGAACATAATAAGGGTCAGTTGTTGCACCTGACTAAAAAGACAGGGCTGAATTGGGTCCGTATGATGGATGGTTTATGGGTGAATCTGTTTGACACCATCAAAGAATCCTGGCCGGTCTTTCTTTATAGAGCCCAAACTTATTCCATGTTACTTTATCAGGGTCCTTTCATGTTTAAAGGGACACAGGGAAAGTTCTAGGAAATTGAGAGGAGGCCGTGGCTGTTCACATTAACAGCCTAACCCTCACAGCGAGAGCATTTTTTGATTGGTGGCAGACAGTGAGAATAGCCCTGTCTT
Organism: Dissostichus eleginoides; assembly: GCA_031216635.1. Classification (NCBI taxonomy): domain Eukaryota; kingdom Metazoa; phylum Chordata; class Actinopteri; order Perciformes; family Nototheniidae; genus Dissostichus; species Dissostichus eleginoides. The sequence goes on from CM062276.1 coordinate 11,161,158, forward strand.
CATTGACATTTCCGAAGCGGCAGCCGTGCTTTTCTGCGGTGGTGACCTCTGTGAATTTTATTAGCAAATGAGACCTGGAGGGTTTGGGTTTAAAGAGCGCCCCTTCATTCTGATTTCCCTCACATAATGATTTTCACAGAGTTCAGGACCTGAATGGAGCAGAAATAATGAGCGCTAGTCATTATTGCAAATTATATCCTCCGCTCAGACCATCACTCAACTGATAATTAATCTAAATACCTTCAGCCTATAGACTTTGATGATTAGGATTAGACAGTACCCTATTTGTATGAACTAAATTACATCAGACTATATTCCCATTAAGACGACTTTAGTATCTTTTTGAAGAAAAGGAACCAAGGGAAAAAAGAAAATGTACAAATGGAGCCACTTAACCATCTCAGGGTTACTACATCTTCCTTATTGTGCATGAGTAACATGTTCTGTGCCTTTTTAAGGGAAATACATAATAGGTGCTATGAAATAAATGTATTTGAGTAGTGTCTTCAAACGACTCGGGTGACTGTTATCATATTACTCTTCCAGCAACTTCCAACCATCTCCTACTTTCTGCAGTGATTACAAAAAGACTCTAAAGACATGAGATTTTATTGCAGGAAATCAGGAAATAGAAATGAAGTTTCGTCACATTATTGTACTGAAAAGTTGTCATTTCTAAATTGAGTTTGATGGTCTCATATGCAGGATTTCATACTGTACATAACTTTGTCTGAAGTCAAATGGATTATAGTTATTACTTTGTGCCTGTTTCCTCCGGTTAATAGAATAGTTAAAGTAACATTTAGCTGAAGACCCATTGCTGCTATATAAAAGGCCGGCAACAGAATAATTAGGTGCTAGAAAACCATCTCATGAGGTAATTTAGTGCTTAATTGGTTACAATCGCCAGTAGATTGTAGGTAACAGGTGAAAAGATTAACCTAATGGTAGCCTTGATGGTTTTTATCTAGATGGCTCATTATAACATTAAACCATTTATTTTGGATAGCTCAATTTCCAGCTACAGCTGAACATTTGTTATGGTTTTGTTTATTTGAGTGAAGATAAATCAACGATAGACAAATGTATAGAAATGCTACGAAACTATATTTTAACAAGAACTGAATATGTTTCCATTTTAAGTAAGAACTGAATGCATAATGAACATAATCATTCCAAGTGAAATTATGCAGGAAACTAATAGTTTTACAGCTATTCAATGAGAAGTGATCAGATAGTTTATCAAACAATAAACGAAAAACTGGAGTCCATGTTTTTATCAAATTGAGTGTCAAATTAGGATTTTCCTTTTAAAAATATTTTAAATCAAATTTTCTAAGAAATGTGAGTTGGCGTTCTAATTTTAATCGACTTAAATGTGTTTAACGTTAGCTCGATTTATCATGTTATCACTATCAATTTCCATTGGCATGTCGTTTTCAGGGCTACAATCAAATGTAATCAATTTTTCCAACTTCTCATTTGTGGACTGACAATTCTATTTTTGTGTAAAAGCCCTTATTTGGGCACAGTGACCTTAGTGATAATGAATAAAATATTCTAGGATAATGAAAATAATACAATTTCAGCTCTGTGCCCTTCATTTGTGAAGAATGGCAACATGAATGTATGTAGCATCTGCAGCAGGAACATTTCATCTTTGCTAATTCATTTTTCATACCAGTCTGCAAGTTCTCCATGTTCAGCCGTCATTGTAATGGAAGGTGAAGGTGGCCTACATTGGAATAATAATAAATCTGTTCCTCTGAATACCTCAGACAATAGCCGAGCCCTGGCCTTTACAGAGTTGCAGACATGGGCCTTGAGTGTGCCGAGAGCCCTCTATTTTTAATTGGTGTCCAACACGCTATTGTTAAGGCGCAAGAGATAGAGGGAAGAGTAGAGGGGGAGAAAACACCCGTGTGCATCACTAGCACATTAGCTCAGCGCTAACACAGTGTCATTATAATTTGCTCTTAGTCTCACTGGCTAATTAGCTTGTCATGGTGCAGCAGGTCCTGCCGAGTATGTGGTCATTAGACTATAAGAGCAGAGAAATGAATGACAATCAGTGTTCTCCTGTCATCTTCTCCTCTCCTGTTAGACGATGACAGCGGCAGCACAATGCGCTGTCGCTTGAAATAATACATTTTTATGTTTTGTGGTGGTCAATAATGAGGACAAGAAAGCCCCCTTGTTGTGTTCGAGCTCACTGATCCAAAGCAGGACGGTTTGAAGGCCGCAGCTTGGTGACAGGAGTGTCATTGCAACAGTTTTGCAACCCGCCTGGCAGCGAGGAAGAAATGTTGTAATATTTACATTTATTGCAATCAAATGCATTTTAATATTAACAGCCTCTGAGCTTTATTAAACTAGAAGTGACTACTTACTTAGGGTACCTATTGTACTATTAATAATTCACCAACGCAGTAGTAAAAAAATGTACAAAAGCTGCTTGAGGGATATGATATTTTCATCTTTAATTACCAACAAAGAGCGGTGCTGTGCATGAATCTCCTGTGCAACACTGTCACAACATGGCTGCTTTGCAATGAAAATTAAACAGCCTGTTTTAATCATAGGAAGAAAGCCTAGTGCCAGCATCTTTTGTCTTTGTAACATGAGCTACAACTGAACTATTCATCACCTGATTATTAGTGCTGGTTCACATCACACCAAGGGTTGCTTACGCCTCAAAGGGAAAAACACAAAAGTGTTCTGGGCACCTGAGCAGATGGCGGAAAGTTATTAAAGAGACCTTGCAGCCCTCATATCAAGGCACCTGATTGAGGTTGGACAAACGAGTGTCTCCAAGTCGACTCATCTCCTGCCCTTCTGCTTGTACCTTACACAACTTCCTGCAAAGCCTCAGAAATAATTAGCGCCTCAACACTTGAATCAGAGACAAACTGAAAGTGAATAATAGATTAAAAAGCTCTGGGAGAACAACAGTGCTCAGTTCACAACAGTGGATCATAACGGAGTGATCATGCTGTGCAGGGCGATCTATACGTCAGGACAGCCACAAGCATAATGTACTAGTCAGTGGAGGTTAGAGTAAATAAAAATAGTACTCAATTAAAGGTATTGCTTCTTTAGAATTGTATTGACTCAAGTTAAGTACAAATAACTTATTGAGTAAGAGCTCGTAAATAAGTAGTGAGTAGCTTTATGACCTGGAGCCTGGTCTGGATGTTGGGTCAGAGATGTGCATGAGCCTCATCTGAAGGAGACATCTTCTGCCATGTTCTTGAACTGTAGTCTTTTGATGGGGCTTCTGGAGGTGGTACGGCCACATTTCCATTATATCTAGGATGCTATGATTGGCTGGACGCAGCGGCGCCGGATTCATTTCAGAAGTGGGGGGGCCAAAAAGTGCGTGTGTATGTGACATACTTGCCAACCCTCCCGAGTTTCGCGGGAGACTCCCGATTTCCTCCCGGGGTCATATTTATCCCGCATTTCTCCCGATTTCTGACTAAATCTGATTTGTGAGTCACGACCTGTTTCATTCTAACATAACGCTCCAAATGTTACTGTTTCCACTCGGACTTCAACACAGCTACAACATTGTTTGGTTTCCATGGTAACGCGTCTCTTTAGTAGCGCGCGCAACTGAAAGTCTGAGAGGGTGTTCAGCATGGGGAGGAAGATAGTCACAGAAAACAGAACAAGAATGGACAACTCTACCCTCTGCTCACTCCTTTCCTGTAAATTAGACTATACAGGTCCAGCCCACACATATGACAGCGCAGTTGCTCCATCATTCCATCTCTCCTTTTTTCCTGCTCAATACGCTCTTGTTTGACAAGCTGAATGTTGACTGTGTTTGACTGAAGTAAGCGCACTTTTTTTGAACACACTCTGTGAAAAGTTCCAGTTATTAACTCCGGTATTTACAGAGCTGTCATCTCCACATTTGGATTTGATGGATATCCATCGATCTGATTGATTATTATCGGAGCAAATGATCAAAGTAGTAACGGAGGGAAAATATTTTCGTTTGGATTACTGGTCTGGGGGGAGCTCGCGAGTGTGTGTGTGTGTATATACGTGTGTGTGTTTGTGTATTTTTGCCTTTGTGTGTATTGTGTTTGTTTCCCGGGGAATACACTCACGAGAAACACCGGCTGTTGTTATGCCTGCTGTGACGTAAAGTTACTCAGTTCTCCGCTTGTAATTATGCCGTTACAAGCTTCAAAGTTGTATTTATCATCTGAATTTGCCGAAACAAGTTTAATATTCTAAAAGCCAAGATTTTATTTATTTGAAATCAGATGAAAACGAACTGTAACGGACCCTGCCGTGTTATCTATGATTACTATACGCCTTACATTCATAATTTCAGCGGAGGGAGGGGGAGCGGCGCTGTGGAAGAGCAGAGTGGCGAGTGAGAGCTGTCATCTTCCCTTTACAAGCTTCAAAAATGCCTGTAGCTAATGAGATTGAATATAACAATAAAAAATAACAAACATATACACAGCTAGATCAGATGGCGTTCTTTTTAGATGCGACTTTAGAGTAGAGGGGAATTATTGAAACGGGATGTGTACAGTGTTCCGCGGCATCCGCTGCTGCGAGAATGTGGGGCAGGGCTGTAAAGTGGGGGGGCCAATGGCCCCCTGGCCCCCCTGCTTCCGGCGCCCTTGGCTGGACGGCTTATCTTATCTCTCGCTGTCTGAAAATCACTGTCATGCGTCTGAGCTCAGCTGAATATAAAAGTGATTTATAGCTAAATGTGGTGTGAAGTGTTTAGCCCAATGTAAGGGTGTAGGAGTACATATCTTTTATTTCATATCATCTCAAATGTAGCCACAAATCAACTACCCAGAAGTACAATTTATATTTAAAAATATATATATATACTTTACTACATGCAAAGAGTAAAAGTAACTATTGACATCTGTAATGCTGCGTTCACACCAGACGCGATGCGATGTTTGGGGGCAGAGACGCGTACAGACGCAAATTCGCTCCGACGGCGAGCATGAAGCTGTTGATGTGAATGTCGCGGCGCGATTGGAGGGGGCCGCGACAACCGCTCGAGGTCAATTTTTTTCAACTCGAGCGTCAAATTCCCGTGACGCGATCTCGTGGTAGCCAATCAGCGGTGAGGATCTCAGCCTGACGTCACTGACGTAGAACCACAAAAAAACAAAACATCAGCCGTTAGCTGTTAGCACTCAGAGTTCACAGCTCCTCATATCTGTTCAGAAACTGGACAAAAGTTAAACAAGTACAAACCACAGACTGTCTGTCATGGCGAATACAGTCGCTGGTTTATTTATGTCTGTAGGCCGTTGTTATGAGTGAGGACGGAGCATATACAACGTTAGCTTAGCCTGGTCGATCCGATCTTCATTCAGAAAACAAGTATTTTAAAAGGTTTTTCGCCTGCCGTCTTGTCTGCAGACTTGTCAAAGCATTAATTCATGGTTTTTACTAACCGGTATCAGTATGTTTTTACTTCGGCATCATTTTGAAACGTGTATTACAATTTAATCACGGTAAAATATGTTCATTTTGTTGTTGTAGTTGTAGCCCCCGAGCGAATATTCGCATCGCGTCCGGTGTGAACGCAGCAGAGATCTCAGTTGTCATCATGTGATCCAAGCATGGAATGTTGGAACCGCTCAGTTGTCATGGCATTAGTTTTGTAGTTCCAGTGTTCCATGCTTGAGTCATGTGATGGCACTGAGCTATCTCCATGACAACAAAAAGACAATGAGATTTAATTGAAAGTGTTGGGGATTTAGAAGACTTTATCTATCCTGGGGGAAATCAGGTTTCATGCTACGCCATTTGAGAGAAAAATAATAAAAATAATAAAATAAATAACACAAATATTTAGTAAAAAAAATAATTAAAAGATTTAAATACAAAAATGTATATAAACATAAGAAATGAAAGGGAAAAGGAGCACACTGATACACTAAACATATATATTGTATATTACAATATATACAGTAGTACATTAGTTCTTGAATGCATTTCATAATAACTTCATAATTAATTTTGGACACATTTCTTATTGTTCAATAAGAAATGATCTAAGCCAAATGTAAGCTTACCCATAAAAGGTTGAATTAAAGCACACTTTATCACTCACAAAATCTCTATTCCATTTCTACATGATACAATAATGCACACTTAGGATGCACAGGTTCACCTGCAGTATCATATCGTTTCTCTGGTTTGCGGTCATGCTTTTACTTCTGTTTCAATTATGTGTGTAGAGATCTTCTTGTGTATGCCCCCCATATGATGCGATCGAAAACACGTTAAGATCCTTTTAAACAACAAATTGCTACCACCTGACAAAAAAAGCCGCGGAGGCTGTCTCGGTGTCATCACAACTCACTGCTCCTCCTCCTCCTCTGCTCCCTCTCCTCCTGTTTCATTGTGTAAACATGACAGAACCCCCACTCGTTATCTGAAGCTGGAGACAGATGGAATTGGTGAGCGTTACAAGTGCAGCACAACAAGACAAGTGGGCAAGCTCGAGTCATTGAAGGAACAAATAGGGTTTTGTGAGAGGCTGTTTGGTTGGCACACTGGGGGACCAAGCCTGCTGATTTAGTCAACGTAATTCACCCTTTTTAACACCATATCTGAGTGAATCACCAGATGTTAAATTTAATGAAGAAGATTCACATCCACCACCGTTCTGCTCTGCCTCCCATGCAGGGGAGCAGAGCTATTTGCTAACAGGTTGTTTGTCTCACCTCTAAGCAAAATGTGCCTTCCAGTCATTACCACACTTTCCAAAAAAACTAAAAAAAGGAAGTAGAAACTGAATCTTTTTGGCCGTGTCTCAAATGCTGTTACGATTTGTGCCATCTCATTACCGAGCCAAGCTAAATAGGATGATGTCAAATAGAATGTGTTCTGCATCTCCTTGAAAGCTTGCCAATATAATAATTCTCACTTGTGTTTTATTGGCAAGAGGGGAGAGAATTAGATTAACCTTTACTATTGAACCGAAGCGATAAAATCCAAATGGGGCTGGCTTGGCAAATAGATTTAAACTTATTGATTTCTCATCATTTCCCTTCTCTCAGTCATTGATGGGAAAAAAACACCCCTCATAAAACACCCTGCATTTTTACGATAAGTCGCTTTTTGGTCTTTGTATTTAGATAAATGATGGAAAAATTAAATTAGAGGTTCTATCAATCCAAGCGTAAGAGCATTTTCTCATTAAGGGGCACCTGCTTGAATCCCCAGCGCTAATAGAAAATGTCTCAGCACTGTCATTTACCTTCTTTCTGCATATTTTGTATGATATTACATCCTTTTATTTAGTTAATGTTAAACCCAAGGACCCGATTGCTTTGAATAAACAGATTTTTGTCCTGGACATCTTTCTGTTATGTAAAATTACCACCTGCTTCAAAACACCAACCGATCCAAGTAATGTTGCCAAGGATTAAATAGAACTGTACCACTTTAGTTTTTGGCATCTTTATATAAAGATACATTACATGAATTTGTTATTTTTCTTCCACCTCCTGGTTGACAATTTGGAACTCACAAGCACCTGTAATACACCGATATTACTCAGTTTTTACACTATTACACCCATATTACACTGTTATTAAACCCATATTACACCCATATTACAGCAATATTACACCATTATTACACCATTATTACACCCATATTATACCAATGTAATGTTATACTGTTATTACACCCATATAACATCAATGTTACACCCATATTACACCCATGTTACAGCAATATTACACCATTATTACACCCATATTATACCCATGTAATGTTATACTGTTATTAGACCCATATAACACCCATATAACATCAATGTTACACCCATATTACACCGTCATTATACTGGCATTACACCCATTTTACACACAGACACAGACTGTCAAATGACTGTATCTCCCAGGTTACAAAAACCATTAAAGGTCTAAGATTATCAACATAAACACAGAATTATCAAACGTTTTTCTTCAGAAACTGTGGTTGTAACATGAAATGCAGGTGCTTCAAGGCTTTTCAATCCCGGTAATGATATACTGTATCATCAATATCACGACTAATTACATTTCTTAATCGTAATAATTAGTTCTTTAAAAAAAATGATTTTCCCATACTTTCATCGCTAGGTAAATGGGCAGTTGTAAATAGGACTATTGCAGGACTTTTTTCTACGTCTATTTTTAAACTGCTTGTTGCATAAAATTGCCTTGTCCGTGTTGCAGGTTCAGCCTTCATGATGATGAATACGTCGGGACGCTTTGCAGGGCAGAAGGCTCTGCTGCTGACACCCCAGCTGAGGGAGAATGACACCCACTGCGTTACCTTCCACTACTACATAGGAGGCAGAGACAACAGCCACCCAGGACACCTGAACGTCTACATCAAGGAGAACAACAGTCCCATGGGGATGCCGGTGTGGAACGTGTCCGGCTCGGCCACCCGCTCCTGGGGACAGGTGGAGCTGGCCGTCAGCACCTACTGGCCCAACTTCTACCAGGTGAGGAAACCCAGAGTGATCCCACATTCTTCTCTTTGCATAATGTGTCATCACAAAACTAGGTTGCTCATTGTAAGCAGCCCTTTATTACCAAGCCAAAGTCATTAAAGCCTGCCTCGCGGGTTGGAGCAAGAAAAATGTATTATTTGAGAAGGTCCAAACAATTGCACAATGGCCTATTCAACACACCTACGATTATTGATTTCTGGGGCTACCGCTGTATCCATGGTAATCTGTTCTCTCTCCCTGCCATCTGAGCCTGTTCTCTTTTTCCATTTCTGAAAACTCATTTTCACTTTCCAATGCACATGACTGCTGGTAGGCGCAAGGTGATTTCACACTTGCCTGGCTATTAGTCTTCACTGGGGCTTGTTCCACGAGTCCACCAAATGTTAATTGATGCAGAGAGACCCCTTAACCTCCCAATGGGAGATGTTCCCTTGGTGAATTATTTCATTATGGCCTGAGCTGGGCCACAGTGGAGCTGAGGGGAGTTCTCCTGCTTGCTCATCATAGCCAACCCTGATAACTTGGTTAACAAGGTACACCGCTGAGCTTTCTCACTGCTGAATGCAAGATAGGAGCCTTAATGAGAGGCACATGGACAAAAGAAAAAGAGAAGAGGGGGAAGGCAACAGGATTTTGACCCTTGCCTGACATAATGATGCAAAGCTTATCTGGATAAATGTTTTTTTCAGATTTATCCTGTGCAGACCTCAGTGGCTAAAGCAACATGCAAAAGTCCAAGCTCTAGCCATCATTGACACCATTACAAAAATAGGGAAATTAATCTTTTCTTTATATTTTTAATTTGTTTATATAACACTTTGACTGTAGCTTTGCCAAAACCAAGCAAGCTACACCTTTTAAACATAGTGTTCTGCTTTTGAAATCCATGTTAAGTTTAGTGACGCTTGAATATTTGACATGTTGTTCACAGTGGGTTTCTGCAGAGTTCTGTACAAGGGTTGAGCATCTCAGCCCGAAATGATGTGTAATGTTTCCCAGTGAGCTCAGGGAAATTCCCAGCGTCTGTTGCCTCTTAACCCCCAGTGGAAGGTCCGTCTCTGTTTGTAATTGTTCCAGACCCAAAGTGACAACATTGGTAAATGTGAGGATGCTAATGATATTAGCGCCACTCTCAGTAGAGAAAAGAGAGACCAATGCTTGAAATTGTCACTAATTAACAACATGGCACTAATTATAGGTATCTTTAATTGCATGGTAACCTACGCTATCGTCAAAGGGAAGCCACCTGATACTGGGAAATTATTTTTTAATTACCGGTAAGTATTTTAGTCGTCATGAGCCCCTCAGCCTTTCATAATTACTCTTCTGTCAGGTCATCCCTAAAACTTTTAATTGAGATTGTCATGCATTTCCAAAGCGGCTGAACACTGGCAAAAACTTTAACTTCTAATAAATGAAATGTGTCTAAATAGGGTCTGCACATCGCTCAAAAATATGTACTATGTGCATAAGACGAACACCCAATATTAATCCTGATGAGAGAGAAAAACCCAAATGTCCTCATCCGTCTTGATTTCAATACAGTAGAGCCATTGGCAGAGCTAATCAATCCTGCTGTAATGTAGTACTTAGCCAAGTCCCTCAGGGATAGCCAGAGCGATGATGTAGACATTCAATGTCGGGTCACCACGTGTCTCGCCGGCAAATGAGAACAGTGAACTTTCCTGTGACACCAACAGCTTTCGTCCCATGTGAATATTTTCAGTCTGTGGGTCAGGCCCAATTATGCACTGCACTATCATTGATGTTAGAATCAATTATATCACAGCTATTAGGCAAGCTGACTGATGTCTGTTGCACAAACAAAGGATTTCAATTAGAGAGTGGGGGCTAGTTCATTTGTCTGGTGGTGATATATGGAGTGGTTGGCCTTTTAATTTCCTTTAAATTAGCCTGTAATGAGGCCATAATTGGCACCCAAGACATTCACTTTCATATTTCATGAGGCAAAAAAAGAAATGTATAATTAGACAGCCTTATCTGAAGGCATCCTGCCTCCCTGATGACAATGGTAACTATCTCCTCCTCTACATTCCCCGGCTACAAAAGGAATCTCAGAGATGTAAGTGTGTGCAGCCTAGCTACGGCTAGCAGAACATCTGTGTCTGTGTGAGACCATATACAGAACATTTCCATTAATATATATATACCATTCACTGGGAGATATAGGCGTATATTTAGTGAGTAATGGCATGCGAAACATGTGTAGTGTGAGTGTGTGTGTGTGTGTGTGTGTGTGTGTGTGTGGCGTAATGAGTCTGTACCACACCCTGGGTTTGGGAAGGGACTGGCATTCTTCTTCCTTTTTTAACACAGTGCAGACCAGCGAGTACATAACTCTGACATTCTGCTGGGACACGCCCTCTGACGGGGCTTACGACCATTTGTTTTGCAGCAAATTTTGGCCCTTAAAATAGACTCATGGTAGTCCTACTTGGCACAGTTGTAGTTGATTTCAGATTTCTGTTGTCAGAGATAGCAACAACATGTCAGCAACGTAACACTAGACACAGAGCAACTGTTGAATGCAACAAGCATACGTTCACATATGTTCACACTTAAATCTAGTGGCATCTGTGAATGCAAAGATATATTTTTATTTTTATATTCTTGGTTTGAGGCGTTTTCCTTTGAGATTTATATGCTAGTCAACAGGTTTTTTTTAGAGCCTATTTAAAAAGTAGTGCTTAAAATACTGTGAACAATAAAACATAATTTAGGTAATAACCAAGAGCCACTTGCACCCGTTGTATAAGTTAAAATGTTGCCTAGTTATAATTTATTTTGCTAATAAGATATTTAAAATTAAAACCAGTAGCACCACACAGTATATTCCTATGTGTAGTGTTTGTAATTGTTTACCGATAAGTGAAAAACTGAGCTAGCTAACTTAAGCTTGACCATTAATTACGTTATAACTTAACTATTTTATTTGGATCACAGCTTGTAATGCAGCATTGACTTCCTGTTTGCATATTTAATTGCTTTGGATTTGACATCACTGCAGAACAACAAACAGGTTTACAGATTATGCTTAGTCTCTTTAGAACTAGCTATTAAGTTTAAAGAACATTTAAGGGACTTACAGATAAACCTAAAGAAAGGTATAAGAATGGGAATGTTCATGTCATACAATGCACAAGTAAAATCCCATTCACCTGCATTGTTTTGGGGTAAAAGCACCTGAATAACTGATTAGTGAATGATATCTCAACCGTGTCTCTCCCCACTATGTGTTTGTCACCGACTGTGTGCTAAACGTCTCAGGGCTCAAACTTAATTTAACACTTGCATGTCATAGCACCTTTCAACTGTGACATATTGTGGAAATAACGTCAGTGGCCCGCAGCTGTGTGACCAGCTGCGGCCCAGCTAAGAGCAGATCGCATTAGCAGGAGCTGGACTTCCCTTTGCACACGGGCAGCCTCACTCAAGTGCCATTTGAAGACATCTGCCCATTTATCATTGGTGTTATGAGTGTCCTCTGTCCTCCTCAGATTGTGTTTGAAGCCGTAACCTCAGGGCAGCGTGGCTTGCTGGCCATCAAAGACGTCGTGGTCCAGGGCCACCAGTGCAGTAAGTCCTTTTTTCCCTTCGCCATAAAAGAATATCATCAAACATTCATTGTCCTTTCCATGACACCCTCCCAAATACCTGTATCGCTGTTATATTCAAGGCCTCCCAGTCAAACAAAGGGCCTTCAAACAGTATGCTACAGTCAATCCAAAGTGTAAACCTCCCTCCTCATAGCTCCCTGAAGATTTATGAGCATACAGACGACATGCTGAAGTGTGCTCAGGATATAATGTTGGAGTGGCTGTGTTAAATCTATCCTTCGAGAGATGGGAGGAATGGCGTAAAAAGGATGAAAAAACAAATACACTTGCTGCTGCTTGTGTTTGGATTCCACAATTTTTCTCCTCCCTCAAGGATATTCAGTGCAGCATCTCCTCTTTCAGATGTTCAGAGTTCTGCTTCCCTCGCTGAATATACTTTAGAGTGCGCTGCGGAGCTAATGAACATGTAATCAGTCGCATATTTAGATTTTTTTCCGCTTCAGCTTTTGGGATAGGCTGCTGCTGTTATAAAACAAGGAAAAGGGATCTTCAGGATATGTCATGTCTATGCTTTTGAGTACCTTGAGTCATGCTACTCCATATGGCTCTTCTTAATCTTATACAAAGAGATTTTCACACTCTACAGTCTAAGTCTAAATCAATACCACACGGGTTTTCATTAATTGATTTATACTTTACCCCTCATAGCCAAAGTATCAAGCTCTAATTGTGAGGCGCTAATGACCTGGTAACCATTAGAAAGCAGCTGAATTCCTACAAATGTTATGTCAATAAAATGGATTTATATAGCGATAGGTGTTGCATATAAATGTATTTGAGTAAATCAATGAGGCCTTGCGACGTGATCAATGTTTAAATGTGTGAAAGTGTGCTTGGATCAATAACCCGCTCAGTGGCAATAGGGTTTATTTGACTGATAAGCAAAGTGATCAGAGAGACTCGTCGGTGGAGCGCAGCCAATCATTTTCTATTTATACGACCATGTGGAATATCTAGCACAAAGGTGTGATTATGCCACTGGGTGGTCTGCCTCTTCTTTGCATCATTAAAGAAGACATTAGCGATGAGAAAAATAGATTTGTCTCTTTTGGCACTGGATGGATTGACAGGACAAAGTTATAAAGGAGGTGTAGTTCAAAGACGGGCTTGTAAAATATTAAGTAGAAATGAAAGTCTTGATGATGAAAGTGATAGAATTAGCTTTTGCCAAGTCTTTAGAGATTTGGTTATGTTTTGAATCAAGGTCACTCCATTGAATTGCCCTATTTTTCTATGCAGAATAGCGGTGCTAATCAAAAATGTTCTACATAAGTTACTTTCTATGCAGTCAGTCTGCATACTGATAATGAGCACAGTCTGAAAGAATAATGCTTGGGAAAAAAATACCCTCAATCTATGAAAGGATGCATTTTAAAGACAGTGTTTTTGATCGGTGCACGATGGCCTCTGGTGCCTCATTTCAAGGATTTTGGTGGAAATCTTCCGCACAAAGCGATGTTGCCCTCCGGCGCTGACGGGTATCAGAAAGTATAATAAAGAGCAATATCCATTCAAACATTTTGCATACAAATCTTGGCACAAGAGTTACAAAGTGGGTAACGCTTTAGACACAGGAGCATGGACCTTGATGCAGACACAAGCACCACATTTTTAGTGATTAAATCTCACAAATATTTGATGGAGAAGCAATGCTGCAACTCAGCATTCACTCTTAAATGACTTTTCTGCAGATCTCTGATAAATATTTGCATTTTTTCTCCCAGTGAACACACCTCACTTCCTGACCATAAAGGGAGTGGAGGTAAACGCTGGACAGACGGCATCTTTTCACTGCACTGTCAATGGACGCAAAAGGGACAATTTCCGCCTCTGGCTTCAGGTGAGATCCATTTTCATGCTTTAACTTACACTCTAAATCAAAGACTAAATCAGAGGGTGGGATCAGTATTATAAGTGTGCCCTCTGGAAACGAACGTGCCTCACTGAAAAGACCCTACTGTCTGAATATGTAATCGTATGATCCTCAGTGCTGTTGTCTAAGAAGGCTGCAGGCTTATTTCCACTGTAAATGGGGATATTAGAAATGTAGCATATGCTATTTAATTTAGCAAGCTCTCAAATAAGTCATGATAATGCATAAGATGGGGTTCCCACGCACTATGAAAAAGTATGGAATTGGATTTGTAATAATTTTAAGGCTTGATGGGATGGGCTTTGTGTTTCCAGAGTATTGAGTTAGCTATTTTCTTACAATGTTCAACTGTCTGTGCTGAGTGTTTAGCAACAATGGGTAAATCAAAGTTTCCCAACAGCTGGGTTATTGTCAGGGCAAAATCAGTGTCGTCTTAAACTTGCATCTGAAAAAACAAGTACATTTCATTTGAAAATGTGTAGGAACCCTGATAAGTTCAAAATCTGATTTAAGGGGAAAATATCTTTACTGGATGACTAAAATTAATGCCGACGCTAACAACCCATAACACTGTAGAGATAATTGCACTAGTTCAACAACTCAAAGTGTATGGATCACATGGTTGGGTAAAAGAAGAGGGTAGCATAAGAATGAGGCGAGAGCTATTTTGTTATTTATAACATGTTTAACCTAATTACATAGAGCCAAATGTAAACCAGTTTCACCACAACCATAGACAGTACATCTTCCTGATTGGCTGACAACTGTCTGTTTAAATTGCAGTTACCTCAAACATACTTCTGGTTAGCAGTTTCACCACAGCTCTAAATGATAAAGGATATAAGGAAACAACTGACAAGGTGGCAGTGAAGAAGAGGTGCCATGGGACACTTAATCGTGTACAATGGACAAAGTATAGCATTTCTACTAATAACAATACTCACTTTTAAAAGTTGCTTTGAGGAAAAACAAGTGGCTTTTTTAGTTAAATCATAAGACAAATCCCACATTGCTTTATATTGCCCTTGTGTTTTCACCTGTTCCCAGATTTCCAGAGGCCTCTGTGTCTGGGGGGGAAGGGGATTACAGTTGTTTTAGATCACCGCAGTATGGTCTTAACCTATATAGATGTTAGCTCTGTGGAAACCGTGTACTATATCCGGCAAAACTGAGCTGCACAGCAGTCTTGAATTGACCTTGTTCTGAGCAGCAAAGGTACTGCATCTGGCAGACATAACCCCGCCGGCTCTGCTGCTAAGCACACTGTCACACATGTGATCAGTGGGAGCATGACGCTGGGTAAAGGTCCTCTGCCAGGTACTCCATCATTTTAACAAACACGTCCTCATTAGCACAGGAGCTGGAAAACAAACATTAAGTGAAGTCCCCCGATGACAGTAATGAAGAAATATTTCTAATGAACAAATGTCCCCCATCTGCCTGCTGTGAGGGGTGACAGCTGGGGAGAGGTGTGTGTGTGTGTGTGTGTGTGTGTGTGTGTGTGTGTGTGTGTGTGTGTGTGTGTGTGTGTGTGTGTGTGTGTGTGTGTGTGTGTGTGTGTGTGTGTGTGTGTGTGTGTGTGTGTGTGTGTGTGTGTGTGTGTGTGTGTGTGTGTGTGTGTGTGTGTGTGTGTGTGTGTGTGTGTGTGTGTGTGTGTGTGTGTGTGTGTGTGTGTGTGTGTAAAATTATAGGACGCGCACAAGAACAGACAACTCAACCAGAGTTTCTGTAACACAAAGGTCAGGCCACTTTGCTTATTAAACCTTTCCATTTTTTGGGCTCACTTGTGTCTTTGTCTCGGTTCCAAACAGGGCATCGGTGGACGGGAGGCTCCGATGAAAGCCACAAAACCTTGGAACAACCGGCGCTTCATTGGCACTTTTGATGTAGAGAACACAACCAAGGGTGACTCGGGCCGCTACCGCTGCATCGTCCACTCAGACAAAGGGGTTGGAGTGTCCAATTATGGCGAACTAACCATAAAACGTGAGTATTGGTCCCAGATCAGAGAGAAAACAAAGCCTATCTGAACCAACTCGGCACAGACAGCATGAATGCTTTTCCATCCACATGACCTCTACACACACAGCAAAGTCAACAGGAGATAAACAGGAAGTGCTCTGTGTTCGTCCTCTAAGGCGATACTAAAAATACACGCTTTTTATGTTGATTTGTTATTTAGAGGACTTTAATACTTACCCTGTAAAGGCTGTCCTTGACTGAGCACAATTCCACCTAAAAGATCAAAAGGGTTTACAGTAACCTCTCTGATATTTCACTCCTGCAGTCATTTGATATGAATTTATGGAGTCGTCTGAAACTAAATCCAGCAAGGCCTCACTTTCCTACAGCCCTATAGCCCGGTAATGGCCTTCTATATTTCTTCACCTCAATTTTCTCCCTGTGCTTTCAATTGAATTTACTGCCCCGATTTTTTCCATTCTTTTTTTTTTTTTGTCTCCAAGCTTTCTGTGATTGATAGGTTTAATCCTGGCTGTCCAGATCGAGGTCTGTCAATCATGTGAGAATGGCCGGGCCCAGACAGAGCAGAGTGAAGAGGGAGATAAAGTCTCTCTGCCTGAGTGTATCAGTGGGTTTCAGTGGTGTACTCAAAGAAAATTTACTGACACACTGGAGGCACTCAAAACCACACTCGTGCATAAATTCAGCAACACAATCACTCGCACTTACACATACTCGCCAGACGGCAATGTTTTGCTGATCGCTGCTTTCAACGTGTTACTGCGTTTATTTTTATACAATACAAACCAGTAGTTTGTGTAGAGTGTAGAGAGCCTTTTTCATAAATATTTAAAATATTTCTAGATTCAAGGATTCATCAAATCTTTTAATGCATCTCGCTTTAAGTTCTGCAGAGATGTCACACCTCGATGACTCCGGCATAAGCCAACTCGTCGCAGCAAGAAAAAAGAGGCGCTTTCACGGTTCTAAGTGTCACACATAAAAAAAAAGGCTGATACGTCCTCTTATCGTACCAGTCATAAAACAAGTGCTTAACCCTCCCAGCAATGTGTCTGAGTCGTAAATCCTCCTTAAATGTGTATTCACCGCTTCCGTGCCTCGTTTTTAGAAGAGTGACCGGAGTGGTTCTGTGGATTATGAGCCGGCTACAGTCACACAGTGGCTCGTCCCCCCCCCCCCCCCCTCCCCTCATTACCATACACTGCCTTTTTCTTCAACATGCGGAGAGTGAATGCTTGATTATCCCAGATAATCACTTCTGCCTTTCATGCCAGTATTCAGTCAGATTTATGCGCCCGTGTTGAAGTGCGCTGCATGTATTTCCTGAGCGCCATACGGATTGGGCCAGTGCAGACCCCTTATCCCATGCCCCCCCCCCCTTGTGATGGGCTCTCCTGTAGTGCAGCCAGTGGTTCTGAAAGGGCGATAATTACTCTCTGTCCAAGAGCTGGCTCCTTTCTTGGCCTGGTTAGAATCACCTGGAGCCCGCAAAGCTTTTCGCTGTGCTCCAACACAGTATTCTGGGCTGTGCTCCTAACTCAAGGCTGATGAGGTGCGGCCGTGTCAGCACTAATGAGAATAGCCACCAAGAAATCGAAGGCCGACCAGTCAAGCTTTCATTTTCCTGGTACCACCTCTGCTCTTTCCTATCAGGACAGGATCAATTCCTACAACAACGTAATGAGGACCTCTTGCATCTCAGAAAGAGCGGCTCAGTGAGAGTAATGAGCAAATGAAAGAAGGATTCATAAAAATGCAAGTCCAACCAATTTAACAACACAGCAGAGGGGCTGTTCTTATTATTGCCTTCTGTGTGGAGGATGGGAAATGGGTGGCCATTTACCAAAGTCTTATAATGCTGGAAGGATAAGTTGATTATTTAACATATTAAGGAAAATTGCCAATGACTTACTTGCATCATCTTATAAAATAGGAGGATTCTCTGTCTAATATTATTGTCAATTTAACATATTTGTGTTTTAGACTGTACAGTAGGTTAACGAAACAAGCAAAGTCAAGTCACCACCTTACTTTCATGAGCATACAAATAAATGAGTCACAGTGGCAGTCACAGTATGTTGGTTCTCAGTATGTCTTTGCCACTCAGTATGGGGACCATGTGCAATGCATGGCAGTGTGACTGATTTTCGTTGCATGTGCATGAGTGTGCATGCTTGCATTCTGGCAGGCAGGCAGGTGCGGCGGTAGAGGAGAGCGCAGCTGTCGCCAGGCCGCTTGCCTGTCTGGTCAACATCATGACAACAGCTGCTCGCTGACCCTCTCGTATGGCCGCCACCGTCATCTGCGCACTGTGAGCCATCTCCAGCCAGCATGGAGATCAGTTGGTAGACCTTTCCAGGGCCCAACTGCTGCGAGGCTGCCTCGTGAGGCTTAAACACAATGGGAATTTAGTTGTTAATATCCCAAAGTGTTTTAGCACTTGAGAGTATTTCATACCGGTAATCCGTTATTTCCAGTGCGTCGGCCATGGCTGTTGAACAGAGGATTACTGCACCTACAGGAATTATTTCATCACTGTAAGCCGCTGTTGCCTTTGTCAAGCAATAACTTTCCAAAGTTAAATGAAATGCCTATAATACAACATTCTGCTTAGTTGTATTGTTACATAAATGGTCTCAAGTGAAAAATAGGATTGCTTGGCAGCAGGGGCATCTATGCATAAAAGTGAAAAGCATTTCTCTATAGTAAAGGAGTGTTAATTACATTTCAATGGCTCTTACTTGATACTTAACTGTTACTTGTGAATTTAAATATTATTATGTTGCTTGCCAAGTTGCTAAGTTTCTCACCCTCTGAATCAGTCACGTCTTAGTCAGCAGCTAAAATCTTTGTCACATTTTGCATCACAGGGTGTTATCATAAAATGAATGTGTTGACAAATGTGTCAATAAAATCTGGTAACAACCTACATGGCCCTCTCCGCCTCCTTATGTTAGGACTTTTGTGTTTTTTCAAATTACAAAATTTACTTTTAATTTGGTTCTTTGAAGAATAAAGATGCTTATCAAGCAAAAAAATAAATGACATGTTGTCTTCTAATCGCACATCCCATCTGCTTTTTCAAGAGAAATAATAAAAGCCAAACAATTACAAAAAAACCTGAGGTCTTTGTTTTCTGAAGCAGAAATTGAGAAAAAAAATTTTTTTACATTTATTCTTTTGGATGTTTTAAAATATTACAAATGCCAAGCACCATTATAACCTCAGTATTTTTAATGGACCCATTTTACTACGAGGGAGGCCATTCACAGTGAGCCTGTGCTGCTTTTAGTTGTTTAATTAATCTGAGCATATTGCCACTTAATTCAGTTAAATCCCTTTTAAAACAAAACAACAGACCACAAAAGACCATCAAAACAAGCCAATGGTTGAAGCCAGATTTTGGATCTTGTCATCCTTTTGTCTGGCTCCAGCATCCAGACTGCGTGTCCAGAGAAGTCCTGTGGGATAAGCTGGTTCGCTTTAGGTGATGTTTGACAGCAACACTGGGAGTTTGGATTAGTGGGAGTTTAGGGACCGGCAACTGAGGTCAGCGTACGGTAACCATCTGCTGGGGGAGATCCTCCAATTCTCTGTAGGACAACAGCCCTAATGTGCCTGGAGACTTCTCCCTCTCCATGACAACTCCACAAGAAGCAGCCAGACGACTAATGGTATTATTCTGTTACACGTGTGTGCTCATTAGAGCTACTCACCGTGGCCTCTGGGACACGAAGCTATTGTAGTACATGATAAGGGTAGATTCCTAAGCAACACTTTGACTGTGGGTTTCTGGTTGCACTAGGAGACATGAAAGACATGCTGGTTAGATAATAGATAGTGAAGATGTCCTTATTTTAAAATTGCAATGGTGGAACAACCATCTTTGTCGAATGTGACTTTAAAAAGTGAAGATAGGAATGTAGAATTTAAACTTTTAGATGTTAGAAGTTTATCCTAACCTCAAATGTTCCTGCAGCATCCCTTTGTCAAGAGTTAAACCTAAAGAAGAACTCAAATGTTCACAAATTGCTTTCAGATGTTAGTAAATAGAGTATGGAAAGAGTTATCTTAATTAAAAACCATAGGCAGTTTACTATTCTGAAATATCACAATTTGTAGTAATTGTGTACGTTTAATCCATTTGTAAAGGTGACCAGAAATCACATTTGTACAGCGAGTCTGTTTGACACAAAAGACTGCAGCACAGATGACAAAACACTTTGAAACTGTTTGAATTGAAGTGCAATCATTGTGTTTCTGTCACTAAATCGCTGAAATTCGCTCTTTGTCTAGTTTAACCTTGGTTTTGAACAGCAATGCGCAAAAAATGTGTCATTGTGCGAGTTCACGAAATAAACAAAACAAGGACCCACTCAGAAAAACAGCTCCATGACACCAACTGAGGACTAAAAGTTGACAATACCTTAACTGAACTCTAGATCGGTTTAAGAAATATGTACATATGATTGATTTCCTACAACACCCATTCATATTCAGCTCTTTGGTATTTGAAATTTGCTTTCACAATGACATTCACATTTACAATATATTTACTGAGACATTTGTTAGAGACTGAATCATGTTGTAAAACTAAGTTAAAGAAGCACTGTTAAGCTTTTTGGTGTTTTCCCTATAGTGTGCTATATAGGTTTTTGTGTGCATGTAAATGGTCTGCTCAGGCTAAACTCCAACTCTCCCCTTTAACATAGCTGTGATTTGGGCTTCCCCATCAATTATTTTTACCTTTTCAGAATGACAAAATACCACAACAGTCATGAATTGAGAGATTAAACCAGACAAAAGATATGACAAGTAAAGTAATGGTCAATTAACAGCGACTATTCCTATAGATTTAAATCAATACATTGTTGAATAGAAGTAGCATTTGCCAAGGTTTTTGTGACTCTAGTTGTGCTACTGCTGATGAGATTCCCCCACAATGCTGGAACTATTGATTGCTACTGGCTCTTCTTGAATACCTCGATAATTGGGAAACATGAATATGTTCTTCATTTGCTGCAGAAGAATTTTGATTGTGTTGATTGTTCGAAAGAAGTAATTGATTTTGAGCATCTTGTTTGCTTGGTAAAAAAATTTCTTTATGTTTTTTTGTTGGAATGTCACTGCTTTTTACACAAATAAAAAATCAATTGATTGTTTTCCCCATTTCCAATGTGTTTATTTTAACATCAATCAAATCTTTTTGTTTCACAAGAGCCCCCAGTGCCCATCGCACCCCCCCAGCTGACTGCCGTCGGAGCCACCTACCTTTGGATCCAGCTCAACGCCAACTCCATCAACGGGGACGGTCCCATCACCGACAGGGAGGTGGAGTACCGCACTGTTTCCGGCACCATGTACGACCTGCAGCCCGTAGACAAGACCACACACAAGATCGGCCACCTGGACCCTGACACAGAGTACGAGATCAGTGTTCTGCTGACCAGACCTCTGGAGGGAGGCACCGGAGCGCCCGGACCCCCTCTGAGGGCCAGGACCAGATGTGCAGGTGAGGTCAAACACACCATTACTTACAAAGCACAGCTGGGATTTGAGAGAACTTGTACATTATGTTGTTTCTCAGTGGCACAAGAACAGGCTTAAAGAACTGTACAGACATCATGTTGTAGATGTGTGTTATACTGTATCACACCCACACTGTTTTCTTAAGCTTTGAGCGAGAATTAAACAGAAACACCAAAGTAATTCATCCACTTATTTTCAAATATGTTGAACCTACATTTCTCAACATTTTGCAACTCATTTGAATCACAGTGCAGATAAATACGTTATTTTAAATCTATGACACAGCCTTGGTAAAGGTCGGCTCACTCAAGAGTGCCGTTTTAGTTATCATCTTGAGTTCCAAGGTTTATTCCAGAGTTACAGTACGTACCATTATTGTAGAGAACATTTTTATTTAGCTAAGGTTGCTATGTCAACACATGCAGTGTGCCATTGCCTTTGGCATGAAGTTAACATCCAACAGCCTGGACTTTATGTATGAGCTAAATTAACTTTGAAAACCAACCCTAAAGAATACCACAAGTAACCGGTGAACAGGTAATAATTGAGGTACTACTGCTAATTCACAATCCATTGGTAGAAACGGTCTATTATAACCAAAGTAAGAGCTGCTTTTGTATTCTCTAATGAAATGTGCTTTTAATCCCCGTCTCTGTACGATGCTTTGTCGGCCTGTCAGTGGGTTCTAGGTTGCTGAAAATTGTCATGGAGGTCAAGTTTTTGTAAGGTTGTTTGTGTGTCAATGCACTAACATGGGGATTCATATGTGTTCACAGCTGGTGCAAATTCCACTTGTTTCTTTCTCGTTACAAATACATTTCTTCAAAGTTTTATTTTAGACAGTCCATTCAGAATTCGTTTTGTAACAGACCTTGCAAAACAACACAAGAGTTGGCGAGCAGCTCTCTCTGAACTCTGGCTTGATAATTAATGACCTGTCAATCACACATCAAACATGCTGCCCAGGGAAGAGCAGGATTTGGAGCTTTTGATATCTGTTAGAAGATCATTTGCAAATGTGATAGCCAGAATAAAAAACAAAGTTAACTTTTACTGTCAGCTATTTGAACTGTTCCAAAGAACTCCTCTCTTGTACAAGAGAAAACAAATAAGCGAAAAAGAGAGAGGTTCAATTGAATTTGTAAAATGTCTGAAAAAAATTAGCAGTTCAAGCCTTCCATTCATTCAGCGGTTAATTATTATTTTATTAGTATTGCCTTAGGCTTGTTGTATTTGCGTTTGCACAATCCCTTTTACTTTTGCAACCAAAACATTCAAAAAGATTCACACTTTAACAAATCACCCCCTGCTTACAATAAATAGCCATCAGGGCTCCATTGTTGGTAAACTCCATTGTGTTTCCTCTAAAGTCTCATTGCGTTTAAAGTAAATAACTGCAGCTTACAATTGCCCAACATATATCATTGCCATTTTACTTCGGTAATGTTTTTTTCTATAGTAGACAAAGCCCTCTGTGTTTCCATTTTTTCCACCTATAGATCTTCATTAAGATTGTTGGCATACGGACATAAATAGTCTTTTTAAGTAATGAATTCTAGCTGAGCACCTGTGCATACTGTTTAGGCATAGCAGAATAACTGCAAATACCTATAAACCAGTGGAATAATAACACGTTTAAGTAAACTCTTTCAACACATCCCTTAGTGTTGGGAACATCTGTGTGTCAACATAATTGATATGATTTATGGCTTTCTCCAGACATACAGTAGATCTTGAAACCACCCTGCCACATGGTTGACTTTATAAATACTTGTTTATTCATCTTAATTCTCATTCTGAAGTTCCTGCGAGTTTCCTAATTCATCAGCAACACAGATTGATATCATGTGTGCGACAGAGTGGCACCTTTTTACATTTGGATCGTTACATTGCTGATATACTATGGGCTTTTCAATCTCAAACATGTACATAAACACTTTGAGAGTGCCTGATGATATTGTACAAATTGCCCTTCTCACAACATTAACCAGCTAAATTCCCATGCCGCACTAGGATGCCAACTCGGGGAACAAAACAAACCTAGCCTCAGCATTTTCCCAGGCTAATGCCGTGTGGTGTCCAGAGAAACGCTGATGAAAATGGGATTTTTCTCCCCTCGTAGCCCAGGGTGTAACCCCCTCTCCCCACTGTGAAGGTCATGAGCTCATTCTTTTTTAGCCGGGCTGATAGGGATGAATGGCACTACCTGTGCAGCCTTTCTGAGTCGGGCACAGCTTCTGCGGGGGTCCTAACCCTCGGCCACCCCGCCGGCCGCAGTCGGGGAGATTGATGGCCCCGACTCCTGAAGTGTGTTTGAGGAAGCAGCTCTTGATCTTGTCCGGCACTCTGCTGGTCTTTGCCACTGACAGGCTGGGCCTCGGCAGAGCTCCTAATTGAACGGTTAAGACTCACAGGGCTGTGTGATACATCACTGTTGATACAGGCAGGGCCGAAGTCTCGCTCCCCCTCTCCCTGCACTGCTGTCTGGAGGCACTAATGGAAATCTGTGGCCAGTTTAGAGCAATGTCTCTCATATAATTACTCATAGCCATGCCTTTGTCACTTCACAAACTGAGCAATGTTTCTGATGACAAAGGATGTTTTAATTCAATCTTCTGTAAAATAGGGAATGTATAATGCATGCCGCCGCCGATTCAATTCAGAAGCAGGAGGAAGAAAGCAGCAGCTTTTGAAAGGTTTTCTTTCCAATGAGGCACTGCTATTACTTTTTCTAGTGAACATCAAAAGAATGTCCTATCAAGGCTCTGTGATTGCTCGAGGGGGTTATTTGTGGGTTTCAAGGGTTTTCAGAATGATTCAAACAACATTTGGCTTCTGTGTATACTCATGTCTTTTCCGTCCGTGGATGTTGAATTTCACAGCCTGTTAACATTAGTTATTCTTCCCATTTCCTACTGGCCAAAATTACCCGGCAAACATTTGGAGCTAAAACAGAAAAGCTTTTGGTAACTGCGCTCGTCTTCCATGTGAAATCTGTGTCCGTGTGAAGTTGTTTACCACTTGAGTTCTCCACGCTTGGTAAGTGCTACTTGAAGGAAGACACTGTTTTATCAGGTGGTGCCCTAGGATCACAGCAGGGTGCCCTGCATTTCAGCAACTCTATTGAGAAACCATCTCACACTGAGAAACCATTTCCAGCCCACACTAGGACGGATGATAAGCAAGCCTTAAACAACTTCTCCTCAGCAGTCTGAGCTGTACTTTAGATCGGTGTGGAAAAGTGTTTTCCCGTATCTTCACATTGCAATCTGCTTTGAGTTCAGAGGGTCACAGACACATTTTGAATATGGATTGACAAAACCTTTGAGAAAAGCAAATACTTTCAACATTGTGTTACTCCAGTAGAACACTTATTCCCAAATGGGTGTATTCAACCCACTTCTGTTAAAGACGGTTACCTTGGACACTCAAAGGGGGGCCATTTTATGCAAATGTTCTGGTTCATATTTTTATTTTGTGCCTCTACTAAGAAATGTCTCCATGCTTTAATGTTCAAAAAGCTCTTTATTTCTCTCATACTGCCTGTGCTGCAGCACCTCTTTTCACCCTCTGTCTGAAACCAAAGCCCAGTCTGCTCTGATTGGTTAGCTGGCCGGCTCTGTTGTGATCGGTTAACCGCTTAGAGATTTCCCGCCCCTTATCACGTACAATGTGTTGGAGCGCTAGCCAATATAAGCCTGAGTGTTACATAGTGATGTCACTCTGTACCAGAAGTAAAAAAAGGAGTCCAGGCGTTGCAGGCGGGGTGTGTTGGATAGAATCTCCCTCTGGATGGAACTTCAGGATGTTGGCTTTTGCAGACTATTTATATGCTTTAAAACCTATATCATCAACTTAAAATGATTCGACAGCCATTTGAAGTTGATTAAGCCAGAGTAAGGGGTGCACGTGTCTGCACCCTATGGCCTCTGCTGGCTGCTAGCTCTCAGGCGCTTTAAAAACAGAGCAACATGCTGTCCATGCTGCGTCCAAACACCTGCTCAGACTCCCACCCCTGCCAAGTCCACATCTCCATCTATAAGTTGTCTCCATCTGCGCTCCGGCACCACGTGGGAGTAGTCTCATCGGTTTGTTTTTGCTTTGCCGTTCTGTTGCACAGAGTGCTATTAAACACTGGGGAAATGAGCATTAATCAGGAATCAGCCCTCACATTAAACACTCGTTTGTAACAGTGGAGAGTAGGGAGGAGCTGCGCAATTATGTTCTCCCACACCAAGGTTGGTTATTTACATTTAGCCTCCTGGTTAGTTTGTCCAAAGAGCAGGTCTGTTTTCATGCAAATGAGAATGTCTAACAACGTGAACATGGTTGTTGTGGTAAAATACCTTGATCTTTGAAGTACAATAATTTGTCTCAGTGACATAACAACTTGAAGGACAAGAGTGAATGTTGCCTCAGTGAATGTTAAGATGATTTACCAGCATACCTAAAAGAGATCCTGCTGACTTGTTTTCAGAAAAGCACATTATTTATAAATCTACACGACTTGATGAAAGGGCATTTTTAGTCAGGTATAGGTTTTCAAATGAATACATGCATTCGGAAAGCACTCCTTGCATGTGCTATAGGTGTGTCTGTGGATCCTTAACATATAAAAAACTGGCTGCATCTAAACTAATTTGTTGCTCTCTTTGTACAGTATGTGCATTAAAGACCTTAATGAAAATGTATATACAGTATAACAGCCAAAGGTTACAGAGGGTAACTTTGGAATGAAGTCTTACTGTAATTTTCACCATGGCTAGAATAATATATAAAACCATTCTTCTGTACCTTGTGTCACTTAGTATAATTCATACCTGTATAGGTTCAACTGCATAAGGTGTGAGCAGTACATTCTTGGTGCAATTTACTGTGAGGAAGTTATTCTACATAGAACCAAATCCATTTACTAAATTATGAAAGCAGCCCTGTGCCCATCTGTGTTATTCATAGAAATCCCTTGAGATGTTTCATCATATCAAGATCACCATATCATATTGATATATATGTATTTCGAACACATTTTTAATAACAAATCAGTAGACCGTTTATTTGATTGAAAACCAGATTTAATGCCTTACTATAAGCACGGTTAGGTTAGATTGTTAATATCCTTTTATAGTATACTACAACTGCAGAGTTAAAGAATACAAGAAGTGGAGTGAAAGTCCTAGGATTGAAGTACAGTACAGGTTGACAATAAATACTGTTGCTAGAAATGTATGGCATGTTATTACTAACCTGCCAACCAGGTAACAGGCAACATCTTACCTTACTTTGAGTCACACACAGAGCCAGTACATTTTACCTTTACCGATTTTGTCCAACCAAGCTTTACCATTTGATTAACAGGTAGATTGATGATCTGTCAGCTATAACTGCTTTTTGATCCCCTCTATAGCTTGATGCATGTCTACAGGGCAGCTAGCCAAGCTCTATCCCTTTATGATGCTCCCTTTCTTTTGCTACAGCTGAGATTGAGCAGATCTGTCTCTGTGCGTCTGAAAGGACACTGTTTGCTAGGTTTGATGTGTCTAATGAATGCTATTGTTGCCTCGAGGCTTGAAAAGAAAGCCACTTCACCTCACCATCTCAGATAACATTGGTCTGGTTTGTCACCTACAATAGCTGGCAGTCATGTGACCTATAGGGGTTTATATACCGTCTGAGGTAAGACGAATGAAAAGCCTTGGTTTGAGGCCCATTGAATTTGTGTTCCTTTGTCAGTGGGAGAAAAACAGGGTCGATTGAGTTTTTGGTGTGCAGGAAGGTTATAGGAGGACCACAATAAAAGTCTTTTTTTTTATCACAGCCAGTTGGAAGTATAATGGTGAATTGTGTTCTATGATATTGGCTCTGCAAAAGGTAGATTGCATTTTTTTCAAGGACACATCTTCAAACTTCTGTTGGAAAAGAGAGAGACATAGTGAGAGAGACTCTGCATTTACAGCCGTTTCATTATTATTATTTCACTCTTCTCTATCCCTCCATCTATCCGTTCCCAAAACACGACGGAATTGAGACTTTGAGAACAGATGTGCTCAAACGATACTCTGGTGACATGCTCGTAAACGTATTCTCTTCCTACTCTGGAGCTGCATCTTCAGATCCTCACAAACAATTATCATCGAGGTTGTTTGTAACCTCAGCTCTTAAGTCTCAAGAGTGATGAATAGCTGTAGTTTAGTCAGGCTTGGCAAGTTCTTTTTTCTGCTGTTTAAAATTTGAACTGAAGTGCCTCTCAAGGTCTTTAAATGTTTCTATTCCTTGTCTTTAATTATTCATGGTCTATCTGCTGTAATTTTTGTCACAGATTTTCTCCATCCTTTTGCTGAATTATAGATGTCCCATTCCCCTTGCTAGGCGTCCAGGAAGCACTCATTCAGTCTGATTGTATAACTCAAGACTATTTCTCCCGTCTCCTCCTCAACTAAAGGACAGGAATGTCAGTAAGGTTTGGATTTATATCCCGAATTCCCCCCACCTAGATAGCTAGATCTTGGATCCCATATATCTCCTAAGTAGGTGGCTCAGAAAACGCAGCAACCATTTCACAAAGTCAAGCGGCTCACTTTGATTTACACTCTCGGTAACACCCTGAGTTGAATGCGACACATGCAGGTTTTTGGCGACAAATGACAACGCCACACGGGCCATCTGGGGAGAGTTGAAGTTGAAGAATCACCTTGGTAACCTCCCACTGCTCCTGTACAGATTGCGAGCCAGTCGGTAAATGAGGGCTTGTGTTCTTCCTGTGTGTAAGCCCTAACCACAGGCATTTTCCCAGGGAACCTGAACACGAAAGACAAAGCCTGTCTGACAGTAAAGATGGGTGTGTTGGAATGTGTGTGTGTGTGTGTGTGTGTGTTAAGACGGATGGGGGAGGATGGGGTCATTCCTGCCTGTCACTCTGACCCCAATCACCGCACAGCATATTGGTGGAAACGAAATGAAAGATTGATTTAACCAGTTCCACCTCCGCTGCCTCCGCTCTTCCCATCAACTGGCTGTCCATTTGTTTTCATCCGGTTGGTGGGCTCACCTTTTGCCCCTCAGGAAGACTTGCTAGGTTTGTTCTTTTAATCCCTCTAAATGGTCAGTGAGCAGCAGAATCTACTTCCCTCTGACATTTTATACCCTGTTACTTATTCCATTTCCCTTTTTCAAAATCAAATTTTTCAATACTGCAATCGACAAGTGCAATTTGTTATGATTTGGTATTTGGAAAAAAAGCAATTTAGCAATGGCAAGCACTATCACCTGGAAGCCGTAATGTGCATTTTGGTGTTTACCTTTCCTGTTTTGTGTTTATAAATGTGTTAGTGCATGCAAATGGTCTGCAAAGGCTAAAATCCCAAGGTTTCTCCCCCCCTCCAACCGAGACACCTCCATTGGACTCCTTTGTTTACTTGTGACATCACTATATAACACTCGTGGTTCTATTTGCTAGCGCTCCAACACAGGACACAGAGGCGGGACATCTCTAAGCGGTTAACCAATCACAACAGAGCGAGCCAGATAACCAATCAGAGCAGACTTGTGGCAAGAGGTGCAGTAGCAAAAATAAAGCACTTTTAAAGCATTAAAGCATGTAAACAGTTCACAGTAGAGGCACAAAATACAAATATGAACCTGGAAATTAGCATAATCGCTGCTGTGGTTTGCATCATGGTACTTACTTTATCTCCACCCCACTAAATGATGCCTTCATGATTAATAACCTGTAGAACCCCTTTAGGCTTTACTGGGCTCTCCCAGTATGATGCAACACATGATGGGAGTAAGTCATCATTAATTCATGAACTAACTGATTTCTATCTAAATATACAGTATGTTTGGATTATCAGGCATGTAAGTGGATGCTTTTGTGTTGTGAGTGGCAAACTATTTACTTCTTTGTTTTCAAACCACTAGCACTTGATTGATGCATTCTGCATGAACAGAATTGCACACTTCGCACCGGTGTCATAAATCAGTCAGTCAACAGAAACAAACATGCATCATACATTTACTTCTAAAATATGCAAAACCTACTCTCTCCAGTCACATTAATCCAATGTCAACTGAGAATATACTTCAACTTGTTAACAAATAAAACTGTAGATATTGTCTCAATAATCCAATTAAAAAAAACTAGTATCAAACAGTTAATTTGATTTGTGTCCGTACATAAAAGGACTAGTTTTTCAAAGAGAACCTTTTCGTAACATGAATTTCCTTTTAGCTCAGATCATGGTCAAAATTGCAATTTTATAAAAAAAAAAAAAGGCCAATAAAAGAGGGGGGTGAAGAAAAATGACCTCTTGGTTCGAAGCATATTCACTGCATTTACACAGATGAGCTTTTTTAAGGCAGCATACAGTAGGATGGTCGATCATGAACAAATATGGGCACTGACTTGGTATGACTTGACATTGTTGGGTCGTGTCATGCATCATCCTCCTGTGCTGCTGAGGTCTGTCTCACTTCCCCCCCCTCATGTTTTGGCTCTCCCTTTCTATTCAGTGCTGTGAGAAGGAAGGCGTACGGCCATTCATCTCCACCCCTACAGCTTCAGGGGGTTCATCAGACAAGGTGGCAGCCCAGCACCGGGGCTCATTCTGTGGTTTCAATTCAATCCAGCACGTTGTAGGCCCCTCCGCCCCTCATCCTCACCCATCATGGCAGTCTCATTTATCACGGGGCCTATAAAGAAGGACTTGATAGAGTGAGGAGCGACCACCACCATTCAATAAATCCTTGTGATTATCCACGCCTCCAAGGTGTATGGGCAAAGTGTCTCTGCGTGTGTGTGTGTCCTGAGCGTGTGGGCATTTGTCTCTGACTTTGTAATGGCTGTGCAGGGTGACGTTGGAACACAAGAGGTCCGTGTACAGTGCCTTTTAAAGTGCTATCAATTATAACATGTGTACACGCGTCAACCCCAAGGCCTGGTTTGACTTGTTGCATTTGATGAACAAAAACCTTGGCACTTCTCCCCCTCCTCTGTCTTAGCTTTCTTTTTCTAATCCACCCATCCACCCACACATTGACTCCCTCCATCTCTCCCCTCTTAACCCTCCCTCCCTCCCTCCTCTTTCTCTTCCTACAGAGGATTGCATAGAGGAGCACTCTAGGAGGGTGATGGAGCTTTGATTGTCGGGTATCAAAAGCTATCATTACGGCTCGCTTCTGCGGGATATGAAAATGATTTCCTAAGTGTAAAACCCATGTCATTACCTCAATGGCCTCAGTGCTATCACTGAGATGTAATAGAAAGAGGCAAACAAATGTGCTCGCCTCCCCGCCCGCCCAGCTCAAACAGAACACAGTGAATAACACACAGCAATGGAGAGATAAGTGACGGCAATACCAGGCCTCGCTGCCTGGAATGGAACACTTTACATGAAAACAGCCCTCCGACCAGAATTTAATCTTCGCCGTTGTCATGTTGTTTTGCTACTGTCTACAACGAAGGCACCTGCGTGTGACGAGACCCGGCTGCCACTCTCCAGCAAGGAATCCGACAGTCTACATGCCATCGTGTGAAAGTCGAGGCATTTCTCTTTTTTCATCACCAAACAGCCAAGCTTCCCCCCTCCTCCTCCATAACCTGAGCGCCGTTTCCTCCTGATGAGATAGCACCCAGTCTCAGGAGCCGCATTGACTTGACAGTGGTTTCTAATCATTGGAGAAGTAGTCCTTTCTTCCCCCCACACCCTCTCGGTTCTGTTTGCTGAGCAGGGAGAAGGAAGCGTATGCCAGCAGCAGGCTTTTCTGCTCTTAATCGATGTGGATCTGATAAAGATCCCGGCTTTCTGAATGACTCGTACACTGCGAAGCCTGAGGAAGATCTGATAAGTAAATCGTTCTTCTGTACATATAGCCGGTAAGATGCTGAGGAACCAGATCTGCACTGCTGTGCATGCGTATGGACACTCACATCAGACCGTAAACACACATTGTCCCCCTCAAACACACACACACACACACACACACAACACACACACCACACACACACACACACACACACACACCACACACACACACTTACTTGTCTTGCAGTAAAGTGGCTGTGCTCCGGACATGCCCAATTTGTTTCCTTTCATCCAGGACTAATGTCTCGCTCTACCCAGGGGCTAAGTACACCATTTGAAGCCTCCTCTAGGACAGAAGGCTGCAACATGCGGTTATTTGTTTGTTTTTGTGTCATGTTTGGGGGAAATCATGTTATCGCTGCAGTACCGTGTATGCAGGGCCCTTTCAAATTAACAAGACGCAATAATGTGCTGATCATTCCTAAAAACATTATTTAAATGTCATGCTGTAATGACAAAAAAATCACTAATAGTTTTATGTAAATGTCAAATTCAAATTATTCAATTACACCGGTGAGTGTGGGGCAGGTGATAATTTGTTCACCGCTTGGAATACCAATCCGGCTCTCACTGGAACTCCTGTGTGCCCTGGCATAAGATAGACCTCAGTAATATCCTGCTCCAAGGGATGCTTTCATAGCCATTATTATAACTCTATTCCACTAGAAATATCTGCCATACTGGAGAGATATTGGAGTCATATTTTCAGTACTTTCACCCCAATGTCGCCCCCAGTGTGTGATAGCTTTTGCGGATTGTAAAATAAAAAAATAGTATGGATTTCAAGAGATAGCCCTGTTATTCCTTGTTGTGATTTGTGCTTGTGCTTTTGATACTGAGCCTCTTACTGCTCGGTCAATAAAACTAAACTAGCAGTCACAGAAGACTGGGATAATAGGCTCATCTCATCAGCTGTCATTCATGGGGCCTATTTGAAAATGGCTGCACGGCCTCCCATCTATACACGGAAAGGTTTATAAAGGATATCAGCCATTCAGCGCGACCCATTCATTTGAGATTAAGTGGTGGAGGAGGGTACAGGGTGTGTTTCCTTTTTATTTTCCTTCAAAGTCAACCATGGCCATTCTCTGAAATGGATGAGGCACCTTGTTGTTCAGGAAAACAGATGATGTCATTCTGAGTCATGGGGCACAAGTTCTGATTGGGCGTCCGCCACAGATCCTCACATTTTACTGCCTCCCTCAGACAGCTGGCATTTGCACTACAGGGAGCCAATGGGGTAACAAACAATTAGCCCTTTCTCAACAAAACTGCAGGGAGTGGGTATAGAATAGTCATAGGAGCTGTTTACTAAATGGTCAATATTCTTTTATGTTCCTTCACTACCACTGTTGGTGCACCAGCAAAAATATGTTTACAGGGGCTGTAGTCTGCTCATTTTCAAGGTCATATTTCTATTTTGTTAACATGCTTTAATGTTCAAAAAGCTATTTTTCTCATACTGCATGTGCTGTAGCACCTCGTTTCACCCTCTGTCTGCTTAGAGATCTCCCGCCCCTCCGCCTATCACGAACAATGTGTTGGAGCGCTAGCCAATAGAGGTGCGACTGTTACATAATGATGTCACTATGGGAGTGTGGGAGAGAAACCCCCTCTGGAGGAAACTTTGGTATTTTAGACTTTGCAGATGATTTACATGCACAAAAACCTAGATAACATATTAAAGGAAAGGTAACCCGCCAAAAGCATTAAAGGGGCTCTTTAAGGCCCAAAAAGACAAATGAATTGCATTTATAGCTAAATAATTAATTCCTCTTGTTTAATATGTCCTCCTATGTTGCATGGGCGATTTCTCTCCACATTGATATTATTCACAATTGAATACATCGGTTTGTGCCATATTCACAAGATGATACAAGTATAAATCATACACATTTAAATGCAGAAAAATCAATAAGAGCAAGGAGCCGCTTGCCCTACTTCCCCCCATCCCACCCCTCTTGTTGTTCCACAGATATTATAAATAATGTTTGTTTGCAATCATATAAGTTCCTCTGTTCACATACATTCTCACATTACATTACACTATTTGCATTTTTTTAACATAATCCTATTTAGATTTTCCTCCTTTATGTGGCATGGTATATATTATCCACAAGTGATTCAGATTCTTGTTGGCATCCCTCCATTGGCTAGAATTAGGGTACAGTGGACATTATCTGTGATGTTCCAAAAAGATGGAAGTGTGACTTTCTCCTCGAACGCTCCAGAAATGAGACTTTCCTCCCATCCGCTCGTACACGTCTTCTTGAGATTCACACTTTGGTGCATTTGTCACTTTGAGAGCATCTGGTTTAATTTGATTTCTTTGCCTGGCCACACTGCAATTCTCTGTGCTTTTTAGTGTAACCATTGCCTACTGTGTGCGGCCAACAGATAGTTCCGCAAATAAAAGGGGTTTAAACTTCTATTTTCTGGACAGCTTTTTCTAACATTGCAACATATTTGAAGATGCCTGTCCATCGCCAATTTTCTCCAGTTCTGTGTTGGAATCTCTTATTTTGAAAGTGTGAAGACATTTGTTTAAAATGGCAGCTCACTTTTTTTGAACCATTACCTTTATCCCCGTACTCAAATATACTTTTCTCCTATAGTTGACGTGGCTTATTTATTTCTGTCTGTTGGCGTTAATCCTGAATATTTATTCCTTTTGAAGATAGGTTACGAACATACTATTTTATGCCAAAGTTTAACATTTGTATTAAATTCTAACAATCATTTGAGGTCAGTACTAGTAAAGTCTATGCAAATGATTACACACTATCAAAGGAGTACACCTACACAGCATTTTCAAAAGATTTAACAATGTTACGCAGTTTTATTTAATGGACTCTTAGCCAGTAGAATAGGTTTGCTTTTATAAAACCCATAGACATTCATGTTCTGTCAAGGGTTTTAGTAGTAGTTTTTCCAACTCTGTGAAATAAAATAAATTATTTATACAAAGCTATTTAGTTTTTATTTCTCCTTCTTTTCCTTTATCATTTTTGGAAAGATGTTTGCCCTTCCTGACACTTTTTTTTAAAAATTCTTTTCCCTTTTTCTATGCTCATGTACTGTCGGCTTCACATTAACATCCAATTCTCCGTCTGCCTCTTTCTGACCCTCCTAATGCTATTTCATCGAGGGATCGCATCCTTTTGTTTCTCCTAATGAAATCTGAAAATATTCCATCTTTCATTCAACAAGCAGCCACATTTATTTTCCCTCACTGTTCTTCTTCCTACATTATCCTCTCCATTGTACAAGCTTCACATTTCCATTCATTCCTGTCTTGTAGCATTTTACTAGCAACACAAGAAACGTAATCTCGTTGTTAATCATTCCAGTACATTTTTTAAAGATTCCCAATAAAACTTGATCAGTTGGAAATGATCTTTTATATGGGTTGTCTTGTAAATTCAA
Source organism: Dissostichus eleginoides (assembly GCA_031216635.1). Taxonomy (NCBI): domain Eukaryota; kingdom Metazoa; phylum Chordata; class Actinopteri; order Perciformes; family Nototheniidae; genus Dissostichus; species Dissostichus eleginoides. The sequence continues at coordinate 11,195,979 of CM062276.1, forward strand.
GTGGGGATCACATTCGTAGGATGCCAACTGTTTTATTCATATAGATTATTGCTTGTTTGTCAAGTCCTTTGTAAGAAATGAACAGAATGCTGGAGCTCCAGTCCAGTCTAGCCCCATGCACCTCCTGAATGTTAAACATGGCTGCTGTTGCTGCCTCTGAATTGCTGGACTGTGTCTCCTGGGGAACGGGGAAATTGAGCCCCGGCTCTTCCTAATAGGTGGTAAAGTGTTAAGTTCCAGAGAAATGGACTGCGAATTTAACCTGGAATGGAAATTGATCCCATTACCTCTTGCTTGGGCTGCTTTCCTCCCATAGGTAGGAGAGAAAGAGAGAGAGTAAAATAGACGGGGGAAGCAGAGAGAGAAGAAAGAGAGAGCGGGAAATAGAAATGGTGGAGCCACAGAAAGGGAGAGGAAATGAGGAGGGGGAATGGAGAGAAAAGAGGTGGAGAAAAGATGGAAAGAGAGAGGAGAAAATGGAGAAAGCTGAAGAGAAAAGGCAAGGAGACAGAGTATTTGTGATTAGAGGTGATAGGATGGCAGTGGGGGTTGTGCTCTGCCTGGATTGGCAGGCTGGCTGACTCTGTATCACTGTGGCGCTAATAGCAGACCGCCACTGGGTGAGATGGGGAAAGGCAGAGGACAAGGCAGAGGAACGGCACGCTCTGAAGGGATGATACACCTCCTGCTGAGGGTTTCCACCAACAGACCTGAGCTGTCCTGGTGTGAGCCGCCGCTGTGAGACCAAGTTAGCAACGGTGATGGATGTGGCAATGCTCAGTATCAGGCTGTGGCTTTGAAATTTCTAAAATATTTTCTGGGAAAGTGAATCCCAAACAGAGAAAATTGTATTTCAATATGACAAAAAAAAAATGTCTGGTGGTGGTTTTTCTTCAACCCAAAGGAGGACATCACCTTCCCTGTGCCCTGGCAAAGACCTTTAATAATGTCCTTGATTTTGTTGAAACTGTCTTGCACAAGCTTCCACTTTCATATGGCTTAATTGATTATCTGTATGCATGCTCACGCTCGTCTCTCTCTGTCCACCCCACCAGAGCCCATGCACGGCCCACAAAAGCTGGAAGTGGTGGACATCCAATCCAAACAGGTGACGTTGCGCTGGGTGCCTCTGGGCTACAACGTGACCCGCTGCTACAGCTACAACCTGACCGTCCAGTACCGCTCCAAGGTGGCCGCCAAGGAGGAGACCCGCGAGGAGGTGGTCTATGACACCCAGAGCCGCGATCCTCAGCACACCATCCACAACCTGACACCCTTCACCAACCTCAGTGTCAAGATGGTGCTGCGCAATCCAGAGGGGGTCAAGGAGAGCACGGAGCTGGAGGTTCAGACTGATGAGGATGGTAAGAGTGATGCAAGGTTACTTCCTGTACAGGTCAGGGAAGAATTACACGAGAGCTTTTCTGCCTTTGTTTGAAAGAACAGATAGATTGAGAGGAAAGGGAGGGCAGTCATAGAGCAAAGGGCTGCAGGTATAACAAAGAGAGTATAACCAAATATCTAAACAAACCCACACAGCAACCCAGAAACCCTTACTGTTTAATAGTAGAAAATGTAGGATACAGTCATTTCACTGGAGAACTATAATGTTGTGTCAATAATATAGACAATGTAAGAGCAGAGAACCATGCTAATGTATACAATTGAAAAGACAGGTTAGTGTAATTCAGGAGGAAACACAGGTTGCTGACTGTGAAATTAAATGTAGCTATTTCTTACTAATATTATGATTTAATCCTGCATGAATTGCATATTTAATGTCTCGCAAAAAACATAGCAGACCTTATTCAGGCAGACCGAGATGGTGAGGTAGGCGATTTCCAGATAAAAACACTTAAAATATTGGATAAAACAATCATTTCCTTTCCGTTTGTTCCATATTTCATAGGTTTGGCTGAAAGAGATTTTGCTAAATTGATCCTAGATCCTAAGTTATCTGCTAATATAAGGAAAGCAAACAAACAACCCAAGATTCAGATAAATACATTAAAACTACAATATTTAAAATATTACATTTTGGAAATTAAATGTATATCACTTATATTTACCTTATTTTAGAGGAAGGAAAAAAGCATAGCAGAAAAACTCACCTTTTTATTATAACATTTGTGACATTTTGATCTTAAACATCGGTGGATAACTCTCACCTGATCATAAAAAGCTTGCACAAAAGGAAAGGTACATTTCTGGATTCTCCAAATATCTTTAAGGGGAGCACGAGTCAAACGAAAATCTTCTGTGTCTTCTGGTTGTTTCACCTCCTTCAAAGATGAAAGATCAACCGTGTTGCATCAGCAGACGCAGGAAATGAACTCTAAAGAAGTCTCAAGGAACCCAGCCTCCAGATAACAAACAGGCTCAGCTGACGAAAAGAGAGTCTTGTCATGTCTGAGGTTGGAAACATGATGTGTGTGTGTGTGTGTGTGTGTGTGTGTGTGTGTGTGTGTGTGTGTGGTGTGTGTGTGTGTGTGTGTGTGTGTTGTGTGTGTGTGTGTGTGTGTGTGTGTGTGGTTGTGTGTGTGTGTGTGTGTGGTGTGTGTGTGTGTGTGTGTTGTGTGTGTGTGTGTGTGTGTGTGTGTGTGTGTGTGTGGTGTGTGTGTGTGTGTGTGTGTGTGTGTGTGTGTGTGTGTGTGTGTGTGTGTGTGTGTGTGTGTGTGTGTGTGTGTGTGTGTGTGTGGCTGCTGTTGCATTTCTGAAGACAATTGAAACTCCCCCCCAAAAAAATGAGACGTCTCCCCATCATTCTGTTTCGCTTACAGAATGAAAGCAATTCACATGAGGGGTTAAAGGACCAGATTTCTTTGGCAGTATATTCCAGCTCGAGTAAACAGCAGAAAGATTACAATTCCTACTATTCCCCAGAGGTTACTCGTTCATCTTTGTTTGCAACAGATTTCCATCTGTAGGAAAGTGTTTTGCTGTTAAGCATGTCAGGGAGAGTGTTTTGAGTGACGCGATAAATCTCACAAAGTCCTATTAAGCTGTGTTTGACTTTGGCTCATGGCCATTTGTGTACTACATCCTTGAAGAGCTATTTTATTGATTGTTTTATGCACATCAACACGGACTGCTGGGCTGTTTAAATCATAAAAGGAAACACTGAAGCTGCAAAGTATGAACTTATTTTTTCAAACATTGGACTTACCTTGAAAATTATGCACAGAAGATGAAAAAAATATCAAATATGAATTCACAAGGGTCCTACTGTGTTTGCTTTTTCTACACCTTGAACAATTCTACTCTGTCACCAGTTTTAAGAAACGTCTCTGATTATTTGTTCCACAGTGCCAGGGGCTATTCCTCTGGAGTCCATTCAGGGCAGTGCCTATGAGGAGAAGATCATCCTGAAGTGGAGAGAGCCGGCGCACACCTACGGGATCATCGTTCAGTTTGAGGTACTCTAGCTCCAGGGTTAGCTAAATGTTGAACAGCTTTAGAGTGGAAAACAGACTTCCAATATGAGGCTGTTTGTTTCTCCTTCCTCCTCTCTATGGATCATGTGCATATGGGCAGTAGTGTACAGAGCTGTCAGAGAAATGTTCAAATAGATTGTATTATCATGTGATTCCCTTTGTTGGCTTGAGCTAGGGTTTGAAAACAAAGTGAATCTGCTAGTTGGGGAACAGTATTTCATAAAGGGAGATTGCCAGTTACAGCAGGCATATTAAAGGTTATTCAGCTTATTTTTAGGAAGATGTGTTCCTCAAACTAGTTTAGATAAGGTGTGACTAAGGTACCATGGACATCTTATTGCTTTAGATCCGAATGAATCAGAATCAGAACCTTGTATTCGTCCCACAGTTGGGGAATTAACAGCGTCACATGAGCAAGGTACAGATAAAAGGCAGATGAAAGGCAAATGAAAAAATAAACGACTTGCATATTAAATAAAAAGGATTAATCCAGACTTGGTCAGGTTTCATTTCCAAAACGGTATATAATAAACTTAGTAAAATCTTTTGATGGTTTTTAATTAAAACGATTGGCATATCTTACACAATTCACCTTTTTAAATGTCTCAGTTATTTGTTCTTGAAGTCACAGGCCTGTGTTTTAAAGCCATTAAGTGCAAACCTTAACTGTTTAAATCACATAAGATCCATGTTTGTGGAACAGCCTAAAAAACGAAATCCCTCCGTTAGGTTTGCTAAAGTCACAGGTTTCACTACAGTATAAACCAAAGCTTCAGTTTTCCTTTCCACCCAAGTGTGTTTCACAGTAGTTCATCATTTAACCAGGAGAGAATCATCTTCAATCTGCCAAGAACTTCAGTCCTTCGACACATGAGCGACCTCTAAAGAAAACACAATCTCTGAAACACGTATCACGATTCAGCGCCCGGCAAATGTTGACATAAGGCTCCAAACGGCCCTTTCCAGCCTTGTCTCGGAGCTGCATTGAGTCTTGAATAATAGAAACAGTCTTCACATACACACACACAGTATATGTACACATTGATCTTAACCAGCTTAAGGTGGAAGTAATCCTCCAGCTTTTCCCAAAGATTGATTCTCCTCTGTTGATTCTCCCTCTTGTTCGCCCTTTGCTCACGCTTGATATTTTGACTAGGTTAGCAATCATTGACGGGGCTGTTCTTCATACGAGGAGCGCAGATTGAAAATAGTAAAAGAGATGCAATCAGGGTCGCTGTATAGGTTGCTCTATCCACTGCCTTGTTATCAGATGAATGAAATATGACTTACTCTTGTATCGGCACAGACATTTCAATCCAGGCCAGAAAGTCTTAAAGTCCTCCGAATAACAAGGCAGTGTTTATCAAGCGTGTGTAGTGCAGTGTTGTGTACTGTGTGCAGCACTTAGAGGTGCCGACAGCATGCAGGAAAACAATGTCTATAAAAACGGTAGGTTTACCACACACTTAATCACTTTTAGAGCAACATGTTTCAGTTGTTTATCTATTTAAAATTTCATGGTACAAGGAAAAGCCTTCAGAGCAAGTGGCGTGGTTTGCAATGCCGCTTTGTCAGGTTCACTCATATTTACGTTGAGGCAAATGTGTTTCACTTTATAAAATACCCACTGCAGGCTATTATATTCCTACGCTGCAGCAATCACTTCTCTGTGTAAGTCTATTGTAATGTGCCGAGTTGAAGTGAGCTATAAGTCACAAATAATCCTCGAATAACACATTTTTCACGAGGCCCTGTTGCAAACATTAACAGTGTTTTGTGTCTGCTTGGTTATTAATTTCAGTCCGAAGTTTTCTGTTTATGTGAACCATTATCAATTAGGGGTATAGATGGTAAAAGCTAGTTTAGTTTCTTTGCTTTATGGGAGAAAATGATTTTTGCTGTTGGGGATGTTGGGCGAGGTTTGCCTTATAATGTTCTGTTAGAAGGGAGACACTGGGCACATTGAAAATATGCTTTTTGGAGTTTTCCCTTTCCTTTAGTGGGTTGTATAGGTTTTTGTGTATGTCAACAGTCTGCTAATGCTAAAATCCACGTTCCCTACAAAGGGAGTTTCTCTCCCACGCACTCCCCCCCCCCCCCCCCCCCGAAACACCTCCATTGGACTCCTTTGTTTACTTCCCTAACATTATGACATCACTATGTAACATTCACGCTTCTATATAAAGACCTTTTTGACCATTTAAAGAAAGTAATAATCACAAAATATGAACCTGAAAATAAGCATAATATGTCCTCTTTAAGATTTGGAAAGATAGGGAAATAGCTATTCATTATATTACTTTTGTAATATTTGTTGTGCTCAATGGTATATATGGGTGCCCATAAATGGATAGAGATGTCAGCAGTACCTTAAATATCTGGTGTTTATATAGAGTAAAGCATCATTATAGATTTTCTAAATATTACAAAACATCCTGACATTATATTGAATCAGCTTTGTTTTAAATTAAGACTAATATTCATATCATCCTAACAAATGAGGTATAGCGAGCAGCAGCATGTTCCAGGTGTGTCCCCTTCACACCGCTACAGTCTGACTCTCTCTGGTTTAGACAAATAAACCACAATGCATTCTGCCGGTATTCCCCAGAAGTTGCTTCTTATAAGTCAGGACCTTGCTTTGATTTGACATTATCAAAGGACTCAAAGTGAAATACGTCTGACAAGGCCGGATATCAAAGAGATTTCAGCTCCACTCCTTTCTGACCAATCTCTGCGAGAGCCATTTCATTGACAGCCTTTCAACTGACACGAGCCTGTTTCTCTTTAAAGGCATGCTGCAGGTTCTCCAAATATTCCTTTATTATTATATATATTTTGTAATGTTTGAGTAAGCATTTTATTTATTTTATTGATGTTGTTGTTGGCTGAAAATAACATTATCTTTTGTAGGGAAATGACGACAAAAATATTCTTTTTTTCCAGAAAGGTTATTTTGGATCATGCAATTTCCCTTTAGACAAACATTCTTATAAAACATGCAGCCTTTTCATATAACTTACATTTAGATTATTAATATTTACCGTAGGTCTATCTGAAAAGGTTAGAAATCGTCTATGAATAGAAGTATTAAGCAGACTTTAGGTGGGTTTTCTCTTCCACTCCATTTTATTTTATGAGAACAGAGTACACAGTATCTTTCATCAACAGTTAGCTTCCTTCAATATTGTACGAGCAAAGGTGCTGGAGATTATGCAGGCATTTATATTTTATGAATGCTGAAGAAATTCAACATTTTCCTCCCTCGGATAGAAAATGTTAAGCCGATGTGATTTGAAAAGCCTAATATAGCAGATTGAGTAATAGTTACAAGCCAGCTCAAATTAATTTGCTAAAATATTCTTCATAATTTTTCCTGTCAGCTTCGTTATAATTGTTAAAACCTGTCCATGTGCCCACTGTTGACAAGTCATTTCAAATTCCTCTCCCTGAAATGTTATGATATAGGATTTGGCATCACAGACTCATTTCCCAGACAAAGACTAAATGAGAAGGCCTCGAAGCATTTCAAAACTTGATGGACACAAATTATGCAGCACTCCTAACTCCTTTTGTGTTTCTTAATTGGAATTATAATGGAAGGTTTTCCTTTACCAGCAGAGGCATTTTCTTAAAGTGGGACTGTACAGTTATTCAAAAAAAACACTCACCTTAATGCCTCCCTCCAGAGCTCCATGTGTTTATTAATGGGGAAGGAATACATTAAGTGTATTTCCTCTCTCCTTTAAACCACAGGCTTGCGTCAGCTTTGGCTTTTACAGTAGAGACTAACGGCTGTTATGAAACAAACAACTCCTCTCCACAGACCTTTTATACCTCGCTCATTTTTTGAAATGCCAGCTTAAAGCCTTGTTGACATAAAGTCAGACGCTCGCACAGAAAAAAAAGTGCTACTTATCTCAACATAAGACTTTTTAAAGATTTCTCTGTGGCATTTAGCTTTACTGAAAAGAACAGCGAGACAGAGAAACTAATTAAAAACTTTTCTGTTGTGTTTTGGACTACATTATAACAAAAAATCAATATGTTTTTTTCCAAAAGTTCACTTGTTTGGTGTCATATGAGCATGTCATGTTTGTGTATAAATCATGCCTAGTGTATTACAAGACAATACTGAGAGTCTACAGTTGCTTGAGTTGAATGTCTTCATGCTAACATGCTCCAATTAAAATGCTAGCATGCTGATGTTAAGCAGGTATAGTGTTTAACATGTTAACCATCTGTCTATGGTTAGCACGCTTACGTTTTACTATTTAGTTTTAAACACGAAGAACAGCTGAGGACGAGGTAACGTCATTAGTACTGCAGATACTATTGCATTTACATTTAGCTGTAATAAGCTGAGTATAGCTTCGGTAGTTTTTTTATAAGCATATACACAAAGAAGTAGAAGTAGTATAACATAAGACTCTTTTTTTGTTGTCTGCTTTTTACAATTTAGCAATTCTTCAACATAACACAAATAATTGTGCAAATGAATCCCCTCCTTTCCTACCATCCCTCAGCAGAAATAAGCTCAAAGAAAATACAAAAATACTGAATAGTTAATAGAAAGTTCAAAATACCAAAACAAAAATATAGCTAGCTGCATGCAGCAGCACCAGAGTCCATGTACGGCGCATGGTGCACAGATGGCATATTTGCCGTTGAGCTAAGATGATGTGTGGGTGATTTTCGACGCCATCAAACAAAAGCTGAGTTTGATGGCAAGTAAATATGTTTTGCCGCTGACAATCATCTGGTTTTAGCTCCCTAAAGGAAGCAGGAACATAAGACTGTGCAATAAGAAGAATTATGTTGTGGCTTTCTGTAGGAATTTTTGAATAGAGCAGAGGGGAAAGTGGAACAATGGATCGAAAAGCTGCAGAGGCCTTTTTTTAAAATTCACTTTATGAATGATGTGCATGTAAACAATAGTGCATAAGGAACATTGTGGGTACTATGTATCTCTCTATGATTAATGTATGTGTTTATGACTCTAAAAGCTTTCTAACAACCCTCCATCCTTTATTTTACTCTATTTCTCTCGCCCCAATTTTATGTTGTGTTTGTTTTGTATTGGAAAAATCAATAAAGACAATGTTTAAAAAATATTATATTTTTACGATTATCTTCATAAGTTTACTTTTTCATAATTATATAATTAATGTGAACAAAACTATAAATTAGCATGAGTGGAATAGCTTAAGCTTGCCTAGCCTTTTGGATGCCTCGTAAAATAAAACATTAATTTCTTTGCATGCATACAGTTCCTTCTCAGTGCAGAGTACCAGAGGCCGCTATCAGAATATTCATCATTTCCTTCCTTCCTTCCTTCCTAGATCTCCTACAAGGCAGTGAGCTCCTTTGACCCGAGCTTGACCTCTCCAACCAGAGTGGGAAAGTAGTGAAGTTGGGCAACGAGACCACCCACATGTTCACAGGCCTCTACCCCGGCTCCACTTACTCCTTCACCCTGCGCGCCAGCACCGCCAAGGGCTACGGCCCCCCCATCATCACCCAGTTCACCACCAAGATCTCAGGTCAGTCGGGTCAAAAGCATGGCCACTCAGTGTGTGGATGAATTGGAATAAGTAGTGGAGCACTTACTGCCGCTGGAGTTATTTAGGTCCAAATGTGAGGAGGGAAAATGGAACTTGATTATAACTGGAACAAAGAAAGAAAGCACTCATTTCACTTGCATTGTCCGGAGGGTTAAAGATTAAAGTAAAGCGAGTGGGTCATTATTGTGAAATCAACCAACATTGCTGAATAAATCAATTATTTTAACACATTATATTTTTAAATATGTTTTTATGTCCACTGGAGTCTATGATCAGAACTGCGTCCATAGCAACTGTTCAGAAATAACAGCCCACATAATTCTGTAATTGACCAATCAGGATGGAGTATTAAACAAAGCCTTGTAATACATTTATTTTTCTTATTTCATTCAGTTATTGCTCTACTTGATTCAATTCTGGTGCTGTTTTGTTGAATATTGACGCTATTCTCTCTGGAAATAAAAATAATTTTAAATCCATTGTCCAATTGTTTAAAGACATAATGTGCCATAGTTTCCATGGCTAGATTTAGATCATGACCGTGAGGCGTGTTGGCAATTTTTCTTAGTTTGCACATTTTTATATTGAGATCTATGTTCACATCTTCAAAGCATTTCTTTTGGCAAGATGCTGTGAATATGTGACAGCAGCAAATGTTTCACTCCTCTGTTATTGCTCTACTTAATGATTAAATTATGGTGCTGTAAAGGGAAAAGGCAGTAAGTGCTCAGTGTAAAACTGAGAAAATTGGCAGCAATTTTTTTATTTCTGTTTACTGCGGAGCTGAATGACTCATTATACAACATGGTGCAGACATAAATTGACCTTTGCATTGCAGTGTAGTAAAGACCCCATAATGTTTGTTTTTTTCTCCTTAGCTCCTTCCATGCCGGCGTATGACCAGGAGACCTCTCTGAACCAAACGGACAGCACCGTAACGGTACTGCTCAAACCTGCCCAGAGCAGAGGGGCCCCCGTGAGGTAAGCGTTCACAATCAGAACTCACACACACACACACACACACACACACACACACACACACACACACACACACACACACACACACACACACACACACACACACACACACACACACACACACCACACCAAAACAACAACAAAACAGCACATTAAAACACCAGGAACCACCATCAGCAACAGAAATTATCAAAGAGCTTGTGTTATCAATACCCCACCGTGCAGGGAAATTGCCAGGATATTCAGTACCTTACTGTACGCTTCTCATTTTCTCAGATTTATTTGTTTGTGGATTTTGATCCTGTGAAAAAAGAAGCACATCCCTTTGAAGATGAGAACAAAACCCGGTGCAGCCAAGGCTAGCTTCAGGATCTCTTTCCTTTACAAGTCTTTTATGTAGCGGGCTGCCCACCCCGAGCCACCACAGGCTTTCTGCGAAACGAAGGAATTCTGCCTGCTTGATGCTGCATTTGTTACTCATTATTAGGGAAGCAGTGCAGCTGTACTGTGTACAGAAAATGCCAAGCTGTTGGGCAAATGTCATCATTTTGGTTTACCCAAGGCCACCGTCGGCTTCTGGGAGCAAAACTGCTTTCTCGATGATCTTTTTGTTAGTCAGTATTAGCTGTTACGCTTATTCTGTCAATGCAGCCTAGAATTCAAGCTTATCCTTCCTGTTTATTTGCATTTTGTTGCCAGGTAACAGCTTGGGTTCAAATGTGTTTTCCTTGTCAGCCATTGATATTAATATTAGGGATGCTCCGATCAATCGGCCGCCGAATCTGAACAGCCTTAAATTAAATTATTCAGGTCTATTTTTCTGTACCAAAACCTTACATCTAGTTGTATTGCACCTCAAATGTTTCTTTGTATAGCACGTATAAGAATTACAATTTAAAATAACATTTTGTCATATAACAAGAAAGTTATTTTATCAACAAAAAAAAGGCATTATTGAATAAATAAGGAATAAAGTAGCTGATTTGCTTGACAATTTCAACTTTTCTATATTTTAAACTATTGCTGTCCAAAATGATTACACAATGTGAGGTGCTGGAGTACAAATGAACTCGACACATTACAGGAATAGTTTGAAGAAGGAAGATTTTGGGGAAAAATACAAATTTCCCTTTTTTTAAGATAGGTCCGAAACACTCTTTCTGTATAAAACTATAGAACAACTATATATATCTGTATAGAACAATTAGTTTAAACTAGACCTGGAACTACAGGAAATCAGATGGCCTACCAGCACAAACAAGACATGTTAATTAGCTCGCTTCAGGGGTGCTGGTAGACAGATTCACCTTCATATTTAACAGATAAGAGTGTGGTATTGATCTTATCTTTTGGCAAACACATTTTCAAAGATGAAAATGAATCCTAAGTCAAACACGAGAGTTAACTGTCTATGCCAATATTAAAGGAAAGAAAAAAGCTAAAATTAGCATAACAGAGGGACCCTAAAAGAGGGGGTTAACTCCTTCATATGAGGAGTGATAAACGCTAGTGCTCCCTGTAAAACTCAATTTTACACTATCACCTCATCTGAGTCCTGTAAAGATTACAGCCTGGAGATCTTTAGTCAGGCTTGTCAGCTCATGTTTACCGTATGTGCAGCTGCCCAGATTAATGCCCCGGCGCCAAATGGAGAGAGGCCTGAGCAAGAAAGACAGAGTGATCGCTTTTTAATCTCCTCGCAGGTACAATTCAGAAGGCCTTATTCATGCTGCCATTCTTTCAGTGGGCTAATTACAAACCCCTAATTATAATTAACGGAGTGTCGTGAATCGGAGCTTCCATTAATTAGCATGCTGGGCCCCTCTTTTGTGTACCGTTGGAAGGCACGCTCACCTCGCCACCACATGAAAGAGATGCGTCTTTGGAGATGTGACCTCAAGTTCAAGATCCACCTCTTAACTGTTTCAGTGACAGTGCTTGTTTTTTATGATATAAAGAGAAAATAATGTGTTTTGATACTTTTATTTTGAGCATCATATATGTTTTATGAATCTCTCAAGATAATCCATTAAAAAAATCTAACCATCATTCATCAGTGGAGTTCAGCACATGGCAAAAATAACAACTCAAAACTAATGTAGGCGCGCTTTGATCACAGCAGAGCCTCTCCACGTCTAAACTTTAGGGGTTTTCAGGTACACAGTGTTTTTCCACACCTCCTCCCTCCGTCTTAAATCTCGCAGGACATAAAGGTCGGTATGCTGCCTTCATGTGCGCGCCTGATGTCTGGAAAAAATATGAATTGCAAAAGAAAAGAGGTGGTGGAGGGCAGCAAACAGGAGAGATTATGATGCAGGCCTAAGACGAGATACGAGCAGGCTTTTGAAGGTTTTTTCCACCTCCACCTCGAGTGACACGCGATGCCTTTGAACATTTAAGGTGACTATAAAGTAGCTTTCATTCAGAGGAGTGTGGCAAGTCTGTTGGGATCTGCTGTGTGGCCAAAAATGATAATATTTTGGTCTCCTGAATTTCCACAGCTCCAAAAATTACAACATATTTAATCTTCTTTTGGATTGGAGGTTTGAAAAAAACATGACTAAGATGTTTTAGACGCATATAAAGAGATGTTTTCCAAATTTTTTCTTGAGCTAGAATACTGGAAAGAGTCCCATAAGTCTAAAAACTCTAAAACATAGATGATCTTTTGAGCATTTTGACAAACAATAATTTAAATTCCACACTATAGTTAGATATAATGTTGTGCTGCCATGTTTCAAGAGGAGCCATCACTTTTCTAGAGTGGTGGGAGGCTCATTTTGAAATTGAACACTTTATGAAATCAGTTTTAAAGCCCATAAGAAGTAGTGATTTGACAAGGGAGAACACTGATCTGCAGCGCCACAGAGCAAAGCAGCATGAGGCTTGATTTGATAACGCAATCTTGCACACTGATTGGGTTTGCGAGGTAATAGAGCTCCAGACATTTTAGTTTCGAGCAGCAGATGTTTTGCTGTAATACAGGAAGGGGAACTCACTGCAAGATCACACGATAGCGGTAGCTCATAAAAAAATCAAGACGTAACAGACGACAAATGTCCGTTTCACTTCATCATCCTGCAGTCATGCTGAAGTCAAATCATATTTCTAGGCAGACGTTGTCACTGCTGAGGGAGGCAGTCAATTCTTCATTTTTCCGTATAATTGCTAATCGGTATAACATTTCCAACTTGGATTTGGCTCTCTAATCTCCGGGGACGACACGCGCAGCCGGGAACAATTTTTACCAGAGGGGACACTGTTCCTTTAAGAGGATTAGTGAACTGTCTATCAGTCATGTCGTGTTTAACTAATGTTTGCAATGGCCCCTCGTCAGGGAATACGCCTCCTCCATGGCATCAAAATAAATATTCACATGCTTCTGAAGAAATAAGTGATTTGAGATGCTTTCCTTATCGTTCAAACCACTAAATCAGCCCTTCTCTCTTATTCTGACATAACCTTTGCCTTGGGCAAGCTTTAACACATATACATAAACAGCAAAATACAGCAGCTTCTGGCGTTGAAAGTATTATATTGAGGAAACCGAGTTCCTCTGCAGTTTGTACCCTGTAGCATCAGATTATCTGTGCCCAACCATGGCCTGAAATCAGTTAAGTGATTTTCTACAGTCTTAAAATAAGCACTAACTTTCTTTGATCACGGCATGGCAAATGCTAATAGCTGTGCCTTAACGTGACACAACTCGTTGCTTTTTACGACTTTAATGGCAAACGTAATCTATTGCATTTTCTAATTTGTTTGCTTTATAGCTTTATGGACACCAGGGAAATATAAGGAGTAAGAAGGCAGACTCATGGAAGAAGGATGCTGGGTCAGGAGAAGTGTGTTACTTACAACCGCTCCTAAATCAGACAAGTAGGCATATAGAGCCAACCGATTAGCATTAGAGAGAGAGACAGTGATTGAAATGCTCCCCATACCCCTTCCCTCATCGACTCAAACAGCCCGCAGTTCTCCCCTATCAGCCCTCATGAAAAATAAATCTGAGTTTCAGGTCACAATCCAGTCGATTCCGAGTCAATCCGCCATAATTGGTTGGCGTCACATGGCGGCAGAGCTGAAATCTATCGGGCAGCGAGGCTGGAGGAGGCCTAATTGGTGTCAGCTCAGGTTGCACCGCTTCTGCAGGAATACAGGTCTTCCCTGCAAGCCCTCTGGCAGACACAGCTTATACCATTCTGCTCGTACACTCTTCATTCCTCTCTCCTCCCTTTGTCTTTCCATCTTCTGCTCGGGGAGAGAGGTTGAGGAATTCAGCAATTTTTGAATTAAATACAATTATGCACCTTTCACAGAGGCGTGTGTGAGCGGTGGGTTTCCTCTCCTGAGGTTTTTCTTTTAACCTGTGAACTAAAGGTTTAGTTGGCTGTTACCAGTACCTAGCATTGATCTGAACCTGTTCATCACTTGTCTAGCAACACTGTGGATTAGCCTCAGAGCAGTGCTAACAGTTCTTGTATTTCGGGCATATTTATGGAAATTATAGTACAAAATGTAAAATATACATTGCTCAAATACTTAAAGGGGCCCTATTATGCTTTTTTGGGTTTCCCTTTCCCCCCCCCGCCTGCACCACCAAAATAAGACTCATTTGTTTGCTTCCCTAACATTATGACATCATTATGTAACACTCGCGCTTGTATTGGCTAGCACTCCAACAAATTGTATGTGATAAGCTTAGGGGCGGGACATCTCTAAGCGGTTGACCAATCACAACAGAGCCGGCCAGCTAGTCAGAGCAGACTGGGAGGCGGTATGCGAAAAGTAAAGACCTTTTTGAACATTAAAGTATGGAGACATGTCACAGTAGAGACACAAAATAGAAGTATAAAACTGAAATTTAGCATAATATAAAAATTAAATATTAAATGCAAAACCTTTACTTATATTGAAGTATGTATACACTGAGGTATTGCTACTTATTTCTATAAACGATCTAAGTACTTCTATCACCGGATCATGTGATTGTCTATTTGCTATCGGATCAAAGGAAACAACAGCTTGAAAGTATTTTTTTGTTCTTGATATCAAGCTATTGGTGCTCATCTGTTGTTTGTTGTTTTTTCGTTGCTCATTCATGTCGCACTAAATCAGGAAAATGACTGAATGACTCTGGTCTGTCAAAATGACTCATAATGTAGATTGTGAACTCGGCATGAGGTGACAAGGTGTCATCTGCTCAAAGGCACATTAACATGACAGCAGTAATCACGAAAAAAAAAAAAGGAGATAATTGCATTTTAAGATCACTAGTCACTTTACATGTTCTAAGCAATTGAGGTGAAACTATTATGATTTTCAAACACAGTGTAAGTGTGCTTACATACAGCAATTTGCTGCTAAAAGGTGCCTTGTGGTGTTATTGTTGCAATCACATACAAAGTTCAACCGAACATTATTATTAAATTGCAAATTCATTGTGTGCTAGTCTTTAGTTTCCTGCCGCAGTAAATATTCTGTGAAAGAGAAGCAGTGGTGTAGATTTCCACATTACACTTCTTACCCCTTGGAGCCTCATAGCCTATGGCACTTGGTATTGTGCCCGAGGAAAAGCAGAACCATTCACACTGTGTCTTTCATTAAGTCATGGCACAGCCACATCATCATATCCTTAGAAGCCCCCCAGGAGGGACCCAGCTCTTGTTTTTGTTTCACTATCTGCAGATTGATTTGGAATATAAAATACCAATATGTGCAAGCTATTGGTAAGTGTGCAATGCTACAACAAAGCAAAAACAGAACATTGGGCTATCATTTCAATACGGCGTCACTGAATAAAAAAACATAGAGACTCTTTCTTAGGACCCTTAAAAGTTTATCTGTAAAACCTGATTGGTACAGCTCTATGATGGACAGCAGATATCACTCTAAAGACTTTCATCATTGCCCACATCAGATCTACAGTGTTTTGGCTGAGGCCTCCTCACTGATTTCTCTGGCGCTCTGCAGCTACAGTACTTAAGGGGCTCCCACGTACCGTCAGCTCCTGCCCTTTGACCTCTGATCTCAATAGGAGACGGTAATTAAGGGCTAATTTCTCCTGCAGACTCTCGGCAGGATTAAATATTTCATCACATCCCTTCCCGGCACTAAATAGGAGAGCTCTGAGGAATTGGGACACACCCACCCAGAGCAAAGGGGGATTTTTCTAATGACACTGCAGGCACCCTATGATAAACTATAGGGTTAAAGAGCACATGCTGTACACACAAGGGGACACTTAATCATCCAGTACCCACCGCGGGGAACAATTGATCATCTCCAGGGCTGTTTGTACTGTGACTACGCAGCTTAAGAGAACAGCCACTACAGTGCACATTTCTTCTTCTCTTTGTTGTTTCTAATAATGTTGGCAAAAGGAAAAGGTACAGGGTCATCGAAGCTCTACATCCTGCCAAACCCGAGCCATTGTTACTTTTATATGGCAATGGAAGGAATGATTAGAAAAATATGAATCACAATGATTGAAAAGGCCCTTTGCAAAATAGACAAGTAATTGGAAAACTATTTTTAAGAACAAGTGCATAGCCCTTTTTAAAAACGAATTTATACAGATACAGAAATGGGTCCTTGTGGTCTTACAAACATTTTGAAGGCATTTTCTTCCTCATTTGCAGACATGTGCGGAGCCGCCAGACTTTGAAAACCCGCGTGTTTGCGCTTTCATGTGCGTCCTATGTACTTCATACAAACAAAACCCCCACCCAATCTCCAAAAATGGCTAATGGTCGAAAAATCCACATGGTAACTTTAAATAAAGAAATTCAATTCAACAATATGCTAATTACTTATTCATTATCTTTTTATTTGTAAATATATCATCCAATCATGACAATTAAATATACTAAAAATGAGGATTCAGCTTTCCAAAGAGAACGAGAGCATGTCACATCATAGAAATTCATTTTATTCATTCACACATTTTTCATGGAATAATTCAGTGAGCCGTTTAACTTTGCTCGTCTTCTGTAATAATAACTTGTTGTTTGCATGACTCCCTTTGAAATGGAACACTAGTCCCCAATCATGGCTGGTTATCCTGCGTGGCAGCTGTAAACAGACTCTTTGTCACTCAGTGACTCAATAGATTTAACAGGTGGATGCGAGATGCATACTAACATGAAAGTGTATAAGACAGTCAGTCTCCCCTCCAGCTAAATGGCCGGTTCAGAGACAATGTCATCTCTGTCAGAGGCACAGAGGGCTGCAGTTTTGATCGAGTTGAACACAAGGCACGGAGGGAGAGGAAATGGAAGGAGCCGTTAACCTTTTCAGTTGTTGAATAATGGAAATGCAAATAATGTCAGACCCGGTCCGGTGTCACTGCTCATTTATCCTGCACTGTATTTTTAAGGGTATATCCTTGGGATTCTATTGGTTTTCATGCACTCACTCTATAACTACTTGTGTATAGCAATGCTTGAGCTAATCAAAAAGCTAGCAGCTGGTCTTTTAACTGACATGCAACAAACAAAATCACATAAAGGTCTCAAAATGTCAAACTTTGAAATGCAAATCTGAAATTACTAGATGAGAAAGTCATTATCTGTCAAATATCTCACGTCTAAATAAATATATTTCTAGAGATTTGGAGCTCAGCAACATGCGTTAATGTGCCAGTCATAAAGAAACCATATAACACTTTGTAATCCTTACAAACAAAAAAATATGCCTGCATTGCCAACAGCGTTCCTGAAACCCTTGTATGGCCCATTGGAGTCTTTTAATTCAGTTTCTCCTGTTTGCAGTGCGTACCAGGTGGTGGTGGAGGAGGAACGTCCACGCAGAGCACGAGGCACAGCAGAAATCCTGCGCTGCTACCCAGTTCCCATTCACTTCCAGAACGCCACGCTCCTAAACTCCCAGTACTACTTCACCGCTCAGTTCCCCGCCGGCGGCATCCACTCGCCCCAGCCCTTCACTGTGGGGGACAACAAGACCTACAACGGCTACTGGAACGCCGCTCTGCTGCCTCAGAAGAGCTACAGCATCTACTACCAGGCTGTCAGCACTGCCAACGGGGTGGGTGCTTCTAAAACATGAATTTTATTCATGCAGTTCAGTTGAAGAGGCACTTAACACGAGCATGGTGTTTCTAAATAGGACTTTATTCAAAAATACAGTATGACCATTCTGTGTTTTCTTTACAACTAGTGGTAGAAAGGAGGATAACCAAGAATCAAACTGCAATTCTTGACTTTATTTTGATGCATTGTACTTCTACTCGACTACATTTTAAAGGGGAATATTGTGAATGTTACTTTACTACATTTATTTGGCATTTAAAGATTTTAAAAAGCAAGACATATGATCAGTTTAAATGATTGAGTAGTGTAAACAAGCAGAATCCCTTTGGACCATAACAAAATCTGCATTTGTGTTATTTATCAATTATCCAGTTATATGACACATAAATATTATTCTACTCTCTATAAGGAATACATTTTGAGACTGTAGACGCATTATGTTTAAATACTTTAGGACTTAAGTAAGTTACATTGTGGAATTAGTACTTTTATAAATGTACATGTACAGGTATATAAATAATTCTTCCACTGCTGGTTATAAAAGAAAATATAATTGCAAAGAGGACAAACGGAGGCAAAAAATAACACTTCACATGCTGAGTGTTGAATTCCCGGTTGACAGTTTATTTTTGGCAGCGTCTCTTACGGTACCGTGCTAATAGGCATATAATCTACCTCTGCAACTTGACGATTGGATTAGCATAGTCGAGAAAAAACGTCTAATTTGTTTACTTAATTTAATAAACCTCAAGCACTAACATCAGAATAAACAAATGCCACAGAATTGAATTTGGAACGTGAAAGTAGTATTGTTTTCTAGTGTCTTATAGAGGACTGACTCTAACCTTCTGCCTAGTCAAACATCGCCTTTTCTTTTTAAATCCTTTGCATATCCACTTTAAAGTATACACAAAACAATGCTAAATATTATGGTGGGTTAAGGAGACTGAACGGCTGTCAGATTGATGGACTGGGCTCCTGAAAGGGACTGAGTGGCTGAGTAGAGAAGTCCCTGACTCTACAAAGAGGCAGACACATGCACGCAGCAGCACAATTGCGTTTGGCCTCTGATAGATGTGTCAGTCCTCTGGTGGGCTGTACCAACAGCACTGTCTCCACTCTTAATAAGCTGCAGCAGGGTCAAGCATTGAATACAGAGCTGTGTGCATTGACATGCGCTCTGCCTCCATTACCGTGGCCCCGTTCTCCTGCCTCTTCCTATGGAGCTGTATGCCGAATACCAGACGAGCCTTTGATCAATGGCATTTAAGAGAGGCAGTTGTCCCAGCGGCAGTTAAGTGTGGAAGGCAGGAAACAACAACGGGGTTACCGATCTCACAGGTCGCAGCCTCTGTCTTCGAGTGGCACTTGGAGGAGCCCTCCCTCCGCGGAGACACAGCCGACAGCTCAATGGCGACTTCAAGAGCCCAACCGATTATGGTCCTGAATTAGAATCACCATAAACAGCCTCCTTGAGAAACACCGTCACGTCTTTAAGAAGGCAATAGAAATAACGTGAGGCCGGGCTGAATCCAATTAGCGAGTTTGCTCTTTAGAGAGAAGCACTGGCGGCCTGAAACCTTCCAGGTTGAACTGGTGAGCGATGTGAAGAGGCTGATAGTGCTCTTCCTCGCACAAACAGAATGAAAGAGCCCCTCGTTGACACAGCAGAAAGCTCTGTTTCTGTGATGGACATTTCTGATGACATTTCCACATTCAATGTTTTGTTTTACACTGGCCAAATGCACTCTCTCTCATGAAGCCATTACTGTCATATACTGCAAGCTTTAATTAATGTCTAGCCATGTTAGAGTGATTTGTTTGGTCCTCTTAGACTAAATTAGCACTTAGAGAAGGTGAGTGCCATCCATGTATAGTTTTTGCGTTCTATTCAAATAAAAATCTAATATAACTTCTAATGTTGCCTTAAACAAAAGCACCATCGGACAGCTTAAAAGCGGCAGTAATGTGAATACACACGCCCTGAGGATCACATGAACATTGATGTTTTTTTCTCTTCATTATGCCTCTCATGGCCTCTAAATGCTGTCCCTCCCATGTGTGCTCACTGCTCATTGGACAGCTTGGCTGGGTCAAATCCAGGGACACATCTCTTGTGTCTTTTGTGTTGTACTCATTCCCTTTCCGTTCCTGTCTGTGTCCTTTTTCCTGTTCAACAGACCATTGTTGACAACAAACTTCTCTGCCAGCAGCGAGAGCCGCGTTTCTTTTTTTTGTATGTTGTTGAAGGCTGTTGTCAGAGCTCAAACTCCATTACATATTCAGAAAGGCTCCCTGACGTGTCATTTTGGAGCGCCGCATGCTGGGTTGGTGTCGCTTGTCACAGGGCTCTGGTTTCTCCACAGTGGCTGACCACCTTGAGCCGCAGGCTGCCGACAGATCGCTGTTGGCTGACAAATCAGCAGCTCAGCACCACTAATCTGTGCTGTAGGCCCTCTCGCCTAACTGCGTTTTGTGTCACAGTCATTGAGCTCAACAGATGATAGGGGACAGCGTTGAACTGACCGAGCTGTTTTGTTGTAACCCGTGTCTTCTTAGAAAGGTGTTTTATGCAAGTGTGTCTTATGTGTGTCATATTAAACTCTGCTTCTCTTTCTTTTTCTTCCCCTTTCCCCCCTCTCATTTGTCTTATTTGCACAGGAGACTAAAATGACTGCGTTCGCGTAGCCACCAAAGGTAGGGATATATCTTAACATCCTTTGCGTATGGTTTCTGAGAACTAACAAATTAACATGAACTTTATATGAACCGAGAGTCCCATCTCGCACACCTCATTAATTTTATTGATGATGTTTAATGTTACCCTTTACAAATGTCTTAAAAAGACAAAAAATGTGAGTCTTCACATCAATATATTGACATAGAAGAGGGTTTTTTTCCATGACTCGGAGACAGCCTATGTGCCCATTGAGGTCTGTAGGTACTTAGCTATGCTGCCTGTACGTCCTGCTCCACACATTACAGCCAATGAAGTCTAAGCACCATTGATCCAGGAGCAGAATTGATAAGGCCGGAGGGAGCCCCAGTCGCGCCACATTCTGGGCCGTGAGAGATCCTGTCACATGCTCTGACAATCTTGTATATTTTGCACCTCCACTATGGATTTCATGTGGAGCTCCAGATATCTCTACATGGCTCAATAGTTTAAATTAAATGACACAGAGGTAACAGAGGTAGCAGAATCATATATAGGTAATTTCTCACCTGAAGGGACACATGTTAATGCACTACGTATGGCCCGGAGAGATATGTGTGAAATTGCTTTTGCTAACATGGCAAAGTAAATTGTGAAATGCCTTCTAATATTGTAATGTTGCATGATGAAGGGAAATGTTGGTGTGGCTGTTTTTCAGCTTCAGTGTGGCCTGTCTCTTTTTCTCTGTCTCTCTCTCTACTGCATGCTATCCTGGATCCACTGACTCTACTCAGCCGCCATACTTGTGACTCAGCTCACAACGCCGTACATCCGCATCGCCCCAGCAGCCGGGGACAGCCAACTAACAGGTCAGACCCGCTGCTTTGCAAAAACATTCTCTGAGCATCTCAATTATTCTGTCCACAACTTGGTTTTACCCACTACGTGTTTAATGAGGCAGCAATCCTGATGATTCCTTCAACAGGGAAACAAACAAGTGGCATATTGCACGTGTGTGATTGTGTTTATTGTCCTGCTATTTGCATAGAATCAGAGTGATTAAATCAAAGACTTTGTCTTCTACCTTCATCTCCTCAGCATTACTGGACATGAAAGACCTGTTTGAGGTGTGATTTTTGTATTTGATGTGTCAGTGTTGGAGCTTTTTGACAGGAGTTAATCCCCTTTCATGAATATTTCTCATTATTTTTGGGAAATTAAGTGCTGGTAGGTGTTGTTTGCTGCAGTCGCGACACTTGTAAACACACAAAAGGACGCTGAAGTGCACGTCATAAAGATCCGGAGAGTTTTCAAGAGTGTCGCGCCTATTAAAATTCTGCTCAGTTTCTACTTGTTGTGTGTAAAAAAGAAAGTAATCTGCCAGGCTAGAATGGAAGAGTATTGACTTGTGGCAGCGAACATACAGCACTCACATCTCAAATGGGGATTTGTCACTGACAGCATTTCTGTGAGATTAGCCTGTAACAGTAAATTTAGATAAAATCTTCTCCATCTGTCCAGAAATAATTGTTAATATGTCACCTGTCTTGAAAATCCTCCACCTCTCTGCTTTAAAAAGTTATATCTAAATAAAAGGCCTGGCTGTTGATAAGAGCACACCAGTGCGAGAACAATATGTCACAGCCAGCCTGGGATAGATATTTACCTTTTTGATAGCGAGAGAAAACGGCGACGCTGAGAGTAAACCCGCTCTAACAGATTGGTCTGACATAACAATTCATCATTCTAAATTTACCCCCAGTGACAGGGAATAATGGTGTTGTTCAGGTGGACAGTTGTCATTCCAGGGACGTTGTTTTCCTCCAAGTGCTTCTTATCACTTCGCAGGGAGCATATGGTGTTAAAACAAGATGCTCCCCTCTCTCTTTTTGTGTCTCCCGTTGTTGGCTATCTCCTCCCAAGCTGATATTTAATGTTTTGGTTATTTCAGGCTTTTTTATCTTCTTGGGTATTATCTCTTGCGCCCTGCATCCTACATTTTGTATAGCCCAGCAAACGTTTGCCCCAAACATGATTAACCAAGGGTAAAGATGATGCGCACTTATCTCTCGCAGTGCAGCTTGATCCTCAGAGCGCAGACGTCCACTGAGGACGGAGCAGAAGGTGGAGTCTTCAGGACAATAGGGAGTCACTTACTTTTAGAAACAAACATTACTCTGAGCAAATAAATGTGTATTGATATTTATGGTCCACAGAATGCCACAGAATATCAGTGTATTGATTAATCCACCTCACTCCTACACACAGTCGAATCAATGAGAGGAAATGCTAAAAGTATGGATATGCACTCTCCCGTTTAGTTGGTGTAGAACAAAAGCAAATAATCATTGGATCTGTTTCATAGTCTGCCCGATTAATTGCACTTTCTCTGTTTGATCTTTATGCATTGTGATGTTTTTCAGGAGCTGCCACACACAAACCTGACGCTGTGGAGCCGGAGAAACAAACGGACCACACGGTGAAGATCGCCGGAGTCATCGCCGGCATCCTCCTCTTCGTCATCATCTTCTTAGGAGTGGTACTACTCATGAAGAAAAGGTAAGCCTTTCCTTTTTACTTGTTGAAATACTATTTCACATTTCTGGAAGAGCTTGAACTAACTTGCAGAAAAATAAGTAGTTTCGGTTTCATCATTTTGTATATTTCTTCCTCAAATGGTAGTATTGTCAGTGTCGTGGTAAATAATTAATTTGATTATGTTGATACGCCCCATTAAGGCTGTTTACAGCCATGAGATACAGTGTGCCATGAAAAATTAATCCGTTTCCACGGCACCCTCAAACAAATGTGCAGCGCTTCAATGACATTGGGATGGGAATAGGAAATAATGTTTTGAGGCCTTTGGTTTGGAGGGAGGCGGGGAGGAGATAAGAAAGAAAATATGATGAAAAGGCTCAAAAGACAGAGGATGGCCACATAGCTGAAGGCTAAGTTTACATTAGCCTGGACCCCATACTGGAGAGAGGTCCTCAGTACATATCCCAGCTATCAGGGGAGCTCAAGCTCAGCAAATATCAACCCCCTTTGTCCACAGCAAAGCTTGAAATAACACTTTCAGGTTCTGCATAGATTTCTCTAGTAAGGCGAGGAAAAAAGAAAAGAATTCCAGTAAAACTTAGTTTGCATTAACTTTAATTTACTGTACTTTCCATTGGGTTGGATAGCGTGTGTTGAATTAAATAGTAAACAGCAGTGAAGTAGAGTGGGGAGGCATAGATGTGTACTAATACAATCACCATGTACAGTGTTTATTTTTGACAGTAATATAATATTCTTCATCTTCTGTGTATAGCACAGCGATCAGTGGGTGGGTGTGAAAAGCAGCACTCAGTAATGGAATTGTTTTCAATTAGCCTTAATCAAACCAGAGATGGAGATGACTTCGTTGGTTGAATTTCGTGTAATTTACTGTTGCCAACAGGGAATTGAAGTTGTGTTTAGACATTCAAAGCACTCATTAAGTTTCAACCTGGGAGGTCAGATATGGTAATTTTTTATAGATGTATAAAATGATGTGTTCATAAAAGAGGAGTTTTACTGACAGCGTGGCTGCTCTTGATTTCCCATCACATATCAATAATCTCAATATCAATATAATTAGAGAGCTCTGACCGTATTGTACTGAGCCCCCCCCACCCAACAAAGCATGACATGACTCCAAGCGATCACCTTTGCCCTCATGTTCACTAGTTTACCTCCACGTATGCCACCATATCTGATTTTGTTCATTTCTACTCTTTTTTCAAACATTAATATATTTTTACTTTTTCTTTCCTTTTCATTCCATCCCCTCCCCTCCTCCACTGCTTAAATCCTACCACCACCCCACTCGGCAGAAGAACCTATCACTCCTACACTTACTACCTGTAAGTAACCACTTTGTGTAATGTTAGTGCCATGCTTCTCACCCTCACGCTGTTTCCCATGCATGCAAAGAGCCATGTCATCCTCCTCCTGCTCAGAGCCATTACAGAGACCTCACTGTAATCTCTGCTGGAGGAACGGAGGACGCCACCTCCATGATGAGCGTATCACATCATACTGTATGTCACATTGGCACGACTTCTGACGAAAGCACGCAGACGCAGTTACACCCCCACAGCATTAACCTGCCACTGAAAATACTGCAAACATAATTTCTGTTCGACTTTAAGGAGTTTGTTCATCAAAAACGATGAACTACACTGCCTTAATGATTGTACGGCTGCCCAACTCATGTCTTCAAAGGGAAAAAAAATCAATGCAGGAGCTATTGCATTTTTACTGAGTGTGAATTTTTCATTGGCCTCCGATGATTTCATCTCTGTTGACTTGTCAAAGTAAGAGTTTTTGAAGTGCTTATCACCGTGAATCTATGGTTTAGTTTTTCCCAGTGCCTCAATAAGCTTGTCCAAATTCTCACTCTTTGCACACTTGTGTATACACTCAGAAATGCAGTAAATAAGTCTAGGATTGGCCATGTTTATAGTTTTTTTTTACAGCGAAAATGTAAGCATGAGCTAACGTGTTGATCCTACCAATATGGCTCCATATGCATGTGATAATGTGAAGTCGTTCCCTACCCCTACTCCATCTTTCATCATGAAAACATCTCATGCTTTTTAGTTTTATTTTCTTGAGCATGTTTTTGGGTTATTGCACGTCCATCCCATCAATTCTATGGTGATGGTGGAGTTGTGTCTTTAGCTGAAAATACATTTGCATCACTACTGAAGGAGCTCATGTGATCACAGGATAACCTCCTTTCTATATAGACGTCTCCAACATCATAAAACAATAGCCGTAGCGCTCCTATACTCGCTCTTAATAGGACACATGGTTCCAAATCACACCTCTGAATGGTAAAGAAGCTTATTCTGCGGCTCTGGCTTCACTGCTGTAGCTCACAGGCTCCCCTCGTATGCTCTTTGTGATGGATGCCGACTAATCTGTCTTGAGATGGCTGTGATCAGAGGAGTGAATGGAGGCTGCCTCACATCAAAGAACATCTCAGAATACACCTGGAGATAATACTACTCTGAATACTCCGCGTGTCACTCATCTTAGATCACAGCTGCATTGGATGGAAAGCCCCGGTGACTTTGGAGAAGTGGTGTCATCAAAGCTAAGCGCGCACATTGGCCGAGTTAAGCAGGAAGAGATGAGGTTGTCAGTGAAACAATCAAAATATCAGTTTTTGGGGATTTATTTTTTTACCAGCAAATGGGTACAAATATTTGCATAAAGAGGAGATGATAGTTTCTACAATAACAAGTCAATGCATTGTTTTTCACAAGAAGATAGAGATAAAGCTAGTTTTCAAACATGTGTTTTAGTCATTATTTGGAAAATTATTCCTCCATTTGAAGGACATACTGTAATGCCTTAGACGGATTTGTCTGGAGGCGCGTTTGCTTTGATTGACAGGTCTTAGGTTAGCCAAATTGGATATTTGGCTGCTAACACGTTACAGGATGCATTTGAACGCTTAAGCCAAAATGGGTCCCTTCAGAAATGAATGTATGTGACATGAACAGCACAACGTCGACGTTTCCCTGCATTCTCCCGTCAAAATGAATTTGAGGGGTTGCGAATGTTGTGAATCCGCTCCAAAAGCTGACAGGATATCAACATAATATACAGTAATATAAGCTGAAGGAGTAATGATTTCCATTTGAAAATGTGCCATGACTGCAGCAAATAATAATGGATAATTAAAAACACGGCTTTGAGAAATTGGAAATAAATAAATTACCTAAGACTTCTGGATCTCTGTAACCAGCAATGTTTCCTTCGGCACAACTCCTATGATGTAAAATCAAAACATATTTACATGCAAGATGCCTATTTGAACAATTAATTTATGAGTGGCTCGAAGGTGTTATATAGCAGTTGATAACAAATTCAATGACGTCTTGATCAACTTTTATTCCCCTAGTCCTCTAATGGTGCTGTTAATTGTAGATGTATGGATATTTTGCGCACTGCAAGCAAATGGTTTCAGGTGAAATTATAATTATGTCATGTGTTATTTTCACCTCTGTAAATTAAGAGTGTAATACAACACTTTTCAGCTAAATACATCTGGATGTTCATCACTAGGCCTGCATCACCAATTATTTCTCTATGAGGTAATTAACAGTAAATATTGATGTACATCGTGAGAAATTGACATTGAAAATGATGCTGGAGTGAGCAAGGATGTCCATTTCAATACAACAACCCCCCATCCTCACATGTTTTCTTTATATCTGTCTATGTACAGTAGCATTTTGAAGGCACAAGAGCATGTTAGCTAATTGGAAGGAAGATTTGCACCTTGAGGTGTTAAGGCCGAGTTAGAAAGGTTCCCACCAAAGTGTTGCTTAAAGTTAAGTCATTATAATCATATTGTTACTTCTTTTGGAGCACTAGAAGACTTATTATTAACACATATAACTTCCTAAACCCAAAGTTGATATTACCAAATTAAGGTTTTCTTAAGATTGCTTATCTGCAGTTCTGCTGACAGCCTTCATGAGATTACAACACCTCTATGATTGATGAACCCCATTAATGCTCTTATGCATTCATCAAAGTCTTTTAAAGGCATGAGAACATCCTGCAGTCGCCAAAATATGCACTTTGGGTACATTGCCAGAGGTGGCTGCGGGGGCTAGCTCGCAACACAACATCAGTCGGAGCGCTCATTAGAGATGCAGTTACATGTGTGATCAAATATATGATCGTTCTTTAATCAGGTGTCCGTATACCGGCCGCCCGTCTCCTGCTGCTGGGGACAGGAGGGGGATCAATAGCACGGGGCAAGGGTTGCGATTGGGTTTTTATTCCTGAGAGAGTTCGATTCATCCATCAAGCAGGCATGTTAAATACGAGCACACTTACTGTATCACTCTGTGACTGATTGGTCAGGCTTGTCACGTGCTCCTTAAACCTCAGGTATGTGATCTGACAGTGTAGATGTCTTCTATTAACCAAGATTTTATTAATCTTTTCAAATAGGATTTAAAGTTATCCCTCTCTTAAAAGTCACATTTGGGCAGTGCTGGCCAAAATAGAAGTTTGAGGATTGGCATGTCATCGCCATGTTGATTGAATAATGTGGCTTACTCACAGATCTGGCAGTTATGGAGCAACATTATTATTCATTTGTTGTTGTGTTGTTGGCCATCTGGCAAATGTAGGTCCAATATCCCATCTCTTTTCGCTCTGTTTTTGGTCCCTACCGCTTTCTGAGTGAAATGACTGGATCTATAGTTGCTAAATGCTTTACTTGGTGAGCAGGTAGTTGCTAATTTTGTTGATCTGCTGTTTGGTGCAGAGAAGGTGTACTGTGGATTTATATAGCTTGTACACCTTTAACAGCTGCCTGTTGAGGCTGAAAACAACGAACCAGAAACCATGAAGTTGCGGGCTGGATAGCTAAACAATGAGCTAAAACTCTACTTAAAGCTCTTTAAAAATGGGAAGACCTATGTTAGACTCAGGGTGTTTCTCAATGTCGAGTAAAGCTGCTCCAGAGCCACTATTTCAAGCATACTACGTCATAGTGCCGCCGAAGGACTGTTCCAATGTCCAGCATCCTTGGAATTCTACCGAGGCCGGCGTATTTCGTAGCGAGAAATTTCGAGGCTGCACATGTGTAGACTCCGCGGTCTTAAAATCCCCACAATGCTTTGCGCACGGACCAATTTCCCCAAATCTGTGGCGGAAAATGTAAGGCGGGGCCTCTCATATGACGCACACCTGCACACTTGCTCGCCTGTTCCACTCTTCGTTTTCCGAATGCCAGGAAGTATTCTTGCCTCGCTTCTGAAGCAAGTGACTCGGAAGACATGTGCTACCAAGCAAGCGTACTCGACATTGAGAAACACCCTGTGACTGATTTATTGAATTGCATTTACTTCAGAATGTTGTTGCTCTGTGTCTAATTGGTACATTATTTACTCCGTTGATTTTCAAATGATTAAGTGAAAGGCCCTTAGGTACACACCAGTTACAGGGTGCTTTGTATCAGTCTTGTTTTTAATGTACCATGCCTGACAGCAAAGAAAGTATGATTATATTGATAGATATATTATATATTATACAAATTTGATGCCATGTTTCCACAACATATCTACTCATGAATTTAGTCTATAAATATTGGTGTTATGTTTTGATGTTTCTGCCTGCTGTTTTATTAAATTAGCTCAGAGGAAGTGATTTTGTTCTGGAGAGACCAGTCCATATCCATCTGGCAGGTGGTCATTCATATCAGAAATCCCTGATGGTGTGATGAGTGCATACATTTCATTGAGTGGGTCTGATGGTCAACAAACCTGTATGCCACTAGCTGCTGTTATTCACTGAACTCATGCAGTGATATATCGAGAATAGAAAAAATGGCTTAAATTGCTTCCTTTTTACCGGAGGCCTACTAAACGCACCATGTATAACACAATGTGCTCAGGGCAAACACCTTCATTATACCTACAAGCCGAACATGCAGCAAGAATCACATTAATTGGTACAAGCTTTGCAGATTTTTGCACCTACGAGCTCTGAATGTTGATGAGGAGGGGAAGAGAGGAAGAGCAGCTCGAGCAGGGCGAAGGGATCTCATGCTTGGAGTGATAGAGTTTCAGTGCATACGTTTTAAAATGAATTGTCATTTAC
This sequence comes from Dissostichus eleginoides, assembly GCA_031216635.1. Classification (NCBI taxonomy): domain Eukaryota; kingdom Metazoa; phylum Chordata; class Actinopteri; order Perciformes; family Nototheniidae; genus Dissostichus; species Dissostichus eleginoides. Next base: position 11,225,320 of record CM062276.1, read on the forward strand.
AAAGTGTCTATCTGTTACACTTTGGCACTCTTGCTACTTACTTAACTCTTTATATGTATATATATGTAATGGGATTCAGAGACAGGCAATTGTAATAGTATAAAAAAAACAGTGGACATTATTAGCAAATGATACATATTTTACAATATATATAATATATATTTTTTTATTAAAAGAAAACATTAAATACAGTTCATTTTATTTCTTGATTTAAATCAAAATGAAGTATATTTAATGATCATTAAATAATATGAATATAATTAAATATAGGAACAAGGAAACCTGAGACTAAAAATGTTTTCTTGTAAGTTTGTCTTGAACTGCCGATATATAGGAACATTTACTTTAACAGATACAAAATGTAAAAAATCAATGTCTTTCTAAAGGTAACTCTAAAATGTTATTTACAATATCTGAACATAAGGCTTTTGCTTTAACCAAAAACAGCATGGTTCAAGGTTCTTTATTTAGAATCTTGTGTCACAGGCTTCTCCAACAGAGAAAACACAGATAAACAGAAAAAATATAGTGCAAGTAAATAGTAATACAAAAAGAAAAATAGTTTTAAAAAAGTGAAATAAGAGTCTATATGCAAGTTATTGAAATAGGATATATAGGTAAATAATTTTTAAATAATGTTTAAGTAGCAGCCAGATGTTGTTTCAACTGTTCCGGTGTTTAACAGATTTTGCTTCAACAGTTCAGGTGTTTAACAGTCTTATTGCCTGTGGGATGAAACTGTCCCTGAGTTGAGAATGTTATTGTGTTAATGTTATTTCTAATCTCTCTGTGGTATTTTTTAGTACAACTAATTCCTATCTCCAAAAAGTGAATTAAACATGAGTTATGAAGAACAAACTTCACTTCAGTGTTTGTGTGAAAAAATACAAATTTTTACAGAATCGATGAAAGCAGTCATTTGGCAGATAAACGATTTTCCTGTCACTGAATAGTTTGCATTCAGACATAGTTTCTATCATTGTTGCTGATGTTTCTCCTGCTAAAGTAAATGAATAGGACTGAGATAGAAATATGATTGATAGACAGGAAAGAATGTGTGAAAGATGGAGACATGTTTGAATTGAGACACAGTGCAAACAACCACTGAAGTGCCCCCACTGCGCGAATCAAAGACGCTTCTGTTGCCCCTCCCAGCTGCGTGTCACTCATCTAACACACACACAAATACTGTGGGTGTGTGTGGATCCTCTAATGAAGCCTTCTTTGTCCCGGTGTCACAAGGTTTAGGCTGTGCCAGTGCAGAAATGAGGCCCACCATGCTGAGCCTAAGGTTTTGAAGCTTTTAGAAGTTGCAGCGGCATCACCTCCCGCAGAACTGAGATTCTGGAAAACAGGCGCAGACACACAACTCACGCGGCTTCCTTTTTCGTTGTAGCTGCACTCACAGAGTTAGGAGCTCTGCTCACTTAGATCCTAGATCTGCCACGACTGTCATGTACGGCCTGCATACAATCCCTCTAATGAGAGTTGCCTAATATAGTTACCTGCAGTGTTAGCTCGGTCTTTACTTCTACAAACACCTCCACGCCATCTGTCTGCCTCTTTCTTCATATGCACATTCACTGCTGCTCACAGACATTTGTGATTTTATTGTCGGGCATGCCTGCAAGAAATCAGTCCTGTACATTTCTTGTTGGAATCTTTCAATGTGCAGCTTTTACTCCAACTATCTGGGGATATGATAAATGGTCACATTCATCAAGATGCACAAACACTCAACTCCACACTTCCTCGTACTATCTCTGTCAGCACATCAGAGCCAGTAATATAGTCATCTATCATTACATTTTCCCCTCTTACAAATGAGGAGAGAATAGCATGCCAATTAATCTTCATCTAACACCCACGGTGCCTTGCAAACATCCCACTATTGCTGGTGCTTTCCTCATTTTGGCACTGGTGTCTGTGCAGCCACGATTATCTCCAACGCTCATTCTTCAGCAGCTACACAGGCCAGGAAAGAGAATCCAAATCCTAACAGACGCAGAAACAGGAACAGTGATACAGTTTTAAAACATGGATTATAGTTGTTCCTAATAGTCTTCTCCATGAGTGCACACAGTGCTGAATCAGTCTTAAGATTGCCTCGGGTACATACAGCCCCCCCCTCCCCTCCTCACTCCTCCCTTTGATAATATGAAGCTATATCGTAAAAAAAGGGACAAGATTGCCATTTTGTTTCCAACTCTAATTGCAGATTAAAGACAAAAAGTGAGTCCGGCAGATGAAAATGTCACTACTTTGTCACTTTGCGTTCTGAAGAACGGATCCACTATTAGCCTCACGTCGCGGCCTTCAGAGCAAATGACTGTTAGAAGGCAGCGGGGGCCTGTTGCCATATGGCACCAGACAGCGACAAAATTGAATAAACAGAGGAGATTTGCGAAAACAAAGCAGCAGGAGTGCATCATTAGATCGCAGTTGTCCGTGAGAAAGACTGCAATTCAAATAGGCAGAGGGGTCACACAGAGAGTAACAAAGTGCGGGGATCAGTGTGAGGGCTGCCATAGTTAATTCTCACTCCGCTCACTCCCCTCCAGCTACAGAGCAGCCGCAGACATCAGACACCGCTACAGCTTACAGTGTTGCTGCTCAAACTGTTTGCCATTTTTCTGATGTCTCTGGAAATACACTGTAGTAGGTTAACTCCTCAGAGTGATAATGAGAAGCATTATTTATCATCCTGGGGACATTTTATTATGCAAGTGGTGATTTCTGGAAGGTTAAAGGTCGGCTTCAGAACAGCATCAGGGATTCAGTCTTAGTACAGTTCAGGGTCAAAGATTGAGAAACCCAGCAAACTTGTTTAGACTCAAAAGTCCAACTTTTAAAATATTTGAGGTTTCTCATTTTGCAGCATAATTATTCAATGTATGCAGTCATTTTTTCAGTTTGCCTTCCTTTATTATTTTATATAAATAGATGTTCATTATTATAGCAAGAATCAGAATGATCTTTTTTGTAATATCTCTTGCTTTGTAGTTGCATTAAAATGAAATAATACAAGCTGTAATAAACTAAGTATAGACTGTCGTCGTAATGTTGCATCTACTGTTGAGCAGACTTTAATCAAATGTATTACAGTCTTACATTTCAACAAAAAAGCATAATAATGTATGTCAATATTTAATATCTTCCATGTACTAATGTTTCAGGGACAACGTACAGTTGTTCATTTTAAGTTTAATAGTTTTTTAATCAACTTAATAGTTAATAGGCTTTTGCAACACTATGTGGTGATCTTCAACTATTGCGATATACATTTAGTCCACTCCGTTTATAACAGTAAGCATAGACATACTGTAACATTAGTTAATAGCAAAACGTATGAGAGAAATCATACAAGTTATAAATAATAAATATCCTGTGTACATGTTTTCATGCAATTGCTAAAACAGAGCATCATACTCTTATCGTCTAATATCTATATGAAGGCAGCTCCAGCAACAACAGAAGCTCATGACCCTTGCATGTGTGTTTTGACCAGGGACAAATAGCGAGTCCTGGTCACAAGACCTTAAAGTCTCGCTGGTGTACAAAGGGGGGAAAAGTTCATGAATAAAGGCCTGAGTGTGGACAGCTTTATCGGGGTAAGGTCAAAATCTTGTCTGATCCAGTTATTCACAGTCAGTAAAGTGAAGCCAGGACAGGTGAGGTGAGCTCGGCATCTGCTTTTACAAACTTAGAATCCATCTGCAGTCTTTTATGCATACAGTACACGTTGATCTGTGCTTGTGTGTGCTTCCCTGTGCATTCACTCCCTACACAATGCTCTAATGGTGTTTGATCCGGAGCAGATTGCTTGTAGGCTCCAGCACATCAGCTCAAAGTAGGTCAATAAAAGCAGGTTGACTGTTTCAGTTCACCGTTCAGCAGCCTGTATTCTCCAGCCCCCAAAATCCTATAGCTAATTTTAAATCATCAGGGCCCCTGATGTATTTGGGTTAGGGTGTCAAACCTTTCCACACTTTCAAGGATTTATGTGGCACTGCTTGAAAAAGCCTAATAATAAAACCTAATGTGACCGCAACCCAGGAAACATTAGCCATCTCATTACATCTGAGTCATTCCCCCCCCTGCGTCATATCAGATCAATTCAGGAGCCGTCATTGTTGCTTTGGTCTGATTGATGTTTTTTTATTTCTTCTAAAGGAAATTGGCCAAGAAGCGTAAGGAGACTTTGAACAGCACCCGCCAGGAGATGACAGTGATGGTCAACTCCATGGACAAGAGCTACACGGAGCAGGGCACCAACTGTGACGAGGCCCTGTCTTTCATGGACACACACAACCACACGCTGAACACACGCAGCGAGTGTGCGCTCACACTCAACGGCCGCAGCGAGTGTGCGCTCACACTGAATGGACGAAGTGAATGTGCGCTAACACTGAATGGACGAAGTGAATGCGCGCTAACGCTCAACGGGCGCAGCGAGTGTGCGCTCACTCTCAACGGGCGAGGTAAGATGGCCCTGCATCGGCCTACCTGGCTTTCACAGTCACACACACACACACACACACACACACACATACACACACACATACACACACACACACTCTACACACACAGCATGGTGGAAGCAATTTATTTGGTTTGGTCAGGTGAGAAGGAAATCAGAGTTGGCTGCACACCAAATATTCCCACTGGAACAACCTTTACATTTGAGTCTTGGTCCTCTTCCAAGTGAACTGTGGAGTTCTGGGGGAACATATTCAGGAAAAAAAACAAGTTGATAATAAATCCTCATCATTGACTCCCCCACAAAAAACATCCAAATCTGCAAAACAATAGGTATCAAAACTCATCGTGAGACCATGTGACTGTTTCCTATTATCGTGATTTTAGTGTTTATCTATTCGCCCTTTTCGGTCATTTACCACATCCAGTTTCATAGATGAGTGAAAATGGGTTTTTAATGAAGAGCCGTCTAAATGTCTTTGTTTTTCTGTGTTTGGCTTGTTCTAACCTAGACTCTATTCAGCCAGTGCAAACCATTTTAAACTGAATTTGTAGCTTTGGAAAATCTACCAGTTATTACCAGTGCTAGTGTTAGCCAATAGGGAATGGGCTTCTTCATATTAGTTTAACAGATTTAACTTTTTTCTTAAACAAGAGATTCATCCCTTTTCTCAAAATCTCAAGGGTCTTTCGTCCCCTTTTTCCTTTTTTACATTTCCTATAATATCTATATTTTTACTGAAAGTAACTTAAACTCAGATATATTTTAATAGTCAGTAAGCTATTTGTTTTTTCAAAGCATTATGCACATAAAGTACCCGTCCCACCTGGGCTGACAAAACACTACAAACATAACAAACAGAGCAATAACATAGTTTGATAGAACGGATGAAATACACCTTTATCCATGCAACAACAAAGCACTTATGAACACAATCCATCTCCTTAGACATTACAGCAATTAATCGCACATCTGAGACAAAGACTGTGCCTTAGTTTAACACATCAAACATAAAGTGTCTCCCACTATTTTAGCAGGCATTTTACACTTTGTCTGTAAACAGGTACCTACATTGATCAGGCATAGCGAACAAATAAATCAGGACATTCTGCAGACATTTCAATTTAACGCCTATATCTAAGATTGTGATATAAAGGACCATAGAACAAAAAGTGCATTTCGTTTCCAACCTCTCTTAGATCACACAGGTGACATTTTCTATTTTCCTCTGAAATTGAGTGGAAGTGTCCGGTTTTCACCGCCAGAGGCAAGAAACCTCTCCACTGAGCTCAGACAGACCTCTGCTCTCTGCTCAGGTCACAGGTGACACCGTGCTCTGGATGCTAAATTACTTTCTCAATGTTGGTTTACAGTGTACTCCAAACTTCTTGTGTCCATTTCTGTTTATCATTTTAAATGTTATTCTTTTAAGCCTAATTATACTAAAACATAATTCATTTCTTTATCTAGTTACATGAATTGGATAAGTTATGCGGCCCAAAAATAATTATTTGATAGTTTTTAGAAAATGAGTGTGTTATTAGGCATGTTGATTAATCAATACCACAGTTTCAACATAAAAATAATATTCATGATAATAATATTAGTTTACTATGAGGTGTTGACTCAACTGGTATAGCTGCATTCAAATTGCAAACACTTATTAACAATCTCTAAGGAGTCTTCAAAAAATCAATATAATCCAGGCTACTTCAAATCCCTAACCAGACCTTCAATTTAACAGTAAACACAAACTCCAAGTTCCTGAACTCAGCACCTTCTGTTTCCAATTCAAGGAGAAAACACACAAACACACACTAGATGTGCTCTTGTGCGATAACCTATTAATTTCCTCCGTCCCAGGTTAAACGTAATGCTTTGTTGATGGACAGCTCAGCTAAATCTGCACCCAGGGCTTGACCTGGTATAATCCCAGTCAAAACCATCAGATTAAAACTCCACAGCAGCTTCTGTCTACACACCCCTGCAGGGGGATGAGCCCCAAAGATGCTCTGACCTTGATTAACTGTCTGTAAGTGTGGATGTTCAAATCTGGCCCTCTGTCTGCCACTGCAAATGATTTAAATGCATTACTTTTTTACCCAGAGTGATGCCTTTAATGCCGTTCCTAAGCCCCCTGATGTCTCCATGACCTTATATGCCTGTCAATCGTGTCATTTGGGCTCAAAACACCATGGCAGACGGATTATAGTCCTGAACATACTGCACTCATGACCTTAACTCTATTAGCATGGAAGTTGGATCTGTTGATGACACATGAGCAGTGACAAGCTTTGACTGTTGTGCTTTTGAATTGTGCTCTACTTTAGTACGTACATTTTTGTATTTATTTACTTATTTAGTTTTCATATACTTCAACTATACCTAAGCATTTTCCATTCTACTGTATGCTACATTATATTTATTCAACTGCATTTCATTTATGCTCCATTGTATTCATTTTTACTTACATCTACTTAACTTATGTACATTACTTTTCGCATGTTAAATTTGAACCTACAAATCATATGATTGTCCTGTAACATATGGTTAATGGACTGTATTTATACTGCGTTTTATCCAAACATTACAACTCCTCAAAGCTCTTTACATGTACAAGTCATCCTTCACCCACTCACACCCCATTCATACAGAGCAATGTGTGCAAGGAAGCTAACATTCACTCACTGTTGGCCATGCCATCTGGAGGAACTCAGGGATACATTGACATGTTATTTATTTATTTGACCTTTATTTACCCAGGAAAGTCTCATTGAGATAAAAAATCTCTTTTGCAAAAAACATCATCATAAAAATCCTGTACAGACGGTTATCTACTTCTTGGTCACTAAGAAGCCCTGTCGGACCTGATCTGTTGACTGCAGGACCGGGATCGAACAAACAACTCTCCGATTGAGAGAAGGCCACACTACCTCAGTCAAATATGTGTGTTCATGCAACACAATAGCGTTGTCAAAAATATCAAAATTGAATATTTGTTATATCTTTTGAATAAGTGGTTGAAATTCCAACACCCTTGAATTTCCATTATCATTGCAATATTTGTTTATTCTGACAAGGTCTCAAGATTTATGCTGTCGCCACCAAGGTCAATGGAGTTGTGTTTGTGCTCAAGCGCTTTGAGCACCAGGAAAAGCGCTATATAAATAACATGTATTATTTAAAAAAAAATAACATTAACCATAGAGTAAGTGATAAAAACATGTTGTAAGGAGAAGAAGAAGAAAAACCTCCCTATTTTACAATAATAATAATTTGGGATTCAGATACTCCAGAATATAACAGATTCTTCTTTAGCCCGTGCCAGCCCCTTCCACCACGTTTTAACCAAACAAACATTACCTCCTTGGGCGAAGGTAATGATAATATAATTGACATTCTTGTTCATCGTGGTATTGCTTTCTTTCCTTAAGGTATACGTTTTGAATACTACCTCCACCACTAAGCGATACCAGACTATTGATCCTCTTGTGTTGTTTTCTTTTCTCCATTTCTAGTCGGATCACCCCCCTCCTCCTTCACTCTGCCTAAAGCCAACACTCTCAGTACTTCAATCCCCCCCAACTCCTACTACCCAGGTAAACACGCAGTATTTCCTCTGATAATCCTGTATGTCAACAGAGAAGTGTTCACTATAAGCAGAAGGTGTTAAATTCAGTCATCATGAAACCTAGGCTGTCAGGATAAATGAATAAGAGACAATATTACCAAATAAGTGTTAATTAGTTTATGTTCCCGGTAAGAGCCTTTTTAATGTAAATTGCATACTAATAAAGTAATGTGTGGTGTGAATGAATTTAGGTGTTTTAATAAATTAGGAAACAATTTCACAAATGAGAAGGTAGATAAATTGACTTTGGATGGGTTTTACACTCTGCTACATCTCCAGTTATAACCAAAAGTGTTTTTAGTTCATTTTGCTCAGAAGGAATTTAGCTGTTCAATCATGACTTTAATTTCTCCAGAAAAAAGCCAATCATAATTGTGTGTCTTGTGTAATCAGATCACAGCTCATTGATCAGATGGAGCAGAGGGCAGCTAGATTTATAATCAACTAAACTTGGTGTTTAGCTCTAATGGAAAATATGATAAGTTTCTTGTTATGGCTGCTTGGCAGGAAACCAACAAACTGTCTTGTTTTTGTTATTGTTGTTTTTCTTGGCTTTTATTCACTGCAACTCTCTTTCCTCCTCCAACTTCTGCACTTGTTATGGGGGTATGAGCAGATCCCTTTGTGCCAACTGCTATCTTAGGTGAGACACATTTCCTTTTCCCATTGCTGTTGATTATTTATTCTTATTTCTACCTTGAAGAAAATAACAATGCATTACATTTATAAGATCGCTGTTTTGAAGACTTATCTACAGATTATTGTTTTTCCCACTTATGGTTTTGGTTGGCTCTTTTTTACTAGAGATGGCTTCCTCACCTTCATACCTGCCTGCTGCTTTTCCCCCTCCTCCCCCCCATCCCCACATCCTCCCTCCTCCATCCTCCCCTCCCTCCTTCTCCCCCCCCCCTCCCCGTCAAAGAGGGGCTCTCCTGGGCTGAGGCTGGCTTCACTCCATCCCATCCGCATTGCGTGTCGTGCGTGTGATGTCACATACGTGTTTGACCTCTCATATGCATGGACAGACATGTGGACTGGATGTGGGGGAGTGTTTATGGGGGGGGGTTGGCTTGAAGGGGTGGGGGATAGTTTGCCCCAGCGCCAAGGCTACAGTGTGCTGAAGCCCTAGCAGCTGCACTGAGACACAAACAGAAAGTAAACAGTGAAGGGGACACAGAAAAACACTCTCTCTTGGCCCCCCTCACACACAAAAAACCAGGATGCGTTCAGTCTGAACATATAAAGTCTTGCATTAGCTGTGCTGCCCTCCACCCCCTCCCCTCTCTCCCTCACTACGCATTGAACTCCCCTCCCTCCCTCCAAAACAACAACCTTTTCTATTATTCTTTTTAATGTCGCTCCCCCTGCCTTTGGCTAACTGCTAGTGACCTACTTGTTTTGGTTTTCGGTTTTTGCCACGTCTTGTTCCGTGATAAAATAGAATTACAAAAAAGCATTTTGTTCTTCTTTTAATTATTACCGGCCTTTGTTGAATACGCACAGCAGCCCAAAGTGCAGTGTCTTAAACGAGCAGATGCTTTTTATAACAGCGGAGCACGAAATGTAGCTACTAAGTGGGGCACTAGAACTGTAATAATGAAATACTCAAGGCCAAGCAGATGCAATAAGCAACTCCAGCTTCAACACAAGCACCATAACTGCAGTTACAAGTACACAACTTAGTTAATGCGTATTTTTCCTCTTTCTCCAAACAAGTGCAACTCAAAGCAGGGCATTTCATCATCGCTGATGTGACAGCTGCTTACGTTAGTTCCAAATTTAATGAAGCATGAAACAATTAACATGAAATTACCGCAGCCAGAAAAGGTTACATGCTTTCAATTGTGACAGTCAGTCAAATCATTGTCTCATCAGTTGAGGTTAATGATCAAAACTGATTAGAACATTGGTAATGTTTTTGATTTTATTGCACACAAAAAAAGGCATAAATACAGGTGTCACCAGTGCCACATGCAAATATAATTATAGCAAGTAGAGAAAGACATTCAAATGTCAGGATACTCAAAAATCTAAGTCACAGATTCAAAAGAATAACAGCTTGTTCCAAAGATGACCCGTATATCACCATTATTTTCTCCCCTGAAATCCATGACTTCCTTGTTTTGTTCTTTTACTTTTGTCTTGCACTGTTGAAATTGCCCCATCCATCCCAACATCCCCCCCTTTGACTTAGGCTTTCTACCACTTTGGACTGAGCAGGCACGTGATCTTGCCCTGTAGCGTAGCTCTAAAACTACTGTAACAGGTTCTCATGCTGTATTGTTGCTTATCCCCTCTCTCCTCTCTCTTCTCCTCTCTTTTTCTTTACATACGTAACCTCTTATGTATCTGCTATCTAAAAAGTGCCCATTAATGGTAAGTTTTCCAAAGTGGGCCCTGGGTTGGGGGAAGGAGGTGGTGTTTTTACTCATAAAGCAAGCCAAAAGTGAGAGGCTGCTTCTGACATGGACATTTTGACATTTATTGCATGACCAGTGGACATGTTAGCATCTCACCACCCTCCGTACCGTGCCACCAAGCCACCATTAGCCTAGCATGGTCAAAGTGCGTACAGTGCGCCATGGCAGCATCACCCCATGCATTCTCCTCCCATCTCCGCTTCCCTCCTGTTTTAAGTTATTCTTTTGGTTTGATTTTTTTTTCATTTATCGGGGAACAAACGGGTGGCAGGGGGTTTGAATCGGCGCTGTGATTGTGTGATGCTTCTGACGGTGCCTGCTGCGACATGATCACTGTGGCCCACCGCACCCCCCTCACATCCTCCTCCTCCTCCTCTTCCTCCTCCTCCTCCATGTTTCTGGACACCCTCCATCGTCCGCTGGCTCCCCACAGCATCTGTGCCTCATGTCTGCCACTCACTGGATTACAGTATGAAAGAGCTGGAACGACTCAATAAGAGCTGCTGCCCAAACCACCATACTGTAGTGCCAGTAAAAAAAAGAATTAAAAAAAGGAGTAAACTTGTTGTTTTACAGCATCTTCATGTGGATTTTACAATGGCTCTTTACTGTTTCCTGCAGTCGAGGGCCGCTGACTCCTCTTATTCTGACAGTAGCCGTATTAGATGCTAATAGTGTAAGTGCTTTACTTAAACGGCCTCGTATGTTCCCGGCTATGAGCTGTCATACAGTACACTAGGCCTGTAGTATTGAATATTTTCCAGCCACACAGATGGACAGATGGACCTGAACCTTCCCACCACATGATTCATCCTATTACTCAATGATGTTGTGTTGTTGTGACCATCCATAACAAACAGATTACTAGTTAAAAGTTGTTTGTCAATCTGGAGGGTGGTGACATAATGCTTAGCAGTAAATGAGATAATGTGCCATCTGTTAATGGGAACAGTTGCAACTGAGATATGATTTGGTAGAAGATGGACAAGGCAAAAAAAACTCTTTTGTGTCAATTAACTCGTAAAATACCGCTGAAATATACTGCGTTAAGCATTATGTCATCCACGTGTATCTGATAACAATATACTGATATATCATCCAGCTCCCACCTCTCCCTGCTGACCTGCTCCGGCCTGTCCCTGTGTTTGTGTCCCGCAGACGAGAGCCAGAACATGGGCAGCGACACCAGCAGTTTGGTGCAGTCTCACACTCACTCTCTGAGGAAGCGTGAGCCGGTGGATATACCGTACCAGACGGGTAAGCTGCACCCGGCCATCCGCGTGGCCGACCTCCTGCAGCACATCACCCAGATGAAATGCTCCGAGGGCTACGGCTTCAAGGAGGAGTACGAGGTAGGACGCAACCCAGCTGTCACCCCCCACTATTAAGGTTGCAAACACAAATAAAGCCCGTGATAGACTTGTATGATCTCTACGGAAATCCTTGAGTGGAAATGTTTTTAAGTCTTATACAGAGGTAGGAAGTAAGTACATTACTACTCCACTACATTTAAAAGGGAATATATTTAATTATACACCACTACATTCATTTAACAGCTTAAGCTAATTTTAGCAAAATGCATCTCTAAAAACTCTTTAAGTCCAAAAAGAGTCTAATTATTTTTATATTTTACAAAAACTCAACTCAACTTTGTTTGTCTATAACAGTAAAATGCTACTTAATGCAACAATATTATCTAGAAATGTGAATGTCACATATACATATGATTATATACACACATAAAGGCAATTTTCCTGCACAATGATTACTACTTTAGGTACATTTATCTGATCCTTTTTTAGTTTTACTTAAGTAAGATTTTGAATGCAGGACCTTTACTTTTACTTAAAAAGTATCTGAGTACTTCTTCCACCACTGATCTGATCCGAGGCTTCATCTGTGGCCCGTCTCTGGGTGTTTCTCAGTGTCGAGTAAAGCTGCTCCAGAGCCACTATTTCAAGCATACTACGTCATCGAGTGCCGCCGAAGGACTGTTCCAATGTCCAGCATACTTGGAATTCTACCGAGCCCGGCGTACTTCGTAGTGGGAAATTTGAGGCTGCATATGTGTAGACTCCGCGGTCTTAAAATCCCCACAATGCTTTGCGCACGGACCAATTTCCAAATCTTTGGCGGAAATCGCACTCCATTTAAGGTGGGGCCTCTCATATGACGCACACCTGTTAGCCTGTTCCACAATTCTTCGTTTTCCGAGGCTAGGAAGGATTCTTGCCTCGCTTCTGAAGCAAGTGACTCGGAAGACATGTGCTACCAAGCAGGCATCCTCGACATTGAAAAACACCCTGTGTGTCTCTTTTCTGTTTTTACACCTCACAGCAGAACAGTTTTGTTTTCCCCAGATGCACTTTTATGATAAATTGTTAATGTACCCCGTCTCAGTGTGTTTACGGTGTGATTCCTTTTGTTGTTCTTCCATTCCTTGTTGTTTGCAGCGGTGCGTGTGTTTGTGTCAAATGCTGCTGTCCCAGTTCCCCCTCAGAGACTCAGCTGTAGCCCAACGTGAAATGCAAAATTCCCCCCAAACGAAAGAAAAGTGTCTTCAACATACGCAGCTGTTGTAGCTAGCTGTGTGTTAGCCATGTCCCATCCTTCATCTGAATCGGGTCCAATCAGGCTGCCTGCTGCTCTCTTAAGACTGTTGTCACACAACAGCATTGGTAATCTGACACCAGGCCTCTCGCTGACACCAAAACAAAAGATTTCGCCCCAGAAGAGCATCACTCTCATTTCCTCTCATTAGTGCGGGAGGCTGGCAGGGCTTGGCGGTCCTCCAGCCTCCTCTCCATCCCTCTCTCCATCCCTCAGCTCCACAGCAGCCTGCCTCTCTCACCCTGATGCCAGGCTGTAACAGACTGGCTTCAAGCAAATCCTCCTTTTGAAACACCTCGTCTGTTTCACTCCTGTCTTTCAATCTGACATCACACTGGTCTTTCTCTCTGATAGCAATTTTTATTCTTACATTATCTGTCTTTCTTCATCACCTTCCCACATCATCCTTCCCCTTCGCTTTTTTTTCATTACATCTATTTGTTCCTGAACATATTGCCTGTTCCTCTGAAGTCCTCTCTCTTGCTTCATCCCTTTTTTTCTAATTTACTTATCTTCACCTTATTTCCTTGCTTCCCTCTGACTCTCTTCATTCCCCTCCCTGCTTATTTTCACTACTTTCGGGCCAGATTTATCAGTAATTAACTGCCCACTTTCCCCCTCATGACTCCAGAATTAAATAATGCTGCCTCCCATTGCTACCTGCAGCATCAGATCATTGAGGAACTGAAGTGTTGTGGGCTGCCCTCTGGGCCAAATCCATTATGCCTAAAGATGTTTTGGGTTCACGCGGCCGGCATTGCAAGGATGCATTAAAGTCAATCAAAAGGAAGCCACAACAAACTATTGGCCCCGTCCCCTTTCCCTATTGTCACTTAGCTGAGGGATACAGAGCTCATTCTCACATTGCTACAGCGAGTCATCCGTATGTTGTGTTGCTGTCTTCTCTATATCAATCTGTCTTAAGGTTAATGCCCTTTTTTAACGTTTCTTATTGATGATGAGATTGGAGCCCCTTGCACCTCTAAACCTGTTGACTTACACTGTGCCATATCTCTCTCCGACCCATGCTTCTTGTTATTCTGTACGTTAACTTTGGATCAGATAAACGAGGTAAGCCTATACTTTTGGTTATTTATAGTTTTTTTATATTAACGTGTAGATGATATCACAAACCTGATATATGGTGCTTGTTGGCTGTTTTCTTAAGGCCCTGTGGGATTACATCTTCTCACATTATGATCTAATCTGAAAAGGGCATTTACCAACAGAAGCTATGCAATGTTATTACCAAAGCCTTTGGAAGTGTACAGATGATGAAATGTGTGAAACAGTGGCATTATTATTTTACTTTTGTCTCTGTGAAATGTTTTTTTCAGAATATATGATATCTATAAATACACAACTCGTTTCTTTATAAAAGCTTTTCAAAAGCAACACCATTAATGAAAAGAAAGAGTTGGAATAACTCCAAAATTATTAATTCTATATTTTGTAAGATTCACTCACAGTAGCATTTTACACTGAACTAGTTAATTACAAATGTAGGTGTGGGTCTACATATTCATTAGTTTGTTTCATTAGCACAGAGCCAAACCCACCAAATCCCAAAAATTAATTAGCAATTTGGACCAAACAGATGATATGACTGGTAATTGGAAAACACCATGAAAAAGTCACACTGAACAACACATCCCACTTTTCAAACTCTTCTATCTTGTATACTTCTCAAAAGCTTTATAAAGCCATGTTTTATAAAAAAAAAAAAAACTATAAGACCGTTTTTTGCATGTCCAAATTCTTCTGCACGTTCACACGCATTTTAAGTTAGCAAACTGTAAATGTTAAACACAGCTTTATAGATGTTATGTTGTCATTGAATTTTACTTGTTTTCAGCTATTTTAAGTGGGATTTGTTGCTTCAATTGGCTCCATACTACAAAAACTATACATATGAGACTCCTTTTCTTTCACAGTAAATTATTCATTCAGAAGCAGCTCACTAACTCTGCTGCTTCTTTTTGTTACCATCCTTTTTCTACCCACATGGTGTGTGTCAAGTGCTCTGTTGTCGCTTTACTGTATGTAGGTTTTCCCATAGTGATTGAATTCAGAGAAAGTCTCATGCTTTTCACCAACAGTAAGTGGTTACGGACAAAGAGACAGACTGTGCTGGGACTGGAGTACAGCAGGTAGTCTGTAATTAAAAACACACCACGTTGGATCTGAGCCAATGGGAATAATTAGTGGATGGTGAAACACTACCTGCAGATGCACGAGAATGAAATACAACACTGACCTTTTCTGCAAAATAGTTTTTTACAGATGGAGCCAGCCGTTGTTTTTCAATTACTGTCTGATAAATTTTAGGCAGCCAATTATTCCCAGTGTGGGTATAAAGCCTTTAAATCGAGAGCCTTCATATAATCTCTCCCTCTTGGGACACTAACTACTTTATCGGCATAATTTATTTTTCTGAATCCAGCCTCCAAACAGCCTGAGGAATGAGACCATTGCATCTGAGACAGGCAGGGTCACTCATTTTAAGGGAGAACTATTATAAAGTAGCCCAGTAACGCCTCTCGGCTCGAAGATGATTTGTCTTCACATGCTTGATATTAGACCTGTATCCTTCAGAGTGACAGAGAGAGCGACATTGGCCCGTGCACTTACTCAAGACATACTGCCACGGGAGGAGAGGCCCATATAATCCATCTCTGAGACATGCCTCCATCTTCTCTGGAAGGATGGGACATATTTTTAGCATATTTAAGCTGTTTCTCAGGGGAAATGACTAATCCTTAGGACTTAATACAGGAACGTGTCCTTGTGCGGTGTCTGAAAGGCCTTTTATTTGCTAGACAAACGGCCTGCTGTAGCTCTGAGATGAATGAAACCATCAAGTCCCAGAACACTGATGATTGAAGACAATGCCTCCCGCTCTCTCAGACCGCTTATCAGTATTAAAAGGAGCTCTGCAAACAATCTGTTTAACCTCCGATAAATGCTCGCCAATCTTTACTTGCAGATGGTCTGCAGTCTAATGTATTAGCAGAGTTTTTAAATGTGCATTAGCTGACTATCAAAAAGCCAGAACAATAACATGTTGTTGTCTCGGCTAGTCTGCTCGGAGCCAACCCCCCCCCCCCCACCCTTGCTGAACAGCGGTGGACTGGCAGTGGAGATGTATTTTCATAATTTGGCTTAATTGTGCCTGGTGTGCCATCAGAATGGAAATCTCCCCAGCGAGAGATGATAAATATTTCATGAGGGTAATCTGACCGAAGCAGTTTTTTGATCTGCAGACGATGAGCTGGCTTTATTTTTTCCCCGCGACGAGCTGATTGAGTCCTTCAGATGAGGCAGGCAGGCAGGCAGGCAGGCAGGCAGGCAGGCAGGCAGGCAGGCAGGCAGGCAGGCAGGCAGGCAGGCAGGCAGGCAGGCAGGCAGGCAGGCAGGCAGGCAGGCAGGCAGGCAGGCAGGCAGGCAGGCAGGCAGGCAGGCAGGCAGGCAGGCAGGCAGGCAGGCAGGCAGGCAGGCAGGCAGGCAGGCAGGCAGGCAGGCAGGCAGGCAGGCAGGCAGGCAGGCAGGCAGGCAGGCAGGCAGGCAGGCAGGGCAGGCAGGCAGGCAGGCAGGCAGGCAGGCAGGCAGGCAGGCAGGCAGGCAGGCAGGCAGGCAGGCAGGCAGGCAGGCAGGCAGGCAGGCAGGCAGGCAGGCAGGCAGGCAGGCAGGCAGGCAGGCAGGCAGGCAGGCAGGCAGGCAGGCAGGCGGAGAGGTTTGATTGTGACACCCGCTGCCTCTGCCCTAATGTCCCTCGCTGTTTGACACAGCTCCCCAGGTTCCTCCACCCTCCCTGTGTTTCACGTCCAATAATGATGTGGATATATCTCTCCCTGTGTCTTCCTTTTCTGTTGCCAATGCTCCATTCCTTTTTTTGTAGATCTGCAAAAGGAAGACTGTGTTCTTTAGCCTGGTTATCATTTAGAGTGCTCACACATGACACCATATTTCATCTCGCCCTCTCTGTTCTCTGTTTTCTGTCTTTTCAGAGCTTTTTTGAAGGACAGTCTGCGCCATGGGACTCTGCCAAGAAGGATGAGAACCGCATGAAGAACCGATATGGGAATATTATTGCATGTGTGTACAAAGCACCTCCTGAGCGCTCATGAATTTTTGTGTGCCGTTCCCATTCTTCCGGCTGATTTATTGGCCAGGCTTGTGACTCTGGATAACTATAAGCTGCTCAAACAGAGTTTTATTATCAGCCAACGAGAGCAGCTTTGACCTTTCCAATCTACTTTTATATTCATCTTCCCGCAGTGTCTTTTCAGTTATGAGAAATAATCCGTGCAGCAAATGGCACATAACATGTAGCCTCTGCAGTGTTTATAAAAATGAATTTGAATTGAATATCACTATTTATTCATATTGCCAATCCAAGGTTGTCACAACAGTTGAGCTGTGATGCAAATTGGCTGATTTACCCTGATTGGACAGTTCAGCTAAGTCTCGTTAAGCACTGCTATAAGAAAGAAATTACTTTGAATTTACTTAAGAATGCAAATGATATATATAAATTACCACTAATTTAATGTGTTTGAAATAAAGATGGAAATGAATGACAAAAAAATATATAAATATAGTCCAGAGTCAAGGCATGGATCCCATTTCACAAATCCATGTCACCATATATATTTGTCCTTATTCCAAATAATTGTATTGCAGTTTGGCCTATCATAACCATTCTCACTGCTGACCTTAATCAGAAATAGGTTTTTCTTCAAGCTGTAAAGTCAAGGCTCCAAAAATATAGGTTTAATTTTAAGTTTTTGCTATTTTTATATCCGGTTTTAAACTTAAGCAGCATTATTGTGTTTGTGCTACAGGCTCAGGTCACATGACAACAGCCATTCATCAGCCACAATGCTTTTCTACAGCCTGTTTTTATCTGCACCGCAGCATAATGCCAGTCTGATCACTCCTCCATCACCACTTTCGGTTTCCCTCCCTGTCCCTCTCCGCTTTTCTTCTCCTGATGCCCTCGTTAATATGATTAATTCAACGCTGGTTTCTTCTTCTGCCTCTCTTCCAGATGATCACTCCCGTGTCAGGCTGCAGGCCCTGGAGGGGGAACAGAGCTCCGATTACATTAATGCAAATTACGTTGATGTAAGTACACACACCAGCCAGGGCCACCAACGCAAAGGTCAATGCGCTTCCTCTTGGGGAGAGAGAGGGCGCTGGTGCCGCCGTCGCAGGGGCCCGAGGGACAAAGCTCTGCCTGCCCATCACACACACACATACAGAACCAGACAGTCACACACAAACACACACACACACACACACACACAGTGCCTTTATATTCAACTTTAGAGGGCTGCTGTATCACTCTTTTCATTGGATATATTAAGAGGAATGAAGATCAGAGGCTGACAGCGCTGGGAGAGAAAAAAGGCAAACCAGCACACGGGGGATACTGAGGTTATAGTTTTGGACTTTGCTTTGAACAACAGCATGAACGCTGAAAAAATGAGGAGAAAAAGGGAAGAGTTTCCATGGATGATTAATTAGCTTTGTTATGGATGGATAAAACTGAAAAAAGATACACAAAGAGAGCACAATACGGTGCCTCGAACGTCACAATCACAAGCAGCTTAATGGAAATTGCATAAAATAACAACATTAGTATGGCTACCATAAGTGTGTGCTTTATTTACATGATAATTATAATAACATTTTGTATCCATTAAGTGAAAGTGAAAACTCTTCATACCTAAATGACAGGTCATTTGTCTTTGCTTTCAATAACAGACAATATTTGTGACACAAAAATGATTCATTTTTTTATTTTCTACCTCTGTAGCCGAGGTTCAGTGAGGCAACTAATTGGTAAAGTTGTATGGATCGTGGTTAAAAGAAACTAACGGTCTCCAATCTCAAAGTCTTCATACACAAACCACACACATCGATCTCTTACCTAAAATCATTTCAAAGCATAATACAAAAGTCACACATCTGCTACCTTTTCTGCAAGGTCTTTATTATTATTATTTGAGTCACATCTGGCCATTTTAAGCCATTGGACATTCAACCAGTGTCCATTTTTCAGTGAGGATGTTCTTGAAATATGGCAGAGCTTTTGTTCCGCCTCACTCTGCTTCAAGTCCACAAAAGTCGGCAGCCTTCTCTTCTGTTAGACACTGAAAACCCCTCACGCACAGACTAGTGAATCAAAGTAGACTCAGCAGTTATCTACAGAGGTTTCGTTATACATCTTACCTCAGGAGAGTACTTGCAGCACAGCGCTAACATGCACTTGTGTGACTCTACAGTAAGTAAAAGTCATTAAACAGTGGCGTGAGACATGCCTTTAGTTGAAAACCGATCCAACCCACTTAACTCACACAATACCGAAGCTGTGGTCTGACCTGATTTGCTGTTGATCGTAGTGTTAATAGCAGGATGTGACCAATCACAGCAGCCTCTCTGAGCAGATGCTTCCACTCCATGTGTAATGGCTTGGTGATGTACCTGACTCTCTAAGTGGTTTCTGCTCAGGAGAGAACTCTAACTCTGTCTCCCCATCTCCTACTCTCCCGCCCCTCTAATGCGGTAATTTGTAATCTCTTGTTACGCTTTCAAACATAAATTCATAATGCTAGGTGTGCCACGGCGAATGCAGGGGGCTTAAATTATTTACCTTTCCCCACTATTCAGTTTATGGCCCATTATGCTGCGAAAAGGGGCGCTGCGGAGAAGACTCTCACAATAGAGAGCGCCCCATTATAAGATAAGAATACACGCATATTAAAGAGGGCTCTGATTGAAAAGGATTTCCGCTGCTCTGCCAGCTTCATTGAAAAAGTACTTAGTAGAAATGCAGGCAGATGGGTAATGATGTTTTTGCTCTTCAGAAAGCTTTTTAACCCATCTAGAAGCCTGTCCTGCCCAATAAACTCTTATGTGTAGAACATTTCCCACAGTGTTTGTTATTATACTGATGATTATTTCGAGTCATGTACGAGTAAGCAGAGCTGCTGGTGTATGTTTCTTTTCTCTGCAGCTGATTGAGCATTTTCATAAGCATTCAGGAGGCAGAGAAACTCAGTGTAATAGCCTGTTGTCTGCAGAGTTGTGTTTGTGTGCACACGGGGCACAAAGAGGATTGCCGGGGTTGTGCACTGTGTAGTAAAATAATGCAGGGATGTGCTACTGAGTTTACCATGTGCACAGAAGTTAATCCACCCAGGTAACCGTAGTCCTGTCCCTATGATGACATTTATGTACAACAAATTATTGTTAGCAATACTTTTTATCAACATAAGAAGGAACCATGTTTGCAATTTTGCTTTTATTGAACTTAACTGTTAACTGCTAATGCAAAATTGTAATGCCAGATATATCTGTGAAATGCTCTCCATTAACACATTGTGTTACTGCAATACTCCTGACACTAAAGCATGATCACTGGTTTATGGTCTTGTTTTGTATCTGTTTTGGCAACCTCACTGACTCACTGTTAATGATCATTTACCCAAACCAGGACACACTTTAATTCAGAAATATGCACAGTGTACATTTGACAAAGTGGCGGTCTACCTTTTTGGTTTATAACCCCTTAAATAAATCTACTACTTGATCTTAAGTATCCTAATCCTACTGTCTGTCATCACGGATCACGGCATTGAAATGTTTTCTACTCTTAATTTGAAGCCTGAAGAGTAACAAATATCCAGAGGCAAGAAAAATGAGAGAGCAAGTTTGACCTTAAATCCATCGGGTAGTTTGGGAACCACTGATGGGCAGATAGGACAGCTTATAATGCAGAATCCACCTTATAGTTTAAGTTTATACGGTGCATTGATTGTGCATAATCACAAAAAAATGCCATAAATTACCAGAAACAGCTGACGCTCAATAAATCTGGGGCTCTCAGCGGCCCCTAAGGGTCCGGGGCCTAAGGGCAAGTTCTCACTTTGCCCTTTTACTTATCCTGCGTTGCTCCTCCGTGTGACTTCTGTGTAGCATAAGGATGTTACTCTTTGCAGTGAACATAATAAGCATTTATATTTTATCCGAATTGTATTTGCCAAGTATTATATAAATGTATTTTATATTGTAGGTGATAGAGACAGTACCCTAGATTTGCAAAAAAGTGGGCTATCTAATGATATTCAGACTGGAAATACAAATTCATGCCCACGGGCAAAAACACTCCATGCTGCTTATTTTAGACATTCTGTGTCCCGCTGTTGCTGGAAAGAATTAAAGTTAATGATAATTGTGATAAGCAATGCAGCAAAATACAGAGAGCATAGCACATATTTAATTCCCCTTTAGTAAATCACACATCCCTGGAAACAAAGCCTGTTCAATTAATAATTTCAACATGGACTTTTCTGCATTTTCTTCTGTGTCTTGATCATGAAGAAACACTGTTATGCAGCTAATGTAACATGCGTCTTAAAAGTCCATTTATAGTGAGCTCTACTCACCTGACAGTCACTGTCAGGGCACTCCTTTCTTCCAGACTCTCCCCCCTCTAATCCGACGGGCGTACTGGGCCTCCACTTTACTTGACAGAACTTACATGAAAGCACAAACAAATCTCCTCCTCAGTCCAGAGATAAAGAAGTCATTAAAAATGGAGGACAGATGAATGAGCTGAAAGAGCCGTGGATGAGAGAGAGAGAGAGAGTGAGGGAAATATCCTTTGTGTCTTTCTCCCTTCATTGGAGGAGCGTTAATCACAGTCCAAGTTAAATTGAATATGAGTGAGATAAGCAGAGCAGCAGGGGTGTGTGGAGGGGTGTGAGGGGGGGAGACAATCAAGAGGAGGCAGGGCTGGGGAAGAGCCTTTAAGTCCTAATGTTTTGTTTCCTGCCTCATATCTCTGGAGAGAAGACAAGGAATTGGACAAATAAAACTTGAAGGGATTAGAGTAATCCGTGAGACTAGGGGCCTATTGTGAAGATCAGTGCTGTTAGTTGTATCTTGGGGATTATCAACACTTTGGCTGCTTACTCCAGAGGTGTGCTGCATATAGAGTGTGTGATGGAGTGTTTGTTCTTCCTGTATCCAGATGCATCCATCACAAGCTAACATGTTCCTCTGTCAGATGTTCAAACAAAGAAGTGAATTGGTGTACAGTAGCAAACAGCTGGCAGCCTGACAATGCACACTGTTTCTTGAGAGCAGCGCACACATTTCTCAATGATTCCTCTTAAGGTGGAGCACCAGTGAAGTAAATGTTTGCTGCAAAAACATGACATCTAAAATAAGCAACAGCTGCTAACTGGTCTCCCATGAAGTTTAAATATGTTCTGTGGTTTGTGATGTACAAATAAAGTGAGTTTGCATGAAAACAGACTGAATATCAGAGACAAATGTGTGATTTTTAAGATGTATGTCCCCAAAACAGCTTGTCTTTGACAAGTAGGAAGAAAAACTGACTCTTCTCTCACTTTCTGTTCTCAGGGCTACCACAGGCCAAATCACTACATCGCCACTCAAGGTAAGAATAAAACTTTGCAAGAACTGCAACGCACTCTGGGTTGTATTGAGAGGGTGGGGAGAATTTAAGTCTGTGTGTTTGGGGCGGATGGATGTGTGCAGGTGTCTCTCCGAACATCCCCATCGTTGTTTACATACGCTCTTGAAAACTCCTCTTTGATGCTCAGTCAAGTGTGTGTTCGGGGAATCTGGTACCGCTCAGTGCACACACACACACACCCACACACACATGCCGACACACACTTACGGACCTCTGTGCGAACAGAACAGCACGCTTCCTCTCCCCCTCTGTCTCTTCCCTTCCATTGGTGGTGTGGGAGCGATTAATCAGGCAGTCTGGGAGAAAGCTGAATAAATAAATGGATTGGCTGACATGTACAGGCACATTTTGTCACTGTGTTAATCTGGCCGGCAGATTCGCAGCGCGAGGAGCACTTACCGTGACCCCAGAGGTTAAGTCTGATTGATGGTTAATTGTTATGAATTTTGCGTCGAGAGCCTCACTCCCACACATCGGGGGCTGCGTGCATGGGGATTTTGCGTACCACTTTAGAGGAGAAAAAAAAAATCAGTGGAGGGAGAAAAAAAGGAAGAGGCGTTTTTGCGAAGAGGCCTTAATGGATTCACAATCTGCTTTGGCGGAGCTGGGAGTTGCATAATTACCTGTTTATTAGTGCATTGCCTCTCTTCCTCAGTGTCTCAATTAAAACAACCCTCTGTTTGCTCTTACTTCAGGAAGAGATGGCATACCAATCAGGCAGTGGCCGCTCAATGTGTCTGCCTGTATGCTCAGCACCTGATATACACTGACCACCGAGACACCCTTCAAAACTAAGCCGTCCGTCAAGTGCCAATTCTCTCCTCTAACCCAGACGGCAAACTTACCCATTTTAACTGGATTACTTTGACTTCTATAATTATCCTAAAGTCATTAAGAGCATGGCATATTTCATTTAAAATTATTCATATGGAGATCAGCAGTCAAAGAAGCCCTCTCCAAGATGAAAAGCACAAGAAGCCAAACGTGTTTCCATTCAAATTAATTAGCACCTGTTTTCTCGTTGAGCTTGCATAATAAGTGCTCATTTTCCAACAACAGTATCGCAAGCCCTCTGTAGAGCCATCCAGTACAGAAGAGGGGAGTTGTGTGTGTGGAAACATCTGTATTCTCTGGGAGAGCGGGCGCTTTTATAATTCATCATCGGCTCCAGCAGACTGACAGGAAGGAAGGCTCAGTCTGCTGACACTGAGCAGAGAGCAGCAGAGATGATAGGAGCGCACACACAGACGAGTCTCTCTCAGTCAGAAAAACTGCATACTGTAGCACCTGAAAAAAGCACCTGGGCATTGGCACAGTTGGCGGAAAAAAAATTAGGAAGTAGTCTCTTCTCTTTCCCCAGTAAAGTTTTTCAGTGAGTGACACTTCAACTCATGCCCATTGGGACCAGCGGTAGCTCAGAAAGTGATGACACCCCCAATAGTGCTGGATAAGCTAAAATATCTTACCCATAAATTGGTTGTGGGGGTGGTTGAGGATGTGCTTAATATGGCAGACGGGTGGCGTAACGTTGTCCCTGTTCTCTTATGCTATAAACTACAATGACACTCATTACTTTGGGTTTTATTGATGAGTCCCTTTGCTCCGTCAAGGTGACAACGGCAGGTAGAACAGCTGTCACTCCATAAAAGCCTCATCACCTCAGCTCCGCTACTCATTATGTAGGTCATTCTCTCATCCAGGGATTTTGTTTTTGCTGGAGGAATACCACAACTGACTGAGTAATTCAACGCCAGCCACAGCTCACCTACTTAGAAATTGAGTGTATGCGGCTCAGCCCTCCCAGTTTGCCGCCTTGCCTCTGTCCATTTTTATGTCCTGCGGATCATTTAAATACCGATCAGACATGAGCTTCCTCCTGGTGTAGACTGTGAATTACACTGAAGCCGGGGTGCAAACGGCTCCGATAAGTCCCTTCACCCTCCTAGTGATGTGGAAGATATTCATGATGCGGCGAAGGGTTCAATTTCATCAAGCGTTCCCCCTCTGGTCTTTTCCGCTCTTCCCTCCCCTCCTTCACAAGCACCAAATGTCACCAGCATCGCAAAAGTTTTATTATTTACAGGTTAACATCTCAAAGCCCACCGGGGCGGGGGGTTGGAGATGGAAAAGAGAGAGAGAGCAAATCAATGATAAGTGAGAGTGTACATTATGCCAGAGTCTGCTGCATGTAATATTAATGGGCAAGAGGGAACACAGCACTGTGTGTTTGTCTGAGAGTGTGTTTGCGCGCACGTTGATCGGGAGTGTTGCGGCGTACCTGGCTGGGGGACTTCTACAGCTGTCACACTCATCGCTTCTGAGGAGGAACAGGCCCGGTCCCAAAACACAGCGTCGGCTGCAGCAGCATCAGCACTCTGACAGCTGGAAGTGAAGCTTCTACTGGTGTGCTTCCTCTGTGAAGTGCCTCCTCCAAACTTCTTCAACTAGGCTTCACGCAGCTCGTGGAAACAGTGCTCTCAACGTGTAGTTCCTCGAGTGATCTCTCAAACCAATTTCTTCCTTGAAAAACTTAAAAGGGCAAATGTCATGCCTGTTGTACGAATGGCAATTGCTGTTAGTTGTGGTGAGAAGACATGTCAGCCCAAAAGTGTCACATTCAATAGAAAACATGAAGAAATATGAAGTGACTTAATCCTTAATTCCTCTCAGCTGCAAGGCATTGGAGATGGTGCACAAAAGCCTCTCCTTGCTTAAAACCTAACCTCAGTGAATCAGCTTGTTAGCTAAATTCAACCCCTATGCAATGATCATAGTTCTTTGCAAAGGTGCACATACAAATTGCTGCCACTCTGACCATACTACTGTCCTGATTTGAACTGTCATTCTATTTCTTTCATAGAAACACAAAAGAACGAGCCTTTAGAAAAATCCAATTTCACTCTGATCCTCACTATTGTTTGTGTTTGAGTCGGTGCTCGTTGTAGAAATGGCAATTGTTGTTAGTTGTTATGGTGACAAAACATGTCAGTGGGGCTGTGAGGTTTGTCACATTCAGTAGAAAATATAAAGCAATGAAATTCAGCAAGCCTTAATTCCCCTCTAGAGGCAATGAAATGGTGATTATGCGTAAAAGACGCAACTCTATTCTTTGTACTACACTTTACGAAAGTACTTGCAATTGCTGCAAAACCTAAGTAAGTAGGCGAGTAGTAAGCTAATTTTAGCAAGTTGATTTACTGAAGTACCCCACTTCAACGGTCGTAGTTCTTTGCAATGCGTACCAAACACATACAAATGGCCGCCACTCTGATTATCATGCTATCTAGAGTTGAATGGAAAGGTCTGTTCTAATGTCATTCTATGTTAATGATTGAAAAAGTAGAGAATGAACCTTATAGATATCAATTTCCTTCTTGTCGTCACCATTGTTTATGTTTGGGACCATTTTTTTCTTATAAACCAATTCATCAGGTGCCAAACTCACTCGCTTCCTAACTTGTCATCAAGTTCAGCACTACTTAGCGTCTGCTCTTCACCTATTTTGCATCTATTCATGTATATGCGAACATAAATTGGCTGGCTGAAGCTTGGCAGGAGCCTCACATTGGATGATTTGCCACACAATGCCAAGTGTTATTGTATTCCTGAAGTCCTACACACCAGCTGTCCTGCTTCTCAGTCTTCCTCTCGCAAACTTCTCAGCAGTGCGTTTCCTCCCTTCGGGGACAAGTGTAGGAGGAAGCAGAGTGGGTGGTTCAATCAGTTATTGGAGAGGCTGGTAGTGACTGGAATTGGAGATTGAGGTCTTACAGTTACAATCGAGACAAAGCACCTCCTGCTTAGCAGCCGAAATGTGGGAATAAAAATGGAAGATATTGAGTTTTGTTCCAAAATGTTGAGCTATCCAATTTGGGATGGAAATAAGTGAGCAGAAGTTCAATTCTTAATTTAACAAAACATCAACTGTTATTCCCTGCTAAATGTTTCCAGAGAAAATGGGCTGGCTGCAGAGACATGATTGTGGGGATCATTTGGAGTCATTTATCTTTTTATTCTGCAAGAAGTCTCTCAAATTTCACTGCACAGTTTGGCAGAAATTGATTTAAACTATGTTGCATGAGCTGTGCTTGAGTACAGTTGGAGGATAGACCGTTAAAAAACAGTTTAGGCACCACAGAAAGCAAATCAAAACATGGGTTGATCAATCGAGTCATTAAAATGGTGATGGCACTTTGTTGATCCCCTGAGGGAAATTAGGTTGTTGCAGAAGACGAAACCCAATAAGGAACACAAACACTTCAATAATGGGAAAGGAGACTGGAGCTGCTGGAGCTGCTGCAACTGGTGTCTCATAACTTCTCCACTGAATTATCAAAAGATTAAATACTGTTTATATGCAACAAAGCTTTTTTTTAAGAGCGCTTTTACCTTGATTTGCTAATTGGACATGATAGAGATACAAACATCCCTAGTTTGAGATCCGCCATTAATGTTGTAGTTTTAACTACTAGCTAGAAGATAACCCTAACACCTTCATTTTGAGAAGAGTAAGAGCAAATGTCTTCTTAGCTCTATGAAAACAGCATATATCAGTCAATGTTTGAATAAGTGAAGACATTGGGACATATGTGTCCCGTTTAAGCAGTAAAGGAACCATTTTATTTCAGTAATATTCCACAGTAAGTTGTATTATTCATAAGGGCTTCCATGTGGCCTAATGTTTAATTTTCTAAAAAACTCTGATTGCAACATTCCTGATGCATGGTAATCAACATTTCGATGCTTCAAAACTAAGATTTGTTTGTCTCTTTTAAAGGGTATATTTAAGATATGGCTTAAAGAGACAGGCTTCAAAATGCAGCCTTTCAGACTGACGTGATGCGGTAATATTTTGAAAGACCGTCCGGGAAAAATAATAGGTTTTTTTAACATTAAAGTATGTAAACATGTTCTATTACAATTACTTGTGTGCCCTTTAAATGACAATTAAAAAAGTATTTAATTTTAAATCAGAATTGGAGACTGACCAAACGCTGTCCGCCAAAAGCCTGTAAAAATAACTCAATTGATTTACATGACCTGTTTTTTAACAGGATTCAAAGGGCCTAAAGGTTATTTAATTTATTTACCAAATAATTACAGTGATGACTGAAAGTTGAGTTTGTGTCTGTGCCGTGTCTGAGTGTGTGTCTCTCTGTGTGTGTCTGAATAATTTGTCATGTCTCCAGGTAATTTGGGCCATCGCAAGAGAATGCACAACTGCAGAGATTTGCATTCACTAATTAATTTGTCAGAAGCAATTTTTTTTCTCCACTTGGTGCTTGATTAAAACTAATATTAATAATTGTAATTAACCAGAATAATAATTAAAATCCTATCAATGCACAATTATTGCTCAGAGGAGTTTAAATATTGGAGGCATTCAATGGCTCGCTGCTCATTTATTTTGATGTTCAGCAGACACGGTAGGGTCTGGTTCAGCGAAAGGTTGGTGTTGAGCAGATGAGGTGTAGTGGTAATTACTTTGAGCTTTGCCATACACACACACGCTCACACACTCACACACTCACACACAGGCTTTAGCCTCATCTTTAAATGTGTGATTTATTTACACTCACTTGTTTTCATCTGTAGTTAAACCCTCCGCTGTAGAGTAAGCACTTTGCTATGAATCTGTTATTGGAAGCACTATAAATAAATCTGGTTTGACATGGTTTTCAATGCCCCATCCAAGAAGGGAAAATGGAGGGAAAATGCTCTATAAACTGCATTGTTGCTGCAGCACTGTAATACCTTCAAATCCCCTGTGTGTGTTTATTGTGTGCAAGTTGATCTGTTTCTCTTTCTGCCTCTGAAGACAGAAGCATTACACATGTCGCCACTGCATAAAAAACATCACAGTGAAGTGAATAATACATACAAATAGTCTTTTTTAAAGGAAGTGGTGAATAATGCGTTAAATTAAACATGATACGAATCATAAGATTAATCCACAGAGTTGTGTAGATTGAAGATTCAGTGTATTACTGTTTATAAACTGTTCTCCCTGGCTCTATGGATAATTTTCACTTTTAGCTAGTATTGTAAGATTTGTGGCAACACTCATACATTATTTAGTTTTGTTTGGTATGGGCCTTTTTTAAAGAGTCTGACAACAACCTTAAGTTCCATTTTATTTAAATATCAACACTATCCTACCTACAGTGATATTTAAATAAAATGTTGCTTCTATGTAACAGCACTTTATGCCCTTCATTGCCCAACATCAGAAATCATCTTAATTGATGCTTTTTTGGCTGAATGGGAGCAAACTCCTTCAGCCATGTTTCAAAATATTGAAAAATTTCAACAATCTTAATTGAAATTCAAATGTTCAGGTAGCAAAGTACTCGGTCTGTGAGTCTGAATATTTTGGCCATAAAGTGTATGTATTGACAGATTAAAGAAACCTCCTGTAGTTAATCCAAATACAATGCACCATGACAGAGTATACATCTAGAAACTCAGATGTTAAAAAGGTCACGAGGACAGAATAACTGGATTTAGTCCAAAAAGAAAATGGCTTCTGTTGCAAAGAACACTATAAAATGGGACTAGGATCAATACATGATGTAATAAAAGGACTGTAAGTGCAATTTACTAACTCACAAATACTCTCTTCTCTTTTTTTAAAGGCCCCATGCAGGAGACGGTGTTTGACTTTTGGAGGATGGTGTGGCAGGAAAACACGGCGGCGATCGTCATGGTGACCAACCTGGTGGAAGTGGGCAGGGTGGGTATTCATTAATTAGATGTTCACTTCAACCGCTGATCTCAAATAAGATTACCTTGCCCCCGGACGGCTGACAGCCTGATTGTATCTCAAGGCAAACGCAGCCATCTTTTTTTTAAGTGCCTTTGTGTGTTTGAACATCAGTACCCAGATGTTTCTGTGCGTGTGTGTGAGGCGCAGGTCTCGCATGCCGCCAGCTCTTTTTCCATCCATCTGATCAGTGAGAAGTGAGAAGAAACTGATTGATGGCCTTCATTACCAGAGAGGCATCCAGGCAACTGAGTACTGTTTCATCTGAGTGGCTCTATAACAGGAGATTACACTCTGCTGTCGTAGCCAGCAGCGCCTACCAGAAATATCCCTTAATGTTATCCTCATTGGACAAAAGAGGACTGCTAGTGAGTGGTAAAGATGCTTCATAGTGTTCGAACTAATCGTAGAACCTTGACTCCTTTTTTGTTTGCTATAGCATGTGGTCTGCCTCAAAGAAAGAAAAAAAGAGCCCTAATTCAGTCCTAATTTGTTCCACTTAAGTCGCACTGTAGTTCCTCATGGTTACGTTATAATCAAGAGAAAATGAAGGTCTTAGCGTAGAGTGTAATGCTTTGACTGCCAGGGGATTTTTACTCGAAGAATTTTAAGCACATTCACTCTGAAAGCCCCTTTAAACACAGGCACACCTTGATTCCGCTGATATGCATTTTTGGTGGGGGCTTAAATGTAGCAGAGCTGATAATGATTCATGGGCCCATCTCTAGGTACCTCATTAGGCCGTTCCTCTACAGTAGCGGCCCGCCCCACACCTTCTCCACACCTGCTTAGCTGCAGAGCGTCCTCCGAGGGCCCTGGCCCCCTAACCGTCTGTTATATGATCCTTGTCCAATGGCGGGCGGTAGGCACAGTTGGTCACAGTGACGGTGGCTCCTCGGAGGGGCCTCATAAAATCACTCCGCCATATCACAGTGGGCCATCTGCTCGGCATAGTTGCTGATGAACTCTGGGAAATCCTGGCACACGCAGCCTCTGTACCCCGCTGGCTCACACACAGGGGCGGCGCTCGGCGTACTTTGATGTATGAGAGATTTGGTTTGTAAGGTTGTTTGTGTGTGTGTTGAGGTGATGCTACCCTGTGCTTCTTTTCCAATGCGAGAGAATGAGTTCAAGTGCCATGAAAAAAATATACATACTGTAAGTGGACCCACAAAAAAAAGAACATCTGTGTGTATGCTGGCATAATTTAGCCCAAAGGCTGATTCCCCCCCAAAAACCAGGCCCCTGATTCAGAGTGATCTAATAAGGTAATGGCTTTTGCCTAATTCAATCTGGCTGGAAGCGGACGGTGGATTTGTGATTGTCATCGGGGATTAGTCATCGGGGTGTCAGAGAGAAGGACCTGAAAGTCCCCGTCTGTCTGTGTCACTCCACAAACCAAAATCTCATTTCATTCCTAATCAGCGCTCGTAGACTCCAGAAATGAAAATTGAATCTAGTTGTGGCTGATGTCGCATTTATCCCTCATCAAAAATTATCATTCTCTGATATACCTCCATGATCTCAATCTCTATTACCAGCCTTACTCCTTCAGTATCAACAGTTTAATTGAACGGGGGGGGGAGAGGGAGTGGGGGACATGGTAATTTGACACTGTTATGATACCTGATACGAGTAATATTTCCAGTGGGATGTTTTAGATTTCTGTTGGGAAATCTGTTTTAAACAGCTGAGAGTTTATTATTTCATGTCGTTATTGGATTGTCATTATATCTCCCTCATCCAATTGTAGAACATCGTCTTCTTAATGTTTTGTCCTTTTTCTCCGTACTGGTAGTCAAAAAACTTAAGGTGGACAAATCTCACCCCGTCCTTCAGCGTCTATTCTCCTCTCTTCCAGCTTCTCCACGGTCTACTTTTACACTCATTTTCACATTATCGATGTGGGAATGAAAAAGTAATAATGTGAGAATGAGCTCACCGTCGATACGCAAGATTCCCATTTACAGCAGGTCCTTGACCAGGGGTTGAAACTAATACGAAGCAAATCTCATCTTGGCTTCAGAGAAATGTCTCAGACAATGACATATCAGGTGGCAAATGCAGGGTGACAATCACCTTTATGGGAAAATGATAGCGTGCAGACATTCTAATATGAAATAAAAGCTTGTTTAAATGCATTGCAATTAGTAAACAGTATTGTGTGCATGTGCTTATGAAACACTTGCTTCTGTCACTCTCAGGTGAAGTGCTGTAAGTACTGGCCCGATGACACTGAGATCTACAGAGACATCAAGGTGACGCTGATAGAGACTGAGCTGCTGTCAGAGTATGTCATCAGGACCTTCGCTGTGGAGAAGGTACACCTTTTAACGTCTTTTGTCCACTAAGAGATTTTACACAACATTCAGACATGTGCTCCAGACCTTAACCCTTTTCTATTGTGCAGTTAGGTTCAAGAAGTTCTCGGTTATGTGCTTATTTCATAAGTACCTCTTTAAAATGTTCTCTGCTACCTTGACTTGTTTTAAAAAGTAGTTTATGCTGTTCCCTCTTACGTTTATTTTATAAAGACATACTAAACAAGGTCATGGAAATATTACTTATGCCAAATGTCTCGTCAAATATCGCTTGAAAATAATAAACTAGCAAAAAAACGCTATGATTTGCTGCAAGATCTTGCCTTTTTTCCAACTTTTTATATAACACGCTTAGATTTTAAGGCCATTATTTGAATATTGGATGGTATTGGTATTCGCATTGTATCGTTGGCAGAAAGGCATGCAGCTTCACACTGAGATGAATGGGTTGGAAGCAACACAAAGATTTTAACAAATTAATGCATGCCTCCATAATATGAAAGATGATAATAATCAATTCAAAAACCAGACCTAGTACCTTGAGGAAGTGAGACTTTTCTAAGGGGATGTAAAAAGAAACAGACCATGTGAACAATGCAGGTGACAGTTGCTAAGTAAGGACAGCATGTAATGATCACTTTGTCTTATTCAATTTAAAAAGTGGAACCAATTCAGACCCTAACTTTAAATGTTGAAGTACAAGCAGTTCTTTAGTTTACAATCACGTTATAGGTAAGTGTGTCTCTTTATAACCCAAAGCAACAGGTAGAATCCACCTATAAATTGAATCTAAATTCAAACTTAATTAAACTGCAAATATGTATTAGATATATGTAAAAGTTTATAGATGTAACAACATAATCCTGTGTTCCTGGAGCGGAGGCGTGACTAGAGAAATGCTACTGTACTAAAGGTCAAGAAAAGGTTTTGGCAGCCTTGAACATCCTGTTTGCTGTCAGATAATGAAAACGTTGCTCCTCGATTTTGTCCATGAAGTGTGTGTTTGTATTCAATCTGACTCTGTATTTGCTGAAGAAGGACCTCTCACATCGTCTGCACACTGTATCTGCTGTTCTCTCCAAACACTGCTCTGCTCTGTGTGTTTAACATGATGACTCTGCTCCTCAGAGAGGGGCTCATGAGATTCGGGAGATCCGACAGTTTCACTTCACGGGCTGGCCAGACCACGGGGTTCCCTATCACGCCACGGGCCTGCTGGGATTCATTAGGAGAGTCAAGTCCAAGACCCTGACCAACGCTGGGCCCATGGTGGTTCACTGCAGGTTGGTGTGCACTGCAAAGACCACTCTGTTTCATACTTTAGGTTATCCTCTGTCTCACTTGTCAGTGTATGTTTGTGTATACATGTTCTCTGTCCTACTAGGTAGTTGATGTTACTCTCAACAGTTTTTTAAGGCCTCAGATTTTAAACATTAGCAGTTGGGTCCACAAGATAAGCAAATTACGAAGTAACGTCTCCAGCCTGCGAAATCTTTCGACAATATTTAAATATCTTAAAACAAAATCAAATCTGCAGTTCTCAGCAATGTGGAGAGTAGAGCTGTGCATAAATGTAGATCATAGCCAATATGTTGTAAGAAAGTAACACTATTTCCTCCTAACATACGTCTTCTTGTTTGTAGAAACAATCATTTTGTCTTCCAAAGTCTATTTGCGCACATTAGTTTTCAGTAGTCTCTAAGAAAAAAAGAATTGCTGACTTCAAGTACAGGGACAATACTTCAAATATTTAAATTACGTAAAACTGTAGGTTTCCTAAAAAAAACAGTGGTTTCTATGGCACCGCTGAAGTGTCCAATGTGTGTTTCCCTGCAGTGCCGGGGCGGGGCGGACCGGCTGCTTCATCGTCATCGACATCATGCTGGACATGGCGGAGAGAGAGGGGGTGGTCGATATCTATAACTGTGTGAGGGAGCTGCGCTCACGGAGGGTCAACATGGTGCAGACTGAGGTACGGTGCATCTGTCCCACTGTGACTCTCCATGAGTAAAAGGAAGAGTGAGGATTCAGAACGGCAGGCTGTTGCCATCAAATGTTGATTAACTAGATTCTGCGAGGATTACTAAACATAAGCCCCACTCCTCTGGTGCTCCAGAACAAAAGCAAAGAAGCTCTTTTGTGTTTTTTATTCAGGGCAAATAAATCATTACCTGACATTTATTAGTCAATATATCTGCAGACTAAGTGATCCAATCTGTAGGGATTTTTTTCCAGTTTGCCAGTGACTGATGATGCCCATTATCTTTTAAAATGCAGTATAATTAGTTTTAATTTTTCGCCGTCAGTCATTTTCAAGTGCCAGTTCAAGTGCATTTTTTAGTAGGAATATATTTTATTATATAACAAACTGTCCACATTATAACTGACCTCCATGTGACGTCTGTAGGGCTGTAAATGCTCTCCGTTCTTGTTTTAACTTGTTTTAAATATAAGATGTTTATATTTTCACATGAATTTATAGTTACGTTTTTATGATTTCTCACATAAGACATTTATAGAACACCCCAACTATTTCCTAGGAGGCTAAACACAAGTGCTTGGCATTACATGCTATAATAAAAAAGGTTTAAATGCTGGTAAATGAGATCATTTAGCTGGTATTGGCGTCTGAAAACACCCCTAGCTCATCCATCTTTATACTAGTGTGGGCTACCCAATGGACTTTGTGCTTTCCTGAACACGGGCCATCTGGAGGTGTCCATAGTCTCGTTGGATGCTCCATTTCACAGTAATTCCCTCTAAATCACAGGCGTCATTGGACTTAATGGGCAAATTCTTCATCGTTGACGTCCGAATTGGGATTTGAGTAACTGGAGACCAAATGTTGTTCACCCTGAGTCACTCTCCTCAAATTCAGTGACCTTCAAAGTGTGTGTGTATGTGTGCGTTTCCCCTCGCAGGTGTTTCAGGCTTGTTGGCACGGCTGTTGAGCCCGCGGCCAGACACTAACCCTCCAACGTGGTTTAATCTGTCCGCGGAAATGAAAAGCCTTGTTGTGTTTATAGTTTATGAGCTCAGATAGGATCTATCAATCTGTTGATTCCTGTTTGAGAGCCGTGTTGCCGCCGACCCGCAGACCCAGCCTGAGCTAGTGAAACACTCGGGTCAGCAGTTCAGGTTCTGCACCCGACTTAACAAATGGCAACACATGTTTCCCCGTAAATCTGTAAATCAGTGACCCCTGTGCAAGTGTGCGGATTTTGGTCCGAAGTGACAAGGGAGTGTCAGCTGGAAATGTCACTTCAGAAGAGATTTGCATCAAGCCTCAAGCTGTGTCACTGCTTGAGTGACGGATGCGAGGAGGAGGAAATGTGTCGCGATTTCCAGTTTTGCTCTGCAGGAAGTTGGGAAAGCAGGGTGTTTTTCATTTTGTGTGTAAACGTCAGCCTTGTTTTAAGCCTTGACAAAATCATTTGCAAAAACCCGATGAGGTTTTGACCTGACCAAGGTCACCACAGTTTGACGTGGTCCTCAAAAACTGAAAAAGGTCATTGAATTTCAGAAAAAGCCTTCTTCCAGGCCTCTAAGGTTTATAAAAATGTCATGAAAGTCTGGGTTTTATAACGGAATGAAATCCGCTTCGTACCAAAAATATGCAAAATTATGTAATGTAACCTTTGAACACAGACAATGACAAATATTAGTCATAGAAACTGCCTCAGGGGAAAAGAATAATCATGGTAAGGTCACGGAAAGGTCATTGAATACTTCTGGTAAAAAGGCAGAGGAACAGTCATGCATTTCTGCCGCTTCTGCTTGGTAAAAAAAAACGGTCTCTTTTGCCGTAAGTGTAACGAGTCTTATAGATCCGCAATGAGGATGCTGTTTTTTGCAGGAGCAGTATGTCTTCATCCACGACGCCATCTTGGAGGCGTGTCTCTGTGGCGACACCACCATCCCTGCCAGTCAGCTGCGCTCCGTCTACTACGACATGAACCGCCTGGACCCCCAGACCAACTCCAGCCCCATTAAAGAGGAGTTCAGGGTGAGGAGATTTAAACTCTGTATGCAAATAAAGCAATCTCTCAGGAGTAGGACAAGTTCAAAACAACAGTAAACATGTTGTCTCTTGACGAATGGCGCAGACCAATCTGTGCCAATTAGAAGCAGAGATGGCAAAAGTACACACAACCTTTACACAAGTAGAAGTACAGATACTCGTGTTTAAAAAAACTCTGGTAGAAGTACTGACTAAACTTCTTTACTCAAGTAAAAGTAAAGAAGTATGGGCTTCGAAATGTACTTAACTAAACATACATACATAACTACCAACTGTTTTAAAGAGTACCTGACCTCCCTTTATATTAATAGAACAATAATGTCATTGTTAGCTAATGAATGTTTCCATGCTGAACAACGGCAACATGACAACGTTTTCATTGGTCCCTCTTCTTTAGAGAAGACCAGGAAATGATGGATACACGGATCGTGTTCAAATCAATAGGCACGCAATGACTCTAAATAATAATGATCAGGCCACCAAACGCAGATTAAAACTAAAGTAACAAACCTGTTTTGAAAATATAAGTAGAAGAAAGTACAGGTATTTGTGTTAAAATGTAAGAAGTAAAAGTAAAAAGTCGTCAGAAAAATAAGTAGAGTAAAGTACTGTTACAGATGTACTTTTCTTCTGTACTCCACTATTTCCCACCTCTGTTCAGAAGCAAATATATCACCTTGCTTTAATCTGTAATAGTAGAACCCCTCCTCGGACAAATCAGTGTTATAGGAGATGCATCGCCCCCCTTAAGTTTCATCTCAGTCGCATCAGGGGAGTAAGAGCTATCGCTAATGTAACTGATTAAAGAATTGCATTGTTAATTACCATATTGGGAGATAATTAGCACACCCAAGAACCGAGCGCCTACCTTCCTGCGCCGGTCTGACGGTGTGTGATTCTTCTTCGTCCCTGACAGACTCTGAACATGGTGACGCCCACGCTGCGGGTGGAGGACTGCAGCATCGCCCTGCTGCCCAGGAACCACGAGAAGAACCGCTGTATGGACGTCCTTCCTCCAGACCGCTGCCTCCCCTTCCTCATCACCATCGACGGGGAGAGCTCCAACTACATCAACGCCGCGCTCATGGATGTAAGAGTCGATATCTATTTTATTACCCAAATCTAAATCAAATATGGGACAGAAAACAGTCATGTACAGAGCCATGGTCAGCTGGAATTCTTTACCTGTCCATCTCATTCAGGAAAATTCTCAAGTACATTTCAAAAGGTTGCTAAAAAATGATCTCAGTATTATGAAGTAAAATTGAACTGTGCCTGTGGGTATGTATGTATTATTAAATACAATTATTTGTATTCTTTTGTTTGGCCTTACAGTATGATGGCTAAAATTGGATGACCATTTTAGTTTCACTTCATAGAACTGTAAATTGCATGAAATGATGAACTGTTTTATTTTATGTATGTTTTGTGTGTGTGAGAGGACCCCAGGAAGAATATCCAAAACTCATGCTAGTGCTAATGGGGATCCTGATAAAGAATAAATATTTACAGGAACGATTAACCTTTTAGGATTATTCACTCCACAGAGTCATTAAAAGGAGCATTGTAGCCCCATTCTAATTCTTGCTAACTGAATCCCTGTGATTTTAAAGTGGTAAATTGACACTCGGTCACAAGGCATGAAATTGCAGCTGAGTGAGCTAAAACTTTCCCACATGTTGCTTTCCTTGTCAAACGCTATTCAGTGATGTCAAAGCAGGTATTTTGCCTTTGATAGCTAATGGAACAGATCACGGCATATTAAGGCTACTGTAAGTGCTGACATTGGTGTTTCAGCGTCTTATACAAGAGGCAATGCTGCTACTTAAGGCAGAACTGTAACCTTTAGGCTTTAACTTTACTTCATTTAGTACTTTAAGTTCTCACATGCACACCAATACACCTCAGGTTGTAGAGTGAGATGTAAAGAGACAACATCTCAAGACAAGAAACAACAATATCTTTAATGTTAAATAGTTCTTCTGCCCACTTACCAGCCTCCCACCTTCCTACAAAATACAAAGCATTTACAAACAAGGTTTAATTTATTGTTCTTACAAGTGTTCTTATACAAGTGGAGATGTTAATAACAAATATATGGCGAGTATAAAAAAGCATAATAGGGCCAGTTGAGTTGAGGTCATTTCAAAGCTGTTCTGGAAAATCTATGGTTTGTTATATTTCACTTTTTGCTTTTAAGTTAAATACATACTATTCTGATTTCATGACAACCGAAAACTCCATCTGCAAAGGAAAATCATGTAACAAAATTGGACCGATTATATATCTGATAGATGAATAGACCTTGAGGTGGTATTGTGTTATTCACCAACATTGCTTTGAATGGAAAATGCCATGTAGTTTAACTTGGCCCTACTTCTGACTTTGACACGTCCTAAATTAAATCTGTGACAGTAAGTGGAAAGCACCACAGGACAACACAAAAAAAAAACCTTTAAGCAATGAATAGCAATTTTAAAGTGTTAAATGTCTTCAGGGTGGACCTCACAAAGAGCACCTTGACAAAGTAGGGGTCCAGTGATGGACTTTTTGGCTCCTGCCTGGATTGAGCACATGACCCTTTGGGTACAGGATCCTCTGTCACCACCATCCAGGAACTACATTAAAAGTGCAGCGTCCTGATAGAATCTCCCGAGACACGGAATCTCCATTAGAAAACAGCACTCAGTGTAAAGGAGGTTAAAGGATGGAGGTCATTTTAAAATAGTGATGGGGTTTATTCTTGGTAAATTGTCAGCTTTCTTACAATATAATATGCATGAGGCGTATTTAGCGACAGGGTTTCAAATCTTTCTTTTGCTTTTCCTCTATATTCCCCCAGAGTTACAAGCAGCCGTCTGCATTCATCGTGACCCAGCACCCTTTACCGAACACAGTGAAGGACTTCTGGAGACTGGTGCTGGATTACCACTGCACGTCCATAGTGATGCTCAACGACGTGGACCCAGCGCAGGTAAACCCGACCTGATACATGGGCATAAACACACATACAATAAATAAAATTCCTCAAGGGATATGGCAAGAAGCGCACTGACAAACACATGAAGCAGTTCCTTTAATCACAAGACTGCATCATATAAAGTCAAAGAAAAGGACAGCGTGGGAGCTGGATTCAGAGAGATATTCCTTTTTTAGATTGTTTTCTTCCAGTATGAACCCAGGGGTTAAAAAAAACATTGCGCTGAAAAAAAAAATATATTTCAAATATATAGTGTCTGTTTGAAATGAGGTGGATGCCGCAGAGTGGAAGCCATGAAAGCGCAGGTAGACGGAGAGACAGGCCTTAGGAAGAGACTATCCAGATTCCTCAGCCCGAGGCTCTGTCATAACACCTGCGGATCAAAGCCTGAAGCCCGGCTCGCTCTCCCCATCCAAATCCCCTTTCCCTAGGTGACTGACTGACTGACTGGATGCATAGAGAAGGCCTTTCATTCAATATTCTCACTGTAGGCAGCCAGTCAGCCAGCCAAGGAAACAGCACAGGTGGGAAGGGAGGAAGGGGGAGATGGAGACGAGGGAGGCTTACTATCTTCTCCATCAGCATCTTTTGTTTTTGCATCTGTTGACTTTGTCAAACTCTGACAGGCTCTCAAAGCGAGCTGGAAAGTGCTGCCACACAGACTGTGTTCCAGACACAAAGCGTATATTTGGGGGTCCATTTATGTGCGTGTGCTCAGGCCTGTTATTTGCATTCTTCTCAGGCGGTCTCTTTTCCCCCTTGTTTGTTCATGACTCTGCATGTCTGTCTGCACAATCTGTCCATCTGTGCGTGAACGCTTCCGCTGCTCAGGTTTATTGCTGCGAGGCCGATGGTTCGGCTCCGCAGGTGCATGTTCTTAACTGGGCTTTTTCTCCTGACAAGGGGAAATGGGGGAGTTTTTCCAGCTCTTATGGTGCTGTCGCAGGGGGTAATTTCTCCCGCTGCACTCTTCAAAACTGCTGCCGGAGCAGTCAATAACAATCAAGTTCTGCTTTTTACATTACTTTTTATGTTCTAATACCTTCTAATAGGTAGACAACTCCAGATTATAACTTTATTCTACATTTCTAAAAGAAAGTGAAAACATACAGTTATCCAGTGTGAAGGTGACAAAATATTGTCTATTTATCGTTTAAGAAAAATAAAATGCTGCTTACATTTTCTGTTCAGAGCAGATTCTCAGATTTTCTCTCAGCTCACAAAGAAGTTTTATAAAAAAAACATCTTTTAACAAAACTTTTTTGCAGAGATGAGAGCAATTAGTCAAGGTTTTTCTATTTGTTTGCTTTCTTTAAAAAGATTCAGTTGATTGGAGACAAAAGCTCTATAGAGCACTGAGAACCCATCTGAGTTTAATGTTTGGTCCTTTAAATATATATTTCAGCTTTTGTCTGAATGTTCTCCTGTGAGGAAGCAATTCATGATGTATTTTTTTAAAGAAAGCACTTCACTTTCTCTTTCTCTGCCTCTTGTTCTTGTGATTCATGTCCTTAAACTTTGTAATCTCACCTAAACCTGTTTTATTGTACATCCACTGTACTGTAAGAAGCTGAAATCATTGTGACTGTTATGTCCTTGGATTCTGAAACTAATGAATCATTTCCCGTTTTCCGTGTGTGTGTGTGTGTGTGTGTGTGTGTGTGTGTGTGTGTGTGTTGTGTGTGTGTGTGTGTGTGTGTGTGTGTGTGTGTGTGTGTGTGTGTGGTGTGTGTGTGTGTGTTGTGTGTGTGTGTGTGTGTGTGTGGTGTGTGTGTGTGTGTGTGTTTGTGTGTGTGTTGTGTGTGTGGTGTGTGTGTGTGTGTGTGTGTGTGTGTGTGTGTGTGTGTGTGTGTGTGCCTATTTTGTTTAGTTGTGCCCACAGTACTGGCCAGAAAACGGAGTCCATCGCCACGGACCCATCCAGGTGGAGTTCGTCTCCGCTGACTTGGAGGAGGACATCATCAGCAGAATATTTCGGATCTACAACGCAGCACGGGTACGGTGACACAGGAGGGTCAAACTTCAAATAGAGGGGGGACAGCAAACACTCCATTTATGTGATCATGTTTTTTGCTTTACTGCCCATTTTTTGCAACTTTTATAACTTGTTCTTCTACTGTGGTGATAACAACAGCCAATTTATTCTGTGTCGGCACACCTCACACGTCCCACGCATTCGCCGGCCTGTCCATTCAAGCTGTGCCGAGGCCGCTGTGCTTTAACTCCGCACTGCTCTGCTGATTGGACCGAGGTGTGAGCGCTCCAGTCACACTCACATGTCTTTTAGAGGCTTTGGAAATATTACACATAGTTAAAATGGAAGAAGTTGAGTGTTTCGTCAATTAAACATCTCATGGCTGGACAGGGAATCTACCTGAAGGGGTCAGTCAAGCCGAATAACAGAAAAACACATTCACTTACACTTATCCAGACATGTAAATTGGTTGAGTTTTATTTGTCCAAGTTTCGAGATATTGACTCATATATTGATCAATAATAGAGTTTTTTATCTAAAATTTCACAAGAATACAACAAAAATGATGGAAAAGTCTAATAAATCTACCTACATTTCCATAAAATAAGGAAATAGGTTTCTCTAAAATCCTTTTAATCATCCTGTGACTGCTCAGATTCATCTTGTTTCCCTTGGTGGGGGGGGGGGGATTGGTAGACCTAGCTGTGAACAGTTTTTATTAGAAGTGCTTTCTAATGAAGTCCCTATGAAAGCTGTCGACAGAGTGTCGACCATCCAGAGCAACAAGCACACTGATTAAGGAAAGACAAGTTGTTAAACAGGCTTTTACATTTTATTTATTAATCATGTGACCAGCTCGAACCAGATTCACTTTTTATTGGAGTGGAGGAAGAGATCTCGGAGATGCATATGTCGTATCTTCGGCAAATAAACCCAAAACAATCTGCATGGCGAGATTTCACTACGTCTGACCCTTTTTAATTTTGAGCTAGCAGACATTTAGTGCACGAAAATCATCCCAGCGTCACCTGCCTAAGCTCCTTACCTCCTCATATGAGCGTGTAATAACAGCGTCCGGCCGGCAGAGGCATTCACCACCATGTTAAGTGGAAAAGCATCTAATCACACATGATCACTGACAAGAGTTATTGATCCATATGTCTGAGTGTGATTTAGAGTGTCTGCAGCTCAGATGTTAACTCTCCGTCTCCAGCTGTGAGTGTTCCCATCTATCAGACCGTCTATCTGCTCTCACATCTCTTCATTGACTCCTCGGGCCCTTATCCATCTCCTCTTGCCACCGAGGCTTAGCTTAGCTGCATCTTTACAGTCTGATTGCATCTTTGTACGCCAGCGATTAACCCCCACCACGGCCCCCCTATCCTACTTTGTGTTAACCTGGAGTAACCGGTGTGTCCTTCCTTTCAGCCTCAGGACGGATACCGGATGGTGCAGCAGTTCCAGTTCCTGGGCTGGCCCATGTACAGAGACACGCCCATGTCCAAGCGCTCCTTCCTGAAGCTCATCCGACAGGTGGACAAGTGGCAGGAGGAGTACGACGGAGGCGAGGGGCGCACTGTGGTCCACTGCCTGTAAGTTACCACCACACTCAGAGGGAAGACAGTGCTGCCATTTATTTATTTATTCCACACATGGCAGTTATTTGAAAACAAAACATGTACACTTATACTGTTTTTTTGTTTTTTTTATACCACATGGTGGAAAGGAGCAGGGAGAATAACATCTTATTTGACCTGCCCCTTTTTTTTAAAAATAATTAAAATAACCATAAAAAAGTTAAATAAAAGCAATATTCTTACAGCCCTTTAAATCATTCGGCAAAGAATTCCACTTCTTTACGTCATTAAAAACGAAACATCTCCACCTACTGACTGAAGAGCTCCACTGCATCAGAAGCTCTTCCTCACCCCTCTCAGCTTTAACTTTTCTGTATTGAAGTTAAATAAAAGTGGTTTTCTAATGCTTGGTTCCTTTTTGACAACTTTAGGAACGGAGGCGGTCGAAGTGGGACTTTCTGTGCCATCAGCATTGTGTGTGAGATGCTCCAGCACCAGCGCTCTGTGGATGTTTTCCACGCTGTCAAAACACTGAGGAACAACAAACCCAACATGGTGGACCTGCTGGTGAGGAGCAATGCAACAACACTTCTGTCTGACCTATAAAGAGTGTATTTCAAGTTGGTATTCAAAGAGGGTATTCCAGCGATTGTATGTACTCACAAAATACATATTAAAGAAAAAAAGAAAAGAAGACATCCTGACTTTTAGTCCTTGTTATGGGTGAAGATCCATACATGCTTATATCCAACATTTCCACAATACAACTTAAAGCATCTGTTCATCATTGTCATACTCACCTGCAATGATTGTATTTACCGTCATATGAGACATTGGTGGAATGCCCCTTTAAGTTCCCTAAATTGTACTTTATTGGTGTTAACAAGTGCGTAGACTTTACATGTTCCTGTATTAAGATATTATGCATCTCAACAATTTGGGGATCACAGCAGGTGAATCCTTTCCTAGAAATATTAACGTATAATATTTGGCAGGTTTTTTTAATGATATTTTATATTGTAGATTTGTGTGTCTTTAATTCCCTTCATAATATTTAATTGATTGACCAAAAATGTCAGAAGCTTAGTGTTTAGTGAGTCATTTTGGTAGTTTTTTTTGGTCCCTTTTCATTTTTGTATTGGTTTGTACATCTCAATGTATGGATACTTAAACAGGCAACTGACCTATTTTGGAAACCCCCACTACTCATATTATCAGCATTAGCACTATTCCCAAATGTGATCAATTGTAACTTTGGTAATGTATGAATATTTTAAAATTACTTTATTAAGATCAATATCTGCTAAGATGAAAAAGACCCTGCTCTGATACCTAATTACGGGCCTAAATCTCCAGTATAACTGTACAGCATAGATTGTACAGAAGGGGGAGGAAGGGGAGGATAATATTGCTAGTGTGCTCCATCAGAGCATCATCTAGCTTGGGACCCTTATAGGGGCCCAGATGCCCTTTTTTGTTTGTCCCACTATACACATCTCTAACATGTTGGTGTGTTTCCTCTTTTCTCTTAGGACCAGTACAAGTTTTGCTATGAAGTGGCGCTGGAGTACTTGAACTCTGGGTAACTCGCAGCTGCTGAACCCACCAGAGACTTTAAAATTGGGACATTACAGCAGACTGCAGCTCACATGTGTGCATTGTGCTAAGTGTGTGTGTTGCTAACTGGACAGGAGCGAGGTACACACACAACCCTACATGCAGCTCCTTTGACCAGCTCCCCCTTTTCCTTCTTGTCAGTGTAAATGGGGAAGGTAACAGAGTTGTACAGTGTTAAATATCGCAGC
The DNA here is from genome assembly GCA_031216635.1 of Dissostichus eleginoides. Taxonomy (NCBI): domain Eukaryota; kingdom Metazoa; phylum Chordata; class Actinopteri; order Perciformes; family Nototheniidae; genus Dissostichus; species Dissostichus eleginoides. The sequence continues at coordinate 11,269,414 of CM062276.1, forward strand.
CTGTTTCTGTCAGTATCGGCTGAGGAAGCCAGCAGGAGCACAATGAAGTTTTGTTTTTTCTGCTCTGCAGTGAGCCGCCTCTCTCTGGATCCTTCTTTCTCTCTGCATCGCTCTCTCTCAGCCGCCTGTAGTCCCGTGGTTGTTGCCTTGATCCTCATTGGACGATAAGCGTTAAATACTCTGTGGAATGCGATACACTGTACATAATGTGTTGATTTTATTCTCTACTTTTTTTTTTACTTTTAAAAGTCATTTAATGCAGGAGCTCAAAGCCTAAATGTTACTAAATGTCCTGTAAATTGATGATTATTGCTTCATACTGTGTGTTGGGGACAGCTGGCTCAGTCTACATCTGCTTACCTTATTTCCTGTACAGGGATCCAAAGCTTTATTTGCACTCCCATTTGAATTCTCGTTGTGCATATTGTACATATTTCTGTAGATTATTTATTCACAGTATGTACTTTTGTTGTGACTCGCAGTAAGTGACAATCATATGTTCTATAGGTTTGGGTTATTGACTGTAACGTGTGTGCTCTCTTTTTTTTTTTTTTTTTGTCATCTTGTGTGACAGATCGATTCCATTGTAAAGAAAAAAGATATTCTATAAATGTATCTACAATATGAACATTGGATTATGTGTTGATTCCTCTTGTCTGAGTGAAGTTGGAATAGATGACATTAGGGCGACATCTGTTGGAGAGATGAGGAATAACAAACAGCTCCATGTTTACACTTTTTACAGGCGCCTCAGTATTAAACAGTTTTCATGATTTATCTCTTCAATCAAGCTGTTGTGTATATTATACGAATGATGTCTTGCATACACTTTGTAATTGGATATAGTTGGGATGAAGCTATATTTGTTCAATGATTTTAAAATATAAGTTTTCACAGGCTGAACAGTGACAACATGGACCCTGATTGGACAGCAACGTTAAAACGGGTAAAATATCGTAAGTCATGTCAAATGTCTTCTAATACGCAGATTTAAGAAGAGATTTAGAGATAGTAACTTATGATTTATGATAATGTTGAACAGTTGGACTCAAAATATGCTTTTTGTAATTTAAAAACACAAAAACGATTCTAACATTTTTAAGCTGATAACTATGATTCTAATATAGGAATATAACAGTTTACTGTTAAATGTAGAGGATGGTTGACTGTCTGGTTTGAATTGGATACATGTATAGAACTAAATATTTTTGTCAGTGACATCTTGTAGCGTGACTGAATATTGTTTGTTTGAGTTTCACACCATAAAAAATGACATGTATCCATATATATTTTATGTACCACATCTATTTGGTTTTTAAGTGTGCTTTTGATAAACGCCATTCTCATTTTGTCAATGAAAAGTATGTGATACATTGTATACAGGAGGAACACCTCAGGAAACAAAAGAGTGAGAGTCCATTACTACAAGTCTTACATTATTTTTACATTATCCATTTAGCCTAGCCATAGCACCCCCTAAGCACCCCAAAAAATGTATGTCTTTTTTTTTTTGTTGTGTGAAATTCATAATTTGAAAAAGGATTGATTCGAAAATAATATGCTACAGTACAAGTAGCCTACTTCTGGGTCTCTGTTTCATTCCAGCTCTGCTCTGTGTGTGTGTGTGTGGCACGAGCCATTTTGTGTGCGTGCATGCGCAAGCAAGCGAGAGAGCGCTTGCACCGGTACCGCAGATCGTTGTGGTTAGCATCTGGTGCTAGCTACGCTAACGGATATAAGGAGCTTTTTCAACAACAAGGTGGAGGGAGAACTCTCTCCTGTCAGACTGAGAGTCTCAGATAACCTCAGCTCAGTAGTGATGGCAAAATGAAGCTTTGAATGAAGCATCGAACCACTTGGACAATTGTGTCGGAAATAGGTTCATTTCTCGAAGCTTCAGTTACAGCGACCTCTCCTGGCGAAGTGCAAGGCTGCAGTGGGTTTAACGTATCTTTGCCTTGAAAAATATTCGATGCACACACACACTAAGACTGAATATCATGTTCTATTTGCAATTAAAGATTGATAATTGTGTGTATTGGGTTATTGAGAAGAGACTAGAGAGTGCTGGACATTTTTTTGGGCGGAGACGGCCTTTTATCAGTATTAAAGTATTAAAGTTGAAAATCAATGATTAAAAGTTCATCCGTTCCAAGCTTTGAACCAGCTGCGGCGGACATCGCAGCATTCAGGCCGCCGGCTCTATCCACTGGGCTATCTATTCCTTAAACAATTAAACTGTTTTTATATTACTCATATTTGTCTTTTTGTTCACAACTTCACATTTTGAAGTGTTTCCCGAGCCAGAACGACCTATCTTTCTTCCTGGCTTGCTCTATAATGATCCAATTCAAATGCAATACCAACAACAACTCAACAGCAACAACGCAAACTACGACAACAACCCACACATTGCGCATTGTTTAGAGCGGTTATAAAGTGTTGAAGCGCTCAAACTCGAAACTGTTTCAACCTGTCACCTGTCAGAATAGAGACGAGGCAGTGCATTGAATCGCGTGATTGGACCGCGAACCAGTCAAGTGATTCATTCAGGAAATGAAGCATTTGCTGGTTCGGACGTCACATGTCACGTGATTTGAAGCAGTTGCTGCTTCTGACGTCATATGTCACGTGATTTGAAGCAAGCTTCGAATCACTGCTTCTATGGAAAAGGAAGTCCAGGGTTGAAGCTCCGTTCGAAGCTTCAGTGTCAAACTGCCATCACTACAGCTCAGGTGTCAGGTGAAGTAAAGGACTCTCTCAGTGTTTAGATAGTTAACTTTAGTCTAAGTTATCTCAGTGGGTCACAAAACGGTTTGGTCACGATTAACGTAAATAAGTATTTCTGAGGCACACGTTTATATGATCATTATAGGTATAAAAAAAAAACGAGCATATATGAAAAACAGGTATGAAATACTATATGACAGTAAAACAAGAATACACTTTAAAAGGGGAGTGATTTGTAAAATATCCATAAAGAAATAGAAAATCTAAAGAAATAGAAAATCGGTTTACAGTTCTGTTTCATATGGGTGTTGAGAGATTTATCAATAGATGTCTTCATGTTGCTCTCAAAGTGCACCAGATTGATGCATTTAATTTCAATATTTTAAAAAAAATCTTCCCGGGGAGCATGCCCCCGGACCCCCCTCGAGGATGTTAGGTCAACCCCCCACTTATAAAAAAATAGTAGTACTACTTTACCCCTGCTGATTACACGTAGGCTATATGCCGTGAGCTGATTATCGAGCCTTCATTGTAACAGTCGCGGGTACACTGTGTATGTGCGTGTGGGTTCAAATTCAACTGTAGCACCCGGGACATGAATGGGAAACCCTAAATGTTTGAGCACCCTCTATGAAACGTCAAGCTACCCCACAGCACCCCCAAAAGAAAATCTCTGGCGCCGCCACTGCATGAAGTAGATCCAAGTTGTATTTACCAAGTCTAAAAATAGTGGAGAACACATTATGTATAAATATTTTGTCCATTCAAATGAAAAGTATTTGCAATAAAGTAAATCCGATTAATCTCAATTTTAGATCCATTTGGCAGATCTGTGCCTTCTGATTTATGGGAGTGTGTTTCCCCCTGGTGGAGTAACCTGTTCCTACACCAACTCATGCTCAGCTATACACAGAAGCGAATGACCCATTAAATGTAACATTATTCATTCAGTTGCACTCATGAGACTGTGTTCAAAACATTGTAATGTTACTGTTAACCTATTTTAGGTCTCCATACATGAGGTGGGTCGTAATATATTTTAATAGTAGATGTCTGGGAAGTCAAGATCAAGCTTAGTTTTAATGGGAATCTATAGGTGCAGAGATATAATTATTGACTACTGGCCCACAAATATAACTATTAAAAGTTCCAGTAAATGCTGAGATGCAAATACTATCTTCATATTACTTTTTTTTTTAGCAATGAGTCAGCAATTTAGCTCTCACCACTTTTGTGTAAACTCTTACCTCCCTATGGGCAGTGTTGGAACTGCACACAGTATCTTCAATAAGTAGTTTAATGGACAACTTCTGTTCTTCTACTGTAGCTGTTAATAAAGGAATACTTTTCCCACGAAGTGATCATTTGTATATCATTTACTCTCTTACAGTATTTACCTGAATTCTTGAGAAAAAAACAAAGATAAAGAGATGAATTGAGGCCGCAAAACATCTGTTTACAAACTCTCATACAACCTAGCTCACTACTTCCCAAAGATGCATTTTCTTTGTCAAGACCAAGCTGAGTTACATACCTGTTAAAATATGGGACTGTGTGAGCATTTTTGCTTAAATCTTTCTACTTAAAACACCTTTACGTAAACAGTGTCAAGATTGCAGAGGCATACTCTTCACCTGTGTTCATTTTTTCCAAAAATTAAAGATAACACTGGTGGAGTAATTGATATACACGTTATCATTTTGGGGGTACTGTATTCCTTTTATCAATACATTTCCAGGGTTTATAAATCTGGAGGAATATGCAATAATTAAAAGTGAGTAGAGCAGTGGGATCTAATTTGATTCTGCTTTGAAACAATGTAAAGAAAGACAAAGTGTGGCTACAGCTGCAGCACACTTGAAGCTTTTGACCACAAGAGGTCAGTGTAAAAAAGCTTTTCCATTGGTATTATGCTGAGAAATAATGAGATAAAGGTGTTTTAATTGGGCATACATCATGCATGCACTGTGCATATTTTTTTGCTATTCTACAGTGAATAGTCCCAGATATAAACCCTCGGACTTGGCAACTTATTAACAACTCACTATGTGCACAATTTCCATCTTTGCCTGCATTGCATATTCAAACATCCAAGACTGACTGAGCTCTTGGCATCCTAATTCTTAAAAAATGTAATTTTAGGCTTATGTTCGCCCTTATTGCACCAGTTTGTCTCTACAGGCTCAGCAGCGCCTTGAAGAATCTCTCTTGGACAGAGGAAGGAATCTCTGGCACATCTTCATGAAGCTGAGGCCTCATCTTTTCCCCTCACACAGTGTTCCAGTCGGTCAGAGCTGCAGGCGCTGTGGCACCAGGGAAGGTTTCATATTTCATTGCAGGACTGAATTATTTCTCTGTTCACACAAGGACACCAGGGGAGTGGAGGAGTTGGAGTGAGGGAGATGGAGGAGACATGGGAGCCGCTCTGCTGCTGCTGGGTGAGTCCACTCCAGATGTTCCCTGAGACAAAATCCAGAAGCACAGGGACAACATCTGGACTCACAAACACACTGGCAGAGCTGCAGAACAATGTGTGCCTAATGCAACCCTTAACTGAGATTTGTACCACTTGTATGCAAAAAATAATAATCAAAAGCCAAGAAAGTTCATTAGTCTATTTCTGAGCCCTCCTCTTATTCAGCTGGGCTTCAGGCACAAACACAGATAATGTACATTTGTTTTCCTAATGATGTTTAGAAAACCGTGTAAATAAATAATTTGCTGTATGCATGGATGGATTACTGAACAGGCCTACCAAGCAAAGGCCCAGAGGGACCTAGCATATTTTGTTCAATGTGATGTAGTATTTAGTATAATATCTGTGCAGAGCAGTGTCGGCAAAAACACATGAATATCAAAAAGAAACTCAAAACAACTGCCAAACGATGCAGAACAACCACAATGAAACTTAAAATGACCTAAAAGGATACAAAACAACCTGAAAAAGACTCATGATGAATACAAAATAATGAAAACTACAAATACAAATTTGACAAAACCATGCAAACCAACATCTTAGAGACACAGAAAGACCACAAAGAGATGCAAAACAACTGCAAAGAGACACTAAAAGACCACATTCAAAATGTTATAATACTCAAAACAATCTCAAGAAGAAGGAAAAACACCATACAAATAATCAAAGATGCTCAAAAGGAACAAAGAGCCTCAGAACAACCCTAACTAAACACTAAAACTACATTCAAAAATATAAATACAAAAAACAAACTAATTCTCATAGCTTTATTCCATAACCTCTAATGTAATTTGACAGTGGATTCAATCATTTTGCAAGAATCAAGTTTCACATTTTCCAAAATGGTAGATATTACATTGGGGCATACATTTTTTATGAGATGCAATAGAGCAGAGCAAGGCTACTGCTGCAGATGCATCAATTCTGTTTGTGTAGCATCCCATGTCCAGGAGATGGCAGCGCAGAGCAGCAGCTTACACACACGCACACGCACATGCGCACACGCACAATGTCAGCTAAAGGCAATAGCAGCTAGTAGAGAACCCTCTTCACTCTGTTATACTCCCAATTTGTCCTAAATCTCCACTGGCACGCTCATATTCAAATGAAGTAATTAACATGTTATTCCCCAAAGATAATATTTTATTAAACCGGGAAAGAAATTAGAGTTCTGAAATTAGTTAAATGATCGGATAATGAAGGTGATGATGAGTATAAAAGCAGATATTTCATACAATTAAAGTATGTTATCTAATGCTAATAATCACACACTTCTAAATGTGTATCTCAGATAGATTTATGTTAGCCTTTTAATGTGTTTCTATCTTGAATATGCATGTTTAATTGATGAGCATCATATTTTCTCACACTCAGTCTCCTCTGTGCTGATGTAACAATGCAATGAAATAACCCACGAATTATTAATGACTCTGCGATTGCCGATGAAACATTAAGCGGTGTACTTTCTCATAATCAAGGTGCTCGCTGAAATTGCAGCCTCCAGCCTCCTCTAAAAGAACCCTCCAGCACTCTCACATACACCACTGCGGATTCTCACACATGCACACACACACACACACACACACACACACACACACACACACACACACACAAATATGCAACACAAGACAACTGCGGATCCACACACAGGTCAAAGGGTAGCTGAAGCAACTGGAGCACAACAGCCTGTGTCCATCTCCAGGGACCGGATTATCTTTTTTCCCTCTATCTCTCTTTCCCTCTGCCTGCCTTCATCTATTTACCAACCCTCACTCACACTCTTGTTTTCCCTGAAACAATTGAACAGAATGAACTGTGAATCTGTGACAGCAGAAGTAGACATCTTGTTCACTTGCCCTCATGTGGCTTTCCATTCTGCAACAACAGAGTGGAATTCGTGTGATTAGATTCATCATCTTTACACGATCTGAATTTGTTTAAATATCTGTAGTTTTGATAGGGATGTTATATAGTTAGACTTCTGTATGCTAGTTTTTCTCCTGGAGAATGATGCAGCAGATGTTTTGAGCTGACTTCTGAAAAATCCAGCGTATTTGCTTTCAATTTCAGCCCTGCCATCGAGCGCTTGCCAAGGCGGAGCGAGCGATCAATCAATGGTCCAGCTCAACATACAAAAAGCGCCCCTGTCGAGCCCTCACATCTGAGAATCCATATCTCATATCTCCTCCATTTTCATGCAGATGGAGGAGAGGAGAGAGTAAGATGTCTGTGCTCTCCTGACATTGTTCCCCCTGACAGTTTGATGTGATTGCATTGTCACAGTTTGCTGGCGCTGTAGTATACTCTGGATTAGAGGCTGCATGAGACAGGCCTGAGAAACAGCGTTCCTGGGTACAGCTGTGGCATGCATATTTCAGTAGTTTAAGACTACATATTTTAGAAGTTGCAAGCTTAGTGTCAACCCACAAGTGGATAGCCTAGTTTGGTGTATGACTGGCCTTTTTAATCACTTCTCCGCTGGGTGTTTTAGTATTTACATCGAGCAAAAACATGTATGCACTCTAACACGCACATGCATAAAGGCTGGTGTTGGAATATCAATCCCCATCATGTCAAAAATCCTCAAGATGCAAGACAATATTGGGGATCTGCCCGAAGGTCAAGTCGTCTTCAAAGTAAATCTAATTTCTGACGACTCTGCCCCCATGTTGCCGTGGCAGCCAACAGCCCCTCTCTGCATAATGATCAGTCTGTTGCCATAGCAGCCCCATGGAGCTTTCCTGCCACTCAGACTAGCAGAGAAGACGAGTGAACCGGCGGTGCCCCCATCCGGAGAGGCCTGCATGTCTTCATCTGTTGCCATGGCACCGTAATAGCGTTCTGGATGGATTTGGCATGGCAGGGAGTCAGTCCCTTTATCTTCCAACGCATTATATTGAGCCGAGCTCGCCTGTGTTTAGCCACTCGCAACATGGGGAGCAGACAAAAGGAGCAGAAGGGGGAGAAGGTGGATGTCAGGATGGTGTTTCTATATCCAGATCTGGAGTGGCGGTGCTGGGCTTAGATGTGCGGCGAGCTCATCAGGTGCTAATTAGGCGCTACATAGAGATGGTGTATGTTGGGGAGACATGGCTGACAAACTAACCTGAGGTGGACTCTGCAGCTGACTCACTTTGTTAGGATCAGTGGTTTTGTGCAGTCATACAGCGCGTTTGTAGTGATGAGTCGTGAAAGCAACAAGGAAATCGGACAGCAAGGCTAGCTCCACTTTAAAATAGAGTGAACATTTTTAAAAAGGAAAGGTGTTTAAAGGGCCAGTACCACCAAAATACTGTTTCCATTTTACATTGGAGAAGGAATTGTGCAAATTAACATGCTGACAGTTGGTTCTTTGGATTCTCCATAACCAATTAGACTGACTGGGGCACTGTTTTTAATAATACTTAAAGCTTTTTTTCATACATTTCTATCATGTGTAATGTTAATGTATGTCTGTAATATATCTCTGGGATCAATTCCTCCAAAAAAATCGAACTACTCGTATAAATAGGTTTGAACATTTTGCAAATTACATTACATGTTACTTGTTAGACGCTTTTATCCAAAGCGACTTACATACTCAATACTGTGGGCAATCCCCACAGGAGCAATTTGGGGTGAAGTGTCTTGCCCAGGGACACAACGACATGCTGACTACAGTGGGGTTTGAACCTGTGACCCCCTGATCCGAACACCAACGCTCTATCCACTGCGCCACACGCCTCCTAATTTGGGTAACCTCCCAGATAAATTATTTACGCATAGGATCTAAATAAAAAAGAAACATGAGCCACAGCGTGAACATATTCCATTGTCCCTACAGCTTTTTTTACATGGTGGGAGAATAAATACTTCACTGCAAAATGGTACATTACATAACAGTCTCTTAGATCTAACCTTGTAGCGTATTATGGGGCCAATCAAAGGGTGAAGGTTGTTTACTGCCAGTGCTTCACCCGCTGGGCTTTGCTTGTGAGATGATGGCGGTGCTGGGACTACTTCCTCCTGACATGTGTTAACCTCACTCTGAGGGCACAGGGGTTGTGCATGGTGATGGATGTTTGTGGGATCTGCTGTTTACCTGCTCAGACGTGGAATAAAATACATTTAGCTCAATATCTCACAACATGGGAGGAGCGTCATCTTTGTATTTTTAAAGGACGTCTTTGTTGGTTTGTTGCTTCCTCCTTGTCGTCCAATGGGAATAACTTGTTAGAGGTCTAGTAAAAGCACCACTGTCCATCATCCTGTTATTTGACACTGGAGTGTGTGGAGGTTTCATGGCATGATCCCTCTGTGTTAAAGCTCCTCTCTCTGGTCTGTCTGAAGGTCAAGAAGATGGGGAATACTTTAGGAAACATTTTTTGTTGCAACTTAGTCAAACGTGCCATCCACTGACTCGATAAAAGTCCTTCTTATTTAAAAGTAGGACCTAACTTGTCAATTGTTCATCCAAATGCAGTGCGCAATTTATCTAAATATTCAGAAAATCAGCTCAAGAAAATGCAAATGAATGTGCGTTCCCATCAGCCAACATTAGGAGTTGATGGATTTGAGATTAGCAGCTGCTTCAATGAACCATTGAAGAGGAATGTTGTAAATTGAGGAATATGGTACTCTCCTTGTGCTCCAAACAGATCTAATGTTTTCCTCTGCCATGTTTAGTTCTCTCTTCCGGAGCTTCAGTGACGAATAAGCCACATGCTTCACACGCATCATCATTTATTAATGACTTATAAGTCTCTTTCCATGTTGCATTCTGATCTCATTAATACATTCACCCCAGCCAAGAGTTAAAGTTTTGGTGATAATTTTGCTTCTTTTCTAATTTTAGTTTCCAGATAAGACAGCTCACATTACAACCACACTCAAGATTGGACATATAAAGCCAAACCTCAGCAACTAACAGGCCCTTAAGAGAAGAAAATACCTCAGATGAGATCCTTCTTTCAGCCTTGTCTTCAGACCCCTGGAGTAATTATTTCCATAGTGGATAAAGCTGCTCTACGCTTTCCCTGCCCTCCATCTGATCTCCATCCTCATGCTCTCCCGTCCATCATTAGGACCTGCAGGGCTCAATACTCCACATCCAACTATCCAACGTACGTGTCGGCCATCTCTCCTTATCATGTCAGGCTGCAGGGAGGTCCTCGGACATTCTGCCTTGAAGCATGTCTTTCCAGATGTAAGAAGACAACATCTGGTGTTACCATCGCCCGCCCCTCAGTGGGATATGCCCTCAGGAACTTCTTCTATAAGGAGCTGTTCAGACAAATCCATCACTGATGGACCCACTGCAGCAGAGGAACTGATCTCCTTCAGCTAAAGACAAGTAATGAAGCTACACTAGCAGGACTGAGAAATGAGTAGGAAACATTTGATGCATTGCAATTTCAGACACACGATACTGATGCCAGGGTCAGATTTTACGGTTAACAGTTTGAACTGATTGATATTTCCAACCTTTAAGGGGCTACTGGTGGCTGTTATATAATGATGCTCACAGGCTTTTTGTCTAGTAGTCACACAGCGGGTCCCTCTGTAACAACGATGCATCATTTAAATGTGAAGAGCACTTAGTTGTTAACTGAGTGAGTGTCCTCATTAAAGGACCCACAAACAGGACACTGACTTCATTTCACCGACAGCCTATTTCAATAAACCATCGCTGAGATTATTTGTAAAAGGGAATGAAGTCGCTGCATACATTTGCTCCAGAAAACTCTGCAGGATGTGAGTGATGCCATTGAGTGGGGCTGAACAGAGCTCTCTGTGTCACCGTGCTTTAAACAATTCAAGCTGTTTTAATATACTCTGTGACAGTGATCATCCTGTGTGTTCGTGACAATGCTGCAGGAACAATGATATTCCAGTGACAAGCTCAAACCCGTTTAAAAGTTCAAAGAAACTGCAAAAACTAAAGGATAGTGACATGGTTTAAGGTTAAAATAAGATACAGAACAGAAACATTGAAAACGTATATAAAACACTATTAAATAATATATTCTTATACTTATCAACTTCTGCAATAACAGTAAATGGACACATCACCCCCTTTTTTAATTGATATAGTGAACTTATAACAAACAGTTGCATATTTACTCATCCTGCAATTGGAGAGCAACATTAGCATTTGCAGAGAGTTGTGTTCCTTTCTACCTGCTGCGTGTTAATGCTAAGTTAACTCTCTTTTAACTGCTCATGTCTCCTTAGGGAAATATCAGGCTCTTTATCCATTTAATGATCCACTATGTTCACCAGCTAGTCTCTTACTTTGTCTGTCTTTCATTTGGCGTAAAGCAGGTAGGATACTTTCGGTTTTTAGGGCGTTCTTTCTGAAAAAGCTGCCCTCAACGGCCAATAAACAAAGCCATGTTGTAGTGGGAGTGAACCACAACAGTGAAGTTGCAGGCTAAACAGCTACGGACTTCTAGTTCATTGATTATTTTTTATACAGAAAATCCATTTATATGGTGAAGAGTTGACGCTGCACACCAAGGGCCCCATGTGCATTAACATAAAGCACAGTCAAAGCACATAAGCAACTGTCTTTGTCGATAATGTAGTTAAAACAAAAGAGTAAATCTGTCATTGTCCTGCCACCCTCCAGCGCTCTGAGTGTGTTCCTGGGGAAGTGATGAGTAGGCACTCTCCCTGGACCATTTGGACTGAGGCCAGTCGTCGTACAGGCAGCTTTGTTTGTTGTTTTTTCCTCACCTCCACCGACTCTCTCCATATTTCTGTCTCCCACTCCCCCTGCAGCAGAAGGTGATAACAGTACAGCCTGTCTGAGTTGTTTTACACAACCTGTTCTGGTGCCTGCTCTCATAATGGTTGGTAGTGTGGATCATCACCACTACTGTGATAAAATGTGCTTTTTGGCTTGTTTTCCAGGAAATGATAACAAGGTGACCACTAAGGTTAGACATATGGGTGTTGTTGTTAAGTCGGATTTCACATGTCGCAGCCACTTTATAAAATTAAAGGGGCCTATTATGCTCCTTTTCAGGTTCATATTTGTATTTTGTGCTTACAACATTGACATGTCTCCATGCTTTAATGTTCAAAAAGCTCTTTATTTCTCTCACTGTGCTGCAGCACCTCTTTTCACCCTCTGTCTGAAACCAGAGCCCAGTCTGCTCTGATTGGTTAGCTGGCCGGCTCTGTTGTTATTTGACAACCGCTTAGAGATGTCCCGCCCCTTAGCCTATCACATACAATGTGTTGGGGTGCTATAGAAGCGCCAGTGTGACAAAGTGATGTCACTATGTTCAGGATGTAAACGAAGGAGTCCAATGGATGCGTTTCAGGCAGGGGGGAGAGAAACTCCCTCTGGAGCGAACATTGTGATTTTAGCTTTTGCAGAGCATTTACATGCACAAAAACCTGTATAACAGACTACAGGAAAGCATAAACCCAAAAAAGCATAATATGCCACACAAAAACAACCCATCCAGTGGTTGTAGTTATATACAAGAACCAAAACAGTAGACCGACCAGCAGACTGACATTATCATCCCTGGAGCCACACTGCAAGCATGGCTAAAAATATATCCAAAGTGATGTGAAGCTTCCTGTCACAGGTTACTGCAGAGAGATTCAAATGTATTTGTAGGTTGGAGCACTGCAATGCCCCGCTCGGAGGATGCTTTTGGTTTTTATACTCCTAGCTCCTGTTTCTATAGCATGTTTGTTTGCTAAGCGTTGGGGTTGCAAGACCAGACCTTCCACCATTTCTGGTTTCCTGTGTATACAGTATTAGACTTAATTTGTTGTCCATTCATCTAGCCTATTGTTGTCCAGGTTTACAGTCTCATACCACATGGGACTAAACACATATGGAGTCATGTACAAGCTGCTCTCAGCATGGCAAGCCCAACCAACTCCCGCTGCTCCGACAGTGTATCTGTTGCAGAATTTCATACCAGCAGACTGAGACAGACAGCAGCCAACACCATCCTGTTTCACCAAGAGAAAGAAATAGATCTGGATAGGATACACACTTCAAAAATAAAATACATTAATCATCAAGCAGGCATTCACATGAAACCAATTTGGCAAGAGAGAGAGGAATACCTACAACATGCTGCAGAAGAAGTGCAGAAGAAGAGATTAGGGCTTAGCGGCTGTCATGGCAGATCGACAGACTGGGGGGATGGAGGGCTTTTGTCGATGGCCTAAGGTCCTCAGGGAATACAAAGGCCTAAGTAAGTGTTGCAGTAGACGTGGTAATATATGATAGCTGCTCTAATCAATACTTTTACATTAAAAGTAGGTTAAATAATTAAGTGTATGTGAAGAAGTGGCTCGTAGAGATTGACCGAGACAAGATTTTCTGACGCCGCAGTTCACTTTCTTTCAGCATATTTTAGCTAAATTAGTTAAAGTCCCGGTTTTGGACTCTTGCCACTCTCCTCAGCATCATTTCTAGACACAGCAGGCAACTGTTCAGCGAAAGATCTGACAAAAAACGAACACACTAACAGCCAAGCACCAAACTGCAGACGGATACATTAGCTGGTGAACATGACGGAGGATTTAGCAGCTGAAGAGCCAGATAATTTCCCTGCAGACCAATAACAGAGCTTGACGACTTACAATTCATCAGCTATCCAGAAACACAACCCCAATAGAGGTTAATAGTCTGTATCTGCTGGATGTTTCAACTGTTTGACACAACATGTGCCTTATCAGCTTTATGGGATGATGATTTGTCAGAGTCATGTTTACAGTTTGTTTAGCTGCCCCAAGTTGCGTAAAACTCAATTAACGTAGGTTTAAAATTGTTCATAAACAGACTGAAAATAATTCTCTCCTTTGATGTTTTTTTTGCTTCTCTGCAAATTACATTGCCCTATATAGTTTTGCTCTCTTGTTCAAACTTTACTCTCATTTGCTTTGTGTCTCTTCCTATCCCTTACTTTTCTTCAGTACAGAAGATCCATTATAAAACACATTGCGTATCAATGAGATCTGTGACCTCTCCCTTACCCTGAAAAGAGAAGAGAATAACGCATAACCAATATTTATTTGATCTCCATAATGCTGCCTGTGTATTGAAGGGATGTCCCAATCATATTTGTGGTTAATTTGTTTTATTCCCTGGGTCTGATACGAATGATAACACCTATAGCTTGAAGATTAAACTGAATTTTCTAATCCGAAACCCCAAAGACATGTCGTTACTCAAGTCATATCACTCAGTTAATTTACAGAGGATAAACTACTATCTTCTGAATACAAGAGGAGAGTTTTTCAACTGTCCTTTCAGCAGAAAAGGTTAATTTGACCGATAACACAAATGAGTGCGAGCCCAGCCAAGTCTTAATTCATTGGGAAATGCTGATTAAAATATTAGCATATAAAAAGATGAATGACCTCAAAGATGCTCCGGATAAAAGCAGTCAAAAGTGGTTGTGTTAGGTCGACCACCGAGATGAAACCCCTTTTGATTGGAAATACATTTTCAGCCAGTTGCTACACAGCTGGGAGTGTGATGGAGATAAGTCCTTAATGTGCTAAACATATGCACCGAAAAAGATTGTATTGTCAGATGAATAAGCAAATCATTTTGGGGATAGTCCATATTATCAAATGCACAGCATATTGACTCTCAAAAGCCAAATTAATATAATGAAATCCTTCATCTCAGCAGTCACATGTATCTTTCATTTACTGATGTTGTTGAATGAGAATCAGATTTATTGCCAAGTAGGTTTATACAATTTGTTTTGGTGGATATGGTTCATATAAACACAGTAAGAGGAATTAAAGAGGACCTATCATGCTATATTTGAATAATATATTGTAGGGCCATACCTATACAAAACATGTCTGTGAAGTTTTTTTTTCAAAATACCAAACAGATCATGCATTTTCGCCATGCCTCATTTCGCTCTATTTGCTCTTTTTTAGCCCTGTTTTTGCAAGGGCTGATTCTGTGAGAAGTCTTCTTCGCTGCTTTTGTGGCAGACTACAGCGCCACTTACAGGCCTGGCATATGTACTACAGCGTCTCCAGCGCTTTCGAGCGGCAATGGCAGTGGCCGTCTCCTCCTGATAGGTGGAGAGTTGCCCATATAGGCGGAGCTCCCCGTTTCTGACGTCAGAACAATTTCAAATCTGTATCAGTCTGTATCAGCTCCGTTGCAGCCCCGTTTTTAGAGATTTGGGTATGGAGGAAAAGAGAGAGGGTTGTGTTTTCTGACACTTGGTGAGTTCCCTGACACACCGGGGACACATATTCATGTATAAAAGACGTACAAAAGTGCATTTTGCATGATAGGTCCCCTTTAAGTAAAATACCAAAAATAAAGCTATTATAAAAAAAATTAAAACAACTATTAGAACATTGAAAAATAGAGATACAAATGTACTCATAAGATAAAAATTCAAAAACTAAGCAATTCATATATGAATAATATATAATAATAAATAAATAATAATACAGTTATTAATTTAAAATAAAAACAATTAGAATATACACAAACAAAGAGAAATATTTACACAAAATATAAATATACAGAAAACTACGCTATTCATATATTAATATGAAATAACTTTAATATTTTAATATATAAGAAAATGCTCAGAAAAATAAAATATTTGCAGTATTAGAATTTAAAGTGGAAAGCTGTGCAGAATATAAAAGCGTTGAACAGAAGTGTGCAAAATATACAGAGAGGTGTGTAGTGTTCATAGTTATAAAATGAACAAGATTTTCTCACATAATCTGCATTTATTGTAAGAGTGAGTGTCAGTGGGGGCCTTATTGTGGGAGAATGTCACTCACTTAGTATTATGATTATCCAAAACAAAAAACATTCTGGTCTCCCATCAACCCACCTATAGTCCATGTGTGTCAGACTGTGGAAATATAATTAGGATTAGAGCTGTGAAAGAGACAAACTGGCCAAAAATCCACTTCGTGCTGAAATGATGAACGACTTATTTAACCAAAGTCATCGAGTTTAGTCTGTGTTCCTGTTTTCCTCTCGTTTTCAGACCCAATGTTCCCAATGTTCTCTCCTTTCTAGCCAGCTTGTTTGGACAGAACAATGGAAATATATTCAGTTTTGTGTTTCTTCATTAATCAACGAATGCTTTATCTACCGAGCATCCAAGAAAATGTCAATATTTTTGCTTTGTCACCCTGCAGCGTTAGACAGTCAAGAGAAGCCGTGACATAAGTGAAGGTCACGCAGCCAAAGACACCCCGTTCCTTCCACTTGGTTCACCTGCTCAGGTAATACTGTGCGACTGCTGCTGTATCCATGGCAATGAACCCCTGCAGATGCCCTCGGCCCGGGCTCCTCTGATTAGCATGCATGGATGAGGCCTGCGCTCGGCCCTGATTGGCCTGTCAGCTCCTGGCTCTGGCTCTGGCTCTTCCCTGCAGATGGCTGTTCCTCCCCTCCCATCATGCTCACGCCTGCTGAGTTCCACATGACTGGACTCGTCCTCCAGGACCTGCAGACCATGCTCTCCTGTACAGTGAACGTCAGTGACAGCACGTCCTACTGAATCACGAGAAATGGTGTTGAAATCTCTACATATGCAACCCAAAAAAAGAGGGTTTTCCTGGGCCCTGCTGCAAAAACTCACAATCTCTTATGTCATCATATTTCCTCTTGTCTCTCAGGGTGAGCTATTTTCTGTTTTTCCCCACATCCTATGCCATTTTGCAAGTCACGTCTTTTCAGTGGGTGGGGGGGGGGGGGCGAGTCTCAGAAGCTATACAAAAAATATCCTGTGTACAAACCCGTCAGCTGTCACTTCTGCCCTTTCATTTGATTCTCCACTGCCCCTGTCCCAGCACAGATCAAAGAAACCTCTTCTAAGGTGTTTCGCGAGGCATTATAAAACGGTTGCCATGGATACCCAGTCTGAACAGGCTCCACATGCAGGCAGCAGAAGAGGAAATGACAGATGCATTATTTCCCAATTTTTTTTACAAAAATGCTTTTTCCTCCTGTAAGCTCACACGCTGATGGACCGTTGTGGTAAAAATACCAAAGATCAAGACCCTTAAAATACCTCTATGGGGCTATTTGTTGTGGTTCGTAAAGCAGCATTGGAGGGACTATTTGCCTCTTGCTCCACCGAGGTGGGTTGAATGTTATTTTCTGCCTCATTTGGTCTTTGTTGTTTCTCCCTGAAGAGATGACCTATATTATCTGGGATGGGAGATCAAAGAAGGCTTTTCTTACTGAGATCCCATGAAGCTCGTATCTTACAAACCCTGAGTATCAGCTCTGATTGCACAACTGCCTCGCTGCACTGCAAAATGTGGCCATGAAGCTAAACAGTGGAAACAACTGCTTCTTTGTAGCTGCTCAGCCTACAGGATTCATGATCCTGCAGTTTAGGAGGAACACAGCTTTTGATGTTCAGGTTTGTAATTACTCGCCGTTCTTGTCATAATGCAGACTCTGCTCATTACGGTTTATTATCCTCCTCATAAGCATCTTCAGAGAAAGTTGAGGAATAAGATAATTTATACATTTTCTTTTGGTACACTTTCGTACAATTTAAGAGGTGTCCGAGTTATCCATGAGGGGCAATCTTCCAATACAGCAACATGTTTATTTTACCCATGAATTCCCATTAGTGTTACCAGCTGATGATATGCGACCGTGGAAATGAAACAAGGTCACCAATGGGAACAGGCTACCTGCTGGGAGCAGGTGTCCACCAGTTGCTCTCCACTCCCAGCCCCCCCACTACCACACAATGATTATTTCTCCTTGTTGAATGGACTACTGGTCCGTGTATTTGCTCAAACCTGGGGTTTGTTCCATTTCCAGTTGCTCCACGTGATGTAGCAAGCTGCCGAACATAATACATGGTGCAGAAATGCCCATAATATGTCTCCATGGCCTGTATCAGTCGCAACACGGTCATGCATCTCATTAGCCACAACCAGAAAGCATCCCTAATGGTCATTCATGAAACAAGCATGTGTTTTCCCTGAAGTACCCGAGCAGCGATGGTGCATGCGATGGTTAGTTGGGTGTGATTTATGAGGAGGTCCTCCATTCTGCTGTTGGGTTGCCATTGGGCAAGATTAGGATCATTGTGGAGCTTCGGCCCATCACGGGAGGTCAACAAATTGATGTGAGTGTGTTTGATTCATTTCGGTTGATTCTCTAGAATTTTGGTTTGGTGAAGAATAATGATTTATTTACAGTTTTTTTTCATGACCCTATTTTGCGCACTGATAGCATATGTGGTGATTTATGTCCATAGTGTGATCCTTTGGGAAATGTATGGAGTTCTAGCATCCAGGTTGTAAAATATTTGAGGTAAAACAAATGTGGGATAAAGGATAGGTTTGGTCATATTATATATTTGTATTTATGTCAACAAATGCCATAAAAAACTAAGACCAGCAATGAATTGATCACACTGACAATATTGTCTGTGTTTCCGAAAGCTTGACATGTCCTATTCATCTAAGCTACAGAGCTCCATTCATTTCTAAAAACCATCAACAAACATCACTGTTGCACTGGGTTACATGTTCCATTCCTGTTTGAGTAGATTTTTACTAAAACTACAATGCCCAGTAGCTTGAGACAATTACTAAGCATTCTTTAAAAATAAAACTTTGAGATTATTTTTAAAGAGTAATGGTGCATTAGGGAGCAATGGGCCCCAGTCTACATGCCACATCTTATCATATTGAGAGACCAATGCATTGTGGGGTGTTGGTCTTTTTATTAGATTTGTTGGCAGTAAGGAAAACATAAAAGTAATGAAAGTATTTTTCTGATTGCACTGCTTGCATGTCAATAGTGTCAGAAAGCAGATGTTTCACTCCACAGTAACTCATAGCAGAGACCTTGTTTTCAGTTTAACGGATGGCCCACCATCTCCCCTTAAATCTGTAACAGCTTTCAGTTACTGTGTCTTTATTTCTTAGGCCTCAAAAGGGAGCACGGCTTTATCTCTTTAACTCCAAAGCCCTCTGACTCCTGCATCAAAACAGGACAGTAATGATGTTTCCTGGAGGGAGTTGATCTCACTTGGAGCCCTTTTTCCCAAGTTTCACCATCCCGCAATTAGCCAGTACAGCCCAGGCTTAAGAAATGAGCCGCCTGCAGCTCCTGATGCTGCTTCAGATATTTCGCTTAGCTGTGAACCACCATACTGCACACAGAGAGAGTGTCTGACAAGTAAAATAAGCTAGAGGGCAAAACCAATGCCTTCTCATGTTCCAGCTGTGCAGATACAGAACAGTCAGAAAAAAAGACGGGTAGATTTCAGAAGGTGATCCACTGCAACTATTTTTGACATGTGAGCCATACTGTGATGCAACGTCACCTTGCAGTTGGATGTGCGAGTGATGATCGACACTTTGATAAACACCATAAAATGGTATAGGAACTGTGTATAGGAGACACATTATTCAAGGCAGACAGGACGGGAGAGTGGTGTCTTAAATAACTGTGACAGATATGATATGATCACTGAGGATTAAATTGAATTATTGAATTACTGCTGCAGCTTGGCCGGGAATACCCATCCCAAAGATGAAAGACTTAGTATTAGTCGAGTGTGACTTGACAAAAGCTCAGAATCACTCCAGTCACTCTTACTCTGTCTTTCATACCCATATTTTCTCGTTTCTTCATATTCTGAATACCCACTTCATCACTATGCTTTAGGTGAGTTTAATTACCTGGGGATGTCTTGATAAGAAATGATTAAATATGAAACGGTAAAGTCATTAGGCCAAGTTGTGAAGTCTGCAGAAATTAATGTCTTTTTTTTGCAGCTTCTGCAAGAATCCAGGACTCTTTAACTTTACTCAGCATTACAATTAGATGGCAATAATGTGAATATTTTAGCATAGCAGCATCTTTGCCAATAACCTGATTATTTCTCAATCGCCCTACATTGTGTGGAGACTAATTCATTTAAGTTGTGTTTCCTCCTCTTTAATATATTCTATTAATTAAGCAGAAAGGTCTTTGGCACAAAGCACATTGTCAACAGAGAACCAGTGAATGGAGCTCACAGAGAATCCAAGACCTGGTTTGTGGGTGGCAAAGTGAAATAGTTTGAAACACAGAGGAAGTAGAAATGATGTCAGGCTGAACTTGTTGTAAATCTGTGAGTATGCTCTCGAACTGATTAGTGATTGGAATCAAGAGTTGTTGAGGGAAAGTAACCTCTTGAATATGAAGTGGTGGGGGTGCAGATGATGTGAGTGGTACTGCTGGGAATGTGGTGCGATTCTGCAGCTAAAATTGAGGTTATTTCCAAGTTTACATTTAGAAAGTCTAATGTAAAAATGATATTGCAGCCATCTTTGACTCAAGTTTACTTATCAATACACACCAAAATTAAATTATACCTCCTTTGAAAGCCTTGTTTTTAGTCTTACGCATCCGACCTGGAAAACATTGCAGCCAATCTTATTTGTTACAGTGTACCGTGCACCAGGTCCTTATTCAGAATTCTCTGAGTTTTTATCAACTTTGATACTTAAAACAGATAAAGTAATTATCGTAGGTGTATTCATGTTGACAACGATAAAAATAGCCTTACTGTTGCATTTAACTCTGTATTAATTCTATTGGTTTCCGTCAGAGTGTAAATAAACCAACCCATTGTTATAATCATACTCTCGACCTTGTTCTGACTTATGGTATTGAAATTGAGCAACTATTAGTCGAACCGCATAATCCTGCTTTATCCGACTATTTTTTTGTAACTTTTGAAGTACTGTTAATAGACTACAAACCATTAGTCAAAAGTTCCTGTAGCAGAAATCTATCCGTTAGTGCTATAGCCAAATGTAAGGAAGAGATTCCATCAATACTTAACTCGATAGCTTGTCTGTATGTAAGGGAGGAAACTTATACAAAATGTACACCACCCCAAATTGATCTTGTTGTCTTGTTGTAGCACTATAGTGCTACAGATGCGCTGCGAACAAATGTAGACTCTGTTGCTCCTTTGAAAAAGAAGAAAATAAAACACGACTAGCTCCATGGCATAATGCCGAAACCTGCAAAATAAAGCAAAAGTCGAGACAACTTGAAAGGATATGGCGTTCCACTAAACTTGAAGAATCTCGTTTAATTTGGCATATAACTCTCAATGAATATAAGAAAGCACTGCGTAAAGCGAGAGCAGCTTACTACCCTTCATTAATAGATGAGAATAAGAATAATGCAAGATTTTTTTTCAGCACTGTAGCCAGGCTGACGGAGAGCCACAGCTCTATTGAGCCTTCTATTCCCATAGCACTCAGTGGTAATGATTTTATGTGCTTTTTTAATGATAAAATTGTTACTCTTAGAAACAAAATTAATGACCTCTTGCCTTTGACCAGTATAGTGTTATCAACAGCTCCCGGAAATGTATCATCTAATATTACACTAGATAGTAAATTAGAATGCTTTTCAGCCATAAACCTCGAACAATTGAATTCAATGATTCTTTCTTCTAAACCATCTACGTGTATCTTAGACCCGATTCCAACTAAGCTGTTAAAGGAAGTTTTTCCATGAATTAACACTTCTTCATTAAATATTATGAATATGTCTTTATTATCAGGCTATGTTCCACAATCATTCAAAGTAGCAGTGATAAAACCTCTTCTTAAAAAGCACAACCTCGATCCAGAGGTTTTAGCCCACATAAAATCAATCTCAAGGACCGCCTTTTTTCACCTACGTAACATAGCAAAAATCCGGCATATCTTGCCTCAAAACGATGCAGAGAAACTAGTCCATGCATTTACTTCAAGGCTGGATTATTGTAACTCTTTATTATCAGGGTGTACCAAGAAGTCAGTTAAGTCGCTTCAGCTGATTCAAAATGCTGCAGCACGTGTACTAACCAGAGTTCGGAAAAGGGACCACATTACTCCAGTTCTGGCTGCCTTACACTGGCTCCCTATAGAACACAGGATAACATTTACAATTCTTCTTCTCGCCTACAAAGCCCTTAATGGGCAGGCGCCATCTTACCTTAAAGAACTCATTATACCCTACTGTCCTACTAGGGCATTGCGTTCCAAGAATGCAGGGTTGTTGGTTGTTCCTAGAGTCTCTAAAAGTACAATGGGAGCCAGAGCCTTTTCTTATCAAGCTCCACTTTTGTGGAATCAGCTTCCAGTTTGTGTTCGGGCGGCAGACAGCCTATCCATTTTTAAGAGTGCGCTTAAGACCTTCCTTTTTTATAAAGCTTATAGTTAGGGCTGATTAGATTCAGCCCCTAGTTTTGCTGCTATAGGCTTAGACTGTTGGGGGGGACCTTACTTCTTCCTTCTCTCTGTCTGTACCTGTGTACTCTCATGTTCCGAATAACCCAGCTTCCCCCAAACTTCTTTTTGGTGTCTATCTACGCCGGGATCCTGAGTCGTGGCTGATCCTGAGTCGTGGCTGATCCTGAGTCCTGAGTCCTGATCTGAGTCCTGGATTTCGAGTCGTGGCTGAACCTGTCACTGTGGTCCTGCCTGACTTTCATCACTTCCCTGAGAGCTCCCACAGGATTGTTGACATCCTCGTGGATTAATCTTCTTATCATAGACACATGCATTTCCAAACATTTGGTCTACCTATGTTGTAAATGTATTATCTTCTCAATTTACACACGGCATCTATTGCACGTCTGTCCGTCCTGGGAGAGGGATCCCTCCTCTGTTGCTCTCCCTGAGGTTTCTCCCATTTTCCCCTTTAAACTGGGGTTTTTCCTTTTTTGGAAGTTTTTCCTTGTACGATGTGAGGGTCTAAGGACAGAGGGTGTCGTATTGTCATACTGATATTCTGTACAAACTGTGAAGTCCACTGAGAAAAATGTAAGATTTGTGATATTGGGCTATACAAATAAATATTGATTGATTGATTGATATTAAATTTAAGATTTTTGGCACTGAGTTGCTTCTCAGCAGCTGGGTCAATATCACTATAAAGTAACTTTGGTGTCCCCATCAGAATCACTCAGTTATCATGAAAATGTAGCAGAATAATGAAACTGAGGTCTTATTATAAAAGGCCAAACATTTACACACATATCAGTACAATGATAAGTCTCTTGAAATGTGTTTCCTTCATTTTATACCTTATTTTTTCCCACACACTACTCTGCTAACTACAGTGTGTGTAATAAGTGGTTAATGATACTACATTTAAAAAAAAAATGATATGGTTTTATTGTCCACAAGTTATTTGATAAAACGAGTCATTTTGATCATGTATATTCTATTTTCATAATAATATTGAACATTTTTCATGTGTCCCTGACATTTGCTATCCACCCTGTCATTAAGGGGTAACTGCCCCATAAAAAACCGTCTGATGTTTTCAGTGACATTACTACCACCATTTTGTCTTTCCTCAATGGAGGCTGAGACATTGGCTAGTTGCAAAGTAAGTTTTTAAACTTATATTTCGAAATTGTAATCATATTCTGTGTGTAGTTGGATGTTGTCAAGCTTAACATGTTCACTCTGTCATAGTGAAATGTCAATTAATACAAAAACCTTTCAGAAATTCGAAATATATTTGTTAAACAGTACACAGTCACCTTGCTAACTGAATCATGTTGCTAACTGAAGGTCCACCATGTGCCCACCCTGTCAGCAAGCCTTCCCATGACAGGGTGGACATGGTACAAATAGTTTGCCATAATTTCATTATTATCCAAATACTTTTTCCATTAACTGAAATATATTGTTGAGAAAGGGACTATAGCTTTCTGAAAATGTACATTTTATAATCACTATGTAATTACAATGTATTTATTCTTTGAATTTTGTCCATGACAGGTTGGATACATTTTGCTGTTTGCATGTACTTGCAGTTAATTTATAAAAAGTGTGGGAGCTTGACCAACATCCATTTCTAACAGCATAGAGTATATTTGATACAATGAATATGAAGTTTAATGGAAAATCCCAGATTATCTTTTTGGAAATGGGGAAGTCTCAAATGCACCGTATGGTGATATTGACCCAGCTATTTAAATAGATAACCGTACAAGCACATTTAGACAGGACAGTTATCTTCCACCAGCACTATATTCAGTAGAATATACTGTATCATATATTTCATCTTTTTTCAACAGGCTGTTTAAATGACCAATCTCAGTCACTCATTTTTGATAGTGGCCTGTGCCTTTCTCTTTTAGACATCTTAGAACAACATCATTTGAAATATTATTTCGCAGTAACAGAGTTTTAAGATAGTTTAAGCTCCTGTCAGAAGCTCAGAAACATCTGCTGTGCGTCAGTTTTCTTCCTGTAAAGCTTAAAGCTATAGCCTACTTAAATCTGCCCAGCCCAGACCTACACAGCACTGGTTAACCCCACGGATTAAACCCACGGATTATTCCCAATGTCCGTGTCTACTTTGACTCCAATGCGGCATCATGCACCACTATTTTCTCTGTTGCTTCTAATTCATGCCATAAACAAAACACATTTCTGGGTCATAAATTCGCAGTCAGCTCTCTGGAGCATCAGCTTTGTAATTCAGGCTCCCCCTCCTGCCCAGTGTACGGCTGATATCTCTGCTCTCACATATCACTGGAACACATCTGGACTCTGTCATATCTCATTTTGTTGAACATGGGGACTCACAAGCAATCATAGCAACGCACCCCACGGGGGAAAGGTGGGGAGAGGAAGGCATGTGGTGTGAAAGATGATGATGTTGTTGAATTTAAATATTTTTCTTTTTCACCTTACCTACACTGTATGTGCAATTTGAAACTCATAAAACACTAAATTATTCAAACATTGTATATTCCACATATGTCTCTGATAGCCTACATGCATATGTAAATAGATACCCTGTGCATGCATTTTTCATTGCTGCAACACTAATTACAAGACCATTCTGCAATAATTTTACACCAAATGCAACTGGCATCTGTATAAAAGAAAATCAAGTTGAATTCTGTAGGTTACTGATTATGTTGCCCAAAAATATCTGGAAGCGATAGGAGTAGATAATAAAGAGTATGATTAATGTCCTCAGCAGCCCTCGGTTTTTTTTTTGTTCACGTTGCCCAATAATCACCACCAATGGAAATGCAGTTGGCCCGCCCCTGCCGGTCTATTGTGAGTCCGCGTTAAGCTGAAAACCACTCTTCCACACTCGGCACCAAAGTGGCGCACGACGACATGTAGCTGAACGAGGAGTGCGCCTTTGAAGATGCTTGATTATCGAGGCACAATTTCTGGTAAGAGACCACGCTGTTTTATCTTCTTTTTTTTTTCTCATCGTCTTTTCCCCCAGCTGCATATCCGGGCTTCTTTTTTGTTTCCTACATAGACTCTTAACAGGCTGTATCGAGGCAGGGTTTATGGAGTCTTTAATTGTGTAACAGATAGGTTTAGTTGAGGAGTAGCCTATTTTCTATCTAGAATAAACCGAAAGGCAATAGTTTTGATGTCAGGAAGGCGATGGACTTCAATGCGCACTCCATTCCTTTTCACTTTTATCCGTAAGGTAAAAAATGTGATTTTGTTGCCGTTTAATGGAGATATTTCGGTCTGCATTAGATATGAGCTGCATCATATTATAATAGGCGAGAGACATAAAGTAAAACATGATTTGGAATGGAAAAATAGCAATATTTTAGATCTACTTAAACTTTTTATGGCTTTGTTGTTGCAATTAAACACCGATTTATAATTAGTTATCATTTAATCGTTAGAATAAAGGTGTAGATTTCACCCCACCGCTAGTTGTAGCGTTAGTTGAAAGCATGGGCTTCGTCAGGCCGTGGAAGAGGTGTGGATGTTTGTCATTTTGTCTGCACCTTGTGAACCTAAAGAAAAACAGTGTTTGGCTTTGTGCTGGAGAGAGATGCGTCGCTGTGGCTCTGGACATTTTCAGGGCACCTCCACAGCATCTCGTATGTTTGCTTCACGGGTTTGTCCAACAGAAGGGAAACAGATGCGTTGTAATGTCAACAGTCGATTACTCATGCAACATTGCGCGAAAAATATGCGCCCCCGCAGCTTGGACGGACTGAGCGTTTAAACTGGCCTCCTTCCTCTCCATCCTGCCAGACGAGCAGCTTTTTAGGGAGACAAACGGAGTTGGCAGCTTCCTGCTCAGCACCACCACAGACAACCACTGACATGTCCACACCCACGTCTGGTCCACGGTTCTGCTGCCCTTCTCTTTCCAAACATAGAGAGAGGTCCGCCCACGCGTATCAGTTTTAGTGCAGGTTGACTTTCTCTCGCCCGGGAGGCATTTGAGTGGCTATGTGGATGTGATAAACTGAGAAAGTCGCTATTAACAGCAGCTGAGCACCGGTGTGGTGTTTGCTGAAGCTCAGGTGAAGAGCTAAATGTTCCACTTTCCTCCAGAACTGCCTGTAATAGCCTAACTCAAAAAGGGATGTCAAGGAGCTCCATCATCATTATTTTTTTGAATGTTAGGGTTGTGAGGGCAACATCCAGAGCAACCTTTGTAAACGTCTCAATAATGGCTGCTCTGAGGGGAATTTGTGCAATAAGTTATTCATGAACCTAAGCCCTAAGTCATACACAATTAGGCCTGATTAGTCCAATTAAATACCTAGCTACCAGCAGAATCAAGTAGGGAATGCTGAAGTCTGTGTAATTAATCAGCCTTATCCCCCGATTATCTTTCACCACATGTGGCTGGAACTCATCAGCAGATGTCTGTAATCATGATGAGTGTTGGTGGCTTCATTGCCCTTTGGACCGCAGCTCGCCCATTGTGCTGCATAATCAGAAAACATCTTATAGGGTAGAGATGCTATGATTGTGATTGGCTTCAACACATATTTAAGTGTAAACATCAAAACTATCCGCATTATCTACGACAGTTATTACCACAGTCCTCCACATTTAATTTGAGGTCCTCTACAGTATAATACTTTTATTCCACTCCCTCAGTATCCAAAGCAGTAGGTAAAAGGCCATTTATGTTCAAAGCTCCTTCAGGCACAATTTACCACCAACCATACGAGACTTACATTCCTTTCAAATGTTTAAACATGCTTTGTATTCTTATTTTGCTGTGAATTGTACGTGCTATTGATAATTTGACACGCACAAAACACTATGTTTTTATTTTATTGTATTGCTGGGCAAACGTATGTGTTCATGGCTTCTCTATGGCCATATAGTGGTTATGTCCAAATGTATATCTTACATTTTTGTGTTTGTGTGATTCTAGTAGTCTTGTATTTTGGTTGTATTGTGACTTGATTTGGTTTTTGTCATTCTGTTTTGTTTGTTTTTGTTTCCACATTGTCTTGAAAACAAGATAGTTCATCTCAAGGGGTTTATACTAAATAAATACATTTCAGTTTTTGTGTAAACAAATAGGTTATAATGTGATGTTCTGTTTATGAAGGACACTGTCATCTTGAAGCACGGCTCTGTTTTGTCGATGGTGAAGTAGATTTGGTCGGACAGCAGGAGGCAGAGTGTTGGTAGGAGAGGTTGGTGCGAGAGGCAGAAAGGAAAAGAGAGTAAGGAAGCGAGAGTGAGGTGGAGAGAACATGCCTGCTGGCCTCCTGTCTGGACACATTACATTTTCATAGGCTGATATCGCACCGGCACAGCTGAATATAGATAAATAGCACTCCGCTGTCAACTTTGCTATTTGTCTCTGTTTCGCTTACATCATTGTTTTTATAGATTTAGCAGTAGATAGATGTTTTTGTTTTTTTACTGACCATCTCATTACTAATGTTGCTTCTTCTTTTGGTGCAAAGAAGAAGTGTATAATCTACATGTAGGATATTCTTGGATACATGTTTAACCTGCTTTTAGATGCTATGCCCTCATATTTCCTTCTAACCCATTTTGCCTTGATACCAACAACTATTCCCACGTTGGAATATTAAACTCTCCAAACTTGGCTTGTATTTTTCTATAACATTTAAATATTTATGAAAAAAAGCACGAAACACAAACTGAAAAAACTTCTCTAGGTTTTAAGTCTTCAGAAACTGCTTCATCAGGACTCTGTGGGTGCTGTTTCATCAGAACAGATTTACGAACAATCCACTGAATGTCCAAATATTTAAATGTTGCTAAGTCATGATTGGTGCTAGGAGCAATTTATAATGTAATACCCAAACTTTAACGGTGGCACAAATATATGCGTTCACGTTGGACCCATTGCTCTTCGTATCTATAGCAAAAAGGGATTTTTTTTTCTAGGTTACATTTCCCACCTGAGCTTTAAAGCTCTCAACTATTAAGTTAACATTTTATTTTAGTGGTGTATATTACATAACTAATTGTCACACAATGAACTTGGGGGTGTCATGGTCCCTGAGGGGTGGTTGAAAGCTCTGCCTGGTTGATAATCCAGCCTTGTATGTATTATCAATCTGGATTAAATGTGTAATCTCCTGGCCCAGGAGTTCAAAACTTTTAATCTCAATCAGATCCGATCAGATTTTGAAATCCCATTTTTTGTGATCCAGGATCAGACAAGTCGGACAGATTTTGTCCCTGTAGTTCAAAGCAATTCAGGATCACCCTGATCCAGATTACGACTTTTCAAGATTACTAGATCCTGAATATCAGTGCTTTAATCCTACCGATCGCCATCTTGTGGATATGAAAAATAATACAAGGAAGACAAGAGACCACATTTCAGAGACATCTATAATGTCAGTAATTATATTTTTAAATTTGAAAGGTGATGACAGATGATGGGCTTTTCTTTTGTTGAAATATTTTTACTTTAATCTAAATTACATTTGTTATTGACAATCTTTGTTGTGATACTATTATGAGCATAAACATTTATGTCATCAACATTTGGTTGAAAACAAAATAGGCCACCACAAACATGAGCAAAAATGGAAAAATAAAATGTATTTCCCATGGAGGCTAAAAATTGTGTATTATTTCAGTCAACAAACTTTGCCATCTTATTTAAATTGAAACATATTTTAAAATAAATTCTACAGTACATTTTGCTCTGGTAATCCACTGGAAATCCACCCCTCTGGTGGGATCAGGATAATCCAGTTTTTTGGGATCAAACTGATCCCAATCCTGTGTTGTCGGTTTGAACTACCCATTTTGAAGATTTGATCCAGATTAAAGCTTGGATTGGATTTCCTGATCTGATCGGATGTCAAAGTGATCCTAATCCTGTTTTTTGGTTTTGAACTACCCAAAATCCAAATCTGATCTGATCAGATAGGGATTAAAAGTGTTGAACTCCTGGGGTGAAATGAACATATTAACTCTGCAGCTTTAAATGTCTGAACCTTGTTATCCTGTAAATCATTAACCCGACGCTCTCTCTCTTTTCTCTTCTGTGTCCCGCCAGGTTGAGTGACAAGCCTGCTGTCCAATCTCCACCATGATAGCCACAGGTGGCCTGTTGCGCATGAACAGGCGTCAGGACTCCCTCCGCTCAAAAAACCGGGCGGAAAACAAAAGGAAGCGGAAATCCAAGAAAAAGAAGAAGAACGACGTGGTGGTGGTAAAAGGGAAGCTCAATCTGTGCTCGCCGGCCGGTTTTGTTGCTGCGGTGGGAGTTGCAGTTCTCATGGTGGGGATTTCCATGGCGGTGCTGGGATACTGGCCCAGTCAGAGCCAGCAGCAGTACCAGGAGCGCCGCCGAACAGGAGGATACCAATCCAACAGGATGAGCTACTCCAAAAGTCCACCTGCTCCCTCTAACTTGACCCATGATAGCCCTCCATCAGTACAGACAACTTTATTAAACCAGAGCCATTCTAACAGCAGCACCCCCAACTCTTCCCGTAACTGTGGCTTCCTGTGTGACTTCCTGAATAATTATCTGTACTCTGACAATCTGAAAGTGTTCGGGCCACTGGTGATGGGAATCGGCATTTTCCTCTTCATCTGCGCCAATGCAGTCCTCCATGAAAACCGAGACAAGAAAACCAAAATCATCAACCTGAGGGATATCTACTCCACCGTCATAGATCTACACAGCATACGGTCGAAGGAGTACTCGCCTCTTAATGGTTTGGTGAACTACACTCAGTCGAGGAGTGCTGAGGGCCCGTCGGGGACGTTCCCTGCAAGCGGGTTGCTTACTCGCGGCTCCTGGCCCTCCACTGGACTCGCTTTACAGGGCGAGGTGAGCGGCGATGATGTGTTCAGACGCCCGTCGTTGGCCAGCAGGCCTCAGAGCTGGTCGAGAGATGTTCAGACCTTCACCGACACGGTCTACAGCATCTACAAGGACTACAGCAATAGCAGCGAGCAGGCTCCGCAGCCCCGACAGTGGGAGACCACCTCCATCGTCACCTCCTCTGTGAACGCTTTCACCCTCCCTGTGATCAAACTGAACAACTGTGAGGTGGAGTCCCAGCGAGCGGAGGCAGAGGGACACTCGGAGGAGGAGGTGGTTATTGAGACGGTTGTGGAAACCGAGGAAGTACAAGCCAGCAGCAGCCAGACTGATGGCGAGCAGAAGCACGCCTCGACGGCAGATCCACCCCCACCGCCCCATCAGAGCCACGAGGACATAACCATGGATATGTCTGACCCACAGGGGGTGCCGCAGGCTGAGGATCAAGCACAGTGGACCCAGCTGTTTCCTCCATCACCTGTTGCCAGGGCGATAGGGTCACAGCTGTCACTAACCTCCCTTACAGATCAGCCCAGGCCGGTGCGCCGCTGCAGCCTGTCGGTGTCTGGGGGTCGTCAGGGCGACAGGGCCAGACGCTTCAGCTGCCCTCGTCTGGAGCGCTCCAACAGTAAGGGCTACATCAAACTGGCTGACCTGGGGGGGGAGTCCTTCGAAGCCCCCGACACAGACACTTCTTTAGTGGCCATCGAACAGGAAGTAGCAGCGGACACAGCAGCAGAGGGAGACGCTCAGGGAGAGGACGATCTGGTGACACCCAGCACCTCTGCAGAATCATAGATAAATGTCTCTGCTGATGAGCCTCTGAAAACGTTTTGATGTCTTGTTCTTTGCTTGGTACCTTCTTCTCTGGTTGCTGATGGGAAGCTGGCCGTTAAAGAGGGACGTAAACGTGGAGAGAAAGCAGCTAAGGACTATTGAAACATAGCCATGAACACTCAAGAGCACAGCTCTTTATAAATACCACATCCACAGCTCAATATTCAGATGTAATTTTTCTATTTTTTCAATGTAGCAAGAGCAATACTAAAGACTTGTAAGAAGATTTAGTAAAGATTTGTATAAAAAAAAGAAAATATGATCTAATGGATTTTAACTTTTCTTTTCTATAACAGTAGGGCAATCATTGTAGCTTGTAGTATTGCCAAAACTGTCACTGAGAACTGCTGTCTGACATGTTGTCCTGTAGCATTAAAACATGCCACAGAAAACTAAATAGTCTAGAATTGTTTCTCTACATTGTTATGTGAATACCACGTAAATAGGTGAACTGAATTGAATCTCAGGTAGACGTTTGGTTTAGGAGCGGGACCTTGATGACAAGGTCTTCCCAATGTTCACACTTGTTTATATGAAGCATTCATGGTTGAATAAAATTAACTGTAACACCTCCTGTCGGGTCTCACAGGTTTCCTTGTGTGATATAAGATAAAATACAGCCATTGCAAAAAAGTTTGTTTGTTTGCTCCATATAGTTTAAGAAAAATTAAAAGAAAAGATGAAAAGCTGTGGGACTCTGATTGATTAAGTGTGTGGCGTACCTGCAGATGGTATAGATTTTGTTTTCTGCACTTCTCATTACTGGGAAAGACTGCAGTGGTATTGATGTTACACTGTCTGTGCTTACTGAACCGAGACAAGTGACCTATAAGTGACGTTTACAACTGTCTTTTTAATAATTGGCTTCCTTCAAGTAATACAAAATGTCATATCAGCAGAGGCTTATCTGCTGATTCAGATGGATGATGGATTTTGGCAGTGGTGTCCAAAAGGTTAGAGACATAGGCTTGTTACCGGAACTTTGTCAGACCAATTCCCTGGGTAAGTCAGGGTTGGGAAAGTGTACCAACAAGATGGCCTCGAGCAAGGCCAACCGCTCTAGTGGAGCTGCAAAGTGGCCGGCAGATTACGCTTCGGCAGCTTCCAGGTGTTAATGTCGAAGAGCGATAATGTGTTAGAAGCCATTACACCCACTGAAAACTCAGCTTAATACATAAAAGTGAAAACTACTCCAAACGTGTACCATTGGACTTCTAATCTGGTGTCTGTGAAGGCAAAAACATACTGTGTGATTCACATGTGTTTGTTACCCTTTGTGACTTGTAAACATTTGCATTCATTGTGTTTCTGCATGATTTATTAAGGTTGTTCTCTTTTGTGACCTGTTTGTATGTGCCTCATCTGCATATCACCAAGTTTGTTACGTAAACACTTGATACATACATACATACATAGTACATTTATTCCCTTTAAGTTTCTTTTCGAGATTACTTAACTTACTTACATGTATGCTATTTTATACTTCTACCCAATATAATTCAATGGGAAAAAATGCACTTTTAACTCCAATACATTTATTCAAAATGTAGTTACTGCAGGCTAAAACGCAAAATACACTTAAATACTAATAAGGTACAAATAGCTTAGGTCTAATACAGAAATCCTGAAATAGTTTATAAATTAATGAAGCAGTAACATAACCATAAAGTTGAATCAACATAAAATATTTACTACCAAAACTGAACTGTATCATCATGCAGAATGAAAGGATTTATTGCAAGACTGCCACATTGGACAGCTTTAGTTTAAGCTTAGTGTAACTAATAAAATGTCAACTGAGTGTAGGCTATGTGATAATGTGTGTTACAGGTTTGAACTACTCGATAGTATAAGACTAAATACAAATAGTTCAATAAACTCAACCTTGACTATCTGAATGCTAATTTAAACATCTGTAAATGAATCTAATAGGATACTATATGCTCGCTTACAGTATACTTTCCGTTTTATTTCATCACTTTTACTGGTAATGGTGTATATTTATATTGCTACTGTTATTTATGTAAATCCTCTGAATATGTTCCACCACTGACTTTCATATTACTTCTTTGTGGTACATATTGTCAACATTGCTAGTTCAGTTAAAGAGTCATCCTTTAGGAACATTGACTCTGCTATCATGAAGCATCTCAATGTAGCTCAGCCTAACGAGGCCATCTGGTGGTCATGTGACACAGATTATTATCAAACATACCCCTTCTTTCTGCAAAGCCTCCACCAGGTGGCACTGGGACTGTATGCTGCTGGTGTCGTCATGGTGGGCGTGTCTTTTTCAGAGTACTATGGGGGCCGTTTTTCTGAGGCAGGAGGGGCGGGGTTATCTGGT
Organism: Dissostichus eleginoides; assembly: GCA_031216635.1. NCBI lineage: Eukaryota > Metazoa > Chordata > Actinopteri > Perciformes > Nototheniidae > Dissostichus > Dissostichus eleginoides. The sequence continues at coordinate 11,302,885 of CM062276.1, forward strand.
CTCTGGGAAGGTTTTCCAAAGCAGGCGCTTACAGGTGTCTATTCCTTTTTAACCGGACAAGCCTCACGTCGGGTCTCCGGTAAACTCACACACTGCTCTGCTGTTAAAGGAGTTTTTAACTTCTTATAAAAATCAGGTAAAGTGTTTCACTTGTTTTCAGCTCTTGAACTTCACTATATCAATACGGTTACTGGACTATTAACTTGCGTTTCGCATGATTTATACAGCATTAAGTCAGTTTTAGCGGTTGTTAACACTGTTTTACAGGTACTTTCCATTCACTGACACGTTAATGTATCATTTCAGTTCATGTTTTGTTTCATTTTCCATTTGTGTCTTGTTTTGATCACCGGGGATTCCTACACGCTATGTATGACCTGCTGCTCTCCTGGTGACTTGGATTGTGAAATGGTGAGTACTTGTTTATGACAAATTAAAGCGGGATAGGCCTACATGATACAAAAACACTGAGGCAGTTTACACATGATAAATAAAGGCACATGTCAGACTGTGTTTATTAAAAGACACATCCGTTTTAGCTGCTCCAGATTAAGTCCATAGGGTCATTTTAAGGGGAGCTAGATCACAAATGTTGCATTATCTCATTATTTTAACTACTGGGTTAACTTGTACCAAAGCTTGGTGTAACATGAGCCAACCTTGGCTTTTTTGGTTATAAAGTTACAAAAAAAAACTATGTTCTATTTAAATGTATATGTGACATTTGGTTTGAGGCCCTTTGCAAAATGCTGATTATGTGACATGTCAATGAGGTCTATACTAACTTTTTTAAAGGCGTCTTCTTAACTTATTTATTTTTGCTGAGCAAGCAGTCCCTACTACATACAGACACACACTCTCTCTCTCTCACACACACACACACACGCACACACACACACACCTGATCAAAAGCTTGCTGGGCACAGGCAGACAGTTCGGAAATGGGAAGTCATCACAGCATGTGTTTCCGCTTATATTCTCCCTAAAATAGAAATGTGCATGAATCAATGAAGTAAGAGCTCTTTGTCTTAAGACTCCCTTTCATAGACTCTTAACTGTAAGAGGTAGTTAAACTTTACTGCGTGGTAATTTTTCTGGTAATACTGTAATGTCCATTTGGCTGTAATGAAGATTGATTTTATATTTTTAAGATGGACTTTTGCTTTTTATATGCCTACATGGTCGTTCTCAGAGTTCAGTAGTTTTAACAGGTTGAAAGATGAAGGTGAATGTGCAGGAATGGAGATAAGGCTGGGCAAAGTGCGATGGCCTTGTCATGTTCAGTGGCCGGTGGTGGCGTGTACAGTAGTGCACGTTTCAAGTGTTCACGAGTGGATGATTGGAGGCATTTGCTGAGTTAGTGCTTTTGCTGTCACCATGAATGACTAACTGGTCTTTAAGAGACCTGAGTATGAAACATGTACTTTATGTCACACCATACAGAAAGTGAGAGGTAGTGTTATGTCCTTCCATATTAAGCTTATATAATGTGGAATTGCCTGTATATAGATGTAGGAACAAAGTTTTCAAGACTTATAATGAATGACAGTAGATTCCCAGTATTTGGTTGATGTTGATTGGTCTTAATTATGTCAAAACTCTTCTCAAAAAGCTAAACAACATATACCGCACTGCAAAACAAGTCTGAATTGTGTGATTTCTCCAACAATGCAACTGGACAAGTGGGCAGCCCCTTTAAAGCTGCATATTCTGGGGTTCATTCTCTACAAGCTACCTCTTTTTACAATGTTTTCACTCCATTATAAATATTCACGACTACATCCAAGTAAAAAAAAATGTGTAAAGACATTAAACTCTAGATAGTGACCAACCAGCCTGTCATGGGATTCTGATAAAAAAGTTGCTTTCTCTTTATTGGTGCAAAGAAGTAACTAAATAGCTGTAAATTCAAAATGGAAAGCGGCACTCACAGATTAAAGCTAGCAAACACTACACTGTAAATGACGTGATAGCAGCTGTGAGAAGGGGAAAGTGTATTTAAATTTTGTGGGCAACCATGGTTCTTTCCTGTTTTTTCCAAGCCGGGCCACTGGAACACAGGAAGGTTGTAATTATGGGCAAGCATCTGGGAAATTCCAAAATCTTGACTTGACATGAATATACAAAAACTTTCCTTTTCATCAGGTATAACATATGGACATTAACAGGCCTTTTTTGATGACCTACACTCGAGAAAATCTTGCGACCCTGATGACCTTTGCTCAGAAACAAGGAATGTATTCTGCTTAGGAATTCCACTTGTAATGTTATTTCATTCCTAACTGTCGAGATAACGAGATTAAAGCGTCTTTGTGTGGCTCAAGGTCATTCATTCATGTTCATAGTTGTGGCTCGTTCTGCTACAGACAGATTTCCTCCTGTTGTTTTGATGTAGTGTTGCCATTGATACGGACTATCTCTGCCTTTTCATCTTAGGGATTTAAAACAATACTACTGTCAGATGACTTCATGATCAATGGGGCTTGCGCTGTACTTGAGGAGAAGACATTATATCCGTGATGCTCTTTGATGCTATGACTCATTTTGACATTTACATGAGTCAGGAATATAGGTTAAAGGTTTAATGAAATTGTCTGCCAATCTCTGGCATTATCATTAATTGTGATAAGACATGCAAAGGTTGGAGTCAATTATGTAGACAGGGCAGAATTATTACATTACACCCACCACATTCCTACAAATCACACTTTATGATCAGAAGGTGGGTCCAGTAGACATTTCTGCATTATATCAAAAAATTATATTAAAAAATATTAACCTTTTATTTCCCACAAATAGTTTTTTTTACATAAATCACATTATTTTAATTAATATATTATATATTTTAATTTAATACATTTGTGCATATTGTTGTGCTTTGAGGAAAACACAATATTTAAAGTGAATTACATCTAACCCTTCAATAAATCATTGTTTTCTCAATGTTATTGATTATTTGATTTGTCGATACAATCTATAAAATGGGGGGAAAAAATCCCCTCACAATTTCCCATGTTAACATCTTCAAATGTGTTCTTTTGATACCAATCCCAAAGCATTCATTTTATTTAAAAATACGATAAACAAAGGCATCAAATAGTCACATTCAATAATCAGTGATTTCTGACACTTTTGCTTGATAAATAAGTGAAACAATTCATCAGTTATCACAGTAGGTTCTGATTGATTTAATCTGTATTGATTGATTGATTGATTGATTAAAAGCTTAATTGTTTCAGCTTCATAGTATACAAATAGATTTTTTTGTTGTCGATACTAAATATACTTCCACTCATACCATTATTCCTCTCATGTTAAACCTCCTATGAGACACAACAATTACACAAGCCTAGAAAATGATATCATAGAATTCTGTTTATTCCCATAAGACACCATGTTTGCATCTGAATGTCTCAAAGGGTTGAACAGAAATCAATCTCCATCTGCTTTGCTTAAAGAAAGGGATTCTGATAACAATAATGATACATTATAAAGAGAATCAATAGTTTAAACCTTAGAGAAACGTTTTGGACTTGAATGGATTTTAATAGTCACATTTTGATTTATATTGGAACAAAAAAAGTTGTTATTTGACTTTCGTGATGTAAGCCAACAGTCCATCAACAAATATCCCTGAGCAAGACACTCAACTTAAACCTGCCCACTTTTTAGTATAACATCAGGAGCATCAGCTTGAATCATAAAATGCAAATGAAACCACAGACGCAGATTTCTTGCTTTATTGAAGTGAGCGGACACGTGAGAGCAGTGCTGCTTACATCACCACAGCCTTCGGGGGTGGACAGAGATAACAAGTATGACTCAATGTTGTAGAGTGGAGAGATAAGCTTGTTGGGAGTTTGGTTATCTCCGAACATTGCCTGTTCTCTGGAGAGCAGCCTTATAAAGCTGCGGCTCCTGGCATGGCACCTTGACAGTCACAGGGTATTTATAGTGGACAGAAGAGGGTTCGCATCACAATGGGCTCCCTTTGAATACCTCCAAAGATGTGCTTTTGTTTCCTGACGAAAAATAACAATAATGGTATTGATATATGGGAGGTTCTTTATTGCTGTTAATGTGGCTGGTTGGATTTTGTCCTAAGTACTTGTCTAAACAAAGATGAAAAAGACAATACTAGTAAAAACAACTCACTTATTAAACAGATGATAAATTAAAATATGAAACCGTGATATATCCATATGAAATACAAATGGAAGCAGAAAAAAAAAAAGACCCAACACATAAAAACACCTATTTTTAGCACTTTCTCTTTTAAATGAACACATTGTGAAGAAGATGCGAGCTTTGTAGAGGTGACACTATTTACCTTAAAACTATTTAAATTACTCTCCTTAGCTAAAAGGCTGATACCCATAAAAAGTTTAGTTTTTTTCTCTTCTACCAAACCACACGCTTCACATGTGCTGCCCCTGCTATTATCTAAAAATGCCTGCTCCGCAATCACTTGCAGGGCACAATCATTAGCCTTTACAATCCGCATTTATGGTTCCTCAAATTAGATTACTTTCCTCATGCAAAAAACAAGAAGAACTGCTCATCACTATCTTAGTATAATACCATTTTCCTCTTATTTTGCAGAATGTCCCCTTGGCTTTACATGAAAGGAAACAAAAATTAAAAGACTGACTTTTCTAATTGTACGGTGTAGTGTGATTATGGTGTGCGCGAGACAGGGGGTTGATTTGGGAGCTTTGGCCCAGTTTGAGGTGTCAAAATCAGCCTCTAATTTGGCATGTATGCTTGCTGACCTTCAGCCCTTTGGGAGTGAAGTGTTACAGCCGAGTAGAGCTGGACAGCAGGGGACAGTAGCTTTTGTTAGTTGGAGACGAAGAAGAAGGCTTAGCTGGAGCCAATTCACTTTGAGTTCATTGAGTTCAAAGTGTGATACAAAAAAATGGCAATTAATATTTTCATTTTCATTTAATCGTTTATTTAGCAGGGACAATGCACATTAATGAACACTTAAAACAATAAAATGCAAATAGTGTAAATATGCCAGATTTTAGCTTGGAGCTAATTTCCATCCGCAGTCCCTCACATAAAACATTTAAGAACATGACAATTATACACATAGCAAAGACAAATACATATGCAAAAAGTGCAAAAGAGCAAGAGCAGCACACACAAGCATTTACCACATGGCAGTACAATATAGCAGCAACGACATATAAAGTGCAAGAGATGACACAAGAGATACATAAAGTGCAAGAGGAGATACCCCTGTGTTAAAGTGCATTTAGCGGTGATTGCACGTCTGGTTGTTTCTCAACCATTCTTTGAGTTGACCTTTAAAGCTATTGAGAGTGGGACAATCCCGTATCTCAGTTGGGAGGCTATTCCACAATGAGCTGCCTTTAATGGAGAGTACATTTTGTCCAAAAGTGGTCCGTCTATGGACTTCACAGTCTCCTCTGGTTTCTGACCTAGTGCAGCGTCCAGTGTGTTTTTTGTGGATGAATTCCCTAAGGGGGGGGGGCAGTCCATGTAAACATTTATAAAAAAAACACATACTTTTAAAAGACTTAAAATTGTCAAAACTCAAGAAATTGTGTTTATCAAGGATGGTACAGTGGTGGTATGAATAAGGCTTTCTGTCAAACACCTTGATAGCTCTCTTGTACAGCAGCTGTTCTATGGGTTTCAGGTTTGTGGCACAAGCAAACGACCAGTTTGTCAAACAGTATTCAATGTGATGATGAACAGTAAGTCTCCATGCATTCATATATTGGACAATGGGACTTTTTATATCTTAAAATATTGCCTGAGAGTGCTCTTGTTATAGAAATGACTTTATTCCAGAATAACATATCCTGAATAAATGCAATTTACAACATCTAAAAACCTTTTTGATCAGTAATTACTTTCTTCCGGACCCCTGGGACGATGGGGAATGCTGGCCTGGACTTGCTTTTTTGTTATTTCTAATTAGATCACATGGGTGATTTGCCATGTATTGTTAGAGACATGCTTCAATATAATTATGGATTCATGAAGTGCTAGCCTGCTTGTTCTGACCACAGCACTTTAGATTGGATTGTTGTAATGAGGTTCATAAGGTTACTCATGTTACAGACTGAGTGTATACAAGTATTCATACTCACAGGGATTTGCTGATTAAAATGTTTTTTCCCTACCACTTTGCCTCCAGCATTACCTTTTTAACCCAAACACTAATTAGCCATTCTACTTATTTAAATGTATCACACGGTGCCCACTTGCTTTGTAAGCAGAAGCTCAGTATAATTCAACTTCACTTTTCACTGGTACTATTTCTAATAATCTTTGTTTGAAAAGGAAAACATAACTTTGAACTTCCCCATTTCTGCTAATAATTGAGAAAACACATTGGAATTCAAGGCTACACCAGTTCAAAGTCAAGCTTCAGAGCAGATGAGCTGCACAGGAACTAAGTGTCTGTACGCACTACGCAGCAGAAAAAAGTGAGGAGTTAAGCAGCCACATAAGCTGAGTAGAGTCCAGAGATCACATGTTGTCGGTCTTTCGTGGTATTAATCATTCTGCTGACCAAGGGCTGTTCTGGAGACTTTGAGGAGTCACAGATTAGCTCTGACACTTATCTGCAAGTCCCTATACATACAGAGAGGGAGAACTCAGACAGTAAAAACTCAGAATGGCACATAACTCTCAGGAGGTGTGGGTCTGATTTCCTTTTTATTGCCAACATTTCCTTAAAGTGTCAAATATCTGTAACACCATTTCATTTTTTTTAACTTCCCATAAGTCGTATGTCAGCCAAACACACATAGCACTTCCTGTGCAGTGGAGAAGTATGTCATTATCAACATATTACATGGACTAAAAAGAAAGATAAAGACTGTATCTCAAAACATGTGAAAGCAAAGTTCAATGCCTTTTGACTTGAATCAGACAGGAAAAAATAAAACTTGTCAGCATTAAACTTGGTCACTAGGCAAATCCGTTGCATGCTTCCTGTTTTATATTACACCTTGATCTATATCATTTTAAGTTTAAATAGAGTATGCTTTCATATTTTTGATGTTAATATAGTTTTAACAATAGCTTTCTTAAGATGTCTACATGTGTGTATACATTCTTCTTACTGTATTTATTTATGAACCGTTATGCACAAGATCAAATTTCTTTCATCACAATAAACTGAATTTAGATTTCTGCTTTTAGGGTCTTGTTTACTGCTGGATTATTAATCAACCTTGGTGCCCCAAAGTTGGAAAAAACACGTTTGCAAAAGTGCTTTCTTAGATGCCATTTCAGTGTAGAAAACTTTAAAAAAGGGCCCACTAGGGTGGCCTTTAAATTAAAAAGAAGCCATGCTGTGCTGTATACTGTCGGCTGGCCTACAGACTATAACACTTTGTTGGTGCTCCACCACATTTTGGTCACCCCTTGCTACCAATTCTGAAACTGGTTATATTGCATTAGTTATGCAGGGTTTACTAAATCTGTTAGTAAATGCTGCCTTTGGTCTTGTGTTTCTCTTTTCTGTCTTTTGCCCTGACTAAATATCTGAAGTAGAATTAGGAAAAATTACTCATTTATAAGGTCCACTGCTATCAGACACACGTTTAACAATTCCAGTTTGTTAACATCAGTTTTTCCTTTTGGAGTAAAGCTAATGTGTAATACTTTCTGGCCAGATTGTTTACTGCATTACAGGCGCACAGTCACCTCCCTCTTGCCAGGCTGACCATGATGAGCAATGTCTCAGACGATCAGTCTGGTCACGACAATACTGCGCCAGACTCCTGCTCTAAATACAGATAACTATTGTTTGGCTGTGCAGACATCACAGTTAGTTGTTAGTGCCTAATGTACAGTGTGTATTTTAACAGAGACATATTGTGTTAATACATTGGGACTCAAGCCAAGATATGATAGTACAATTATGTCTGTGTTTTAAAACCAAGAAATTAAGAAGGAAGTGAAATGGTGGAATAACAGTGTGTGAAAACTCATAGATCACAAGGTCTTTTACTATAGTGATCATTGCACCTGTAAGGCTGCCTCTCCTCTTATTTCGCCGCAGCAAAAATGCATTCTTAAACCTTTTATGGTTACTGGAGCTATCACATTAGACTCTGCACTGCCATGTGTTATTACCCAGTGAAAAAACTCCTCCCGACAGCCCTCCTCAGATATTATTTTTCCTCCCAGCATCGAAGGTTACAGGAATATTTTTGTTACATCTATTGTTGAGCTACCGCAGCTCTTAACCTCGCTCTCGCACTGGTGGTGGCTCGTAAAGTTGGTGTTTTTAGGAGAGTAGCTAATTTAACTCGGATTGTAATGTGAATTATATGTATTCAATGTCAAACATTCATTGTTGTTGTCATCGAGCTTGTTTTATGAGCTGTGTTTCAATTAGCTAGAGGCTGAATGAGGAGCCAGATGTGGGGCTGCTGTACATAAGAGTTGCACTGTGTGTGTGTCATTACATTACCCTCTACTATCAGTAAAGCCTGCAGTGTGTCTGTCCCCATTTAGGGAACCCATGCACGACAGTACGACCAAAACAATTCTCCGTACTGAGCTTGACTGTGTGTTTATATTTGCATAATGTCCTAAGTGTTAGCATGTGGTATACTACTTGTGCATGAAAGCAATTAGATGAAATAAAAGTCAAATCGGTGACCGAGTTGGGTCAAGTTCCCAATGAGAGGCGGGAGGCAAACCCTCAAAGCCCCAGAGGGAATAACTCAGACACTAATTTAAAACGTACTTTTATGTCTGTATTTGTGCACGAATAACCACAAGCTCGAGGAGGGCAGCAGATGTTTGTCCGTGTGTTTGGGGCTCCATATATTGGCTCGTTTTAATATGTCTTGGATTATGTTTTTCAATATGAGGAATATTACCAAGAGCTCCAGACAAGGTACCTACAGTTAGTAAGTCTTTGAGAAGCATCTTTATGTTGGGGCTGGTCCAAGGTGAGCGCAGTTTATCTAATTTGTATACTTTGAAGTAGCTTAATCTATACCATCTACTGTAAATTCATCATATTTCATTAGGCCTTCAAAGCTTTTCGATGAAAAATGCAGGGTAGCTTTGTGGCTAGACACTTGCAGGGAAGAGCAATAAAACAATACTTTTTTCTGTAGCTTAAGTTACATGAATGTGTGGCATCCAGAGCTGCTGTTCATAATGATTATTTTCATCCTTGTTAAATATGCTGATAACTTAAGCAGCAATCATAAGAACGAGAGAATATGTGTGATGTTTCCTTGGAAATTACATGGCTCATTATGATCATGGCTCATTATGATCAAATGACTCATTGTTTCTGCTCTAATGGTGTACTGTAAGCCAATGTGGGCTGGGCATGGCTGGATGAATGACAATGATTCATCAATACGCAGTTGCATACTCTAGTAAAGCTCATTTATCTCAAAACTACCTGAGTATAATTTATAAATAAACGCACTCCATAATTCAGTTTCATTCAACCTCATTTCGCTCGCGCTGCCTTTTTCCCAGTAAAACGACAAACCTCGTGCCATTAATTGCCATGCTCTGTTTGTGTGTGTGCATGTGTGTGTATGTTTTGGGGTTGTGCCCGGCTGTCCTCATATCCCACAATTCTGCTCAGCTGCATAGAGCAGTGTTATAGGCTGGTGGAGGGGGGAACTGCAGCAGAGTAGCACCGCTGTCAGGAAACAGAAGCCCACTGCGAATGCAACTCGCATAACCAGCCGAACGAGGGACGGTTTACCTGGTAATAAACCTTTTCTTTTGCTGCTTTTCTCTTATAATATTACCTCTAGGCTGCCTAACATGAGATGCACGCTTCCTGGTTTGCTCTGTCTTATTTCCTCTCTTGACATATTCGGGTCTTATGGCCACAACACCCGCGGCCGATGACAGATAATTAACATTTAAAAAACACTTCTACTGTATTCAACCAGGAGGAAAAGACGTGGCTAACCATGTCAGAAACATCGGTCATAACCTTTTCTATCCCGTTGTTTTGCATTGTAACGTTTCGGTGTGTAACATTGTAGCGACGTGGGTTTTTAACGCTGAATGGGCTTGCCTGCAGAGGCTGGTTTTTGGAGCTAAAAGTCGGGTATTTCAAAGCAACAAGCCGCTTTAGGTACAGTAGGCTAACATGCTCCGGTTTCGAGGCAGAAAGTGCAAAATGGGTGAAAACTAAACGACAGAAATGCTTTTCCCAACCGAGAATCTGCCTTGTTTTCATCACTCAAGGACATGCGCTGAGTCCCAAGCAAACACGGTTACATTTGAGGACAGTTAATGGATTACAATTGTTAAATTGTCGGAAGGTTAAGACGACATACTTGGGTGTTTTTGATCTGCAGTGCGGTAGGCGTGGTTAAGGGGCAGGAGGACACGGTCTGGATTCGCTTTTAGCATCCCCACATCCCTGTAAGCACGGAATGCAATGGCCGGAGTCTGACTTGACAATTTGATTAAGATGCACAGTAAGCTGTTGTTGCAGTAGCATTGAAAGGCAGCAACATCAGGGGCCTTGTTTGCAGGCTTTCATAGTTTAATCACTGAGAGTGTATCTCTTGATGACTACATTGACTTATAACAGTGTGTTCAAACATTAATATAGTTGTCTTTCTGTCCCACATTTACTGAAAATTAACTGCTGTTATTGTTTGAAACATGCTGAAGATCTTGATCTAACTACAAAACTCACATTCTGTTTGAATAGTGTAGCTTTGCAGGTCTAAGTAAGGTTGTAATGGGCTTTATTTAATCAGCCCAAAATCACACATGTCTTGGAGGGTTTTTGGATTTCTAGAACATACGTCACCCTCTTTCCTTAAGCCCTTGATAAGGAAACACTGCAAATAATAGGATTAGGTGACAGTAAACCTACCACTGAGCACCACAGAGACACAATGGGGTCATGCACAGTACAGGTAAAAGGGAGAATAATCTTTTATTGATTTTCTTTGTAAAAAGTCAACAAGGGTCACTGCTTCTCATCCAAAACAAGCAACTTATTGACTGATTATAGAAATGCACAGTGGACTTGTATAAAGCAAAAGAGCAACAGCCTCTGTTAGGGCTGCTGAGTCGATTACTATAGGGTTTTTTGTCAACTACAATTTATTTTTCAGCAATGTTATGCTTTGTTGTGTGGCTTATATCCAGGAAAATAAGCACATCTTTGGAGAAACTAATATGTTAATCAACCAGATCATATGAGTGTTTGTTGACTTAAGTTTTTTGTCGAAGTCAGCCCTACTTTTCAGAATGTATATCTTTATTTCCTACGTATATTTGTCTTCTTTTATATACAACTAAATATAAAAAATGTTCTATGGTTGGTTTGACATAACAAGAAATTTGAATATATCATCTAAGGCTTCAAGGAATTAGTGATAATCATTAGTGTCAGCCCTATTTCTATCGAATACAGTATAGCTCAGGGCTCAGGCTACGTTGGAGTACTTCCAAAGAACCAATGAGAGTACAGGTGAGAGTAATGTAGGCATGTCTGAACTGATGTCAACAACCAATTAAAACATTATGCTCTCGTGTGAACATTATCAGTAATCAAATCACAGCTGATTTAATGATTACCTATAGCTAATCTCATAAAATGAATCCCTATTGGCCCATCCCAGCCACTGCATAAGACGCTATTAGCTCTTCGTCAAGCTACTGGGAATTAGTTTTAATCTTTTACATTAACAGGGGATTTTCCCTCTGTTAAAGAAGGTTGTACAACTGGATTGATTGATGCTAACTCCAGACATACATGCATTTCAGGTGTTTTCCAGCTTTTATTGTTTACGCTTGTGCCAGGCTTTCAAGGAAACCAACTCTGGTCTTGTCTTGTAAGAATTCATGGCAACGAAGAATCTTGTTGAATATTGAAGTGCACAGTCAAGTAAGGATAACAATGGGTTAGCTTGTCTGTCTTCTGTATCCCTGAGTGCCTCGCTGCCGGTGACAGTAACGCTAAGAATGTAAACCCAGCAAGCCGACAGGATTTATGGCCTCCTCAGCAAAAAATGCTCTCAGCTTGGACTCACCTTCATGTGATTGGTCTGCCTTCCTCAAGTCCCGCAGTTGAGTGGTGTTGTGTCTTGTCTGGTTTCAGTCTAAAAGGGTTAAACTAAAACCTTTTTGAAAATGGATATGAGGAGCGGATAAAAAAAGCCTCTGAAATGGCTACTTGTTCGAGCTGGTATGAGACTGTTTTTATGGAAAATAATTACCATCAGTTTGGCAGTGGATTGGATCAATGGCTTATGGAGTCAGTAGCCAATTTCCTCCGATACAAGGCTTACACTATTGCAGTCTTATGAGACAATAAATCCTACTTTAAGGTTTATTATGTTCCGTTTTTCTTTCAAATCGATTAGAGAGACGTTGATTCAACGTTTTGATCATTTTGGAAGCTGTTGTGGTCCTGTTAGATTGTATTGTTTTAACTTGTTTTTTTCCATCCCATTCATATTTCTAAGAGTTTGCTAAATTACTGAACATATCTCTGTATAAAGAATCTTAAGGGGACTTGATGCCTCTCTAAAACAGCGTGAATAAACACAGAAGCTACATTAAGGTAGTCTCTATTAGCTTTAGCAATATCCAATATCACAAATCATCAGCTCTTGGATGTTTTGCTGAGTCACTGTTGGTAGGAACTTCCTAAGTTTGAATGATGTTCTTTAGTGGATTGCATTATTGATTGGTAGACTGTTTTGTTTTCTCTGTAATTGAAATATTACTTCCCAGAACTGCTTAGTTTGTTCTGCACCAGAGCTGGAGAATGTTCTGGCTGAACACTGAGGTAGAAACAGATCTGGGTTGTTTATATTTCTTGAATTCTTAAGGACAGGACTACACTGTACGAAGCTGTGTGATGTTATTAAGAAACATTTTGTACATGTCTTATGCCCTTATCAGCTTTGTCAGAATGTCTATTAGTATCTTGTTGGGAAGGTCAGTCACTTGTTGTTGCGTTTTTTTCAGTGTGCAACATTGATTCTCACCAGAGCGTCAGACTAATAATTAGTTCCTCGTGTTGCTTGCTTCACCAGTTTGAGTGGACTGAAGATCAGGTAAAAACATGTTGGCGGCTGTCAAATTTGTTCCACCTCCTCTACTCTTCAGTCCAGTTGCATTTTGGCGCGATCAATTCCAGTCTTTCTTGTTTTACCTTCTTAACTTCATTCTAGGACTGCGGGTTTCCTTAAGTCTGACTTATAGTGTCTTATTTTGAAGGACCAACAGTCCATAACAAGAAGCGATTCAAATTACTTAAAGAAAAAGGAATGCCTTCAATGATAAAAAAGAAAAATCATGCTATTTATTCAAAATAAACAACCATCAAGATGATTTATTATGAGTACAGGTAATTATTTTTCGGGAAAAAAATTGTTGGGACAGCACAACTTATTACTACCATTTGCCATTATTGTGGCACTCTATGCATGCAGAGCTGATTGAATGTTGCATTTGTCATGAGTCACTGCATTTTAAAGCATTCACTGTATGCCTCACATATTATGTAAGTGATGAATGACTATAAATATTTAAAAAGGAGATGCCTACAATGGATTACCTTTTCATAATAAGAACCATCAATAATTGTGTTTGTTGTTTTTGAAAAAAAGGCGGTTGAAAGCACTTTGGGGATGTAAAGCTCCTCAGCAGAGGTGTCCCAACTGAGTGGCATGCCCAGCTACATGCTATCCTGTTACAGTGTCTGGGTTTGTGTGTGTGTGTGGTGTGTGTGTGTGACAGCTGTCAGCCCGTAGCCATATAGAGGGGTCGCATCATATACTACAAGCCCACTGGGGATGGGCCAGGACGTGTCAAAAAACGCCAACTATTCCCCTCTGTAACCTCCGTAAGCCCCCAGGGGTATTATGGTTGTGGGGGCAGGGGTGACAGGGATGGGCCCAGCTGTGGTGTACTCCGGCTAATAGCACTCTGCACAGATGGCGGCCACTCATCCTCCTGAGAGTGTGTGTCCATGTGCACAGGCCACTTTCCAACAGTATGCCTTACAATCACAAATGGACCTTAAAAATGGAAGTTTGCATGCATGGGGGCAGATGCACAGCATTTAGTGTCCATGATCAATTATGTAATGTAGCTACTTGCTAATAAACCTTTGCTGAGCTTGCACATAAATATCCACTTCAATCTCACAAGTCCTTCTAAATTGGATGTTCTGATTTAAATTGGTTTGTTTAGTGGCGGAGAGTGGGTTTGATTCAATTCAGGGTTACCTGGATTTATATTGGAAAGAAGAAAAAGGCGTGCTATGTTAAAATAATAATTGTTCTTTTGCTGATGTATGGTTTCTGCTTGTCCTTCCTCTTTGAATTTCAGTTTTTATCTGCAAGTGCAACTGAGGAAAAACCTGTTTTCGATCAGGACACAGTCGAATGAAACGCTGTGTTTATGTGGTTTTCTTAGAGATACATTTGATGACATCTTTTATAAAAAGAGCTTGTGGTTATAGTGTTGTTTTGTGGGCAAGGTTTCAGTGTGTCAGCATTCTTTGCTTTTGTCTCTTCAGTCTGGTGGCTGCTACTGCTTCCTTAGATGTACTGATGCAAGAACCATATGCAGAAGACCTCCTTCCTTTTAGGGATGGGCTCAGATAGCTGCTTTCGTTTTGGATCTGGTTCCCAGTCTACAAAATACCCAGAATTTCTAATAAATAAAGCCCTTATTTTTAATATCATAGTGAAATGGAAAACCTATATGTAGCAGCTTCTTATTTGTATACTGTAGTTAAAGCTAGTGAACATTATAGTGCTGCAAAAACTGCTGCGTTTGTGACTCCTCAGCCAACAAAAGGTGATTAGACATCTGTCTGTGAGTTGTTGTTATCTTAGCCTGCAGTTACTTGCACTAGTAAGGGCTAGGAGGGATTTCAAGATTTGTTTTGGTGTCAATACTGGATTTAAATCCATCCCTACTTCTTGTGTCTGAGGATTTTTGCTGCCCAAAACTTACCAAACAGCAGCTGTTTCTGTCAGCAAAAGTCAAAGCTTTCATGACTAGGAAAATTAATATCTGTTACCCAAGATTGTTCTGCAATAGAGCAGCAAAGCGGGTGTTTATTTCTTCAAAAGTTTGAGAGATGTTAAGATATAAAACACTTTTTCTCTAGCTGTTTCTTATTGTCAATATGATAAGGCGATATTGGTGCAATCATCCGCCGCTCCTGTATACTATCGGGACACTAAATGAGTTGTGAATACAGCTTTCTGAATGCATAATGTATGTGCCAGTCCATGGTGAAGGCCACACACAAGGCCACTGTGTGGGCTGTTGTGTGGCCCTGTGAAGAGTGCCTGTCACCAGTGACTGAACGTATTCTTCCTCCATTTCTATGGTGCTAAGATGTTCCTTTCCTCCCCTCCTACCATAGTTCCTGTTTCATATGGGGGGTTAAGAAAAGCAAAGGTTAGCTGTGTGTAGACATCATGTGTCAGCTGATTACTGAGCCGCTCCTCAACTCTGCCACACATGACACAACAAAGTAGCTGAGTGCTTTTGAAAAAGGGCTCCTGTGAATTTGGCCGAGTGGTCTTTTACCGTTAGTTATCCACACTTGGAAAAACGTGGAGGGTTGGAATTTGGATCTCGTGACTTCATCGCTTCATTCGAATTTCTGCTACTCGGTACTCTGATCTAGATTAGCTCATCTTTACAGCAGTTTTATCGCAAGTTCTTGAAGTTGAACATTAGAATGAGTTTAATCAGCATGTTGCGTTCAGTGACCCCTTTACGTACATGACCTTTGAAAGAAAGTGCTGAAATGCAGAAAGTCACGATTTACTGCTTTTATGAGTCAACATAATTGTGATTCATTTAATCATTAAAATCTTTCTCTTCTGAAGTTGTTTTTGTTACTTGGCAAAGCTTGATTTGGCTTTATATTGTAAATCAATTTTAATTTATTCCATTGGAAATCAAACCAAGTGCTCATTAGCGCAGATGAATTACCATTTGGCGTTCAAACACAAAATTCCCTTCTTACATTTTGTATCATTCTGCATTTTATTAAGCTGTAAAACCTAATTATATTTAATCAAGAGGTTATGTTTGTTTTATAAGCTCATAATCACAACTGTGGCGCTTTATCGGAGACTACAAAACCTTGATTTCTGTTCACATTCAAGTATTTTTTATCAATTCATATATCACAGAGTGTTAGATTTAACATAACAACACGGATGCCTGATGAGAGCATGGACTCCAGCTGTGTATCCATCCAGTTATGTTCCTCTCTGTGGGGACACGTGGGGTCAGGCATGTGGGCCACATTTAGTGATCGAGTTTTCTGACTGAGACAGGTTTCTAATTACACTTTACAAAATATATCGATATATGGCAACAGAACAAACCTATACTGTACAAGTAGGGCAAATAACTTTGTTCAAATGTCTGAAGTTTTGGGGATCACCTTAGCCCACAGTTTGTGGATCCAGAGGCTGCTGTCCCCGGCTGGAAGTCAGAGATCCTTCCACCCCGGAGTAAACACGGCTCTATAAATAGAAGTCAGGCAGAAGCAGGCCAACAGCAGAATGACAGGAATCCATACTACTGACCACAGGCAGCAGGGGCCCAGACACTGTTAGCCCCGCCCTGCTAACCCTGCATCCCAGAGTCTAAGCCTGTGGGTTTAGCACAGGGGCCCCCAGTGAGTTCCGTCCTATCTGTCATATTCACTTGGCAAAACCAGCCGATGCATGTTTCCCCTCATTACCTAGTTTCAGGCCCTTGGTATGGCATCTGAAGCTGGTATGCTGCTATTCAAAGAGGGAGAAGGTCATGCTATGAAAGGCATGTACTCGAGCTGTTCAGATACTTTGGATGCTTGTTTGTAAATACTCTGCATAGAGACTGGAGGGGGGAGATTGTGCAATATAGAGGAGAACGCTATTCCTCATATTTTCAGGATCTTTTTAGCTGTTTCATTGATTTTTGATGTTCTGCAAGAGCTGAAGCAATTGCTTATTTAATATTTTACTCAATTAGTGTACTTTTAGTTTAGATCCTTTGAAAAATGCTGAATATTGTCTGGTTGAGGCTTCTCTAATGATATCATTTGCTGATTTTCGATTATATTTACCATTATAAACCTATTATTCTTTTGTGTTTTGGATCAAGCAAGACATAAGCATGGATTGGGGAAGATTTTGACATTTTACAGAAGATTCATAGAGAGAAAATGATAATAATGATAATAATGATAGTTGCAGCCCCTGGTGTGAGCGTTTGGCGTCTCTAGTTTATGTGAAATGACACACAGTATATCGTGGATGTCAGGGCATTAGCCATCTAGGCACTTTCCATTATCAGCTGCTGACACTCCTGAGATTATTGAGAACGGGACTTGAGTGCGCAAACGCCACTTACATTAATTTCATTTCTTACTCTGCTGTCAAACAATATCCTCATCTCTGCGTATGCATCAGAGAGGAGCTTCTCATTACACTGGGCTGCAAAGCGACAGTACATCAATTCATAACAAGTCAGCTGACTCATCCCTTTTCCCTCTTTCCCCCACTCCAGCGTGATTAACCATGACAACTGAATCAGGCGCAGACTCGGAGGCCAAGCAGCCGCAGGAGAACAAGGAGAAGGGGAAAGCCAAAGCAGCCGCCGAACCTGTCGAGCCTGAGAACCAATCAGAGCTCCCCGCCGCTGCCGGACACAGCACCCCCGCCCGGAAAGAGCAGGTCAGCCTTTAAAATATCTGAGCCTACAGAAGGAGGATAGAGCCAGACAGTGGTCTCTGACACTAGGGCTGCCCTTTTTTTCATCATGTGGTGCAATATTCAAATCGCAGGAAGCACAATAATTGTTAAAGGCTGTATATGTGTTAAAATACCATTATGAATGAATTGTATTCTACAGAATTATCCCGGCCTACATATCCTTTTTTTTTAAAGAAATACAGTACCAGTCAAAAGTTTGGACACACCTTCTCATTCAATGTTTTTTGTTTGAAAGAACACATATGGAATGATCTAGTTAACAAAAAAGTGTTAAAAAATCCACGTGTTCTTTTATAGTTTTGAGGTCTTCAGTATAAATCTACAATGTAGAAAAATTCTAATAAATAAAAAACTTCGAATGAGAAGGTGTGTCCAAACTTTTGACTGGTAGTGTATATTAAAACATATTGTTTGGCACAGATCCTCTTATAAAATCAAACCATGATAGTTTCAATTTATTTTTTATTATAATAATAATATTGCAAAAAAATGTAAATTTCTCTATTATTGTGTGTCGTACTGAATCACAATATCAGTAGAAATATCACAATTAGTTATTTTTTCTTTATCTTATAAAGTACTTATTGACAGATACAATCCAATGCAAATCCTCACCTTTCAACACACATATTTTATCACTTTAGTAATGTTAATTCGGGGTTCCTTATGTACAGATTCCTTCAGATTAGCTTGAATTAGAGAAAACATACAGGCCATTCTTCCCACTCCTGAATGAATTGTGTCTTTGTGTGAAAAATGGAAATGAACAAAATAAATATGGACGACATGACCTCAGTGTTCACAATGACGTTTACTCAGCAGATGCATCTGTTGTCGAGTGAACTCGTCTTTCTCTCAGTACTCTGTGCTTTTGTTCAGTTAATGGGTTGAAAAACACATTAAAAAATCCTTGACAAAGTGGGGAGGTTTTTATTCTCAGTGTTACGTCAGCTGATTGAACAGATTCACTTTCATGTTGTGGGAGGAATGAGTAAACTGCTGGGGTTACTGAGGAAAAACCTCAGGGCTTTTAGTGGTTCATGGTTTGAGATTTAGGGCTATGAAATGAGCATTTTTTCTGAATGTTTTAGACCACTCATCATCATTGATTGTATATCTGCAAACCAAATGTCTGCAAAGCTTAATTGTTCTGGGAGAGCCTGGTATGGTTAACTATTTTAAAATAGTTTGAGAGTAAAAATATGTCCAAGTCATTATTGTTTACTGTTTTTAAAGCAATGCAGTTTTCCCAACACACACATTGCACACAAACAACTGAAATGTGTGATTATTTGAATTCTTCTTAAAACATGATCCTCCTGCAGGCTGGTGGACTACTGTATATATATTATATTTTTTATAGATAAGTAAAAAAAAAACGTTGAAATGCAAAGGTCTCTGTTACAAAGAGGCGTGTAGACTACAGCCTGTCCATGTTAACTTTGAGCCATCCCAAGCAGACACTGATGTAATCTGAACACAAAGTGCTTTGCCCGTACAACGTTCAGGGCTCACTATCTAATTTCTCTGCAGAATGAATCTCCAGAGCTTCAAAACTGCATGGGGACTGTCTAAAACTTGATGCAGAATCATGCTTTTTACATTATTTACTACTGTGTTAAAAGCTGTGTATGCTGGCCTGCAATTTTCTGGCAGTTACAAAAGTGGTACTGATTAGTTCAAGGTGCAGTTTTATCCCAAACTAATCTCTTCACATATTGAAGTTTGAATTACCTGCACTAGCTTGAAGCTTCTCAAACATTGTTCTGTCTGTGGCTATAACCCAGAGAGTACGAAATAACTTTAATTTCCATATGTTTGTAAGAAATGTGACTGTTCAGCATATGAAGGTATTCAAACCGCATGGAGTAGTAGGGATTAGCTCTGAGTTGTTCTATCTTATCATTTTTACAATGACGTGACATCTTAAGCATGTATAAACTTGATTTCTATCATTTACAGCCCAATATCAGGTATCAAAAGGTCAAAAGTCACGACAGCCAGATGTGGAAACAAGTTTCAAGACATTTTGCCTTATGATCTTTCACAGTGTGGCTCTCATCACGAGGTGGAAAAACGATGGAATTGTTTAATGAAGAGGAGAAATAGAGCATGAGTTACTCGTGAATCATGATGGGCTGTAATGAGAGAGCATCAGACGCAGGGCGGGGTGATGGATAGATTCATTATGCTGATTAATGCAACACAAACATACATATTTTAAAATGCTGGTAGTTATTAAAGCTTCACATGACTTGGGCTGTCTGATAAAGAAGATATATTACCTTGAGATTATAGAAATGTTTGCTATACTGGGGTAACTTACTTATTAATGGTCCTGGTTGTATCGGGTCACAACTGCCTTAGGACTTTATTAGATTCACAGGATTTTTTGCAGGACTGTGATTAAGTATAGGATTTTTCATTTTCATTGGATAAGGCCAAAAACAGACATTCCTGTTTAGTTGTTTTATTTACAAATATATTGTTTGATTTAGTTTAATGAAAATGTATTTTATCAAGATACAAGTTGATGTTGTTATATGAAGTAACGCTGGCTTTTATCAATATTACCCACTATGATGCATGACTATAGAATGGTATCTTAAGGGGGTCACATTTCTTGTTGATTCACATTTGTTATGTAGTGTTCCCCAAAGTCATGACACCAGCATGGCACACAAGAAAGCACTGTTGCTTTTATTTGAAAGAGAGATAAAGGAAAGAAGGGGGGACATTTCTTCTTTATTTCGAACATAAGAGAGTCGGGAAATAAAGCAATAACTCAATGCTACACCTTCTACCTGCTGAGCTGCCAGGGCCCTCGGGTGTTTTCATTATCTGCATCTATACTTTTTACTTTTCACATGTATCCACATTAAACACCCTCACAGCGTCACACTGAGGATGACGGATGATGCTTGGCATTGTCTGAGATGTGTGAACAAGACTGAGAGAAATCACAGCAAGCTGACACAACACTGTCTGTGTTTCCTGTGAGACACTAGCTCTAACTGAGATATTTCTCTAGTCCAATAGGGTGCACACATGGAAAAGTAGTAAAACTGTCAACTAAGGCGACTCTGTTCATATCTGAGGGGATCATTTCTTATTAGTCACAAATCATCTGCACATTTTGAATACATCCTTTGGTATTTAATGCAAATTCTAGCTAAATTAAATCTAAAATTATACTGTCACTTCTCAGTTTCTAAGGTCCTGTAATTTTTTCTGAACGGATCAAAAGGGAGAGTTGTTCTGCATGAGCTACTTCAGATTAGGTACAATGTGATGGATATAGCCTGGAAACAAGATAAGAAATGTTCAATTTGCAAATGAAAATGCCAGGGGATTGAATCCACTTTGTGTAGGAGGAAGAATGAAAAATGTCTTGAAGCTGAAGGTCTCTTTTCTTGCATGAAGTCAGTCGGGAAGGGCTTTGTTTTTCAGCCAAGTGGAAAATTGGATTTTCTCAGTTTAAGACAAAATGGCAGCACACCTCCAGCTCCTCTCAGTGGGACCCGATTAAATTCACTCAGGGTACCAGTCTCTATATTTAGGGTCTGGACATGTGACTGAACTGCTGGTTTTGTCACAGACAACTACCCTAAGTAGTCAGAGGCAGTTGGGTAGAAAAAAATGTTGAACAGGAGGTATTCATCATTTCCGCTCTGTGAACACTTTCAACCTAAAAGCATAATATTTTCAATCATGCAACAAAAATACATGCAGAGAAAGTGTCCAGTGCAAGAATCATGTGGAAAAGTGTAATAATAACACATGTAAATGCATCACTTGACTGATAGCTGTTAATTGTTCCTCTCAGGAGACGCAGGAGGACGACCAGGAGTCCCATCAGTCGTCCACCAGTCGTCTGTCCAGGTCTCCTCTGAAAGGGGTGAAGAAGGTGAAGATCATGCAGTGCAAAGTCACCATGCTGGACGGCTCCGACTTCTCAGTCAACGTGGAGGTGAGAGGAAGCATAAAACATATTTGTTTTATTGTAGTACAAAGCGTGTACAACTTCACACGCATACATTGATTCATTTAGGTTTACACACATTTGAACAAACATCAAACACACTTTTCTTTAAATACATAAGCTAAAGACTCCCTACCTGCTGGGAAACTTACTTGATATGTACTGTTTATATTTTGGATTTATTCATTTATTTGGGTTATTTATTTAAGATTTAAGATTAATATTTTTGCAAGAGGGTCGTAAATGCTTAAAGGGAAATATGGCAATAGTACATCTGTGTAAACTGATATACAAACGCATTTAACTTGAGATTAAATCTGCAAATGTTCTTTATCGCCAACTACAGAGTATTTTTAAGGATAAAAGGTTACATCTTATTAAATGTTTCTTTGGTCCTACGTGACATTAAACTGAATATCTTTGACTTATGCACAAAAACGACCATTGAAGACTTCATTCTGGGCTTTGGGAAACACTAATTGACATTTTCTCATCATTTTAGAACATTTTATACACCAAACAACACTTTTTTTAATCGAGACAGTACTTGACAGTTGACAGTTAAATGAATCATTTGTTGCAGCGATACTTGTGAGAAATTACATTTTATGCAGCATACTTGGCCTTTCCAATTGCAGCAGCACAGCATCAGTCTGTAAATTACACTTTGAATGAAATGTTAATGATTGTTTCATCAATTTTAATTTAAAAGACATTATTCTTTCATTACCTGGAATGTTGGTAGTTCGATCCAGTCCATTTAACAGCGGCCATTAAGGTGAGCTTTGTGTAATGGGTTAGAAGAATGCTACAGATATAATGTGCAAAGGGCAAATTCACCTTTTTTTTCAGGATGAAACTAATTTAAATTGACCTCTTTATTCACTTTTCTAATTTCAGTGGCAGTTTGGCTTGTTCATTCAGAAGTCTGAAGGCATACTTATTTACTTATTATGCTCCGTGACCACAAAGTTAAAACATAAGCACTTTTCTTTGCAAAAAGGGTGAAGGAGTCCATGGAAAAGTACATTTTCGATAAACACTAAAAAACATTCAAATGATGTTTGACAGATAACCAGAACTTTTGATTTCAGCATTAAATATGAATGTATCCCACAAAGACCCTGCCATAAGGAGCTAAACAGCTAACACCGTTCTCCTTCTGCTGCTCGCATTACTTCTGTGTGTATCAGTCTTATGATACCAAATCTGCTATTTTGACCCCCCTTCTTAGAAGTAGGGATTTAATGGATTTCACTGCAAATTTGCTTTGTGCCATATTGCTTTCTGGGATTTGTTTTTCCTCCAAAGCTTCTCTGTGTAGTCTTGAGAGAAAAATATAATTCCTATAACGTTTCTTAAATGTTTAGTTCTTACTTCAAAGCTCATCCGCAATCCAGAAATAAACCCTATGAGGAAAAGGAATAATCAGTGGAAAAACATGTGTCTTTGTGTTGTAAATGCGCCCGACACCGCCACCCCAGCTGTGTGGCTTTTATCCTAAAGTGGTCAAAATTAAATATGGAAATGTGGTGAGTTGCAGAAAGAAGAATTGGAGCATGTTAATCATAATGTGTTCAAATGAGAGAGGAGGGTCAAGTGTTTGATGGATTTGTTATTTTCTGGCCAATGTAACAAAAGACCAAGATAGGTACGAATGTCTAGGTACATTGCTTTTTGGGGTGCTCTATAGGTTTCTGTGCATGTAAATGGTCTGGAAGGCTGAAATCACAGAGTTTCTTTACTCCCACACACTCCCCCCTTGCCTGGAATGCCTCCTTTGGACTTTTTTGTTTACTTCTGTAACAGTCACATCACTATGTAACACTCACACCTCTGTTGGCTAGCGCTCTAACGAATTGTACATCATAGCCATCTCTATGCAGTTGACCAATCACAACAGAGCCAGCCAACTAACGAATCAGAGCAGACTGGGCTCTGGTTTCAGACAGAGGGTGAAAAGAGGTGCTGCAGCATAGACAGTATGAGAAAAATAAAGAGCTTTTTGAAAATTAAAGCATGGAATCATTCCACAGTAGAGGCACAGATAAAAAATGAACCTGAAAATTAGCATAATAGGGCCTCTTTAATAATCCATCTCATAAGGATTTGGTGGTTTTCGCTGCTGGATTCCGAAATATCCCCGCGCATGCACGTCAAGGAAAATGTATTTTTGTTGTAAATGAGTGTCACAGCTCCCCAACATAAAAGCTTCTTTCTGCCTTCAAACAGTCATTCTTTCTCTAAGAACATTATGAATTCAGGAATAAATCTGAATAGTGACCTTATTTGACATTTCACTTTGGCATATTTCCCTCGTTTGCAATAGAAAGTTGAGACATTTCTCAAAGTATTAGAGTTTCAACTTGTATGCACACAGAAAGCAAGGAGTACCAGACCCTCCTCCTGAAATCTCTTCGGAGCAGATTCCTCCCCACCAGGGGTTTGGACGGGGGGGATTAGTCCCAGACAGTTCAGACTGTGAAATGGGAGCATTTGTTGGAGGGAATCAGTGTCATTGACTCTGTGTGTTGGCATGACTATTGGTGTCCCGCTGTGGCAGAGGAAGACTTCCAAGGACAGGGTCTGGAACTAGGGGTCACTTTGGACTTACTGCCCTTCAAATGGCCAAAAGGTGGGGAACTTGTGAATCTAAAAGATGTGAAATAACTACAACATAAAGATTCAAGCAATAGGCATTTACAACAGCAATAATAGTTGTTGTGTATACTTGTTTATAACTCATTATTTGGTGTCACAAAGAATTTTATATTATAGTTTGCACAGTCATTTTCAATTAGATCTATACAGTGACCCTTCTTTTTAGTTTTTTACAGTTTGATTTTACACAACCAAAGTACAAAAAACCAACAAGACAATGTGTGTTTTCTGAGTTTGAGAGGCAGAAAATATAGCAGGAAGTATACAAAAGCATATTTAGGCTAAGCTGGGAAAGACTTTGCTTGGCTTTTTTTATTTTGAAGCCTCATGCAGAAAGTGATTTTTTTCCATTACCAATATTTCACATATTTACTTACAATATGTGTGTTTATCTGAATGTAAAATCAAATAAAAACTATTCAAATCACTCGCTTAAAACCTGCTTTCACTTTAAAATGCACGTTATATATTAATATATTTTTTATTTATTACGTTTTAAGAGATTGACTTGTAAAAATAAATAGAAAGATGGATGCAGCAAAAGCTTTTAGTCCCCGTCAAGCTCCAAAAACTCTTCATCTGCAATTGAACAAATGAAATACCATTTATTGATTGTGGCTTTTTTTATGGGATAACAGCAGAAAGCAACTTAATCTGGTTAGTAAAAAGTATTTTTTATTAAATTACGTTATTAAATATAATTAGTTAAACAACTTTTTCATTTATTTTTCATTTGAAAGTGAGATTCCTGAATTATCTAAATAAATAGTTTCAATTATTCTGGACAGAAAATCTACAATCTGCCTTTTTGAACTCAACAACCTTCTTAATTATCATTGAATCTATTAGGGGCCCCTTTTCAAATCCACATCACACATCCAAGGGGTTTATCCTTATAATAACTTTAACTAAAGTGACTAATCTCTGGTGATGTGACCCTCTCTTACAAATCACACTGAAGACATCCAAACATCGGCTTTACACTAAATAAGTGTGTCTAATAGCAATTGAATGAGACAATTGAATCCACGTCCCATCTGTTTGTCCTGTAATCTCCTCTGGCACAGATCTCACCCTCACACTGACACCATGACATGAGGAATACTGAGCGTGGATTACAGCGCTTTTAGGCTGGAGCCACACGAGGACGATAACGCAAACGGACCGAAATCGATATCAGAAAGTCTTCCGTCCACACGCAACAGGCACCAGAAACGTGTCCGTTCACATGAGACCGCTCGAAAGCGCTGGAGACGCTGTAGTACATATGCCAGGCCTGTAAGTGGCGCTGTAGTCCTGCCACAAAAGCAGCGAAGAAGACTTCCCGCGCATGGTTGCCATGGTTGCCCTTCTGTTTATTCTCCTCTGTGGACGCTCTGGCTCTTTTTCTCCCTCCCCGAGGCAAGCTGTATATCTCTCCGGTAGTCCACCAGTAGATGAAAAACACCCACCTCGCCGCCTCTTCCAAGGGACGAGGGGACCATGCGGCAGAGTTTCAGTTAGATTTTTTTCGCCGGTCAACATGTCCGTTAAAGTTTAAATCTTCCGGACAAAATTAGAAAAGTGCCGGTCAGAGGTCTTCTTTGTTATTTATTGAGCTTTAAAACAAATTGATAACGACGAATATAAGAATAAAAAACGGAGCCTCTCTTTTCCTCCCCCTCTTCTCAGAGCCCAGCAGCTGATCTCTGAGCAGGAGAGGCGGGGAGAGGCGGGGAGAGGCGGGGCTATTGCTTCAACGTTATCAGGAAATGATCGTATAGGCGTAAACACGGAGCCGTTTGCCCCCCCAGAGCGTTTCGTTTGCAGATCTACCCACCTTGGGACCCGTTATCGTTATCGTTTTATGCGTTTCCATGTCGGCCTCGTGTGGCCGAACCGTCTATGATAGAGAACTGTAGCGGATATGACCGTTATCGTCCTCGTGTGGCTAGGGCCTTAGAGGAGATGAGAGCATGAGGAAGGAGCAGAGAAACATATACATATGTATTCATCTGTCTAGAAAACTTGAGATATCCAAAAATGTTTCTTATAAAAAATAGAAACCTGTTGCTAAACTTAAAGCTCCCATTCTCTTCATAAGTCCTTTTATTTGTTTTATGTCAACATCATAAATCATGAAAACAATTACAAAACTCATGTTCACTAGTTGCAGCTGCTTCTAATTTGATGTCTTTGTAAACTTAATATCTTTTAATTTTATTCAGATACAAACCTGCAGTCATAACATCATAATTGTACATTTTAATAATAATACATTACATTTAAGTCACTTCATGAAACATGTCACACACAAACTGATATGCAATGAGGTTCATTATAAAAATATCATTGGCAGTGGGACATTTTTCTTCTCTTTTATTACCATTTCTTTATATTTTATAGATAAAACGTTTAATTGAACTATATTTAGTAAGACTAGTTGTGTGCACAATCCAAAAAATCCAAAATACGTAGTGGGATAGGTGCTGAATTAAAATAAATATACAATGTTAATCTAAAGAGGACCTCACTTCCTTTTTGTGGGAAGATCCCGTTCGTGGAAACACAACAATTACAATTAAAGAGAACTGAGAGTCCAGTGTGCATACCCTCCCTCAGGATTGCAGTGTAATAGAGAAGCAATCCCAGGATAGAAGAAGTGAGTAAATGCAGTCCTGCGGAGGGAACATTAAGAAAGACTTTCATGCGAGTCACACGGCACTGTCTGAAAAGCAATTTCTTTAGATTTGTTCACACGGCAGTGACTCGTGACAGAATCAGGAACATTTTTATAAAGAGTGATAATAGGAAATCAAGCTGTGCCGGTGATGCAGAGCACGAGTCGCACCTGGATGATGCTGGTCCTGGAACAATACTCGTAATCACAGAAACCACATCTTCACTGATGAAGAACAACGAAAAAGGAAGCAAACATGTGGCTAATTAGTTGATTGCGTACCAGAGAAGTTGCCATAGCTTCTTATAAGGCAATGCAACAAAAACATTTGATATTAAAATATCCTAACAGCTGAGGTATAAGAGAGAGCAGCTTACAGTGTTTGACACAGCGATACAATTGAGTTCAGAGGATCCTCGGGATAATTGCCAGAGAGTTCTCCTCCTCCCAATCCCATTTAAAACCGCTACATAGTGTCAAGATTTGACATTTTTATCCACCTGACCTTGTATTTCCAGCTCAGCTCAATTTCCTGTGGGAAAAATGTCTGCAGTAATCTTTTCCTACTCTTCCTACAGCTGAACCTCCTCCGCTTCAGAGGTTGTTCTGCCTCAGTGGAGGGAGACAGAACATCCCACAGTGTTGTTTTTGTTATAAATCCTTACATCTAGAGTACATGACAATGCATGCTACATGTTGTCTTCTAATTTAGATTTGCAACAATTAGTCATGTAATCAATTACTTCAGTAAAAGTAGAATAAGATTTGGCCTTTTCTTCAGATGCTGTGAAAATATGAAGTGCATTTCTTTCAATATTGACTTTAAAATTGGTCTTACATTTTTATCATAATAAAAATAAACATTGTAAATCTCCAAATGCACTGCAACTACTCATGTTGTTTCTAAAATTAATAATGATCTTGACATTTATCAAGATTGATGTTGATCACATTTCCTTCCAATTTCCTTCTGATTTCATAGTTTCATTTTGTGTGTGTGTGTGTGTGTGTGTGTGTGTGTGTGTGTGTGTGTGTGTGTGTGTGTGTGTGTGTGTGTGTGTGTGTGTGTGTGTGTGTGTGTGTGTGTGTGTGTGTGTGTGTGTGTGTGTGTGTGTGTGTGTGTGTGTGTGTGTGTGTGTGTGTGTGTGTGTGTGTGTGTGTGTGTGTGTGTGTGTGTGGTGTGTGTGTGTGTGTGTGTGTGTGTGTGTGTGTGTGTGTGTGTGTGTGTGTGTGTGTGTGTGTGTGTGTGTGTGTGTGTGTGTGTGGGATTAACTCTCTGCCACCAGCAGCTTTATGGCTCTGTTCAAAATCCCACACAGTCCAGAGTTTCTCATCAAAAACAGGAGAAGGTTTATGCTTCGAGTGATGGAAGTGTGTTGGTGGATGGCGGGGTACATTTATTATTTACTGTATGTGTCAAAAATATGCCCATTACATACATGGCAGGCAGATTTGTGTTTTTATATACAGTGGTGGAAGCACATTTACTTAAAGGTCCCCTATTATACTGTTTTTCATCAATATATTACAGGTCTCAGATATATACAAAAATGTCTCTGAAGTGTTTGGCTCCAAACACCAAACAGATCATTATTGCATCCCATAATCCCCTCTGTTTCAGCCCTGTTTAAAAAGTGCTGATTCTCTGTCTGTTACTTTGTTACTGTATAAGGATACATAAAAAAGTGGATTTTGCATAATAGGTGACCTTTAAGAAACATACTTGACCAACATGTTTGAGGAAAATAAAATGTACATCTTCTAAAATATTATGTAAGACTGTCACAGACTACATATGAATCTGACAGATGCTCAGGTGTGTTTTTGCTCCTGCTGCTAGAATAATCTGTGGCAGAGGTTTTCAATGAATCCAGACGTGCGGAGCTTTGTCTCTGTGCAGGAGGAAGGCGTTTGTGTTATGGCAACCCCCCCCCCCCCCTATCCTTAAAATATCTCCTGAGAGCCGGACTGCCTCCAGTGGAGCAGACAGCAGAGCTGCAGCCGATGACATCCGGCACTCAGCTATCGATCGGTTTTAAGCATTCACATTGCTAATTGTTCACCTTGAGCTCAGGGAATTTGAGTGTGTATTTATACTACCGTGCTTTTTATAGAAGGAATGGATACAGAGTGGCCCAGTTTGTCAAACGAAGCCGCAATACCTCTGAGGTTCAGCTATCGAAGGAGAGGCTCTGTGATACTGCTGCATCATGACGCTGTTTTTATACAGGCTACTTGGTATTTCATGTGGCTGTTTGGCAGAAGCTGGCTTTGAGTTATTGATTGTGCTATTTTTTGATGCCATTAGAATCAACATCATGACACAATACAACCGTTTGTGTCATTTTACTCAGTTATGTTTTCTTGCTTTTTTACTTTTAGGTTGTTGGTTTTTGATAATATTGAATATCGTGTAGTTTTATCAATATTTCCACCCATATGTTTCATTTTTCTGATCTCAGATAATCTAGTTATAAGTTGTTAAGATTCAAAAGTCCTTAATGTTGACATGAAATCATCATTAACCAAAAGAAATTTCTGGAAAATACTCTTTTTGCAAACAACATTGTGATTAAATGTTGCCTCATCCTTTAAGATGATGCTCTTTGAATGTGTAATTATTGAAAATACTTCCAAGCGTTCCCTGTTTTAAATATGTTTCTTATGTCTTTCTCACAGAAACGAGCCAAGGGTCACGTGCTCTTTGATAAAGTATGCGACCACCTCAATCTGATGGAGAGGGACTACTTCGGAGTCACATACAGAGATGTAGAGAATCAGAAGGTAAAAGAAAAGTAAAAAAGCTAAGAATCCGTTTT
The DNA here is from genome assembly GCA_031216635.1 of Dissostichus eleginoides. Taxonomy (NCBI): domain Eukaryota; kingdom Metazoa; phylum Chordata; class Actinopteri; order Perciformes; family Nototheniidae; genus Dissostichus; species Dissostichus eleginoides. The sequence goes on from CM062276.1 coordinate 11,332,759, forward strand.
GTAAGAAGGATAATAAAAGCAGAATGACTGAGGCAATTTACAAGGTAAAGTCTGTCTATAAAATCAAATTTAGTAAGTCATTTAAAAGAAACGGAAAATGGTTATTAGTCATTTGCTTTCAATTTTGTGATGATTCATGTGCTTGTGTGTTGCAGAACTGGATAGACCCTAACAAGGAGCTGAAGAAGCAGATCAGGAGTGAGTAATCTAATAAAGCCACTCAAGTATTTTGTCCTGAATGGCTAAATGAGGAGTATGCAATTATAAAATGCTGCTTTGATAATTTAATGTTCTCTCTGCCTCTCAGCCGGTCCCTGGAACTTTGCTTTCAACGTCAAGTTTTACCCTCCAGACCCCGCACAGCTCACTGAGGACATCACAAGGTCAGTGAGCGACTCGTTTAGGAGAATATGTGATGGCTGCTGGGCATTTGCTTCCTAATGGTGGTTTTTGGGCCTTTCCTGTGGTGTATTATAGGTTTGTGTGCATGTAAATTGTCTTCAGAGGCTAAAATCCCAATGTTCCCTCCAGACGGAGTTTCTTTCCCACACACTTCCCCCCTGACTGAAATGCCTCCATTGGACTGCTTTGTTTACTTCTGTAACAGTGTCGTCACTATGTTAAACTCACGCTTCTATTGGCTAGCTCTCCAACACATTGTACGTGATTGGTTAAGGGGCGGGACATCTCCAAGTGGTTGACCAATCACAACAGAGCCGTCCACCTAACCAATCAGAGCAGACTGGGCTCTGGTTTCAGACAGAGGGTGAAAAGAGGTGCTGCAACACAGGCAGTATGAGAAAAATAAAGAGCTTTTTGAACATGAGAGGATGGAAGCATCTCACAAAATGCAAATATAAACCTGAAAGAGAGCATAATAGGTCCACTTTAAATAGTTTCCTGGTTAAAAATTCTTATTAGTGCACTTTGAATCTAATGATTAAGTCAAAGTGATGGCTCAGTATTTAGTCTAGTAAGGTAAAATAACAGATTATGCCAGCAAGTAGTATTAATAAGGCTCAACAATAACCATTTAGTTTTCTGCCTTGCTTCCTCTCTCAGGTACTACCTGTGTCTGCAGCTGAGGGATGATGTGGTGTCGGGCCGGCTGCCCTGCTCCTTCGCCACCCACACGGTGCTCGGGTCCTACACAGTGCAGTCTGAGCTGGGAGACTACGACCCCGAGGAGTTAGGCAGCGACTACATCAGTGAACTGCGCTTCGCACCAAACCAAACCAAAGAGCTGGAGGAGAAGGTCATGGAGCTCCACAAGACCTACAAGTGAGTCTTGGCAACCTTTTACTAAACAGTTGTTGTGTTGATTTCGAACATGTTTTGATGTAGGGATGGATCAATGTGTAAATCAATGAAATAATCTTGACTAAATAACCAACATCACATTTTAAAACTCTAAAAGTGGAGGTTTTCTGCTTCATCTGAGCTATGCTGGTTTGGGTTGATGAAGTTGGTAGTGGCATGAGAACTACATGTAGGCAAACAAACCCTAAACATTGTTATAATTAGATTTTAATGATAATCATACATCTCTTTTTAAAGATGTGTACACCATTCAACCTTTATTAACAATGTTGAACAATTTGAGAACAAATAAGCCATTGTTACATGTCTGAACCTTTTTCATACTTAAAATAAACATTTTTTAGCCATTTTCAGCCCGATTCTCACAGTCAACCTGTGGGAATGTTTACAGCCTGGAATAATAATCTGTCCTGAAAGACTGCGTGTCTCCAGACGTTGGATTTGTGTTTTCCTTTTGATGTTAATAGCTGGCTGTATTTTGTCTGAGCCCTTCATTGTCCCTGTATTACAATGATTTGTGGGTAATTTGATGCAGTCCTGTGTAGCCCACTGGATAGAGGAAGGCAATGACAGTGCAAAGATGAATGTCTCTCCAAAGACTCCTCTATGCTAAAACAGATGTGCTCAAAGTACTTTCTTTTTTGCTTTGGTTAAAAGCATCCATAAAAAAACATTTTCCAAAAGCTTTTATACAATTAAACTCTGATTTATCCCCGTTTTTATATCTTATCGGACTCTACCTCTTAAGAGTTGCATATTCACATTGGTCTGAAAGCTTTTTATTTGCTATAACTAATTGTATTTACCCTGATCTGTTTACTCTATCAGGGCGATGACACCTGCCGAAGCTGAGATACACTTCCTGGAAAATGCCAAGAAGCTGTCCATGTACGGCGTGGATCTTCACCACGCTAAGGTAACGAGTCACTACAAGCTTCTTACTCCTCATATAGAAATCATTTACCCCTAAATGTATTGTCTTTCACTTAAAAACTAAATATCTAGTGATTAGGAAATAAGGTTTATAGGCGGCATCCCACTTGTTGAAAAAGAATAGTTTTTTTAACTAAGTGTGTTGAATTCAAACAAATACAAATTTCAGAATTCTGACTTTTCTCACTATTGTGACTTTTCACAGAACTAAAAAATAAAAGTCACTCATGTCCCTAATCCTCCTCCGTATGTGATGGTTTGTGTTCCAAAGATTCATTTCAAAAGTGTGCAATTGATTTGATAAACTTAAATGTTTGTAGTTTTTTAACACAAAATGAAACTAATGCATTCCACTCACGCAGTAAACCGTGACGCTTGCCTCCACAACACCGCTGCTTCACAAACATGCCGGCTGCCACAGTAATGCCTCAGTTTAACATGCCACTGCTGTGTGTCGCTGATTGACTGACATTATGTCACTGCTGCCTGTATGGATTCAAGGGGTAAAGAGGGGGGGGGGGGGGAGCCCAGCTCGACTTGAATGATTTTCCGTCTGGCCGTTTGTAATCCGCCGGCCAGATGGGATCAAACGAGTCAGAACACGGGCAATCAAAAGAGAGAGCTGGATTACAACTGCAGGACCGCCATCATCATAAAAGAAAATTACAGTCATCAGTCTAGATATGAATCGGTTATCAAAAGCGCTTTGAAAGTCAAAATGGGGGTAGATGTGAGCGATGGAGGGGATATTGCTTCCACAGATCAGAAAAATGGAGATGACAGAGATGAGGAGGCGCCCTCGATCAAACTGAGTAGACATCAATGCTCGGTGTTTGATGTGTGAGTCAGTTTTGATACACAAGAAAAATATGTACATGTCAGACCAGCATCCCTCTTTGTCTTCTCTCCTCTCTCATTAAATGCAAAGTTGGTAGGGAGTCTCAATGAGAGCTTGGCTCCAGCTGAGGGAGAGGTAAGAGGCTGCATCTCATGTGCTTACCTGCGTGTGTGTGTGTGTGTGTGTGTGTGTGTGGTTTCTACTCGTGCATGGTTACATACCAAGATGTTATTTAAACATCCCATTAAGACTGATTGTTCCTGCTTTGGACTTTCCTCTGGAAGCGTCATCATTGGTTTCACCTGCTCATCTCATGCTTTGCGCAGTGAAGAGCATCGTTTTGTGCTTCCTCCACCATTTCATAAGTCTTCACTGTTGCTTTCAGCCACACAGTGCGTCACCACAGCCTGCATAGAGAAGATTAGAGTGCCATGTGCCTGATTCCACTCGCCACCTGCCTGCTTTACCCTGTTATTATCACAAACTTGGCTCTGTTAAATTCGACTTTACCCTGCTGTGCACTGGCGCCTGGATCTCCTGTATTTCCTGTAGAGTTTAGTCAAGTTTACGTTGCGCTGAACACAAAAAGAAAAAGTTATATTTTGGACAGTGGCTTCTTCAGGGATCCTGTGTCTTCAAAATTACACATTTTGAATGAAGTTCCTTAAACTAATGTTCTTTTTTGTGCAATTTCTCTTGGTTGTCTCTTGTTCCCAGGACTCTGAAGGCGTGGAGATCATGGGAGTCTGTTCTAGTGGCTTGCTCATCTACAGGGACAGGTTGCGGATCAACAGGTTCGCCTGGCCCAAAATCCTCAAGATCTCCTACAAGAGGAACAACTTCTACATCAAAATCCGTCCTGGCGAGGTAAGAACATAAAAGTGTCGGAAAATAACTGTTCCTCCATGTATTATATGGATTTCAAGACATGCAGAATAAACTAAGCAAGTTCTAAACTTCCTGTCCTATTCCTGTATAGAATGTCCTGACCGTTATATTTCATCAATTAATAATGTGATGTCAACTTAAATCAACTTTATTGGCACTGTACAGCTGTTATAATTCAGTAAAGCTTTAAAATTGGATAGGAATATGGATTCGGGGGATAATTAAATGTGTTGGAAACAACGAGTTACTTTTTTGCAGATTTACATTTTGAAAATATTACTTAGAAACAATATCATTTATATTAATAAAATATATTAAAATAGTGTGTAGTGAATGTGACAAGTGTTTTGTCTCTTTTGCAGTTTGAGCAGTTTGAAAGCACAATTGGTTTCAAGCTCCCAAATCATCGCGCTGCAAAGCGGCTGTGGAAGGTCTGTGTGGAGCACCACACCTTCTTCAGGTAAGAAAAACAGAGGGTCTTTGGCTGGGGTAGAAAATAACTTTGAAACTGCTGTAGGTATCTTATTATTTTGAAAATAACATCTAATTTTCCATAAATGCCATTATATTGACTTGTTCTGGTGTCAGGTGTATGTTCACTTCCGATAAGTGATTAAAAAACCTCTCCCTTGGCACAAAAGAGACAGTATCGTGTCCATAACTGGACTCGCGAACAGAAATGACTTTGCAATATTTTCTTGTTTATTGGTAACTGTCATGCTAGTTCTGTAAAGATATGTTTACTGATAATCGCAATCGGTGATTTATTTGTAGTTTAATAGAAACAGTGCTTGGACTGTAAGTTGTTGTCATTTTGGCAACATTTAATCTATCTTTGTGCTTCTTAAGCAAAAAAACAGCTCCCTTAGGTTCTTTTTAAAAAGCGAGCCATGCCTGAGGGCCCTCTTGAGAATATTCAAATGAGTAGGAGTTGTTATGTTTTACATTGCACAGCTTAAATCAGTGTTATTTCAGTTTTGATGAATGTGAATGTTTGTACCTTGTGACAGGCTCGTATCCCCCGAGGCACCACCGAAGAAGTTCATGAGCCTCGGCTCCAAGTTTCGCTACAGCGGCAGAACGCAGGCTCAGACCCGCAGGGCGAGCTCTCAGATCCAAAGACCGGCGCCGCTGTTCGAACGCTCCGCCAGCAAACGCTACAACATGTCCCGCAGCTTAGACGGAGGTGAGGAGCAGCTTAGAGGTTTCATTAATTGCCGGCTAAAGTGCCACCCAAGTAGCATTTATTCAGTTTATTCCAGTTTACTGCACACCTTTTACATTTGTGATGTTCCTAATTTTAGATTATTGTTTATTGTGGGTTTTCTGAACTTGTTAAAGGTCACCTATTATGCAAAATCCACTTGTTCATGTCTTTTCTACATAAACATGTGTCCCCTCTGTGTAAAGACATTCTGAAAGTTTCAGGAAAAAAGATTCACTCGTTTTTTGTCCTGATTCTTTTTATATAAAAACCTGTCTGAAAATGAGCTGATCAGATTTTGGCCACTTTATGATGTCATCACGATTTTTTGGCTTGTTTAACCAGTTGAGCCCCCGGTACCGGGGGCAAAACGCAACATCTTGCAAGAAACAACGTCTGAGGGCTTCTTAACATTTAACAAACTATGATTGTGTCATACCCACTTAACGGGAAGAAACTCAGCTATCAGACAATATTAACATTTTTAGCTAAACGAAACACAAGGGTAATGGCAAGCCTCTGAAGCTAATTCATATTAGCTGCTATGATAGCTACAACCCAGCTTCCAGTTTTGGGCAAACTGCGTGCGCATCACTCTCACTCCTCAATGGCAATGTTTAGATGGATTATAGGAACTTCCCCTCGATTCTATTGGCTCTAACGGTTCAAACGAGATGTCAATCATCAAAATCGACGATGGGTTCCAGAGATATGGCAAATCCACCCAAATGACCCCAGAAGTGGTTTTCTTTTAGCTAAATCTTTCTAAAAAGGTTCAAATGTCACTTGTTTTGCATCAATTTTGATACAGGGTACTTATTATATGTTTAGTTTGGATTCCTAAAGCTTTAGTCTACTATCCCATCATTCAAGGGTGGTTTTCACTATAAGTAATGGTTTTATTTTGGACGGACACTATAATTTACATTTTTTTACTATGTTCAATCTGAATTTACTTTAAAATAAAAATATTCTATATTGATTCTGACTCTTCTACATCCAACTCACAGGTTTATCATTGCTTTGAGAAAAAAGATTATTAATTTACCCCTTTTAGAAGGGAAGATATAGTCATTTGTTCTGGGCATGTCATTTTCGAGCCTGAGACCTGCAAAACAGGCTTGGGGCTTAACTGGTTAACCATTAGCCAATCACCAACCAAGGTAACCCCCCCCCCACCACCACCTTATCACCTGAATCTCCTCCTAGAGCACCATTGTGTTCTTTTTAAGAACACAATGTGTTGTGTTCACTTTGAATTAGGGCTGCTCGAATATGGCAAAAATCATAATCTCGATTATTTGGGTCAATAATTGATATCACGATTATTAAAAACGATTATCCATTTACTTTGAAAACATCCATGTATTGAAAAAATAAAATTTGAACAGTATGTTTTTAACAGTTGATTACCCTGAACTTTAAGTATAATTCAACTGAAAAACCAATTAAAAAAAAAAAAAATCGTTTTATTTTGATTATGTTGTTTTCATAACCGTTGCAAATCGTAATTGCGATTAAAATACGATTAATTGAGCAGCCCTACTTTGAATTGTCGCGTGCTGAAAGCTGCTATATAAATAAACTTGCCTTGCCTTGCCTTAACCAAATATCTCTCAGAGGGGCGTGGGGAGTGGCTCCTTATTTTCATCTAAAGTAACAGACAGAGAATCAGCACTTTTGAAACAGGGCCTAAACAGAGGGGATTATGGGATGCTGCAATGATCTGTTTGGTATTTCGAGCAAAACACTTCGGAGACATGTTTGTATATATCTGAGACCTATAATATATTGATGGAAAAGAGTATAATGGGGGACCTTTAAGGGACACTTTTTTTCTCACTAAGAAGAGAAACTGCTGCTACAGTACTTTTTCTGACAAAATGACAGAAGCCTTTGTAAGAAAGAAAAATGTGCTTTGTCTGAAAGCCTGCAAAGATAAAATATCTGGCACACTTGTGTGGTGCACTGACAGAGCCACAATAGGTATTATAACAACAATGTGCAGGAAAAAACCAAACCCTTCATTCCACCGCTCACATTTTTCCTTTGACTTGAAACCGGACCACAGGTGTCCATAAAAACGTCAGTGATTTTAAACGTGTCACATCCATCTTCCTGTCCCGCAGCACCCATCACGGAGAGCCATGAGACTCTGATGAAGGACAGCGCTGCTGACGGGGTTTCCAAGGTCATTGCCAAGGGAGACATCATCGCCGCAGTGTCGGAGAAGAAGGCCGAGGAAGAGAAGGCGGAGCAGGAAGACGCTCAGATGGCTGCAGAGACGCCAGAGCCCTCCACGCCGCTCAGACACGGCACAAAGGTAAAGCGCTGTCTAACAGGCTCAGAGCTGCATTTCATGTGGATAAAGAAGCTTTAAGAGGCTTTGATTGTGTTTGGTTCAAAGAGATGAAATGTGTCAGATATGCCACCAGGTTGTTGCTGCAATCTTTTTAAATCCTTGTTTGAGATCTTTTGTTTTCTTTCTTAATAGACTTCTTAATGGCTGATGATAATTTCCCAGTTGCTTTCAGCTTAACCCTCTGCAGCAGACTAGAGTGCTTCTTCTCATCTTGTGTGCGCTTTACTAATTAGATTTTCTTTTCTTGTCTTTCCTTTGACCCCACAATACACTCGTGTGTGTGCTCATGCGTATTCGTCTCTTTCCCTTTCTCGCTCCACTCCATTTACGCACACACGTCATCCCTTCGTTGACATTTTCCCTCCATCAGTGCTCCCCTCATGTTTACTCGAGCGACCCCCTCCGCTCCGAGCTCTCCCTCCCCTCATCTCCCGTTTCATCCGTCAAAGTACGGCGGAGGCGCAGGGAGGGCGCGCGTAAACGGGCGTCGTCGGTCAGTCCGGCCAAGAGCAGTGACAGTTGCCGCCGCCGCCAAGCCCTCGACGACCGTAAAACCGCGCTGCTGGACGAGCAGGTGCTGCTGCTCTCTGCCCGAAAGCAGAGGCTGGAGCAGGGCAAGAGGCGCAGCGGCATGCTGTTCTCCTTCTCCCTGCACCTGCCCGACCTGTCCTCCTACCTGGACGAGGACGGATACATCTCCTTCCCCGATCTGTCCGAGATGCGCTTCCTCCCCATGTGCGCGCAGAACTTCATGCCCATTAAGTCACCCTCGCTCATCCCCTGCTTCCTCTTCATCTTCTTCTTCCTGCTGTCCACTTCGTTTTCCGTCCCGTACGCCATCTCCCTCTCCTTCCCCCTGGCGCTGTGCCTCTGCTACCTGGAGCCCAAGGCAGCCTCCCTGACCGCATCCATAGCCCACGGCTACCATGACCATGACAGTTCAGAGGAAGAGGAGGTGTGTGTGCGTACGTTTGTTCCAGGGCCCGCCTCTGGCTTAGAGTGATAGTTCATTAAACAGTTAAACCCTTATCCCGTCCTGTATCTCGCCGACCTGGAGACTGTGTGTGTCCCAGTGTCTGTCAGTTGTCCTACTTTCAGAACCTCATCTCTGTCCCGTCTCACTCTCATCCTGTAGAAACATCCTCATCTGCATCACACAGAGATGAAGTTGCAAGTGTCATAGTTTCATATGTAATCAGCTTGCATTTACTCTACCTTTTTAATTAAAGGGTTAGACACAAATATTAAGGAGTTTTTAATAACATAAGTCTGACATTTGACTACTCATTTATACATTGACAACATTTGCTCTATGCATCATCACTAACAAATCACCATTAATTAATATCACTGTCATGTTGCAGTTCTTTGTAAACATATTTTAACATTTGATAGAGATATAATGAGGATTTGAAGAACTCACCTGTCTTCATTTAGTCACTAATCTCTCACCAAGCCTCATATTAAAAACAAACATTTAAGCTTTGTGCCTAACCCATATCAGTGTTATCATCAACCTTCATGACTGTTAAAAGAGCTCCACCAGCTGCATGAAAACACCTCCATGTTACCATGCACTCAGTCTCTCTGCATTACTATCCAAGTCAAGCAAACCAGCACAAATTGAAATGAATGATTTAAATAGAACTTCTGCTGAAAAGGACTAAAATTAGCCCACTGTAAAGTGCAGAGATGTTTTTTTGTCACCCCCTCAAGCGAAACCCTTTTGTATCACAGAGTAATGCATGCTGGGTTGCAGAGAGACGGTGACAGTTAGATGCATCCAAATCATCCTCAGTGTCAACATGCATGGAGAGGAGGGAGGAGGGCCTGAAAGTCAGGTTACTGTTCGTCAAATCTAATTTGACCAGCGACAACACAGAGAATGCTTTACCTAGAAAAATATACCAGGATTCAACCGTATCCAAATCCAAAGCAAATTATATATGACTTTTAGATGTCCAAGTGACTGACCGAAGGTTTCAACTTCCTCTGAGTCTGTTTTGCTTGCTTACTTTTCATTTGCTTTTTATTCTTTCTTTCTTTTGTTCTTTTCCTAACCGTATCTGCAGGTTGTCTGATATATGTGTGTGTAGCTTACAGAAACAGCCAGAGCATTTCCATTCGTTCCATCTGTGGTTATGAAGAATCTCTGTTGACGATCAATGCATCTTAAAGGGTTTACAGTTTGGGTTCTTGTTGTTTTCTTGCTTGCCAATCGGAACGGTTTTGGTCGGTTTGTGAACGCAGACTGACAGCGAACAAACCGACTTTGCCTTTGATGAAGATATGACCGCCACAGAGGTTTGTACATTAAGGGCAGACGTCATACTTAAGGCATGAACCAAGTACGGATGGAGCAGAGGAATAAAGTGTTGCTGAATCAGAGATGTAATGCTTATTGAAACATTTAGGAGAATTTCTGTACTTCTGCATGTGACGCATGCAATGCATCTTGATATGCCTATTTTGATCTTTCTTTCATATTTTTAAACACACTTTATATGTATTTGAATGTCTATTCCATTGGCTAGCTTTCTTATTAACAAGCCAAAGTCATGTTGTGAATCCTAGGCTGTTCCACTTATGTTCTCTATATACTATTTCCTAAACCTCACCCCTGTAGTTTCTTCACCTGTCAAGCTTCCATTTTGTTGTGAGAATCTTGTGAAAGGGTTATGAAATATGCCTTTGATAGCTCGCTAAGTACATTCAATACATTTTAAAACCGTTAGATCAGCCTATAATTTCATTTTATCAACAGAAGTTGATGCTCAGCTTCCACACTTATTGGTCTAAACTTTACATTTTTTTACTTAAAAAGGGTTCAAGTCAAAGGTATTTAGAGAAAAGACTGCAAATGTAATGCTATCTCTAGTAACATTGAGCTCTGGTGTAAATTCACACAACATAGCCCCAGAAACATATGCAGTTTAGCTGCTGGTTGACTCCTGGCTTTGAAAGCAACACTCGACTGTAGGTGGTAAACTAATTAGCTGCACAGGCTTAAAGATGGCGGGGTATCGTTACAGCACCTCACGCTTTTGCTTTTGGAAAGCATCCCTGTTATAATACCTCTGTGGAGAAATGCAAAGCTTGACAGGCCTGAAGTGCCTAGTCACGGTTGCTTATGCTACTGGACAGGGTCTTAGCGAATTTCTGTCACAAAATGCTTTACTCTATTGAATCCCACCACCCTTCTTACCCTCTCTTATTTCTCTACTTGCCAATTCTTGTTGCTCACTTTCTCTTTCCCCTGATTCACCCTTCTGTGTTTCCTCTCTTTTAATAACACTCTCTGTCCTCCCCTCTTTGCTGGCTGTCAGTCGGACGCAGATGAGGACTCTGAGATGCCCACTCAGGTACACTGGGCTCGCTTCATGGCCCTGCTCAGTGCATCACTCCATCCCCACCTCCAGATGCACTGAGCCGCTCAGACATCCATCACTTTGTGCCCTCTCTCCACCCGCTGGCTTGCTTGCTGCCCCTTCTGTTGCTCACCATCACACCACACACCAGACTGACCATTCACTCTTGCCTGATTTCACTTCACAGACTGCTGCTGTAAAGCCATTCCAGCTCATTCTCAAATGTTATTGTTTGTAAATGATGGTTTCATGTTTCTTTTCCCATTGCTGAACCCATGAGTCAGATTTCACATTTGTTCAAGGTTTTTTCTCATTTGCTTTAACAGTGAGTTGTGTCATCATATCATTTGTTGGCATATAGTTGAAGACAAAGCTCCCAATATCTCCACAACAACAAGTCTAAATTAACTATACAAAACACCTTTTAACTACAATTCATCTCCCCTCTTTTGTCTTTACAGTATAGTTTCATAAGACGAGTAAAAGGGGAAAACGTATTTATCAAGCATAGTAATCTGATGCTAGAGGTTGGTAAGATGCATGACTGAAATGTGCATGCAGGTACTCTTCCTTTAAATGATCCTAACTGATAACAAATAGGTCTAACATACCAGTAGCTCTGCCAGTGTTGGATTGTCTTCTGGAGTCCCTGTGTGAATAGTTCTAGTACGTTTTTATCTAACAGATTTCTGCTGTGAGCATCCAAATTAACTTTTCTTATAAATAAAGTGACACAAATCAAGCTGCATTAAGTCAGAGTTTGCAGAGGTCTTAACTTCTAATGAGATTTGGGAGTGTTGTGCTTAACTAAACTTGTAAACTAAAGTCTGTGAATCTATGCATGAAATCCTTTATTTTCCTTGGTTTAAGCTGGTCCTAAATGCTCTCTTAGCATTTAAGTACAAGCTGCTTCTCTCTTAGTTACAGCTGCCATGTGAGTGAGCATTTTGCCATAGTGTTGCTGTGCGTACTGTGGACATTAAACGTGAATAATGAAGCTTAAAATGCAATTCATAAAAGTCTGCATTGATTTATCAAGACTTTTTCCGAGCTGCATTTTATGCTTCCCAACGTTTTTATGGTAAATCATTGGTTATTGCAAGCTATCGTTGCGTACATAAAGCATGGCCGTCGTTCCCCTTCGCGCTTCTCCTGGCCTCATCTCCTTGTGTCATGGTTGACCGGTTACTCTAGGACGCCTCGCCTCCGGAAGAGATGGTCAAGCACCAGACCAACATCAGCGAGCTGAAGCGCTCCTTCCTGGAGACGGGGGACACTTCTTCGGGCCTGACCGAATGGGAGAAGAGACTCTCCTCGTCCCCGGCACGCTCACCCAGAGCGGACGAACCCCCGATGATAGTGCCGCTGGAGCCGGAGGACGTAAGCTGCTGAAGCCGACTGAATGACGGCGTGTTTGTGTGTGAAGCATGACATCACCAAGGAGACCTTTACCAAAACAAACACATCCATCCCCAGTGTTTGCATAACGAGTCATAGTGCAGTAAATTCAGTAATCATAACGGGGCGAGAGAGATATATTTTCTACATCAAAATGAGTCTGGTGCAATATATTTTATAGTCCAAATGTCTCTAGTGCATATCAATGAAGCACTTGAGACTTTTATCTGGGGAGTCATTTAAAGTTATTGAGCAAATAAATGTGTCGCTCTGCGACGACCGCCATATGGTTTCTCTCTATTTCTCATCATTAGGAGCTTATTTACATATTTATTTATCTCTTGTTGTCTTGGTTGATGCAGTCATTAATCAATAATAAGATTGTTGTGCTTAGTGACATCATGACATGCTGGAGTTAGGAGCAGTTTTATTAGAATTTCTCCTTGTGTTGTCGAACATAATCTGACGAACTAACGCAGGACAAATGAGCAGAAAATCCTCTGACGACTAATTACTGAAATAACAAGATGCTGGTTTACTGGAAGAGTTTCAGGATCTGGATGTCCATTTGATCATGTGGTCACACTGGACACGGCCTGTATCAATTTGTGTGAACTTATTAATCATTTTTAAATGTCTTCCTCCTTTAGACTCAAGACGAGCTGCCTGCAGGAGAAGAGACAAAAGGGGAGGTGGAACCTAAACTCGCTGAGGTAAACTTCTTCCCTTCTTTGTTTCACATGGAAGAAAACTTGTACATTGTGAATGTGGTGTTGTGTTTTGCCCTCTGTTTGTACCTAGCTCCAGAGGTATCTGGACAATGGCACAGTTTTTGGTATTTTCACTACTTCACATTTATAGTTTTCCCATTTTTGTGCTTAATTCAGCTTTTTCTCATCGGTCTGTATCGCTTTTTAGAATAATTCTAGTCCTAAAAATACACATCTGATATAAATCATATTAATATAACTTTAAAATCAAGAAGAAGACATGTATTTGGTCATAAAGGTTCCAAAATAAATGTAAGTAACACTGTCTTAACTTAATACAAAGACAGTCCATAAAAAGATCAGAGAAACAAGGTTAAACGCTACATCCAAACAGTGCATCTTTGTCCAAGTATTAATGGAGCTCAGTCTGTGTGTGTGTCATCTCTTGATAAATAGTCTCTTGAGCTTACTCTCACTGTCTTGGCCTTTGTGATGCCCTCTGTCTATTAACTTGAACGACCCATGTCCAATAAGCCAAGTGTCTCCTCAGGCGGCAAGATATCTGGTGAAATACGTGGTGGATAGTATGGCGACAGATTTGGCCACTTCCTCAGGGCCTCACGGTCTTAGTGTGTCAACCACGATGGACGACGACGTCTTCTTGGACGGGACCCTCAGGGAGGTGGACGAGAAAACCCCCGACTCTCAGGAGGAGCTGTCGGAGAGGGCGGAGCTGAAGGTCAGCCCCGGAGCTGTCAGACAGGAAGTGTCCCAGGCCATCAGTGACAAGAAAGGGATGCTCATTATTTTGAAAGATGCGGAGGACACAGAGGGCAAAGAGATGAGTCCTGTTGATGAAGAAGAGGAGCTCATCATTCCTGAAGAGGATGAAGCTGAGGAGAATGAAATGCTATCTGCAGCTAAAGAGAAAGAAACCATAAAAGAAGACACTTCTGTAGGTATAGATGCAAAAAATGCAGAAGACAAGATGCAGCGCCTGAGGATCGAGATAAAAACTGAAGACATGACTCAGATTAAAGGTATCGACTCGCCTAAAAAGGCCATGGCATCCTGGATATCTGAGGAGGTGAAGACTGAGGCTTCAGAGGTCATCAGTGTGACAAATGGAGTAAAAGAGATGACTAACGGCATAAACCAGGAAGCAGAAATATTCATCTTCGAACAGGGCCAAACAGAGCAGTCAAAGTCCTTCGAAGAGGTCCAAACGAAGCAGTCAGAGTTCTTCGAAGAGGTCAAAAGGGAGCAGTCAGAGTTCTTCGAAGAGGCCCAAACGGAGCAGTCAAAGTCCTTCGAAGAGGTCCAAACGAAAAGGTCAGAGTTCTTCGAAGAGGTCAAAAGGGAGCAGTCAGAGTTCATCGAAGAGGCCCAAATGGAGCAGTCAAAGTCCTTCGAAGAGGTCCAAGCGAAAAGGTCAGAGTTCTTCGAAGAGGTCAAAAGGGAGCAGTCAGAGTTCTTCGAAGAGGCCCAAACGGAGCAGTCAGAGTTCTTCGAAGAGGCCAGAACAGAGCAGTCAAAGTCCTTCGAAGAGGTCCAAACGAAAAGGTCAGAGTTCTTCGAAGAGGCCCAAACGGAGCAGACAGATTTATTTGAAGAGGCCCAAACAGAGCAGTCAAAGTCCTTCGAAGAGGTCCAAACGAAAAGGTCAGAGTTCTTCGAAGAGACCCAAACGGAGCAGTCAGAGTTCTTCGAAGAGGCCCAAACGGAGCAGACAGATTCATTCGAAGAGGCCCAAAAGGAGCAGTCAAAGTCCGGCCTGATTACCATTTCTGAATCCTCTACTACATCCTTAGCAGTGGTACTGTATAAAACCTAAAAACAACAACTCGGTTTGGCTGCCTCCCTCCATCTCTCCACCACCAACACCTCCCTCAGCCTTCCCCATTGCCTTCCCTCCAGCAGCCGCCAAACCAGTCTAACAACAGTGTAACCAAACGCTCTGCATGGCTAACCTTAACACCCAGCGTTTACTCTCTCGCCAAACTGCCGGTTTCTGTTGCAATCGGGTCCGCTGCTTCTTTTGTTTTGGGTTTGTTTTTGAGTTTGTTGACAGCTAAAAACAGCTCACCTTGCCTCAGCAGCTGGCTCCCGCAGCTGATAAGGAAAGAAATGGGAGCTTTGGCTGGCTCCTGTGTGTTTTCCCACAGTTTTGCTCCGCTGCACCATTTCTTTCTTTCAGCTCTTATCTGTTTGCTGAAAGCAGTGACTTCATAGCTCTTGGCTAAGTGCCATCGCTGCAGCTTTTCCCCACCTCATCTTCCAAAATCCCCCTCTGCCCCTCTAACATGTCAGAAAACACATTGTATGGGTCTACCTGACTTATTTTTCAAAAGCAGATTAGAGGATATTTGCTGGTAAACACCGGTATTCCATACAATCCATAATATTCCCTTTTTCCAACCCTTTATTTCTCCACCCTCGTTCCTTTTGCTCTTTGTCTGGTGTTCACTGTGACTTTTGACTGTCCTCTCTTTTCCTTTCTCTGTTTGTGTCCATCCCTCTGTACCGTCAGTCTACGCTGGGATGGGTTTCCTCCTCTGAAAAGGTGACCCCTCCTCTCTGGTCCTCGCAGATTTTTACACTGCATTGTTTTTTAGTGTAACTGAAACTTGAATTGTCTTTAAATATGTGTGCCGATTCAAATTTTAATGGATTTTTCTTTTGACTTGTTTCATCATGCGTGTCACGATCTGTATCAAGATGCAGAGTATGTAGGTGAAGATGTATAAATTGAGGATGTGCAGTCATGTTTTAATTGGGACATTTGGCAGCATTTTAGTTTAGATTAATCAGAAAATAAACTACACAAATGTGCAATCTAGTTTTTTTTATGTTACAGACAAAATACATTTTCACTTTAACAAAGACATTTCTTTTACTTTGCATGGCTCTCAAAAATAAAAGGATGTTCTATAATTTGAAGAAAATATGGTAATAGATTCTGTAGGTTTGTCTCTTATACATTTTCAGTCTTCAATCTCATTGTGTAAAACACATTTGTGAGAAAATCACAAACCCAGTGAACCCAGTATCTCGAGTTATATACAATCATGCGTATTGTTACATCCCTAATAACCCACTTACCCTTTTCTCTATCAGGTGAGATGTGAAACCTGCCCTGTATACTGAATGGATTTATTTTTGTCACGGTGGAGCAAAAACATAATCTAATGGTTCAATTATCATTCACAGACATCCGCTGAACCGCAGGAGGAGGCGGTCGTTGCCACGGAGACGGAGGCAGCACCAGCAGAGTCGACGGGGCCAACGGTGAATATCCAGACCTCAGAGGCAGAGCAAACTACAGCCGAGGGGGTGGGAGATTATGTAGTTGTGTTGCACGAGGATATTAGTGACTATAGTCTGGAAGATGCACCGGGAAAAAAGGATATTTCAAGCACTGAACAGCTCCAAAAGTGTGCATCTGTGGAGCTGGTAGCAGGAAATCAGACTGAGGCAGCAAATGAAGGGTTAGATGAGAGTGTTTCTGGCAGTAGGGCTTCAACAGAGTCTCCAGAGCCGACCTTAGCAGCAGAAAAGGGAAATGAGGAAGTCTTAGAGGAGGAAGGAGAGGATGGAGGAGTGGAGGAGGAGGCGTTGATGTCAAATCAGGAAAACAATAGATTCAGATTCATTGTGGCTCCTGTCTACATCAGAGATTGCGAAAAAGAAGAGAAACTGACCTTGAAAGAGGACGAACCCGATGAAGGGGAAGCAGCAGAAAGTAGTTTGGAGGCTTTGGAAGAAGAGATAGAAAGTAAAAATGAACGGGAGGGAAAGCACACAGAAGTAGATGGCAAGAGAGTCAAGTTCTCCAATGAAGTGCAGTACTTCGAGGAAGACAAGCTCCCAACAGATGTAGAAAATTGTGTTGAGGAAGTGGATGAAGAGAAGGATGAATGTTCACATGCACAGGAGGAAGAACGAGAGATCTTTCCAGACATCGTGAAAACGCTGTCCTTTGAAAAAGAGAAATTCCACTACGCACAGGCGGACAGCTCAGAAGAGGAAATGGAGGGAACAGAAGAGGAAGAGATGGATGAAAAGAAGGAAGAAATGGAAGAGGAACATGAAGAAGAGCTGAATGTGAAACTGGCAGACGGCTGTGACGATGAAAAGCTTTCAGAAGTAAGAGAAGATACTGTGACGCCAGAAGAAATAGATGAAGCTGAAGTATTGAAGAATCGTGAATCAGAGGAACCAGAGCAGGAGTCCCGCCCACACGACGTGCCTCCGCCAGCCGTGTCCCAGTGGGAGGTAACGCTGCTTCAGCTCCAGCTCAGCCTCCTCCTGTAACTTCACCTCCACCTTCCCCTCCTGCCGGCACAATCTGCAACTAATAATCACAGCAAAAACTCGACCAAAAAGCATGGATATACTTCCTAGTTTGTTCGGGGGACCTGCTAATATGATGTGGTGCTCACTCTTGATCGAAACCTTGTGATTTGCATTCTCCAGCATCCACTCCTTCACTGGGTCAGGGACTAATGCATGACTGCATGCTCGTTTAGAGATGTAAGCCCTTCAATGTTGGCCTTTGGCTTACTTCATTAGCATGCAGCTTTTATTTCTGTCAATTAAATTTCTTGTATAACAGTGTGGGGATATTTTTAGTACAAAGGCGTACAGTGAACACCTACAGCAACACTTTGTGTCAGACATGACGGCTAAATAAGCACAGATGGTTTTGGTGCCGCTCTACCCCCTGTGCATGCATTCATTTGTGCCCGCTTTTTCCCTTTTTGCCCTTTAGATTCTCGATGTCGTCGAGGTGGGAACCAAAGAGGTGCCTGTTGTCCACACAGAGACAAAAACTATCACCTATGAGTCTGCAGAGGTACGGAATTAAAGCTACTGTCATTTGACATTAACTTAATTAAAGAATACTATCTGATTTGCCCTGAAACAATCATTGATTAGTATTAATTGCTTATTCATATAGCGTAAGCATTAAGTTAAAGTCATGTTTGTGTCCTGTTGAATGTATCGTTAGTTCAATATTCACTTTTACTGTTTAATAGAATAGAATAGAAGCATTTATTGTCATTATACAAGTACACCGAGAAGAGTAAAGCTACTCTTTTTAAAGTGCCATCAAAACACTCAGAATAGACGACAAACAACAAAGACACGCAGCATTCATACATACATAAAATAATAACAAAATAAAGTGCAGGAGATAATTCAGTTAGTATAGCATAATGAATATGTTTGTGTGTATAATATTAAAGAGGCCCTATCATGCTCTGTTTTCCCTTTCCTGTAGTGGCTCATATCCCTTAACACGGGCTATTTAATATGCTGATTGTAGTAGATAGTAGTTTGTTTATCTGGAGTATAAATATAAAATGAGTGTTGGTCTTATCAACAGGGTGAAACTAACGGTGACGTAGATCCTGGGGTGTTGCTGAGTGCTCAGACCATCACCTCGGAAACCACCAGCACCACGACAACCACACACATCACAAAGGTCAGAGGTCATCTATTGTCCCTCCTGGTTTCTTCACACTTGAATCCGCAAACACGACTGCAGTGTGTGCTCTTTGAGACACATTGTCAGCCCCCTGAGACGTCCGTACTAAAGTTGTGTTAACTTGTGAAATAACCAGAAATAAACGTCCTTTTATTTCTGATTTTTTTCTCCTACAATCATCGGAAAATATTTTAAAATACCGGCTATAAGTTCTCAAGATCACTCCTACAATGCCTTCCCTTTCTGTCCGAAAGTAAAGAAGCTAAAGGTAGATAGGAAAACCAAAAATATATTCTCATTGTCTAAGCTGCAACCAGTGAGTGTTTGCTTTTAAACTGCTTAACTTTCATCTTTGAATGAATTAAACAAAAGTTACACATTATTTTTTCTGTCAATCAACCATCATTTACACACAACCCTCCTGACATCTTAGCATAAGTCAAGGATTTAGACTTGAAAAGTATAGCATTGTGCTACTTACTTTGTTCAATAAGGCTTAACGATGATATTTGTTTCCATATCTTTTATGTATACATTGATTTTTAAAGTGGTCTTTCTCCTCTCTCTTGTCCAGATGGTGAAAGGAGGAATATCGGAGACGAGAATTGAGAAACGGATCGTCATCACGGGAGACTCAGACATCGACCACGATGAGGTCAGTCAGTTTCCATGACGTCCCTCCTTTATACTTCTGTATCTTTACTGTATTTCTCAGTCAATAAGAGGACTCAAGCAAGAAATATGTTATTAAAATGTCCGTGAGCCCTCAGGACGTTATGTTATACTTTGCGAGCACAGTACAGTACTTACACAGACTGGCTTAGCATGAGATATTTAAAAACATTAACTTGTGATGTGACATTAACAAATACTGAAGTATGAAAAATGTAACTAAAAGTGGCTTCCCTGTTGGCATATTGACTCACAATCAAACATCCCCGCTCCCTCCCTCCCGCCTTCCCCATTTTCTGTCTCCCCCTGGTGACCCCTTCTGGCACTGCACCCCCCCGTATGTAGGCTCTGGCTCAGGCCATAAAGGAGGCTAAAGAACAGCATCCTGACATGTCAGTGACCAAAGTAGTGGTTCATAAAGAGACAGAGATCACGCCAGAGGAGGGGGAGGACTGACCCAGGTAAGAACACTAGGTCCCAGTCCTGGTCCCGGCTCTCCGTTTGTAGTCTGGTCTTTTTCAAGCTGGTCTCCATTCTTGGGCATGCTGCTTTTCCCATTAGCACTTCTTCTCCCTGCTGCAGACAGCCCTGCTCCTGTAGCACTCACAGCTAATGCATCATGCTCTTGTCATCCCAGCTTCACCCCCCCTGCAGGGAAAAGGTCAGCTGATGTGAACACACCGGATATTATAATCTCCACTCTAATGACAAGGCTTAAAACGCTTTACAGCAATGCTCCTGGCAGTCTCATGCAATCTCCTGTAATACGACTGCAACACTCCCCCCTGCTGGAAAGAAACAATGCTTCTTTTTAGAGAGAGCTGCTGTGTGGACAGACCATGTAACATGGATAATTCCCCCCATGTTCCGACAATAGGGTTGTCGCTTTCTAAAACAAACTAACCAAATCATGTAAAACCTGCTTCCCTAAATAAGACCATCTGGGAACTGGAGACGTGTTTACAGTACAGAAAAAAACTAGTAAGGTTGAAAACGATTTACCTGCATGTCGTGCAATATTCTGTAAAAACATTGATCAACATTGTTTTGTTTACATTGTGTCGCCTCACAAACGGCCCCGACAGTGATGAGCGATTAAATACCGGCAGAACCGGATCCTGCTCCTCACAGTCTGCAGACAGACTGTGAGGAGCAGGAGCCGGTTCTGCCGTATCGACTGAAATCTGATCTCGAGTGAACAAAGACAAGCTTTAGTCTTTTTTTCAACTCAGTCCAAACAAGAGAAATCCTATTCCTTACCTGGGCAGCTCCATACATGACCACTTATACCAATAATATGAGCAGAATGAATCTGAGAAATGTTCATGCATGAGCTGAATCCCTGTCATGTTAAAACTGTCTCTTTAGGACACTTGTGTTTCAAACTATTTGTGACATATGGCTCTTTCAGTTGCATTCTTCCTTTCTGTGGTGGGGGGATGAATAGGTCAGCAGTCCTTCTGCCTGTGTTACTGAGAACTTCACAAATGCAGCCATTTGTGTTTCAACTTGCCCGCTGGCAGTGCAGTGAGGATTATTTCAGGTGTGGAGCTGCGTGAGGGAACCTCTCATTCCATGGCACCACAGCATGTCGTTAAACCCTCGTCTCCTTTTCTCTGGAAACTGGGTTTGTCCAGTTTATTCTAATTCACCTTTTTGGCTCTGAAGCTTGTTATTTCATTCGCTCTTAATTTAAAAGATCCCAAGGCGCAGGGTTTGGGATGAAGGGCTTGCATGTGTGTACTTGTGTGACTCACCACATGGGAATGCTTGGCTTTGTTGCTGCGGCCTTGCTCTCAGTCGTGTCTGATTTCTGTCAGAACTCCTTTTTCTACCACTATTAACAGGATGCTGAATGTGTTTTTCTGTTCTTTTGGATGCTTGTCCACCGTAGATACACACACTGTGTTGGGGATCAACGGTATCAGAAACAACATTTAAGTAGTGTAGTCAAGAGTAAACATTTAAATCAAACGATTTCTTGCTTTGAGAACAAACAGGCAGCGAGGTGCTGACCTGCGTAAGCTCCAAGTCCTTCAAAATGAAAGCACGTCTTCAGCATACCAAGCTTTATTAACCAAACATTTCAAGCCATCTTCCCTTACTGATCACTCATGATAATAATTAATCTGCAGAAATACTATATTTATGGAACAACATCCACAACATCCCTGTTTCAAAAATACAGTTCAAAAAATAATGATATAACTACAAAACATATAAGATACCAGCTAAGAGGTGTCGTTAGTTTACTGAATAACACAATGATACTCAAGTAATGCGTAATGAGGGCTTTACAGTGGGTTCGAAAGCTGCACAGTCAATCACATCTATACGTTTAATATCCGTTTTGAAATACATGGCAACACATGGATTCTTTTGCCACATGATTCAGTATATCCCTTGCATCGCATAACATTTATGAATAACCCTAACTAATCTCAAAGTCTATATAACTTAACACATCCATCAGATGAACTACATTTCCAATTGTTTAAAATAAAAGAATAATTATATTTTGCATAAAGTGCTGACATTTAGAATCCCTCCATGTTGAGGAGCAAATTCTCCAAATCTTTTTATTTTATGAAGACAATATATGAGATTCATTGGGGTTTTTAAAGCATGGTTTATTAGTACTATTACATTTCAAAGCGGATAGTAGGAGATAAGAGAATGATGCTGTAGTCCTCGGCTGTGACTCGTTTTTGCAGTCCTGCTTTAAATTGGCAGTAGAATAGTAGACCCACTGGGAGCATAGCTATTTAGTTTGTTAGTTTCAACCTTACCCTAAGCCTGTGTGTATCTATGTTGTGTGTGCATTTCTGTGACTTTGTAGTCCCTCTGTGCATCTGTTTATGGTGGTAACATTGCCATAAACATTTATCAGGGTCTTTTCCAGTCTTTGGCAGCTTGCACTGTGGCTGAAGGGTCATCTGTGATCAAATATTCATGATGTACTGACTGCTGTTTCTCTGTTCTTCCAGGAGTAACACTGAGGGCTGTTCTCTGTTCAACCTCCCAGAATCCACCTCCAACATAATACTCCGAGACTCTCAGAAGACTAGAACGGTTCCTACTCTCCGAATGCTGCAGCTCTCCGCTAGTCGCAACCATCACCTGCAAAATACATGAATGCATCTTGCATGAGAAGGACGCAACGTTGCATTATCAAACAAACGGCAAGATTATACTGAAAGCCGTCCGATTTAAAAAAAATGGTTCTCGATCCGCCTGCACGCCGAATCCCTGTGTGCGCGGCAAGCAAACGGTTTGCTTTCACTGCCTTATGACTTTGATGCATTTTTATGATTATTGAGAATAATTATTGTAGCGACGTTTTATTTATGAAATAAAGCCATCACTCCAGAAATCGCTGTAGGCTGTATACGTTAGGGAGCATACACTATTTAACCTTGCTGTAGAAGTGCCAAGTTCATTTGCCAGCAAGCATCGCCTCACTCACTCCAACAACATGATGATTTTCAGGTTTGCCACTACAGAAATCACTACGGCCCGGTTCTGTACATATCAAAGCTTTCCTAGGAGAATAGCAAATTATCTTTCACGGTTGATTTTTCTCACGTCTACTTGAATTGCATTTTCCTTTTTTAAAGATAATTTCAGCATTTTAATTGTTTTCTCATCGATTGATTCCACCTAAAGTAGGGTCTGTTTTGGCAAACTCCAAGGAATCAATATTTCTGTGAAAGAAATATGTTGTAATGTGCCTGCACGGGCGTTGAATGTTCACCAGGGTCGATGATCGGCTGCCACGCAAGTCCCAGGTTTGTGTGACTGGGAGGAAAAGGGCTCAGACTGCCGAGCGCTGCCCAAATTAGAAGCAAAGCCAAGAGAGATCTGTAACCCCCCCGCCCACCTCCCACCTCGAATATGTCAACTTTACGCCTCCCTCATCTGTCCAACTGTATCTGAATAACCGAGTTTTGTTCCTGTACAGCCATGTGTTCCTCAAAGTGGTGAAATAAAAGTGGCAAATGCATTTGTTTTTAATTTGCCGTGTCCTTCTCAAATAATAAAATGTTTACCACAGTACCGAAACTGTTGTCACCGTTGGACCCATTGATTGAGTATTGATACGTTTTTAAGAGTCAGTTAGTTTTGAGGGATAATTGCTAATTTCACTAACCAGTTGTGACCTTTTTTAATAAGCCACTTGAAATACCATGGATTCATATTATGTTCATTTACAAATGATGATTTAAAAAGCAATGATATGGGGCACTGAGTCATTTTAAAGTAGTCTATTTTGTTCATATTTGAATCAACTCCAAATAAGCTCAAATCTATGCAATAACCTAACTGTAGGAGCATGAGCAGTTTTCCTATCCTCAGGCACTGAAATAACCTGATGTACAACATGTGATTATTATAATCTATAAACTCAGACATCATTTTAAAAATAAATCATGATATTAATGGAAGGGGGTTGAATTAAAAAATTGCAGTCCGTCTATTATTCATTAAACGAAATGCTCGGATCGCTTAATTGTTCTGTTTGAAGAAGCGCCCTCGGGTAATTAAGACAGGATTGTTACAGCTATAGGTAATTGTGTTGAAGGCACGCGGGCTGCAGAGCTCCGCCTGCTGTGTACGTGCGTGTGTGCCCGCGAGGATCAAAGAGCTGAACACAGGAAGAGCTCTCACTCTGTTTCTGTTGCTGGGTAAGATAATGATCAATGCAAATATCAGAATCAGAGGTTTGCACATGAAAGGAATTTGTCTTGGTGATTTAGTGCATACAGATAAATACAAAAGTTGAGCGGTATAATGTAAAATAAAATAATGATAGAAAATGCGAAAAATACAACCGATGCTTTGATATAAATGCTTTGTATATCGGAAGTGCTCTACAGGATTGAGCAGGAATGTACTTTATTGACCAAAGATGTGCACAAGTGAGTCCATAGGTTAAAAAGATAATGGTACATGTTAGATAGTAAAGATGTTCATTAAGATGTGGATCAAGAAAAAAGTCAGAACAAAATTAATATCAGTCATCTTTATTTAATTTGACGAACCTATTTCCAAAAACTGAGTATAAGAGGACTTACTGTATTTTTGTTGATAATTTAAGCACATTTAGGGTATGTGCATTAGAGATTAAACCACCAATAGATCAAATGCAAATCTAAAATAGTTAATTAGGTATTTTGTCAGTAATATGCATTTATTATTTGTTGCAAGACAAGCAGTAACAACATCTTTAAATTACATTTAAGAAATGTTTTGCAGATAGGATATAAAAAAAAGGGGAAATTAGTCTCATCACTTTGAAATCTTTCTAATGAGATTATGAAAAGTTTGTTGTTTACTATTACACCTTCCAATTTCAATTTATTTAAGTCTTTATGAAAGGCTAAATCAAAATGTGCAATCATAAAATAATATGAATCACACTTTGTTCTTCAGTCAAGTACATTTGCTGTCAACAACTGAAATAAAACGTTTTAATTTATTTGTGATTTACTTAATGGGTTATATTTAGATAAAATAGTGACAGACCATTTTATATTTGGTTTGATGCAGAATGTCATCTTGCAATTTCTTTCTTTATCTAAATAGTTATCACCGTAATAAACCGTGTTTAATTTCATCTTACTGTACAATATTACATTCTGTTCTTGTATAAATCATATTCGATGTACGTGTATACAGACTTCTTCTTCCTTTTTTTGTGTTGTTGTTTCAATCTTATATTACTATTTTGCATTGTTGGAGGAGATCGGGACATAATATTTCCATCGCCGTTTCTACACTGTAGCTTGTGTGCATTTCATATGACACTTAAACCTTTGAATATAATTTAATTTGTTTTGATCAAATTAAGCATCCTGTGAGTAACTCATCCTCTCGTGAATAGAAGATCTCGTCGGAGTTCTCGCTCCGGTGCGGCAGGTGGCGGCAGAGCGACGCGGCTCTTCCTGTGCAGCCCTACAGTCACAACAAGAGGAGGAAGAGGAAAAACGACAGCTCTGGATCGTCGTCGACTGCCTTGCGTGACAACACAGGGATCGCGTTCAGGGCTTTCGGGTATTAACATTTCCTATTTTCTTCTTTGTGGCTTTGGACGACTCAGGAAAACCACACGGCGCGTTTTCGTTACGCCGTTTTGTTCGCCTGTGTTCGCCGCCGTCCGTGTTTTCCGCTTGTTTGCGAACTGCTTTTAAAGAAACATGCCAATGGAGGCTTGCTGCTGACCAAAATGGCTGGGCGCAGTGAAATGTGAAATATTCCTGCTAAGGTTATCCATTCTGCACGCGACGCGACTGTCACGCGATCCGAGCGGCTAAAACGCGTTACTGAAGTTAAGCAAAGTGCGTCTGTTTGTTTCTGTTGCCGTGTATATGTTTTATTAGCGTAACTGCGGCTTTTACTGCTATCGGGCCTCTCGTGTTTTTTCCAGATATTTTCTGCATGATTGATTTAGCTACTTTTGTTTACGCTCTGCCTTTTTTTTTTACGATTTGCAAAAAGAAAAATGCATCATTGTTTGCAAGTAACTATTATAATTGTGAGTAAATGTTTGCTTATCTAGCCAACCTGTATGTATTATCATAAGAAGCATGCAAACAGAGCTCCACCCCTCAGCTGTGCGCGGTGTATGCATGCCGCTTCATTGTGCAAGGCAAACATATTTGACTTTATTCTGTTTTTCTTTCACAGGTTGCTCCAGTTTGAATTGCAACATGTCTGATTTAATGAGATATATCGACTATGACCACAAAGCCACCTTCCTGAAGATGCTCAACCAGCAGAGGATGGAAGGTGAGCACTGTGATGTGGTGGTGGTGGTGGAAAACATAGAGTTCAGGGCTCACCGCTGTGTCTTGGCAGCCTGCAGCAACTACTTCAAAAAGCTCTTCAAGAAGCAGACCGAAGAGGACAACTCCATCGTGGAGTTAGACTTCATCCGCTCTGACATCTTTGAAGAGGTGCTCAATTACATGTACACAGCCAGGCTGGCAGTGAGGAAGAAGGACATCAACATGATGATGTCATCCGGCCAGATCCTGGGCATCAACTTCCTGGATAACCTGTGCACCCAGAAGCGTGAGCTGACCAACATGAAGACCCGGGAGAACCAGGCTCCTGGGGACCACGGGCTGCGAGCCCAGGACGCCATCCTGAAGGAGCTGGCCATGGAGGAGGTGAGGAAGAACAGCTTCTACGACCAGGGGATGGATGGGATGAGCGCAGGGGGCTCGCACGTGTCTCAGCCGCACAACTACAACGCCAACCTGAGCAAAGACCCTCACAGCCACGGCTGGGGCTCCTCTTCCTCCAGCGACATGAAGCTGGAGTACCTGCTCTACGGGCACCGCGACCACGGCACCTGCCAGACCACGGGGGCCAAGCCCATCGACCACAACGCCAAAAAGGAGAGGCTTCTCACGGCCAACCGGCCCTACGCCTGCGAGCACTGCCCCAAAGCCTTCACTACCGCCGCCCACCTCAAAGAGCACCTGAAGATCCACTCCGGCTTCAAGCCTCACCGCTGCGTTGTGTGCGGCAAGGCCTTCATCAGGGGCCCCGACCTCAAGAGGCACGAGAGGGTCCACAGCAACGAGAGGCCCTTTGCGTGCCAAATGTGCGAAAAGGCCTTCAAGCACAAATCTCACCTGAAAGACCACGAAAGGCAGCATCGGGGCGAGCGGCCGTTCAACTGCGGCTCGTGTGAAAAGGCCTTCATCAAAGCGTCTGACTTGAAGCGCCACTGGAACACGATGCACAGCGGAAACCCCCGCAGACAGATGTCCCAGTCCCCCGCCACATCAGGCCAGGCAGAGGCCACCGACCAGAGAGACTGGAAATTGGAGACCGGGCCACACTCGCACAACTCGGGGGACTGTTGAGCCTGAAAACACCAAAACACACTCATACTGACATACAGATGCACACACACCCTTAGAAACATGTACACACACTGACAAAACCACAACCCTGTGACAGGCTGAGGGCCTGGCGTCACATGGACAGTGATCGGAGTGAGTAACATGAGATCATAGCATGTTCATAAGACTGTGGGGCTGTATTATTATTATTATTATTATTATTCAAAAGAGTTATGTCTATAACGATGTTTTCTTTCCACCTGTAAAAACATGTAAATGTTTAGTTCACTCTACTATACATATATTTTTCACAAAGCATCGTTGCTATCTAGACTTTGGGGGGGGTCCAGTGTTTCCCCTAGGTTTACTGCTTTGGGGGGGTGCTGCCTGAGGGGGGGGGGGGGGGGGAAGAGAGGAGCTGTGGATTATTGTTATTGATTAGTGCATCAGTGTTTCTAAGGGTCAAAAACACTAAACTCACAACTTAAAATGAAAGCGTTTAGTTTATTTAATAAAAGAGCACATGTTCAATGTGAAAAGTGATAGTAGATATAGTTTAGTTGCAATTTGGTGCTATATATATATATATATATATTATAATTCTTTTTTTTTTTTTAAACACCTTTAATTTCAGGGGGGATGCGGGGCTCCGTTGGCGGGGCGCAGCGCCCCTCCAAGACAATGGTAGGGGAAACACTGGGGTCTCATAACATTATTCTCTTTTACTTTTAATGGGATATGTAACATTTAAATGTTTGTTTAACCTTTACTGGATTTTATGGAGAGAAAAGGATTGCGGGGGGGGGGGGGGGGGAGTTTATTCTGGATAACATTTGTTGCATTGAGTATATTCATGTGGATGTTTTTAAATGGATGTGTTTAGTTGTATTGATTGATATTACACTGTAAGAGTAAGAGTCACCATTTTGCATTTGATGCAGATGATACCAAAGTCTTGGGCACTAGAGGGTGGTCTCTAAAGGCTGTCCTGCCCAAGCTGCCGGCCAACTAGATTTACTGTTATACAGTATAACTGTCATCCAGCTATCAACTGTTAATGATAGATGTCTGTATATACTGTAGCTTAGTTTGTTGCACAATTAGAGTACACAATATTGAATATGCACATATAACATTGTCCTACTCCTACACTTTGACAATAAACACCATTTGCTGTGTTTTATTGTTTTTGCAAAGTTTGGTTTTTGTTGAAGAGAGCTCATTGAGCCGGATGTGTTCCCTGCAGACTCACCTTTTATCAACCATAGTATCTCTGCCACAACCTGTTAACACGGGGAAACTTCTCCTTTCTTAACCTTTTCCATTATGACTCAAATGAAGAAATATACAAAAGGAGCAAACGTTGCCTCTATTAATGGTTTGGTCTATAAAAGATTGTGTTTTGTGCCGAAAACATGTGTTCAAAGATATCAATGTCTCCTGCAGCTGCCACTTTTGGTTAGATGGGTCAAATGTTGAACTGGGAGGTTTGCTTAAAACTTAATTTCCCACCTTAGCAATACTGTCAATGCAAAACACATTTTTAACCTTCTGGATTTAAAAGGTTTAATTAAAGTTCCATACTGATCTTTGAGCAGTCCAGACAGGTGCGTGCAGCAACAGACTGTTTGTACGTCAAAGTGTTTGGAAAGTGAAATAGGGAAGTTATTAGAGACATGCTGCACGTAAAGGTTTCATGTTTGGTTTAGTTTTGTCCACACCATAAGGGCATAACAAAAATATGTTGGGAACATCATATAAAAACCCGGGCTGTGGTTTATGATCATTTCCATTATCGATCTTGATTACATGTTTGGTGTTTAAATTGTCCACCACAGTGTCCAAAACATACATCGTTAACTGTTTCCTTTTGCTTAACCAAGTCAGAAAGGTGTTTGACAAAGACGTTTATCCAAATAGTTTTAAATCAATGTTATATCCATTTACTTAATTGTTGCACCTCTAATAATAACGGATTTATAAAAATTAAAGTTGTACATTGATGACTGATTTGTTACCTTTCTTTGTGTTATGGGATGTTACACTAAATCTCTGAAGGGTTAGGACTGTTATTTTGACAAAACCATACATTTGAAGTCTTTGATTTTGTGCGTTTTTCATCATTAGATCATAAATGTTATAGTGAAAATGATAGTTGCAGCTCTGCTTTGAATAATGAATCTTTACTTCTAGTTAAAACCTTCTTCCTCTCCAGTGAAGCAGTTCCGCAGGCTTTGGTTTGTTTATTAGCCTGGACTGTGCAAACAAGTCACATCTGCTGCCCAGCACCCCCCACCTCACTAAACCAGGAAGTCCACAGCACCTTTGGGTTTATTCAGCTCTGTTTAAGCTCTTTACTTCGACTCCAACGTGAAAATAACCTCTCAGTGACCCCAGCGTTTCATGAGGGTGAAAACACTTTGCACGTGAGTTACAGCCAGCAGACACACACACCCAACATGGCTGTGTTATTCCGTCAAAATAAAACTTCTCATACTCTGCATGCGACACTAGATGGTGCCCTGTTCATAGTGATTGACCTGTTGCTGCCCAATTTGACCTGCTGATGTTGACCGACCAGGGCTAGAAGAATACACACACTGACGGCTCATAAGAGTAACCTGGGTTTATTAAAAGAAGCAAGCATCACTGGAAAAAGCACATATGGTGGCTCTGTAAAATGTATGCGCTCTCACACCTCAGTGTTTTCCATATATTTACATACATCTGACTCCGGTGGTTGGAGCGGGGCCAGTGAAGAATTGGGGCTTCTTAGCCTCTCTGTTTGCATTGACAGGCATACAGAGTTTTTGTACTCGGTTCCTGAGAGATTGACCACACAGTCTGGAGGGGGGGGGGTCCTCACAGGAGGCCCTGTATGCTGCATGTATGTAAGATTGATCTATTCTTAACTGTCAACAGAGGAAGGGTTTGATCGTCTGTAATTTGGGGTGAAACATTTTTGTGGAAAACTGACGTCAGTGTCTGATGGAAAAGGAGGGCCTCCCCTCACTGATGTCAGATGCCTGAGATCTGTTTTCTGCATTTCCTGGCACTGCTCTGTGTGTGAGAGTGCATTAAAGCCGGTGAATGATGCAGGATATGGTTTTTTATCTCTTTGTTAGACTGATTGGGGCTGGGTGTGTGTGCATGGGTGTCGTGACTGCCTGTGTGTGTACACTATTTGTTGAGAGGTTTGACATGTAATGTGTGCATGAATTATATTTGTGTGTGTGTGTGTGTGTGTGTGTGTGTGTGTGTGTGTGTGTGTGTGTGTGTGTGTGTGTGTGTGTGTGTGTGTGTGTGTGTGTGTGTGTGTGTGTGTGTGTGTGTGTGTGTGTGTGTGTGTGCGCGCCAAGGGATTTGAGAAGGCTTATTGTGTGTTTGCAAGTGTGTGCTGGAGCATGTGGTTAAGAGCATTTATATGTGTGTGCACGCATGTGTGCGTGTGTATCCATGTGCAATGACTGTGGGGGTAGGTATGGTGGAGAGAGTGAGAGTGTGCATTCATGTGTATGTGCCAGGCATCGGAGAGTGTTTATATGTGTGTGTGTGTGTGTGTGTACTATATGCATCTATAATGAGTTCTGTGTGTGCACGCACATCCATGAGTGAGTGACAGGCAGCGAGGGTGAGTGCATTCATGCATGAGCCTCTCTGCGTGTACTCATCCGTGCCTGTGCGTGAGGATTGTGAATCAGTATGGAGGAGTGTGTGTGTGTGTGTGTGTGTGTGTGTGTGTGTGTGTGTGTGTGTGTGTGTGTGTGTGTGTGTGTGTGTGTGTGTAAAAGTCTGTATTTGTTTTTATGTATGCATGAGCTTGCACGCATGCTTGTGCATGCAAATGCACACATCATCACTATTTAGAGAATTTACGTGTCAGCAGGCTGAGTTCTATAATGCAGGTAGTCACGTGAATTAATTTCTCTTTTTGAATGTGTGTGTGTGTGTGTGTGTGTGTGTGTGTGTGTGTGTGTGTGTGTGTGTGTGTGTGTGTGTGTGTGTGTGTGTGTGTGTGTGTGTGTGTGTGTGTGGTAGGTATACATTACCATTGTGGGGGCTGTGCATTCAAATTCATGTCTGCATAACTTTATGTGGCTTTTTGTGTGTGTTTATTCCCTTTTCAGCTTTGCTGTGTGTGTGTGTGTGTGTGTGTGTGTGTGTGTGTGTGTGTGTGTGTGTGTGTGTGTGTGTGTGTGTGTGTGTGTGTGTGTGTGTGTGTGTGTGTGTGTGTGTGTGTGTGTGTGTGTGTGTGAACACCCGGTTTCCATTACCCCGGCCGGCGTGGTTCCCTCAGCCAGACCACAAACCTCCTGTCTCCACTCTGGCTCCACCCAGCGCTGCCACAGGCTTCCCAGAAAAGAACAGCGTCTAATTAAAAAACTTTAATTACATTCATCTCATCTCTCGCTAACACACACACACACTCGGGGAGAATAAAACAACTGTATACAAACAATTCCATGTGATAAATGGGCGTGAAAGGCAAAGCCAGCAGTTTTTTCCCCATGCGGAATAGCTTTTAATCAGAGCTGCTGACATTCATGAGCCATAGCGTCTCCTGTGATGTGTCCTCCACTTGAGCACCATCTGGAATTCCTTTAGTCATAAGGACGTCATGCTCATGGGGTCTTTCTGTCCTCCAGTGTCTTTTGCTGAGACATTTTATATTCTTAATCAGATCTCCAAAGCATTTTAAGCCTAAAAACATCATCTTACATCTGCAGTTACTATACAAACACACTATTAATCTTTACAAGGCAACACTTAGAGCATGATAAAAGTGTAAAGTAACTCGATTAATAGCTCATCTTCAGAGCATCTGAGAGGAATGTGTCCCGGAGGTTTCACTCATCACCTTGAACACAGGAGCTCCTATCTGACCAGCTTCCTCCGTTCCCATCAGACCACAGAGGAGCAGGTTTATTAACTGTGACCTGGTGTGTCTTCAGACAAGGTGCGTCTTTGTTGATCTGCATGAAGCTGACCTGCAGACTGGGAGCAGGTTATCAGAGCATCTGAGAGAGGCTGCAGATGTTCCAGCTGAGAGATAACCATCGCTTCACTCCTCACCCTTTTTCCTACGTCCCCCTTTTCTACTCTTTTATGTCTATGGTCTACTTTTCCCACCTGCCCTGTTTCCTCTACATCCTTTCCTTGTTCCTCATCTCTCCGTTCCTTTCCCCTAATCCTTTTTTCGTCAATCCTCTCCAACTCTTTCTTTCCGCTTTCCTTTGCTCTCCTCTTATTCATTTTCTCCACTTCCTTATTTCCTCCTTTACCCACCATCCCCCACTATGTTTTCCACTCCACAGCCTTCTCCCCATCCTCCCTATTCTCGTCTCCTCCCTCCCTACTCCTTCCTCTCTTATTTTCATACTACTGCCTACTCTTCTCTCCTTTTCCTCTTACCATTTCCTGCCTTTCCTTTCTGTTGCTTTCCTTTCCTATCCTCTCATTCTTCCCCTACTGCCCCTCTCGTTTCCATTACTATCCCCTTCTCTCCTCTTTACCCATCACATCCTGCAGAGCCTCCTTCCATCCCTTCTTCTTTTACCCTCTTCTTAATTTTTCATCTTCTCCTTTCATTGCTGCCCTCTCTTCTCTCCTCCACAGATAACAACTGTCTTTGGTAAAACACAGTACCCTCTTTCTCCTCCTTCCCCTCCTTCCTCCTCTGCTGTTATCAGCTTCAGTCATGGAGGTCTCCCTCTAATGAAATTCCCCCGGTGATCACACTGTCGGATCTAAAAGCAGCGTTTGTTTCGACACCACATCTGGGGAGTAGCTGAGGCATGGAAAAGGAATAGCAGCTGTAATCTGATTAAAAAAAATGTCTGTTATCTGCTTCGACCTGGAATCTGTTACGCAAATGACAAGGCTTTTTTAGATTCATCTTTTTAAAACTCAGTGTTAAACCCTGCGGAGGTCAATTGAGTTCCAGCAATTAGCTGGTGTTTAACATGTCAAATCCTACTTGAATAACTTATTTGACATTTTAAGTAATTTAAAGAAGTTAAAATGCAAAACATAAAAATTCCTCTGCAGATTTGATTCCTGGTATTTTGTGATGAAACGTTTTTTCATAGAAAGTATAACAAGGGGACCTTGTACTGATGACCTTCAGATATCTTACTACAGCTGTGTCTTTAATCGTACATAGATGTGGCTTTTTGTTAAATGTATTCAGTGCATTGGCTTTTTAAACCTCATTTTCTGGCTTTTCTGTAATGTAAAATGCAATGTGGATTGTTATTAAATAATGGGGATTGCCCATCAAACAAACACTGATGGGACAGGTAATTATTCATCAGGTGATCTGTGAAGGAAGTACAGATTTTGAAATGCTTTCATATGTTTTAGAATGGTGTTAAGTTGCTGGACATGGCTGGGGTTCACTGTGTCATTAAGAGATGCAACCATTTTTTGATATATATATTTCCATATTTAGGCAGTTAAATCTGAAATATGATGGACAACAGAAAATAACATCACATTATTAATGACATGTTCTCTTTATTTATTCAGATAAGTCTTTCACCTGCCTGTATATTTACCAAACTCACCCTAACACATGATTAAAGGGTATGTTGACTGATGTAATTGGATTCTCTTTTCAGACTTCGTCTTTCAACAGTGTTGTAACCATCATATTATATCAAGATTATTGTCAGTTCAAAATTCACTGGGTTCCTCCTAAAAACTTATATTAAAAAACAATGCAGTTTAGGGATTTTAAATTTAAATCAAAATGAATCCAATGCAAATCCTATTTAACTTCCCAACTACTTTTCCAAAATTATTATCACATGTTGAATAGACATCCTAAAGCAGGTGGCAGAAATCAATACATTAATTTAAAGTGCAGAATGAATCACCATGAAGCATTATCCCAATCGACTTTACAATAAAAAAAAAGAAAATCTATCACAAAGAAGAGAGCTAGATGGTAAAATAATAAACTAATTATTAGGAAAATACACATTTCTCTTAGCCTTGAGGGTTCTTTTCCAAAGAAAATAAAGCTGTCAAAAGTATTTCCACTTAAACATAGAAGGAATCAATGATGAATCCCCGGTGGAGCGTTTAACTCGGCACATAAACACAGAGTTTAAAGCGTGATGGGCTCTGAGTGATCGGCCCCCCGACCTCACACTGTAGTCAGTTATGAAAGATTCCTGTGCTCTGCGTAGACAGCCTTGATTTACTTGCATGCCATAAGAAATGATACAAATTGCATTTCACTGAAGCTTCTTGGAAGAGTCAGATACATTTCTAAATGTAATCGTCTCCAGACTCGGGTTAAAGACGGCCCACTTTCTTGTCTTCTCCCACCTCTCACATCCTGAGGGTCGCACTTTTTGAAGAGAACTCTCTCTACTAACACCTCTACTTGTGTTTCAGATGTGTGTCTTCATGTTGGCAGGGCACAACTCGACAATATTATCATAAAGGGCCTGTCAAAGCAGAGAGAGGTGAAGCAAACATCTCATTTAGCTGCATGATAATAAGGGAATCTGTGGTTGAGGAACACAGAACCATAGCTGTGTTGAAACGTTCCTGTACGTGAGCCTCCCTGGGCTTTTTCCTCAGCAGGTGTTTATAGAAGTACTCGGATCTTTAATTAGATAAAAGTAGTAAGTCCACAGTATAGAGATACTCTGTTACAAGTTAAAGTTCTGCATACAAAATCTTACTTAAAGAGGTCATATTATGCTAATTTTCACGTTCATTTGTGTATTTAGTGCCTCTACTGTGACATGTTTCCATGCGTTAATGTTCAAAAAGCTCTTTATTTTTCTCATACTGCCTGTGCTGCAGCAACTATTTTCACCCTCTGTCTGAAACCAGAGCTCAGTCTGCTCTGATTGGTTAGCTGACCAGCTCTGTTGTGTTCATGTCAACCACTTAGAGATGTCCCGCCCCTTAGCCTATCACGTACAATGTGTTGGAGCGCTAACCAATAAAAACACTACATAGACGTTACATGTCACTGAATATGAGCATGAGTATGATTATCAGTTAGCGTTTTTTAAAACAATATCCCAAGTTCACTCTTGTGTTGGTGTGAGCTTTGAACGCTTGTCTTTTTGCATTGTAATATTTTCTGGGGCGGTTTTGGTGGTCCTTCTTCATTTTCCCCCTAGACTCTGCAGTGCTTCTCTAGTGTGGTCCACGGACCACTGGTGGTCCGTGAGCGCCCCCTAGTGGTACGTGAGTATATTGGTAACATTTCACATTTGAAAAATTAATTAATTAAAGTTTTCCGCCCTCTCGCGGGAATATCTCCACAATGGAGCGAGCTTAAGTTTCACTTTCGTTTGCATGATATAGCCCAGCGCATCACCTTCATCACACATGTTGCCACTTGTTTGTACCATTTTCAGGCGATTTGTAATCTGTTCTAGAAAAACGATGTGTTTTTGGACATTTGTGGAGTTAGGTGGTCCGCGAGTTTTTTTTATTGGTTAAGTGGTCCTTGGTATGAAAAAGTTTGAGAAACACTGCCCTAGAGAGTCTGCGGACAGCATTGCTGCAAATGTCTGGATCATCTCAGGTAAAAAGAAAACGCCATTTTGATTTTATTTGAGTACATTTCCGATCTAATAACACAAAATAATACTGACTACCTTTTCATTAGTGAAATAAAGGAAGAAGAGAAAAGTTGACTGGTTTTAATTTGTTCACAAAAGAAACGAAGACAACATGTCCAAACGTATAGACACTTTTAAAATATATTAACAGATAGACAAGACTCTCCCAATGTTTTTTTCATTTGTCTTATTTGTAATTGATATTAATTGTGGTGAAGCCAAGGATTTCCAACATAACCCTTTTTTACCTAGCCTCACCTAACCATGACCCTCAACCAACAAACAAAAGCTCTCGAGGAGAAGACACAATTTGATAACTGTAATTCAAACTCAATTTTAGAAACTTAACAGCGTTAGACACAAATTACTTTTTGTATTGGATGATTTCTCTTCTATGTAACCTAACAGGGAAGCCTCTGTGAAAAAAGGTACAAAAACGGTTCAAAGTTGAACTTAAAAAGCTTTTTTTGGCCACTTCAGGGCAGCTGAACCGATAAAAACACAGTAGCTGTCATGTACAGTAAGCTTTTTTTCTAAGAGAATTGCTACGGTGAAGGCTTTTGGCAAGCAGTCGGCAACTTTAGACATTGTACGTGATAGGCTAAGGGGCGGGACATCTCTACGCTGTTGACCAATCACAACACAGCCAGCCAGCTATCCAATCAGAGCAGACTGGGCTCTGGTTTCAGACAGAGGGTTAAAAGAGGTGCTGCAGCACCAAAGTGTGGGGCGCGCCCCACTGGTGGGGCGCTGATATGTGATAGGTGGGTCGCGAATGGACGCGATGAACGGGAGATTTATTTATTTATTTATTTTTTAATACATTTTTTTGACCTCAGGCCGGAATCGAACCTGGGTCCTCGCGAGCGGTAGTGGACTGTTACAGCCGGAGACTCGCAACAGCGGTGGATTTTCACAGCGCCGGAGCCGCCGCTGGAGCCGCCGCTGGAGGAGCCGCCGCTGGAGCCGCCGCTGGAGGAGCCTCGCAACGGCGGGTGTTTGCGGCGGCGGGTGCGGTACCGGCGCAGCGGCGCTGTGAAAGTCCATGGCCCACCTATGCCAGAGCCAGCGGCCCACCGAAGGCAGCAGCCCACCAACGGCAGCGGCCCACCGGGAAAAGTCCCGAATTTCCCGATGGCCAATCCGAGCCTGCTCACACACACACAACTGAAACCAAAATACAGACATATGTAAACATCTCTCATACACACATGTGAAATGCTCTCACACACACACACACACACACACACACACACACACACACACACACACACACACAACAGCGTTGCAGTCGGGAAGAAAAGCAATGTGGAGTGGCATCTCACCACTTCATAAGGAGTTTAACCGTGACACTTTTCGAAATCCCGTTTGTGTCCCCCCACTTTACAAATAGGCCTATGTTTATTATTATTTTTTAACGCAAGCCGTCATCGCCACGGAGGAGCACACAGCCTGTGAGCGAGCGAGACAGAGAGAGAGAGCGAGAGAGCTAGAGAGAGCACACCTTTATCTATTTAATATAGCCTAGTTGTAAAAAATAAAGTAAGAAATCATTCCAATGGGTACTATAGGACAGTAAAAAAAAGAAAACAGTTTAAAAGGGGAGTGATTAGTAAAATATGCATAAATAAAAAGAAAGAATGCTAACTAGGTAACATAAGATAAGAATAAACAAGTTTAAATGTTTGTTATTGGTTGTGATCATATTCTAAATATGTTTGGATCATTGAAAAGGATACAGCTCCCTTTCATCTGAGTGTTGAGAGCTGTATCCAGAAATTCATTTTGTGCTCAAAGTGCACCAGATTGATGCATTTAACTTCAACATTTTAAAAAAATCTTCCCGGGGTGCATGCCCTAGAGGATGTGAGGTCCACCCCCAAATAAAGCAGGTTAAAATAATTAAATTGAATACATTTTCTTTTAGTAAACACTGAAAACGGGTCCCACAGACCCAAACAGCACACAAAGGTTAAAGGTAAGCATATAATAATGTTAAAATGTGCTAAATATATAAACTGCAAAAAAACAAAAAAAGAGGAGTAAAAGTAGCTCACGACTTGTTTTATTTTTTGAAAGTAGCTCTCATCCTAAAAAAGGTTGTTATAGAACGATACATTTGACAATTTTAAGCTTGGCCTACCATTTTATTGGAGCGATGAGGAACAGGTGGGGCTTGAAAAGGCCCACCTGTTCAAAGTGGGGAACGACAGAAAAAGTTTGAGAACCGCTGCAGTAGAGGAACAAAATACAAATATGCAAAATAAGGCCTCTTAAAACAGGCTAAAGAGCTTTTTCTTTTACTACAATACAGACTAAGGAACATTAAGTCTTATAAATCATTTCCAAATGTTTAATCTCCACATCAAATGCATTTCACAGGAAATAAAAGCACTTTACTACAAGTGATTTCTGGGAAATGCTGTGAAAAAACACCACGGCAATGACCGTTTAGCTCCACAGATGTCACCAAAATCAAAGCAACAGGAATCCGGAGATCTCCACTCTTAACTTCGCCCTCAGTGCGTCTGCTTTCATCCTGAAACACATGACTCGAGTCAGCCCGGCGTTATCAGCAGCTGAAGTCTGCTCTCATCAAGCAGAGCCGCTACACCAACAGAGGAGGCCTTGTCTCAAAAGTGGTCAAGAGTATGGGAGCCAAAGGTCCTGAACTCACTATCTGGCAACAACTGCCTGACATCATGTAATGTAGTGGCTCAGTAGAGGACGTTTCAATCAGACTCGTTGTTGTGGCCGACATTTTCAAAGGAAATCTCTTAATTTTTCCAGGTAGCGCCTGCCAGCTCGCGGACTGATTGAAATAGAACAAAGGGAACCATGGAGAGACATGAGCAGTTGTTGCATTCACATATTTCCTGGGAAATCATCTGAAGCCTCACATTTATCACAATCAAACCACAAGAGCCTTTGAGACTTTTACACTTAGAGACTCGCTCGAAGATGAAAGTGGACATTTGCTTGGTGTATTCCCACAATCTAAGATTTCAAACCACGGATTAGTGATGGTCGGGGTGCTGGCCCGAGGAATGAAGGGAGTGTTTTTAAATACGAGTGTGGGATCAGGAGGGGTCACATAGCTCAAGTGCCTAAACTCCAACCTGCTGCCATAAACACCTCTCATAGGGAGAAGGTCGGCGGGCCGCTTTCAGAGGGATTTCAATCCCTCTGCGGCACAACAGTTGCTGTTTCGGCACAAAATGGACGCTGTGTGGAGAACAGGTGGAGTGACGATGACGTGAGGGGTGTTAGTGCTCAAGAGTGAAGACTTATTCTCTACACATATGGGCGACTTTTAAGGCCTTTTTACGTCAATGTAGTTTTCAAACTGTTTTCTTTTCCATTAATACATGCCCCACAAAATTCAAACATTACTGCAAGAAAAAACTAACATAACACTAACGTATTTTTTCTGGAACTTTTGCAACCATAAAGCATTAACAAATCACGCTGTCAGGAAACAGGAAGCAACAAAAAACAAACACACGGAGGCTTCGAAGTCAAGAACATACACTTTAGCCAGCTATACTAAATCCATTCTTACCTTTCAAAATAAAAGCCCTGGACATATTAACTGCCCAACTGTTAACCAGAAGGACCTCATACGTACCACTTTCTACTTTGATAACAGGAAACACAATAAAATAGCTTACACCAGCTTAGGCTATATAAAACAATGACCTATAAGACAGACAGACTGCCCCGTCTCTGGTTCAATAGCATCTCCATAGTTTATCCTCTGTTTAAGATTCAAGATTCAAGGCTGTATTGTCATGGGCACAGTAGCTACAGTATAGACATGGCAATGAAAAACTTAAGTCACAGGCTCCTCCAAATGCAACATGAATATATATAGGACATAAAACAAATAAAACAAGTAAAATTGTGAAAGAGAATGTTTTGAGATGTGCAAATCTGCAAGTGTTTCACCTGTGGCAAATCTGCATTTCTGACGTTATGAATTATTTCGATTCAATGTCATCCGAGGCGAGTTGTATTACGTTTTGTGTCATTTCCTGTGTAAAGCCATAAAACTCAAGGTAAAGCTGATTAAAAGCAACAAAGGAAAGAAGGGAGGGGACATTATCTTGACATCTACCTGACTACAGAGAGCGTATGGGAGTGGGCCGTGTGAATGTAAACAGGATTCGCTGCTGACTCTAATTCTATACACACACTCACTTAGCGCATGCCTTTCCCTGCAGTGTACACACACCTATGACACCGACCTGTTGGCTGCAGGGCGGCTCTGAAAGGTTAAATAAACGCACATGATTAAACGGCTGCTGGGGTGAATTATTCACCTGCTTGATGAAGATGATGAGCGTTAAGTGCTCACAACTTAAAGCAGGAAAGAAGAAGGTTGATATATTTGTATGTGCACTTCCTGCTCATTTATTAACAATGGTGGAAAGTAACTAAGTATATTTACTCAAGTTCTGTACTTAAATACATTTTTCAGTTAATTTACTTGAAGATTTCCATTTTTTATTACGTTTAACTTGTACTTCAATTCAAAGGCACATATTGTACTTTTAAGTCGACTTCATTTATTTTCTACCCTTCTACTAGTTACTTTACAGGTTCTGAGTATGAATACAAAATGTATTCAAATAATATATGATGTATTATTATATATAAAAAAGCAGTTTTTAAAGTTATTCAATATATTTTTTCCTTTTCTAGCTGCAAAGATTAAGAGTGATGAACCCAATAATCTATTAATGATTATAATGCAATAATTGGTCTTCATCATTATGAAATGGCCCTTTCTGCATGACATGTACTTTTCCTTTTTACTTTAAAGTGGAACTATTATGCTATATTGGAAAAATATATTGTAGGGCCATACCTATAAAAAACATGTCTGTGAAGTGTTTTGCTTAAAATACCAAACAGATAACCCATTGTAGCCATGCCTCATCTGCTCATACCAATCTTTTGCAGCCGTAAACCGAGAGAAACGCGGATTTTGGGTCCTTAGCTTGAAAAAGAAAAAAGAGGAGGCGGAGCTAATGCCTGATCAGAATTCTACCGGAGATAAAGTTAAATTCTGCTGTGATAAAACGCCATCCTGTTCTAAACCACATCAAGGATTATATCTGAAACAGTATGGAGCTCAAATTCTGTTTCTCTTGCGGGTTTATCACAAGGTGAGTTCCTTTCTTTATTTCCTGCTATTTAAACACATGTGCTCTACACAGTACAGGTTAGCTCTGAGTGTTAGCGAGGCTTGCTAATGTAAACAAAGATGAGATTACGTCCAAAACACGTCAGGCATTGTTTCTGATAGTGCTGTGGGTCCGCCGCCAATTCGACGTCATATCGGCAGCAAATCTGTATCCGCTCGTTGTACCCCCGTTTTTAAAAGATTTGGGTACGGAGGAAAAGAGAAAGGGTTTTATTTTCTGACGCTGCGTGAGTTCCCTGACACACCGGAGACACATATTTATGTATAAAAGACATCAAAAAGTCCCCTTTAAGTGCTTTTAGATACTTATTTGAATGAAGGACTTTTACTTGTAACAGAGTACTTCTACACTGTGACTTTGAAACTTTAAATTAAGTCTATTTTATAGTACTCCTTCCATCTCTGTATCACACACACACCATATATGGTACACACTCCCATCACTTTAACATGTACACTAGTGTTGGAGCTAATATCTGAGGCACATTACACATCATGTCATGGACAGAGGGAAGAGGAGGACAGGGGGAAAGTTTATGATTTATTGTCCCCCCTTTATGGCTCCTACCTTCAGATGTCTTTATTTTACACCAAGGTAAAGGAAAACATCACGACCCAGATGAATGAGCGTTATCTTTTTAACTTTGACACTGACAAATGAGTTCCTGTCACAAGGAAAGACTGGTCGTGTGAACAAGTCAATGATTCACTTAGTCATTAATTATTATTTTATGGGCTCTTTTATCAACCTGCTCTCATCCATCACATACTGACAAAGCACACCAAGTACGTTCGGCCACACATTTAACCTGTATTTTACTTGAGTATTTCCATTATAGGAAACTTTATACTTGTACTCCACTTCATCTAAGAGGTAAACAGTGTACTTTTTACTCCACTACGTTTGTCCAGAGGTGGGAGAAGTACTCATCTTGTACTAAGTAGAAGTACCAGAGAGTAGAAATACTCTGTTACAAGTAAAAGAAAAAAATTGGCCCATTTCAGAATAATATATATTATTATTATTTATAATCATACTTATAAAGATAAATCAATTATTGAAGCTATTGATTACGTTTTTTATATATATTCCTTACTCTATTTGTATTTTTCTGGACTGATGTTTTAGTTTTATTAAAAGTATTTAGCCTTTTTCTGATTTGTACTTAAATTAGTTGAGTTTGTTGTCAAAAACAGGTTCCCAGTTGCATCCATTAACAACTCAGTAAAATACTTGAAAACCAAATAACAAATCAATAGAAATACATTTAAAAATAAAAACATGTGACATGTTGTTACAGATCTATTAAAGAATCAGTTCCTTCAAATTACAAAAAGTGAGATTTTAAAGTCTTAACCCTGCGTGCTTTTGGTTTTATCTGCTGAGGTTTTGAAGATATCCATCTTGTTTTAATGAAAAAGTCCCTTTGAAAACTGTGACTGTTCTGTTGGTTCATCACATGATGCTAAAATCTTTGGTCACAATCTGTGTGAGATTCAGTAAATGAAGAGCTATGTCGGATTGCATGATGGATGTCTGGGAAAATGTAGCGCTACAGGGGGAACATGTCATCGACCCATGTCAACAATCTGCGGCGCTCTCCTGTTAGAAATATAGATAGCGGAAAAAAACAGCTTTGAAACTTTTGATTGATTCAGTATCACATTATTCATGAATGGCACTTAAACACTCTTTGTATGGCTGGTGGTGAGAATTGTTTTTGTTGGTAACCTAGGTGTAATCAAAATGTATTGATTTTATTTATCTGCATCTTGCCTTCTAGTGCAACATAGCTCCATAGTTTCTCTTTTGTTAACTGCACTTATAACTTCACACTGTACATTTTACTTTTATATTTAATATGCCCTTCCTTGCACAATTCATGAAAATAACATCCTACTTTTATATTGTGTTAGCTATAAATTGGCCCTTCAATAATGTTTTATTTGTCAGATAGTTACAGTCAACCTCTTTTTTTTTGTACCTTAGTTGGTTCTGTTTTAGTTCTATTTGGAGATGTTTTTATGTTATGATTGTTTATTTTCTACTCTTTTAAAGGTGGGGTAGGTCATTTTGGAGAAACCAGCTCGAGTGCGCTAGAATTTGAAAATACACAGCCGGAACAAATCTGCCACTTCCTTACAGAGCCCCTCCTCCAACACACACGAACGCGCACATGACCAATGAGGGCACGAGATAAGATTGTGCACAGATGGAAGGCTGACAGGCAGGTAGGCCATCCAGTTATTTTAGCCGGGCCGGCTCAGATGATTGGTCGTGCTTTTTACAGCGCCACGGCTTCCACAGATGAACTTTTTTTATGTATTTATTGTCAAAGCACTTAAGATATTCATTGCTATCGGGATGTTAAGAGCATTCCATGGAATATAACAAAAAGTGTATCTCGAGCCGGTTTCTCAAACTTACCTACCCACCTTTAAGTTTCTAATTCTGTGCAATGCCTGTTTTTTATGCTGCTGTAATAAAACATTTCAATCAATAAAGTATATCTTAGCTTTACCTTATCAACAAATACCTCCTGTTGCATTGAGATTCAAACGCCTTCAGGCCGACTGAAAACATTTAGGTTTGTTTTGTTTCACATTTCTGGAAAGGTTCAGAATAAAGCGGACGCCCACTCCAATCTGCATGTGCATTGGTGGTTGCACGCTTCACATTGAAGCAGCCGTCTAATGAGAAGCATTCCTGCGTGAGAGAGGAAAACATGGCCGCTCTGCAAGTCCTATCATTTTCAGGATTTGTACCTTTGATTTTTGGCTTCCCCCCAATCACCCAGTGCAACTACACCAGGGTGTGTGTGTGTGTGTGTGTGTGTGTGTGTGTGTGTGTGTGTGTGTGTGTGTGTGTGTGTGTGTGT
This sequence comes from Dissostichus eleginoides, assembly GCA_031216635.1. Lineage (NCBI taxonomy): Eukaryota > Metazoa > Chordata > Actinopteri > Perciformes > Nototheniidae > Dissostichus > Dissostichus eleginoides. The sequence continues at coordinate 11,376,481 of CM062276.1, forward strand.
GTGTGTGTGTGTGTGTGTGTGTGTGTGTGTGTGTGTGTGTGTGTGTGTGTGTGTATGTGTAACAGGGGATGGGGGATTCACACACATGTGGTTTCGGGTAGTCTTCAAGGGCAGGCCACATGTTGCTGGAGTTGCTATCTGCTGAGCGAAGGCGGTGCTCAGGATGAAATGTGATAGGGGACGTTTTCATTCTGCCTCTGTCCTATATGAGGAATGCAGACAGTATGGTTGGGGGTCTGTCATTACTACCAAATAGAGAGAAATCTAATTACTGATGTCAGTGACGGCTGGCTCCTGTGTGTCATATCGTATGATTGCTGAGCTGGAGAAACATCTGGTGACGTTAAAAAGAGTGAAGAGGTCAAAACTCCAGCAACACTTGTGGTGTATAGAATATTTTGATTGTAAGGCATACGTGTTTCATCTTGTGGTATTCATCAGGGTCATCATGAAAAGCTGCCCTTGACCTCTTCAGGCTTTTTTCCTTCTCTGTGCGCCTTAAAAACAGGTGAAGTTGTGCCAGAAACCCCCTTCTGCTTCCCCATTAGAAAGACTTACAACAACCTTTCTGAGCTTTTAAAACTTGAAAGGCAACCAGAGTCAGAAAAACATGAACCGATAAATAAAATATGAAAGAATTTGTTCTGGAAAGATTCAGAATACATAGAAATCAGGTTGTATGTCATTTAATCTCTTGATTCCTTATTTCAACCCTTGAATGATCCCTCAAGGCCTTTAAAGTACAAAATCCTGACTGTTATGTCTACTTGTTCCAACACTTAATCAAATCGTTTTTATGGCTGCACCAGATGTCTTGTGCATTATTTTACACACATATCCTATAATTAAGTCTGACATATTTGGTATCTTTGGAAACGTTGTGATCTCTGCTAGAAATAAGCCTAGATGTCTGGGGGTTTGAACAATGATTGGCCACAGGATGTAAGTTTATAGTGATTCATGGGTTCAAGAGGTTAGAGTGCGCTGGTTTTAACAAAATATCTACTCGTAAAATGTTCCCTGATTAACACAAGGTATCATACAATGGCATAAAATGACAATTATATATGAAGATCAATTGTGTTGAGTAAGAAAGGCCTTAAACATATATATATATTTGTGGGATTAAATATCTATTTAACACAAAAGGTACTGTGGTGTTAACATACATTTTGTGAATTGATCTTCAAAACAGCCGACAGAATCAAACCTTTCTGTATTTTTAACATGACAAAAAACATTTTTATTAAACGTAAAGTAATCCACACAGAGTAAAACTACCCATATATCATCTTAACATTGTTAGAAGTTATATTTGTAATGTTAAATACATTTAATAAATCATTCTCTGATGAGCTCTTAGACTTTCTGTTGGACAGACTTTACCCAAACCTGCTTGCTGTGTTTCCTTCTACCTGACTTTGTAAGTATACTACATTTCCCACAATGCATCTGCTAATCAAGTTAATTCCATGCAGCTGTGGGCTACAGGTGTTTGAGAGGTTTTCCAATCAAGCCAGAGGGACTAAAAACACAACATGTCCTGTGGACCGGCTGGATTAAGGTTAATGATGTCTTCAATTCAAGTTATGTACAGCTGCTGAGTGTTGATTATGAAATGTTGAGTCTTTAAAGTCACACTTTTGTTTTATTCTGAGGCACTGAAACTAAAATCTGAATAACGTTTTACTGACTATATGTACTCAAATAATATTCCCACACTATCTATATGTGGCTGTGTCCATTGAAATGAGATAAAAGCAACACAAAACAACATTATTGACACAGTATGGTACAGCAGCAGTAGTTGTAGTCCATTAGTCCTTTTAGAAGTTGCTCTGAAGCTCAAATATTTATGGAAAGTGTACTTTCATTCTTACATTTATATTATTTGATATCACAGTATGAGTGTCAATAAAAGCTCAGGAACAGCTAATACACATTCAGTTTTTCTGCTGTGTGTTGATAGGATGTTTTTGTCTTTTACTGTAGCTTTTGACTTTGTCACACAGTCTTTATCTGCGATTGAAGTTTGCTTAGTGTCATAGAGATGGATCTGTTGACATGTAAGTTTGTTAAGATAGCACTTTTAAAAAGATATGTTGGCTTTACATGTCAGGGGAAATAAGTCAGAAGGCAGTTGTTATGTTGTTGTCTTCTTTACGTTGTTTTATTATTGTCATTTAACTAAGTGTGGGGTGTCTTTTGCTGAAGCAGCATGTTGTAAAGGCTCTGTAGAATTAAAACATCTGGCCTCGAATGTTAATCATCTGCCTGAAGAGAAAGCATCATCAGGACATTTCTCATCTCATCGCTTCAAGACATTCACTCAGATCAGGAATATTTGGCATCGAGGAGCTTGTCTGCGGCCTGGCTTCATTCAAACCTCTGACGGTGTCTGCTTTGTTTATCAAGATGAATGTGTCAGGAATTGAAATGCTTCACGCCTGAACTTGTTTTTTAAGTTTGTGTGTCTGGTTGTGAACAAATGCGTTGTACTTATCACCTGCAATGTTGACTTTGTGTGAACTCTGCAGATGCATTACAACTCAAAGGAGTATTAATGTAACATTTTGGGCTGAAACATTAGCATACATCTGGAGGTGTGTTTATTGCCACGTAGAGAATCCAACATATACTGTCTTTCCCAAATCTTGAGGGAAATATTAGTTGTTCACCTGATCATCTCTACATAAGTCTGCTGTTTGATGAATGGCAGATACAATATGTGAATTCTCTGTTTTTACTGGAAGAATCAGTATTAAACAGAAAAGTATAGTTAAGTCAAACCAAAACAATGAGCTGAAAGAGGCTAAAATGCCCTCAAGAGCTAAAGAGATGTGCAGTAATGTCAAAGGTTCATGAGTTAAACCTATCTTTAATATACAAATATGTTCTTGTCCAGCTTTAAGATGCATCTAGAATTATTTATGTTTGTGTTCAACAACATAAGCTTTGAAACACATCAAGCTTAGAAAATTGGAAAAATTGAAAAAGCAATATATTTCTAAGGGCGTTGACCTACGTTTTCTCCTTCCCGATTAACTTTACTATTTGAAAATGCATCCTTCATGGGCCTAACTGAAATCCTCTCCTGAAGATGTGACATTCACTCGATAGCAGTCTTGTCAAATGTGACATTTTGGAAGGAACCTCAGCCTCCACAACCTCCAAATCGCAGTTTATCTCCCCATGTGGCTTTGTAAACAACATTCACCAGAGATATATGTCTTCGTCTAAACCCTGAGTAGTGATAATGTTCTCTGGGTTAGTGTTGGGTGCTCGCTGCGTGGGGAGGCAGAGCGAGACTCCTGCGGGTCAGAAGCCTCGGAGCTCCAACAGATGCACACGATTAACTCAGCCTTCTTCAGATTAGTCACCTTTTGAAGTTCAAGTTCCTTTTTTGTGACATTTTCTTTTAGACCAGCAATGCCTTGTAACCCGAGACAGAGGGGAGGGTTGGGTGAGCTGGGAGTGAGGCGGGGGGGGCTTGGGGTTGTTTTGGGTGGTCCGCCCCAGAATGAGGAATGCTGAAAGTTTGCCTTTGAGCTCAGACAGATTGCTCTGTCGCTGAGTATCAGATTTGGCCTTGGAAACGCAAACGTTGCTGCCTCAAACATGTGCGTTGGGTTGTACAGCTGTACTAAAATGCATTGGTTTATTAACAAGTCAACACTACATGATGTAATATAATCGCTTGATATAAATATAATAGAAATAGCTTGTCCTCCTTACTTTATAATCCTCTTCAATTTGTCTGTATTGTTTGCAAAAATAAAGTCAAGGGAAGAATATGGGCTGTCACAGGAAAACAATACTATTTAATTGGGTTTAAGGCGCTTTTTCAAATCAATATCAAAGATTATTGAACTTCTTAAGCAAATTGTATATACAGTCACAAATTATATATAAATTATAGATTCATATAACTAATGAAAAACAAATGTATCAGAGAAAATGCAACATAAACTTACATTATTGTGAAGGATGACAGAAACCATCGTGAGAAATGGACTTGCCTTGTAGTTTACGTTTTTAGTTGGCGGTGGGATTTATGACCGACACTGCAGGAAGCCTTAAGATGTAATTTGTTTCACATTTGGGGTCGTCTTTTTAGTATCATGGTTTTTTTGGTTTAGTGTGGTTTACCCTGCACCCTTAGGAGAAGCACTGCTGTGCCTTTGGTAGACTTAAACTATATAAAGGACGTCTACTGATAGTAAAGGACGGCTCTGGATAATTTGTTCTATGATAAAATCCAGCTAAACTGAGGGGAAGCATGTGAAGAGATTTGAATCAGGCTTCTTCATACTGTACACCTCTCTTTGAGCTGTGATGTGTTTTTAATGAAAAAGAAAAGGCTACCTTAATGTCAGACCATTTTTGGGATTCATTCATAATACTGTGAATTAAATGCCAAGATGTACTGTGTGTTAATGTAAATAAGCTTTATACATCCTGAAGACATGAAACATGCTTCATGCCAGCACCTCCTCCCCGTGCATCCTTAATTAGCCACAAAAAAACAGAGCAGGTGGTTCAGGTGCTTTGTTCAGTGACACAAGCTGTAGTTGCAGTGTGTGGAGGATTCATTTTCATCCAGCACGTGCACTCCGCTCTGCATCGGCCAACGGCTGCTGCACCCGCACTGCGAGGGGGACCCAAGTTCCCATCAGCAAAAACACGTGGGTTTGCTATCCTGGCTCCAAAATGGTGGAATGAGCTCCCCATTGAAATCAGGACAGCAGAAAGCCTACACATCTTCCGGCGCAGACTGAAAACTCATCTCTTTCGACTCCACTTCGAGCGATATAATTACTAACAAAGCACTTATATACTAATAAAGGACTGGCTTATCTAAAGCCTGTTGAGTAGCACTTGAAATGTTTTGGCTCTATGAATCCTGATGTACTTATACTGTATGATTCTGTTTTCTTCTAGTTTGTATCTTCTTGGTCGAATGCACTTATTGTAAGTCGCTTTGGATAAAAGCGTCAGCTAAATGAAATGTAATGTAATCCTGCATGAACATCCAACGTTGATGGATTGATCCTAACTTGTGAGGAAGTTGTCATCTCCATCCTTTTTTAAACAGATAGTGATTAAACAAGGATCATCAGATGAATCTAGTGGGAGAGACTTACTTTCTTAATTCATATAAACAAAATAAAGTATGCATAAGATGAGTTTGTTTTCATTTTATTCAATTTTGTAAAAGATAATTGAAACTTTAGATTATTTTTTGAGGGTACACAAAGCTGAGACTTTAAACACATTTTACAGATAGTAGGTATATCTATCCTTAGTAATGTGAGTGAAGCAAACAATAAAAGAAGTGCTCAGATATCTTGCTCAGGTAGAAGTATTGCTGCAATACCAAACAGTGACATACATATTCCTGGTAAATTACATTATGAGATGCAGATGAGTGGAACTAGAATAAATTGGATATACACAAGTACCTCAAACTGTACTTAAATCTGTACTTAAGCCCGCATGTTTTCCACCACTGGACAGTGTAATGAACACAATAAGACATTGCTGTTCTGAGCCAATAGTCGTGTTCTTCACAAAGCATGCATGCAGAAAAAGGAGCTTGGCTTGAGCAGTCATTGTTCACAAACTCATTTGTCCTTTACATGCATCTGATTTGCATTTATGAAATGCAAACCAAATGTTTATAGATGATGACTTACTTGTTGCAAACCACTAGCATATGTGTAACAGAAATTGATAAATGCTTATCCTGCACTGAGCAACAAATTGCACGCAACAAAAAAGAAAAATATCATTATCTTTATCTGCATGAACTCAGATATTAAAGGGAGAAATCAAGAGTAAAATGATGGAAGGCTGAATTCAAATAATAACGTTTTCCCATTAAAATCTGATGAAAACATGACTGCATCCATCTCAAGAAGCCAACGTGAATTATCTACAACTTTCCCTTCTTTTAAAGGATCCTTCTATAAAAATACGTAATAAGAAAAAGTGTTTTCTTCATAGTCACAATAATGCCGGTAAACAGAGCTGGAGACCCTTTCATTTTTGTAACTTTTTAATCAAAATACACAACATTTTCTTTCAAAAATAAGATTAAGTGAGACCTAATAGCAAAATGAATCAAGCTTTAAAGAAGCATGTATGTCAAGTATAAATGTTTATTAAAATCTGCAGCTGTACTTTTGGTTCCTTTACAAACTCGGATGGCAGGCACTCTGACAAACCATGAGGCAAGTGTTTGAGATAGTTTAGATATTGTCGGACATTTTCCTCGGTCACTCCTTCCATCTGTTTCCATCCTGCTGGAGGGACCAGACAAATAAAACTGCCAAGAGACGGAGTCGGTAAAATGTTTGAAAATCCATTGCCTCGCAACTCATCAGTAATGAAGTGTTTGAAACAGTGCGGGCTGCAGATGAGGAAAAGGAAGAAATGAGACGGCTTCGGGCTCTGTGACAAATCCTCTGCAGGTCTCTAATGGCTCAGAGAGTCATACAACACTTCAGCCCGGTCATTAATAAACTCAAATCCGAGGCTCTGAGACACTTTGCTTAATCAGTGTCTTCTAAAGTGACATTCATACTTTACTCACTATTTCACTTGAGATGGTGATGGTGAGAGAATCACATCTGGACTCTCTGATGGGCGGACAGTGTTAGTTTGTTGAGATAAACCCCAATTCGTTTTTTTGCAGTGGAAATTAAAGGGGCCCTTTTATGCTTTTCGGGGGGTTCCCTTTCCTGTAGTGTGTTATATGTTTTTGTGCATGTAAATGGTCTGCAAAGGCTAAAATCCCTGTGTTCCCTCCATGGGGAGTTTCTCTCCCACACATCCCCCCCCCTGTCTGAAACGCCTCCATTGGACTCCTTTGTTTACTTCTGTAACATAGTGACATAACTATGTAACAACTTGCACTTCTATTGGCTAGCGCTTCAACACATTGTACATAAGTCGTTGACCAATCACAACAAAGCCGACCAGCGAACCAATCAGAGCAGACTGGGCTCTGGTTTCAGACAGAGGGTGAAAAGAGGTGCTGCAGCAAAGGCAGTATGAGAAAACTAAAGAGCTTTTTGAACATTTCCTCTCCCTAAACACAACTTGCTAAAGCAAACTGTCTATTCGTTTTGATTACATCTTTAACTATAAATCAGGATCATTTATCATTAACAAAGTAAATCATTAGTGAAGGATCATTAGCCTCTTTCATTACAATAAGCAATCATACTTGATGTTATAAATGTCAATGGCTCGCTTTCTAATATCCAATCAAGATGAATTTGAGTGGTATCCATAAATAGTAATGATGTAAAGCGGGATCTGCAGTGAACAGCAAAAGGGTTTTCATTATAATCTGTCAAATGTTGTTTTCATTAATGCTGTCGTGATCTGTAAAGCATGATTAAACATTTTCAAAGCCATTTCTACCAACTTGAAAACCTTTTATAAAGTATGACTTTGTTTAAGTACTTATCGGCAAATCAAAACCACCCTGTACTTTCAGAAAGAGCCATGAAAAGTATTTGAGAATGCAGTTTGATCCAGCTCACAAATGGGGCTCACATTTAATGTCCACACACACACACACACACACACACACACACACGACACACACACACACACACACACACACACTGCTTCACATTCAATGCTTCACATTCAATGCAGAAAGCCCCACAGAAACACATAAAAGAATAGGGATTATCTTTTCAATTTCGCCCAGCCCATGGTGTTATGCAAACAAGATGGAGTGAAGAGGGGAAATCTGGTTAGTTGAATCTATCTCTTGAACCCAGAAGAGGCAGATCTGTCAGGCTTTAAGTCCTAATGTGCTGCAGCTGATCCCTCCAGCTTTCACAGCCTCATTCCATCTTTCAATCAAGAGATTATAACGGGCCCTTAATGCGACACAGACTCCACATCCCCCGAGTCTGTAAAGGCCTGCAGGCATCCAAATCATATTGTTCACATTGGGCTTGAAACAGTCCGAAGATGACAAAAGTCTGTGAAACACACACACAGGACACACACACTGGGACACACACACTGTTTTCATCAGGCAATGGACGGGAGGAGAGGGAGGTGATGAACTGCACTAAAGACTTTGGGAGGGAAATTAGTTTTTGATCAAGGTTGGATTAAAAATGAAAAGAAAGTTTAGACCTCTGGAATGTTTGGGCTGCAATGTTCGCCATTTCCCCTTCTTGGAATATTAACTCCAACAAGGACTGTAGGACACTCTTTGGTAAGCTACCGATGGCTGAGGGAAAATAAATCTCTATCCTCCTCTTGTTTTAGTTGTGCAATAGTTGTTGTGCCTTGTTTGTGCCATACATTGAGATTTAAAACAACAAGATTGTACCTGGTCGCTACAGAATTTCATAGTGAATTAGAGACTTATATGCAACCAATCTAAACGCTGATTATTAAGTGATTCATTCATAATGATGAGAAATCCAAGTCTGTGTTAAACAAATTCAGTGGGTATCCTTCAAAGTGTAGGTCTTTAACTACCAAATTCACCATTCGTGCTTCTAAGATGGAGTTTCATTGCTGACCCCAGTCCTTATTGTCCCATTGCTGGGTCAAAAAACTTCAAATGAAACAACCAACATGACAAACGTACCTCGATTTGACTAACTGACTTTGTTAGCTTTAGCCTAATTTAAGTTTTCGGACAAGCATTTTCTGATTTAACAAGGACTGAATATGTTGTCCGGTGGTATGGTAACATACTGCAGTTATTTTTGTGTCTTCTTTCTGAGTCAAAGTTTAAAAAATGTCAGACTTAGTTTCCAATTATTTGTTGGGCAAACACAGGGGGCTTAAAGTGACCCATAAACGCAGCATTTAAAGATTTATTTCTGGGTCACTGAAGCAAAACTAAACACACACACACACACACACAGACACCTGCAGATAAAAGGACAGGTGAGTTTTGAATCCAAACTAAAAGATTTCTACAAACACACACTAAAGAAAAGATGAGAAAGCTTATGCTTTGTGGAGTTAAATTACAGACACACACACACACACACACACACACACACACACACATGCACACACACACACACACACACAAACACACACACACACACACACACATATGCATCAGAGAATGCAAATAGATACACACACACGTCACACACACTCACACTCACTCACAGAGACTTATGGGATAGTCAGACACTGCTGAGTGGTTACATTGTTGATGACAAGGTCCCGTGAAGGAAGGACGGGCTTCCTGTCTGTGATCTTGTTGTCATGGCGACAGCAGGTCCCAGTCAAATGGATTAGCTCGGATGCTTTGATCTTTAAGAGGGAAACCAAAGAGGATCCCTAAATGGGCTCCACTCGAACACATAAAACAAACCACGGGCACAGTTTGGGAGTTTTTCTGTCAGGGGTTTTCATCCTTCTCCACGCTCACTGGAGAAATCTGCATTTTAAATCTTCATTTTAAATCTCTTAAACCAGCATCTTGTTGGTTTGGTCACACGACAATTTGTTTGAGGCAGGAAACATTTTATTGGACGAAGTAAATACGACTGAGGGGAGCCAAATAATCAGTCTCTGTAGGGACATGTCGGTTACCTGGCAAGGTTAACGGGTTAGTTAGATCAAATAAAATAAACTCAGGCGCTGACGTTTTGTTGACAATGGCAGTAAATCGCTTGAAACTTGAGCAGTTGGCTTCGGTACATGTGGCTGGTTTGAACATGAAAGCTCATTTTGGTACTTTGTGTTTAAAGGGGCCCTATTATACTCATTTTTAGGTTCATATTTGTATTATGTGCTTCTTCTGGGACATGTCTCCATGCTTTAATGTTCAAAAAGCTGCAGCAACTCTTTTCACCCTCTGTCTGAAACCAGAGCCCAGGCTGCTCTGATTGGTTAGCTGGCCGGCTCTGTTGTGATTGTTCAACAGTTTAGAGCGCTATAGCCAATAGAAGCGTGAGAGTTACAAAGGGATGTCACTATGTCGCAGAAGTAAACAAGGGAATCTCTGGAGGCGCATACAGTTTGATTTAAGCTATGCAGGGAAATGTGTTGCATGTCATACCCTATGTTACATGTCTGTCCCTTCTATCTGATGTCAATGCATGCTGAAATGCTGCAAAACAAAACATAAACTGGCTGACAGTATGACTTGCACTCTCTGGTTGGACTCCAGGTGACTTTGTGGTTTGTGGTTTTCGTTACCAGTAAGTCAGGTTGTATTGTGCATTTGTTAAGTTGTCAACACGCCTCTGCACCAAAGCAAAAAAGTACACCACAATTAAATAGATTTGGATCCTGCAGCTCATTTAAAACCTTTTTGAAATTTCCCGGCAGCCGGCTCAAACACCATCACTCAGGAAACCCCTCTCTGTCTTTGACTTTAATAAACAAAATCAGCTCGTATAGTTGTTTATTCTGAGTTGGGTTTCGATTGCCCTCCAATCAAAACACTTGGATCGTTCCATTGTACTTAGCATCTACCATCCATTACCCTGCCATTGTACTGCCCTGCTTCGGTTTACTGCATAAACAGTTATTTGACATGTAAGATAAACACTTCATGTGCATGTCTGCCTCATAGAGAGAGAGAAATATAGAAACAAAGAGAGAAAGATGAAGAAAAATTGTGTAAATACGAACTTTCTGCCATTATCCTTCCTCTCGCTGCAGACAGTGATGGGAAAGCATTAAAGGGGTCACATTATTCGTTCTTTTCATGTCTTCTCAGCTACATTACCGTCCCCAGTGACCGGCGACCCACCCGCGGGAAATCTTAAATATACGCCTTTTATATTTTTTGTGGTGGAAGTGGAAGACGAAGCTACTTAGGCTTCCTGCCAAACTCTGCTGTCACATGGGGGTCATAAATCACAACTATTATGAGGTTTGTGTAATGGTACAGTACAGAGCGGTCTTGCAGAGTAGTGGAGGAGACGTATTGGACTCAGCTGGTCGTGCTGCTGATGCTCGTGTGGTTGTTGGTGGTCAGACAGCTTGTCCTTTAGACACAGGACCGGGGTACAGAGAAAACCCGCTGTGTCAGCAAATATTCAGCCTGCTCAAGTGTCCTCAAAGGAGAAGTCAACCCGGGAAACATTGAAAACAAACTATCAGAGAAGTAAGGGTTTTTTCAGTTTTGTGATGTGTTTTTATTTGTAGGGTACATGCACACATATTGATAACATCAAATGAAAAATTAAGAACCATTTTTGAATAATTCTTTACTAAAATGGGCTGCTGTGGTTGTGAGGTAGTGTGGTCGTCTAACAATCAGAAGACATGTTGAATTATCCTTGGGCAACTAAACCCCAAATTTGCCAAAGGTGTGTAAATGTTAGTTTCCTTGATCAGATGGCCCCTTGCATGTCAGCCTCTGCCTCTGTATAAATGGTTCTGAATGGGTGACTTATGTATGGAGCAAGCTTTTTAAGTGGTCATAAAAACTGCAAAAACAATATATAAATGCAACCCATTTAACGATCATAACTGCAACAAATTAACATCAGGGTTCATTGCTTTTCCTTGAATGTATTTTCATAAAACGCAGGAAGAACCAGCTCATCCACAGACTTGCACATTGGCCTTTACCTACAAAAATAGCCCCATACCAACATAACAGGAAGAGAAATAAAATAACTACAAAGAAATATAAAATGACTAAAAAGAAACACAAAGAGACCACAACGAGACACGAGAAAAACCTAAAGAGACACTAACCCACCACAGTGAGAGGCTCGGAAACTTTAACGTCTGTGGGATTTTTAGTATGGCAACAACAAGCAGCTAAACATGCTGCATTTTCTTTAACAGCCACAACTTTCTTTTACTTTTTGGGACCATTATAACTCTTGCTGCCCCTCCACCGACTGAGAAAACCCACAGCTGAAAGCAACCAGTTCAGACATGCTCTTTGGGTGAAGCCACAAGTCATTCTGGGAAATGTAGTTACTGAAACTAAAGTAGAAGAACATGAGGCAACCGTGAGAGATATTATCTTCCTTTTGTGGATGACAATTTAAGCCATTTCTATAACTTTATTTATATTACCTTTTTTTCAAGATCAATAAGTCAAAAAAAGTTATTTGCAAATTATATAAAATAATAAAAATATGAATACAGTCTATGGGAGATTAAAACACCCAATCTGTTAAATAGTGATAAAGTAAAATATATTAATATATATATATATACAGAGGCAAGTCTTAACAGATTGGTCTTGAATTAAATGCATCATGTGACATCCAATTAACTTTTGCCACTATATTCTCATCCTGTTCTTGCTGGTTTGCACCCAACACATCACTCATTTATGCAGATGACTTGATCTTTTGCTGCAAAAACCTCTTCAATGGTCAGTGGTGGAATATAATGAAGTCATGTACTGCACCTTGTACTTCTCCACTACATCTTTGAAGTCAACTTTTAACTTTTGTTGACATTTTAGTCACTTTACAAATCCAGTACAAAAAACAATTCAATTAAAAACAAACAAGTAAGGCATAGAACTATAGGTTTAGATATCCAGCAGTCATTCAAATCTCCACCTTAATCAGCTGGGAAGAACACATTGATGCATCAATAATCATAGCCTCGTTATTTAAAGGTCCCATGTCATGGCCATTTCTACTGATCATAATTCCATTGTTGAGTTCTACTAGAATAGATTTACATTGTGCAATGTTCCAAAATCACATTGGTTTCTCATACAGCATCTCTGTGTAGTGTGTCTATTCACTCTCTGTCCTAAACGGCCTGTTGGAGCTCCTGCCCCCCCCCCCCTATGAGCCCAGTGGCCGTCTGCGAGACAGCAAGACACAGTGAAACCCAGCCCGAAACCAGCCCGAACACACATACACACACCCGCAGCCTGGCTGGGAGTTTGTGTGTGTGCTCACACACCGACTCACAGCCTCGCCGCGTCCCGCCGTCTCAGGGAGGAGAAATCGGCGGAGCTGCAGCTGAGAAAAGATTGAGTGTGTGTGGATTGGTCCAATCCGCGGACTTAACGTAACGGCTCCGCGGACGTAACGTAACGGCTCCACGGATTGGTCCATTTGGGTATGGGCACGTCACTGTACCCAGGAAGAAAACAATGGAAAATGAGAAATGTCCAACGAGGCGTTCTGGGGCAGCATAGACGGGTCTTTTCTGTGTTAGAGTTTTACTCGCTACAGGGTGTACTTTGAGGGTTTGTGACTCTGCAGACCGTTTACATGCAGAAAGACCTTCATAACACACAAGGGGACGGTAATAACCGGGAAAGCATGACATGGGACCTTTAATATATATGTTTGTGAAATGGGCTATTACGCTTAAGTACTTTAAATACATTTTGATGCCAATACTTGTGTACGTTTTAAGATTTTGAGTGCAGGACTTTTTAACTTGAGTATTTTAACAAACAAGTATTGCTATAAAATCAGATTATCCTTTCACCAGTTTTATTACATGCATAATAATATATCGACATAAACTTCTTAGTTCATCTCTGGTGGTGTTTTTTTGTAGACAAAGACCCCCTGCTCTGTCTGTTTGGTGCAGGAAGCATCCCAGTAAACTCTGCTGGCATGGAGGCAGCCCCCCCCCCTTGTCGCCCTGCACCCATCTTCTCTCTTGCTCCTCTTTTTTCTTTTTTACATTTCGCCTCTCCACCACAAGCCAGTCCAAAGAGCATCTGGTTCCTCTTGGGCCTGCGGTCACAACACTGAGAGAGCGCCACATCAAAGCTCCCTGCATCCAGCCCACAGAGAAGAGAGGAGAGGGAGGAAGAAGAGGAAGAAGAAGAAAAAGAAGAAGAAGAGAGAAAATCTGGGACACATTCTGTTTCACACACACACCACAAAGCTGTCTTTGCTCATGGAAAACTTGCAGTGGTGTTGTGTTGAGAATCCATCAATCTCCGCGCTCTGACCACTTCACTCGCGCAGATAGTCTGACTCTGGCTCCCACGCTCATCTGCTTAAGAGGCTTTGGCAAGACGTTTTTAAGCTCTTAAGTTTGTTGTATGTTTCTATTGTATTAGTGTTACATCATTTTGATGCAATTATGTCGATGAAACTCAACCTCGAGCTCTCTAAAGTGTTTGCTTGGAGATCCCTGAACAAACAAATCTGCACTGTAAAAAAAGATCGAAAGCTCTTAATGCCTTTCCTGTCTTCAGGCCTGGACACGTACACAAACTCACACACACACACACACACACACACACACACACACACACACACACACACACTGGAGAGAAGATCAAATGTTGAGGGGAGTGATGGGAAGTTTTTTGAAATGTGACCCTCTAGCAATTTCCCCGTCACTCAAAGGCACCACAGCTCCAACATGAGGGTACCTGCCGCTTCCTGCTGCTCCTCGTGTTCGACAGCTGAACATTCAAATGGCAATTTTCTCCCTGCACAGACACGTTTCTGACAATTGATGTAATGAATTACCATCCTATTACATTTAGTCTGTGCTTTAAAGCATAGTAACAGATGAAAGTAATGTGGGCCCAGAAGGATTGAATGTTGGTTAGGAGGGCAGTTCTGGTGATGGGAAGGTTATCAGGTCAAACACACCTGTAGTGCAGCTCTGCAACTCCTGCAAGTTTTACAATTACAACGCATCAACAAGTATCCCTTTTTTTGCACTAGCCGATAACAATACTATACAAATGTTCTCTGATCTTGAATCCTTTTCAGTGGATTTTGATGATAGGTGACTTGGAATTTACGATATAAAAGCCAGAAATAGATTAGGTTATTGAATCAAATAGAGGAACAAACACAGTAAACATGTGACAATTTAAGAAACACTGTCACAGAGAAGTTGGTTTTGGATATTAAAAAGCTTTCTGCTTTCAAATGTGAAATTGTATTAATAACTACAGTGTTCAAAATAGCTGGTAAATAGCACCTTTACTTTATACTTTTGGTCTTGTGCAAAAGTGTGTTTGTAACACTGCATATTATCCTGAAAATATGTATCATTTCTGATTAAAATATTAAATAATAATAAAACAATAATAAATATCTTGCTTTTCTCTTTCTCTTTTATGGATCAAATTATCCAAATGACACAGTTTTATATCCTAAAACTGAAACGGGATATAAACAGTTTTCCAGATGTTGATGACACATTGTAGTTGATCTCTGTGTCTTATTTTCCTACACCATTAAGTGATTTCCTCCCTCTCAACCTCCAGAGAAGTGACCTGAACGTCAGGATAGAAGTTTAAACACCAATATCGTATTAAACACAGCCTGATAGAAGCCCGTCCTGCAGCTGTGAATCTGTGCTGGGAAGTACAAATGCCGGCCACACAACATCAGGGTGGAGAAAAGCCTGTTGACCTCATCTCTCTGAAAATTCAATGAAGGGTCAAAGACTCTCCGGCTCAGGAGTAGCACGAGAAGCTGTGAGTTCAAAGGTCAAATCCACCTGTCAGTCCCCACAGAGGGCTGAGGCTGACAGGAGCTTGACTCAACGCCAACATAGGAAATAACTGTATCGTTAGAACCATAAGAGCTCGAATTCCCACAGAAACTATAATGTAGAAACAGCTGTGGGTCTGTTATTACACACGTTTCACATATTTGTGGATACCTAAAACCAGAGTTTGAATATTTCTTCAGAGTATATTGACCTTACTTTTTGTCTTGTTCCTTGTTGTTTTTGCATTTTATAATGCTATAGTACTCATAGTAATCGTTTTTTATGACAAACAATAGTTACTAACTACTGTTCTACTACTACTACTTGTTCAATTAATGTCAAGATCCTTAGTTTAAAACGCACTTTAAATCCTAAACTATCTCGGATTGTAACTAAAACTTCGATATTTTAAGCCTATCGCAAGCTTCATGTATGTCTTCAGTTCAGGAACAAATTTGAATAATATCAAGATTAAAAAATGCACTCTTACTTCGAAAATACTCTTTATGAGGTCAAGAATAAACTTTCCATCAAAACGGACACATTTTTTTTTCTATTTTATAATGAAAACATGTTGTTCACATGATACAATCGAGCAGCTTCCAAACCTTTGTGATGCATCCTTTAATATGTTTTTGCTTTTAAATGACATTGTATGCTGTGGCCTCTTATTACAAACAACTTTCATAGTCATAAAACAATTTTGATGTGTAGCATATGATGTTCCCCAGCAAATATGTTTACAGCATGCAAATAAAAACGATTATTAACTGGCACCAGCTCTTAAAACCACAATTTTTAATTATGAAAAGTTTTATTACTTCCATATTCCTAAAGCCCTGTCATAAATTAAACTTGGTTGAAAACAAGCTCTAAAGAAAAGTAATAGTTTGAATTTAAGGGACGGTAATTGTTAGTCATTGTTGTCTTTCTCTGAGTCATAAATCTGAATCCACAGTGATTCTACGTCTGATTTGCGACGCTGCTCTCCTTCTAATGGTCAGGAAACATTTGACAGTTTGTTGTTCCTCTTCTTCAGACTCATGCCAGAGCCTTTGAAGCTTGCAGCTGCGTGTCGCACCCAGGGGGGAAACCACTTGGACAGATATCAAATAAAGTCTCTGTGTCTGACATCATGGCAACCCTTCATCAGAACAGGCAGTTATTGTTGATCCTCTTTGTGCTGCCCGGCAAACATTATTATGTTGAACAAATGCTATTAACACATGTTGTTAAAAGCTGGGACAACATGTGCCGACATTATCTTCTTGTGGAATTAGGCCTTGTTTGATGTTAATAGCTTGTGTCACATTCTTTAATATTAAAACGTACATTAAAGGAGCCCTATTATGCCTTTTGGGTTTTCCCCTTTCCTGTAGTGTGTTATATAGGTTTTGTGAATGTAAATGGTCTGCAAAGGCTAAAATCCCTGTGTTCCCTCCAGAAGCTATCATTTTTTGTGCACAGGTTCCATATAATTGTAACTCATGAGCATTGAGCTTGTCGATTCTCCAGCAGTTCTGTAGAAACAAACTGGCCTAGTTTCTTTTCCCTTTATCCCCTCTTTTCAAACACTTAGTACCTACAAAGCTGGTTTTCCGGTCACTAGAAGAACCCATCATGTATATTTATGGTTATGGTTGTGCTTTTAGCATAAATCAGTGCTGCTGCAGTCTGCGAAGGCCTCTGCTTCCTCTTCTTCTGCAGGACGATGTCAGCCTGTGTGTTCACAGAGCAGCTGGCACCACACAGGACAAACAGGCCAGAGGCCACAAAAACCACAAGAATCCTGACTTTGGCATGGCGGAGCAACAGCTAAGGCCACTTTTAGGTTGTTTTAGATCGAGAAAGGGTCATGCTGCATCATGGCTCTAAAATATTATATCTTTCTTGGTTTCTTTTAGCTTCTCCCCTCCTTTTTATTTCTATATATGTGTTTTTCTTCCTTCAGAAGTCGTCATGTGCTTCAGCTCATTCTCATCCACGATGAAAAACAACCTCCTGAAAACTCGCCTTAGGTAAACAATCCATCACAGAAAACATGACAGCTTATGGGATCTGTCAGTGTTTAGTTTTTATCATTATTCCTCTGAGCTTAGCCGAGTGTTTTCATATCAGCGTCGCATTACGTTACGCTCTGCTTACTGTCAATCAACTCACACCCGCATTAAGACCTCGAGCTCTCCTGGAGGAAGCAATCGCTCAAAAGCTTGCTGCCTCTCCAATTGAAATGTTACATCTGGGGGAGTTGTTGTATTTTTTCAAGCTCCTACAAATTGGACGTTGGAGTTTTTTAGATTATGCAAATAAAAACAAGATGAAGGCAGCAGGAAGTGTGTTTCTTCATCCCCCATTTTCTACCTTGTTTCTGTGATTTGCTTTTTTTTCAGGGACAATTTCTCCGTGACCCTGCAGTTCCACACAATGGGATCTCTCATTGCACATGGGGGTATTTACCAGCGCTACACAGATGAAAAGACCTCCCCTCCTCTCCCTGTTTCCCGCTCATAGTCTGGATTGATTTAACTGCACTGTTTCAATTGTCTCTGCAGCAGCAGATGTCGGCCATATTGAAACTGAACTTGGATTCAAGCCTGCTCGACTGCTGAACTATCACAGCTATCTTGCTGCAGTTTGAGCAAACATGGGTAAAGTAGTGTTTGTGGATATATTTCACACGCTTTATCTCACTTTAAAGGGCGATTCCAGTGATTTGACACTTGAAGATCAGTTTACCTCTCATTGAAAGTATATTGCGATAACAGTTGCATTATGTCGTCTGTGACTCTCAATGGTAAAATAAAACATGTGGTGTCATCAGGGTTATATTTATGTGGACATGAAGATTTAAAAATGTTCCTGTTAATAATCGGTAACAATTTGGGGTCAGAGTTTGAAAGATGTGTGTGAATCTAGTTAATTGTTTGCTCAGACGTTAGTTTCTGCAGCCTTAAAGTAGCCAAACATTTGTTAGTGCAGGTCTAATTAGCTTTAGCTTTACAATGTGGTCCACAATGCTTGACATATCAGCTTTTACACTTCTTTGAAGCAAAATATTAATATCTGAGAATCCACGTTAAATGTTGCTGCACAATTCCAATAAATACACTAATGTTTTGTTTTTCAGATTCGCCTAAAAGTCAAGCTGACAGTTTGGTATGTTTAAAACCTTTGGGATCTCTTGTTGTATTTAATATCAAATCCTGTGAGTTGAAACAAAGCTTGGCTGCTCTGCATGATTTTCTGACAAAGACTGTTGGGTTAGAGAGGTTGAACTCCAGATGATGGTTATATATCACTGAAAAAACATTGGCATTGCTGTCAGTAACTCCTCTGGCATCATACAGTAACAAACAATCAACACTTCAAATAATTAACATCCATAACTCAGTGTGAGTTTTATATTTAATGTGCGCCACTCCCTTCTCATTCTGCCTTTTACAGCACCCTCGAGAAATGACACAAATGCCTACAGGGAGACATGGAAAAAAGAGGCAAACAGAAAACAGCAGAGTCATCCAGTTCTTCAGAACACAACTTTAATCAGAAACAGAGTCACTGCTTCTTTGAAATGTCCTTACTCACATTTATCTGCTCTGACATGTTTAGGGACACTGATGACAAAGGCTTAATGAAAGAAACATGTTAGAAAGACCCAGTATTTACAGGAAAAAGCAGGATAATATCAACATTTCCTTCAGAAGATGTGAGGGTACAAGTTTCAGGCTTGAGGAGTAACAGATTACATGTAACGGGATTACTTAATCAAGATACAAAAAAACTGTATTCCCTTATAGTTACATTTAAATAAAATGCATGATCAGATTATAGATTTTTTAAATGAAGATTGCTAGCAGGATAACAGTGTTTCAATACATTTTTAAATAAAGATTAGTACATTATAATAATTATAAAAGACCCGCTGTCTGAAACTAGACAACTCTGATTGGTTAGCTGACCGGCACTGTTGTGATTGGTCAACCGTTTAGAGATGTCCCGCCCCTTAGCCTATCACGTACGATGTTGTAGTGCAAGCCAATAGAAGCGCAAGTTACATAGTGATGTCACTTTGTTTGTGAAGTAAACAAAGGAGTCCAATGGAGGCCTTTCAGGCAGAGGGGGGGGGGGGGGGGAGTGTGTGGGAGAGAAAGACCTCTAGAGAGAGCTTTGGGGATTTTAGTCTTTGCACCATTTACATGCACCAAAACTTATATAACACACCAAAAAATCATGATAGGGCCTCTTTAAGATAAAAACATCTTACTGATATGACTTTCTCTTGTCTTTATTTGGCTTTCATTTGATGTTGAGGTGATCGGAAAGTAACCAGGTTACATCACTTTTATATTAGGTTAATGATTCCTTTTTAACAACTAACTAGTAATTATAACCGGAATACATTTTTAAAGTTTCCCCGAAAACTACTCACTGGTTTTACTGTGCCCTTGAGTCCTTTGACAATGGAAGCAGCCTTATTTCCAGCGCTCATGGATCACATTGCTGCAGCGACACAAAGAAGGAGCGGAGATGCTTTGATTCTCCACACAGGACAACGCAGGGGTCAACACCCCAGAACAAGCCCCCCAGTCTCACCTCCCTGCCTCCAGCCTCTCCTTTATACAGCTCTTCTTATTAAAACCCCTCTCCGGGCTTCTTGCAAATCCCATCAGTCTGTTTGTCCGGATCTTGCACGGCGGCTTTTCCCGGATCTTGAGAAAAGAAGGAATTGAGAGAAAGAGAAAGAGAGAGAGAAAGAGGGCTGAGGTCACTCTCCCAGAGCATGGATCCAGGATTAGAGCAAAAAGAGCAAATACCATGCAGCGGATATAGAGGGAGGCAGCCTTGAGGGTTAAGTCGCCAAACAATAGAAATTAATTAGAACTCCCTCCGTGGAGCAATGCTCTACTGATTAAGGATTGGAGGATTATTGGATAAGCACATGAAATACTGCTATTTGTGAAGAACCAGGCCTCTGTCACTATCATTTCAATGTGAAGCAGCCATGTCAACTTTACACTGCTAAAGTATTTTGGCATAAAAGTTTGCTTAGGGTCATAATGTTTTTCTAAACTAAACAAAAATCACTGCAATAGTTAAATGTTATTTAACCTTTTAAATCCTCCTTTAGTACTTTTAAGTTGTAAAAATGACGGTCTGTTTTTTTTATTACTATTTATCAACTTATTTATAGAGAAAAAACTATAATATTGAGCAGTCACAGGTTTTCAAATGTCAGGATTCAACACCTTTCTCTGTTTATATAAATGTACACTATACAAAACAAATAATTGTCCATAATCTGTGTCAATGTTGATCTTTAACTGTCCATTATAAGTTTGCCAAGGTTACAGGTGTGCAATACTTAATATATGGAGAACTGGTTTAAATGTACGACTGTGGAAAACTAACTTTAGCGATTCATGTTAGACTGAGCTTCAACAGGATCTTATTCTCTATCCTGTTAATTCATCAAAAATAACAAGCAGAAGAGTATGTTTCTATTGATCATTAGTGATTGTAAGTTGAAACTGACAGAAAATATAGCATCATGAAAGAAAAATGAATGAGTTTGCTGCTTTTGTCCGGATACAATCAGTGTTTAAAGGCTGGTAAACCACATTTGGCTCAGTCAGTCTCTCGCCTCAGGGTCAAAAGATCAGAGACAACAGCAGAGAACCACAAGATAAAAAGACGCTGGAAACTCAAGGCCAAGTTACCCCCTCCACACACGCACGTACGCACGCACGCACGCACGCAGGCACGCACGCACGCACACACACACACACACACACACAAACAAATATGTTTTGACCAATCCTATTCACATGCAATGCAGCACGGAATCTATGGACATTACATTAAACATGCACAGACTCCTTCAAAAAGAATTATAATCCCTAATTGTTCTAAAACAAACAAACAAGTGTACATATTTTAATTGGTTTTAGGTCTGCTCCTGACATCTGAGACATTTGCTGTTTTATAAACTGAATTACAAAGGTGCTTGGTATTAAAAATGCTCATAAAGCCCAGGGTTGCTTTATGGTAAGAGATATCTTTTTGTGTCACAATATCACACACAAACACACACACACACACACACACACACACACACACACAGGTGTCCGGGAGGAAGAGGCTCTGTTAAGCTTTGTTCTTTTCCCTCCCTCCCCCCAGGCAGGCGGGCAAATGATGAGGAGGAGGAAGTTATAATTTGAGAGCCACGGTCAAGAAAAATGTGCAGCCTTCACCATGAATGATAACAAGCAGGATGTTGAACACAAATGAGAAGGACGGAAACTCGACAGTTAAGGCTCAGTGAGGTCCCAGAACAACTTCACATCTAACTAATCCCAAAAACATAAGATTGCTTTAGAATTGTAGTTTGGTTACCGCTGTACTATTCAAAGTAAACTATCTTAACAGCAATGATATCATGTAATTATAGTTGTTAGGTCAAGTTATGTCTTGTTTAGATAACTTTGGCACATCATCACATTAACTATGTTGGCATGAGAATATGATTTGACAAGACATGTTTGTTTGTAAGAAGTTGGGGGTAAGGAAGATCTTACTATAAAATAAGTTTCACCCTAGGCAAAGCATGAATGAATAGGTCTTGACTGCAAAAAAAACAGTAAAATCTGTTTTTCTTCAAACCCAGTGAGGATAAATATGCATTGGTTGGTAGAATTTCTTGTAATATATGTTTTGATTTGGAGATGTTCCTTGAAAAGTCGGGTTTTAAAGGGGAATAATTGAAAAACAATGTTTAAATAATATAGATTTAGCACAATGATGTCATTATTATATGATTTTAACGCTGCTCGGCAAGTTTGCATTACGTAAAAGAGAAATAACCGTAAGTTATTAGAGGATATTTCAACACTTAACATATCGAGGTCCCACACACCTTGTACAAATTGGCGATTATTTTGCAGTGTGCACCTCACGGGGGAAAAAAACTCACTCCACGCCCCCAAAATGTCCTCAGAGGCGGGGGAGTCCGGTCAGTGAACACACGTTACAAACACTCCTCCAGGGCGCACGGGGGACAAGCGTAAAAGCAACCGAGCTGCTTCATTTCAGCAGTGAAGAGCAGCGTTGAACTTCTCCACAGTCTCTCAGTCAAGTTTGGACTTTCCTTCCTCTCGTGAATCTCGTTTTGAGCCTCGTTCACCTGTGGGTTATATTCTCTGTTGAGAACCGGAGGTGTGTTTCCTATGATGCTCGGATATCCCAGGAGTGTTGGTTCCATGCTTTGGATACACAATGTGAGGATTTATGTCGGAATAAACAAGGACGCTGCGTAAAGGAAACCCCGAAGTCCCCAGTGTGACCAGTGAAGATCGTTTCACTCCAAAGTGCGGAATGGGGCGGTTATGTACACTGCTTCTTGTTGCTTTTTTGGGTAAGAAACTTTTACTAGATTAATCAATGCAAGTGTGGAGTGAAAAACATGTTGGACTCCACGTGTGCATGGAAAACAAAAGAAGCTATGTTGCACAAAATCAGAAAATGATGAGATCTTCAAAACTATTTAATCATTTTTTGTATGTCTAGTTTTTTTTTTTTAAATGTTTGAAGCTTGTATCAGATTAAACCCTGACATCTCTTCATCTCAACACACCTGTTTACCATCATGGCTGTGTGTCTATGTCCAGCAGGGCTAATAATAATCATATTTTCTAGCTTAGTTATCCCCTATGCCACAGTGATCAACATGTCTGAAGGCTAAAAGGCAATAAAGAAGCTTCCCTGGGGCAGCTGGGCAGATGAAAGCACTGGAGAGTTAAGAGCCACTTAAAACATCCATTCCTGATGAAAACCTGTCTGAGCAGCAGAGGATTATGGGAGTGCAGTTGACCCAATCCATCTGCTGGCAGTGACAGTGAAGGCAACATTTGGCTGCAACTTCAAATGACTGGGTTGAGATAAAACGATATTTTGGAGTCCACTTATCCTTAAGTGTCTATAAGTGAATCCAACGTTCAATTAGGTGGTGTGTTATTGCAGCCTTTCATAGATGCAATGAAAATGCACTGTCAGCCTAGATTAGTGTGTGATGTAAATGTATTTGGGGGAGAAAACCTCAGCGAGAACTTCGGAGAGTTGAAAGTTAAAAAAAGGCTTGGAGCAGCTTGTGATCCATTTTTTATTGATATGAATATAACAGACTTCTGCTGGACCACACAAGGGTCTTTAAGTTTAATTACAACTATAAATATCCAGCAGTTTTTAACAAACTGTCAAGTGATGGCTTATTCTACAACTTCCTATGTTCATCTTAATGTTGGGCTAAGAAGAAGGGCAGTTATATCCCTGTCAAGTTTTGATGATTTCCAGGACAGGAAGTCGACACCGGAGTTTGCAACAACAAAGATAGAGAGGGACATTTAATTGAAAAACTATTTTATAAATGTGTATTACGTATAACTTGCACTCAACCTATACTGCATCTGAGGCTGAAGCCCATAATCATTTGTAAGATATATAAAAAAGGGAAATAGTGTGAAACTTATAAAATTGCTTTTCTCTACTTACTACAGTTTGTATTTGACAATTTGAACATTTATTTAAACTATCAAAAGTAATGGTTAATATAAGATTGAAGGCGAATTAACCTTACAACTTCAGTTATCATGGATTCATGTTAATTCAAGTTACACAAATACAGGGAACTATGTTTAACATATATTCAGAAAAACAAGTGTCAAAGAAATGAAACCCATTAAGCTTTTATGTAATACTTATGTATGAGTTTATTTAATTTTTTTATGAATATATGCTTTATGTGTTACATATATGTTTACATATAACGGCAAGAGAAAAGGGAATTCCTGCACACCTTTGTTTACTTTCATTGAAATGTATTACTGAGACAACATTTATGTCCTTTGTTCTTGTGGAGATGAAGGTCTAAGGACCAAGACGTTGTCTCAGTTTTATGTTTCCTATATGTGGGAATGGGTATGCGTTTGGGAATTCCCTCTTTCCTTTTGGACTTTTCATCCTGAGCACCTGTCTACAAGTAATTGACGTGTGCATCAGCCTTCAAAGTCTCGTACAGTACATAGACAACACATAAATAGAGGTTTCAAAAGGATTGTATTTAGTGAGATAAAAAAAGAAGAAAATGTTATATAATATATTTAAAACTCAGCTTGCTAACAAGTTTATCAGTTGAACTCTGAAACACACACTGCTTGCTAAAGTTCTGCGTGTCTTCAGGCTGAATGACATTTATATGTTTCAGATGTCTGGCAACCAACTGTGATATGAGTTTTAAAAGCAGCACCAGACAGCAACATCAATCACACTAATAAGTGCTGCAAATTACAGATCTTTCAATCATAAAATTAACCCAAATAGGTACAAATAACTGAAAAATGTCTTGGACAACATACAGTAAGTTTAACAAACAGAGCTTAACTCCAGCTGCAGAAATGAACAGCTAGTCACAATTTCAAATCAACCAAAAGGGATACACTTCTTATGTTAACATGGATTTGGACTTCCATCAGCCTTAAGTGTAGACTACTTTGTGTTTAGTGCACAATTAGCAAATAGGTGCATACTAGCAGAGTAAAAATGATTATGTTCAGGGGGGACATTCAGCATTGTCACTGTGCTGTGCATGTTGATTTTAGCAACATGCTACTTATGCTACAGACCATCAGAACTTGTAGCAACATGTCAGCCTGTTGTTGTTGTTGTTGGTGTTGTTGTTGTTGTTGGCCTGTAGCATCAACATGCTAATGCTACAGCCCATTAGAACTTGTAGCATAACTCTTACTTTTGGTCTAGCTGAAAGAAAATTATTTTTATTTTGTGGGGTCCTGCCTCCAGCGCAGTGGGAACTGAGATAAAGTAAAGGACCGGGTCCCAAAATGAGTTTGAGATGATTCCTGCAGAGCCGTACCATTCAGTGGAAACCATTGACTGTACCTGAGACACTAGCATGGATAAAGAAGCTTTTTAACAGCAAAATCTATATTTTATGATTTCACCTCAAGCTAAATGTATATTTCTAACGTGTACTCCTACTTTTAGTGTTAGCAGTATTTCCCTCTGAAATCATTAGACGTAGAAAGTCTTCCAAATGAAATAAAAACTCAAGCATCGCCAGTATACTTCTTTGAAATTGTACCACTCAGTAACTTTAAAGTTGAAATCCTAAAATGTTATGTTATTTCAAACCACCCCCGTAAAGTCTAACATCCTCAGTGCCAAAAGCTAAGATAACACAAAGAACAGTCCTTTGTCTGGTCTCCGCTCTGGCACTTCTCTCTTCCCATAAACGATGTTGAGCCTCTCTACTTGTCAGGGGTCCCAGTGCTGTGACCTCACTGGTGGGATCAGGCCAACTGGAAATGTTCTCTGTGGTTTGGGGCTCTGGGAGTTTTGTGGGCGCTTTGATTTAGATAGAGAGCAGCAGTTTGGGAAAGCTGCATCAGCGAGGGATTGCTGAGGGTTTGAGTTGAGCCAGTCCGATTATTGCCTTAATGTGGGGAGGCTCTTCGTCTTTAAAGAAAGCGATTGGAACAAACTCTCACCACTCACACATTCAACGCTCATTAACTGTGTAGAGAAGGAGCTGTAAGATGCTTCCTCTTAAAAAAAGTAATTGAGCAAAAGGGGCTACACATAATCTCTATAATAATTTCCTTGTTTTCCATTTTGAGTTCTTGTTTGACTTTATGTAAAACTTTAAACGTTAAAATGACTCTTAATAAACCTTTCACAAATGAATAAAACACGTCTTATTGAGCCTACTCTGGATCAGGTCTGTCACGTCCTTACAGTTTAATGTCTGATACAGAAACACTTCCTCCAGCTTCTGTCACCTAAAACGGTGAAATAAGATGCATGCTAGACTTGCATTTTTCATTTCATGCAAGTTATTCATTGAGTAGAGTTCAAATGTGCTTTCCTTTTAACCATTACACATATACAGTATTTGAAAGTGGGAAGTCCCTGATTCTTTGAAAACTGGGAAGAATACTAAATTATATAATATTGAAGTTTCTGAGATGAAGTCAGTTTCCCTGTTGACAAGGGCATACATTACCCATAATCCCTAGAAAGCTGCAGCAGTACACCAGGAGATGATTCACCATCTTGTTATCAGCTCCTTTTCCTCAACATTTGTATAACATCTGTTGCAGAACTGATATCAAGGTTTCTTAATCCAACATTTTAGATTGTTTGGAGCTGTCCAAGTGTTTGGCTCTTGGCTGAGAGTTATCTTTTCGTTTTTCAAAAAATAAATTGCATAAATTAAAGCTCATTTGTCAATTGCCAATTTAAATAAACTGAACCGTTAGCTTAGGTTTGTTGAACCTCTGCTGACAATAATTAATAAATTAAGAATATTTTCTTGAGTAATTGTTATTTGCTTGTCAGAAAATGGTTGTTGTTTGTAAAAATTGAGGTCCAAGGGGATGTCTTCTAGTTGCTGTTTTTTACCATGAGTCCAATGGGAGCCAAACATATGACACTAGCTACCAATAAGACCAATAAAACAAAACGGCATATATCTACCTTTGAGATCTTCTTGATGTACTTGTATATTGTTACTCGACTCATCATTTTGACACAAGAAAACTACTATAAACAAATGAATAATGTTTGGATGTTAAATATTGTTAATTGTACATTGTTGTGTGTATGATTGTACTTCTCATACTTTGCTTCGGGAGGAAAAACATCTGGGTATTTAAGCTTATCTGTTGTATGCAAATATCTGTATTGTGTGTGTGTGTTCTACCCTGAAATTCACCTGCTATTAAATCAGAGGCGTGGAAACCTTTGTGAGAGTAAAAGACAAAGTGTGTTTGCATTAAGCATCTCACATTCACAACCACGTTGGTAGTTTTTACTCTCCTCATTGTAAAAACAAACGTAGGGTCTTTCCCCTATCCTGGTCTGACTGTGGATACAATAAAGGGCCTCACACACACACACACACACACACACACACACACACACACATAAACACACGGCAAACTGAAGCCTTTTCTTAGATTTTTTACCACATCTCAGCCAGCAGCGTTACTAATGCAACCAGCTGAGTCGGGGGCTCACGTCTCTGCAGTGTTTCCACTGAGCAGCGCTGTGATGTGGTGATTTGCACACAAGCCTCTGCTAACACGTAGGAGTTTCTGAGCGTTAAACAACTGGAAGGAGCTTTGTTCTTAATGGAGCTTTTGGTTTCTTTAATCAGATATCTTTCTTGTTCCTCCCTTGAAATAAAAAGCACAGAGGCGACCACAGCAGCATACCAAAGTGTTCAATGATATTGCCAGGCGAGTTGGGTCCAAATAGAAAGAATTTAAGTCAAAGTCTTCATATTTCAAGGTAGATTTTGGTGATATTAGAGTATTACATGGAATAAATCCTCACTGGAATGTGAGCTTCAAGGCTTTTCTGTGGCTGCAGGCTTTTGGAAATGCTTTCATTTCCGATATTGTATCCCCTTAAGCTCAGTCCATTGTTGAAGGTATAGTTATTTCATGTGGTGCATCGGGGGGACACGTTCAGGGTGGGAATTCATAGTTTTCAAACCTCAATACTGCTCTTGTCCCTTTTTTTTAGATTACTTTTTTATGTTACTTGATGTCTGTTTTAATGGAAGCAGAAAGCCAGGTCTCAGTTGTTCACCTTTAACATCTAAGCTTTGCATTTTCATCACATGTTTAGCTAATATTAACCCATAAAGACTCCACTCATACCAGGTGTTGCAGGTCACCGATAAAGCCCTGTAATCCTAGGGTGATGACATGAGTTAAAATGACTACATGAGACCCTCTAAAAGCTTCAAAGAAGCCTGGCTGATTGAATAAGCAGAAAGAAAACATGAGAGAAACTTCAAAAAGAAACTTAAGAGTAATAGACTTTAGCAGTGGCCTTTAATGTAATTCATTAGAGTTCAACGATCAAAAAGAAGGAGGTTCTGCCAAACTAAACTCATTCTTTAGTGGTTTCACATTTGATAGGGATCAAACATCAATGAATGGAACTTTTTAAACATTCATTTTGTGTTGGATCCATTTTTTGTTTAGTGTCAGTATCAATTGAGGGGTTTAGTATAAATCATAACACTGCTTTAATGCTCAAATCAAACAAAAAGAGATAAAGAAACTTGTATCCTTCAAATCTTTGGAGTTTTATCAAGCAAATAATCTGAATCCTGAGGTGCTTCCATGTAATACACACATCTAAGCCTTTTTCTTTTGTGTCTTTTGTATATATATTTTAAATTCCCAAACAATCATGCATATAAGAAGAAGATAAATAACCTGAGCTTAATCTTTTGGTGTCCTTTCTGTTCCTGCAGGCTGGGCTGAAGGAGGCTCTTCTCTGCACCACCCAGACGTCGGGTCCAGCCGTCTCGCTCTGGAGAAAGCCTTCGGTCGGTCCCTCAAAGACTCCCAGTGCCAGCACATGTTGAAGCACCTTCACAATGGAGCCCGCATCTCTGTGCTCATGCCTCCCAACGTGGAGGGGCACTGGGTCTCCACCAGGTAAAAGCTATGTGTTTTTGTGCATCCTTAGGAGCCTCAAAGTTGACATGGAGGTCAAGTGTCTTTCTTACTAAACTAAAAAAGACACTTGTTTTGTCTAAACGTTGGTCATTAGAAAGTACCATTAAAAAAGACAAATTAAAGACACATTTGAAAACACTCACTTCTTTATGTAGCACTTAGAAAGGTTGGGCTAATTTGAAGCCAATGCATAATTCTTACAATCTTTTAGGTTAGTGAAAGCTAATTTTCTGTAGGATTCTTGCTTTTCCTGAAGTTGTGTGTGTTTGTGCTGACCAAGTGGATGCAGGCTGGTATCTGGTAAGTTCTTGCAAATGTATCTTTGTGTTATAGGAAACAAAGGCTTTTAACTATCCAAATAGTTTAGGCTAGTTTAAAATTAAAAACTTTTCTGAAACAATGAACCTCCCCGCATTTTACCCTACATGGTACAGTGCAGTCTGAAGACCTCTACTATTACATTTTACATTACATTACATGTTACTTGTTTGATGCTTTTATCCAAAGCGACTTACATACTCAATACTGTGGACAATCCCCACAGGAGCAATTTGGGGTGAAGTGTCTTGCCCAGGGACACAACGACATGCTGACTGCACCAACGCACTATCCACTGCACCACATGCCTCCCACTATACTATTATAAAGCCTATTGGAAGCTCTCACTTCCTGTTTGGCAGTTAGCAGCAGGTTATCTGTGTTGGAGCTAATGCAACAAACATTTTGTGAATTGAAGAGAAGTAATACCTATAACTGGAGTTTAATGGAATTAATTACTACATTCATTGAGTCTTATCCATTATGAAGGTGAATGATAACAGTATTCATATTAAAATGACCAGAAATTAATTGTGTTGGCATGCTATACCAACATGTGCTAATAAGGCTATGCTAACATGAGCCACAGCCAGAGAGGCCTGGACTAACAAACCGTTTTCAATTAATTTCTTTCTGGTTTCTGAATTGCTATGCAAATATTTTAACTCTGACCCCATTATAAAAGTGTAATGGATTACGGTGATATTAAGCATATTTTCAAGTCCCTGCAAAAAGTAGAATCCAAAATGTGGTCAACCATCTAATGGGTTTTTTGTTTCAGATGTGCCCCCTGAAGTATCTTAAAGAAGGCTAATTATTACATGCAAATTACATGTAATTACATGCCAAATCAACATTCTTGGACTTTTTTTACAAAAATGTTTTAGGCTAGTACAAATTATGTGATAAGAAAGCTTGACTAAAATATATTGTGAGCAGTTAATGAATGAGAAACAGGCTTGAAGCACACTGAAACACTCAGTTCTAGACATGACAAACTCAAAACTTCTTGGTATTTACTTCAACTTCTTCTGCATGTGGTCTTGAATGCTGTTTATCTGAAACCTCTGTTTTTCTGTTGCAGCTGTGAGGTGAGACCAGGCCCGGAGTTCCTGACGCGCTCCTACAGTTTCTACTCCAACAACAGCTTCCAGGCTCACCAGTTCTACTACGAGGACAACCACTGCACCAAACCTTCGTACACCCTGGTGATCCGCGGCCGCCTGCGCCTCCGCCAGGCCTCCTGGATCATCCGCGGCGGCACAGAGGCGGAGTACCACCTCCACCGCGTCCAGATGGTTTGTCACACCGCCACCGTGGCCAAAGAGCTCAGTCAGAGGCTGAACCACAGCTGCAAAGGAGCCGTGACGGGCCCCTGGGAGCCCAGCGTGGCCTACGAGCTGTGGAGCGAGGAGGGCGGATACGACTGCTCCAGGGAACTTAACTTCGCCATGCATGAGCTGCAGCTGCTGAGGTTGGAGAAGCAGTACCTGCATCACAACCCGGATCACCTGGTGGAGGAGCTCTTTCTGGGAGACATCCACACCGAGCCGTCCCAGAGGCTGTACTACAAGCCGTCCAGCTACCAGACCGCCCTGCAGAACGCCAAGGTGAGACACATGATCCTCTTTTATTCAAAGAGTACAGGGATGAGGAGGAAATGTGGCTTTGTGGGTTCTTTGTAGAAGTGTGAGAATATCAGTTTATTTAGTTGCTTTATTTGTGTAGGTTACTAATTCCCCTACCAAGGGATTACAAGAGAAACACAAGGGGTTGTGAGGTGATGAAGAAAACAAGAAAAAACACAATTCCGCGACACAGAAGGGGATTCATCTTTTAGATTTTTCTGATCATCATTGCAATGTTTTGATGTCCGTTGGTTGGTCCACCGCTTTGGTCCAGATAAAATGTCTCAACGACTATCTGATCATTTGCCATAAAAGGTTGTACAAGCCTGACTTTAGTTATCCTCTGACTTCCCTCCAGAACCACCACAAGGTTCACGTCATCATTTATTAAGTATAATATCTCAACTACTTTTGAATGGATTGCTATGAATTGTGTTACACATGCATGCACCTCTCAGGTTGAATCATAGCAACGAAGGTGCTCAGCTGTGTTTTGTGGTAATAAGAACATGTTGCTTGCACACTAAACTGAGATTGTTAAAGCCTTTCCTTTTTGTCAGCTGTTTTTAGCTCAACCTAGCATAAGAACATATTGAGGCTGGCCAACAACACGTCTTGGTATTTGTCTTTGTTGATGTTGCAAATAGTGCCGCCGTGATGCAAGAAACATTTCAGACCTGATCTGACAATAAACTATTATCGTATAATCGTAATGCGTGACTTTACACTCTATTTAAGATTGTTTCACATCTTGGGGCGACTAAACGTTTTTCAAATGAAGTAAAAGCAATCTTTGGTTGAGCTTCTCAGAGGCTATAGATAATATGCCATCTTTGAATGTTTCTTTGTAATTATTAATGAGCAGATCTGCTTGTTGCATCTGTAGAGGCCTTTGTCGAGTTTGTTCTCTAGTATTCCTAAAGACTTACTAGAAGCAGTCAGAAAACTCTTCCCATCCTCTGCGTTTTAGGTTTTTTGGAATGCACAACCAAGCAGGGAGTAGAGTTTTGTTTTTCTCCACAGAGCACACAGCTCTGTGGAGAAACCTCTGCTGAACTCAGCTCCCACTGTGTCAGCCTGTCACACTGAAAAGACCACACACACCAGAACCAGCATGAACTGACCTTAAGAACAGTCCTCTTTTATGAGAGTTTATGTTGAGATTAGTCGACACAAGAATGTGAGGAGATCTTGGTAGAGTAGTAGTTGGAAGTAAGTCTTTGTTTTAAGGTTTAGGAGCGTTGGGATAATCAGAAAAGACAGATGCTGAACAAGTGTAGAAGGACAAGTGATTGTTATTTTCAGTGATTCATTTCTTATGATACTATCTAAATGCAACTCCACCTGTCTGCGACAACAAACCACCAACTAAGACCAATCTGATTTAGGATCAGGGTTCATGTCAACAATCTTGCCCTTCCACACTAAACATTTGCACTGTTAGAAACCAGAAACTATGTACATACTGACTTCATCTAACAAATCCAGGATCAAGAAAGAGTCCTTTCTTTCCTCCGCTGTGCTTACGGGATGTCATTTCTCTATTTACACTTCTGAACAGCAGTTTCCCCGCTGGCTGAAACCTTAGAGTGATGTTTTCAATGTCACCCTCTACAGAGATTACAAGGAAATCCTGTTCTGGTCCGCTGTCTAAATAAACACCCATTTGTACAGGGATGATAGGGCTTGGTGTTGCTGATCAGAATGTAAACAGTGTGTGGAGTGAGGATCTGTGATCAGAAGACCCTCCTGCGGTGCTGTAATGACCAGAGCTGCTCCCCTTAAGCCCCTCCGCCCGCAGAGCGCAATGTGAGACCCGGCCTATCTCTGGGAGCGATCAACATGTGGTATTCCTAGGATTTTGAATTATGCGGCCATTTGAATTTTTCCAGAGAGCACATACCGGGTCTGATTTCATGCATGCCTGAGGCTTAAATCAAAGTGTTGCATGTGCTCCATTTCTCCTCAGTTGTCCGTGAACAAGAACAAAAGAGGTGTTGGACTAAATGGGATTTACTTTTTGTTGCACTTCCAAAGACTGAAACTGCCTTTTAAAGCAGGGGTGTCCAAACTTTTTTCACCGAGGGCCACATACAGAAATATATTCGAAGGGCTGGGCCACTTACTAGAGGGGAGATATATTGCCTCATGATTAAAGTTAGCAAAATTAATGGAATGTAGGTAAATTATGCTTAATATTTGAATATGCTTTAAGAAAAACAACAGCCTACAGCTCTCCATAGGGTTTCATTTATTTGTTGGTAGCTCATTCCTTAAAACAGAAGCTTCAGATTGCTTATTATAAGAGGAGATATGAAGGGTGTATTTCAAGCATGTTGTGAAAATAAGTTATTGGGCATTTTTCTTTTCAACTTAGATTTGATAGAAAATGTTTTCAACTTTAATTGACTGAATCTGTTTGAAACGTGGGCTTCTTCACACATGAATATTGTGTAATATCTGTTTTCATCTATATTTAAGAAGTACAATACAAGACAAGTTTCATTTGTGGGCCATACTCCAATATACTTTTTGAATTTGCTGAGGGCCGATTCAAAATGGCCCGCGGATCGCATTTGGCCCCCGGGCCATAGTTTGGACACCCTTGCTTTAAAGGGTCAGCTAACCAAAATGACAAATAACCATATTTCCTCACCAATGAGTCAAATCTGTGTTTTTTTTGTCTTTTTAAATTGAATAATGCTTCTATATTAAAGCGATCCTAGAGATTTACAAACATGTTTTGAGCGTCTTACCTCATTTTATAGCTTTGGTCAGATTTGGAGCCCCATTGGTCTCCTACTGTAAACCAGCAGTAAAGTGGGTTTGCAATTCAGTGAAACAGTGGTATAAAATACCTCACTTCTTCTGACCATCTCTTGAGGTTGTAATGGTTTCTTTTCGGGGATTTTTACTGCTATGGTGACGATCCAATCCATTAATCCTAAGTGGCGTAGCCACAGCTGGTCCCAGTCCAGAACGTGCTGGTGCCAGCGCGTTCAATCGTGGTTATTGGGATCTCAGCAGTGACCAGACTTTGTTTTTACATTTTATTTCAGATCTGGTTCACCGCTGCTTCATCACTGAGGCGGAGGAACGACCACTTGATAATGAAGCCTGTTAGGAAGAGATCTGTGTCTTTATGTTGTTGTTGGTTAACGGTATCTTGTTTTTACAGATATCCCACATCCAGAGGTTTATTTGCTATGCCTGCCGAGTTTACTTTATGTTTTTTGGTCTTTTGCCTCATCTATGTGAGCCTATAAGCCTTTAAAAAAATATTTAAATATTGCGCGATGAAGACGGATACACTAAGAAAAGACTCTTGTAATTAACTCCTAGGAAGTCCTCTTTCTGGAGAGATGCTAGTCTTGCTCTAAGATCCCAAAATGGAAAATCACACATGTTGTCACTTGTGGAGAGGTATTCCTATCCTTAAGTTAAAGTAGTACCACACTGTGAAAATACCCTATTATAAGTCTGCATGCAAACCTTTAACTCAGCAAAAGTATGTTGGCAAATCAGTAAAAAGTACTTTTAGGTTTGAAAAAACAGAAGTCATCATGAAGGAAAATACATGGTTTCTCACTGAAGAGGAAGGGGATGAAAAGCTATAATCTGAAAAGTAACAGGATACATATTGGAGCAAAAAGTACAATATTTATCTCTAAGTACTCAAGTGTAAGTACCTCCAATTTGTTCTTGAGTACAGCACTTGAGTAAATGTTCTTAGTTAAATGCCACCACTGGGCGTAGTGTCAGTGAAATAACCAAGAAGCTTTAAAGCCTGACGTGGTTTCTGTTCCTCGTAAAAGTTTTGCTTCTGGACATCATCTTCCCCTGAACGATGGCGGTAATCCCCAAAATGCCCTAATGAAAAATGGCTGCCAGACAAAGTGAAACTCTGTTCTAACTCTTCTTGATCTACTGTGGCTTGGATTGAACCTCATTTGTACGTCGGTTCAAAGTAAAGTGGCTGCCAAATGTAGCCGTAAAACATGAATTAATAAATGTACTGTATATGAAGTAAAGGCAGTAATATCCTCCCTCATTTCCTATTTTATATTCAATTCCAGTAAGGATATGAACTGCTTTGTTTCCAATAGGAAGAGCCAATTTTTTATTGCAACAGTTACAAAAGTTTACTGAGAGAATCTTGTCTGTGCTTTTAAGAAAAGTTTATCATAGCATCACCTATTTTATTGGATATGAGGGCTCTTCTGTTTTTAACGTTGATCCCTTGTTAAGAGAAAATGTGGATGAATTGATTACCGCTGACGGACAAAGACAGGTCTATCTTGACCATTTTTTGAGTAATTTTTAAGAAAATGTTTTCTTAATTTCAATTAGGGAACTGTCATTTCTACAAAAAAGTGCAATTTGTGAAATTAGTGAGTTTAAAAGCACTTGTTACCTTCAGAGAGAGCCAGGCTAAAATATAACCCGTTTCCAGTCTTAATTTTGATCGACAAAATATTAAAAAATAATATATTAGTCATAGTTAAAGGGATTTAGCTCATTTCAAACTAAAGCACCACCTCTTACAAGGCTTTGGCTCATTTGAGGTAAATATATCTGTATTTTTGTTGCTTTTCTTAGTTTGCAACCTCATGGTTTTAATTCAAGTTAAATGTTATTTACATTTTGCTCTGTGGATTTATATTTGTCTAAATGCAGGGATTAGGAAAAATATTCAGATACCCCTCTTAGCCATGGATGAGCTATGTGAACAAAAAAAGTGGGAGGTTAGTATCCATAGAAGGAAGATGTGTTCAGAGTCGCGCCATTTCTTTCCATCTCACAGGCCGTCTGTGTTTTAGAGGCTCAAAGTTCCTGCAGACCTGGAACATGTTTTCCACACCTGCCGCAGAAAAAAACCACCCTTTTAGCTCTTTTCCTTGTGTCAACACATGTAAAGTATATGTTAGAATATACATGCATACCTTTCTCTCTGCACACTGTATTTACTTATTCATTTTCCCGCTGCTACATTCTTACTTACACAAACAAACACAGATGCAGAAGTGCAGTAAAACATACTCTCATGCACACAGGAGACCTCTCACTCTGCAGCGTTGTGGAGCTGCTCAGGGATTATCTCATCAGTACGATGGAGGGATACTCATGTTTTCCTCCGCTTCTTTTTGCATTGATTAACTTCCCATAAATCTCTTGTGGACATAATGTTGTCTGGGGACAGAGTGATTGGTTAGGGGAAGGTCAGGTCTTACATTTT
Source organism: Dissostichus eleginoides (assembly GCA_031216635.1). Taxonomy (NCBI): domain Eukaryota; kingdom Metazoa; phylum Chordata; class Actinopteri; order Perciformes; family Nototheniidae; genus Dissostichus; species Dissostichus eleginoides. The sequence goes on from CM062276.1 coordinate 11,412,636, forward strand.
GGCCACCCTGATAACAAAACTCCACTGACTCCCTGGAGTTCAGTTTTTGGAAAATATTTAGTGGAATAAAGTTTGATGAAGGTCCCAGCTCTGGTCTTTGAGCCCCACAGCTGTGGATATTATGATCACATGCTGCTCCAGGGTCCACTAAACCAGACATGATGCGATCTTAACGTGATTAATGATCGTTTATACACTTTTTTATCGATACGAGTGTGAAGAAAGGACTTCCCGCTGTTGTTTGTAAGTAGCATGATGTTTAAGCCCTCTGTTCGCTGCGGGACTTCCCGTTGTCATGGCTTAAATTCGACCAGACATCTGTCTTTTTACGGAGAAATGATGTGATCACCATGAGAAAATGCTGGAGCCTGTCTGGCTTCCAACACTCGAGAGATACAGACTGGAGGAAATAGTTTTTCCTCCTTTAACTTTAAGCAGACGCCAAAGAGTTTGCCTTTTTATTGTGGATTTCCTGATTCTGATGATGGATTTAAAAAGCTTTCAGCACTGTTGGGTTTTATTTGACTGGAAGTTCATAAAGTGATATTCAGTGGGAACTGTAGTTTTCATCACTATTTTTAATTTACAGTTTGTGCTACCCTGTGAAAATGTTATTTTACACTACGGTCTCCATTTGACATTAACTTATATACTAATAAATTGTATTAAGAAAATGGCAATGAATAGTTTATTCATCTTGTTAAAGGTAGGGTAGGTAAGAATGGAGAAACCAGCTCGAGTGCGCTAGAATTTGAAAGTACGCAGCCGAAAAAAATCTGCCCCTTCCTTCAGACTTCCTCACAGAGCCCCTCCTCCAACACACGAACGCGCACATGACCAATGAGGGCACGAGATAAGTTTGTGCACAGATGGAAGGCTGACAGGCAGGTAGGCCATCCAGTTATTTTAGCCGGGCCGGCTCAGATGATTGGTCGTGCTTTTTACAGCGCCACGGCTTCCACAGATGACGTTTTTTATGTATTTATTGTCAAAGCATTTAATGTATTCATTGCTATCGGGATGTTAAGAGCATTCCATGGAATATAACACCTTTGCATGGTGGTAAAAGCTCCACCTGGTGGGAACTGTAGTTTTAAGAACTGAATTGAATAATGGGAGGGTTGAAATGGAATGTCATAAAATACAAAAAGGGGTGAAATAGAGGGAATATAGAAATAACTTTCAAATAGTTAAACGTCAGTGGGAAATGACTGCAAGCAGGAGATTAAACCCACCATGAATAATAATTAAAATGTGTAATCTTTTTAACCTAATATAAAGATGCTTTAATCAGAAACATTTAAAAATTGTTTATCACAAAATCCCTTACATTTGCACTTAGAGGTGGGGTAGGTAATTCACTTCAGAAACACTTTGTTATATTCTATCAATAATTAGGATGCCTTTGTTATTTTGTACCTCCCTGCCCATACTTCTAATACAAAAAGCACTACATTTGCTTAATAAGTCTTGTTTTCTTCTTTAAGGATCTTGATTTCCCCATAAACTCCTGTTTTGTTGGAGTCATTTGTTTTCATACCTTTAGTCGTTTTGACTCTATGTTTTGCTCCCTACTTTGTTGTATCTTTTTTATTCATCTTCTAATACGAAAAGTACTACATTATGTTTCGTTCTTTATTAAGGATCTTTATTTTACCATAAACTGCTGTTCCTTTTTTTATACATGTATACGAGGCTCACCTTTCACCTCCCTTTCTCCCCAGAACCACGACCACGGCTGCATCGACTGCCGGATCATCTTCCGCTCCGACGCGCTGCACCCCCCCATCCTGGCCCCGCACGCCGACCTGACGGTGGGGCTGTACGGTCAGTGGGTGAGCCAGCGCTGCGAGGTGCGCCCCGAGGTGCTCTTCCTCACCCGCCACTTCATCTTCCACGCCAACAACCACACCTGGGAGGGCCACTACTACCACTACTCCGACCCCATCTGCAAACACCCCACCTTCAGCATCTACGCCCGGGGGCGCTACAGCCGAGGGCTCCACTCCACCCGCGTGATGGGCGGGACAGAGTTCGTCTTCAAAGGTAACCGGTTAAATTGTTGACCCTGGTAGAATGGTCTCTTTTACTCCCTTTATTTTACATGTGAGGGTCTATGTATGTATGTATGCTTTCTGTGTTTGACAATGTCACAAATAAATCATATATACATTTTAAAAACCAATAAACTAATGACAAGGACAAGGACAAAGATTCAGTTGAAAAAAAATGGTTATTTTCCTGTCCTACAGCTGTTGTAAAGAGTCAAATATACCATCAATTCTCAGAGGAGGGACTACATTTGAAGTTACTAGAAAACCAAATGTTACTCCTCAATTTTCTGTCCTTAATTTCTGAAATGAATGCAAATATGTTTGCCATCTCTCATCAGTGTGATTTAGACTTTAGGCTCTTTTAAAACTTTTTCTGCTTGTAGCTTTATAAAAACATATTTGCTGTATATGCACATTTCACCAGATTTGCAGCATTTTCAGCAGAACAGCAGAAAAAGACTCTTCAAATTCAGCAACTATAGGATTATATGATGAGAAGCAATATTTATTTAACTCCAGACAGAATATCCAGTTGTTGCAGCAGAACAAAGGAAGAAATAGGTAGAGAAAATGTAAAAAGAAATTGTCAAGTGGTTTAAAAATAAAATAGCTTTATAATTAAATACTAAATTACAAGGTTAGTGATTAGTATCAGCTTAGTTCGACTTAGTTGAAGTGTAATGTTACGTACAAGTGAAAGTATTCATTATGCAGAGTAATCCATTTCAAAAGAATGTATATGAAAATATTGGATTTGAGAAAGTCTTTAGAAACCTGGATGTTCAGGATTGCTGTTAGAAGCATTTGGCGCTAACAGGTGTTCTTGTGTCTTTCCTCGTCTAGTGAACCACATGAGAGTCACTCCCATGGACGTCGCCACCACCTCCCTGCTCAACGTCTTCAACGGTAACGAGTGTGGGGTGCAGGGCTCCTGGCAGATGGGGGTGCAGCAGGACGTCACCCTGACAAACGGCTGTGTGGCGCTGGGCATCCGCCTCCCCCACACAGAGTACGAGCTGTTCCGCATGGAGCAGGACGCCCACGGACACTACCTGCTGTTCAACGGACAGCGGCCCAGCGACGGATCCAGCCCCGACCGGACGGAGAAGAGGGCGTCCTCCTACCAGATGCCGCTGGTTCAATGCTCGGCCAGCAGCCAGCCGTCAGAGTTCAGCAGGACGGAGAACAGGCCTCATCTGAACCACAATGCCTGCAGAGGGGGGCACAGAGGCAGCCAGCAGCACATCACCGTGGCTCTCCTCACCTTCATCACGTCTCTGCTTCTCCGCTGGCAGAGCTAGAGAGACGTTTTTCTACATAAAGACACAGTGTGGATTACAAGGGCAGACAAACGTTTGACTTCTCTGATGTGAAAGAGGATCAAAACTGGTGATAAAAGTGAACTTGTTGTGACCAGAAACCAAAGACTCGACACTGCTGCTCCACAGAAACTTTAGCACTTTAGAGTGGAACCAAAGACCGACCTGTCTGTTTCCACAAATATACAAAGATATATCCACATAGACCTGAGAGTTTGTTTATACTGTGTATTTACCTACATCTATCAAGTCATTTCTTGGTACCGCAAAAAGACACGATTTGTTGGAAGTCTTTCCTACGATGAACTCAGTCATGGTTTACAGTAAAAGGGAACTACACTAATTACAGCATTTTGTAAATGTTGCCTTACAGTATGACAAACTCTGTCATCATTTCACATTATTTTGTATACAATAAAGTTACCTACCTTACATGCAACCTGAAGAGATATTTGTATTCACTCACTGATCAAAGAGCTGCATCCTCACTAGCCGACACCTGACTTGTTTCTGTTTATTATGTCATACTCAGACTAGGAAACTGCACCTGGAAAATTGGCTTTAACTCTAGCTTCGTGTCAGCAATTGAAGACTAAAGTTAAACTAAAATTGGAATTGGGAAGGGGCAATATGGCTGAATTCACAAAACCTATATCATGAGAATACGTTCTGCAAAATCCCCAAATAATCAAAATAAGTTTCCATTGTTTTGCTTGTGTAAAGATGTTCTAATTTTCAAAATACATACAAATTTGCAAACACCAAATAACAGAACGTTTCACTTGTTGGCTTTCGGTTAAAAATGAATGAGTGAACCAGTACCTGTTTGGATCTAGCAGGCTTCTACAATACGAAAAAACATTATACATCATAACAAACTAATTCTTAAATGGAAAATCTTTCTAAGAGCCAGTGAATTATAATTGATGGTGGAGAATCCTGAAGAACCTTAAATGGATTCCAAGAAATGTCTCTGTAACTGGATACATGTATAAGATTAAAGCTTTGATACTCTTTAATGTTGATTTTAAAGTATGTTGATTTTCCGGATACCTACCTCTAAAATAGTTTATCGAGATTGTTATTATGGCAAAGATTTTGGGCATAGCAGTTTCTGTCTAGTATGTCAAAAAATGTATCCGATAGTATGTCATAAAACAGTAATTGTGTAGTATGTCATGACAGTCAGAAAAGTATGTTATATAAAAAAGTCTTAGTATGTCATATTATAGCATGTAAGAAAAAGGCCATAGTATAGTAGGCTATGTCACAAACAAGTAATGGTAAAGTATGTCATGAGAAAGTTGTAATTAAGAAGTCAAAGTTGTACGTGATTTAAAAAGGTCATAGTACAGTATGTGACAGAAAAAGATCACAGTATGTCATAAAAAGTCAGTGCATAACTTGCCATGAAAGAAATCCTTAAAGGTCATCTCCAACTAATGCTGATTGAGATGGATTTGTTGTATAGAGCCCAGAAATACTATGATAGACGCACGTGTTGGCAGCTGCCTTACCTTCCTGCTCTTCTTCTCATTGACGGGCCTTTCAAGTGGTGGATGGTCACAACTATCGATTTGCAAACATTATTCAAGGGCGTCAGGAGACACAATCCTTCAGCTCGTCACTATCTGTACATAGTTGCAGTAAAGTATGAACAGGTTATTCGCCCTCTCTCCTGCAACAAACAAAGAACATCCAGCGGTCCTTTCCCACGCTACCCTGTCCTCTCGGAGTCAGTATGAATCACGCCACTTTACGCTTTAATAAAATGATTGCAGGTTTCACTTTTGGGGGAAATAAGCATCCTGTAAAAAAGGTTGTGTTTTAGCCTTTATGCTGAAATGAACTAGGTTTGGGGCCAAAAAGAAACTGCAGATGTTTCCATACAAAGTGATCCAATATACTAAAAACATACCCAATTACCTTGAAAGAATAACCTCAAAATCAGAGCAACAGCCTCTATTTTTTTTTGCAAGATGATGCCAATTACATGTAAGAGAATACGCCTTTCTAACTTAATTTAGCAGCACAGAAAGAGATCTAAACTTTTACCTTGATTAGTCCAGTCGGTTAACAAAGTTAGACTGAGATTTCTTCATTTGAAGCTCCTAAAAGAGCCGATGTCCCAGGCTGATAAAGGGTTTGTAGTTATGAGACCCTTGGCAACTGATAACTGAAAGCCAAATAATATTAGCTGAAATGTCATGAAGGCAGATGTTTCATCAAACCATACTTTGTCCTTGTACTAAGAAAAGTTTATCCAATAAAAAATGTTGGCAGCAACACTGACGGAAAAACCTGGCACACAAACGCTCATTTTATGGCATCCAATATTAATGAACACTTATTTTAGCCGTTAATCTGCACTGTCCCCTTCCCCACTGTGGCACAAATAAACATTTCTATTTGTGATCATTGAAGCGGCGACACAGGAAAAGACGGCTGTTGAAACCACATTTTTATTTCTTCAATGCTTAATACCATGGGACAGGATTTTAAGAATGGAAACCTTATTTCAGTCAATATTTGCCTCAGAAGGAATATATGATTTGTATAACAATAATAATATTAATAATAATAATAATAATAATATATAAAGTCTGCATTGGTGTTGTGAGGAAAATCAAAAAGGACAGAAATGTACAAGAAGGAGGAGGCAACTATATCATCCCCAGCTGGACCAGAACATTCCAAGACGAGAAGTAGAAATTACAAACCGAACAAATTTACTTCAGAGGCGATCCAGCGACAGGTAGCAAGGTCTTTTTGATGGAAGTTCTTTCCTTTTTTTTGTTTAAAAGGATTTTAAAACAACATTTACAAGACACCTAACATTCCATTCAATTCCTATTAAAAACAACAGAGAGAGAAAAAGAGAGATAGAGAGAAATAGAGAGAGAGAGAGAAATAAATCTAATCGTTTTGACTGCCTCTTGCCCATGGTTCACTCTAGGTGCTTCTTCCATGTTGATAGAATACGACTTTCATTGTCCCGCCACATTACCTGTATAATCCAGCCATCAAAATACAGAAAACTAAAAAAAGGGAGCAATCACTTTTTTTGTCGCCTTTCTTTTCTCAACTGTGTTTGCACTAATCGTGTGAGATTGTAAAAAGGCGACGCCTTCGAATGATGCTGTACAGATGTGTTCACTGTAGGCCACACTACCAATGATATGGCAAAGTCAACACAAAGACTTCTCGGTTTTTCCAGGCCTGTTTTATTTCCGGAGCCGGGGCGGGGGGGATACGGCTGGCATGCATCTCCCAGTCTACAAGATGAACTTCCCTAGGAAGAAACCGATGAAGATGGCTGCTATGACGACGAGAAGGGAGGGCAGGGAGGCGGTGCCGGCTTCTCGGCCGAGGAGGCTAGTTGAGTTTGATGTCATGTGGTCTGAGCGAGGTACCTTTCTCATTCTAACACCTTCGTCCTGTAACAGAGGAGCAGAACACGGTCAGACATCAAGGTTCAATGCTTTTATTGTCATGTGTGCATAGCTACAGTGTAGTTATGACAATGAAAAATAGTACAAGTAAATACAATAAAATAGAATATAATAGAAACTGTGCAGAATAGTCTATATACAGTAATTGGAATATTGATATATATGAGATGCAAACAGATGAATGTTATGGATGTTCTCTCAAAAGTTCAGGTGTTTAAGTCTTAGGGCCTGTGGGATGAAACTATCTCCGAGTCATGTTCATTACCAGAGGTGTAAATCACAGGTTTTATGACGACACAATATTAAATCTTGGTGAAGAATACGAGATGTGTTACATCACAGTCTGCCACAATGTGATTTTCAGCCGACTAAATTCAGGGGTCTGTTATTTATAGTAGATGTTATATGTCCATAAAAAAAAAAAAATCAGTGAAATGTATATCAACTCACAAAAGAAACTTAAATATGATTTGACAATTTGGTGATTAAAACACTGATGATTTGAGCAGATTTGTTCCACATAGAAAACCAAGACTGTTGTTTAAATTAACACTACCAGATCGATCCAGAAAAACAGTCGTGTATATCATTTTTGATGTTGGTGGGAAACTTGACACTGAAGGGTTTCTTGTTACAGTAAAAGAGGCGCAGATGTAAATTAGGAAATTAGCAGAATTCAATTTAGCTCATTTGATTTCAGGTTTCTGGTATCGTACATGTTGGCTTACCGTCTCCCTCACTGGGACACTTTTATAGAGCAGAGCCTTCGGTGATGTCATTAGTGACAACCTGCGTTTGTCTTACTTTGGAAAGTCAAAATGTCTGCGACAAAGTTTCATCTTGAATATAATATATCTACACATCGAACCTTTAATTGCCGGTTCTCGTCGGCCATCTTGTTCATCTCATTCTGCAGCCTCTTGCACTTCTCCATCACTTTCTTCATCTCCGGGTCGTCCAGGGAGGCAGTGAGAGGCACCAAGGATGCTGAGGAGTCGGACTTCGCAGAGTTCATCACCGGGGCTGCTTTGGTCGCCTCCACGTCATTCTGCCCAACGAGTAAAGAGGGAGAGAACCACTGAAGTGAAATCCAGCATGCCCGGAGCTAAGTAGGGAGGTTAGCCTCGAGACGGGAGGCTGAGCCAGAGAAAGGCAGCATGTCTGAGGCCCAGAAGCTCACAGATCAAAGAGACCAGCAAGGAAATGCGTCGCTCCAGAGGTCGGGTTTGATGTGGCTTTGTTTCAAGGGACGGACAACATGACGGCATGGGGAGGTTTGTAGTGAAAATACAACAACTGTATTGTAGATGAGGGTTGACAATCGCTACACAGACAGGATATGATGTTATTACGCCTTGTACCGCAACCCAAGGAAAGCATTTATATGGAGAAACATCCAGGCCCAGCTAATTTTTCTACCACATGATATCAATAAAGAGCAACAACAAACACATGGATGCCCAATCTTAAATGACTGTCCTGTGGGTGTGGGCCTGAGACTGGGGTTAACAAGTGGGAACATGTTTTATTAATGTAGGCACCTCCAAAGTATATTCAAGCATCCCAAAAATCTACTAAGCTTCTCGGCCTAACACGTCACTTCACACCTCCTTCACTAACTGTGTAAAATCAACAATACTTCAAATCTGGCAAGTTCTTGGATGTTGTTTAAACCTAAAAACTAATTCCCTGAACACGGACAATAACTTGTGGTCGCTTTATATTTCCCTCAGGCTTCATCTGGTATAATTAGTGATTAACAGAGCGTGGGACTATTCCTTTTGCCTCACAGATCCATCTTTAAAACTCGGTCAACCAGTACTCTCTGTTCTTCAGAATTTCTGATACTAAAAGAAAACCATTTTATTTTTTGTTTGATAGCCAATTCATTCTTCAATACTAAAGAAATGTTGCTCCGAAATGACAACATTATTACATTAACTCTTACTCTACATCCTATAAAAGCTACCTACTTAACAGTTTGCACATCATCTAGGAGCTCCACGTGCCAAAGCAGAGAGCAGATACCGTGTTGCCTCAGCAGTCCATATATCCTCACTGTAGAGCCTCTTAACGTAAGCTAAATCTGGCTTGCCCTGGTTGCATTTTCACCTCAACTGTGAGGCCCTGCTGAGCTGTTCGGCAGCACTGCTTATATAAATCCTGAAAACACTGAGTTCATTATTACAGGCTCCTAGAATTCACAGTGTAGCCTGTTAACTAAGAAAACATTTATGCAATCCACCTTTAACGGCATGTGAGAACATGTATATAGCTTTTTTGCAAACACTCAGATAAAGGTTAAGTTGGTGTTTGTCATGTTTGACTTAGGGATTGGCAAATCATAAGAAACACATTGAATTTAAATGCAAAAAAATGTTTTAAAATTACATTTAAGACGCAAGGGTTCACCATGTCTCGCTATACAAGCCTAAACCATCGATTTGATTGTGAAACACGACTTATTTGACTCTGAACTAGGGCTTGATGCAAAAATAGAAAGCTTTCTATGCAGCTGCACTTGGTATTCACACTGGAGCGCTTGATTTAGGCAGCAAGTGACATTATCTGCTAAAATGCTAAATGCAGTGCAGAAGGCACATTTGTTAAACTCTGACAGAGGGACCTGATGTCAAGAGTAAGCCAGAAACACTTACATTAGAGGGAAAGAAAACCAGAAGCTACGGTTTTGTATTTTCTTTAAACAATTAAACATAGGCCGGGTTTCTCATCAGAACGGCACCCTATACCTCATTGATATTATAACTGTGGATTTCCCCCAAACGTTTTCCCCTTTATGGAATTCTTTGGTTTTCTGCAAATGTTCAAAGTTGAGTATTCAAAATGTGTCCTTCAGCGACTGAATCACACTTCAGATTCTGATTTTAATTATGTGAAAGTAAGCCGTTTTTAATGTGCGGCAGCACCTCTTACCACTTTATCGTTTTCAGAAGGCAGCTCGAAGACACATCTCAGCTTGGAATCCATGAGATCATCTGGTTTTGCCTCTTTCCACTGGTGGAGATGAAAAATGGGCATATTATTATTCACACACACACACACACACACACACACACACACACACACACACACACACACACACACACACACACACACACACACACACACACACACACACACACACACACACACACAAACACACACACACACACACACACACACACACACACACACACACACACACACACACACACACACACCTTCTAAAAGAATTATAATCCCCAACTAATTTTTCTAAAACAAAAAAACAAGTGTACACATTTTTAATTGGTTTTAGGTCTGTATGTTTAAAATCAAACATTTCCATGCGTCTGCTCGTGACATCTGAGACATCTGCTGTTTTATAAACTGAATTACAAAGGTGCTTGGTATTAAAAATGCTCATAAAGCCCAGGGTTGCTTTATGGTAAGAGATATCTTTTTGTGTCACAATATATAACACAGATCAGTAATGAAACTAATGTTCCTGAAGAAGACTCCAGATTCCAGTTTACTTTTGAGGAGCAGTCCTAACGTTGTTCCTCTACACTTCCTGGATTGTGCTCCTCATCCAAGACAAGCCAGTTCATTAACATGACTTCATGTGAATGTTTCAGTGCCTGACTAAGCCTGTGCTGTCCTCTGGTGGACAACCCAGAATGCATCACTGATTGTTTGTTATTTTGCCATAGCAGCCTTATCTAAGAGCACAGAGCTTTGCATGGCAAGTCACTAGAATGCCAATTATCCTGTCATAAATGAGGACAACATTCAGATTTCTTATTTATTTATATATAAACGGATTTTGGCATAATTAGTAGTGGTGTCGAAAAGACTAACAACCTGTTTTTGGAGAGTCCTGTAGAATATTTAAAGTGAAATGTTGAGTGGAAGTTAGGGTTTCACATTGTATTTACTGACCAAAGTATGATAGATGTGCTTTTGGCAGGTTTCAGTGCTACGGCTACAATGGGAGAGATCGAGACTTAGATACAAAATTCAATATAGTATATTTTTACAGATTATTTTATTTAATAACAACCAAATTGTAACTGTATGAAATAAGTTAAATGGTTCCATAATTAATTGAAATTGGGTTTTCAGTGTAAACAATGGAGTTATGTTACCATTGGTCTGTTTTATTATTATTTGAAGACTTATTTTGAGTTGACTGTAAACTGCAGAATATAACACATACTGTATTTTGGATACCTTTTTTTTTTTCTTTTATCCAGGAAGACATTTATTGACCTACTCTCATTTCATCTCATTCATCTATCAAATCAAAGTTGCTCAAGCTTTTGTTTGAATAATTGTTTTTAAATGCGACTGGTTTGGTTCCTTATTCTTTGGGAGCTGAGATGTACACCATAGGAACCCACAGAGATATTTCTAAATGAAAGTGGTTTCTTACAAAAAGAGCATTATATTAAATTCAAAAGAGCAACACAGGAGTTGAAACAAAATGTTGAATCATCTCAAAGCTTAAGAAGGTGTGAGACTTTTCAAACAATAAGAAGGTTAGTGACCCAACTGTTGCAAGATAAGTCGATGTTGTGCTATATTGATTTTAAACATCAACTTCGGGAAGTCTTAAAGTAAATAACAACTTACCAATGAATCCATGTCAGAAACAGTTGATGGGGCAAAAATGGTCTGCACCATGAATTTGTGTTTACTTTTCTCATTGGGGTCATAGTCAAAGGGCTGTAGCATAACTGTAAAAGAAACAATGATCACAGTTAAAACATTTAGGTAAAGGCATCCCTGCGCAGAAGAAGTTGTAACTTAAATATTTAGCATAATTCATCCTTCAGCAGGAAATAACAATTGTCTATGGTAATCTCAAACGGTACATTCCTCCCACATCGAAGATCAAAGGCTATCTAATAAATAATCCTGGTAAATAAAAGTTAAAATCACCGTCATGTGTTTTTCTTTAACTGGATCATACTATTATCTCCTGACAAACGTTACCATTTTATTTTCTTAATGTAATAAAAAAGGTGAACAAAATGTACATTTTCAACATAAAAGCTACAGCTGCTGCTTGATTAATGTCATTTACAAAGTACATTGGTAATGTGTTTACTAAGCAGCTGCCTTAATCACTTCACACATGACCAGTGGGGGCAGTGTATTATGTCATCATTCTGGATATAATACAAATATTTGGAACATGCCGGCAGAGAAGTGTTGCACAGAATACCGATACTAATCAGGTTTTGGGATACTGGGACAATACCCCATTTTATTAGTTTTGGTACTTAAAGAATGAAAGTGTTTTATTTAGAAAAATCTGACTCCCAGACAAAATATGGCACTTTTTTCCTAAACATTTTTAGTTTAGAATGAACTTTAGGCAGGTAATGTATCACAGTCATATTTTTGATATTGTGAAAACCCTAGGACAGAAGACAAGTGGATCTGGATGTAGCAGCAGTGTAAGAGGTTACCCTTAGACATTTCAATGTTATCATTAAAACGCATTACAGCTATTTAAGCAGTCTGCAGTGAAGGAAACTTTACATTTCACCAATTTGGCCAAGGAAACTGTCCTTAATACAAGTCGATAAACCAATAAACAGAGTTCAGTAGCTCCATTGAGGCCAATTTGACCCTAAAGAGCTGAATGAAAACCTACATTTGCCCATAGGTCCAGAGGTTTTAAATCGTGTTTCCTTAAAGACTGTTCCACTTCAACTTTGCTCACCTTACCGTCTTCATTGCATTATGGCATCATTAAAAAGGTACAACAACAACTATTCTCCAATCATACACATCTAATTTGTTTTGATGAATAAGTCAGCTTATGTTTCAGTACCCTTGGTTTCATATACTAATACGATATCATATGTAAAATACTTTGAAATGATTGTGCATTTTTATAAAAAAAAACGGAAAGTTGTCGAATTTGGTAATTGAAGTGTCCAATGATGGACTCTGTGGATTTGATTGGGTAAAAACTGCTTCCACTGAGCGTCGGACCTTCTTGAACTGTGACCCATTTTGCAACATGTTCCTGACAGTTTCCCTCAAAGGTTTCCCCACCATCTCCCTAAACTTACAGAAAAAAGGCAGGTAATAAATACAAACATCTGAAAAACTTACCAGAGATAATGACAGTTGCTCCAGGATCAATGACACCACTGTTTGGCCGTACACAGTATCTGCGCGGCGCAGTCGTCTTCACTTTGAAACAGACTTTTCTGTCAGAGGGGTTCTTCAGTTTGAGGTTGGTGGTGACTACATCTGTAAAAGGACCTGGTGGGGAAAGAAAGAGAAACACAAGTGCATTATTATTTCTGTATTTGGAGTACTCTCTCCTGAGTAGGCATGTCGCGATAAGCAATTCATTGACTTGTCGTACGATAAATAAAAATGAACTTGATAACTTTTCTGACCTCGATAAATTGCCGTTTACATGCGTGTTTGTTTACATAAGGATGTGACCAGCATTTTAGCCAGGCGCGCCGTGAGGGGCGGGGCTCATACACACAGCCAGGTCAGGACACTCCGCGTGCAGCGTGTAGCAGCCAAATGAATAATATAGAGACAAGCAGGAGACAACGTGTGACTTACTCGAGGGGAATTTGAAGTTAAATGCAATTGGTTGCAAAACCTAACTCCATCTCCGGTGTGGGAATCATTTCCATGAAAATGTATCGTACAACAAAATTAATTATCGTGACAGGCCTACTCCTGAGGGAACACATCAAAACTGTAAGATGGAGCAGCTATTCTCATATGTGACAAAGCCCGCCCTCCAAGTTTTTGAAGCAGCTCACTTTGTATTGGTAGTTAGCAACAATCATTTGGAAAACCCCTGCAAAATCCAACATGTTGTATCCCTATTAAATTGCAATGGATCCACATTTTTTAAGTCAATTTTAAATGCAAAAAAACTAAGGGGAAATACGTTGCATGTTAACATTGGAACTGCATGTTCAAATTCAATCAACACCACCTTCCTGAGTAAATTCAATATTTATAAGTTAAACCTTATCCATTAAACACACATAAGGCCTGCAATGTTTTTGCCAAGGTTCAAAAAGAACTTAAAAAAGATTAACTGAAAAATACAGTCAGTGCGCAACTCAATAAGGCCTAATTGATTAAGTAAGAGGACTAATTGAATACTCACTTTCTTGGCTTAAAGCTGGATGGCAGGATAGTTCTACTGTTAATACACTTAAAACAGGCTATGAATGAAGAAACACCAGGGAAAACTAAAAATGGATAAAATACCAGTGTTACTTCTTTGAACATCAAAGACTTGCAATATACTTTAGCTTATAAAGATCATGATAATACTCATGTATTACTTGGTTGGAGTATTACTGAAGACTTTCCAGCTACTTACAACTCATTTGAAAGACATTTTTGAGAGCACCTCGTTTAAGGAAATGCATTGTTACAATTGTAAAAAAACGTAATATTATTATCAAATCACTGAACTTTCGTGCCTGATGGACGGGTATTACTACCTTCACATGCAAAGCTTAGCATGACACGATCAGGAGACTCAAACAAATATTATGATCATGTCCTGCACAGGTTGTACATCAGGAGATCATTGATTAGCTCTACATCTTGTGACAGAGCTCGCTTCAAATTAAGACCTTAACCACGGTCAGCACCATCCAGCTTTGATGAGCCATATCGTGAAACTTTTGATGCCAAGATGGATAAAACTCGATCAGTAGCGGAATTAGCGTTGAAGTCTGGAAATAAAAATATCCCATGATGCATGTTTACATAATATCATGGGTTCTTCGGCTGACGTCCAACGGTTTTGCCTTCTACTTCATTTGAAATTCACCTGTCAAGTTTTTATGTCACAATTTGTAATATAAACTTTGGTTTCATAGAACTTCACTCACAGTGGAACAATTTAAAAAAGGAAAACACTGCAGTTGTCAGGTCATCAAAAACCTAACTGATTTTGGACCAAGAACTGGTTTGGTTCAGATAAAACAAATGCAGGTTTTTTTTATTGAGAAAAGTGTTTTGCATGACCAGACAGGCAATCACTGGTTGTTGGTCTAACGAAGGTCAGTTAACACATCGCTCAAAGAAGTGATGCATTAAGTTCTCTCAGTAACCAGAATCTGAGCTCCCCCACGTGAAAAATAAAACTGCAGCTAGCCGGCGACAGAACATGAACCTGTTAGTCTTGAAATAAGTGAGAATTAAAACATGATCAAACAGTTTATTTGTGCGCACTGCGCATGAATAATTGTATCTTTTGCCTTTGTGTGTGTACATGAACAATTTACTCAGCTTTCATTTCTCCTGATATTAGCATCCCTACAGTATGTACTGAATCAAGGATTGATATTTAATGAAATCATGACCCTAAGAATAACAATCAAAATAAATTGTGAAAGATTCACACCCTCATACATAGTTTCTTCAGAATCAATCAATTCAAAATATGATGGTGAGTTCAGAACTTCAGAATCTTCTGCTTTGTTTTAAATCATAAAAACATTTCAAAAGATGTCATAGCTTGGTTATAGCTGAGTTCATGAAGCCTATGTTCAACCTTCCCTTAGCTCCAGTGTTTATAAAGATAAGAAGTGAAGCATGACCCGATAGGAGAGGCTCCAGCCAGTTAAAGCTAACACGCAGAGTTTTGGTGATGACTGAAGGCGTTGTTTGAACACGGGTGCGTCACAAAGGCATTCCTACAAACCTGAAAAACGTTCTCTGCAACATCTGATATTTCTATGAACAATCCCTGCTTCCAACATCTTAGTTTTTCCTGTATGTCTTTTTTATCGAACGAGTGGCAGAAAATATGAGGAGCTTCCTGCTGTGACCTAACCAGGTTATTTAAACAAACGTACTGCTTATATACACTTGATGACGTGTGATTGCCATACACAAGATGCAATGTTTTACCTGTTACCTGTCAATTGACCCTTATTGTTGACCAAGTGCCATTGTGTAAGTTTAAGCCCAGAGTTTTTTGAATGAGTAAGGAGGGAAGTAAAAAAAAACACGTGACTGACAGAGCAAAAGTACATGGCAGGTATGATAATTACAGCTTGTCATCCATTCCTCCAAACTATGCAGGAAAGAATTGAAGGTTGCCTGAAGTAATGTGTAGAAAGTATGTGGCGAGTATTACTAAAACAGATAAAAGACTGTAAAGCAGTTGTGCACATCAGATATACACCCACATAACCTGCATCCATTGCTTAAATCTGAGAAGCCAACTTTGCTCATGCAGCGTTAGCACCGTCTCTCTCATCTTGTTGCCTGTAAGCTGAGTTAGGGTCCCCCAGGCCTGTCCTTATCTAAAAATACCAGCTAAGGAAAGGAGGGCTGCCCCCTCTAGCTCGCTGGAGGACTCCCAGCAGAGGCACTAAAGCAGAGCAGCTCTCGGATATACAAGCAGACCAATTTAGATCGGCCTCAGTGACAGTAAAGGATAGGTGGTCATCTTTCTTCTACTCATATTGCTTCTCAAAGATTAAATAGGCACCATTTAGTTTTCCTCTGTAAGCCACCTTGACTACAGAAAACCTTTATCAATTAAGCTGATGCAGCACTGGTGTAGCTCCAAGTCAGTTTATCAACATTTTGCATTTTTATTTACAATTCATAATAATATCATTATCATTTCCATTCTAATTTCTTAGATTACAATAGTTTTTTCTCAGTAAAATGGTTTAGAATATGAGCTAATAAATTATGATCAATGAATGATTATCAGCATAATGATAATTTAGCAACTCAACCTTGCAACTATTCCAGTGAGTAAACCGAGGGTAAAAGTTGAACCTGCCCGATGTACAGAAAATGTAAACCTTGTGACAAATCAGAAAAAGTCTAATTGGGAGAAACATCATTTTTTTTAATCCGATAAAAAGGAGGGATTCTATGACATGATCAGATCATGACAGACCACGTCTCTGCCATCAGACTAAATGTCAAAATAACCTAGGGTTTGGCTGAAGGACAAACATTCATTTTTGTATAAGGGTTTAAGTTTTGACAAAGTTATGTATCCGTAACAACATTTCACTGAAGATGTCTGAGCACTATTAAGCTGTTGCACTCTAGATTGAACAGATGCTCAAGTCACCACTACTCTAACATTTCAACTAGCTAGTTTTAAAGTCAATTTATCATGAGTTTTGTTTCAGCTGTGTCCCTTTCCAATTTCATTGACTGGCATGCTCCATTCATCACCCCAAACCCTATACCCGATGATGCAGTCAGGCTTACTAGTAGCAGAAATTATTATTTTTTCCAATTGGAAAATAAAGTTGTTCAATTTAAAAGAAAAGTAGAGAAAATGTTTGCATGTTTTTGGGTCAACAAAGGCTTTCTTGCTTCTTCTCGGTCTGTGTTCTTAAGAGGTGTAAAGTTCAAATAGGACACCTCATCCCTAAAACATCTCAGTGACTTCCCCCCCACCCGAAGCTATTTTGCAGTGTATTATCTGGTATTTGAACTGGTGACCTTTCCTACAGTCCTGTCATGTCCAGGCTACAATCAGTATCCACTCATACCTCGTCCTAACTAACAATCAGCATTTAGTGTCAGCAAGAAAATGGGCTGAAAGATTTGTGGTTCAATGACAGTGCTGCATTCATCAACAATAAAACAGTGCCTTATTGAACAAAATAAGTCTGCAGCAGAGACAAAAAACTGGGACAAATGCAATTAAGGTTAAATAATTCTGAATTGAAATTAATAATGTTCACGATAAATCCTTCAACTGCTAGGAATGTTTTACAACACCATGGTTTTGACAGACTAGCTTCCCTGAAACTGTACTTACATCAGCACAATACGGTTTTACTGTTAGCTGTTAAGGTCACCTTATAACAAGAGCAACAGTTGAAACTTAAGCTATGGGAGTTTCTGAAGCCATGAGAAATGTCCTCAAAACAGTGGTGTAATGTATTGAAGTACATTGACTCAAGAACTCTTTTGGGGTACTATACTCGAGTATTTTTATTTGATGGTACCTTATGCTTATACTCTAATACGATTTGGAAGCCAATATTGTACTTTTTACTCACAACATGTATTCAACTAAATTGGTTAGTAGTCACTTTCAAATTATAAGCTAATACAAAATATGCATAAACTAATAAATAAACTGTGATATATAAATATTAAGGTTAGTATATCCACTAGTACTAGTACATAAAGTAATTAAATGTAGCTACACTTTAACCAGCTGTGATGAACACATTAATGCATCAAAGTAAATCAAGTCATTTATATGATGCAAAATAGGACAATACGCACATCAGTACTTTAAGTATGTTTTGATGACATTACTTTTGTACTTTTACTTAAGTAAGATTTTAAATTCAGGACTTTTATTTGTTTTTTTGTAGTATGTCTACTTTTACTCATATCTGAATACTTCTAACACCTCAGCTGCAAAATGCTAAACAAAGTTTGTCGTAAACAGAGATGGGAGAAGTACTCAGATCTTGTACTTAAGTAAAAGTAGAAGTACCACACTATAGGAATACTCTGTTACAAGTAAAAATGTAATACAAAATGTTACTCAAGTAAAAGGTACCCAACTATTAGAATCAAAATATACTTAAAGTACCAAAAGTATGAGTACTCATTATGGAAATTGGTCCATTTCAGAGTTACATACAGCTGGTAGAGGTGCAGCTAGTTTTTATTTTGTATTAGCTTGTGAATGTTACTCCGGGTGTAAATAAAGTCTTATTAAAGGGTTGTTAATATTTCACATTATTTTCTACAAATCTCCAAACTAACTAAAGGTATTAAATAAATGTAGTGGAGTAAAAGTACATTATTTGCCTCTGAATTGTAGTGGGGTAGAAGTACGAAGCAGCTAAAAATTGAAATACTCAAGTAAAGTACAAGAATCTCAAAATTGTATTTAAGTACAGTACTTGAGTAAATGTACGTAGTTACTTTACACCACTGGTTAGTGGAGCAGCTAGCTAAATATCTAGCTAGAGCATTAGCTAGATATCAACTTTTGCATTAGCAAGCAAGCCAAGCTATATGACCAACAGTTCACTGACACATCAATGAACGTTATCATGGACAGGCAAACAATCAGTGGTAATCTAATACGTGGACTGCTTTGATTTACTGTGATTGTAAGGTTGTCTGTTAACACAATGTAACCAGAATACTTGACTAACTGTACATGGAGAACCAAAAAAGAAATTACTGAGGGACGGTTTTAACCCACAGGCCATGAGACTTAAAACTCCTGAGCTCTATAACACAACCTTATACACCATCATCTGTTTGCATCTCACATTTGTATTTATTATTACAATAAGCAGTATTTTATTTCAATGTACAGTATTTAATTTTACATTCTATTTTTTAGCTCATCTTATTCAATTTTACATGTATACATTTAACTTCTCCTGCATTTACTTTCACATTAGTCCTGATACATTCTCTTGCACTTTTCAATTTATATTCTGTTATTCCTTCCTGCATTGTTGGAGGAGCCTGGGACTTAATCTATGTGATGCCATTACTACACTGTACCTACTGTTCATATGACAATCAGTGGTGGAAAGTAACCAAGTACATTTAATCAAGTATTATACTTTAGTACACATTCATGGTACTTTTTGCTCCTATTCTACAAGATTTTGGAAGCCAATTTTGTACTTTTTACTACCCTATATTTATTTTACAGATATATTCACCATTTCCTTTAAAAGTTCAGATTTTCACACACAACACTTAAAAAAACATGAAACCATTCAACATTATATCCAAGTAACTAAAACTATGAGTGGGTTAACAGAAAATTAAGTGGCAGCAGTTATGCTAAGAAGTTTTCTCTTAAAAAACGTTTCACAGTTCTAGCTTCTTAAATGTGAAGATGTGCTGCTTTAGCTTGAACACATTTAAAATATGTATATTGTTTATTCGGCAACGAGTACTTTAACTCCAAATACTTTTAAGTACATTTTTCTTATTATACTTTTACTTAAGTACCATTCTCGTTGCAGTACTTTTACTTGAAAGGTAGTATTTTCAGTGTGGTATTAGTACTCTAACTCAAGTAAAGAATGTGAATACTTGTGCCACCACTGATGACAATAAAGCCTTTGAATCTTGAATGAGCTAACTAAATGTTGCTGTCGTTATTAACGTCAGTTAGCAAAGTTTGTCATTCCAACGGTCAGTTCCTTCACACGTTAAACATGACAAATGTCGGGTTGGACACTACAATTATCTCTAAAAAAGTGAATTTAACTCAACATTACGTCCGAGTGCTAAGCATTTCAGGGTAGGCTGAGCCCCAAGGAAACAACAGTTGCTAACACCTTGTAGCAACAGCATAACGTTAGTAGCTCACGTTTATACTAAAGATACTTCGTTATGTGTTCACTTTAGCTAACAACACCAGGCAGTTATCACACATTCTTCCACCTCTCGTTGCTAGGTGTTGTCAGGCAGCAGGTCACAAATGGCAGCCGGTCAAGAGGCTCGCCACGCCGGTGTTCCACGTCACTACAGCTCGAGGAGGAAACAGCGGCCTGTCTCTTTCCCTGGCTAACTTAAAATGGCGGTTAATGCTAGCTAGCTTACTAGCAGCGAAATTTGCTTAGAGGGAGTGTGAAATCGTTCAACTCAGGTAATTCTCCGCCACCCCGCCAATAAATGTTGATTTACCTACCTTTAAATTTGAGGTCGACGGGAGGGTCAAGGATAAGGATCTGGTCCAACTTTGACATTTTGGCTGCGCTGGATTTCGGTAACGGGGAGTTATATCTGACAAGTGGAAATCCTAGATCCCCTGCTGCCACTACTGAGTCAAATGCTGACTGGGCTCTGCGGACGAGCATGTGGGTACAACTCTAGTTGAACGTGCGTGTGCACAACCCTGTTGCGCGTCCACGTGTCTCAGCAACTGATGTGATTATGGTTAAACACAGTCGTACTGCGGTTTACACTGAAACACAAGGAAAAATACTTTAAATACATCAGGAGAATCCTTATTTGATCCCCTGGCATTTAAATGGATGTTACGTGGTCTGTGTTATGTACTTGTTTTCTTTTCAATTTCAGTAGCAAGTAGACATTTCTTTATTATTTGCACAACAATTGGCAATAGAAGTATTTGATCTCAGCTCACTTTAATTCTTATTAAATATGAAAATGACGACATAATTTTTAAAAATGACTTGAGTTGAAGCATGATACTTCAGTTAAACTGAAACCCTTACAAGAAAAAATAGCTTAAATTAATTAGGAGAATCCTTATTTGATCCCCTGGCATTTAAATGACTGTTACATGGCCTGTGTTTGTGGTTTAGGTTTAAACATGATGATGAATAGTGCAAGTTAAAAATAATGCTTAAATATAAATATAATTCTATTAAATAATTCATAATTATTATTATTATATAATTTTTTTATTTGGGTTAAACCCTGTAAACATGTTATCTTGTTTTGAAAAGTGTTAAAAAGATCCTTTAAATATCATTATTAAAGATGTGAAAAACAGTATGCATGATGTTCAGTAGACGACCAGTCAAAATCGATGGATCCAACGTGTTTTTAAACGGAGCAGAAATAGAACTAGTCTCCAACTTCAAGTATCTTGGAGTCATACTGGACTCGAACTTGACTTTTAAGAAACATATCAAGAAAGTATCCAATACTATTCAACTCAACTTGCAACATTTTTAACAAATTAGACCCTTCTTAACTGTCAATGCTGCTAAGTCATACCTCCACTGTATGATTCTATCCCATATTGAATACTGTTTTACAAACTGGTCGTTTGCTTGTGCCACAAACCTGAAACCCATAGAACAGCTGTACAAGAGAGCTATCAAGGTGTTTGACAGAATGCCAAATTCATACCACCACTGTACCATCCTTGAAAAACACAATTTCTTGAGTTTTGACAATTTTAAGTCTTTTAAAAGTATGTGTTTTATTTATAAATGTTTACATGGACTGCCCCCCCTCCCTCCCTTAGGGGAATTCATCCACAAAAAACACACTGGACGCTGCACTAGGTCAGAAACCAGAGGAGACTGTGAAGTCCACCGCAGACGGACCACTTTTGGACAAAATGCCCTCTCCATTAAAGGCAGCTCTTTGTGGAATAGCCTCCCAACTGAGATACGGGATAGTCCCACTCTCAATAGCTTCAAAGGTCAACTCAAAGAATGATTGAGAAACAAACATCCGTGCAATCACCGCTAAATGCACTTTAATACAGGGGTATCTCCTCTTGCACTTTAGGTAGCTCTTGTATCTTCTCTTGCACTTTATATGTCGTTGCTGCTATATTGTATTACCATGTCATAAATACTTGTGTATGCTGCTCTTGCTCTTTTGCACCTTTTGCATATCATGTATTTTGTTTTTGCTATGTTTGTAAAATGTAAACTTCTTAAATGTTTTATGTGAGTGACTGCGGATGGAAATGAGCTCAAAGCTAAATCAGGCACTGTTACGCTTGACACATTTTAATGTTTTAAGTGTTCATTACCGTGCATTGTCCCTGCCAAATAAATGATTAAATAAATAAATGTATTACCCATTTATGTAGCCTAGTGAGCAGTGTTTACTTTCTATTGGAAACAATATAAACTAACACTGTTGTAATCTATCTGTATCATAACCTTGAGATGTATGTACAGCAGATTACTTCTGATTTCACACATTTGTTCACACACATTTAATGACTGGCAGTTTCATAAGTGCACTTGAGAGAATAGTCACTTTCTCTGTCATTAAGCTATTATGTTTAGATAATTAGATTTTCTCCATCAACTCTCACCCCAAAACTATTATTAACTCAGTTCATTAGAGCAAGACCTGCTGTCAATTTCAAAAACCACATTATCAATACATTAACAAAACTATAGCATATACTTTTTCTTGCATTAAAAAGACAATTTCCTGTGAGAAAATAGAAATACATTGCTGGATGTATATGGATGGGAAACTGTGTTTACTGTGTCGAAACTATTAATATGGCACTTTTCTCTCTTAGATACCATTGACAACTGTGGCTACGGTTAAATCCAACTCCGTGATAAGAAGTGTAGCCCCCCCCCCGTAAGCTGCTGAGGCAGTAATCCATTGCAGTGTACTGAATAGGACTCTGTGCTCCACTTGTGTGTGATTTGTTTGACATTTTCAGAGGGTCAAGTTACACAAATAAGTGCAAAAGTAACACAAAACTGATTTGTTGAGTGTCCTATTTGGGGGTTCAAGCGTATATGTTGTTGGAGAGTAATAACTCATAAGACACGTTAACTTTGGAAGGGAGTGACAGTTTAAATTTAGATAAAACATGTCACATTGTCCTCATATAACTTGGTTTGAAGTGACTGAAATAAAAGCTCCATCTATAATGTGAAGCCAAAAACATGTTCCCATGACGTCAGGAGGCTAATCCAAGTCATGACTTGTTGTTAGTGAGCCCCTTCTTCCTATCACTCATCTCTCTGGTCTCTAATAACAAAACATTGAATCAGTGAGGTGATATCCTGGCGTTTTTGACATTTAAAAACACATATTTGAGCCTTACAGTGAGTCAAAGTAACAGAAACAGAACAAAAACATTGACTAATCACAACTTTATTACACTGATTAATATATAAAAGTTATTCTGGTCTACAGAGGATACAGGGAAGCATGACTTATGCATACTTTATAAGGGTGGGTGTACATTATTGGCAGTTTCAAAGTTGACTTTTACAATTAGTCTGTACTAAGTCATGCATTATTCTTGCAGTATGCATTTTTAAGCCATGTCATACATTTGTTTAGAAAAACATAAAAAAGGCACTGTGCGGGGAAAAATATAAATGAACATCTCATGACAATGTCAACATATTACATAAAATCTTATAAAATGTTTTTGCTCATTATGTCATCATCATGGCTTAATAACACACCAAACTGCATTGAAAACATCTGGTCAACCAAGCCGCTCCTAATTCAGTTTCAACTTTCAATTTCAGCCAATCAGTGCGTTACATTTTAGTGGAAGCAAGGCCACATAAATTAGCAGATTTTTGAAAGCAGTTCGGCGTGACTTTACACGAAAGAGGAATGTTACAGATCAGCAAAATTAAGACTAAAAGAACCAACAGCTTTGAATTGAACTCCATTATCCCATCTTTCATGTTGGTAAAAGTGTTACGTTTTTAAATAACTTTTACATTGCACTAACCAAATTAAGTACAAATGATTTCATGATTATTTCAAGCTTTAGAAATGTAGAAAAAAATATGCTGTTACAAACAAAACCATGTATTAAAGCCAACTTTCATGTCAAAAAAGGAAAATAAATACTGTTAAGAAGTTCTGTAACAGTTTGAACTCTTACTAAAAAGTGACTCCAAATTAATACTGTTAAACAAATGCAAAAATGCTGTTATACATTTCTCGAATAGTCCAATCTAATGGCACTTCTGCCAAAAGAAACAACAGCCAACATTAAACATAATTGTAGTTTATACAACTACGATAAGGAATATTTATTGTTACAATTTTCCACTTTCTTTGCAAGCTGAAGTTAATTCGTTTTCAGTTATATTCCCCTATTTTCTTTTAGAGTTGGGTTTACCCTTATGGACACGTTTAGATCAAAACACATGCAGGTCATTTTTCTTCTTAACAGTATAAAACATTCCCATTTTCAGGTAAAGAAAAACCATTTTAAATTCATTCCCTGTAGTGAAATCTCAGACAACACATTTCAGCATGTAGAAAACATCTCTAACAAATAACCATGTAAACAATTCTAGTATTGATCACAGTGTTTCAACAGAGGGTGTCATACTGTAACCAGGCCTGTAAGCTGTTTATCCTGCAGCATTATCGTAAAACTCTTAGACAGTTAATGTGGAAAAACACACAACGTTGAGGAATGTAAAGCCGCAGCATTTTGAGCCAAACACAGAAGTGAGTGTTTGGCTAAGGTCTGATCTCGACAACCTCCTATTCAATGTATTCTAGTTCAATTTGATACATAAATGTACAAAATGAGAGGAAAACAATAACCTTGTTGAACAATTGTAATTAAAACTTCATTCAATGCGTGCCATTTAAGAAACCTAGAGAAAAGACTCCTGAAATGAAAACGTAATTGCATCAACAATCAAAACCAGGCTTTAAAAAACACATCAGCTAAATCAATTGTTATTAGGGCTGCACCGAATGTGATTTATTTTACATTCAAAGCTTATATAGGATTTTGAATTACCTTTGAAAGTCTGACATGCAGTTTTATGACATCTTTAAAAAATGAGTTATTGTGGCTAGATAGATGTCATTTATGTTGCTGTTATGTTATGTTAGAGCAAACAGTTTTAATAATAATGATGTCAGTTGAACGCCAACAAATATTGATTGAAGGAAAACATTTTGTTTCATAAAAACATGTCGTGAATGGAGGAAAAAGATAACATCTATCTTTTTAAACACATTTTTACTTGGATTGTACAAGTTATGACAAATGTTTCTATCACATGAATCAAATTGGAATCTAATTCGACAAATAGTATTATAATAATTTTATTAGACAAGCCTTATCTTTGTCTGAAACTATGCACGAATACCTTGTTTAAACAAAATGAGTAAACAAAAAAACAACACAAACAAATGCAGATTTAGAAAATCAAATGTCAACTTTTCGGTGCAGCCCTACTTGTTATTAATGTGTGCTGAATTTTAAAGTTTGTAAACTGGGATTTAACTTCCTCTACTGTATGTACTGAGCTGTGTGCCATATCACAGAGAGAAATCTTGATGTAATTCAGGCAGAACCCCACCTGAGGGGGCCAAACTGAAGGCTTCCAGACTTCATAAGAGTTTAAACTGCTACGAATAATTAGAAAAATGTGCAATGACCCTTGTAATACTGCTGTTTCATGTTGACAAGCTGACCTCTGTCTGTTCACAGTCTTGTCCCGTCTTCCCAGATTGAGACACTGTGCGTTATGGACTGTGTGCACTGGGTCCTTGATGCTGAGGGCCCTGTGGTACTAACAGCACCTCCTGGTGGACGCAGCCGGCTGTCGGGAGAGTTTGAAGGACTCGCTGGTCTCATCCTCATGGTTCTCCAGGGGTGGGATCTGTTTACCTAAACACACAGCACATGGTTGTTTACAGAGTTACAATGGCAGATTTTATTTACTGTTTTCACTTTCTCAAACCATTGCTTAAGAACTATTTTCTCTTGACATTACATTTACTTACTTAGCCTAATAAAGCTGTCTATGTTTCATGTTTTGCTAATAACAGGTGACTTTGGGTACCTTGAAAAGTACTATACAAATCAAATGTAATCAAAAATATTTTAATATAATTACTATAATTAAAAAGTGTAAGGGGAGACAGTACATGTGAATATGGTAAAAAAATGTAACTTAAAAATATATAATTTTGAAACTAACCCAGTTAAAGGTAGGGTAGGTAAGAATGGAGGAACCAGCTCGAGTGCGCTAGAATTTGAAAGTACGCAGCCAAAAAAAATCTGCCTCTTCCTTCAGACTGCCTTAGAGAGCCCCTCCTCCAACACACACACAAGGCAGGTAGGCCATCCAGTTATTTTAGCCGGGCCGGCTCAGATGATTGGTCGTGCTTTTTACAGCGCCATGGCTTCCACAGATGAAATGTTTTAATGTATTTATTGTCAAAGCATTTAATGTATTCATTGCTATCGGGATGTTAAGAGCATTCCATGGAATATAACAACAAGTGTTTCTGAAGTGAATTACCTACCCCACCTTTAAGTTTGAATAAAATGAGGCATTATCTAATAAAATATGTATTCATTTGCATATATATTCAAAGAATTGTAAACTTTGAAAAAAGCAGGTTCAAAACTCTTTCTATATAAGGAATTTTGGATATCTCAATAGGTCTGTAATACTGTCAACAGCTATTCAAAAAATGTTTCAGCATGTTTTTAGGAATACATCAGGGTATAAATAATATTGAACAACATCTCTGTGTATATACTTCAACACAAAGATCGGAATTCAATTGAAGATGAAACAAATGTATTTGGAAAATGTAATTAAGAGAAATTAATCATTTTAGTTATCAAAGACAAATATAATGGTGTTTATCTGCCCCACATTTTAGCAAAAATATCTTGTAATGGTCGTACAATTGAAGCGTTCCACCACCATGGGATTATGCGGCACACAATAAAACACCATATAAATAACAGCTTCCAGTATTACTGAAAGGCTTCTCTGGCCACAGCACACATCTTCTTTGCTACTTACTTCACAGATAACACAGACACACATGGCACAGAAACAACACGCAGTAAAGACATGAAACGTACTGATTTTCTGAAAGAGCTCCTCAACATTGACAGCATTTCTGGCACTAGTCTCAATGAAAATAGCTGCGATGGATTCAGCAAACTCCTTCGCTTCCTTCATAGGAACTTCCCTGAAAAAGAGGAGGACACTATAAAGTAAATATGTAGTAGGTTCAACCTTAACAATGGTCCTAGAGTAAATACACTTTTTCATCAATGATTTCATCTCTATAACTAGTGTCTCTGGAAGAGTGCTGGAGGACATGACAGATGAAAGAAGCAACATAACAGGTATTACAAAAACATTATTTTACTTTTGTTTGTGCTCAGTTGCTTAATATGAAAAATGTTGCTGTGCAGAAATTTTTTATATTTGCTTTAATGTTCAAAATGCACTTATTTCTTATACTGTCTGTATGAATATACCTGCACTTCCCCTCTGTCTGCAATGCTTTGTTTTCGCACCTGTCTCTTCAACCCCCTCCCCCGAAAAAAGCCCAGTCTGCTCTGATTGGCTCGTGAGAAAAATATGGCACACCTTTGCCAGGTAGCTCTCAAACCTTTGTTGATTAAACTCAGATGGGACGCATAACTTTTATAATAAGCCTTTGATCTAGTAGTATGTGTGAGTTGAATATAATCACCATGAGAAACCATGACTTTACAGTTAGGACAGTCTAAGGAAAGGACCATGTGCTCACCTGATGTCTCCTAAATCATTCTTGTTCCCTGCTATGGCTACAACGATGTCCTCTGGGCCGTGTTCTTTCAGCTCCTTCACCCACCTCTTCAGGGTCTGGAAAGAGTCCTGAACAAGAGCACATCACGGTCAACTCAGGAAGGATCTTTATGAGAATATACATTACGTTTTTCAGGCCAGTTTCCATGAACAGACCAGGAAAGAATGACATTTGTAGGTCATTGAAGCGAAGCAACTCAGAGTGATGGAAAAGTGAACTGAAACTTTAGTAAGACTAGCTTCTTCTGCTTCACACATTTCATAAACCAGGGAGTTACTGAACACAACAGCAGCTCGAATGGTACCACACCTTTTAGGTGAGGCAAAAAGATTGGTTATTACATTTTCATATGGGGGTTTGTCCACTGGTTTGTGGACGTTAACATACAAGTTTAAGTTGCTCTCACTCTCTTGATGTGAAGAATTTAAATATGATACGCGTTTTGTTATTCTTACCAGTTTAGTTATATCATAGACAATGACAGCAGCAGCCGATCCTCTGTAGTACATAGGAGCTAATGAATGAAACTGAAAGAGACAACATATTTATAGAAGTTAGCATGCGCAATCAATATTTCAAATTAAAACAAGTTAAACACAAATATCAACCAAAATGCACATCTTAAATATTGATCGTAACATTAAAGACGTTGTGTTAACCCATAAAATACTAACATAGTATGCTGTTCTGCGAGTAGCAAATGTCCACAAAGGTAATGCTAACTTTCTTACAAGAGGTAATATTTCTGTATACTGTTGCAATATAGCATACACTATACACTTTTTGTTAGGTGGCTAAAATATATTTGTTTATTTTAGATGTACTATTTGCTTAGCTTTCATGCTTGCACACTAGTCTGTTTCTCCAAACTGGGGGCTTTCCATCTGTTCTAGGTAGATCACTGACTATGTACCTTATAAAACCCCCTCTCTTTTACTAGCTTCCTTTACAGCACATCACCACCATCAACTGCAGTCAGCACAAATGTGAATCACATCCCCTCATGCTCATGACAAATCATCCAATACAGACAATAAACTTCATCACAAGTTGTATCTTAAGCAACACATGTACAGAGATTGTGTGAAGTTGTTTTAGTGCATTTTTGATTGAAGACAGAGATCATAGTAAGAACATTGGTGATGTTCAAGTTTAGTGACAGGATTTTCTCAAATAATGAATATTCCTTAACTTTATGTTATGTTGTTGTTCACCAAGGATCATACAGATCGTCACGTATTTAATAATATTAGTCTTAAGATAAAGAGAACTTTGAACTCTGGTAATACTTTCAAGTTATCCTTTTCACATAAAAGAGGAAATTCATAGTTTTACCATGCTGTAAGCATTTCTCTGTAGTTTTAACTAACGCCTCCATAAAATGAATCACAGTGATGATACTGTAGTGTCATGAGCTCTGAACCCATGTAATCATCCCTTTTTACACCTAATAATAACTCTAAGTCATGGGGACCACTGACATGTAAATGATTGTGTCACTGATAGCTTCCTGATAAACCGTTTAAAAGGAAAATGATGTTTTAAAAGTCCTGTCATGTGTAAAGACTAAAGCTAATAATAATTGAATTAGGAACTTCTGTTGTGTGAGCACTCACCCTTTCCTGTCCGGCTGTATCCCAGATCAGAAACTTGTGTAGTTCATTCCCAGATGGCACTGTTTTGGTTAGGAATGATGCTCTGTGGGAGATAAAAAAAGCATTTCACAACATTGTTTCCACACATGTTATTTAAAAAGGCACAGGAAGCTAATCTGTACATGTCAGCAGGAAACAAATAACACTGAGAATAAAGATGGTGGACACTGAACGCTTGTTGCCTGAAAGCACAAAGGCAGTGTGTGGTCACAGGCAGAACAAAACAACCACGGAACAACAAAGAGCCAGTACAATAATCAGTGATGACTGTAGGCTAACGCTTGTTTAGATTTGACATCACTGTTTGTGATGAATTCCTCTCAACTTATCTCAGCCAAATGTTACCAGTCTCACGGTTTGTGAAATGTTATCCTTTTGTTAGTGTGTTCAAAATTGGTATTTGTCTAGTGGTTTGTATTCATGTGAATTTGGGAATTTTACCAAATTCCACTTGGCTTTAAACATCTGATTATTGACACTTAAACAACGTATCAAAAATATGCATAAACCATTAGTGTTTCATAGACTCGGGAATATTTTCTGCTTTACTTTTGGGAGATGGGGTATTTAAACATATTCTAGGAAATGAACATGGATATTATTATTAAATATTTTATAGTATATAGTTTTAATATGTATGTCTTTAGACTGTACTCCAATTTATCAAATCAAATATGTAAAAACCTACATGGCAATGAAACTTATTTTAATTGTAAGATGGGGTAATTTCTGATGTCAGAATTATTATTGTCCTCGCTTTAAATCAAACTGTTTAGCCTAAAAATGATTCTTGGTAATGACTCGAGGATTCTTTTTTATTCCTATATCAGTGATACTATTTTCATCATGTCAGCTGACCCAACCATTAATATAGAAGATACGTATTTAAAATTATATTTATTGTAAAAAGAAAAGTCACTTTACACCTCACATGGTCAAACTGAGTGTTGCTAATTTAGACTTTGGACTAGATTTGATATCAAACCCTGACCTAATTTGGAATTTTAAAAATGCGGAGCACAGCTGACTCTTTGTTGTTTTGAGTGATTGGATTGTTGTTTTGATTTTATTCTAACCATGTGTTTTGTACTGCAGTGCTCTTACCCTATTGTGGGACTTATGTTGTGGTCAAAATGGTCCTGAACGAATCTGCAAACTATGCTAGATTTCCCAACTCCAGTGTCCTGAAAACAGAGGGTCACACATCAGTCACACACACAGCACTCCTGACACACACACACAGAGAGTCACTGGTCGTTATTGAACCACATCGATCAGGTCTCTGTCTGGTCACATGCTCAGCCCATCACATATATAGATTCCTGTTAGTGCACAGATTCCACAAATATCTCTCAATTGACACTCAATTTGACTTAGAAGAACATTAATACGTGTTGTACTTTAGTACACTGTTGACACACTTATACTTGATCATTTTTGTTTTCTGCTTCTTCTGATCCACTCGATTTCAGAAGCAAATATTGTAGTTTTCACTCCAATACATTTAAGTGATACTTATAGTAACTTTACATTTACAACAACATGTGATATGCTGATATGATATGATCCAGGAGGCCTACAATACTACTTCTCTAACCAGCAGTATAGTGTCTAACGTGGCCCTCTGTTAATGAATTACAACATTAAAGTACCCTTACATGTATTTGTAAATTATTTATTTTGATTTGCAATAACTTTTTGCTGATAAAACTTCTTAAATTCAGGATTTTCAGTTGTAATGTAGTATCTTCAGACTAGTATTCAACTATTACCTTTTTTTTTTTTTAATCAAGGCATACGTCTAATTCTATCTTTCCATAGTTAAAGCATGAATGCAATCTGCTATATATGCAGAGGGATAACTAAAGACTGGTGAGGATCATAGACTGTATAAAGGTGAGGACAGTTTATTGGTCCTCAATTAAAATGCTTGTTGAGCTTGTCAGTTCCTGTGGCTGACTCCAAAGGTTTGATTCAGATTCAGAATACTTTATTGTCCATTAAATGTACATATAATGGAAATGTGTCTTTGGCACTGGCAAATAGATACATTAACACTCACCATACACAGTGCAACATACAATTCATACACACAAAAAGAGGGAAAGTGCATCTTATAATGGCACTAAGTGGTAGTCCTAATAAAGTGAATGATGTGAGCAATTAATTCTTTCACTGGCTTGGGTCCATTAAAATATCAGCTGTATTACAAAAAAAACAGTTAGCTGATGGTGTTGGAAGCAGAGAGAAGGGTCTGATAACAACAAAGACTATAACACTCCTGTTGTGTAATACTACTTATGTGAAATATATAAGGCTACATAAATATTATTATTATTGGCTGCTGTCTCTTAAGTTAGACAATTCATCTTCTGTAATAGATCTGTAAATAACTGCACTATATACCTCCACCTTTAATACTATCACCTGGCTGCTATCTCACAACTGTTACTGGATGTGTATTTTGTAAAATGGGAAATTCCTACTTGAATCTTTAGTATGTTATGCATGATTCTTAATTAATATTAAGCTATATGTGGCCCTTTACTTGCTGTAACAATGTACATTTCCCCTCTGATTCAGATTCTTGAGGCTTGAAAGAGGGGCTTTAGTTTGAGTTGTTTAATGGTTTTGTAGCTGTAACTACTTCTCATTTCTCCTTTAATACATTGATAAACGACCACTTTGTAGTCAACACACAGTGCCTGGACATCCCTGTCACCGTCTATAAACAGACTGCAGTTTGGCTTTTGCTAACGCAGCAGGAAATATAACTAACGGCTCGCTAGTAACGGTTGGTATGACAATGACGTAATGGGCTATAAACTGTCAACAGGCGTTAAAAATATAAAGACAAAAACAAACAGGAAACGACAGTTAGACGATTAAAAGTAACAAAAAAGAGAAGATGAAAAGGAAATGTAAAATGACTGCTGGCGCCCTGGTTTTCAGTCAACTAGCTTAACAACAGTTTGCTACGGAGTTTTCCCTCAAAGTGTATCAACAAAAAACGTCTTCCACTTACCCCTAAAAGGCAAACTTTGAGCTCCCTTATGGCCATGGTGAGTTGTGGTGGTTTTTAAATCATTATTTGTCTGCTTTCAGTCAGTGTCTTTGTCTCGTCATGCTTTAAACTTTTTTTCCTCTTCTTGGGTAAAAGACAAACCCAGCCCCTGAAACAGACAGACTGACCATCTCTCATGAACTGCAGTCAAGATTTATCTGATACAGAGGACTTCCGGTGGGACCCTTCAAAATAAGACTCCAATAGCTTCCAGACAAGTTATATGACATTTTAAACTATAATCTGCTTGAAATAATGAGTGTGTGATGGCTTTTCCACTCAAAAATGACCTACACTATATTAAAAGCTGTACCAAATCTTTCTTCCTTATTATATTATATTCCTCCAAAAGAATCAATCGTATAGATAGATAAAAGTCCTTTCTTGGTGTATGTTCACTGTAGGATTCAAACATTTGAATTACGCTTGTGTATTTAAATTGGACTTTTATTGGCTGCTCAACTATTTGTGTTTAATAAAATATGATATGATTATATACGTGCCTCGAACTCGAAGGAAAATGGGTTCCCTTTAGCATACATAAGTGAAAACAACCTTTTAGTTTGTTTCAAACTTTGCATGTACATTATTCTGCTGAGAGAAGATGAAAGGTCCAAGTGTGGTAAAAATGGGCAAAATGCATTATTGATTGAAGGGAGACATTAAATAATAATAATATTCATAGACATAGATGTCTGTTTGTGCTTCAATAAGGAAGCTATAAAACTAGATTAGAATTGATTCATCTATCAATACGTTTATTTCCACTTAGCTTCAGTGATTTAAAAAGGGCAGGACAAAACACACAACATACATTCACCAAAAGAGTCTGAACATTTTAGGTGAGCTTTAATTTTGAAAAATGTTCTTCTTGTATCCGGTCTGGCTGTGTATTTGCTACTTGACGCATCTACTTTCCAAATCGGAATCCAAAAAGCTTGACACAAAAACAATGGGGTGGTTCCACTATCTCTTGGCCTTTAGATACCACTGGCTTGATTCACAAAGGCTGACAATTACGTGCTTCACTTCCTCAAAAGGATGCAAATGTTGTGCAAATGTTTTATTTAAAACCTCCTCAGGTTGGGAGGGGACATAAGTATTTGGATAATGTGTAATGGAAAATAGGAAGCACTAAATATAGACTACACTTCCAGTAGACCTAGTTGGCTAAAAGGTAAACACTAGGGTGTCAGAGAAGGAGACAAATATGCAGTACATTTATTAGATCGACATTTTATTCTTCACAGCATTATTTTGTCTGCAACAATAAGCTACAAAAAGCTTGGAACAATATGAAAATAACCTCATGAGAAGCTTCTGAGCCTAAACTAGCATGTATTTGTTTCAGTCACAGGATTAATAACACGTAGAATCATGAGTCCAGATGAGATTGCTTGATTTACCCGCAACCAAAGCAGGGGCATTCACACTAGCATACTCCAGACAGGTCATTAATAACGAGAAAAATAACATGACAAAACACAAGAGCTGAAAATACAGTATGTTTGCAATCTTACAATGATATACACAAACGGTAAGTTAGTCAGGTCATGCCTTTGCTTTAAATATCACTGAACAATGAAAGTACTTTGCGAGTCATGGATCAGTTGTGAAATGAAATGATTGACTTGTCATCTTGAGGGTTAGTTTTACTCACTTCCAACTGATGCCATGAACAATAACTCAGAACATCAAGTAAAAAAACAAAACAGGAACATATAATGAACAAAACTAGACAAGCCTCCGTGTCTCTGCACACATTTTGGCGACAATAATCATCACTACAGATCTGATGTTTCATCATTAAACCTTGTTTGTGCAAGAGAGGCAGAGAAGATGATTGCGCACCACCGCAAAGTGTGACTGTAACAATGCGGCCTCCAGCGGTTTGTCTACATTTTCCAGTGATGATTTATCTTTTAGTTGCGCGATTGTTTGCCGTTAATAGTTTTCATCCACTGGTCAGTTGCGAGGTACAACGCCACTGTGCTTATGTGCATCTACCGTTCAAAGAAAAGAAAGCACCTACGATATATCTTTACATATTCATATATTACTAAAAAAAGCTGTAACTTAAAATCAATGCATTTTCCGAATAGTCATCGTATTCTTCAGAATACTACTTAAATATATCATATATAGACAGACCAATCATAAAGTCTTCATTATTCAAAGAGCTTTTGTATTAGTGGTTCTCTGGCATCTTCGGTTATGGCACAGTGGTCTCGCTCCTAATGTCTAATTTGCATTAAGGTGAGGGACATAGTGAGATACAGGGACTATGGTATGGTCTATGTTTGTTTCACGAGACCTTACCAGGAAAAAATAAACGTTATGTCTGATACTGGCAAGGTGCCTGACTTTCTTCCTTCCCCTACCTTACTTATGAATCCCTTCATTTCTCCTTTCTTCATACAGGCTTGGCACTGTGGATTTGATTTGCTCCACCTGGTCTTTCGCAATAGAAGCCACTTGTCGACTAGAGCTATTTTAATTTGTATTATTATCATTTGTGTTTGCATGGAAAAAAAAGGAAAACAAGTTGTGTGATTTCTGCTAAAAGAGTCAGGACGCCTTAGACATACCAGCCACTTGGTGGACACTATTACTGATGAACTCCAGCAAAGTGAGACTCCAGTGACTCTACAGGACTAACTGACCAGAGACGTACAGCAGCACCAACACGTCTCACATGTTGGTGTCCCTCCTGTCTTTGTTCGGTGAGGGTTTTGAAGGATCCTTAGCTGCTGCTTTGCCATTGGCTGAGGCAGCAACTTCTGCGCCAGCGACAACGGCAACAACGGAGCGCTTGGTTTGCTCCTCTGCGCGGGGCTCTGGGCTGGGCTGAGCGGGCGTGGGTTGCTCTGCCGGCGGCTGGACGGTCAGCTCCTGCTGCAGTTTGTGGCTCTGCATCAGGCGGAGCTGCACGCGGAGCTCCAAGATGGCTTCCTGCTCCTCGTGGATGGCCTGGTTCAGGTGAGTGTTTTTGTTCTACAAGGAAATAACACAAAGCCAGTCAACTATCATGTTTGTTTTATAATGCTCGGTTCCATATTTTCAAACAAAATCCTCGGAAACAAAACCATGTGTTTAATTTTTCAGACTAAAAATATTAATTTTATCAACAAAAACTGTTTATGTGGACTATAATCAGAACTCTACATACTTATCACAATTTCTAAGATAATTAATGGACTATAACAGACATTATACAAAAAATATTTGATTTACTGTTATTTTTAGATTATTATACTGATTTGTATTGAAAAGCATATCATAAATGATGATGGGTCTGTACCACACTTTTTTTTTTGCAAGCCAAGACGTTTATGCAGCGCAACAATACTTTTATTTAAAAAAAGGTATTTTGATACATTTTGCCTTTAAACTTTTTTAATATACTCCATTTTGTCCACTAATCAGCACGTATGTGTTGAACGTTTGGCTCACCTCCAGTTCCTCGTTTTGCTTCTGCAGGTCTTCCAGGATCATCTGCAGCTCTTCCTCATCTTCACTCTCGCTTTCACTGTCCGACGAATACTCCTCTGTCTCACTGCGCCCCTGCTGCCGACTGAGGAACACAACGCCGGGTTATAATTCAGAATTTTAGTATAATTTTAAATATATTAAGCATCCAAACATTTTCAGTCTTTCCTCACCTCTGTATGTCTGCAATCTCTGCCCGCAGTCTCTCGATTTCCTCCTTCTCCGTGGCAATCTGTCTGCGCAGCACCTGCTCCAGAGAGATCAGCTCCTCCTGCTCCGTCAGGATCTCGTTTTCCTGATTATTCAGAGGAAAACACAACATGATTCCATCTCAGGTTGGCTTACTTGGAGCTAAGAGCAAATTGTAGATACAATTGAATTAGATAATTTATAAAACAATTGATTTTTTATTAGACACATTGTGGCATTTCTTTGCTTGAGTTTTTTGTGTGTTTTGTTGACTCACCTGTGCTAAGAGGAGGTTGATGACTTCCTCCTCATTCTCGGTCATTTCCTCTTTTGAAACATCTTCCTTTGAGAGGCTTGCTATCTCCTGGGCGATCTTAGTCTCACACTCCTAAAATTCAAAAGGAGGAAAGATAATGAAATAAGCACTATGTTCAAACTTTTATCAGAGGGACATTGATTAATGTCTATAGAGAGGCGAAGTCCCGCACATCTACTTCAAAATGATGTATTGAAGTCAATGGGGAGAGAAAGATTATCTCTCGATCCCGTTTGAATTGTGCCACGAATTACACATATGATGTTTGTCAATCTTAAAAAATAATTTCCATGTCAAAAAAGTCACAGTTTGTCGTAAAACTGTTGAAATATAAGACTATGAAAAATACGCAACTAGAAAGACTACGAATCCCAGAATCCCGGTCCCGCATGCTGGCTCTTACAGAACCGACTAACTCCCCTTGTGTGTATGTACAGCTCTTGCAAAATTATCTTTTAAATTGACAAACATCATATGAGATCATCTTTCTCTCCCCATTGACTTCAATACATAATTTTTCCGAAATTAGGTCCCATGGAGCTCCCCCGGAAAGTGAGGGACTTCGCCTCTCTATAGTATTGTTGTACTAAATTGCATTATATGGCGAGACGTTTATCTGTGTGCTTTATGTGTATTCACATACAGTTCAAGCACGAAAATGTAATAAGTGCAGTGATCTAAAGTAATACAGGTGTAAATATTGATATCATGTTAATAATGCTCCTTTAATTGTAATAGTTCTTTTTGTACACTCTTGAACAGCTATGGTTGCAGATCTCTCACTAACTTTTACCAAAAAAGGAAACAAAAGAACCAAAAAAAGATGAAACGGACTGATTTTTGTTTTTTCTCAAATGTTCTAAAGATATTGCAACAATTGTGTCACCAAAATCTCATATCTTGACAGCGCCACTCTCCATATATTGGTATGTTTTATGACCTATTGAAATAAAAACAAATATATATAATACACAATATTGTATCCAGAACCAACCTGGCGTTTGGCCTCCCTCAGTTTGCGTTTCAGAGCAGTCAAGATTCTCTGCACCTCCCAGAGCCGCTCCTCTTTAGACAAGTCCTTCACCCCCGCCTGCAGGTCCCTGTGCAGGCAGTTCAGCAGGAACTCCTGAATCACAAACATATTTATATTCAGTTGTCACTCCAGAGCAACTTAAAATGATCGCAATAAAAAAACGAAATGGTCTTAATTACAGCAATAGCTGGCAAACTGCATTTAAACTGACGTCAACATCTATGCACAAACCTTAAAGGTCCCCTATTATGATGTGTTTCATCAATATATTACAGGTCTCAGATATATACAAACATGTCTCTGAAGTGTTTGGCTCCAAACACCAAACAGATCATTGCAGCATCCCATAATCCCCTCTGTTTCAGCCCTGTTTCAAAAGAGCTGATTCTCTGTCTGTTACTTTAGATGAAAATAAGGAGCCACTCCCCACGCCCCTCTGAGAGACATTTGGTTACAAAGAACACAATGGTGCTCTAGGAGGAGATTCAGGTGATAAGGGGGGGGGGGGGTTACCTTGGTTGGTGATTGGCTAATGGTTACACAAGCCCAAAAAACCTTATGACATCATAAAGTGGCCAAAATCTGATCAGCTCATTTTCAGACAGGTTTTTATATAAATGGATCAGGACAAAAAGAGAGAGAATCTTTGTTCCTGAAACTTTCAGAATCTCTTTACACAGAGTTGTACGTGTTGATGTAGAAAAGACATGAACAAGTGGATTTTGCATAATAGGTGACCTTTAAACATGCATGTAATTTTCCATGCATTATTTAAAGGCAGACATTCACTAGAAGGAAATCTAATAAGGATACAGATTGAGCTGTTTTTAGGACTGCCTTTCACAAAATCCCTCATGTAAAGTTGAAGATGGTAGCAGCAGGTTATGCATCTCCACTTTTTGTTTATTTTGCAATGTTTTACATGATCTGGCATATATATATTAAAGGACAGGAACTTCTGGCACGTGGAGAGAAAATATGAAGTTCTGGTACACTGAGTAACAGAGGCAAAGATAAAGCACAGCAACAGAAGTAGCTTACTTTGCTAAATTCCTGCTGCATTGCTTTGCATCTACTGTGTCAGACTTTAATCCCTAAATATAGTGTGTTGCTTAACGACTCTTTAGGCAAGTTGCAGCTTCTCAACGCACAAATTGATGTGTTTAAATAGTTTGTTTTATCCAAACAAATACTTAAAAACATATTCGAATCACAATAAAAAAACACAGTGTAAAAACGTTGAGGGATAATGAAGGGTTATGTGAAGACTGTTTCCTGTTTCATTCTAATCAGATAGAGTGGTATCTATCACTGATTAATATTGTAGGAGCCATATGTTAAAATGTATAATTTGATATATTATGTGTATATATATATTTATAAAACGGACAAGTCAAATCAAGCAATCTGATTGGTTCTTAGCCGTGATATACTGAGCGTATACCACGGGTAGAATTGTAGTTACTTTTCACAACAAGTCAGTATCCCTCCGCGTCTGAGAAAAACTGTATACAGTTGGGCTGAAAAGCAAACTGCTTTTTTGGCCGAACCACGCCCCTTAGCTGTGATATGCTGAGCATATACCACGGCCTGTCGTGAGCTATTGCTTAAATATACATTGTAATTCTTTGTTATTATTATTATTATAATCATTTATTTAAACCAGCCGTTGTAAAATTGACGTCACAGCCGACAGCAGCTGCTTGTAATTAGAATGAGAAGGAGAAAAGAATCTCGGAGCAATATCATTTTTTGACCTTTGAAAATATGTGTTTGTACTGATATCTTTTGTAAATAAGTCTCTTTCCTGAGAATTATTTTTGTTGGAGTCAAGCTTATTGCTACTTGCGGATATATACATTTTTGGATTAGACGGAACTACAAATATGTTTGAACCATTTGGCTGCAGAGAGCCTGAGCTCACCTGTCGTCGGATCTCCTCCTTGACGCTCTCCTGGGTCTCGGGCAGCGCCGGCATGGTGGCCATGTTGGACCAGCGGAGCGGCCGCACCACCGGCTTCAGGACCACGTCTCCAAACAGCTCCCTCACGTGTGTGAAGAACATGTAGAGAACACGGTTCCCGATCTGAACGCAAGGTAAACAAATAAGTCAACACCTGGCACACACTCTGTACACACACAGCATTTAGTCTTGTAATGTGGTTTGTATGATGTTTGTCAGACTGCAGTAAAACTAAATATACATATTCTCTACCACACACATTCCTGCATATTGACAGATTTAATTGATCCCACTAATTCATTAAGAGAAGCGTTTGTTTAACAGTGGAGTTGCTCCTGCTGCTGTTAGTTCAGAATAAGTGGAGCAGCCACAGAGTGTCCCCTGTGGGAATAAATCAGACTCACTAAACTAGGCCAGCGTTTTAAAGATGAACCGGCTGTTTGATCCAATAAAAGCTCAGTTGGTTAGTTGCTAAGGGGATGTTTTTTATCCTGGAAGTACACTTGAGCATGATCTATTTTCATTTTGATGGTTAGTTTGCCTGTTGCTGTTGAATTTCTGCTTTCTGCAACATTTGTGTGCTTCTCCCCTTAATCTCCTTTTACTCAGCGTGATCTATGCATCCTCTCTGACCTGTATGGTTGGGTTGAGGACGATGGAGATGTTCTGAATATTCATCTTGGTGTCCAGCTCCCGGGTGATGACGTGGTCCATGTGCGTGACGAGCCAGGAGAGGAGAAGTCGGCTCTCCGGCGACACTTCGGCCAGCAGCCTGTGAAACTCCGCCATCTTCTCGGCCTCCACCTGCCGACCGCAGGCGTCCTCGAAGCGCTGCGCCAGGTCCCGACCCAACAGGTTCTCCGGCAGCTCGCGCAGGTACTGCTTCAGGAGGCTGGCCACCGTGTGCGGGTCGTACTCCTCCAGGCAGGGGCACTCCTCCCGGTCGTACGCTGCTTTCAACTCATCCACCTTGGACTTCATACCTGAGAGCGAGAGAGGTTGATGTGAGATTCAGCCCAATGTTGAGGTATGTTAGTCATCGGGGATTAAAGCAAAACATGATCTAGTTTTGGGGTTTTAAAGCACGTGTTAAATGTGGAGTTACAGCCTTTGTATCTCTCCTGCTGTTCTTTACTGCACCAGTGAAGTGGGGATTTAACCTAAACTTTATTTAAGTACTCAAGACCATTAGTGTTTTAAGGAAAGATGCTTTTGAAGAGCTTTTTTATTTGTAGTTTGTCTTAACCTCATTTCAGTGCAGTCTTTAATCTATTAAATAAAACTGAATACAACTTTTTTTGCGAAGCTTGACTCAGTTTTAAGTTTAAATAGTCAATGATCTTCATAACTTACATTGGTTTGAATTTATTAGTAAAAATACAAAAAAAAAACAATTTAGTTAGTTAGTGAACCTACATGATCATTTGCATTTGGTTCATTGACTGTCCCCGTTTACATTTCAAGAAGTCTACAAGGTAATAAATACGTAGCACATGCAGTGCAGAGAACATGGTTTAACATCATCAATGATATTTATAGATTCTGTTGAGTGATTGTATTGAGGTACAATTAAGCTGCTTCTCGCCTGGTGGCATTATTAGTAATTCTACATACTGACACACTTCTCACTTCGCGCTTTTCCCCCCTTGGGATCTACACTGATTTCTTAAATGCTCCCTTTGGAATCAAATTCGTAGCAGTGTAGGATTTAAATCCCTGAGTTATCCCTTTTTGCAACGCGATAGAAAAATCCACATCTCAAAGGGTGTTTACCTGAAACTCTGTAGATGCCTTCACACTTCATGCCGTAACTCTCGATGTAGTCCACACACTCTCTGAAGACGGCGGGCAGCTGGAGGCCGTCGTACAGAGCCGTCCTCTTCACGGCTTCAGTGAGAGGCGCTCCAAAGATGGGTCTGAAGGTGGGGACCTCCACCGGGACGGGCTCTGCCTCTGTTGTCGGTTTCTTCTTCTTCTTCTTCTCCTTCCATTGTTTAACCACGTCGGCTGCCGTCAGATCCTTTGATTTCTTATCTTTGGCGGCTTTGTCTTCCTTCGGCGCCTTTTCCTTTTCCTTCTCTTCTCTTTCTCTTTCTCCTTCTCTTTCTCCTTCTCTTTCTCCTTCACCTTGAATTCCTTCTCCTTCTTCTTGGAGAAGCTGGGTTTCTTGAACACATGGATTCCCTTGGAGCGCTTCATCTTGGACGGGCTCTCTGCTTCGTCGGCCGAACTGTCCTCCTGGAAGGCGGCGTAGCCCTCCGCTAAGAGAGTAAAGAAAGAGTGGGAAGAAACAAAAATAGGGTTAGATCTGAGGGGAGAAACACCCACGTTTTCTTATCCTCCTCCTACGGCAGAACCATGATAGCACAGAGACAGAAACAGGAAGGGAGACGAGTGAGAGAGAGAAGATAGCAATGGAGGGGGAGAACGGGGACTTGGAAAAGAGGTCAGCCACAGATTTAGCATAGCTCCTACAGCACCTTTTGCCTCATCAATGTGGAAATGAACATTTGAGTTATATAAGTTCATGTTCTGATGTTTTGAATGTAATTCAGGGTTCATACACTTTTTCACCAATGATTTTCAATGACTTTTCCATGACCTTTACCTCATTTTCCATGACCAAAAAAATTACTCTTTCTCAGCAGTACCACTGAAACATGTTTATTTTAACATGGTAAGCTGGAAAATAAGGTCTGCATATGAAACATGTTGTGCCTATCTAAAACAAATCAAATAGTAGGCTTACTAGCTCCTACAGACTAAAGCCACTGTAGACTAGAGGGCGTGGTTGTAAAAATCTCACACCAGCAAAATACCTCCACAGTTAAATGCCATTTTACGTTTCATTACTATACGATACAGTATTTATTATCATTATAGTATTACTATTTCGGCGATTAGATAAAATATAAATTATATTTGATGCAACTTTGGTTACATTTCCATGACTTTTCCAAAACTTTGGGAAAAATATTGTTTTCCTGGAATTAGCATTTTGAATTTCCATGACTTTTCCAGGTTTTTAATGACCGTAGGAACCCTGGTAATTAAATGTGATTCACT
The DNA here is from genome assembly GCA_031216635.1 of Dissostichus eleginoides. Lineage (NCBI taxonomy): Eukaryota > Metazoa > Chordata > Actinopteri > Perciformes > Nototheniidae > Dissostichus > Dissostichus eleginoides. The sequence goes on from CM062276.1 coordinate 11,455,278, forward strand.
GTGTGTTGTAGGAAAGTCATATGAGAGCCAGTTGAGAGGTCAAATTAAAAAGGCAATGATTGATTGACTCACCCTTGTTATGAGGTCCGCATTGTTTAACTGATGATTTAAAAGGCAAGAGTCCTTCAGCGAAAAAACTGTTTGGGTCTCCATGCTGCATTAAGTTAAGATATTGAATCACTCACTCAAAGTCTGTAATCCTTGAGAAGACTCGCGACTCTCAATGTGTTAGAAGAATTCCTCCGACAGCCCTCAAGAACGAGCTCAGGTAAAACCTTTTTCCTGACAGCTTCACCACAGTCAGAGACAGTTAGTGCCCTCTTTGTCTCCTCTTATTTTCTCTACTGTGGTTCCCTTTGTTTCACATCGCTGCCCAAAACACACCTTTACTAGTCTCTGTGGGTGTGCTCTGAACTCTTCCTCTCTCCCACCACATCCTGGGGATAGAGCTAAATACAGACATGGAAATATCCTGATACTGGACCGAGGACAATGAGCCTGACAACAACTCAGTAAAAAACATTTCTCAGTAAAGGAACATTTGTCAGAGCTACAGACAGCTAAGCCAACGGATGGAAAAGTGGAAAGAGCTTGACAGCTTTTTACTGCGATGACCTTCCACAACATTACAATCGTTTTCATTCTCAGCTACTCTAAAGCTAAGTGACCTGAAGTAGATGGCCTGTACTGTATGTACTTGTTAGCTCGCAAATGGGATAGGATAGGGAATGTGAATGTAAACAAATCCTATAAAATAACTATTTCCTGTATACCACAAAATACTACACACATTTACAAACACTTAAAGGTGGGGTAGGTCATTTTGGAGAAACCAGCTCGAGTGCGCTAGAATTTGAAAATACAAGCCGGAAGAAATCTGCCACTTCCTTAAAGAGCCCCTCCTCCAACACACACGAATGCGCACATGACCAATGAGGGCACGAGTTAGTTTGTGCAAAGATGGAAGGCTGACAGGCAGGTAGGCCATCCAGTTATTTTAGCCGGGCCGGCTCAGATGATTGGTCGTGCTTTTTACAGCGCCACGGCTTCCACAGATGACATTTTTTTATGGATTTTTTGTCAAAGCACTTAAAATATTCATTGCTATCGGGATGTTAAGAGCATTCCATGGAATATAACAAAAAGTGTATCTCGAGCCGGTTTCTCAAACTCACCTACCCCACCTTTAACTGATTTTGCTCATGTGAAAGCTTTGTTAAAGATTGTAATGGAGGATTTCTTAAAATGCTGCCCATCAATCCATAAGTATTCATTTGCATGCGATACGTATACCGACTCGTATATCTTTTGCATGCAAGGTTGACTAAATGCTATTTCAGAAGTATAAGGTATTTTATCATAGTTAAGGTGTTAATACACTCTAATTAACAGTGTGAAAATGCATTTACAAGCATTTAGTGATGGGCAGATCAACATAAAATCAATATATCCTAGATTGCCATTTAGTTAATTCTTGCTATTTCAAACATTTTGTACACCCAATATTTTTACTACAATATGCATTTTATTCTATTTTGTTATGTTCATTATAAAAAAGTATGAATAAGTCAAAATAAATAGTAGGATTAGATGACCCAGACTTGTATCACTAGTACATTCTTCCCTGAGCTACAGCCCTTTCTCTAAGCTTTGACAAAGACTTAAGAATGGCTTACAACATTTGTCAGTAAGTGAAAGTGTCCATAATAAACCCTCAAGCTGAAATTACAAGATCTTACTTCTCTTCTCCTTCTTCTTGAACTTGTTCTTCTTCTTGCTGTGCTCTTTGTCGTCGTCTGAGACGTAGGCGTCCGGGGCCTCGTGGTGATGTCCATCGTGCGGCGGCGAGGGTTCTCCGGTGCGGTACAGCCCGGGGAACTTGGTGGGACTGATCTCCTCGGAGCTGGGGGTGCGCGCCACGCCCCCGGGGTGCTCCGCCCGGCGCTGCTCTCCAGGGCTGCTGCTGCTGGGGGGCAGGAAGCACTCAGTCATGGCTGCTGGGGCCAAATCACTCCTCCGACCGGAACATCACCTCTCCATCACACCTGCAGGGGGCGGAACAAGAGATTATAATAAAACAACCCTGCATTCGACTTCTCAAATGATCTGGGTTCAGTTTGCGTACACATACTTTATACATTCCTCCCGCTTGTTGTTAACATGCTATCTGACTCTTAGGTATGAGAGAGACAGTGGCCAGGTCTGTGAGTTTTTATAGATTTTAGTATTTGTTGGGAAAATACTGAATGTACTCTTTCAATATCAGAGTACACATGATAACAAAGGCCCTAAGTAGCTGTGTATGTAACAGGATGTTTGATTACCTAGAAGAGCATCTGGACTGTTTTAGGCATATGATAGCTATGTGATTAACATGATGATTCAGCCTCTATGGAGATAGACAGATGACAAGCATGATCATTTCTGACGTGGAGCTAATCTGAACTAAACATTGTACACTGCTTTGAACCGGTATCCCTCCATCTTGTGACTGTGTAACTCCCTCTCTTGTATATCAGCATGTGAAGGACACTGTTCAGGAACTAGTTGTACCAATGCTCTGCATGTGATGACTACTTCCATTCTTGCGAGGATAATAAATACATGTATCCTGATATTGAAGCTCAAGCCGGTGACGAGTGATATTTTTCTAACACCCTTCATTCGACTTCTCAAATGATCCGTTTGGTTCAGTTTGCGTACACATACTTTCAACCTTCCTCCCGCTTGTTGTTAACATGCTATCTGACTCTTAGATATGAGAGAGATATTGGCCGGGTCTGTGGGTTTTTATATATTTTAGTTTTTGTACATTTCTTTTTGTGTGGACGTGTTGTAATAAAGATTATAATTGAACATACAAACTATATAAAGAACTGAACGTTAAGAAATAGCCTTAAGGTAGTATTTTCCATAAAGATGTGATTAATCAATTGAATTGAAAATGAATTAAAAAAGGGTTGAACAATAGATACATTTAAATAAATACATTAAACAGTTACTCTGGCCCTATTATGAATCTGTTTAGCACAACCGAAGTGGCTTATAACTGTATAAGAGGACATTATAGCACCACAAATGTAAATTACAATAATAACAAGAATATGTAAACGAAAATCCACACATGTTCTCAGCGGTATGTGCTCATCAAATAGAGTGTGGGCTTCAAAAAGAAAATATTGAATCCAAAGTAGATCAGGAGGACAATGGCGTTGTGAAGCAATTAAACACATTGAAAAACTTGTAACATTTAGAGTTAAAACTGTCATAAATACATATATAGTCCATTCCTGCTTCTTCTAGTTTTGACTGTATGAACAGATCAAATGCAACAATAACGTCTACCCACCAGATGGTGCTCTGCCATATGAATTTCAATCACTTCTGGACAATTCGACTTCTCATTCAGTCAATTCTAACAACCTATTAAATCAAAACGACTCTAATATTATCATCCATTCCAGTACAATGATTGCATGCATACTAGTGAAATAATTACATGTATTCTGATGCAATGTAATCTTATTCTAGTGCAAATCACAAGGTATATATTTAATGTATTTTAAAAACTGTTGTAGCTGCTTTTCTGCTGTAGTTCTTTGGCTTATATAGTGGTGTTTTACTGCGTCTTTTAACTCTCCTGATCAGGACTAACACCACCATTTCGTTGAATTCTTTGCAATGATAAAAAAGGCTCAGCTGTCAGTGTGTACATGTAGGAAGAACATTCATTTACGTAATCACTGCAAAGGGTGTGGTGTGTTTATAAAAAATAAGCTTCATTTACTTTGCTAATCACTGTAATATAGTTCCTCAAACTGACAGTAAATGGAAGATATCATCTTACAAAACAATAACATACATTTAAGTGGTTTGGCTTCAAGAAAATCGCTGCACTACCTAAAAGACACAGGTGATAAATGATGCTAAATAACAGCTATTTGTTTCCTAACACTGACTTAATTGAACTCTGGACACCCAGCTGATTATTAAGTCTGCCTGACATCTTAATATGCATTCGCTTTGGGCAGATTATCCTCACTATTTCTTATCCTGTCCTGTTTATATAACACGTATGTTAACACAACCACTCGCATATCACCACCTTGCTGTTAAAATACGCAGTTTAATCCCTGCAGTATGTATATAGGTCAATTGACATAAATAACATTAAGAAAGTAGAAGCTCTCCTCTGAATGGAGGGGCCCATCATGCTAACGTCAGTTCAGCTAACCTGCTAAGCTAGCTCATTAGCCAAGCTGTACGTCACGATTAAAGCCGCTGTTTCCATCAGACAAAACCAACATAAGATAAAAAGTAAACTACATTTGCTTAACTGTATTTCGTAAACGCTGTACTGTCATTAAACACGCAAAACACAAAAGACAAGAAACTTTACCAAAAACTATCCCGTTCGGTCAGTTTCAGAGTGGAGCTTCCGCTTGTCTGTATTCTAAATAAACCCATCTGCGCTTGCGCGAAAGCCGAAATGCATGATGGGCGGTGTAGTTCGAAAGGGTACGTTTGTTTTCTTCCTTTTTAGGGTTTATTGGTGGTCGGCAACCAACGATTAAGTGCATCAACGCCACCTATTGGACAGGAATGTGGAGCATTGGAATTCGCAAAAAATAGAATAAAAAAGGATAAATTATACAGAACAAAATACATTTCTCTCAATCATATCTGTTGCTTTAAAGAAATTACAAGAAGATTGTATATTTATTTTTGTACTATAATGTTCTCCAGTGTAATAATGCTTTTTTTCATAAATGTATCCTGACATTAATAACCTTATTTGTTGTCATACCTGCTAAAGCCTATTAGTACTCTTGTTTGGTTTAATCCTGTGTTTCCTACTCTCAGATCATTTCTTTTTTAGATGCTTTTGAATACTGGAAAGATGTTTTCCTGTTTCGCTAAGGCGTCATTATTTTAAGTTTTGATAGTTTTAACCTCTGCTTTGCTAAACTGTATTTGTATGTCAGTTAAATGTTGTTTTACAGTAGTGAGTGAAAATTGAAACATTTCATACACAATATCCTGCCTTCATGCGACTTTCCTGACCTACCTTGGTTCTCTCACCACAAATGTATAGTCTATGTAGGTTTACTTAACCCAGAATAATCTGGAATTAATGAAGGATGTTTAGGCTGCGGTCTCATTTTGATCTTAACCACCAAGTGTGATGTTATACAAGCCTGCGTACAAGAGAAACTGTCAAACAATGTTTTGAAAAGCAGCTATCATCTAAATTTGGTGAAACCACGTGCTATTCTGAATCATGTGTACTTTCCCAAACTCTGCGGTTACACTCTGTACCCTGGTGGTCATCCGGACACATGAAACACATTAGTGCTCTGATCTTTGTTGGCACCATTTGCTCCAAACCCACAGCTGCAATGGCAAAATGAGGTCGTGATTCAATATCATAAAAAAAGGCAAACAAGGTCTCATTGTGCGGCCGGCACATTGGTCCGTGCAAACTGCAGTTGAATGCCAATTGGGAACAGAATCAGTGATAGGGCACCCTGCTGCCTTTTGAGAACGCACGGGCATCACAAAGAGCATTTGTGTGTGAGGGATTGGCATCGGTAAACGCTCCCTTTCCCCTCCGCTTGCATGCGACGGTCTGTGAGCAGCTGAACACCTGTGGAGCAGAATGGTATAAAACAACTTTGTTTCCCCAGGAAATTATGCGTTCCTGACTCGGGCAACACTAGGCTAAGATTAGAGCTGGAGACATGCAACTAGGGAGGACAAACATTTACTATTCCACTCATGCTATGCATTTTTTGTTTTCACCTCTTTTAAAGCAAATATACTGAAAGGAAGAACATATATTCTGAGATCAGCTACCTCTGTGACACAAAACAGATCCATGTCACCAAACGTTTCTTTATTTGGCACGAGACTGGGATTTAGCAGACCATAATTGTAAAAATACGTTATTCATATACACCTCTAGTAAAAAACACTATTGAAAACATATCTAAAAATATACAGTGAAACATAACAGCAGAATAAAAACACTTTCGCAGGGTTTGCAGGAGGGGGTGAAAGGGGTATTTTACAAGGTAACGGAGGAATGCTAACACATAACAGTCATAGTTTCCTCTGCCCTCAGTCCTCTGGTATGGCCCACACATTTGGTACCAAGATGTGCCAACACTTCAGAAGAGACAGTTCATGCACTTCACAGCCTTGCTGCCGTAGTCCACGCACTCCGGTCCGATGCACTGGCAGCAGGCGTTGTGAAACCAGCGGTACTTGGATCCTCCCATTGACTCACAGTATAGTTTACACTGACGGATAGACACGCAGTCGTCAAAGTAGACCACCGTGCACATGTTTTCTGAAATAAAACATACAGGGAAAGAAAAAAACACATGAGGCACAAATCCAGTAAAGTTTTAGTTTACAGTAATTACCTTTAACCCTAAATGTTGCTACTTTTACTTCAGGGGGAAATTAATTTGCTGTGAATAAGTATGACCATATGTGTGGGTGAGTTTAATGAGTTAACTTCTCTGCTCTGTGGGAAATATAAAGAGTGTGTCTTCAGGAGGCAGACAGCCAAAACACCCAAAAATGAAAATAAAGAAAATGGCAGCGGAACAACACTTTTAACCCAGTTACAAATCCCTGAACTTGAGGTCTTCTTGGCAGCCATGTCCCCTCTGAAATGATGAGAACCTGATCCACCCTAAACTGTTCTCAGCTCAAGACTTTGTGCAGTGCTTCAGCTCTGAGCCAGGCCTGCTTTTATTACCACAGGTCTCAGTGAGTGTGCAAAATGCAAATGGAGAATTTGACTGGACCTGACAGGACCAGAGAACTATTTCATAATAAAGAATGTGAGCAAAGCACGCTATTCCTCATGTATAACTTATTCAGAAACGGTAAGAGTGTGAGGGGCTCTGAACAAAATCATTTGAACAAAATCATAATTCTTTGATACAGATCCTCTGAGATGAGAATTATGATGCAAATATTATCACTTCCTCCTATAATCGAATTGCAATATCAGTCAAACTAATTGTTATTATTAACTTTTTTCCAAATTGTGCAGACACACAGCAAATCGCTAACAATTTTTGTATTATTATTATGCTGCAACTAGCAATCATTGTGAATCATTTTAGTTAGTAATTATATGTAGATTATTGTTTGCCTGTTGAAATGCCAACCACAATTTAACAAGCCCAAGTGAGCAACAGTCTAGAACTTCCTTTTAGCTTTTTTCCCATCAAAACTGATCCAGCGCTTAATCAAAGGGTCTCTCAGAAAGGTCTGACATTTTCGTAGCAGCCAATAGGGATTGAGTTCATGTAAGGAACAAATACAAGTAGATGATGATAAGAAAAAAGTAATAATTATATAGCAGTATGGCAACTTTCAGTGAAAAATTAATATATATATTATCATTGAAAAATAAATGCATTAAAAACATTGTCATTACAGTCAGTACAGCGCTTGAGTAAACACTTCCCACTGCAGGTTAAGCGTCTATTTTAGGGCCTTTAAATTGACCACAGCTTTGGACTTTACAGTGAAAAAACTGAATCTGAAACTTCCAATAAAGATGGATGTTCAGTTTATCGGTTAATTTGGACAAAATAAGGATTTTTCAGAGGTCTTACCTAGGCCAATAGGGTTGAGTTTATGTAAGGAACAAATAAAAGTAGATCAAGATAACAAAAAAATAGATAATTATATAGCAGTATGGCAACTTTCAGTGATAAATGAATATATATTTTATCATTGGAAAAATAAATGTATTAAAAAATACAAAATGTCCATTTGAAATGCAGTGCTCAAAGTTGTCATTACAGTAAGTACAACGCTTGAGTAATACTTCACACAGCAGGTCAAGCATCTATTTTAAGGCCTTCAAATTGACCACATCTTTGGACTTTACACTGAAAAAACTGTACTCAATCTTCCAATAAAGATGGATGTTCAGTAAATGGGTTAAAATTGACAAAAAGGATTCTTGAGAGGTGAATAGTCCTCTGAGGACCCTGTTACGGTCCTTTTGTACTGTCTTAAACCTTTCCTTAGAATATTTTATGAATTGTAAGGTGTCCTTGGGTGCTTTGAAAGGCGCCTCTAAATAGAATGAATTATTATTATTATTACCTTGAGAGTCGTAGCTGGCGTGGATGCTGTTGGCGGGAACAGAGACGTTCTGGTGCGGGTCGAGCGACTCGAGGAAGGAGACCATGTTCTCGTGATGGGAGAGCTCCTCGGCCACGGGGAAGGAGACCACCATCATGTTGATCGGAGCCTCTCCTTCGGTGAGGGCGCGGAACAGCGAGGGGATCGGGCGGTGCAGCTCCTCCACCGTGCTCTTCGACGTGGCCGGGGTGTCGCTGTAGTTCTTCGGGTTACACATCCCTGACAGGAGGAGATGGAGGGTGAGAATTAAAGATAGGTTCATAGACATATAAAAATAAGTTCCTGTCTCTATTGAGCCATGTAACAAGTTGAGTTTGCATAGGTTTTGGATGTACAGTATTTGAGTTGTCTTGAAAACAAAAAGGGAAAATTATGAGGAAAAAAGAAATACAATTAAATAAATTACATACAATAAAAAATGTAAATAATAGACAAAAAACAAATAAGATAAGAATGAGAAATGTACATGCAATTAAAATGAATGCTTATATTCTTTGTTTGTATTTATATTTTAACATTAATTTGTTATTTTTATTTCAATCAGGTTTATATGTCAACATTTATTTAAAACTATTTTTATTTTTTTTGTTGCCCTTTATTTTACCACATATATTTTCTTATTCATTAACAGATTATTTAGTTTTTGGCACTGCTGTGACTCCATAATATTGCGTCATGATAACAGTTTTATCAAGATATTTTTAAACAATTTACAGTCAATTTGGGTCCTCTGCAATTTCGACTATATCCAAGATTTTATAAATACTGAGGTCGTGAGTTAAAGTTCTTCCACAGCAGAAACACAACCTAAGACAAAGACCCCTACCAAACTCTTAGAGTTTAGCTTAGAGGTGGAGATCTTAAAATGTGGGTGACTAAAACCCCAACTATGTTAAAGTCTAAATACAGCTAGAGGTTGTATTTGTATCTTGTAAATTGACTGAACTGACCCTTGTAGCACATTGACGACAGCTAAATGGTTTCACACATGATTTCAACTCACAGAGGCAGTTTTGTAAAAACCACACAGCTGTCATGAATATCTTGTCTCAATTAAGATCATTTTAACACTTCATTTAATTTCAAAAATACAGTAGTAGCCCCACATCCTCTGATAGGATCTTTGTAAACTTTCAAATGAGTCAAAGTGAATTACGACTAATGGGTAAATCATTTAATGGGGAACAGAGTTTGACAGAGGAATTGGATTACTAACCAATGCTAAAAGCAGAGCCAGAACAGCTGTTTTAGATAAAGAGTACACATGGGTCCTCCCTCCTCCTCCCTTCCTCTAAAATACCCCCCTCTCTACTCCTGCTCTAACCACTCGCAGATACTCACTTCAAAGTATCCTGCTTTTGGCACAGATAACATGTTTAGAGTGGAAACTTACTTAAAGTGGTCATAAGGCTAGCGTAGTAACAGAAAACAAAAACAGAAAATCTATAAATGAGAGATATATTCTAGCTCAGAGCTACAGGCTGTCCTCAGTGTGTTTTAAAAGGCTGTTCAGCTCCACCTCTGTAACATCTGTGAAGCAGCAGCCAGTTCACTTCGCTCAGTGTCAGATCGTTGCACTTGTGTTCCACATGAAAGAGTTTTAATAAAGCCTCCTTGTCAGCACGTACAGTAATATCTGTCCGTCAAAGCTGATCTGAGAGATTTCTGGTGTAAAGGGGCGAGGTCGATGAGGGAGCCAACGGGACAGGACGCCATAATAATGTTTTTTGTTTGAAAGTCAATGAAATGACTACATCGAGAAACTAGACAACTACAACGTGATGACACAATGAGAAAGAGATGCAGAAATTACCAAAGACACACAAAACAAGACCTAATATAACCAGGACTATGAAGTGAAGCAAAACAATTACAGATAAATGTTACAACACAAGATAAATGACCACAAAGACACATGGAACAACACAAAAACAGATGCAAGAAAACCACAGAGTCCCAAAACATGCAAAAAGAGGCCTTAAATGACTAAAGAGATTCAAAACAACCACAAAAAGGGGAAGAATGACCTCAAAAACACAAATAACGACCACAAAGAGAGACTAAAAGACATACTGAGCAAGACATAAATTACACTAAATGACTATCGAGATGTAGAACAACCAGAAAGAGATGCAATAAAAACCAGAAAGTCTATCCAATGAATAGACGTAAAATGGCATGCAAAAGGATGCCGAGTGAACCCAAGAAACACAAAAATGCAAAGAGCTCATAAAACGGGCACACAGGGATGCAGAATGAGCTTAAGAAAAATGGAAATACCACAAATAGAGACAGAATGACATGCAAAGCAATTCAAAGTAAATGACTACAGACTTTTTAAACGACCAGAAAGTTTTAGTACACTGAAATCCCCACAGAGAGTTCTAACAAGGAAAATTACTAAAAATAGATGGTGCAAAAACATGCAGAAGGTCCACAAAAGACAAACTAAATATGAAAGATGATATGAATTAACTGAAGCGATGCAAATAACCAAAGATATATGACACACAAAACAAGGGATAAAAAGTCTGAAAACAACTCTGTCTGGGTGACCTGTTCTACTGTAAATCGTGCGGGGCATTTTAGACGTCTGCAACCAAGAACCAAGTCTTAATATTTGAGTCTTCCAACACATTTTTACTTATTTAAGTAGGTTATTACTACCCTTTAAATCTGTGCCCTATCCTGACCCTCCTCTGCTGGTTTGAAGCGTTTACAGCTGAGGACTTAACAAGCCCAATGTTTTCTTGTTTCACAAATCCGGTTGTTTCGGATCTCGCTGGGTTTCTCTCCCCCACCGCACCTCGCCGGGGGGCTGAGAGTCAGAGATCATTTTCGCGGGTCGACCTCCTCGTCCCCTCTCTCTTCCGGCTTCCTTTACGCTTTGATCTTGTGGAGGACCTCGACACTTCCTGTCCACATGTGCAGCTGCTGCTCAGTAGTGACACTATTCCTTTAATTTCCTCCTGGTCTCTGCTTCGCGTTAACCTCGGCATTGTCACTTCTCCGAGGCACCTTCATATCTGGCTCCCCTCGCCTCACAATCATCTCGTATCAGAGCAGCAACACTCAAACAAACCGCATGCTTTCTAAACTGTCAAGAGCATTACAGCCACAGTTTCACTTTACCGAGAGAGAGTGCTCTGCGGCGGGGTGATGGAGAGGTTAACAAGACTGAAGTGTCACATGTATGGAAAGAGATTAGTGCCAGAAACGTTTTAAATATGTTGCAATCACAGAGTGATCAATTATAGGGCTCACTGCCAACTTCCTGTTATCCGTATGCAACTTCATTCAACTGTATAACTTCAGGTTAATTACTTGCTTATTGTTTAAACTGTATATACTGCAACCGGACTAGACTTATGGAACTGTAGATATATTGGTAAGGTAAATACTGCAAACATCATATATATTGTACATATGTATTTTGTATACTTGGTTTTATGTTTTTTCTGTACATTATTAAGTATATATTGAATTGTAGGAGCTATATAAATATATAACTCAATTATTCTGTGTTTTATTTATTCCTGTTAATTATATTTATTTTGTTACCTAGATTTTTATTCTTATTTTTCATTCTTACTATGCGTGCTGTTGTTGCTCTGACGCCTGCATTTCCCTACGGGGATTAATAATGTTTATCTCATCTTAGCTATGATGACATGAACATGATATAATTAATGAATGACAATAAGGAACAGATTTTAAACTAATACAGGGTATATGCAGGAATCCTGAAGTCAGATGTAATACCTTTTAAGACCTTTTTTAAGACCCTTTCCATACATTTTAAGACCTCATCGCCACTTCGAGTTTTAACCGGTTACATTGGCGACACACTTTACCTCACATTTACTATATACAGTATTGATTGTCCTTCCTCCTTATCTTCCAACCATTTGACGCAAACTTGCATTTCCCCATAACGATGTTGTTTAACAACCGGCGTAAACGGACCTTCGCGCGCTATCGAGCAGTGAGCGCGCGATGTCCTGTTCAGATGACGTCAAATCCAACGGGATGCCATAAATAAACTACACAGAATCACACTACACACCTACGCAATGATTACATTCAGGCAGACTGTAGAATAAAACCTCTTTGGACAATTGATATACTTATTGAAAACAAGCTACAAAATGTAATACCTTGGAAAATGCCGTTTAATACTTTTTAATAGCCTTAATTTTCGCTAAATTGATTTATCAACTTGTAATACTTTTTAAGACCCCGCGGACACCCTGTAATAGTGGAAAAATATATTGTTTTGATTAAGTTCATTTTAAGAATTTATTTGAGTTGAACACTTTGAACTTAATACAGTATGTTAAAACTGTAATAGGTTGAATTATATTTTATTTAATCACTGCAATTTATTTAAAATGTTTTAGTAGATTTTCAACATTTGTGTTGGAGCTATGATGGAAAAGTCTTGATCTGGTGAATAAAAGCAGCAGTAGCTCCAGATGAATTTTACATGTAGGACTTGAGGAGGATTTGAAATGGGATTTATTCACAATAAATAAAAAAATCTGACTGCATTTCACTCCTGTGGTTTAACTTTAAAGTTGTACCTGACAAAGTTCATGATTCATACGACTTAAAAACAACCTTTGCTGGCACTAATCTCTTCTACAGATGTTCAGCTCGACAGTCATGGCGGAGCGTGGGCTACAAAGTAAATCCTGAAATGAAATGCTGCCTTAACTTTGCTGTCAGCTGTAAAATATGTAGCTAATAAACGGAGACGCTCACTCACCCACGCAGTCGCAGCACTCTTCCCAGAGGTTCCCCAGACACAGCATGCACTCCTTACAGCAGGAGCAGTTCCCGTCTGACGGGCGACACTGGCACAGCTCCTGAAAGACACACACACACACACACACACACACACACACACACACATTAAAGAACATGCATGTAACATAATAAAGATTACCGAAGATCCTCAAGATTGTTGTTACCAAAATAATGTGGATAAAACCATCTGGGAGCCAGGATATGTAGACTCATCGACTCAAATAGATTTCACTTCATCTTCATTTCTTCTTATATTAAGAGATTTGACCTTGCTAAAATTGGCTTTACTTATTTATTAGTTTAACAGATCCCGTGTGTTTATAGATAATCATAATATTTGAAAAAACACCCTTTGTGTTCCTGGTCAAATGTTCTAAGAGAAACCCGAACACAAGTACCATTTTTTGTAGCGTACTGAAACATCATCAGTTAAAAATCCTATTATATTTTTTTAATACAGTTATAAAAGCCAGAAAGTATCACGGTATTATAACAATGTTAAGTGTTTTTTTTGTTGCTTTTATACATTTAAGTTTAACAGGAGGGTTAACAAAGATAAGTAAACTAAGTAAACAGTAGCAAGATGCATCCTCCACATTTTGGTTAGATTCAAAACAGTGGTGTAGTATATATGTTGATATATTATCAATCCTTTGGTTTCTATACATTCAAGAGGTTTACTCTTTAATTAATACATAATTGTTTTTAACATAATCTGGGTTTAAAACGTTTCATTACTGCGATTTCGGTCAAAACTTCAGTGGAAAATGTTTTCCCATTGAGCTTATTCATGTCATTTTAGCAGAAATAAAAAAAGGAAGCCATGCATTACACATTAAATATCAAATGAAGAATAATGTTCAGTGTAAAACACGCAGGTCTCAGTGTTAGAAATCCCACAGCAGACTCAACAAGTGGCTGTGCTGCTGCAGACGTACCATTAAAACACACAGAGCAACAGCAGGTTCCCTTCATGCACACTAACTATTACTGTGTCTATCAAAGTATGCAACACCCCGATAACAGAGAGAAAAATAACCCTCTGCTGTTTCCATTCATAAACAGAGCAGGTTCTGACATGTCAAAGTTCAGTAATAATTTTCTTGAATGGTTTTACACTGAAGGTGAGGCTAAAGTACTCTACTCCAACTTAACACTTTTCCTGCTCTACACTTTAAAGGGAATTATGAAATACATGTACCTGTGTTACTTCCGAGATGAAGATTTTATATGTCAAAACATCTGCTAAGTTTATTAAATATACATTGTTGTCAATGAGCGTACCCAATAGTATATGCAGTATAAAATATACCTTGAAATATGTATATTAAGATGCTGCTTTTAACACTAAGGAATCAGGAATATAGACAACACAATTATATAATAAATAATATATTTAAAGGTGGGGTATGTAATTTTGGAGAAACCAGCTCGAGTGCGCTAGAATTTGAAAGTACACAACCGGAAAAAATCTGCCTCTTCCTTCAGACTTCCTTACAGAGCCCCTCCTCCAACACACACAAACGCGCACATGAACAATGAGAGCACGAGATAAGTTTGTGCACGAGATGGAAGGCTGACAGGCAGGTAGGCCATCCAGTTATTTTAGCCGGGCCGGCTCAGATGATTGGTCGTGCTTTTTACAGCGCCACGGCTTCCACAGATGACATTTTTTTAATGTATTTATTGTTAAAGCATTTAATGTATTCATTGCTATCGGGATGTTGAGAGCATTCCATGGAATATAACAAAAAGTGTTTCTGAAGTGAATTACCTACCCCACCTTTAATTCAAGCCATTTTGCAGAGTTGCGACTGAGTACAATTTGCTGCTAATAGTTCTTTATTTTTTACTTATCAAAGTAAAAAGTTGGATCAATGTTTCCTTATTTATAAGTTCAAGTCTAAAACCTGCAGACATTCAGTACATTACGTATTAAAAAGGCAATGCAGTGCAACTACAACAAGATTAAAAACAATGCTTTGTTATGAAATGTGTGCATGCATTAACTTTAGCCGAGTGATTTCTTACAACTTTTAAAGTAAAGATCTGTTTCATTTGGTTCTTCTTTCCTAAATGCTTCCTCCACAGACTTGACAACAGAGGGGGAAAAAGCTCTGCAGCGAACTTCTCATGTTGGCTCTTGTAAAAAATAAGGTAATGTTATCACAAGTGTTTATCTGCAAACATCCCAAAAACATGCAGCCTCTGCTGATGCCATAACTCTTCTAAAAAAGTCTTAAATATCTTCATTCCTCAACTGCAGCTTGTCTCTGGGGACGGAGAGACAGTGAAGGAAACTAGATGTGTAGGTGGGGTTGAAAAGTGGGTGAGTTCCTCTTTCTTTCTTCCCCCCACCTCCCCGTTTTCTCCTGACACAGAACAGGGAGCACATTCCTCCAAGTCAAGGTCACCGCGATGAGGGAGGTGGAGGGGGAGAAACAGAGGGAGGGAGGGAGGGAGAAGAAAACACCTGGAGAACAGAACATGTCTGCTCCACCAACAACACACTTTCCCCCTCCTTTCCTCCCTTCAGCCTCTTTCCACCGTTCTTTCTTCCCTTTTGCTTTCTTTTCTGTTATTTCTTCTCCTCCTTTATACGTTCACAGAAGCCATCTCCTACACAAAAACAGTCCAGCCGATGATAAAAGACTCTCCCATGACTCACCAAGCGAGGGATTGCAAAACCGCACACAGTTCACTTAATCACCAGCCTCTCTATCCGCAAACCTCTGATCAAGATCTGATGCCAGGAGTAATTATGACTCTCCAAGGTGGAATTATAAAAAAAACTAAACAGCTGCCCCGGGGAAAAACATGGCTCTCGTATTTCACAATTCAGGAAACTTTTAACAACCATTTCATGGAAATAAAAGATGCTTTAACAGAGAGAGCCACGAGATGGTTAGCCTAGCATAAACATTGGACACAGGGAGAACCGGCTAGCTCTTTCAACGTTTAAAATATCTACATTTAAGCACTTTATCCCTTTTAAATAAAGAGTTCAACCATTGTGGTTATAGGCTACAGTCTTTCACTTTATTGCAAAAAATCAACCTATTAAATGAGAATATTGTTACTTCCCATGTCTGCAAAGTTAGAAGCTAGAGCCACTAGGTGATTAGCTAAGCTTAGCATAAATAATGTACGCAGGGGATAAAGCTAGCCTTTCCAATGCTTAAAATATTTACATTTACATTAACACTATACTTCTGTAATTAAATAGTTCAGAAAAATAGTTATTCACTTTCTTGACAAGTTTTACCTAAATATGAAGAAGTTTGATGTCTATTAGGTATAAAGCTATAGCCAGGAGGAGCCTAGCTTAGCTTAATGACTAGAAGCAGGGCGAAACAGCTAGCTTAGCTTAATGACTAGAAGCAGGGCGAAACAGCTAGCCTAGCTTAGCTTAATGACTAGAAGCAGGGCGAAACAGCTAGCCTAGCTTTACAAACTAGCTCTTCCATATCATGCTAATCACCACATTGTTCATTATTTGTTCAGCATAAAGTTAAATTGTAAAAATACAATTTGTGATTTTAGAGGAAGAGCTAGCAGGTAAGCTTAGTTTAGCTTAAATAATAGAAGTAGGGGAACTGCTAGCCTTTCCTACGTTTAAAATATCTACATCAAAATAAATAGATTAACATTTTTGTAAATATAATTATTGCGTTCGTGCCAAGAATTAAAATAAGAATAATGAGGCCTCTCATGTCTATCGGGTAAGAAGCTATAGCCAGGAGGTGATTAGCTTAGCATAGCATAGAGGTTGTATGCAGGGAAAACTGCTTGCCTAACTTTGTCCATTTTTTAAGTTATTTATCAAGCAAAAATAGAAGAAATTATTTAAATCCAGCTTCCTCATACATGAGGATCTGCTGCTTTTCTTTGTCTTAAATTAAACTGAATCTCTTTGAGTTTTGGACAGTTGGTTGGTCAAAACAATTGAAACTGGTCATTTGAGTCATCTCTTTCATTTTACAGAATAAACAATCATATGCCCAAGATCAATCGCAGTTGCAACCCTACAATCAACATCCTCCTCCCTGATGAGGTTATCTCGACTGCCTTCAGAGCTTCTACTTGGCTTCCCTCAGGCAGAAACTGCTGTAATCAGTGAAAACTCAGCTGCAGCGAGACAAAGGGGCTGTGGGGAGAAAGTGAACATGTGCAGCCTCGTCCTGCAGAGCGACCGCTGCTGTGTGTTAACTTTCAAATCTGCTGCCCCACCCTGCAGAGAACCGGCTTGTGAATCTCTGCACTACTAAACTGTACATTTCCCTCAGCCAACCTCCCCCAACACACACCTCCTCCTGACCTCAGCCTCCCCTCCCTCCTCTCATGTTCTCCCACCCTCGGGGGTTTTGGGGAATTCAGACAAATGACTTGAGATGGCAGCAGAGCGTAAAAGCGAGCGTCGGGCAGCAGATCCCACTAATCACAAGCAACATGGAGCTTCTCCAGAGGGGCTGCAGGCGGGGAGAGTTTCTCCTTCACAAAACCATCGCTCTCGCCTCTGACAGCCGGCGGGTCGGAGTCGGCGGGGTCGACAAAGCTACAGAGCTACAAGTGATTGATCGGCAGAAATAAGCCACCTGGAAGTGAAGAAGAACAAGAAGCCACACAAATGTTCTGCTGGGGTTTAAATTGTGCCGAAGGAGGAGAATAAGTGTGTGGTTTTTGTAACAATAAGTTTGTGTAAAATAAATCCTTGAAAACAATCTGATCTGAAAGTCTCCAAAGCCCAATAGAGACTTTATTTCCTGAAAAGTTAAAAACAAAAAATCTAGATAGTTTTTGTATTTGTTATGCTTTTAAAAATGGTAAAATTAGCTAAATCTCGCTTTAAAATCATATTTTCTTAATGGCTTTTTCCTATAAAACAATCAACATGTCATGAAGGCATTGGGCTCTAGGAAATTACATGTGTTCAATAACTTGTAATATTTAAGTGAAGTAAACAGATTTATAGATATTTTTAAACAAAATGGACAGATGGACCCGTCTGCATTATGGGGAGTTAAAAGCGAGAATTTCAGTTTTTAACTTAGTAATAGTAAATGTATTTATTCATTTGCTTTCGGCCTCTAGATTGTGGGTTTGCAATTGATGGTTGCAGCTTTAAGAGTAACGTTTAACAGTTTATATTTAAAGTATTTATGTACTGCATGTCTTGTTGTGTCATTATTGGCATGCCGCAAGGAGAGTTTCCCTTAAAGCAACGTACAATTAGGTTACTGCAGGTTAACTTTGTCCAAATGAGGGCGGAAGAGGAAAAAGATTAACAACCGAGCAAAGTGGGCCACGTCTGAGGGCGCAGACCCCCGAGGGCCCAGATTCAAGGTAATTTAATCATTGCACTTTTATTAAGGAATCTAAACCAGAAAATATATTCTGTAACAAAGCGATTTTTAGGAACAGAGGCCCAACAGCAAATCATTACCCTGGGAAAAGCATGGACATGAATGACTTTGTATCCACTGTATTAAAACCGGTGTAATGCTATTTCCACAGAAAATTGTGAGAAATGCTCAACACAATTTTTAAGAACTCAATCTTTAAAAAATGTTCTGGTCCATACCAAAGAGAAAAGCTATTTTTTCAAGCACTTTAAGTGTACCCAGACCAAATAATCTCCACTAACCTGAAGCCCTTATCATCATATCTTAATTGTTACTAAACTTGTTTAAGGAATTCCTTTACACCTCAATGTACATTGACTTTCTTTAACTTAACAAGCTGCTCCTTTTAAATTTGATCAGGATTATCTCGAACTCTACATCTCTAGTTCCATCATACAGAGAACTGAACAGATGTTTAAATACCAAAACATGTCTCTAAAAGAAAACACATGGTTCAATTGGAATTTGCCATCTATCCTTCATCCTATTCTGCCTTTTTTCCACATCTCATTTCCAAACAAAAGCCTTAATTATCAGCTCAACTGCCGGTGCCAACAATCAAGTCTACCTCAACTGCCTGCCTGCAAGAGAATAATAATAATAATAATAATAATAGCTGTGGTTAGCTAAGGTCACACAGGCGAAATGGCCACTGAGGTTAAACACAGTACTTTACTGATGTTAATGTGAGGGGCAGGGCCACTAAACACACAGCAGGTCAAACACACACACCCAGAAGGACAGTGGACAAGCGGCAGCTCAAATTTGACTTGACTGGTTCTGGAAAAACAGGCCCACACTTCTCATCATATTTTCCCGTTAAAATAAAAGAAATTTGATGAGAGGATTTGTGTTAGGCAGCAGGGAAACTCCCTCTGTCCTTCACCTTTTGGCCTTCAGGGGTGAGGGAAAAAGTGACACCAAGGAAGTGATGTCAGAAAGTCAACAGAAGTCACAGGAGTGAAAATAAAAAGGAAACCGCACATAAATCAAAGAAGTGTTTCTGTACAGGTAGAGAGCAGGTGTGCATGAAACTGACAGTGAGATCTTTGCTGCTCGCTGTGGGAAAAACCTTCCTCCTGACTTTACTTGGCTTATCGAAGGAATGCATTTTGAATTCTTCCGAACAGATTCCATCTTTGTTCTCTGCTCCAGATTCACGGACCAAATTTAACTCGAGTTTGGCTGCGGCTGGGTTTCAGGAATTCTGTTTTTATGTGAAGAGTTTTCGAAAACCTGCCTAAAAGCCATAACAGCGGGAGCACATTTTCTTGTGTAGTCCGTTCTGCCAGTGTAACGCTAATTTAAATATGATTGAAACAAGCTTTCAACTGCTCTAAACTTGAAATCGACTCCGGCTGCAGACGATATTTAATTTGGGTTCTTTTCAAAGAGAAATAGAAATCTCTGTTTACAAAAAAAACAGCTGTAACACTGAAGGATGAAAAGCTTGAACTTCGATGCACTGTAATATAAATGTTCCCACTTTAATCTACAGAAATGATCAGCAGCACTCAGCAGATTATCTGTCTGTTTGTTACTGAGCTCTGAGCAGTGAGGTAGAGAATCAAAAATTCACAGTGGAGGTCTGCTGTTTACATATTTTGGATCTTGCAGCAATCCACATTTTGAGACATGTAGTTTAAAAAACGTTTAACACCAACAAACAGAAATCCACTCATTAAGTTTAACATTTAAAAGGGGCCTTATTATGGTGATTTTCAGGTTCAACGTTTTATTTTGTGTCTCTACTGTGACATGTTAACGTGCTTTAATGTTCAAAAAGCTCTTTATTTTTCTCATACTGCCTGTGCTGCAGCACCTCCTTTCACCCTCTGTCTGAAACCAGAGCCCAGTCTGCTCTGACTGGTTAGCAGGCCGGCTCTGTTCCGATTGGTCAACCGTTTAGAGATGTCCCGTCCTTTAGCCTATCATGTTCAGTTTGTTGGATTACTAGCCAATAGATGCACAAGTGTAACATAGTGATGTCACTATGTTAAGGAAGTAAACAAAGGAGTCCAATGGAGGCGTTTCATGCAGTGGGGGAGGGGGGGGTGTGCGGGAGAGAAACTCCTTCTGGGGGGAACACAGGGATTTTAGCCTTTACAGACCATTTACATGCACAAAAACCTATGTAACACTACAAGAAAGGGAAAACCCCCAAAAGCAAAAGAGGGCCTCTTTAAGTATATTGTAAGTTGCATTGTTGGAGGAGCCAGAGACACAACATTTTGCCAAAAATATCCATCGTTTAAAATTAAAATAAAGATCCAAACTCCCAAATACCTTGTGCAATTAATTTGCTAGTGACTCAGAAAACCAGTGCAGCCAGAAGGGAGAGAGTCATTTGTGGTCAAATTGATGTGTAAATCCATCATGCAGCAGAGTAGTTATGTAAAGAAAAGTGGATGTGTTTTACCTGGATGAGACACTTGCTGACGTCGCTGGCGCAGAGGGCTTTGTTGCAGCCGGAGGTCGGGGACAGTCCTGCAAGGAGGAAGAGGAGCGCGGCGGCGGCGGGGAGGATCAGCTGACCAGGCCTCATCCTGACGGCTCACCAGCACGGCACTGGAAACACCTAGAACA
This sequence comes from Dissostichus eleginoides, assembly GCA_031216635.1. Classification (NCBI taxonomy): domain Eukaryota; kingdom Metazoa; phylum Chordata; class Actinopteri; order Perciformes; family Nototheniidae; genus Dissostichus; species Dissostichus eleginoides. The sequence continues at coordinate 11,476,253 of CM062276.1, forward strand.
ACACGAGACACAGGACAGGACCTCAGAGACCTGCACAAATAAACACAACTCCATCACACACATTCCACAGGAGGAGAAGTGAAGAGCTGCAGTTATCAAAAAAAGATAAGAGGACACAAAAGGTGGTGCATGATGGAAATTATACACTTTGAGATTCCTAATACAAAGTAGGACACACTTTTTTTTTGACACAATTCAGATATAAAGTTGCAAAATAAAGTAAGAAGAGCTGAAACCATCATCATGCCGGTAGTTTTTAATGCAAAAAGGGCTTCTAAAAGAAGGCGATTTCCTTATACAGTAGAACAGCTTTAGGTTTTGGATTCAGCAGAAAAAGACATTTAAAGTTATACATTTTGACTTCAAGAATCTGGGAGTAGACATTTTCATCTATTCTCTCACTTTAAATAAACCAATAGATGAAACGAGACAATACAAATACAGATGAATCAATAAGAAAATAAACATTAGTTGCATAACTGTAAAATGTAATTTCTTGTTTTATAACCATGAACTGCTGATGAATTTGAGTAAATGTAGACCTAAGCAACAATAATGAATAATGTCTTTATCTGTATTCCCTTTATTCGAGTACTTTTACAGTACAGGACTGGTTTGTTTTAACATTGTGGTATATTAAAACGTAATTGTAGTGCTACAAACTGCAGCAAAAACGTAAATAAGTGAGTACAAAATAGAGGGACATTTCAGCTTTGTGATCTGGAAGAACTTTGACATGTAAACATCACTTTTCTAAAAGGCCTGCGTCACATTTCATTCAAAGCCAGACCTCACTCACACTGTTACTGAGGGATAACAACACACACATCTGGCAACATCAGCCTCCTTCACCCATTTTTCCCAAAGTGTAGCGCGTGAACACACTGTCTGCTGCTTTTTACACTTCACCACTTTGCTGCACATTGTTCCACTTCAGCAGAGAACATGTGAGGAACATTAGCTGCCTTACTCATGGACGCGTTTCTTCACCTCTCTTTTTTGGGGCTCATCGCTAACACCAAAAACTTTGTTTCACTCGCACGCAGCCACAAGAGAAAGCAGTGCAGGAAACAGCGACATAATAAAGAGAGAGGGGGTTTAAACTTACCTCAGCGCTGTTAACAAATCCGAGACTTTTCTTTTTAACAGGGAGAGTGGCTGTTTTCTCTTTGAACTTCTCCAGGATGGTGTTCTGCCGCCGCTCAAGTGTCCACTGTGTCCAGAGGGCGTCAGTCTCTCCGCAGCAGAAAGCGACAGGCAGTCGGGCGCCTTAAAGGCACACACTCCATTTTCTCCCCAACAGTCTGCGGAGGAAAACACCGGGCCTCAGGTCAACACACACACCGGAGTGTCTTCAGGGTGACGGCCGTGAACAAATCCGCATCATGAACACCGGGAGACAAACTTTAACATCTGCGCCACGCTGTGCGTAAAGTTTTGTGCGTAAAATATCCTTTTTTTAGACCAAACTCGGGTCATTTCTCGCCGCCCAGGTGGGTTCTGTTTTAACTCCTTTTTTCTACACAAGCAATTCTCTCCCGAGCCACCCCCCACTCCATTACACGGCCCTTTGTCTGCGGTCTTATCAGCGGGTTTTGTGAGTGTCCTCATTAGGTGACAAAAGGGAGATTCGGAAGCTGTGAAGCTGCAGACTTCCCGCTGTGAAGCCCCCTCCCTCCCCTCCCCAACAAAGCTCATTTGTAGAAACGAGTCTGCTATCGGGAGAGTCTGATGGGCCATTTCAATCCACATGTGTTTACACGTGTTTTCCTAAGACTCCATCAAACACAACAGGCCCCACTTCCAGCCGGCAGGGGAGGGAGGACACACCTTCAATGAAAACACTTTAAATGGAAATCCAGTCTAAGAAGAGGGACAGTGTAAACCAAGGCAAACATGTCAATTTATTTAAACACGGAATATTTGTTTTGTTTCCAGCCATTAACACTAAACATGTGAATAAACCCCACTATCAATTATATTTGTAGTAATTATCGTGCTATTTAGTTGTTTGAGATATATTTATATAGTTACTTTTGTACAAATATCTGTACATAGTAGTCAACGTTTTATATATAACTTTGTTCAACTTTCTGTAGTTATTATATCTAGCTGTATATTTTCTGTGTAAGAATAGAGCAACACAATGGAGTCAAATGATTTGATTACATATTTACTTGGCTTTTGAAGCCGATTCTGAAAAGAAAATGTACGATTTCTTCTTTATTCTGACGTTAAATGAAAATAGCATTGGTCAAAGCCAAAATCCAATATTATCCAAGATGTTGGATTGTTATAATTATATATTATTGGAATGATAAATGTATAGTATAGTTAGACTAACGTTTGATATTAAAGAGCTTTACAAAAATCGTATTAGTTTGTTCATCTGCAGTACATTGAGCTGACTGTGCAGCGACACCTACTGGCCGAGAATAATACTGCTTCTAAGAGAATTACTAAAGACCACTCATAAAAGGTACATCTTAATTACAGGGCTGCAACCTCAGTTTTAATACTTTTTAAAATAATAAATACACATTATATTAAAAAGCCTAGTTTATATTACATATTCCCAACATTTTAGAAAACAAAACCACTGTTTGGCATCTTTATAAACCTAAATATATATATACATTTTATAAATAATCAACGATTGTCAATATAATTTATAATCATTCAGCCGTTATTTCTCGCGCTGCACGATAAATGAAAACCAAGTCCAACCATTTTAATTTCACAACAAATAAAATTTATTCAATTATATATTACAAATATGTACAAGTCATGTAACAAGTAAATATTAAAATAGACATTTTTTAGAACTATTGTTCAAAAAGGCATTATGTTGAAAAAATAGGTTTTGTTGTGATCTCACATTGAAAGTGTAAAAGTATGTGTTTTTTCCCTTGGAAGCAACAACAGACTGTAAATGTGCGCGAGACACGATGGACAACACACGAGGAGTGAGGCCGCAGAAAGGGACATAACAAAAAGCTGGAACACGTCAGTAAACCTCACAAAGTCACAGTACAGCTCTTTAGGAAACGAGTACAAACAACGCAACGCATGCACAGCATTTAATTGCCAAAGTCAAAAAACACCAGCTGTGGCGTGGAGCTCCAGTGAGGAAGGAAACCGGAAACAAGAGAAAACAACCAAAGCCAACACGTGCTTAAGATCTGAAGCCAACAACAACGAGAAGAACAAGAACACCACGGACCAAGCAGAAGATATAAAAACCAACTTTGGACATTAAACATGAGACGGAACAAGTTTACAATCAAAATATCTATTTTTTGTTTTTACAAGTTTAAAACAATAATTACATGGCTATTTACAAATGCACAATTGTTTTATGTATAAAATAAGTTAAAAAATTAAGAGCACAGTCTGTACACAATGTATCAACACTCACTTTGAAAACAATTCAACTCTTTTCAGTTGTGTGACCGTGCTGCAGGAGGAGCCGGTGGTCCTCGTCCACACGTTGCTCCTCCTCCTGCCCCCCCCCCCCCAGCGTCTGGGCTCCTCTGGACCTCCTTCTCCTGCAGGAGGAACCGAGTCCTCGTGCCGGTTCGGACTGTGAGAGCGTTGGGAGTGAAACCATCTCTTTTCCAAATGCTCGTTGTGTTTCACCGCCACATTCTAAGTGCTTCACATTTTCTTCTTCTTTGAATGTGCTGCCTCTCGTGTCCGGGATCTGTCCGCCGCCGCCGCCGTCAGAGCTCGTCCGTCCCGCCGCTCATATCGGGGTGAGGTCGAAGTCGTCGTTGACCTCCACCAGCGGGATGTAGAACTCTGGGATCTCGAAGATGCTGGTGGACTTGTATGTGGCCAGGTCGAGCTCCTGCAGTTTGAGCTGCCACTCCAGACGCTGCACGGCGTTCAGAGCGGCCGCCTCGTGCTGCTGACGCATCAGGAGGCACGTCTGAGAGGGGGGGGGAAACATACACGTTAATCATTTTATACAACCACACGTTCCTATTTAGTTCAACTATGTCTTTTTTCCAGGTAGAGAGAAGACCAAAAAGACAAACATGTAAAAAAACGGCAAATTGTATTTATTTATTCCACACATGGCAGTTATTTTAAAACAAAACATGTACACTTATACCAGGTTTTATAGCGCATGGTGGAAAGGAGCAGGGAGAATACAATCTTAATTTACCTGCCCCTTCTTAAAATAAAAGCAATATTCTTTCAGTCACAGTTGCTTACAAATACTGAAACATAAAACCAGAACACAATCAAAAGTCAACTTCATACTGTCTAATTACGCTTTCTTTATACATTTCCTTAAACATAACAATGTTCTTCCAGCCCTTTCAATCATTCGGCAAAGAATTCCACGTCTTCACGCTAAGAGACACACATCTGCTTTAAAGTAGTACGTGCAAGCTGATGCTTCACATTTTATTTCCTCCTATGAAATGAATATCGGTAACAAAGCAGTTTCCAAGCTTGTAGACTTTTATATATTTGATTATAAACACAGTATATTTTTGAATGGTTAACATTAATTAATTTACTCCACTGCGTAATAGATCACTATTTGTTAGATTGAATCTCTGCCTCTTTGTGTAAGGATCGTTCGAAAACAAGGGAATTTTACACCAAATATGCTCCAACTTTCATCGACTGTAGCCTCATTTGTCTCTTTCATTTTTAAATGTATATTTATAAAAACAGACGAGGATCACAGATCATGTTCCCTATCACTAACATGGAAAGGGATCTATTTATGGTTGGTATAAACAGGAGGAATGGTTACAGCCTGCCAAAAAAGCAAATACCTAAAACTTGGATGGCCAAAGTAAGAGATATGTGCCGGAGGGTTTCCATGAGGAATACGGGAGAGAACGTTCCCAGAAATTGAGAAAATGGATAACCAAAACAATTAAGAGACACATTTTCTTTAAACTTTAAGAGAAAACATGTGAGAACACAGTTATAATCCCAGCGATCTCACCTTTAGTTTGTCGAACTTGTCGTCAACATCTTGTAACCAAGACATGAACTGCCTGGCGTTAAATCGGTCTCTCACTGACGTTTTGCCATCATCGTTCTGTGGAGCAAACACACAACAACCCATCAAACACAACAACAACCCATCAAACACAACAACCCATCAAACCACAACAACAACCCATCAAACGCACAACAACAACCCATCAAACGCACAACAACCATCAAACGCACAACAACAACCCATCAAACACACAGCAATTAACCACTGTGACGAACTGAATGAAACATGTCTCATTAAGAACCTTAAAGGTAAACATAGGTCAAGTACCTGGACTTCTTGAGGCATGTTGTACACTTCAGCGTCCAATAAAACGGTACAGGCACTGAAAGGCAGCGTCTGATTGGCTAGTGTTCTCGCTGCCCGGTAATGGACTCGTAGGACTTCCTGCTCATTAGAAACAATCAGCTTTTCCTGAAGGGGAGGAAGACAAATTAATCTGATTAATAAAATGCAATAGTATGTGGTATTGGTGGTAAAAAATCTGCAGCAAGTATCTTTAATGCTCTGACATCCGTGTAAAGTCAACACAGTGAGAACCACACCGTTTCAAAATGTCAAGAGGCTTTCCAAAAACAGGCATTTCTTTAACAGTATTTTCCATTTCAGCTTCTACGAGCGGCACTAAAAACGTCTCACAACCAAAACAAAACCTGTGGAGTAAAAGTACGCACCCTTTCAATGCTGTGCTGCAGTCGGAGCTTCATGCGGAAGACCTCCTGCTGTTTGAACATCTCCTTCAGCTGCTCAGGTAATGATGGAGGTGGCGTAATCTGTTCAAACACACAAGAGAGAGAGACAGGGAGTTTAAAACGTTATCATCGCTGCAATGAACGCCCGATGACTCACCATGCAGATGTCAGCAAGAGGAATATATTCAACATGTTGGTTCAGTTTACTTTACTTATGTGTGTGATGATATATAAGCAGCACCCAAGAGGTAAGATATTAAAAAGGACCTTTAAGTGCATGCTGAGATTTGGAGCTGGACGATATGATCTATAATTATCACCACAAATTATCTTTTAAATACAACATGATTTTATGTTGATAATTTGTCTCAGTCTGTGTAAAATGCCCTACTTTTAATCATATTTTGTCAAACTCATTCCTTTTTAAGTCAAGTTTTAGTTGAATAAAAGTCTGGGTATTTCAATCTTTAGTATAATCAAAATGGTAGATTTGTTTTGCCTTTATTTAGTCTTTGCTCACTGTTTGCTGCCACTGTAATACTGATATAGCAAGAAGCAAGGAATATGTCACTGCTGCATTGAAAATAATAATATCTGTTAATACTTTGTGTCATTTATCGTAAATGAGAAAGGTAAAGATCTTCATTTCATGATGGTCTTTTTCCACCAACAGTACTGCATGTGATATAGTCACAGTCGGTGTTAAAGTACGTTGGTGTCGCTGCGTCAGTGTCTTGTGTTAGTCATGGAGAAAAAAAGGTTGTTGACGAACATATTTAGTCACCGTTTTGTTAAGAAATGTCTTCAATATGTGCAGGACAAAAACAAGAGTGGTTATTTATAATTAATGCCATCAGAAGAACACTTCTTAAGCAACTTAAAATCAGCTTTACCCACTGCTGCTGTTATTTGTGTTTTTCCATTACTCTGTTGTCCTAGACTTCCAGCTACTGTCTCTTTTGTTTTTTGTTTTGTACTCCAGAGATATCTTTTCACATATTGTTCAGGTCTGTTTGGGACTGGGGAAGGGGTACATGTTTAAATGTGTAATGTGTTGATGTTTGTTGTTGTCTTTAAAAAATCTAATACAAATATTTCTGAGGAAAACAAATCAGTTTTACTAATATCTGAAAAGAAATGAACTCACTGTTGGTATGCAGATCTTGCTGAGCGGGTTCCCATCTAAGAGGTAGGATCCGTTGAAGGTCACATATTCATCGTAGTACTGCGGGGGCTGCGGGATGACGCTGCACAGCACCTTGCGCTTCTCCTCGATCTTCCTGCGGATGTGCAGGAACTCGTAGTACGGGTTGGCCCTCTCCGTCTGGTAGGGCTGAATCTCCTCCAGCTTCACCGAGTCCACGATGGCCGCCAGAGACTGCTGGCCTTGCTCCTTGTCCTGCTGCTGAGTGGCGGAGCACGACTGCGAGCACGACTGCGAGCACGACGCTTTGGGCATCTTTCTCTTGCGTGGATGGGGATGGTGGATGTCCATTTCATCTTCTGCAGAGCGACTCTTGAATTTAGCGCCAGAGGAATCAGAGTCTCGGTCTCCAGATTGTGGAGAGGAGCTCCCCGAGGCGCTACAGGTGCTACTGCTACTACTACTACTGCTGCTGCTACTGCTGCTGCTACTGCTACTACTGCTGCTATCATTCCTCGCTACCGATTGGACGATGCTCTGCTCTTCACCAGCTGAAGATGACTCTGGTTTCCTCATCGGGAGGCGTCACCTCCATCGGCTCGGAGCTGGCCTCTGCTGTAGCCTCGGAGGAACCCTCTGTAGCGAAAACACCCTCTCCTGAATAACTCTCAGCAGTGTAACTGTTCTCTGAGCTCTGCGGGACGTCAGTCATCTCCTCAGCTTTGTACTCAGGGCTCGCACTATAGGACGCCGTTGCAGCTATATAGTCCTTTCTCTCTTCCTGAGCATTTAGACTTGCAGCATCGCCTTCAGGTCTTGAGTTCTGGCAGTCTTGGTCATATAAATCCATATCCTCTGAAGAACATTTTGACTCGCTGCTTGGTTGGGTAAATCCCGGCAAGGACTCTCCTGCAGAGAAGCTGGGAATGTGCGAACTCGTGGAGGGAACAGGACTTCCTCTGCCGTCTACCTCCATACTCTCCTCCTCTTCCCCTCCGTCAGCACTCTCTACAGGTTCGTCTTTAAGCTCAGACACGTGTGTGGTGGCTGTTTCTGTCAGCTGCTCAGTCTCGTCACCAGAGACAGTGTCGTCCTGCTGGAGGGGCTTTGAGTTTGTGTCTATTGCTTCAGCAGGTAGACAAGCTGTAGGCGTGGGTGGTCTATCTGAATCCTTAATGTCCGCTTGTTGAGTCTCTGTTGGACATGGTAGGTCCTTCACAACAGGAGTTGCAGAGGAAGGAAGAGTTATTTCTTTTTCTGTTGAGCCCATTTGAGTGGTACTACTCTCTGGAAGTGTCTGGCTTTGACTCGGAGGATCTATGTTTGATATTAGTGATGTTAAACCAACAGGAGCTATCCCTTCTCTCTCTGTGGCTGAGTCAGCAACTGCATTCAAACATTGTTGTTGACTCTCCTCAGTTTCTGCCGAGGTCTCTCTTGTTTCCGGCTCCTCAGTAGTCTGGCTCGGTTTAGGCAGACTTTCAGCAGCTTTACCTTCCGTTGAGGAGTTGGCTTCCTCGTCCAGAATAGCCCTGAGGTACGGAGATTCATGTCTGCTGGGAAGTAGTGTCCGATTACTTTGCGGGACGTCAGGAAGACAATCTTTATCGTGAACAGACGGCGATCTGGTGGCTTGGATGACGAGGGAAGACTGGAGGAACGCTGGCTGGGAGTCTGAGGCTTCCAGGTTCATGTCGGAGTCGTATTCAACATGTCTGGGCGTTAAAGTCGTCGCCTGACACGAATCCTCCGAGCTAGCAACAGATATCAAGGAGACAGACCTGGACATGATGCCGCAGCGATCGCTCTCCGGTCGAGGTGATCTGGTGAGACAGTTCTCCACCGCTGACATGACCTTTGCGCTGATGGAGGGCAGAGTCTTCCCATCGAGCGACATTGTTCTGGGGCCGGTGCCATCCTTCAAGGGTTTCTCTCTGTTGTGGATATCAGACGCTTCAGAGCTTTTTGAGCGCATGAGCTCCTTACTCAGGCATGGCTCAGTCTTTGTTCTGTCTTTGGGTTTGGACTTCCCAGGATCTGCCAGAGGCCGCTGCTTAAGCCTTTCCCGCTCTTTCTGTTTGATTTTCTCCAGGTGTTTGCGATGCCACTGCTCGATCTCCTGGTCCTTAAGGCTGAGCATTCGCTCAAAGCTGGTCTGCATCAGGTCATCGTTCACAAGCCTTTTCTCTTTGGGCTTGGCGTCGCGTGTTGCCGGCGAGGCTTTTGATTTGGCCTTATCTGCATCTGTCTCATTAGCTTTGGCCTTGCTTATTTTGGCCTGCTGGGAGCGGTCTTTGTGCCGCTCCTTATCCTTATCCTTGTGTTTATCCGAGTCTCTGTCCCGGTCTCTGCGGTCACGATCTTTTTCTGGTGTTCTCAGAACTTCCTCCTTTGACTTACTAGATAAGGACTTGCTGCTCTCGGACAGATAGCTCTTTTTTTCTTCTAGAAGCAATTTTAGATTGGAACTTGAGGAAATAGTCCCTTCTTTTATTTTATCCCTCTTTTTTCTTTCACAGTCCTTCTCTTTTGTACGATCAGATTTGCTGAGATCTGTGTTCTTCTCAAGAGCTTTTCCTTTCTTCTCAGAGTTAGTGCGCTCCCCAACACTATACTCTCTGTCCTGCCTCTCCCTATCGGACCGCTTGTCAAACTTATCTTTGTTTTTCCGGCTGTCCTCGTGCTTTTTAGTTGTAGATAAAGATTTCACTTTCTCATTCTCTTTGTAGTTTTTATCTCCAGGTGAGTGGGAAGCGATGGCCGCCGTTCTCTCTTTGTCCTTCCAGCGATCCACGGAGTTCTGCGGCTCAGCTTTGTCACAGTGTTCCGTTTTGACCCTTTTTTCCTTGTCAGGGTGTCTTTTCTCCATTTTCTCTGAATCCTTCTCCTTCCCTGGGAGCCTCTTGTCAGTTTTCTCGCGTGAGCCTTTTTCAGAGAGCTCCAGCTGTTCTTGATCAGCTGTGATCCCACTTATGGGTTTCTCTTCTGTCTCTTCTGTCTCCTCAGGAATCCGCCCTGAGCCGTGGCAGTCCACTCTCTCGTCACGCTCACTCGGCTTTGAATCCTTTACCTTCTCCTCTTTAACAGCCGCCGCCTCCTTCCGCTCTTTTTTCACGGCCTTGTCTTTTTCCCGCTCCTCTCTCGGCCTCTTTTCCTTGCTGCTCGAGTGCTTCTCCTTCGTGTTCCTCTCCTCTTTGACAGGAGGCAAATCAGAGGTCCTCTGAAGGGAACTGTTCTCGTCACCTTCCTTTTTCACTGGCAGATGTTCATCCGTCTCGTCAGTTTTGAAAAAGTTCTCTTTCCAGAACTCTCTGTCAAACTCCAGATTCCTGTGGCCTTCTTTCCGGGCTTCCTTCTGCCTGTGGCGGCTGCGCTCTGCCTCGTACTCCCTCCTGTGTTTGTCTTTCTCTTTGTGTTTAAGTTTATGCTTCTTCACCACTTTGCCGTCCAGGTCTGTCTTCCGTAAGGCACCTTCAGAGCCGTCTACGCTGTTTCCTATGCTGCCGTCTTTGCAAGGACTCGATCGACCGTCGTCCCCGTCTCCGCTCGAGTCTTTCTGTTGATGTTTGCTTTTCTCCTTGTGCTTGCACCCCTTGGTGCTGGAGCCCTCGGTGCAGTAGTCTGCCTCTGTGTAGTGGTTGTATTTGACACCGTCCACCGGACACGAGCTGTCGCTGATGGAAATGCACATCTTAGTATTTTCCTGTTTGAGCGGCGTTTGTTTATCCGTCAGGCTGTGGTTCAGTTTTGGTGACTTTATGGACGACAAATGGAAGAGGTGGACGGATGAGTCGTCTTTCGGACTGAAAGACATCTTGAAGGAGTCTTCCTCCCGACCTTTTTCTGTGCTCTCTGACACAGTCGCAAGAGAGAGTACCAACGTTTTGCTGTTCTCTTTCCCATCCTCTTGGTTTTCCTTGTTTTTCATCTGGCTCTTGCTCTTTTTCTTGACTTTGCCTTTGTCCTTTTGCTCAGACATGTCCTTTTTAGACTTTGTCTCGGTCCTGAGGCTCTCGGAGCTCTGAGAGCAGGTGGGGGAATTCCTTTTCTCTGGAAGGCTTTCCATTTCGTCGCTGGACGTATCCGAGCTGCAGTGGACACGGGGAGTCTTTTGCTTTTTGGACTTGGAGGATGAATCCCCTTTTCCACTCTGCTTTCCTGCTGCCACATGATTCCTTTCCTTCTCCTCCTTCCTTTCCTTCTCCTCCTTCCTTTCCTTCTCCTCCTTCTCCTTCTCCTCCTCCTGCTGCCGTAGTTCCCTCCGGAGGACGTGTCTGTCGTTCAAGGCTTTACCGAGATCCTCCTCCTCTTCCTCGTCCTTGAACTCGTACTCGTCCAGACCGGGAACGGATGATGGCGCTTTCGAGACCGGTTTGCCATCCGAGTCCTTTTCGGTATCAGAGTCTTCCACGTTGTCATCTACACTCGAAGGATTGACAGACGGAGGGTCTTCAGACTCTGCAGAGAAGACGACATCTATTTTAAAATGACACAATGAAAGTCAATAGCAGTCAATATTAAATCACACAAACACAAGTGAAGATTACACGATACATTACACTAACATATTTCTCAAAGACAAAAGATGCTGCTATGACTCCATCCTAGGGGAAACACTGAACGTTATACCCATATTCACAACGATGTATGTCAGAGTAAAGCCCTAAACACATTGTCGTTTAAGCCGTCCGGATCATTAACAATGAAACAACATGCACACATCAGGTGCTTTCCAAGTAGTAATAAAGTAGGTCTTATACTAATTTTGTTTATCTTTGTGTGTATGAATTATACTTTTTTATTTTTTGGATGAATTAGTAGAATAAATCAATTAAAAAAACTTTAAACGGGATGTAGGCCAAACTCCAAAGTACTCTCTTTATACCTGAAGAGCTTTCCTCTTCGTCCGACAGCGGCACCTCTCCCTTCAGAAGCTGCTCCAGCTCCTGAGAGTCGGCCACGTCCACCGGGCGCTCCCCGCGCTTATTGGCCTGGAAAGCGTTACCGCCGTTGCGTAGCAGCAGTTTCACAATCTGTATTAAATAAAGGAGTATTAAAACTCTCACAACGTACATCAATGTTTCAGACAAACGATGAGTGGGTTTAAAGTTAAAATAGCAGCAATCTTAAGATTTAAATTGGATTGGAAACAACTCTAACCCTAACTAATTTCTAATACAGCATGACCCTTGTTGTTTTAAAAACCTAATATAGATCATTAGATGCAGCAAATCTTTCTAATATTATACACTTTATAAGTTAGAAAACCATACACAAGAAGTTTTTTTTTTTAAACCTGAAACCAGCTCACAATATGTACAATTGTCTAATCATTAATTTCCTTGACTTAACTTTAGAGTACAATTGCTTTTTAAGAATTTTCACTGCAGACCATTCCACATCACTCCATATCTCAAGATGAACCATAATCATTATAATAACATGACTACCGTTAACGTCTACATTATATTTAGGATTATTCGAGTGAAGCTCTTACATCTGTGTGCCCGCTGCTGGAGGCATCGTGGAGCGGCGTGTCGTCGTCCAGCCCCTGCGTGTTCGCTTCCGCTCCCGCTGATATTAACACCTTGGCCACATCGTAGTAACCTAGATTACAGGCTTCATGAAGAGGAGTCCAGCCTGAAGAGGGAAATAAAACCGCAAATAATTAATCAACTGATAATATAAAACAGCCATTTGAAATGTACATCAAAAAGACAGATTTTTGTTTGTTGATCAGGCAAAATTAATTGATATGGACATCAAATAAACATGCACAGGCGATAGTGAGATGCACACGGTCTGTTTTGATTATCTCATCATGAGACGTCACCTTTGAATAAGCATCGGTTAGCTGTTGTCGGCTACATGTCATTAATAGCTTCCATGCAGCTACGATGAAAGCTGTTAAATGATCACTTCCCGAGGGATCGTACCTGCAAAGTCTTTGACGTTGACGTCGGCTCCCAAGCTAATGAGCTCTTTAACTTGCTTGGCGTCTCCCCGGATGGCGGCCATGTGAAGGGGAGTCTCCCCTCGCTCGTTCCTCTTGTTGACCTTGTCCTTTTGTCGAGACGAGGCGCTGCTGGGGACTTTCTTCTGCACAGGGGTCGTTTGAGAGGGGTGACTGGGAGTAGAGTCTGTGCACAGGCAGAGAGAGGAAAGCACTTAATTGATGCTCGAAGCAGAAGCCTGTCCCAGGTTGAGATAACCGCCTGAATTAATGTGCAAGTCACTGGATCAAGCAAGACAAAGAAACTGGCTTCACTGAGAACAAGAAAGACTGTGCTTATACTATGTGTTGGTGTGATTTGGTCAGTTTTTATGAATTGAATAGAAAGACATTTCAGTGAAATATGTAAAGATTGATACTAATTTCCTTTTTGAATTTAAAGCTACAGCCAGCAGCTGGTGAGCTCAGCATAAAAGAGTGGAAACATCTAGCCTAACTCGAGCCAAAGAGAACAAATACAGAAATATTCCAGAATCAAATCATTTTAATAAAGCATGCTTTGTATTTTTCCACAGATGTTTTTGTGCGTTGCTGGTAGGTAGATTGTGACAGAGCCAGTCTAGCTGTCCATCTTTCTCTCATTTGTTTATTTAAAAAGGACAATCTAGTTAGCTCGATAGCTCTTCCTTGGGCGGTTACATCCACATATTGATTATGGTATCAAATACTTTCCTTAAGACAGGGGTACTGAGAATAAACTGCATATTATTAGACTAAAAGCTTTCTGTCCATTGTTCCCTATGCTAAGCTACGCTAATCGTCTGCTGCCTCCAGCTTCATATTGAATATAGACGTCAATTCAGATCATAAGCCTATACGTGAATGTGTTTATTTCCCACCATTTCAAACTGTTCCTTAATGAGCATTTGATTGAGCAACCGCAGTGACACTGGTTTTACCGGAACCTAAAAACCTGTGTGTACTTGTTTGAACACAGACAGTGGCAGAATATCAGTGTTAGTATTATTAGATCCCAGCTTTGATACTGTTGACCACAACATATTGCTAGACCGTCTAGAAAACTGGGTGGGAGTTTCAGCAACAGCTCTAAACTGGTTTAGTTCCTACTTAAAAGACAGAACAAACTTTGTCTCAATAGGCAATTACAAATCAACCCTGATAAATATGTCATGCGGGGTTCCTCAAGGCTCCATCTTAGGACCTTTGCTTTTTAATATGTATATGCTACCTCTGGCTGAAATTATTAAAAAGAGCGATCTAAGCTATCACATCTATGCAGACGACACCCAGATTTATTTTAAAATTACACCGGGAGACTACTCTCCGATTAGAACACTGAGCAAGTGCATTGAGCACATCACTGACTGGATGACTCAGAACTTTCTCCAATTGAACAAACAAAAAACTGAGATCATTGTTTTTGGAGCAAAGAAGGACCGATTAAAAGTAATCGCAGAGCTTCAGTCGGCAGACTACAAAGTAACTCACAAAGCAAGAAATCTGGGTGTAGTGATGGACTCAGACCTGAATTTTAACAGTCACATTACAACAGTTATTAGGTCTGCATACTATCACCTGAAGAACATATCAAGGATTAAAAAACTAATGTCACAACAGGACTTAGAAAAGCTTGTCCATGCTTTCATCTTCAGTAGACTCGACTACTGCAATAGTGTCTTCACAGGGCTCACTAAAAAATGTATCAGAAAGCTGCAGCTGATTCAGAACGCTGCTGCTCGAGTTCTCACAAACACTAAAAGAGTGGATCACATCAGTCCGGTTCTGAGTCTTACACTGGCTTCCAGTCGACCAAAGAATTGATTTTAAAATACTATGCTAGTTTTTAAATCACTAAATGGCTTAGGACCGAGGTATAAAGACGACCTCCTCCATCACTATGAACCATCCAGGAGTCTCAGGTCCTCTGGGTCGGGTCTGCTCTCTGTTCCGAGAATAACAACTAAACATGGAAAAGCAGCTTTTAGTTATTATGCCCTGACAATCTGGAACAAACTTCCCGGATCGTGCACGTCCGCTGAAACACTTCCTATTTTCAAATCCAGACTAAAAACGCATCTATTTGCCGCTGCTTTTAATTGAGCTGCTCATACTCACACTACAGTATGCCTTTTAGTCATGTATTCTGTACCTGCTGTGTTTATTTATTATTTATTTTATTTCATTATCTTTGCTTTTTATACCTGTTTTTAAATGCCATTTAATAATGTATTTATGCTGTATTTGTTCTTAAATGTCTTTTGTTTTTATTTTGCAAAGCACTTTGAATCGCCACGTGCTGAAAAGTGCTATATAAATAAAATTGCCTTGCCTTAGTCAGCATGTATGTACTAATTGGTCTAGTCTTACAACTATTCAGAACATATTATTAACAAGAAACAAACCCATATTACAAAGGTAACCGCACAATGTCCCTTATATAAAGCAGCGGTTTTTACAGTTGAAAATGTCCTATTCTCAAATAGGGCTGCAACAAACGACTCATTTGATAATCGATTAATCTATCGATTAATGAAACGATTAATCGACTATTCGGACTATTATGCCTTGCACAATTTGTCAAACGCTCTTATTTAGCCATCAACTTTTAGACTTAGCTTGAAGTTGTTTTAGGCATGTGGAAACTAACAATGAAGACAATAAAGATGAATACTTGATTCAAAAATACATATATTATTAAATTAACTAAACAAATTGCGAACGAAATTAACATTGCTTTTTATTTAAATTAAATAAATAATATTTCACATCAAAAGAAACAACAATGTTTTAACAAATCATATTAAATAATCTGATGACAGAACTGTAAACAGAATAGCTGAAACTTTAACAAAATAAATAACTCAGTTACCTCTAATCATTAACCCATGTTTGTATAATCTTGTTAACTCCGTGTGTTGCTGACGTGGAAACGTTACTCGTGGATGGGGCTACAGAGCTACTAGAAAGACAGTCGAACCCGGTGCATTCCTCCGTCTGAATGTGGTGCACTTTTGTTAAATGTTTAGACGAATTGCTCGTGTTACCGCCCTTACATGCTAAACTCTTACTGCACTATTGGCAACGAGCATTGTCCACCTCAAGACATTTAACCACACCTTGGAGCGCTTAGTTCTCTCCACCATCCCTGCCGTGTGTGGCTGCATGTAGCAGCTGCGTGTGTGTAAACTGCCCCGCCCCCTCGCACACAGACGGGGGAGAGAGAGAGATCTCTCATCTGGATTGGAAAGATCGAAAATACATCATAGACGCATTTTTTGGTCTTTTTGCATGTTAGAAACGAGTTGGCGAAACTAAGACTGCGATATAATGTTTATGTCGCAATAATACATATGACATATTTTTTAAATGTCTCCAGTACCGATAAAAAGACCGATAACGTTGGAGCTTAACGGCGCGTAAAACACACGTGATGACGTCACCAATGAATCGACGACTGAATTAGTTGGCAACTAATTTGGTCATCGATTTTAATCGATTAAGTCGATTAGTTGTTGCACCCCTGTTCTCAAACAACCTTGAAATATTAGACGGCATGTTCTTGAAAAGCACCGGGCGGCATGACTCATCCCCTAGTAAATGTACTCCGAGCCATCTTGAGGATGTGGGTAAGGTGAAAGGGCAGCACACAAACCTGGACTGTTGGCAGTCATCTGCATTAGGAGAGCCATCTGTTTTCGCTCTGACAGAGGATACCCAAACAAAAGGTTGGGAGCCTGGGACTTCTTGCCCCCAGCCTCCTTTTTCACTTTCTTCTTGTCTGGTATATCTTTATCTGCAAAAAAAACAAGAAAGATGTTAGAGTACAGTCCGAAAGAAGAGCAATTTCATCGTCACAGTGACACGTTTTTCCTCTTTCGCTTGCATCTGTTGAGAACGCGGAGAAACAGATGACAAGCATGAGGTTTGAAAAAAGGGGGAATTAAAAAAAGAAAGCATTCTCTTAAGCCAGCCAAGTGCCGCCCCCATCGCCATCATTCGGTCGTTACTAAACACAGACATGCGTGAGCTGTAACACGGGCAGATGCAGGGCGGAAACACACACACACGTGCATGTGTGTGTGTGTCTTTACAGCAGCAGCAGAGTGACGTGACTTGTTGAGGACGAGGGGGCTGAGGATCGGGCTGCAGCGATTACCTGCGTATATCCTGCAGGGAGGCACTAATCTCTCTCCCCAGGTCTCACTCGACTGGCCTGGGTCTGAGTCATCTACAGTGCAAAGCAGAGAGGATGGGGAGGGGAGAGAGGAGGGAGGGGAGAGCAAGGGAGGGGAGGTGGAAGGGTGGGAAAGCACTGCATTAACGCTCGCTCACTCTCTCTCTCTCTCTCTCTCACCCTCCTCCTCTCACATGTACTCAAATTCAGACACTCGCACTCCACGCACAGATTATGAGTCATGGCAACACAGGAGAGATGATCCGACGTGGTCAGTGGAGTCGTTACTTCAAATGTTTCCTTTATCTTCCGCTCAACACAGGACCTGAGAGGGAAAGGCTGCAGGAAAGCAAAGCCACCCTCCATGCTAGTTTAGCTTTACTGTGCAACATCAAATAAACTCAGTTTTTCAAAATTGAGGGTTCACGTCTGTTAGGATGACGCAGGACTAGGGCTGTGCGATTATGGCAAAAATCATCATGATTATTTTGGTCAATAATTGATATCACGATTATTAAAAACGATTATCCATTTACTTTGAAAACATCTATTTATTGAAGAAAAAAAAATGTGAACAGTATGTTTTTAACAGTTGATTACCCTGGACTTTAAGTATAATTCAACTGAAAAACCAATAAAAAAAAATTACTTTTTTTAAATAAAAAAAAAAATTACATTTTTTTTTTATTAATAAAATAATAATCGTTTTATTTTGATTATGTTGTTTTCGTAATCGTTGCAAGCCAAAATCGTAATCGAGATTAAAATACGATTAATTGCACAGCCCTACGCAGGACCACACAATGAAACGCTCTACAGGGGAGATGAAGGGAAATCTACCGGACCTCAAACAGTCTGTAAAACACAGTACTGTAATTACAGATTACACTAACCTATTTTTAGATCTTAATTCTGATGTAAACAGAGAGTTCAACTTCCAACTAAATGACAGACGATGAATCTTTTATTTACACAAGTAAAATAGGTAGGATTAAGACATCCAGTTAACAATGTCTCCAATGTGAGGCAGAGCAATTTAGTGAAGCATTGTATTTAAAACATTACGATGGCCACCAGGAACTCAAATGGAGCAACTGCAGTTTCCATGCCAGGTCTTACTGGAGAACGCTGCTGTAGTTCACTCAACAGAACTACCCTGCCTGTGTAGTTTTTAAAAAAAGGTCTCAGGAGTTTCCCAAACGAGTTGAATAGGTCATTTTTAGCAAACATATTCAAACAAGAGTAAATGGTGCATTTGTTGGAGAATATATGTGTTTAGTGGTGGGGTAATACACATTTGGTGCCCTAGAAATGTACTGCAGCACGATGGTTTCAGTGTGATTAAGTCGACAAACTACCTCGTGAAACAGCCTGGTTTATCGATACATTTTTAAACAAGATTGAAGGTTTATTGCAAAACAGAATAAATATATAAAGGGCTTTTGGCTACAGAGACATCAGGATTTGACTGGCGAATATTAGGATTATATAAAAGGAACTAGAAGACAATCTAGTTTTGTGTTAAAGAAGGGTTGGGATTCCTAACTATTTTCACAACAAAGTGAACAGCCAACTTGAAGGCAAGTAGAAGAATTGATGCTTATCCATTCTCTTTAAAACAACTTTGTTTATATCTCGTTACTCAACAAAACAGTCCATAACTTCATGTCAGATTTTGACCCTGATGCAGAAGAAGTTTAAGTCCCCTGACCCTACAGACAATCCCTAAAGAAAGCATGAAACGACAGGCCAGCAGGGGGCGCTGTGAGGAGGTGGCAGCCAGCCAGCAGCATGGCTGTTGAGAGGAGCAGGAGGAGCAGCTCTTACCGGTGTCCGAGTCTCGCTCCTCGGCCCGCAGCGGACTGGCCGTGAAGGAGAGCTTGCGCTTCATGGAAGATTTGGATTTCCCTTCCTTCCCCAGCAACTCTCTCCGGTCCAGCTTCGGAGTTTTGGTGAAAGGGGACAACTTGTCTTTACTCTGTCAGAGAGGTGAGGTGGGGAATTAAAAAAATTAAAATCAGGCATTTCAAAACACAGCAAAGGTGTGGCCATGTGTGTGACTAAAGTCTGTCTGTGTGTGTGTTTATGTGAGTGTGTGTGTGTATAAACAAAACAGTCATGACAATAAATAAACTTAGGCAGCCACATTTGAAAAGCTCTGCTAACTAGTTCAACAATTAAAAAGGTTAAAGCTCAGCATGCAGGTTGCACTTCAGTTACGACTAAAGCTTTCTAAAACATGATGCTGACAAAGTGCGGATGATAATACCAGTGACTCTGCAACATATTGTTTGGGTCCTGCAGGCAGCAGGTCTGCTTGCATGACTCAGAGAAATCCTGTTACGAAAGCTGGGTACTAGCCAAGTGTGGAGTGAAAGATCAGGAGTGACTAGTTTTAATTTGTTTACACAGAAGGATGATTATATTGATATTGTTAGGGGTACTGGGTTTGTTACAATGTGAGAATTTGTGCAAAAAGTTGAACAACCTGAAAATATTAAATACTAATAGACTCATTAGATTAATGGCTGCCATTAAGTCTTAAAGAAACAGGTGTGACACAAAGGCTGCCCTTTACACATGGTGAAAGAAGCAATTCATACATTATAGGTTATAATTAAAAAAAAAACAGAAAGCATAGTCTGGGCTATAATTAAACAACTCAATTCACAAAACAGGAAAATATCAATTTGATCCCTCCCTCATGCAGCTGCCATTTTCTTTCATGGATGCAATGTTGGTTTTATTTTTCATGTTCATATAGAAGCTGCATTCTACGAGAATACTACAAGTATGGAAGATGTGTATTAAATCTGTAAGGGCAGTTCATCGTACGCCACCAGTGATAGCACCCACTGCAGCAGGCCTCAACATTACACCGGTAATGTCTGTATTTTATCACAATTCCAGTTACTTGCACTCTGATTTGCAGAGAAGGCTCTTTTTTTCCAGTAGTAGTACTTTAGTGAGCAGCACTTTGGTGCAGTAAAATACATTTCTGGCAGGAAGAAAAATGTCTGCAGTGTGGTGCTTCTTTGATCTCAGAGAAGCAAAGTGCCAGCTGTGCAAAGCTGAAGTGTCTGGCAGTGGGGAGGGTTAAGATGAGAAACACTTCGCCTTAAAAATAAAAGCAGACATATATTGTCTTTCTCATTTATGAAGAAAGGGATTATTCAGTTGTGTTCATGTAACAATACGGGACGTGGGATATGGTTAGTTTACTGGTGAATCACATCTGAAATAATAATGATAAAAGCATCAATGTCAACATGTACATGTGAGGCTGTTTGAGCGCAGAACAGGTAAAGGTAATCACAAAAGGTAGGAGGTTAAATGTGGTCAGTACCCAGATGTGTGCATCTTAAACACAGATCTACTGTAACAGCAAGTGGGAAGTGAGAAACTTATAGACATTTATTAAAAATGTCGAAAAGAAACGTGTCATCGTGACTTCGTGCTGTAAAATCATGGAATGAGCTTCCAGAAGATGTAGTGCAGGCGCCTTTAGTTAAATGTTAAAAATAAATCTGATAAATTATGTTTGACAAAGAATACTTAGAATGATAACAAAACTGAGTTGTGATTGTTTGGTTCATCATAATTATTATAAGTGTAGTGATTGAACAACTTGTTGTAATTGAAGTCTGGTGTATGTACTGTACCCGAAGATCTTCAATAAATAAATGACGAAACCAGATACAAAATGTATACACCGAGGGATTTCCTGACTAAACAGAGGACTCTTGCTAGGATGTCAATATGCTTTAGAACAATGTTTACATCTGGAACAAACTACCAGAAACCTGCAGGTCCGCTGCAACTCTGACTACTTTAAAATCCAGGCTGAAGACTTTCTTTTTGCTGCTACTTTTAATTGAACTATTCACATCTCACACGGCACTGTAACTTTTATTCATCTACCTGTTATTCATGTTTTATTAGCTTTGCTTTTTAATGTTTCTAATGTGTTTGATGTTCTTAATGTCTTTCATTTTTCTAAAGCACTTTCAATTGCCTTGTGTTGAAAAGTGCTATATAAATAAACTTGCCTTGCCTTTAGCACAGTTGCAACGTGTAGCTGTCTATGCTGGGGGGGGGGGGGGGGGGGGGGGGGGGTAGATACCATCTCTTTACGTTAGTGATGGGAATTCCGGCTCTTTTTAGTGAGTCATTATACCACAGTTTACCACGGAGCCCAAGTTTCGCCGCTGCGAGGCACCACCGATGTCGGGGAAACGATCTTCAATACTCCGAAAAGAATCCCACCAGACTCCTTTGCCCCTCCAATTTCAAGCGATAAAAACCCTCGATCTTCTCTCGAAATATTTTTTTTTTTTTGGGCGCCCACGGCTCGAGTTCAGGGCGTTCCGAGCTGGATAATGGCGTCAAATGGCGGCAAGACGCCCCCCCTGGCGGAAACGCTGAGGCACAGTGATAAATAGTATTATTGCATGTGCTCACATACCTTCTTCCCCCCCTGTTTATCCACCATGGCTCCATCTCTGTCGCTCCCAGGTTTGGCCATGGTGCGGCACCTGACTAGCTGCGACAGCTACAGCTCAGTCGGTTCATCATGCACCTGGAGACAGAAAACCACAGCAATGAGAAACATTCCCTCGCTGCCACATCACAGTCTGGGTGACAGTTACACATGCAAGGACAAGAGGCATGTTTAAAATACAGTAACAATTAAATTCTTATGAGACTGTTTACAGGCTAGACTCTCAGCTAATAGCAGTGGAAACAAGCTAAGTAAGGAAAAGTCAATTAACCCTGAAGAAAGCTGGAGTGGCCACTCAGCTGTGCTTAAGGATATACTTTGAGTACATCAGTAATCAGGGATTTTTTGTGAAATTTCCATTCCTCTTCTTGAGAAAGACCCTAAAAAGAAACATGCAGGAAATAAGTACACAAGGCAGCATGAATCACAGCTTTAGGGACTCTTAAACTCAAAGAGGAAAACATCTCTGAACACTGTCACCATGGTCTACTCATCATTGTAACCGAGCTTCTCTCTGATGTGGTTTGTGTCGGTGAAGTCACACATGAAGCAGATTCACACATGCAGCAGATTCACTCTGAGCGCCTGCAGTGACGAAGGAAGTGAAACACTCAGCCGAACATGCGCACAAAGACGACTTGGCATGTGTCAGTTATCTTGTCACATGAACATCGCCAATTTCAGTCACAAGATCCTCTTTGTGGTGTACTTTCCATTAACTTTCCCTGCTTCTCTTTTCTTTAACACAGTCTCTCAACTGATTTGACAGAAATAGCATATTTTGAGCCCAATGAAAGTACCGCAAACTGTGAACTGTATATTAGGAAACCTGAAAGATTTGTTGTGAAACAGCCTCCACATAATGAATGGGACAGCCCCATTACTCAATGTGCATCCAGTTACAACTTTACAATAGTCCATACAAAACTAGAATGATTATTTTCTGTATTGCAGCTATTCACACAGAAAACAAGGTTTTTACTGGGGTTGCCTACTCTGCTAGAAAGAAAATCCCAATTAAAAAGGGATTTCTTCAGCAGGTTTCCCCCATCAGGGCTGAGCACCGTCTTGATTGAATAATGGAAGTATATCGATTAACCCTTTATTTGTTGGCTGGCTTGAGCTTCTTAAAATGTGAATATTGACGTTTTCATAGACTATCATTACAGTTCACTGTATTCATTTGGGTTTTGTCCTGTGAGCCTGAGAAATTGCAATTGCCATTTTCCCTCTAATTTCTCCTCCTGTATAAAATTGTAAAAATAACAATAAAGATTAAGCAAATTACTGTCAGGTTTAGAGCCGCATAATTATAATACCCAATTTCTTTAAGCCAAAAATTGCCATTTATTACATCTTAAAGGTAGGGTAGGTAAGAATGGAGAAACCAGCTCGAGTGCACTAGAATTTGAATGTACGCAGCCGAAAAAAATCTGCCCCTTCCTTCAGACTTCCTTACAGAGCCCCTCCTCCAACACACACGGACGCGCACATGACCAATGAGGGCACGAGATAAGTTTGTGCACGAGATGGAAGGCTGACAGGCAGGTAGGCCATCCAGTTATTTTAGCCGGGCCGGCTCAGATGATTGGTCGTGCTTTTTACAGCGCCACGGCTTCATTTAATGTATTCTTTGCTATCAGGATGTTAAGAGCACTCCATGGAATATAACAAAAAGTGTTTCTGAAGTGAATTACCTACCCCACCTTTAAATAATTAAATGTGCACTCAAAATCAGTTGGAAAAATAATGTTGAAACAGTTCAACGTTATGTACAGCTTTCCCTTTTCTGTGGGTTCGTATACATGTTACGGTTCAAAACTGACAGGACAAGGGTAGCCACAATCTCAAAATGACCAGCTCTCAAAAGTCTCACAATCTCAGAAGTACATGCAAGACTAGCAACTGTGCTCACCAACGTAAGATGTGACCAAATGCTTGGAAATGTGCAACTTGTTGCTTTTGAATAACAACCAAGACAGAAAGACAGAAGTAATGGACTACATTGTAAAGCTTCTGCCTTGAGAACCAAACACAGCAGACCTATAAAACAGTCAACAGTGACGCAATTAACTGCGATGACAGTACAATTAATCCTTACACAAGTACAGGACCAAATAAAAAAAACAGACAACTGTGGCTGAATGCATCATACTGTAGTCATTAAAGTATAAAAATCTGTCATTATGATAACAAGCCCGGACTAGAAGTTCATAAACATCACCTTAGCATGGGACAATTATGTGGCTTAATCGAGGATTTATGGGAAAGCCACATGACTTACAAGTTTAAACAGCTCAAGTGCATCAGGACAAAAATGCGTAAACAGAGAATCAAACTTCTGTTGTTGTAACCCATTTGTGGTTGACATTTTTACATGTATGCACTGCGAGGTCTCAGTTTAACTTGGATTTTCCAAATATAGGTACCTGTGATTTTTGTATTGTATTTTCCCAGGGAAAATGTAAAAGTTTATTTCAGCATTATCTGACTTTAATGGCCAAAATAATTAATCATTGAAATGTATGATGAGGATAACCATTAGGCCAGTTTTGTTGTGTTACCAAATACGCAATTAATCAAAGTTAATCAAGCTTTTTGTATTAAATATTGATCAAAACTACAACACTGCTAAAATGATTAAGCGTTCATTTAGACAGCTGGGCAGATCTTAACAGTCGCACATAACCGTTGCCTTGCCAGATAGAATCCAGTCAGTCTGGTTTTCAGCACTAAATTGCCACGAATAGGAAAGCTAGACTCCTCAGAGGAATCCAACATTTTGTTTCCTCAGATACCTTTACAACCTTTGCTGATCGTAAGTAATAGCAGTGTTGACAGGTATCACAGCCCTGCAGCTGAGCTGAGGCCAGTGATCGGTCCGTCATTAGTCAGCAGATCACCGGTATGCAGCAGCATCGTCATTCAGGCGGCTGAAAGGGAGAACTGAGCAGCCCAGAGTGAGCACGTTGGTGTAAAGAGGCTAATGTAAGGGGGGGGTATTAAAGCGGTATGGACAGGCCGGGACCAGACCAGAAATTACGCTGACAGGACTCCAATCTGGCCCAGAGAAGAGGCGAGGAGGGTGCGACTATAATTACAGAGGTATTTGGGCAATCGCCAGTTTGGCATTCTCGTTCACTGCCGTTTCATGAGCAGAACAGGGCTGCATGAGCTCCTGCGAGCGCTGCCATTAACCTTGGGCTGTTTCAAGTCTAGATCAAACCGAGCCTTGATGACTACTACAGTTCACAGAGACTGAGATTAGTTTGACATTGGATCCCTTACAGCAAAAACAGTAATAGCAACAGTTATCTAACCTAACGAAACAGACTATCAAAGTGCAAAATCACGACTGTGAAAGGATGAGATATCTACAGCAGAGAAAGAGGTGCCACACTAAAGATGGTGTAGTTTGTGATGCTGAGGCGAGAATAGAAATACAATTCATCAATTGTCTAAAATAGTTGCTGATATACTATTCTTAAATTGTATAAGCCAAAGAAATAATGCCCAAAATGTATTTGTTTCAAATGTAGAATTGCGAGGATTGCTTTTCCATCTTTAAAGTAATGATGAATATAATATCTTTGTTTTGTTTTTTTAATCGTGTTTTGTACAATAAAAAGATAAAGGGATTGAGAAAAATTGTCACAGGTCATATTTATCTTGTTCTGATGTTTCGCAGAACACGCAAATAACAGCATAATTCAGAAAAATGACTCCAAATAAAATTGAAAAATTATAATAATCATTACTTTGAGCCTGTGTTTATAGACCAATCGGTCCAGCTCTAAGATACAATCCTTCTGTCCAGGTCACTCAAACCACATGCTGTTTGCCATGTTGCCACAATATTGTGACAGTTTTAGTGAATGACTGAAGCATGGTGGCCATCAGGGCCGGAGGTCAATTTACTTTTAAGATTATGCGATTTAAAAATATATAAACACAGTTCCTAAATTATCCCCTTTAAGCCCAGACATGACGAACACTAGTAATGAAAAATGTGGGTCTGAATTTTTCAAATACTAAATATACTGCAAGTCAAGTCAGAGAAATCCTGAGTTAAGTGCGATGGCTGCACTGCTGGTCCCTCTGAGAAGCAGATGTCTCTCTGTATTTATTTATAACCTGGTGTTCCTGCACTTTAACTCCACTGGTTCCTCACTAACAACAATAACAACCTTTCCCCTGTAGTGCTGGAGCATGTTGGCCCTGACAGCAGAGCGGCTGCTGTTCTTGCGTGCGTGCAGCAGTTTGGGGGTTTGAGGAGTTGGGGGGGGGTGAAGAGTGTGGTGTTCGTGTAACTGGGATAGATGAAGAGCACACACAGTACGGTAATCTGATCCACAGACTGCAGGATGGGAAGAGGGCTAAGAATAGCAGGGAGCCTGACACACAGAGCGCAGAGTACGCTACCACCAGCACTACCAGCAGCAGCATTACTCCACTACAGCTTCCAGAGTACTCCCTGCTGAGAACGAACACACACACCATGGAGAACATACATGCTGCACACAAAGGAACCTACAAGAACACAAGCTATGAATAAGTCACCCTCTTAACAATGTTATAGAATGGTACAAATAAAACAAGTGGATTATTAGCAGAGAATTCTGAAATCTACATTAAAGCTAGGTTTTTAAAATAGGAGGAAGGCAAATCCTGCACACTACGCTTGCTGCGACAGTAAACAGCCGGTCACGTGGTTGTGGTCCTGTATGCCGTCAGTTTAAATGATGGGGGAGGTCTCTCAGCTGCGCATCCACTCCTAGCGTTCGTCTCCTCCGCCTCTGACTCCCTAATGAGTAGCAGGACAAAGCCAGGCGCAAAAACCTATTACTGAGACTAAGGGAGAGGGGCAGGAGAGGCAACAATAGCCAGCAAAGAGACAGCCATTTTCAACATGATCACACACAGACTAACAGCATACATGTCTATATAATGTTCCAATGCTTGTGCTAGCCATGCCATAAATACCTCGACAAATCTGTTGTTTGCCCTAAAAATGCCCAGCCATATTATTTCTCTTATGGAAAAACAAAATCAGAAGAGGATCCAATTCTGACAATAAAATGATTGTTTAAAATTATGGAAAATATCTAAATTCCAAAATTATTTTGTTGATGATTTATCATATAGAAACACAAATATTTGCTGGTTTAGTTCATTCTAAATGTCTTTATAAAATTGGAAATTTGATTTATGCCTGTATTCAAAATAAAACGGGAAAACTAAAACAATAAAAATATCTATCCATTTATTATTTGATGGAACAAAAGATCAATTCATTAAAATACAACTGGATGAATTGCTGATTGTAACAGGGATGTTCTGTCCATAAGCTTTTATTTATGTGTAGGGATGTCAAAAGAAGATATTCCACAAATATCTACCGCTGGTACCAGAGGTAAGGTCAGCGCTTAATACCAATATCGTTACGGCGTAAACTCCCTATCCACTTGTCCTGGTAATGATAATTTTTTCCCCCTGGATAATGCTCATTGTAAAAAGGACATCAATTCCATGTTGAAATCGGCAGAAGGAAAACCATTGAATGCTTGCTGTTAGCAGCTGATAACGGAGGTGTCATTGAAATGCATTACGGTGCATTCAAACTCTATTCAGCAAATACAGGCTGTGTGAGGCCTCTGATAAGATGCCCTGGTAAACTGAATATCTTTGGGTTTTGGACTGACAAAACGTTAAAGACATCACCTTTGAATGAGAAACATTTTCACTATTTTCTGACATAAAATGTTGGGTTGACTACCCAAGTATAATGCACAAAATAAAAATGCAAAAACATCATAAGCCTGCACATTCATTTGAAAACATACGATAGAAATAGTCATGCGTCCTTATCTCTTCACATTCTACCAAATTCAAAAGCATAAAAATGCATCAACACAATAAGTGCAGCTTTCTTTCTCCAATCACCACTGGGTCATTTGAATTTATTTCGACATGGACAAACAAACAGCAAGTGTCACTGGATGCCTGGAGGCGTCGGTTCACCTCTCCCTACCCTAACCCCAGACAGATGAAACGCCTCCTCAAAACCAGAATGTCTGGCCTTCGTTCCAGTGGTTGTTTTGGTTGCGTAAAGAGTTAGCCTTGTTCCTGGGAAGAGGTGGAGACTGGAGAGGCTCTGATAAAAACTCCCCCACATGGGAAAAGCATTGGTTACCATTGCCAGTAATGGCAAGTACATTTATAAACAGACACGGGACAACTCCGGCCAAAATGTTACATAAGCAGATAGATTTGATCAAGGCACCAGCCCTCAGATGCCATTTGGTTAAAATTAAACAACCTGGTCAACTGTCAAAATGTTCATTTAATAAAACCAAAAGACTTCCATTTTCTCCTCAATCTACAGAACATTAAGCATACTCGAGGGCAAATCATGTTAGTTGGGCATAATTACTTTTAGGAGACCACATTGCTTGGCTTGATTCAAAATAATCCAAGCATTAAGCTGTTGTAGGACCCAGACATAATGTACTACTATGTGTCCTAAATGTATATTGTTATGTAAGATTGAATGCTGAACTGTTTCACAGCCTTAGTCGTCACTTAAAAGCTTCCATAAAAACAGGAATAGACCTACATTTACAAGGGAGAGGCTCAGGGCATGTCTTGCACACAAATCAAAAGCCTCATAAAATATTCTAATGTTTGTACACCAGTGGCGTAAATAGGGTTAACTTTACTAGCAGGAGACGAAGGCTCAGCTCATTCAAACACGGCCATTAAAGTTGGTCTAAAAGAGTCTGAGAGCCTTAAGAAGCCTACCATCACTGCTCTGAATGTAGGTTAATGATCCGATACCCAAGCAGCGGACAAGAACAATGAAGCCTTTACTGATTATGGGTTAAAAAAGGAGGGGTGGGGGATTTCAGGAGGGATTAGAGCAAAGGTTAGGACCTAGACGTGGGTCTTGTTCTTATTTCCACCCTAGCGCCAAGCTCACATGACTGGACATAACACTGGGCAACTGTTGCTGTTCAACTTTTAAGGAAACGTATCAATCAGTCAATGTTTATTTATATAGCCCAATATCACAAATGTTACATTTGTCTCGGTGGACTTCACAGTTTGTACAGAATATCAGTATGACAATACGACACTCTCTGTCCTTAGACCCTCACATCGTACAAGAAAAAACTTCCAGAGAAACCCCACAGTTTAAAGGGGAAAATGGGAGAAACCTCAGGGAGAGCAACAGAGGAGGGATCCCTCTCCCAGGACGGACAGACTTGCAATAGATGCTGTGTGTAAATTGAATATACGACACGTATAACAATATCAACAGCAAAAATCTTAGCAGTAGAAATGGAGAAACCTAATTAAAAACTCATAAATAACATTTGGTTCATTTCTCTAAGAATGGTCACTTTTTAACTCATAAAGCAGACAAAAACAAAAGCAGCAATGAAAACATTGAGTTCACGGCTTTTTCACCGAGCCAATTAATATAAGCCTGAAGCCACCCACATGACTATAAAACAAAATGCATCTCTGACAAGGTGTCACAACCTCAAGGTGTGCCCAAATTACTGGTCTGAATGAGCAACTAGCAGGCCTCATTCTCGAAAAATAAACCATGGGGGGAAATGTTGTCAGTTTTCATTATGACATTCAAGACGTGACTCCATCTACACCTGCCACATCCCATTTGGCTCGATAAGATGTCGATCGGATCACAGGCATGACACATGGCTGCTCCAGCTCTGCCTAAACCACAGCTTTGCAGAGCCAGAGCCTTGCCGAGGTCAGCGTGTTAAGGTTGACACAGGAACTCTGTCTTTAAACTGGCTGAAATACACACTATTGAGCAAAGAGAGCCTGTGATCAACAGCCATGCAGCATAAAGATTAGTAGCAGTTTCATGTCACTGCATACACCCTTGGGCTTTTAAGATACTGGAGATAATGCCATACTCTATACTGAGCAGACTCAGCAGTTCACTTCTCCTACTTTATTGTGAACATTAATAATAAAAGAAGTTGACACACAGGTTAACCTTCTCCCAGTGTTTTTATTGCACAATGGTACAAAAAAAGATCACGTGGCAATAAAAAGAGTGTGTGCTCACGACTAGGAAAGAAAACAAGAAGAAACTCTCTCCATTTGAAAATGTTATAGCAGCCCAGCTTTTCCTTTAGCAAGAAACAATGTGGGGTTGGTCTTTGCAGTTAATGATAACTTCCTTCATACATGTTTGCTGATTAGTTGCTAAATTAACAGATTGATTAAATGGTCAGAATATTTCAGAAGCTAGTGGTCTTGGATTTTAAGTACATTTTATAATTATATGTTTGCCCCCAATACATGCCAAGTTTAAATGTCTGTAAATTGATTATTAAGTGTGGTTTATAAATATGTTTCTTGCTTTACTTATGGGTCTAAGGCAGATAACATTTGACTTAATACAAATATAATGTTGTAATGTAAAATCTCTGTTATTTATAACTGTTAAATAGTTCATAAGACACCAAGTTTAAAGAAAATAAGAACAGGTTTAACTTGAATGTACATTGTCAATGTTTAACCACATTGCATCCACGACTACACGTTGGAAAGAAATTCAGGTCAAAGCCATTTTTAATTCTACATAGAAAGGAGAGTGGAACAAATCCAATCAAAGACTTACACAGAAACCATCCTGTGAATAAACTCATTAACCTGTGTTGCAGCAGGAGGATCCTCAGCCACCAGAAAGCACGGTCATCGTACGAGCCAGCGTAAACAGGATATGATCGCTTTCTTTGGCCTCAGCAAAGTGAAAGAAGTCCATTATTGTAGCCCGTAAACCACATGCCCCTTATCAAATTGTCTTTTTTCCTTTTAAACTATCAGCATTCACTACGATCTGTCTGACTGGTAATTCATAAAAGGATACTTTAAGGGCTCATTAATAATTGAAAACCTAGAAAAGTTGTAATATTACAAACAAGCTTTTCCTTCTTTCTGCATCGTCACGCTGTATTCTGCTGCAGGAAAGCCACAGGCTCTCAAATTCATTAGAAGCACATGGTGGATTATCAAGAAAACATTAGCCGTTACACGCCGATATACTGCGCTCCACGTACCAAACAAAAACAATGCTCTACACACATTCAGTTGCTGGCAAAGACTAGCACACGTTGTGTAATCAGGAGGCTCTACCCTCTTCACATAAAGATACACACACTAACGCACACACGCTGTGCCTCTTGAAGACGCAGATACTCAGCTGATGGAGCCAACTGCAGATGCCAGGCTAGAGGCACTTCATATCATAAACCGGACTGGTGCTTTCAGTCTCGTTTGAACTGCAACACAATAAATGTGCCTTTCAACTTAAAGTGAAAGTAATACAGAGCAGAATTTGTATTAGGTCTGAAAATTAGGAAACTGCCCTTGGCTCTCGGTGTTGTAGGACATGTATTTATATATTACAAATCATATGAGCCTTCAACATAACCAAGTAAGGAGGAGAAGAGTAGAACAAAAATGTACCGTTTTGGGGGTTTTCCCTAAAGACATTCCCCTGGTGTGATCACTAAAAACTAAAAAGAGGAACTGCATTCATAGTTTGGTAAATGTCAATACTTTCATAACTCTATTACAGCCAACATGTTTGTATTGCTGATGAAGTGCTGCAAGATGGCAGAAGGATTAGACATAGAAGATTAAAATATAAGTCTGATCATCTCATAGTGAGCCAGACTAAGCCTCTCATGGGAAAGGTCTTTGGTACAAAGGGCACCAACTTTAGGAGTCATACTGACTCTTATGATTCACATGAAAGTTAACTGATGTTCACACTGGAGGAAATGAGTTTTTCCACCATTGCTGACCATTTATTGTGTTACTTCATTTGCATTTCTATCTTTTAGGTAGAATAATGATTGGTTGTAAGGCACAAGACATCGTAAATATATATTTCCATTGTTCTATGAATAAAAACTGTTTACAAAGTTTGATATCTTATTATCCTTACAACTAAAATAAACAACCAAATCCGTTGTGGTGAAAATCAAATCCATCCCAATGAAAATACAACTTTAAAGCAGAACACAAGGGAATACTGTATGTCATTACATAATTGTTCCTGCTTTACAGCACCCTGGTCAATACCCTATTCTCTAACTAAGAGGCTTAAGGTCTGCCTGGGAAGGCTATAGTGGCCACGGTTTAGTTTCCCAGTTACATATACAGTAGATTTCTGTGCTCGCTTTCATTTCGAAAATGTCTAATTTCAGTGTGACTGGACATCAGGTCCTTAAGCCTGGCTGTGCTAATACAATATGCATTTCTTGTGTTCTGTATGTTTGAAATGCAGCTGCATCGCTTTTGGTCTTCCCTTCTCTCTGCTTGTATGAACATTTGTCAAACCTGATGTGACTGCAGACCCTCCCTCATCTGATTTTCATCATTATGTTTTCATATTAATAGATTACGCCAATACATTTAATACAGAACTTAATGCTATTGTGTTAAGAATACAAATACAATCCCGGTATTGATCATGCCTGTAATCATTGATATATGACAACAATACAATTGACTCGGGAGTTCCTTCCATCAAACCAAATACTCCAAAAAGGTCTCCATGCTGTGCCAACGAATGACGACTGTCAAACTGTGCAGAGACACTGTGGGTAAGCACTAGAAACAAATCCAACGTCTGCGAGAAAGATGGCTGTGCAACATTGAAAGAAAAAGCTCTAGAGGAGCAGCAAAAACAATATCAAAATGAGTCAGTCAAAGAAACCCTTCGAGAAATTACGAGGAAGAGGAAATTAACATATCCATCACCAACTCTGACAATAAAAAACCCTTCACTCCAGCCATACAGCACATACTCAGAAACGTGGCTTATGAAATTGCAAGTCATCAGTCAAGGTCAACCAATATTTGGCTTTGGCCGGTGTTAATTTCCCTTTATACGTGTAGTGTGCATAGAAATGTCATGGTGGCAAACGCAGGTTTGTTACAATCAAAATTAATACTTTGAAAAGCAATGTTTTACAGTGGTTGCAGCATCACATTACACTGCTTGTTGTGATGATATCGTTGGGAACTGAAACTTGATTCCAAATTTGAAACCAATACAAAATGGCAAGAACTAATAATATTATTGTTCTGCTTATCGAATGCAACCACAATAACCGGTACTTTTTCTGGACTGGATGACTATGTGCAAAGTGATACCCTTTTTTCTGTTTTGTCTCTGCACTAATACGTTGAGATGAGTTGTGAAGTTGAAAAAGGCAGGCAGTAGCATCCTCCCAAATGAACAAGGCTTACATTTCTTGGGGATCAGCATCCCTTTGGGTTTTAGATGAGTTGTGTATTGTATCAATTTGTTTGTCATTTCCCCATGATCACCCATTGGAGAAGGCTTGCCATCATGGGCTACTTTGTATGAGTGTGCTGGTCAACCCTGAATCTAAAAGCAAAGTTAGGGCAAAGCTGATCTGCCTCCACAAATTGGCTTTAATATCTTTATTATGTTCATGTCTGTCTGACGTAGACAAGGTCGAAACAAGCTTCATCGTATTCCACAGTGACGTCAACAGCACTTTCTCAAATGTTCAGAGATTTTTAACTAGGGTTAGTGCTCAGGTGCCACACATAAAGACAAAGCTGGTTGCAGCACTTCTTATTGAAAAGATGCTGGCGCAGAAATAACCCACAATGCTGACAAATGCCATGACACAGTTGCCGCAGATTTGTAGGCTACACGTGCATGTGAATGTCCTGTTCCACCACATACCTAAAGGGGCTTCATTGGATTGAGGTCTGGTGATATCTTTAAATACTAAATTATGAATAACTAACTAACAAAAAGCATAATATTCAGGGTTAAATGCAGGAAGAAAAGTGCAGGTAAAATGGTACGTATAGCAGAGTAAGTATAATGCACACAGAGAAACTTTATGGTGCTTTGTTGCTAAATATATTACATATCCGTACCACATTCTCAAACTATAACCTTCGGGACAAGGTCATAGTGTGAGCTTTCTTATTCATTCTCAGCCAAATTATGTAATGCATAATTACATGCATTAATGTAATTAAAACTAAATCCAATAAGGATTGGATTTAGTTGCCAATCCTTATTAAGGATTGGCAACTAAGGATTTAGTTGCCAATCCTTGTTGCCAACTAAATCCTTAGTTGCCAACAAGGATCTTCAGTCTCAATGGTAGTTGAATATTGATGTCTTTGCACTAACCTAACATAGAGACTAAAAGAATACTTATTAAGAACAACCCCAAAAACATGTTAGGGGCATCCAGCAGACTATCAACCCTAGCAACAGATACCATATTTGCATCTAAAACTTCACTAAACCAATAGAAGAGTAAGATTAAAACGTTTTTTATCTCTCTACCGCTAGGGCTATGACTTGCAACATTTTTGTTTATCGTAGTACCTATATTAAAAAGGTACTGAAAGTGCAAATGATAGCAGGCCAATGAATAATAGATTACTCACCGAAATCTCACCCCAAAACATGTTACGTATTCCTATATCATAACATACTTTGAAACTTAGCTCCCCTCAAACGTAATTGCTGATGAGTTTTAGAAACAATTAATAATTTAAATGTTGTTACGGAATAAATCTGACAGTGAGTGAGTCCCTAGATTAGTAAAAAATCAAAACATGTCGAGTCATGGGAGACTGAAAAGACGCAGGTTGTCCACCCTATGTACATTACCACAGTCAATGTTATCAATTACTTCTTTAGCACTGTGACAATGAGTGAAATGACTAAGATATGTGTTTAATTTCAGCTGAAATGACAACTTGGTAAACTTCCCGTCATCCTCGTTACTGTGTTAAATATGGGATGGCTTTGAGGCCAATTTGCAATATTACTATAAGGGTATGTAGTAGATATGTTGTTCTCTTGTAACCATTGGGTTAATGAAATAGCTATTCAGCAATCATGACATGTTTACCATTGTTTTGCTGACATAAGCGATTTATTCTTGGGGATACTTCTTTTGTAATCACAAGTAGAGCGAAGAAATAGAAACGCTAACTGCTCTTGTGATCACAAAAAAAAGGATCTATTTTGTTTTGTAAATGTTTGGAAAGAAAACGTTTGATATAGTAAGCACTGTCTTCCTATTCTTGGCAATGCCATCATGGTTGGGCATTTGAAGGTTCTCTCTGCCTTTGCCATATAACAAAAGACATGTCATATCATTTACATCTGTCAAAAACTGTTGTAATTTGAAGTCTATGTGAATAATGTATTCATACTGTTCAAATGATCTTAAATTGTGGTCGAATGTATTACTCCAAGGCAAAATATATAATCAGGCATACGTGATTTAAATATATACAATTACAAATAATGGCAATTTAACCACGGTTTTCTACTGCTTTTGGTGTATGTGAGATTTTAAAAGGGTAATTGTAATGTTTATTAATTCCGTACAGACAAAATAGCTCTTTAACTTCGGGTATTTTACATTTAAGATCGACGTTTTGTTGGTTCAGATCGGTCGCCATGCAAAAACAGGCATCTTTTGTATCAGGCAACACACCCCCAAGATGTCACAGTCATTGGCTGGGTGGCGCAAGCTCCTAGTTATTCAAGCTAGGCTAGTTCCTTGTATGAATTAGCAAAACATATCTATACATTTACACCATATTCAGAATATATATCAAGATAAAACATGCGCTGGCTGTAGATAAACGGTGGCATTGGTTAGCTCATTGCAGACAACAACACCCACCTCACGGTAATGTCGCTAGTGTTGCCTTCAATGCACAGCCAGCAATATGTTGTTGTTCCCTACCTCCCTAAAAATCTGCACATTCCTCAACTTTAAAAATACGATATATTGCAGTTGTCATACATTCTTTGTACTTAGTGTTTTTGTATATTTATATTGGTGTAAATACTTGTCTTTTTATTTTTCAATGTTAAAAAGACATTTCTTTATATAATCGTTATACGTTTGCACTTTGCACTACCAAACACCGAAGCAAATTCCTTGTATGTGTAAACGTACCTTGCAATAACCTCGATTATAATGGTGATAGAGCGCTAAAATGTTCAACTGGGTTTGTAAACATAGCGACCTAGTGTATAATTACATCCTGAATGCGTTGCACAATGTTGTGTACCGACTCTGTGGCCAGCATACATTATATTAATGTTTTAATAGCAATATAACACACGAGAGCACAGCACAGCCTGAGACAAAAGCCCACTGCAGCCCCTTCACTGCCCTCACAGCGTTCCCCCTCCCCAGCGCTTAATCTAGCTAGCTAGCAAGCTCCTTTCCAGCCCGACACAGCAGCCTCGCTGGCTGGGGCTAACCCTCTTGCTTTGCCCCGACATTTTCCTTTCGGCTTTCTGCCCCCTCGCTTCAAAAAAGAAGGAGCAGTGAGCCTTTTAAACACAGAAACGACTACAATTCTCAATGTGTGTAACGCACGTGGCACACAAACTATACCAAGCCCACGCGAACACATAACATTCGATTTTCGCACGCACTTTACTTCACGTTAGCTTACTGTTAGCCTGCTAGCCAGATGGCTAACGTTAACGTTTTTGCCCCGCTTAAGATTCAATCAAACAACTAACCTTGTGTTGCGCTTACCTTCAAACTGGGTCGCACGTATCCCACGGACTCATTCACGTTCGGCTATATGTGAATATTGCGCAATATAAACAGTTATTCCCTAAATATTGGACGTTATAACCGTAGCCTACGGCTGTGTGACGTTCATCGCTGGTTTTTGAAAACATCCCAGCCGTTCGTCCCCCGTCCTCTCCGAGAAAAGCCCCAGCGAAACATGCAAGCGGCGCTCTGATTGGTCGAGGAGATACATGTGACCGCGTAAGCCCCCACCGAGCTTATAAGGTCTGCGTCTGCTGGATAGACTGTAGATGGGTATGTGTGGAAACAACGATTTAACTCTTTGTTTTATCGATAATGTGAGTAAATCTGCACCTTTAATATTAAGAATATGCTCCGTGCTTTCATATTGTGCCAGTTAGAAGCGTTTAAAACAATCGGATATTAGCTTGAATGTGAGGGAGATCAGTAATGGACGCTTGACGTCATCTTTTCCGTTGCGGTTAGTAGGAACTTTCTCGAAGATCAAGGGTTTAGGATATTTGTATGTTCCTATATTGAGCATGGCTTAACAATTTGGTGACAATTTAACTAATGAACCGCGTAAATTCTGCCCCTTTTTCTTTTGACCCGCCAACTCATTGTGTCAGTCAGCTTTGAATTGGTTGCGCAGTGACATTTGCATCATGGAGTATGTGTTCTGCGCATGCGTCATGGTGCATAATATTGTATGTTGCAGAGCAGGCTTGTTGAAAGTCGCAAAGGAAACTGGAGTGGGGGAGGGGCGCGAGGGGCACCGGCTAGACACGAAACACGCCACCGGGGCGGGATGCAAATGACAGGAGCAGTTGTAGGAAGAAGGGGGTGTGAGTCGAAAAGGGTTTATCATATAATGGCTTGACCGGATTAATTTAGTAGATATCTTGAATTTATGAATGAGTCAAACTGCATTGTAGCATGGCTATAACTACATAGTAGGCCTTCGTAGCCTCACATACTCAAAACAATAACATATGGACAATTTTGAATATGTGAATGTAGATATAATCATTTAAGATCATTCATTGACTTTTGATGTTATTATTCATTATGAATTACCAATTTCTTTTGGGATATTTCTAAAATAAATGTGATGAATTATTTATTATTATATTTGAAACATAGATGATAGTCAACAATGGCATATGAATCCTGAATGATTTGCAGAAAGCATAATCATTCAGTTAGTCATATTTGGTAACAATGCTTCACTAGGGTTTATCATATAATGGCTTGACCGGATTAACTTTGAAGATATTCGGAATTTATGAATGAGTCAAACTGTATTGTAGCATGGCTATAACTACATATGGACAATTTTGAATATGTGAATGTAGATATAATCATTTAAGATCATTCATTGACTTTTGATGTTATTATTCATTATTAATTACCTATTTATTTTTGGATATTTGAAACTTGGATGATAGTCAACAATGGTATTTGAATCTTGAATTAATTGAAGAAAGCCTATTATTCAACTACACTCATAAGTGATACAATTGCATACCATTACCATACATATATTACAATTAATGTACTCTTTGACATAAGGAAAACATTATTTTGTGACCACTATTGTACTAATTCTTTCTCTATTGTGAGATGGACTTGTATGCTAACATTTGAAATGCACATGTCTCTTAAAATACACTTATATATGGTGTATGGCTTGCCCAGATAAACTTAAGATGTATCTAGAATGTATTAGTTCAAATATTATTTGAACATGGCTATAAGTACAATGTGACTTGTCAAAGAAAGCTGTCACAGAAGAAGGGTTGGCAATGGAAACTGCGACATAAGCTTCGTAGCTTTCTCAGCATCATGTGGTACAGCTTGGTGACATTAACCAAATTAGAATAGGACTTTTCTTTAACACTATATGTCAAGAGTTTTTTAAGTGTAGGCCATTTTTGTCAGCTGTTATAGCCGAGTGCATAAAAAGCAGCTGCAATGTAATTTGTAAAACCAAAAAAACAGATGGTAGAATTATAGTTCTGACAGAAAATACCTTTTAAGATACGTAGTTTCATGGCTTTGTATATGTTTATGAAAAGTTTAATGTCAAGTGTGCCTAATAGAGCAGTACAAGTTGTCCCAGGTCAAATTATAAATATATAATCTTCCATAACATCTATTCATGTATATCACCTTGTTTTATAATCCTGTAAGTGACACAATGACACCTAGAGCACAGGCATATGAACAATTTATTTACACAACATGTTTGAGTAAAGCATAATATCATCTTCTGGGACAAGTTGCTTTTGATAAAAGGAGATGGCGGCCAAAAATGTCTACAGGTCGGCTCTGACACCGAAACCTGGCCCTGTAGGAGGCTCCGTGAGAGAAGTCAGTCCACCGGCAGGCTCACAGGAGAAACGCCCGTTCCTGTAGGAAAAGAAACAGAGAGTTGCACATGCAATGTTTTAGAAATGTTACTTATCAACCAGAACATATTATAATAAATTGAGGAGGATTTTGTATATGTACCTGGGCCCAGCTAATGGGACTCTGCCTGCTTTAAGTTCATCAATAATTTCATCCATGTCCTTAGGTGTGAGGTCCTCCTGGAAATGAGAAGAAAGCAGGATAAATGAGGAAGAAATCAGAATAGTGCTTTTATATTAATAGTGCTCTCAGCTGGATTATTAAGGTCAAAACAGTTTTCACATCCTTCAACCAGTATGAGCACTTTCTTATTCAATGATATCCTAAAGAGAGGGGAGAAGATTGAAATACTACTTTTGCAGAATTGCAATAAGCTTATGAAGATTATGGCTAATTCTAAAAAAGCAATGTCTGTTTCCAGCATCATTACATTACATGTCACTTGTTAGACGCTTTTATCCAAAGCGACTTACATACTCAATACTGTGGACAATCCCCACAGGAGCAATTTGGGGTGTAGTGTCTTGCCCAGGGACACAACGACATGCTGACTGCAGTGGGGTTTGAACCTCTGATCCGAACACCAACGCACAACCCACTGCACCACACGCCTAACATATTATAACAGTTTCAAGGCTGTCAGTCAAAATGATCACACACGTAACCTTTTCAAATGTCAAAACTACTGTTTTAACCTGGGATAAATTCAAAATGTGTGCCCTTACTTTACTTCAAAAACAGGCAAACAAACATGATTTTAACCCCCAACCTAATTACACAGGTTTTGTTTTATAACTAATACTTGCTGTATAGTCTTCTGAAACAACACTAAGAGGGCTCAGGTACTGCCTATGTTAGTGTTCAAACAGGCATTTACACTGACATGTGAACCAACAAGCTGTTTAACAGGTATATCTGTGCAGCTACACTAGTGTCACCTCAGTGCTGTGACACATGGGTCTGTTTACAAATAATAACATCTTGACTAGATTAATTGCATGCAACTTGAGGACAGAATTGATCTAATAGCCAAATACTGCGTGCTTTCCTGACACCTCATTATTCATAAAGAATACTAAACTGCACCACGGTAGTCTCGGTGTTAACACAGTGTTGCTGTTCCTCCTAATGATCTCACATGAGCAATGCTTCGTTACAAAAAAAATCCTCCTTTCTCAGTTGCATTTATTTAATCAGGTTCCTTCACTTCCTATTGAAATTGAGTGCAGAATGTTTTTACCACATCAGATCTGACTCATAGGTTTAATTTGAACTGAGGTCACTGACAAGACAACATTGTTATTCCAGCCATGTTATTATTTAAGATTATTTTCTGTCATGGTTTGGTTTCCCCTTTTTTTTTTAACCTCATTTGTGTAGACTGTACCGCACCTGCATTTGCTTTCAGAGAAAATTAAATAAAGGAAACCCTCCTGAAACATGACTGAGAGATATCATCTCTGCAGACATTCTTTGACAGACTCATTTCATGCTTTAACCTAATTAAAGTTTTATTTAGTTATAGTTTTAAGTAAGGAAGCCATCTGCACAGAGTGGTCGGCACTCACATAATAGTCGTCATTGATCTGGACCATTGGAGCATTCACACAGGCTCCCAGGCATTCCACCTCCAGTAGCGTGAACATCTTGTCTGGAGTAGTCTCTCCGACCTTGATACCTGTGGAAAAACAAATAAAGACATGCTATATATTTTAGCTAATCCCCTCTGACAAACTGCAGATTAAGTTACAGAAACAACAAATATTTGTAATTTAAGCAGCGCTACCTGACATTTCACAGCTGTAACGCGATATGGGCGTTATAACAAAAAGGAAAGCCACACTATTAGGTGGATTGAAAGCACAAACAAATATGTCTGATTATGTGCCACACAGACGGAAGTAGGTTAACAGTCATCTGGATAGCTTTCATTGTTGTACGTCTTCTTGTTTGCGTCTA
The DNA here is from genome assembly GCA_031216635.1 of Dissostichus eleginoides. Taxonomy (NCBI): domain Eukaryota; kingdom Metazoa; phylum Chordata; class Actinopteri; order Perciformes; family Nototheniidae; genus Dissostichus; species Dissostichus eleginoides. Next base: position 11,516,765 of record CM062276.1, read on the forward strand.
AAACTCACTGTATGTTTGAATTGTTATGTTTATCTGTAGTACAAACAATAAAAAATATATCATTTTTATCTGCCTTTTATTTTGTCCTGTTAGCGTAAAATGTCTCTTTTAACCAGTTTGGTTGTTGATTTACTAAAGTGCATCTTCCCCATTATCATGAGATAACATAAGGCATATATGACAATCAGAAAATAACTTATAGTTAACGCTAGTTGTTTAACTTCCTTCCTTGATGTTTAGTTTACTTTCTTCAGCGATCTTCATCTTATACAACTCAAATACACACATAACAATAATAACGAGTTCAAGGTGGCCAAAAAGATGTAGGCCAAAGCCTTATCTTATTACACCTAGACTTTGACATGAACATTTGTATAAAATCTTTTACATAAATGAAAATGTCCCTCTTACTTACCCAGTTTGGTTTTGATGGCCTCCAGGATGCTGTCTGAGTTGCAGAGCATGCAGGGCGTTGTTGTGCAGATCTGAATGAAGTATTTTCCCACGGGTTGACGCAGGAACATCGTGTAGAAGGTCGCTACCTCGTACACTCGCATCGGAGCGATTTCCAGCACTTCAGCCACCTGAATCAAAATAATTACATATTTCATAAGAAATGTTATCAAACAGATTCAAACTTGCATTAAGCAGCTGTAAAAACACATTTGTGGAGAATCACTGTGCCTTGTTCATGGCGGCGACAGGGAGCCATCCGTGCTGCCGCTGGGCCACGTCCAACACGGGGAGGGTGGCCGCCTGCTTGTATCCAATAGGGTAGTTAGAAATTATCGCATCAATCCTCTGCAGGGGAAGAAAGAAAAGGACATTTCACCATGAATGTCGTTTCGAATAATACTGTTTATTCGCCTTTACTTCAACAATTGCATCAAATGTAATCTTTTACCGTGTGCTAGTTTTAAAGCATTACCTGCACAGATATTTACCAAAGATGCACCGATATATGGATTGACATCAGCTTTTAAAAGTTAAATGTAGATAATTTCAAAAACTAGAGATAGGAATGTATATATTAAAACATTGTGCTAAATAGATTGTCTGACTGAAACTAGTGTATGAGGCTGACTAAAAAGGAGTCTTTCATACATTAATTCGTAACAGAATAACACGATCATGATCATTTCAAAAACTAGAGATAGGCATGTCTAAGAAGCTTAACTTTTATATGTATTCATATTAAAGACTAACATAGACTCATAACAAACTGCCTAATACAGGGGGGGGGGATATCAGATGTAGGTAGGTACATAACCTAAATGGCTCAACACAGAGGTCACCCCTACCTTTAAGTTCTCCTCAGTGAATTCAAAAGGAGTATCTGCGTTGTTGTCGGGAGTATCTCTGTGCTAAAAGAAAAAAGAAAAAATACATTGTTAACATTATTTACACTAGAGGTACAATTATCCAAGTCAACCATTTTATTTGTAATCCTGTTTAAATATGTCAAGTTGCTATTATGGGAGACATTTAACATGTTTCCAGTGAGTAACAGACATTATGTAATAGTATTTGATAAAAGATGAACAACCTATCATGTGAGCCCCCATGGGAAAACAGGTGTTGCTCTCAGACTGTTGAAATGACTAAACACAGATAATCACTATTTCGGCTTCTGCACACACTGCCCCCTTGTGAGTAGTCTTTGTGCAATAAAGAAAAAATAAAACCTTCAAATATCATGGACTTGAAGTAAGAAATGGTCAGAAAAAAATATTCACATTTGAAGAGCAGTCAAAGACAAGTCGGCCAAAACAACTTTTTCCATTAACAGATGGAAAGCTTCTTTACTATCCAGGGACAATGAAACCATGGCATGTTTCCATTACATCAAAATATTATTACATGTGATGTTTTTCTTGGATAGCATAGCTCTAATAGGCTCTGAAGGCAGCTTCTGGGATACATGAAGAGTGTTTGGAAAAATACTGCTTAGTCATCCATTAATTACATTTATACATTTGTTTTACTCATGTTAAATTAAATACAAATCATTTGAACACCTGTAAATGACATTTCTAAAACTTGACTCGCTTGTGAAAGATGTGTAAACACACAGGAGTTAAACAGGCCAATTTCATAAGGAATAATGAGGTTGTATGAACGATAAAACTTCAATCCAAGAAAGTTGGTTTTGATTTCCTACTATTGTTCAATAAATAATAAAGATAAACAAGATTAATAACGCATTTTCAAACCGTAGATAACATGTGTTTATAACTATATTCCACATGTTAAATTAACACAATAATAAATAATGGACTGATGCTTTGAGATTATAGTGTTGGTGTATATTATCATGTGCACAGTCTCTATTACAGCTGCGATGCAGTTATGCAATGCCACAGAAAATTGCGATAAGGACAACTAACTGTGAAACAGGAAGACAATATTGCACATTTTTCTGAATGTATCAGGAAGTCCAGAAAATTGTATTGCCTATTTTAGTGGTCCATTAGTGTAAAAGTATGAACTAGAAGTCCGGCAGTGGCTCAGTCAGTAGGGGCTTGGACTGGGAGCTGTAGGGTCGCCGGTTCAAGTCCCCGACCAGACCTAAAATATGGAGTGTGGACCGCTACGTGGAAAGGTCCCAGTTCACCTCCTGCCCTGCCGTGGTGCCCTTGAGCAAGGACACCCCCTTCCCCCCCCGGGCGCTTTACAATAGCTGCCCACTGCTCCTAGTACTAGACTCCTGGTACTAGGATGGGTTAAAAGCAGAGAACAAATGTCGCTGTGTGCTCTGCAGTGTGACCATTAAAGAGGGTTTCATCCCTTTCAATTCTAGAAAGTAGAAAAGTGGTCCCTGATTTAAAAAACGATTTATATTGTGGCCCAATTAACTAAACTCCAGGAGTTCTCTTGCAGGTTCTGGCTGAAGCACAAAGACAAGCTAACAATAACCCCATAAGCTCTCGATTACCTGTGGCCAGTGCAACAATGCAAGCTTATTAAAAGGTGTTAAACCGACATTAAACAATTAATCCGGACTACACAAAACTGGTTGACGTAACTCACCACAAAGACGCCTCCAGCTCCTGCACGCGCAGCAGACTGATGCAGACTCCTGACCTGCCTGGCCTGCACGCACAGAGAGAAAGAAGACACATAAAATACCTGGTGGTGTGTCAATTCATATGTTCACTTCCCAGGGTCAAGGACATGTCTCACTTTAGACCACCTGAAAGAACTAGTAGATGGAAAATGTAATGTTCATTCATTAAAGATAATGTGTAAATAACAACTTTAACACAATGATCAGGCACACTAAAGATAATATCTGAATGTGCTTTTTGTATTGAAACATCATATCCTAAGAAACCATCACATATAGCATAAGCACTGGTTTCTAAAAAGGTAAATGTCTGAATAAATTATACTCACATGTAACAACAAATGTGTCCTTTTTATAATTAACTTTAATATATTTAAGCAGGAGAAATACAGGTCATAAATGAGTAATAATTTGATACATTAATGATGTTTTCCTTTACATCTTCATAGGTCACTCATTAATATTAGATCATCATAAAAGAATACAGGGCTATTGCCGTTTTTTCACTAAGTTTCATAATGTTTAGTCAAGATCACATTTCAGTTTTGTATGAGACAAATACATCTAAAAATAATAAGTTATAACTTTATAAGTATTAACAAATCAAAACATGTTATGCTAAACATAAAGGCCAAGGCCACACAACTTAGTGTATTGTAGTTTAACATACTGACACTAGTCTTAATACTTCACTTTTGTATTTGTTTATGTTATTTCAAAATAACATAACAAAAATGTTTAAATCTTAACTGATTTAACTTACACATCTTTGTTTTGCAATTGTTCTAATAATTGTTTATGTATGTTAAATTCAACAAACAACTCCCAAAAACCTTTCAGAATGGAAAAAATGTTATATCAGTAACTGTGATGGGGCTTTTGCCATGTTGTGCAACTACAGAAACACACACACACACACACACACAAACAAACACACACACACACACAGCTAAATACAACATCGAGTGAGTGACCGTTACGTGTCACAGTGTTGTCTAACACTTAAATAATATATATTATTTTCAATGTCCATGAGGATATTCGCAGTCAATGTGCAATCACACATGTCTAGAGTAGGTTTTTTTTTGCATTACTGATGTTGTCCTAAAATCACCTTGTAAATGTCTGACAGCAGAAAGCTAAGTGAGCTAGCATGCTAGTTAGCTTAGCGGTTTCCACTGCTTGCCCTTGTGAGAAGTCATGGCTTTTTATCTCCAAATTATTAATTAGGCATTTACACGTTTACCCAGAACCATATAGAAAGTCACACACATACCGTCTGCGATACTGCAGAGCGAAATGCAGCAGCCAAAAACATCTTGGAGCTTGAAGTTTGGTCCCGGTGTTTTACCAAATGGACGGGACAGCAGCAGCCGAAATCAACACAAGCGTTTTTACGCTCGATTGAGAGGGTCTTACGTAAAACGCTACGTCATACGTCAGACCGCTCGAAACTGAATCGATCCCAGATTGAAATTTGAGATCAAAAAACAAATGATGACAACCGAGCCATTTTCACATTTGTTATATAACCCGAGTGGTGGCTCACGTTGCATGTTTACCAGCGTTTCCAAGGGCAGGTTGTTTGAAGCATAAAAAGATATGAGTTATTTGAGATAACACGCAACACATTATAGTTTTTGCCATGTTTCTTTCTTCTTTTTGTCTAGTGAAATTCAACTATCCAATTTCTGTCATGCTCTTGCATTTATGAAATACAATTTATCATAACCAAAATATGAAACACATAAAAAAGGAAGTTAATTACACTTAATGTAAATATAAAATATGTATATGTAACAAAAGTTAAGCAAGGGTTATAGTTTGAAATGGCCTATAAATATGGACGCATACAATACTTTAGATATTTCAAGAGCATATAGTGGCATTGCCTTGAGGATGAGGGATTTTGTTTACTTGCTGTCGGTGAATTAAATGCTGTTACCTCTCTTGCTATTTTCTCAGAGAACCAATCAGCCCCCCTGTCAAATCAAACCATCCTGTGTTGGCATGAATCCCAGCATTCATGCTGCTGCTGCAAACACTCCTCCTCCACCTCCTTGCTTGGTTAAATAATGCGATCAACAGGCCAGGGGGGGCTCAACCAATGAAAAAGTGGGAGTGCTGAACCGTGCAAGCTGATTGGCTGTCCTGGCCCTAAACAGACAGTGAGCGAGCCTGCAGATCGGGGATTAGAGGTGGGTCTCTATGCATGCTGAAAAGTGTTGCTTCTGTAGAAGAGGCCTTGTAGTCTTCTTACTCAGGAGGATACAGACAGATCAGCAGTGACTCCAGATTAACCCACTTTCTCACTGTCCTTCAGATGATATAGGCCAGTCTGCATCTGTCTCCACAATGGTTGTACCTGAATCCCAGGAAAAAATGTACTACCCTCCTGATGACCTGAAGAGGGATGCTCATGTACCGGATTTTAACTCCTATCTGGCACTGTACAGGAAGTCTCTTGAGAATCCAGATGGTAGGTCAAACCGGCTTGTATTTTTAGTGCAGCGCTTACAATGTTTCCATGCATGCACCTCCCTGAGAGATAACTGTAAGTCTGTAACACTGACATTAAACATCACTTTCTTTCAGCTTTCTGGAAAGAGATTGCAGATGAGTTCTTTTGGAAGAAGCCAGCAACGGGACCATTGCTGCAGTACAACTTTGATGTGACAAAAGGGAACATTTATGTAAAATGCATGGAAGGGGCCAAAACCAACATGTGCTATAATGTCCTGGACAGGCTTGTGAAGGAGAAGAACTTTGGTGAAAAGGTTGCCTATTACTGGTAAGCCACAATGTTTGTCCGCCATGAATGATGGCTTCAATGGGAAATACTGCCTGGAGTTATGTCAGCAACTGTTGTGTCCTGCAGTGTGCCAAAGCAAACCTCAGCTGTGCCAATGCTTTAATGTTTCGATCCAACTAAGGACATTTAACAGGATCTATTGTAAAACATTACCAGATTGCATATGCTTTTGTAATTACACATTTTATAATCTTGCATTTCAGCAGATTGTCCTGTTGCACTCACAAAAACAAGTCGTTTAGTGTTTAATCACTTGGATCTTGCCCAAATCTCCCATATAAAAAGGTAAAATAAGAGCCTAATGGATTGTTTTCTGCATATAACTGTTTTCTTTGCAATGTTTTGCATATGAGCTCAAAAATAGTTTATTTGAACAATTACAAGCTTCCATAAACTCTTTAAATTACTTTGAACTTACAATAGCTGGCTGCTTACAGAAAGCCTCACACACTTGACAAACCACCATAAAGTCTATACTTTATATGATGGAATATATTTGCTCTGTCAACACAAGAGGCTTGGTAAAGGACAAATATTGGTTCTGTAAGCAAAGCAGTAACAGGGGTTCAATGGAACTGGGCACAGCGGATACCAGCCATCGCCCAAATAAACGCAGTTTGCACTACATCAGAGCAATTAGTGTATGTAATAAATCTGCTAAAATATTTGCCATTACGGCTTAAGCACGTTATATGATGAGGATATTGTGTATCAGCTGTTTTATTGCCCTGTTTATATTCTAGGTATCAGTGGTGAGATGATTTGTTTTATATTGTTAAACACTTATATGACCTTAGCTCACACAATATCCAAAAAGTAAAAGCAAAACTATCTTTAATAGAAGATCAATGCAACAAAAAAAAGACACCAAAAAGGTTAACGAGTTGATGTGTACTTTTGTTTGAATTTATATGTTACGGCATTAATTATTTGCAGCTACTTTTCTGAGATTGAAGTCCCAGTGCTCTGTGATGACAGGTGGCCCACTGCTAGAGTGTCACCCTTAATAAAGCAAACATTGTTTTAACAACAATAACATTTTCAACTGTGTGGATGGCGTGTGGTGCAGTGGGTTGTGAGTTGGTGTTCGGATCAGGGGGTCACAGGTTCAAACCCCACTGCAGTCAGCATGTCGTTGTGTCCCTGGGCAAGACACTTCACTCCAAATTGCTCCTGTGGGGATTGCCCACAGAATTGAGTATGTAAGTTGCTTTGGATAAAAGCGTCTAACAAGTTACATGTAATGTAATGTGTGTAAGAAATGGTTTTCAGGTTCAAAAGTAGGTTGGGTAGCTGGGTATGTGATACTACTAAAAAAGAAAAAATCCTTTATGAAGTAGTTAAAAAATTAGCCATGATCAGTAGCCTAAAAATGTCCTTTTGGATTGTTACAGGTTAAAAGCAGTAGTTCCTATTAGTTATGCATTAGCTGCTATGAGAAGCAGACACAACAACACATTCAATGTCAGGTTTGCCTCGGTGTAATTTCCTCTTTTAAAAAAAAATCTTTTAGACAAGAAAAGGCAATGCATTATAAAGATAGGTAAAGTGCATCACTGAACACATTGAGACTAAAGTCATACATTACATAAAATTAACCAAACATCTATCGTAAAACAAATAGACAAGAAAATGAAAGAGCATGATATATGAAGGCTGACATACATGGGCATATGCAACAACAGCACAATGCCTCGAGGCAAAAATAAACAGCAACTGCAGTCCAGCAGCTAAAATCAGCTTCACCAGGTTTAGATTTTATGACTGACGACCTCAAAGGATCTTTGAGTTGAAACTGTCCCTGAGGTATTTTGCTCATAAAACATTTGGTGATTTATATCTTTGGAGTTGTTTTGGTAAAAGTTCTTTGAGAATTCGAGTTTTCTTGGATTTTAAGCAGCAGCATTCTGAATGGGCTGCACATTAAAAAGTAAGTTAAAGAGTTTAGTGGTAGTGAGTAAGTCAGTAGTAAGTATAAATATATACTTGAAGAATAAAAAAATACTTAAAATAGAGCAAGTCAATGCAGGAAAGAGTAATATATGTACATATGTACTTATAAATTAAGATAAGACAGAATGTAAAAATAAATAAGTGGTCCAAAGATTGACCCTTGTGGAACTCCAGATCTATTTTTGATTTACTCTAATACATATTGTCCAAGAGGCACACTCATAACTTGTTAATTTAAAGAGTTTCAAATAAATAAAAACATTTTAATCAATAGCCGTTGCATTTAAAAGTACAGAGTTTCATCACTGCAATCATTTATTTCACCATCATCCTGGCGATAAGGTTGATGCCAGGTTTGAACAGTGTTTTGGCTTTCGTCCCGCACTGGAGGCGTGCTAACATGCTGCCCGCTGGCCTGTGTAACCTTGTGCACATACTTTTCATAGTAACTCCCCTGACAGACATCCAAACCTAAGATAGACGCAGCCACACAGGGAACAGGTTATCTCCCTGAACTCAGGGAACTCAAACCACAATGTCACGTTTTATGAGAAAATACTTTTCGAGGAAATCTGGAGGGTTTCTTTATCTGTCATAAGAGTAGTCAAAATTAGCCGGACATCGCACAAATTAAAACATACAGACAAAGCTTTGCATGACAGTTTTGTGTTTCTTCTCTTTTGTGTGCACTTCTCAGGGAAGGAAACTCACCTGCCATCACATGGCCATCACCTACAGCCAGCTGCTGAGACAGGTCTGCTGCTGTGCTAATGTTCTCAAGGAAATGGGTGAGAAATCTTACATTTAAACAACATTACATCAATATGAATTGCTCAGTTGCAAAAATACAGAGATGACTTGATCCTTATAAATTACCAGCAGCAATTACATTTGAGAAATGAAGAAAGACATGCCAAATTCAATATAACAACATGCTTTGTGTGGAGCTGAAACATAAAGCAAAGTATTTTGCTTATATGAAGATTTCTACAATACTAAATGAAATTCCCTTGGACATTGATTCGTTTTTGACATTTTATAGAAAATAGATTAATAAAATAATCTATACAATATTTGTTAGATTAATAAATAAGGAAAGTTATCATTAGTTAGCTCTATGCTCTTCCCAAATGCACTTATCAGACCAACAGTACAGCATAGGCGCATATCCAACATGCTGAAACTCCCCATAAAGCTACGTTTCTGTAGCTGGTTTGAGTTGAGAAGTAGCTCAGATCAGGCCCAGATGTGATTTGTGTTATTCAAAACCACACATCTGCTTGTTTCCTTTTTCAAGGTGTAAAAAAGGGAGACAGGGTTTCCATCTACCTTCCCATGATCCCCGAGCTCGTCTACACCATGTTGGCCTGTGCAAGGATAGGTGCTGTTCACTCCATAGTGGTAAGTAGTATGATGAATGGCCCTTTCTTAATTTTTATTTTCTTGTTGTTTCACTTATTTTGGAGGAGCAGACAAATACGTTTTGCTCTATAAAGAGGAGCCTCATATAATGTCAGCATGTTAACAAAGTATGAAGATTTTATTTCTTTACCTTGTGTGAAAAACTTTCCCTGGTGCTTCAAACATGAGTCAGTCAGCATTTTCTTGCAGCCTATTTGACCCATATCTGTCATGCATAAGTTCCAAATGTTCACCTTACCTCAGTTCAAATTAAGTCGTTTTTTTCAGCATGTATATTAGCAGTGTTTGCCTTGCTCTTATAGTTATTACCTGCACTCAATATTTGGGTCAAACATTTACCGGCTGTATACACTTGGAAAGTCATCAGAGTATTTCACATTTTGAAAGGAAGCCAACACTATTATAGCTTTTCAACCTTCCTAATCCATGCAAAGGTTTGTAGCACTGTTATAAATATCTCCAGGCGGCTCCTAGATGGGTTCCCTTCATGACTGGCAAGGCCTCTTTTTGGCAGACTTAAGTGTAAGTGACCTTGTCAGTGCTTGGTCACTGTTTGCACTTTTTCCATATTTGATATGAACACCACTTAGCAACATAAGGGCCTCTGGCATAGTGCCAGTGTCTTGGATTGCTCATGTGTCTCTTAATATAAGTCATAAATTAGCTTGACATGAAATCGTAGGCAGAGCCAGACCGTGACATTTTGCTGAGTCCTGAGTCCTCAGTGTCCTGTTTCATAATGCTATCATCAACACTGACACTTTACACTGAGTGAACCTGTAACCTTGGCCAGAACAGAAGCGTCTGGTGGAGGATGCAGCAGATGACAATGATATAAAAGATTCATTTTAAATGTCTGGTTCAGTATGTAAGATTGAATAAGGTGACTTCTTTATACATGGTTATGAGCGGGAACAGCCAGCATCCGACTCAGTGATGGAAATTCGGACCCAAGTTGTTATAAACCAGAATATCCTTTTAAAAATGTTGTCTTTTCTTTTTCTTTTCATGTTCAGTTTGCAGGATTCTCCTCTGAGTCTCTGTGTGAGAGGATCATCGATGCTTCCAGCTGCGTGCTGGTGACGGCAGGTAGGAGCAACAGCAGCATGAAGTGATTTGTTGCAGCTGTAAAGATGGTTTCAAGTCATAGAGCAAACCGCCTTCATTATGCATTATTTTAAAACGTATCTGTTCCAGTGTGCTCAAACTAAGTAAAATGAGCCTACATTGCAGAGCCTTGTGTTTATATACGTGTTCCCTGCTGGTTTATACAGCTTATCGCCCCTCCCTACTTATGTTTGTGATATACAGATGGTGTTTACAGAGGAGAGAAGCTGATCAACCTGAAACAGATTGCAGATGAGGCGTTGGAGAAGTGCCGGGAAAAGTGAGTCCACTTCTCAGCAACCGCCCTTATTTACACTAGCTGCTGCTAATGGGACTCACACACACACACACACACACACACACACACACACACACACACACACACACACACACACACACACACACACACATCCACACATCCACATCAGGGAAGCCAAGGTTGTTCGCTCCCATAGCAACAACAAAAGCCAGGGAGGGATGCATTATCAGGGGTATCATTTTTAAATAAAAAATAAACTGGTTTTGTCAACTATACCAAAGACTTCAAATATTTATCTCAAAATCTCACATTTTCCATGTGAAACAGTTTGTCTGACACTATTTACTATAACTTTTACTATATTTACTACCAAGGTCATATATGATGTACTTTTTCAGAGAAATCATTGAAAACAGACGACAGGAGCTCTAGCCATTAAATACGTTTTGATGCCCTTTTACTGCCTCAAATTTGTATTTGTATTTTCGTCACAGAGGGTCATCTACTGTCACTAAATGCCTCGTGATCAAGCACCCGGCACTCAGGACAAAAAGTGGAGACGCATGCAACAAACTTCAGGTAGACATGTTTTCAAAACCAGTATTCAATCACACTGTATATGTCTAGCATATTCATATATTCCCCTTACTATTTATTCTATATATCATATTTATTCTATACATTACTGCTTATTCTGTATACTCTGTTCATTACTGCTTTTGGCACTTCTGGTTGGACGCTAAACTGCATTGTACCTATCCAATGAAAATGTAGGATTCAGAAAAGGCCTCTAAGGGGCATACTGAAGTTTAAAATGGACATGGTGTGTTGCTGTTTGTATTTTTTGAATTGTGCACAATAACGCCTGGCGTTTCTTCCATGTTTGGTGCGTTCAGACTCCCTGGGACTCGGACTGTGACGTGTGGTGGGACGAGGCGATGAGAGACTCTCCTGAAGAGTGTGAACCTGAGTGGCTCGACGCTGAGGACCCGCTGTTCATCCTCTACACCAGCGGCTCCACCGGCAAACCCAAGGTAAGATGCGATTGTATGCATAAACCAGTTTTATATAGTAGAAGAACACAGTAGATTTGCAAAGGGAAAAAATATTCTGCCGTAAATTCTCACTGAAAACACATCTTTTGAATCACAGTCTATTTTCTCCTCTGATAAGCCGGTAATGGTGTTAACTGTCCTGGCTTTGATATGTCTTTTTTTGTCTGTGCTGTGCAAAAGGGAGAATTAATGGATTTATAATGGGCATAAATGCAGCCCTAGAAAGTTGAAAGCACTGCATTTGCATTTGTATTGTGTGTATGGGGCTACATGTTATTACACAAAACACGGGGCTTAGAGCATCAGATAGTGAGTGCAATCATCTCTGTCTCTGCCACACATACACACACACACACACACACACACACACACACACACATACACACACACACACATACGTCTCTTCACCCCCCCTTATTTCTGCTCTCTGCCTCCTTTGTGTAGACCAATTTTCTCCTCATTCATGTTTCCTCCTGTGTGCGGTACAGGGTGTTCTCCACACGGTTGCCGGGTATCTGCTCTACACGTCGCTGACCTTCAAGTACGTTTTCGACCATCACCATGACGACGTGTACTGGTGCACCGCAGACATCGGCTGGATCACCGGACACTCCTACATCACCTACGGCCCGCTGGCCAACGGAGCCACAAGTGTCCTCGTGAGTCAGGAGACTTTGTTCCTTTGGTTTTGTTAAAAATCCCCATAATGCAATTAAAATATATATAAGTCTCCTTTAAAAAAGATATAGAATTTACCATTTCCACATTCAAATGTCTTAAAATGAACGGACCTGTTATAAATTGTGTTTAGTGAGGTACTTACATTATTCCAAATGTTTCCAACAATTTTCAAAGAATAACCAGATTTATATCAAGGTAATGGTCCTTATCATTAGTCGTATATTGCACATGCATCAGCCCAGGGTGGCCCAAAAGAAGCTTTATAAATTGACTTTTTAGACTAGATTCAAGATATATTTAAAAAACAGTTTTCGCATAATTTGTCATTTTTGATCCTAAAATTGAAACCGGAAGAAGGATTTTAGAACTTCTTTATTCATTGTCTTTTACCATTTTAAATACCTGGGTCTGACTGTTTTGGAGAGGAGGAGACGTCTAAAGATAATTCCCGTAAAAATTCTCCTATAAATTTTGACCTTAAGTTATTAGAGAGACAAACAGAGAAAACATTACTCTTGTTTACTCTCTGCCCCTTCATCTGTTGCTCATTGAACAGAGTCAGAAAACACAGATTCCTCACATGGAATTACTTTGGGCGGGTTCCCTCACCGCATTATGCTAGTTTATGAGAGGAGGAGACCTTCGGATATTAGTCTCCTGTTTAAATCCTCCTGAACAACAAACACAGAAAGAATCCCTACAAACTCCTTCTTTTGTTATTGTTTTGATTGAGCCAAAATAATTACAAATTGTGCATTCAAGACGTTCTAAGAGTTGCATGTGTGTGTGTGTGTGTGTGTGTGTTTTTCTCCAGTTTGAAGGTATCCCAGTTCACCCTCATGTCGGCCGGTTCTGGGAGATCATTGAAAAATACAAAGTCACCAAGTTCTACACAGCGCCTACAGCCATCCGCCTGCTGATGAAGTACGGTCGAGAGCCGCTGCAGAAGTAAGAGCCTGCACGTTGCTCAGAAAAAAACAGATTTCCAGAAGCTAGAGCAGTCTGACTTTGAAAACACAGCTAGACGAGAAAGGTGCTTCAAGTCTTTTTTTACTGCAAGGCCTCCCAGCTTTCATATGGAAATGTCCATCTATAATTTCTGAAAGATCTCCTTCTGATCTAAAGTCTTATGTAACAGACTCCTCGGTGGTGAGGGGAAGAAAGTAAACTATTTGACTGGTGATTGATACCGAGTGAACATGCCTTTTTAATGCATTTCCAACATTAAATTCACAAGAATCCTTAAACGCAATACCAAGTCAATAAAGGTATAAAAAAAACTCAAATACAAGTCTGTTCTCTTCGTAAAAGAGTCTTCATCAGCTTGTCAATGAAGAAAAACATCAACCCTAGAAAACCGAAACCCACCTGGAAAACAGATATATATAGTTTTCTTACCTTTTCAAACTTGCTTATTCCAGCTGACAACCAATAAACAAACATTTGCTAAGCTGCTCTAATGGTGTTTTATGGACAACAATTTAAGGGAATCGTGCAAGATTATGATAAATATGCTCACAACTTTCCCTGGATGCACGTGTTGCTGGGATAGCAATCTAGCCTAGCTAATACAGTCCCAACTAAAGCGGTGATCATAACCACATAATGACGGAAAATAAAAATATATCTGATGGAAGTATTCTCACCTGCTTCTACCAGGTACGACCTCTCCAGCCTGAGGATTCTGGGTACTGTTGGAGAGCCGATCAACCCGGAGGCGTGGCAGTGGTACCACGAGGTCGTCGGTCAGGGCAGATGTCCCGTAGTCGACACTTTCTGGCAGACAGAGACCGTAAGTGACATCTGCCTGCAATTAACACACAAATCAGCTGGTATTTAGTTATATTTCAGAGTCATTTTTAGAATTATGTTAAGTCAATATGCTGTTTAGTGAAAAATTGTTACTTGAAAGTTACAGAAAAACATCTAGAGCCAATGTTTAGTTTGTCTGCTCTGAGTTACTGTAGACACATGGCGGTGCAACGTAGTGTTAAAGAGAGGAACTGCTCACTATGTAGATCAAAAGGGCTCAGTCTAAGCATACTAAAACACAATTCTGTTTCTTTATGTGATTATAGTACTGAAAACATAGTTATTAGATCTCCCTAAATACTACATGCTGTCACTTAAAGTTACAGACACACATTTTTGAGTCTCAGGTGCCTTTAAATGTCACTTTATTCCTCTACAGGGAGGTCATGTCTTGACTCCTCTGCCTGCTGCCACGCCTCTGAAGCCAGGCTCTGCTGTAAGTGACAACATGGATTACATAATACTCTTTTTATGCTTATCTGTAACACCAGCATCTCCTGAGTTAGTTTCATCAATACATCTAATGCTGGCAAGGATAGGTTAGACTGAAACAATGCAGGAGATTCAACAGTTTTTCATAACATTTCAATTTGGCTTTTGCAGATTATGATCAAGTTTATGATCTGAAAGAAACATTTATGAGCTTTTTAATGAGAGAATAAAGTTTTATCCCTTTAAATCCACATCTCATATTTCAGACCTTCCCTTTCTTCGGGGTAGAGCCCGCAATCCTCAACGAACACGGGGAGGAACTGGAAGGCGAGGCTGAGGGTTATCTCGTACGTTTTAAATCATCTCTATGCAACTTTGCAGCAGCAGTAATACCTCTCTTATATTTATATGTATTTTCTGCTTTGTTACAGGTATTCAGGAGGCCTTGGCCTGGCATAATGCGCTCAGTGTACAGAAACCACGAACGCTTCGAGAACACATACTTCAAGAAATTCCCGGGCTTCTATGTAACTGGTGATGGTGAGAAATGTATAACACTCGACTTCACCCACCTGCTGCAAAGACTGTATGTCAGGAGAGTCAAATCAAATCAAATCAAGTTTTATTTATATAGCACATTTAAAAGCGATTTTTGGTCGAGCCAAAGTGCTGTACATGTAATAAAAACACATTACTACAATCACAATAAAAGACAATAATTTACAACAGAAATATAAAAAACAAAAACACAGGGAATAGTCAGGTGTCGTGCTCCGCTCTGACTAGAAGGCCAGGGAGAAGAAGTGTGTCTTTAGTGAGGATTTAAAAACCCCTAGTGTCTGGGCCGACCTCACATGGAGGGGCAGAGTGTTCCAGAGCCTGGGGCCTGCTGCTGCGAAGGCTCGGTGCCCTCGGGTTTTGAGCCTGGTCTTGGGCACTATCAGCAACAGCTGGTCAGCAGACCTTAAAGCTCTGGCTGGGGTGTAGCGATGGAGGAGTTCGGGCTATATAGGCCGGAGCCAGCCCACTTAGGGCTTTGAAAACAAATAAAAGGATTTTAAAATCAATTCGGAACCGAATTGGAAGCCAGTGCAGTGAGGCCAGAATTGGGGTGATGTGGTCACGCTTTTTGTGTCCAGTCAGAAGACGTGCAGCTGCGTTTTGGACTAGCTGCAGGCGTTTAATTGAGGCCTGGTCCATACCCACATACAGAGCGTTGCAATAGTCCAGTCTTGAGGTTACAAAGGCGTTAATAACCCTTTCTAGGTCTTTAAAAGATAAATACGACTTGGTTTGGCCAATAGTCTTATTTTAAAAAAGCAGGATTTGACTACGGTGCTGACCTGCTTGTTGAATTTAAAAGTGCTACTGAAGGTCACACCAAGCTTCATGACAGAGGGGAGGATGTTTTCATTGAGAGAGCCCACAATATCAACCGGAGAGGCTGGAGGTTGGGGTCCAAAAAAGGTGACCTCGGTCTTGCTCTCGTTGAGGTTAAGGACATTTTGGCTCAGCCAGGATTTGATCTCTGTCAAGCAGTCCATCAACTGCTGTAGTGAGTGTTTGACATTTGCTTTGAGAGGCAGATAGATCTGTACATTGTCGGCGTAGCAGTGGAAGGGAATATTGTGTTTAGTGAGAATTGTACCTAGGGGCAGTATGTACAGTAAAACCCTTATGTTGTGTTCGGGTCTCCCGTGACCCGTTTCAAGTTAAAATTATATAATAACTACGCTCTAGTTTTTTTTATCGGAACAAGGCTTCATGATATCCTCCACAACAGCTATATGAACACTACAAAACAGATTTTGACAATTTTAGCCAAGTCTGAAGGTCTCTAAAAATAAAAGTGTATAATTTGGTGTTGGGGTCTGGGGAGACCCAGCAGAATTGTTTTGGGTGACTCGAAGTCAAATTTGGCCCAATCAAGATTCATCTTTGACTTTAGACACCCCACCCCCTTCATCCACTGTAACAATAATTTTTCGCAACATGCACCTGATCTCCCCTCACTCTGCCCCCTCCTCCCACGGGAACTCGACCTTTCTCAAAGAATATGAACCTGAACTCACACATGCACGTGTGCAATATGTGGTGTAATGTGTTTCGGGCCATAACATTAAATTACAACAGGATTGTACGGTTATGAATGCATTATAAGTTAGTTATGATGTAGTTAAAACAATATTGGATGATAGTCTTTTTTTTTGTGTGTTTTGGACTGAGATAAATCATGGGTCAAAATGTACCCGCGAACACCATGAACGGTAACAGCTTTTGAACACAACACAAGGGTTAATGCCAGTGTTTCCCTTTAATTACCCAGACTGTGGCGGCCTGCCATAATCTAATTTCCCCCGGAAATATTTGTACACTTCTCCACAGGTGGGCTGAAGCTTGTAGGCGCATTTTGTCTTTATGGCAACGTTGCAGGTTTAATCCCACTTCATATCAAGACATGTTAATTGTCATGTGTGAAGTTAAAAACAAGTTTGTTTACAATTAAACTCTTAATTTGCCTTCCTCTCTGAACACTGTACATATACAAGGACGAGCATGAGATTAATATACAAAAGCACAAAGTTCTTTTAAGATGTAACCTCTAAGTTTAGCTTTCACCAAAACTGATGATGAAATGTACAAGACTTTTGTACAAGTGACTGTGCCCCCGAACACCTGGATGGTCAAGACACTAGTCTCAAATAATCGAGTGGAAAACACTGAATAGCAAAAATGCCCTTGATTTTTCACCAAAATGCCAAAGAGCCTTTTAAGAGAGAGATAAAAAGGCTATAAAAGAATCTTTTGGGGGTTATGCAACTTGTTTTCTTCTTTCTCTCAGGTTGCAAGCGGGATAAAGACGGTTATTACTGGATCACAGGAAGAATAGACGACATGCTGAATGTGTCAGGTACTGAACTGATTTACTGTCTGAGAACACAGTCTGCTTCAAATACCCTAAATAAAAAGGTATTACAAAACCAAGACACTTTTAATTCTACCCTTTTATGTAATTCAGAACAATAACAAGAACATCAGAATTAGTTAGTCCCACAGAGGGGAAAGTTACAGCATTATTGTTACAGCAGAAAAGAGCCAAAGGCAGCTTAATGTTACCTAACAAGCATGCATAAAGAAATATTAAAGATTAAAAAATAAATTATAATAAAAAAGTTACACAATTTACAAAAAACACATCCTGTAACAGTTCTGAGGATTTAGCAGCCAGGTATATATTGCACATATTGCACATAGTTGGTATTTAACAACAAGGAGTGTTATAGTCTGTGTTGTTGTGTTGTTATCATATATTTGAATTTAAAGCCATTTCTTTTCATTTTCCTCCCCAGAAACGTGGTTATTCCTCTCCTATGTGTTTTGCCCCTAATTACTTTGTGTTGTGGGTGTGTTCAGGCCACCTGATGAGCACAGCGGAGGTGGAGGCGGCGCTGACGGAGCACCCGGCGGTGGCGGAGGCTGCGGTGGTGAGTCGGCCTCACACGGTGAAGGGAGAGTGTCTGTACTGCTTCGTCACCCTGAAGCACAGCCGGGAGTTTAACCACACGCTGCAGGACGAGCTCAAGAGACTGGGTGAGGCTGTGAAGAGTTTTTGTTGGATAACTTGTTCTGTTTCATTGTCTCTCTTGGTTTATATTGGAACAATCCCTGATATGAAATGGGATTTTTAGATCCATATCTACATCACACTAAAAAAAGTCAAATTTTCAAAAGCTATTGGTGAAGAAAAAGGTTAGTGCAACTATTGTGTGTTTTCTTATGCTCACAAAAATGTAGATTTGGCCTGAACATGTGTTTGACTATACACAATGCACAATCATGCTCAGATTGTTCAAAAACTAGCTGACTGAACAAACACATTTGAATGAAAACAGTCCGTTAAAAGTAAATACAATAAGTCCAGAAGATCTCTATCTGAACAGCACTAATTCCTTCCCATTTTTCAGTGAGAGAGAAAATTGGACCAATCGCCACGCCGGACTTCATTCAAAACGCTCCAGCACTCCCGAAGACTCGCTCAGGTAAACAGCTCAACAACACAATCCTCCTCCTCCTCTTCCTCTCATTTAGTAAAAATAATAATAAAGCTTTAATGATACAACACATGCAGCTCAAAGTGCTTTACAAAATGACACATCGCAAGTAAGAAATAAACAACAAGAAATTCCCCTCAGATTATTTGTTAAGAGCTTTACAGACCTGTACATGCAGCAACATATCACATTTGATCAGGTTAATAGACACAAGGAGGTAACATGTATGATAATAAAATATTGCTATTGAAGCATGTTAAGATTAATAAAATAAGATAAATCCTTTAAGACCTATAAAATAAATAAAACAAATCACTAACACCTCCTGACTCTGGATTTATTTGCAGGAAAGATCATGAGGCGAATCCTCCGGCAGATCGCCCGCAACGAGAAGGACCTGGGCGACCTCTCCACCCTGGCCGACCCCAAGGTGGTGGAGGAGCTGTTCAGCCAGAGATGTGAAGCTGCAGCCTGAACACCTTCTTCCTCCTCCTCCTCCTCCTCCTCCTCCTCCCCTCCTCCTCCTCCTCCTCATGCAATGCAACGATGAAGACCATCGCAATCTGCTGCTTCTAGATCAGCGTCTGTGCACTCTATGGGACTGAATGAAAGGGCTGGGATCAGACACTGAGTCGTTTTAAATTTGTTTTATGTCGATAAAAGAAAGTAGAATGACAATTGGTCAAAGAGGCATTAATGTAAACATGTGAATATATGGGGGCTGCTTTGCATTTGGGCCAAAATGTCAAACTAACTGAACACAGAATTGTTATCTTTTATATATTTTATAAGTATTTTAGTCTCCTATCGTTGTGAGTGAGTATTTCCTCTCTTTTTTAATCTTGAAATAGTAAAGTCAGCTTTGCACAGCTTGTTTTTTGACTGACACCTGATGTATATTTTCAATTCTGTGATATGTTTCTATGACCTGAGAATGAAGTGTTGAATCTGTCTTGTGTCCTTTGTCCTTTTACCTGGAGCTCAGCAGCTCATTGGCCCCCTCATGTGGCAGGAATCGTCCTCTACAGCTGCTATCTGATGTTTTATTGAAAACCCTTTCTTACGCTACTTCTAAGTCTTCTAGAAGCCTTTTGTCTTATAATGATGTACGGAGCACACACACACTTAAACACACACTCACAGGGCTTTGAGTGCAGCGAGTATGGGGGACAAAGACCGCAGGATGAGAGGAAACAAGAGGGCGGTTTTATCTTAAGTGCACTGGATTACTTCGAAATTTACAAGGATTTGTTGTCTAAAAAAGGAGAAAAAAGATAGAGTTTTCTCATAAAAGTAGCTCAGAGGGTCAATCTGTGGACTTCCTTTGTTTCATTGACTGTGTCTCCTCCACGTGCATGCAGCGAGGCGTGTGTGTGAAACACGGGGATGGGTAATATTACATCATCACCCCCAGCAACGGAGAACGGGTTTCCATGACAACCTCCTTACCCCCACCTCCTTCAAACCCTCTTCTTCCTCTGACCACAACAGCAGTCTGCAGATGTTTTGTAACCTCACAACGTCACACAGATAAGATGTTTTGTTGCCTCTCTGGACCTATTTAAAGTAATTGAAAGCATAACATATTTTTATTAACCACAATATACCATACAATTAGGCGTCTGTCAAAAATCGTTTTAGTAAGGTGCTGATTTTTGATCATTTAAGAGGGTTTAACAATGCTGTCGAATTACACATTATGCTTAGAAATAAAAGTAATTCATAATTGTTATCTTCCATTTCATCCTCATACTGAGTCATACACACTCAAATCAAAAAGTCCAATTCAAAGCCACAATACCCATCGCAACCCTACAAAAAAACCTCCAAGCAGATTAAGAAACATAAAAACACACATAAGGCCATAGACTTCCAGTCTAAGGAACAAGACTACATACATTCAGCCAATATTTCCACAAAATTCCTCCATAGTTTGTGAAGGTTTGTAAAAAAAAAAGGAAATGGACTTGGTATTAAAATCAATCAAATCATTCAATCATACATTAATTGATCAATCCTAGAATAAAATTTGTAAAATCAGTCCTCTACATTATATTATATTTTATTTACTTGCACATCTGTTTTATTGTGTTGCACTGTTGGAGGAGCCCGTGAGCTAATCATTTCATTGTCATAACTACACTGTAGCTATGCACACATAGCAATACAAGCCTTGAAACTTGAACTATTTCTGTTATATTGTATTTAAAAGACACACTGGCAGTTACTTTCTGCACAACCCAATCTTTATAGATGCATGCAATCATTATTCATTCATTATATTCATTTTTACAATACCAGAGCAGATTATTCCTTATTCATTGTGTGTCTTATTGTAATCACAATCTGATGTTTGGAGTGTGTGTCACTGTCTGTCCACATCCAGCTGACTGTCCCTCCGTCAGGCTGCTCCGTCAGCAGCTCCCTGCCCACATCGATGCTTTAGAGTCACAGTTTGTGAAATGTAATCTCCTTAATCCATTTACAGACACAAGGCCGCTGTGTGTGTGAAACCTGAGGCGGACATTTGATGGTCAAAGTATCAGATATAAGTGTTGGTAACATTTCATTTGACCATGTGATGTGGATGTTTCTGCTTTTCTTTATTTAAGGAACTGTATGAAAGTTATTTCTTAAAAAGTAACATCCAACAACTATTCCAAACTATTATTTGTTCATGAAACATTCAAAACATGCACAAAGTATTTAACATCCAATTTAAAACTTAATAAGTTATTACATTTTTTATTTAAATGCACTTTTGGTGGTTTGGTGACGTGTACATTTTACATTCCGTTTGAATGTGTTTTGAGCATTTTAGCAAAAAACGAATTTATACAAAAGACAATACTGCAAATAAATGTAAAATGAACATGTTTCTACAGTACACTGTTTTGGAAGGAAAGCAGAACATTATTACATGTGTGAAGCGTTGTCACTCCTCAACCCCGAGCTGCCGGAGGATTACATCCCAAAATAATCCTCCGTCATTGTTTTGGATGTCAGACTGGCTCAGAGGTGGTGTGAGCCGGAGGTTTCACCACATCTTAGCCTTAGCCCCACTGTGATGTTTGTGTGTGTGTGTTGCGTGTGTGTGTGTGTATGTGTGTGTGTGTGTGTGTGTGTTTGTGCGTGCGTGCGTGCGTGCGTGCGTGCGTGCGTGCGTGCGTGCGTGCGTGCGTGCGTGCGTGCGTGCGTGCGTGCGAGCATGGGCACATCCAAAGCAAATTGCACAAACAAAAGGAGAATCAAGGAGGCTCCAAATGAATGGCGTCTTTTTGTTTTTGCTTTTCAAAAGACAGACAGATGGTGTAACTGAACTTGAAGCCTGTTGGACATTTTTTACTTTGAAATGTTACTGCATGTGGAGAAGAGGGAATTGAGATAGCTGAGGTCAACCACAGGTTACAAATCAGCCAGAAAATGAAGCATACACTAATAATACTGAGCAGGGAGCAAGACATTTGGTACATGTCCAGAGGGGAATACATGAATGTTGATGCTTCATTATTACTATTCTCCATGTATTTATCAGTTAGTTACAAATTACTCTACAGGATTACATTTCACATTTAAAAGGCATCTAATTATACGGATACAAAATGCAAGGCTTTGTACAGATTGACTGGTTGGGGCCCCGGTGTATAAAGAGAACTGGATACAGCGTTGGAGGCGGGGCCTGTTCGGTGGCGCATGAAGCCCAAATCGCCAACTGCTGAGTATAAAATTACTGAAAACTATTATTTCTGGTTCTGCTGCATTGATTCTAAATTATAGATTCTAAACTGTCCGTTGCAAGTCTGACAGGGATATATTAAAGTATTCTTTTTAGAGAAAAGTATTTATTGCAATGCTGAATCTGAGGAGTACTCTTTTAAAATGTTCTGATGGTATCTGTTCGAGGCAAAAGAGCTAAAAGTATTTTCACAAATATGCAGAATATGTATTTCTTTCCTATTGTATCTCTAAAATCATCACATAACCCCTTACACTCATCTTGCGAGCCTTAAGAGGGGGCCGGACCCCTGGGAACATTCAGATTACCAAACTATATACGAAGTTAAAACTGACTCATACTCATACAGCATTTACATTTTACCTACACACTGATGCACCAGTATTAATAATCCCATCATTTTATATTTAGTTATATACTAGTAAACAATCAAGAGCATTGTCTCAACATTACCTTAACCCAGCTTTACTATATTATTTTACTTATGTTAATACTGAATGGCATGCACAACTTTTGATTTGAGTATTTTAGATTTTTCTGTTGAAACTTCGAAAGGATCCGAGTACCTCCTCCACAACGCCTACAAATCATAAATATATTCAGCCGTAAACTGGTTCTGTGTATTGTGAAAACATTTTCCTTGCTGAGCATATTGTTTCTGATCCGACGCCAGCCTGAGCGACGGTCCTGCTGGTTTGGTTCAGAGTTCAAGCTGCCGTCACACTCCTCAGCACAATGGGACTTTCTGTTTACTCACACAATAGTTCACTTCTTGTGGAGTTAAAATCCCTTAAAAACCCAGCTTGAACAGACGGACAGCAGCCACCGCTCTGCTCTGCGGCCTCAGCAGGAAGATGACAGGCGTTTTTTTCCTTCACATGAATAATGATGTAACAGAAAGTGAGGAGAAGTGAAAGGCCTCTAAGCAAAGTCTGCTCTGGGCTCCTGGTCGAGCGTGGGGCTTTTTGTATCGTTGGCATGACAACCTCTCAGCGAATGGCACAGCCAGGCCCATTGTGTCGCTCATTGTCTGTCGGAGGCCTTCACAGCTGCAGGCATTCCCAATATGGGGTCCAATTTTTTTGACAGATTGCACGCTGAACGAGGCAGCGTGGAGCCTCAGAAAGGTTAATTCTGCCAGCGGGACACATGCAGAACAACGGCTCTTTAGTAAAAGTGAATAAAATGCTCCTTTATCCATGTCAGATTATACATGCTGATATTTAATTGTCTTCAAAGGGTTCATAAACCTCTCCCTTTACTGATATGAAAGTCCTCTTCTTTGTGGCAAGTTTGGTGTTTTAGAAAAATGACGAACGTCTTCTGCAGTTGTAGACTGACTTTTGGAAATTGTGTGACTTCCTAATGTACCAAATATGTTGTTGTCAGGAATGGAGAGAACTAATTAAACCTAGTAGGAACATTTTCTCAGCTGCAATCTAAGTAAGACGGTGACATTTTACATACAAGTCCTTCTTCCTGCTGCTTTTAAACAACACATCTCCAAAAGACACAGCTGTGTGCTCCTCTACAGTGGCCAGAGCTTGTTGTGTTATCCACTGGACTTCAAGTGTCTGCACATTGAACCCCAGAGTTCACATTCAACCGTCAGCTGAGTCCTCAGACAGCAGCTGCACACTCCACAAAACAAGGCAAAGAGAAAGAGGAGAGGCTCGTCTCATCTGTTTAGTCAAACGGACAAAGATTTGGGAACACGAGGGGAAACTGCTCCAAACAATCTCACAGAGTCACCCAGACAGCCTCCGCTGCATTATTCATCGCAGCCGGAGATGAAAACAAAGCTCTTCTTATCTTTTTCAATCACAGCCAAATGTCAGAGCAAATATTCAAACTGATCTTGTTTAAGGAGTTAGTTTAATACTGAGGGAAGTTATGCACTCAATGTTAAACTCAGTATGCATCAAATACCCATCTGAGGTAGTTGTCACCATCGTTTGGCCAGGAGAAAACTGATTCATAATAATTATTCTGTTTGAGTTTCTTCCTCCAATAAAAATTTGATTTTGTGTCCTGCAGTTTTCATTTATACATGGATCAGCAGTTTTGGATTTTAAACTGTTGGCTCCATAGGACTCAAAGCTGAAAAGGTAGAGATGAATAAGAAAGTTTCACAGCTCTGAAAGTATTATTTACAAAACTATGTGACTTACTTTCTTTTAGATACCTGGTTTGTCCTCCTGTCAAAGACACAATGATCACTTTGGATCGGAGATATTTGTCACTAAATGTCCCAAAAACATCCAGTAGTCTTTCTGATGCATAATTAATTTGTTCTTATCAGTTAATTGGATCAGGTGACTTTGAAAAGTTGTGGGTCAACTATGGGGGGATCAGACATCAGATGATAAACCAGACTCATCAGTATCAACTTCCTCCTGACTGCCTTTCTGTTTTTGTTTGTTTTTGCCTGTCCTTGTTTGTCTACCCTCCCTCATAATATAAAGCGTCTTTGGGTTCAAGAAAAGCGCTATAGAAATATAATTTATTATTATTATTATCAGTACAGTTAAAGTTTTGACAGCAAACATGGTAGTGTGTGCTTTTTTGGGATGTAAACCAAACCCTGAAGCTTCCTTCCACATCTCCCAAAATATGAAAGACCAGTGTGTCAGCCACTGAAAGTTACAAGCAAACAAACAACATACAAACATTACACATGTCATCCATTGCCAGTCACAAGCTAACAAATATAAACAAAATACACATGTCTGCCAGTGCCAGTTACTAGCTAACAGGCTAACACATAACTTACCTTTCAGATACATCTGCAAGTCGCCGATTCCGATATACAACATACGTATTATGTGAGTCAAACACACAGACCCAGGCTTTCTCCTTTAATGTAGAAAATAGAGAAACAGACGCAGAAACTGAACGTGCTCAGCTGTTTCTGCGCAAACACGAGACATGTTGGTGGGCGGGGCCAGAGCTCACTGACCGATGAGAGGTCAAAGTAGCTTCAGCCACGCGCCCTTTCACGGTTTAGTTTTAGTCTTTAGTTTCTTATAATTAATTATAGCAGCGTATTTTAAATAACTTTAAATCATGCATGGAGTCAGACTATAGTAAGTCCTTTGTCGAGTCCTAACTTAAGACAAAGTTTAAAGTCAGAGTGTTTTAAGTCTTAAACAGGTCATTCTGAAATTAGAAGCAGTTTTTCATTTAACTCCTTCCTCCTAGCCATCCATAAATCACTGATGACATTTTTAAATGTTTATATAAAAATATTCTTAAGACACATTAGGATGTTTACACTCATGTATATAACATTCCCATTTGGAAATTGTATCTCATTACAAGCACACACAAATAAGGTAATTAGGGATACTTCTGCAGATATTCAGTCTTTTTCTGATTGTGAATCAAACTTTCTGTGTATCTAAAGCCTTTTAAATGATATTGCTGTGTATCACATTACAATGCAAATGGAAAATGTAGATTTTAGTTTGGCGTACATACATACAACCGTGGTTCTGTAAATACTCACTAAAGCACCAAATACATCATTGAGCTGTTTAAGTAAATCGAAATGACTGTTAGGAAATTATTGAGCCTTGAAAAAAAACAACTACTTCATATTTGTGACAAAATGTACGTATTCAGGATCACAAAAAACAGCAAAGCTTAAACGTATCAATGAAAAGACTATTGTTCCTTTTGGTCCTTTTATGGGATTTTTGACTTCAAGAAAATTAAGAATATTTGCATCCTTATTTCTAAAACAAAAGATTACCAACAAAAAATCCAAACTTATAGACACATTCAGCTTCTAACTGTTACAGGAACTCAAAGGCTAAAATGTTTTTCATAAGCTGCAGAGGTTGTAGTGCCACCTATAGAAACGTCAACCTCTGAAAATGCCACACATTTAAATTTAAAGTGGTTTAAGACTTGTCCTTCTCCATCCTTGGTTCAGGGCTGCTACAGTAATCGACTGAGACTTGTCTTTCACAGAGGTCACGCCCTTCCTGCTGCAGCCCACATCTCAGATTCAAGCAGTGTCTAGTGTTTAGAGAGCAGTGTGTTGCATGTGAGAGTGTGTGGAGGGACTTCAGGGATAAATAATTCAGCAGCGGTGGGTTCCTCTCCGGCGGATGGAAGTAAAAGCAGGGCATCCTCGTCTTCCTCCCTCTCCGCTGACCTACTGGGTGCCATCAGCAGCTCCCAGAGTGCAGTTGGTGCATTAATTATTCATCATTATAACTCTACGAAAGGTATACGCAGGCCTCCAGCACTCTGCCTCTTTATCACTCTCTTTACTGTTTTCCCTCCCTTTAGAGCCAATAACAGCTTTAAGTTCTCCAATGAAAGACATCAGTTGAAATGTTCAGATTTTAGTCTTGTGTTGTATTTTCTACTTAGACATGAGAAGCTAAAAAGGAGCAAAGCAAGATTGTGATATTTGTCTCTATTAGCTGGAAGCAAAAAACACAATAGCATGCACCTCAAATGTCATTCATCAGATTTACCTTCATTTACCTATAGTGGTATATCGCCATTTAGATTGGTTGATATGTCCATCTTTTGGACTCAGTTGACACACATACGTAGGCTTTTCTTTCTCTAATTTAAAGCACGTGGTATCATATTGCTAGATTATTGCCAGTTCACAGCTTCAAAAGAGTTTGAATTACTTAAACATAACAAAACATTACCCCCTGAGGTTATAGATCAAAAAAACTCCTCCTCCTTTGAAGACACATGCATGGTCCCTTTTTATCTGTAAATAATGAAATCAATGATGCCAGTTTTCCATTTAGCTTATGTTAGATATGCTGGATGATTAGGACAATTGAATTGAACATAGACATTGTTAATGTTACAGTAACACTTGCGCTTTTTCTACTGCAAAATGTCTGGAGGGAAAAAAGATCTGTTGCTAGAAGGTGCCTGTATTTTGAAATAAAAAGCAATACACCCCACTAAGGTCATGTTTAAATAATTCAGTGTAGATGCATGTTACTGGTTTTTATCTTGCGTGACAAGCTGAGTATCATCAGTAAGGTGACACATGTATGACCATGATGCAACAGGATTTCACTTCTGGGAGGACACAATCTTCTTATTCACATTCGCTGTGTGTGTGTGTGTGTGTGAGTCTGTCCCTCCTGACCCACTGTAATCCACACACACACACACACACACACACACACACACACACACACACACACACACACACACACACACACACACACACACACACACACACACACACACACTGATCCATCAGTCTCTGCCAAGAACGCAGACTCAGGTCTAATGAAAGAGCGTATACTCTATCATGAGCTGTATATCTATATCATAAAGAGATATACAGTAGAAGCAGAAACACACACACAGATGAGGAGGAGTTATTGTAAATACACATTCATGTTTATTTCCATTTAGTATTTACATAAGACTATAGCTCGTTAGACTTTTTTGACATAGATTTTCATTTAAAACATTCATATTTTATCCCCACAATCTCATTTTTCTTGACAAAAGAAAAAGTAATTCATATTCAATAGTAACAACTGTACAAAGACAGCCTGTAGGTACAATAATTCACTTAAAAATTCTTCTTGTTTTGCAAATCATGTGACAACAAAAACAACAGCTCGGTAGGAGTTTCCATCACAACCGAGTGATCACACATGACTAGAGCTCGTATGTACATGCACTAAAGTGCTAGTGTTCAAAAGGCATGCAGATATTTGACTGATATTCGAACAACTGCCTTCCAATATGCATAAGGTTATTCAGTTTGTTGTCACCCTTTTTCTACGCGGTAACAGAGTGAAACATTCATCCCCAAAAAAGAAAGAAATACATCAGAAATGACATCATGTGTCTCTGCTTCAGACCCGATGAAGCAGAAGTTTTTTTAGTTTGTGTTGTCTTTCCTCCTCTTGAAATAAAACAGAAAGTCAAGCTTTAAAGGCTGGAAATCAAGAAACAAAAGGTGTGTTCTCATTGAAAAGAAAATCGATATTGACTGGATGCAGGACAACGTAAAAAAAAGAAACGGAACATTTGTAAACAGATGCAACACATTTGCGTAAAATTCATACAAATGCATCAGTTGACCTACAGTTTTCACCTGGAAAAGTCAGAATTGTGACTAAAATATACATATATGTTTTAAACACATGAACACACATGTGGGGCGATGTTTAACTCAAGTGTGTAGGCACCTTTTATGGAAAATGTAAATCTTTTTGTTATGATATTACAGTACATTCCAGGTTCTTCTAAAAAAAAAGAAGTTCTGGTTCCTCGATGGTCAGCTGGTGCTACAGGGTGGATCCCGACCCCCCCTTCAGGCTCCGTCTCTGGGGAGTCTGTAGGGTTGAGGGGGGGTTTCTGAGGTACTGGGTCTTTGAGGCTGTGGTGGAGAAGAGGAGGTAGAGCACGGCCTCACGCTGGCTCCTCGCCCTCCAGGATGGGTTTGTGGTGTCCCGGCGGCGGGAAGGTGAACCTCCTCTTGGTGCCCTCGCTCCACTTCGGGGAGGGGGAGCGGGCGGCCCACCGGGAGGGGGGGCGGCGGTTAGCTGGACGGGCCGGTCTCAGGAAGCAGGAGTCCAGAGGAGGAGCCACTGGAGAGCGAGGAAGGTCCTGCCAATGAGAAGCAGCTGTCAGTGAGGAGGGGGCAGCAACGAGGGGAAACAGGAAGTGGAGAGATTTGAAATGAAAGTGAATGAGCAGGGAGACCGAGGAAGTATGTCAAGGAGGAAGTGTTATATTTATATATTATATTACATTTTATAAGGATTTCTTGTTTTTCTCATGAATCATTTTCTTTTTATAAGCATCATCTGAAGCAAGTGGAGCGGTTTATAGAGTACACCTGTAGGCTTTACTCGCTTACTAGCTAATAAATAAAGTGGAGCAGGGGGCAGACGTATGAAATATGTTTAAAAATGTTCAACTTGAAACTAAATATGATTGAATAATGTGTCAAAAACAAGAATGATGTCTAAGAGGGAGTGTCATTTTATAAGGATGTCTTGTTTTTCTTAAGCAATCAGTACCGCTCTTTTTAAAAGAATAACTTTAAATTAGTGGAATAGTTTATAAAATAGTCTTACACTATAATCAAAGAAATGCATTAGAGATCAAAAACAAACTTATCTGGGAAGAAAATACGTTTAGCTCGATACTGATTTAACAATGCAGTATCAACGTATGGAAATGTCTTTTATAGGAGACCAGGCTGTGAGAGGACACAGCTGGAGTCACATAGAGGATCAACTGTCCTGGTTTGTGTGTTTAAAATCGATTCATGTCACAATGATGGATGTGTTTTAATAATGCAAACAAATGGGTTTAGAATGATGTGTGCGTATTTCTGCTGTGGTAAACATGATGATGAAATAAGAGACTGCAACACATCTGTCTCCTGGATGAAAACAAAAAAGTGAGAAAAAAGAGGACAAAGAGATGAGAGACAAGTGACTTTTTCTCCCCCGTCAGAATGATGTCAGAGTGTGATTGGGTGAATGATAACGCAGGGATATCACGCCACGGTCTGATTTATAAATAGATCTTCTCCAGGCGTTAGATTTTGGGGTGAAGCATAGGAGACGTTGACCTCGCAAAGCAACTCTCGTGCTGCCAAATGACACGATGATGGCAGGATGAACTGAAGAAAGTCAGATGGATGAAAAGATATTCCCAGATGAAAATGACGTGCTACACAAACTGCGAGACGGATGTGCGGCGTCTCCATCAATAAATAATTTGTTCATGAACTGATGGATTGTGTACACACACCGGAAACACAGGCGAGTAGTCGTTTAATGAGCGGCTGGTGGGTTAATACAAGATTTACTATGTGATGCTAAAACATCAGATCAGACCACAGATCATGCATCAGTGAACAGGAAGTCAGTGCACAGGAGAGGCTGCTGGACAACAGCTTCACATCAACTTCTCTGTCAATGATCAACTTTAAAGGGGAAATCCACCGTAAAACACAACGACACTGTTAAAAAAGAAATGATGTCTTGTATAAAACATCAGGATTAACATTAGACACCATGGTCTTTGACAACAGATGACAAAGCTTCCTTTGATCAAGTAAAACGTTTTAAGAAATACAATTTGTCTCAGGCAGTAAATGGAAATCTGTTCAGCCAAACGTCCTGATCATCTTTTATAAATGTACTTTTGATATACCACACTCTGCACTTCATGTAACTGATTTTAGTGATTTAAGTGATTAGATCAGGCTGCTGTAGCTAAAGCTAAGACGCAAGAGTCACCAGGATGGCCGAGTGGTTAAGGCGTTGGACTTAAGATCCAATGGGCATATGCCCTCGTGGGTTCAATCCCCACTCCTGGTAACTTTAAGTCAACTAGAAGCATAAGACTCATTACACAAATACATTAAATGATGGCTAGTTGCAAGAACTTTAAAAAAAAAAGACTAAATACCCTGTCAGAGTCAGAGGGATCCATGCTGCAGCAGAGTGGAGTCATATTTACGTGGACGGTGTGAAACAGCTAATGTAATAGCTTTCTCCAGTTGTTCTGCCCTTCATTAATTGATATTTGTTAAGCCAACTTGTTTTTGCTTTGCTATAACACCTACCATGTCCCCTAATAGTAGAGTAGAGTTCATCGCAACAACATTAAAGGAGTTGCAAATGAATTGTGGCGCTACCACTACAATCAGAAACCTTCTTATTAGCTGACATTTGAGAGAATCGAGCATGGAGAAAGCTATTACATTAGCTATGTTACACCATCCAAGTTAATATGACTCCACTCTGTAGCAGTAATAACTCCGCACATGTATTTCGCATGGATCTCTCCATGGTATTTAGTGATTTTATAAGTTCTCGCAATTAGACTGTTCATTAATAGTTCACTTAAAGTTACCAGGAGTGGGGTTCGAACCCACAAGGGCATATGCCCATTGGATCTTAAGTCCAACGCCTTAACCACTCGGCCATCCTGGTGACTCTTGCAGGATTTGTTTAGCATGCGAAAATAGTAAACGTTTTTTACTTGTTTTTGTACAGAAAGAGTCTATCAACGCAAACTTCTGAACAGAAAAGGCATCACTGTTATATTCCAGTAACGGAGCTTTAGGAAACTAACATCATAAATATGCACTGACAGACTGATATCATATTGTATAGCAGTGTAAGAGTCTCTGATTGTGGATTTTCCCTTTAAGCATGCAGAATGGACCATAATAAGCAGTTAATATCCACCAAGCATCACACGGTATAGAAAGAGATGAGTATTAGCAGCAGTCTTCTTCGGATAATCTTTGCAGGACTTGTTAGTGTGAGAGGAAATGACTAGCAGGAACTGTAAGAGGGAAGACAAAAGAAAAACACTGTATGGACAAAAAAGGTGAAGAAAGTAAAAACATTGAGAGAAAACCTGACAGTCCATCCAGTGTCCTGATAGAAACACAATGTTAGAGTAACAACCAGATAACTGTCGTACAGGGCCTCCAGAGAAACGTCCTAAAGAGTCTCTTCTCGAATCACATGGACTGAGTTTGCTTTAAAGGACCATACCGACTTTTTTGCAGGATCTATCCAATTAAAGTCACATCATTAAAATGTCTGCATTACAGCCACATTCAATACATCTCTTCTCTGTTTGGTATGACAATCAACTTGCTGAAACTGCTTCAAATGCAAACCCCATTACAGTGAATGCTTCAGTTTTAGTCAAAGTAATGTTGTCATTAAAGGAGCAGACATGTTCCCAGTTTTAACCCATAAGAACCCGGACCCATTTCTACTTTTGGGGAAATTAAGGGGAACATAATTTAGACTAAATAGACCACCTAGAACTCATTTCTGACAAGAAACCGCGCCTAGTGTCAAATATCTGAAATGTGACATATGTGTCACATCGGGCTTTAATGGTAAAATAACTCTTATTTTTAACTTCATTAATGAGGATGATTTTTTGGTTTAAATTAGTTTGAACATTCTTTGAATTGAAGAATAAGAACATATTAACTCAATATAATTGAATCAGCTAAATTAACTGAGCAGATCATAATCATATTTCTAATTGTGCATATATGTCACTTTGGGTTTACTGTGAAAGTTTAGGGTTAAAGTCCCGACCAGTGTCACGGCGATATTTATCTCATTTGTTTCATATCAATTTGATCAAGACGTGTTTCCACAACAGGTCAAATGTAATAAAGGACTTGTTATGTAAGCATTTTAATTCTTAAATGGCTTGAATGTTACCTTTAGCAACAAAAAAAAAAGCTTTTGAAATGTAGCTCGTTATGTCACATGTGTTAGTCTGGCACATGGACATCTTGGACATGTTGTCATGAAACACAAAATCAAATGTCCTGGACCATGACCCACCAGACTGTTCAGTGTGTGTCACTGAGGGACTTCATGAGATAAAATAAAGGCTAAAGCTGTATGAGGAACTTTCCAGAACGTTTAAAGTTCATGTGACACCGTGTCACGGTGGGTCCTTACGGGTTAAATGACACATTTTTTCGGATTTTTGCGTTCTAAACGACTTTTTGGTCGTATGTGTAAAGCATGTTGTGAGTGAACATGTTGCAAAAAATCACCAACAGCTTTAAGCCTACTTAAATGTACACTCTTTAAAAGCTAGATCCTCAAATGTGCAGTTTTTTTGACTTTAGACATTGATATATCCACAGGGAATGAATGGATTTGAACCATTCATAATGCATTTAAATTGCCCATCTCATATAAAGGAGCCTAGGATACTCAGAATAACCCTGTCATCACACACTAATGCTGTTTAAGTTCAGTCTCCTAAAATAGATTGTCAAACCTTACTGGTGTTGAAACCTAATCATTTTAAATGTATGGTATGGCACTATGTAACAGCAGATGTGATTAATGTGGTTAATGGACTAAAACATGCAAAAAACACCACTATGGTCCTTTAAATAATACAAACAAATGATCTACAACAAAGAAAGTGAGCATGCGAGCATTAACACGAAGAAACAGATGACACTCCGATGGCTTCACACACTGTCACTCTGCCGTCCTGTGAAGCATGCATTAATGAAGAGGGTGAGGAGGAGGAGGGAGGAGGAGGAGGGTGGGGTCTGCACGGTGTGAGGTGAGAGGTCCGTTTGGCTGGTGACCCACTGCCAAAGGTTCGTGGAGGAAGAGGAGGAGGAGGAGGAGGAGGAACTTACATCATGGAGACAAGCAGAGTTAGAGTCCCCAAGGAGTTGTTAGTATGACAGTGTGGTTCTGGATCAGAGCACAGGGAGGAGGAGGAGGGGGGAGATAAAGCCCAGAGGGGAGGAGAGAGGGGGGAGGGGAGATAGAGCGGGATATGTTAATTTGTCAAATCGGGCAGAAAAAGAAGTCTGATAAGTGTGACATATCAAAGGTTTACCAGAAGATACAGTGTATAAAGAATCTCAGTTTGGAAAGTTAACACACACACCCATTCACTTTAGACCTGGAAAAAAACTGGGACCTTGATTTAGATACACACAGGACAGTCTGATGGTGTTTGAAATAAATGACATTATCTACAAATAAACTAAGGTCAGGTGATATGACAATGTAAAGGCGTCACTGTTGCAGATCAGTAACTTGATTTGACCGGTATTGCTTACTCATTCAGTCAAACTATTAGCAAAACAGACGTCCTATTGACCTCTACAGGACTATGATAGCTTCTTCCACTGTTGTCTGACATTTTATAGGACAACACATTTGAAGTAGCAGTCTTAATAAACCGGATCAGCTAAAACCGACAGTGAACTAACTTTTCCAGTAAGTTTACTGTTTCACGACTATTCCAACATTGCGTTCGGGTTACTGGTTGACCTTTAAAATAGTTTGAATAGGCCTCTTTAAAGATATATTATACCCCGACTGTGTGTATTTATCTATTTGAGGCACATAGAAACAGTAATAAATGATCTAAGTCCAGTCGTATATTACTATAAAATCACATATCAGACGTAATCTAGTCTGTTCTGCAGTGAGCAGCAGCTGGTCAATCCTGCATGTTAGTGGACATATTAACCACCATATGTGGGATTATGTTGCTCACTGTTAATGTTATGGGTTTATATGTACAGTAAGACTTTGGTACATTGTTTTAATGTAGAGATTTAATACAGTTTAAACCTACTTTTCAGAATTGTAATCTGTCTATAGAGGCGTGCCAGTACAAACAGTACATTTTCTTTTTCTGTTTCATCATTCAACCATGACCAGAAAGATGGTTTTCTGTCCATCTTTCATTTTTCCCACAGGTCAGCTGAATGGGTGGTGAAAGTGGCCCAACCGATGTGTCAGAGCGCTGATTTTAAGGAGTGACATTATCGCTTTTCTTTGGTTAATTTGGTATAGAGGAGCTCAAAACCACTGAAAAACATTTAATTGGAGAGTTTCTGATAAGGATTAACTCTGTAGCTATGATCTCACTCAGATTCATTTCACTTCTCCAATCATCAGACGCATAAATCAGGTTTCGGTCGGGCCTCACTGAAAGTTAAAGATACAGAAATAAAGCAAAAACAGAAGAAAGACACGACGGTGCAGAAGAAAGTACAGAAGAAGAAGAAGAAACCTTAAAGAGTGTACAGCCATGATGGAAAGTTCAGTATTTTTGAAGAGGGTCAAATATTTTGACATTACCATTGCATCAGTCAGTGCTTTCGATCTGAGAAAAAACAACATTTTAGTCAAATTACAACTTCAGCTTTCTCTCTGATGCTTTAAAGTTTATCTTCAATCCACAAGTCATAGGTATTTTTGCGTCATAAAACAAGGACCCCGGATCAAATGAGTGAAGAAGCGATGGATCCGGTTTGCCTGTATATTTACCTCCATACATCCGGACTGTCCTCGGTCAGAGTCCGCCTGCCTGCTGCCGCTCTGCCCCCCCGTCTGAAGCCTCCTCTCGTCTCTGAGTCCTTGCTCCTGCAGCTTCTTGTTGAGGATGCGGGCCGTGTTTTCAGCCAGCGTGTATCCCGGCGGGGCGGACAGATCCTGCCGTATGCTCCCCCCCTCTACATTCTCCAGTATCAGCTGCACTGGGCTTGGAGAGCGACCTCGGACAATCCGTAAACACTCGTTCCTGGGGTCCACTGCGATGGCCCCCTGAACTGGACTGGACTCTGTGTTTGGGCGAGAGCGACTGGGGGATTTGTTGAACTTGGGCATGGGCTCGTAGGCAACGTGTGTGTGGTCGATGATGTTGAAGAGGCTGGAGAGGCCGTCGTTGATGGTGGTGTGGACGGGGCTGTCGCGGGTCGTGGTGGAGCGAGCCCACGCCGACTCGTTGCTGCTCTTCTGCGGCGTGGTAGGGGTCGGGGCTTTGTTGCTGGGCAGATCGGCCTTGTTGTTGTTGATGGACGGTTTCCTCTGGAGCTTTGGCGAGCCGTACTTTGGCGAGCAGCACGCACGCTCAAACTTACTCTGGACCACTGGAGAGTACTGGATCTTCCTGGTGTTGCGCGACGGCGAGGAGATCGGCGTGCCTCCTCCTTTAGGGGTGAGGCAGCGGTGAGGGCTGCTGGTCAGGGTCCTCAGAAGGTCCGTCTGCAGACCCACGCTGATGGTCTGGGTGGTCTGCGTGCCTCGGGTGCTTAGTCCATTGGTCTGGCAGGCGGTGTCTCGCACCACGGGCCCGGGCGGGGATCGGATAGCGTTCCTGACGGAGATCGCCACCTCCTTCATGTCGTCACTCATGTTCCTCGATAACTGCAGCTCCAGAGAGGAAGTGTAGCCCACAGTGGGGCAGATAGGAGGCTGACTAGTAGAAGTCCTCAACCCCCCTCCCTCCAGGAGCCCACATGTCCACCTCCCCCCGCTGAACACCTCGTCCGGCCCGCTGGCCCCCCCACCTTCCTCCCCTCCGCCCCTGGCTTTGGTCCCTTTGGCGTACAGGAAGTCTGGGTCTTCAGCTGCCCCCGCTCGGGTGGGGCTGTGGAGCAACACGTCGTAGTGCTCCACTCCCAGCCCTGCAGCCCCCCCCCCGGTGCCCCTCAGCGGGGACTTTAGGCAGTGCTCAGGGTCGCTCAGGGTGCTGGTGGTCAGGGTGGCGCTGGTGGTGAGGAACCAGGAGGCTGGAGGTTTGTCTGTCCACTCCTCCAGGGCAGGATTCGAGCCGGACGCAGATGATGGGAAGTCCCAGCCCTTATTGTTGAACTCCTCAATGTACTTGAGGTCGTCCGGAGACAGAGGAGGGGTCACGTCGTCTTGGCCCAGATCATCGTGGCGAGTCTTGTCGGGGAGAAACGGCGAGCTGTCCATCAACCGCTGGAAGTCGCTCATGGAGCACACTGACTTGGCTCTGGAAAACACACAAAGGCACAAACAGTTCATCCAAATGTACTTCCAACAGGAAAATGAAGCAAACAACATCTCAACCAAATTATCTTTTCTATTTTAGTTGAAACAAACTTCTTGAATATCTGAGGTCCGCCCAAGAAATACAAGAAGTTTGAATATCTGGGTTCCTTTCTCTATAATGATGCCTTTCCAGAGGTCATTTAACTTTATTTTATCATTGCACTGCAGCACTTCTTGCACCATTATGTGTTTTGCAATGTCTTTTTTTGTAAGAATGGGTTACTGCCTGTGTATAGCACTTTAAATGGCCTTTGTGTCTGAAATGTACTATACAAATACACTAACCTTAACTTTAACCTTATATTACCACTGTAGAAAAAAAACGTAATATTCATGTTTGTTTTTAAAAAGCAACTTACTGTAATCCTTTTCAATGCTTTAAAACTGTTTTGAATGATTTGACAGCACACTGAGCTGGATCACTTCCCCGCCACTTGAGAAAGTTTCACAAAAGTTCACCAGGGGCAAAATCACAGCCGGTCTCCTGAGGGATTCATGTGTATGTATGAGCAACAGAAGTTTAGCAGGAGGCTGGAAAATCTGCAGCAAGTGTTTACTGCTGACATCTATTAATATGCAGCAGCTTTTTATAGAATAGTTTACCCATAAAATACTCTTTGAACTCAGTTTGACTTCTTTTTCATGAGGTTACCTGAGCAGACTGCCAACAGCCATGTCGTCCTCCGGGCTGCCAAGATCATCGTCTCTCTCCGAAATCTCATTCAGGGCCTGAAACACAACGGATCAATCGTGTGAGAACGTTTCCAGTGTAAGATGATTTATAGGAGGTAACATCAGGGGGGAGAAATCAGTAGTTGAAATGTTTAAATATCTGTTTTTGAAAAGTACTATGACATATAAGTGCCATTGTAAGTTAAATGTTTTTTATATAGAAATAACATATTCTGACATACGTTGAATGAATGAATCACATCACTTAACTTTGCCACCACATTTCTCAGAGGAGTTTTGTTCTCTTACATTTGTGAATTTATAATAAAAAATAAAGAGAAGATTCAAGTTTTTTTCTCGTAAATCTTCAAACTCAATATCAGAGGTTTTCTTTTTACGATTACTCGCCTCCCCGGCTATATAAGCTTATAGCTATTCTTTTTACAGCTACACTGACCTACATCCAATGTTGTAAAAACAGGGAAACCTTCTAACAAAAGATCTAAGAATAGATTAAAACTAAAACAAAGATTAGCAATTTGAGGTTCAGGTTTTTGAGTGACACCCGAGGAAATTGTCTTGCCTGTTCAGGACTAATTCACTTATTAAAATATCTATGAAATGTCAAAAAAAAAAAAATCCCATTAGGTCGATGTTATGGCTTAAGAGAAATGCCTAACACCCTAGAGTGTAATGTGATGTATCCTAAATGCTCTATTTTGACCTAATTTCTTCTTCCCTCACATCCAAAAATGTGCGCTGCTGTTTAAAGCATGCCGCCTTGGTGCACACTGGCTTTCTGTATGAAAGCCTTAAAGGTCCCCTATTATACTGTTTTTCATCAATAAAGTATAGGTCTCAGATATATACAAACATGTCTCTGAAGTGTTTGGCTCCAAACACCAAACAGATCATTGCAGCATCCCATAATCCCCTCTGTTTCAGCCCTGTTTCCAAAGTGCTGATTCTCTGTCTGTTACTTTAGATGAAAATAAGGAGCCCCTCCCCACGCCCCTCTGAGAGATATTTGGTTAAAAAGAACACAATGGTGCTCTAGGAGGAGATTCAGGTGATAAGGTGGGGGGGGTTACCTTGGTTGGTGATTGGCTAATGGTTACACAAGCCAAAAAATCGTGATGACATCATAAAGTGGCCAAAATCTGATCAGCTCATTTTCAGACAGGTTTTTATATAAATGGATCAGGACAAAAAGAGAGAGAATCTTTGTTCCTGAAACTTTCAGAATCTCTTTACACAGAGGGGACACATGTTGATGTAAAAGACATGGAAAAGTGGATTTTGACCTTTAAATAAGTAAAAGTGACTTAGTGGATGTGTTACCTCCTTCATGCAGGGGAACCTCTTGTCGCTCTCGCTCAGTCTGGAGGGGGGCGGGACCTCCAGGCTGCTGAGGGGGTCCAGAGACAGAGCGTCCAGGAACAGGTTCTCCGTGGGGCCTTTGAGCCTCCGCACGGCCCCCTGATGCTCCAGCATGGCCTCGGAGTCAGAGTGGGAGCGTCTGGGGGTGGAGGTAGAGGGGGAGCGAGGGGAGCGGGGGGCGATGCAGGGACTGTCCTGAGGAGAAAACACGCCTCTCAGGTCCGAGCCGCATCTTTAACGTCGAAGTCTTCGCCTCGCCGGCTGCTCAGCTCTCTCTGCAACTGCAATAAGAATCACACACACAGATATCAGAGGATCAGTCTCATTCACTTTGTATAACAACCAGACTGTAGTTTGCAAGTTTGAGCTCATTATATACAAAATCCTGGCACTGAAATTTGCCAATTATTCTAAGAAAGTTGTGTATTTGTTTGTTTATGGTCTTAATATCACAGCCTATATTTTAAGGGGTTAAAAGGATGTTTTTTGATAAAGAGCTCCAGCATGTAACCACAACATCCTGGGTTCAATTTCAGCCTTGGGACTTTTGGTGTATTTCAACCCTCTTTCTCTCTCCCTCGTTATACCTAACGACCCAGGGTCGTAACACCCTCCAGCTCCCAATCATATCAGCAAATAATAAATTTTCTTTCTGCAAAAACAAACAAACAAATGAAATAAAAAAAAACTTTGATAAGGATCCCATTACATTTGTTGTGCTTCTGGAGGCAATTTCATATCAAAACTGTTTCTAAAAACCTAAAAAGAGAATCTTTGGCCTATCTGTACTGACATTTCTTGATTATTATCGGTACATCAGTACAGATTGAGAGGATAAAAAGGGCATTTTCTGCCATGAATGACTTAAACAACTAATCGATTATAGAAATTCTGGTGATTAATTTTCCGTGGATCAAATGATCAATTAGTCTACTAATTGTTGCAGCTTTCTTGCAGAGAATGTAAGGACACATATCGCCCAGGTCAGGGGGATTCATGGGTCCCCACGTATGGTCTTTGCATTTACAGTATGCTTATATGCGATTGGAGGCTTTCCTCTCATACATGTACAAACACCTATCGTTCCTTTAGTATAACAAACTGTAATCCTCCACATGCAGCATTCAGAGGTAAGTGCCTTGATTTAGGCTCAAGGTTAAAGGAAGACCCCCCACCCATCACTTGTTCACTTTCACCCACACTGTTATCGGTTCATGTGATGATCTGTGTTTCATAACTTTCAGCATGTATCGCTGAATAATGCATCTACGCCTCCTGCTCTGTCTCTTCATTCAGCGTTGCATCAGCAGTTTTCTTGCTATTTTCTGAGTGTGTTAATATTCCAGCCCCTGCTTTATATGTAAATACTGTCACACTCATATTAAATTAACCAGCTCAATCCGGCCCTGACCATCAAACAGAGTCGAGACGCTGCAGTTCTGCTAATTAAATCTCACAAAAGACATCAATTATTCAGTAAACCTGAGTTTTTATTGTGTCTAACCTCGCCGAGTACTAAGGAACAGACAATATAATTGCCTAGGGGTGCTTTGTCACTCTTTCTTATATAAACACACACTAACATCGTTTAACAAGAAAAAGCTTCAGATCTTTTAGATGTGTTTTCCTAGTTTACTTTAGTTTACACTTAAGCAGTTCATTCAAAAGGGTTCAAGCTTCAAAATGTTAAGCTGTAAATCTTAGCCTGAATCTGATGTCTCTGCTGCATGTGAATGTAAAATGATTATCTTCTTTAGACACATAGCAACACCCATGAAGGTGTTCTCTTAAGAGATGGTGATTGGCATTGGTTTTCTCAGGGGGCTTTACAGTTTGTACAGAATATGAATACGACACACTCTGAAAACTTCCAAATGAAACCCCAAAGTAATGGGGGAAAATGTAAGAAACCTCAGGGAGAGCAACAGAGGAGGGACAGATTTGTGATAGATGTCATGTGTAGATTAAAAAGATAAGATCCTATGTTGGGAAAATACTGAATGTACTCTTCCAATATCAGAGTACACATGATAACAAAGGCCCTACGTAGCTGTGTACGTAACAGGATGTATGATTACCTAGAAGAGCATCAGGACTGTTTTAGGCATACGATAGCTATGTGATTAACATGATGATTCAGCCTCTATGGAGATAGACATATGACAAGCATGGTCATTTCTGACGTGGAGCTAATCTGAACTAAACATTGAATACTGCTTTATATCCCTCCATCTTGTGACTGTGTAACTCCCTCTCTTGTATATCAGCATGTGAAGGACACTGTTCAGGAACTAGTTGTACCATATGCTCTGTATGTGATGACTACTTCCATTCTTGCGAGGATAATAAATACATGTCTCCTGATATTGAAGCTCAAGCCGGTGACGAGTGATATTTTTCTAAGATCCTCTCACCCTCTCCATCTTGCGGTGCAGCTCCCTCATGCTGCCGTCCCACTCCTGCCTCTCCTGGTCTTGGCGCTCCAGCAGCTCGCCCCTTTCTCGGCTCCATCTCTTCTCCCCGTGCTGCAGCTTCCAGCTGAGGTCCAGAGACATGCTGTGGCTGTCGGCCAGCAGCCGCCGGTGCTCGTCCCGCTCCAGATTCATCTCCCGCTCGGGGTCTTCATCCGGCTCCCCTTCATCCGGCTCCCCTTCATCTCCCTGAGCTTCTCCTCGCACCTCGCCCTCCACCTCCTCGTCCGGCTGGTAAAGAAGTCAAAAGTCAAAGCCAACTTTATTGTCAATCTTTCAGTTTGTGTGTACAGACAGAGAGATCGAAATACCTTTTCCCACAATCCCGAATACAAAAATACAAATATATATAAAAATATGTATATCCTATATATACACAATCAACAGACACATTTATACATATGCACACATTAAGACATAAAGAACAGCAAAGACACAGAAGTTGGGTTAATAAGTCATTATAGAGTTATGATTATGCTATAACAATAACTAATGAAGCCAAAGAAAAAGTGTTGTTATGAGGAAATACCACAACAATTAAAAGGTTGATTCACCGAATTTATAACATAATTTATATTAGAATTATTGGATTATTTGGAATTGAAGAAATAGTCCCAAATAAACTGGTTGCAGTATAATGCTTTTGGTATAATACAGAGTACCTAGAACACTGTTTCTGGAAGGAGTTGCTCCTGCTGAGTCTTTAAATTAAATTGTTCTAAACTCCATTGTTGGCACTGAGGTTTATTTCTCAAGATCGTGGCAAATAAAACTAAAACTGCCTAAATCTTGAGGTGAGTGAGAAACTATTTTTGTAGGTGAAACTCTTTTGTTTAATGGAATAAATGTTTTGAAAAGAAAGAAAAATAAATTGAAGATCATATACTCTATCCTGAGTTCTGGATTTGAGTCCTGGACTTCGAGTCGTGGCTGAACCTGTCACTGTGGTCCTGCCTGACTCTCATCATACTACTTCCCTGATGGCTCCCACAGGATTGTTGACTTCCTCGTGGATTCATCTTCTTATTATAGACACATGCATTTCCAAACATTTGGTCTACCTATGCTGTAAATGTATTATCTTTTCGATTTACACACGGCATCTATTGCACGTCTGTCCGTCCTGGGAGAGGGATCCCTACTCTGTTGCTCTCCCTGAGGTTTCTCCCATTTTCCCCTTTAAACGGTGGGGTTTCTCTGGAAGTGTTTCCTTGTACGATGTGAGGGTCTAAGGACAGAGGGTGTCGTATTGTCATACTGATATTCTGTACAAACTGTGAAGTCCACTCAGACAAACGTAACATTTGTGATATTGGGCTATATAAATAAACATTCATTGATTGATTGATTGATTGATTGATTGATTGTATAAAGCATCTGCCAAATTTGCAATATGCAAAATGCTGAATTTCTATTCTTTACTTTGCAATTGTCGTGAAAAAAGATAAAATAAATGCTGATGTTATAGTTTTTCCAGAGCTGTAAAATCCTATCTTAAAATATTGAATCGATGTGCAATTTGCAACACATCTGTTTCTCAAACTTGACTTTCTGGTACCTGAAGCAACACACCAAATGGGCACATTTTTTAGGTCTTAATGTCTTCTAATACATTATAAAAAAACGAAGTTAGTTCTATTCACAAAGAAGCACAATGAGATTAGGAGAAGGCACCACAAAGCACCAGGAGTTGTTCTGTAGTCGACAGAAACACAGTTAAAACTTGAGTCAGGTCTCCCCTCCCAAATGT
This sequence comes from Dissostichus eleginoides, assembly GCA_031216635.1. Lineage (NCBI taxonomy): Eukaryota > Metazoa > Chordata > Actinopteri > Perciformes > Nototheniidae > Dissostichus > Dissostichus eleginoides. Next base: position 11,559,792 of record CM062276.1, read on the forward strand.
ATTCTTCACACCGGTCTCTGGAGGAAGGACATGAACCGAGGATTCAGATGAACTGCAGAAATCTTCAAAGCTGCAGAGCGTCGGAGGAAAGCCACTCTGGAAGAACCGAGCTTTGTAATCTTCAGACGGCTTTAACCCAGCAACATAATGGTACAAACTGGGTCTGCAGTGTGTGGAGCAAGTCAAGGCTGCCTTCAAACTGCAGCTTACATAACGGACATTCACAAACACTCAACTTGTTTGGTTTATATGAGGTGGGAAATGTGTCTGATTACACACTGGAGAAACGTATCAAGTTCAAATCAAAGAGGCTCCAATTGTAGCAGAAAATATAATTGATTTGATTCGAGGCTGAACTCTCTCCCCTGAGAGCCAGCCTGTTATTAATACCTAAAAAATACCCTTATTCCAAAATATAAACACACAGGTGAAGGTAATTTCAAATTCTGCTCCGCTCTGCTGGGCTGTGTAATAATCCTGAGTAGAAATCCAGAAGTTTGGGGGCATGTTTCTGAAGTCTTAATCAGTTCGAAGCACCGTGGAGGGAGAGAAGAGCTCAACATGGCACTATCAGAAGAGAGTAAATTAGTTCTCGTTGAAGCCCTCAGCGACCTTTGCTCTGTGGGAGGATATGAACCATGTAAAAGCTTTTCAGATTAAGAGCATGGTAGTTCAAAAGATAATCTTCTTTCTATAAATCAAACTGCTTCTTAATTGGTTCCCAAAGCTGCAGTTACTTTTTCCTCAGATATATCTCGGGAGGAAAGTTTCAAAATCCTCTAATACGAGAAACTAAATATTGAATATCCTCAAATTGATTGTGTGCTGTCTTTTTTCCCCCACATTGATCTGTTGATCCGGATCGTGCTCTGCCCTTTAAAGGGAAAGAATATCTCAAGTCAAAATCGGACGAAGCAGACATTGAGGCTCCAAAACATAATCGACTTAATTTCCTTCTTTGTCACACTGCTCTACCTTTCCTTTAAAGGGGACCTATTATGCAAAATCCACTTTTCCATGTCTTTTATACATCAACATGTGTCCCCTCTGTGTAAAGAGATTCTGAAAGTTTCAGGAAAAAAGATTCTCTCTCTTTTTGTCCTGATCCATTTATATAAAAACCTGTCTGAAAATGAGCTGATCAGATTTTGGCCACTTTATGATGTCATAACGATGTTTTGGCTTGTGTAACCATTAGCCAATCACCAACCAAGGTAACCCCCCCCACCTTATCACCTGGATCTCCTCCTAGAGCACCATTGTGTTCTTTTTAACCAAATATCTCTCAGAGGGGCGTGGGGAGGGGCTCCTTATTTTCATCTAAAGTAACAGACAGAGAATCAGCACTTTTGAAACAGGGCTGAAACAGAGGGGATTATGGGATGCTGCAATGATCTGTTTGGTGTTTGGAGCCAAACACTTCAGAGACATATTTGTATATATCTGAGACCTATAATATATTGATGAAAAACAGTATAATAGGGGACCTTTAAACGAACTTCCACTTCTCACTGCAGACCTAGTATTGACATTTTTATTTACTATTAAATTAAAACACAATGCAAATAAAATGTGCCAGGTAGAATTATGGTAACAGTAAACTCAGTGTGAAAATCAGGGCTGCACGATATGGGAAAAATAACTCGATTATATTGACTAAAATTGCAATTGCGATATGTCTCATGATATTGGAGGGATTGATCATTCTTGCCTCATTGATCTCATGATTTAAAAATACATTATTAAATCATGGTGTGATTTTTTCCTGATCCATTTATATGTCAGAAAATGAGCTGATCAGATTTTGGCCGCTTTGTGATGTCACACTGTTCACATTTAGCCAATAACCGCCCACTTTATCATCTGAATCTCCTCCCAGAGCATCATTGTGTATTTTTAAACCAATCATCTCTCAGAGGGGCGTGGCCAGCAGCAGCTCATTAGCATTTAAAGCTACAGACACAGAATCAGCACTTTTGAAACAGAGGGGATTATGGGATGCTACAATGATCAGTTTGGTGTTTCAAGCCAAACACTTCAGAGACATGTTTGTAAATATCTGAGACCTATAATATATTGTTGAAAAAGAGTATAACAGGGGACCTTTAAGTAAGTCTCTGTTGAAGTCTGTTTCTTTAACTTCCTGGGAGCTGCACTCTCCTTAACGCCACTCAATAGGAAGCTATTTTTAAGGTGTTGAGAACTACATTAATGTTATCCAAGCTATGTCAACAATTTGAGCAAATATCAACTAAAGTTTGTTTGCAATCTCGAAAGCCATTTACTGTAATCGCAAATCAAAATATTTGTAATAGTGACACAGAACTCATATCATATTTCATGTACTCCTATCAGGTTCAGATGAAGATACTCTGCTCCTAATCTACAAATACAAACTCCCATAATGAGTGCTTATAAAAGATAACAGCTGTTCTGAGTTCACAAAGGGATGATTAGAGGAACGTGGAACAGTAAGGCACCGTGCTGAATGATTGAGCAGGTGATTCATCATTGTGCTGTCTCATTCGGAGCAGCCCCTTCCTTTTTTAAATTGCATTCAAGTGGTGATTATGAATTGGATTCTGTCCATTTGTTTGTCACTAGTGATCAGGGAATAACGGATTACATGTAACGGGATTACGTCATCAGGATACAGGTACTTGTATTCCCTTACAGCAGCAAAACAGAGGACTCTCTTTATCCATATGCAACTTCACATCATTGTTGCTACATCTTATTTGATATTTATTTTGTATTTATTGCATTGCATTCGATCTTGATATTGAGGTCGATCAAAAGGAACAGAAAGGTTAATTACTTCTATATTGTGATACTTTCAAAACTAGGTTACTGATGACTTTTTATCATGGGTAACTAAGAACAGATTACATTTTTAAAGTAACCCTCCCTACCCTGCTAGTGATTATTATTATTAAGACACAACTTCACTGCAATAAACCGTATTTAATTTAGTCTTAATTTACATTATTTAATTTAATATTCTGTTCTTGTACATATCCCATATTCTATTGACATGTATATAGACGTTTTGCACTACTTCTTATTTTGTATTTTTGTATCTTATTATATATGTTGCATTGTTGGAGGAGCTCAGGTCAGAAGAATTTCATTGCCATTTCTACACTGTAGCTTTGTGCATATGACAATAAAACCTTTGAATTTGAATTTGAATATCATTTCTGCACTTTAAAACTACAGCCCAGAGAGAAGGCTTAACAACAAATACATATTCCTTTGTTTCATCTCCTTACCACCTTGCCCTGGGTTGGATTTCCTCCCTGGAGAACATGTTTACTGTCACCTGGCAGCCTAATGAATGCCCCGTTAGTCTCTACAGCAGATTGTGTCCTGTCCCTTTAAGGAGGACGCTGAGTCGCCATCTGTACCTGTCCGCAGCGACTCTTCATCTCAGCCCACTTGACCTCCCAGGCGGCCTTGTCGTTGGCGTAGGTCGTCTGCAGCTGGCAGCGCCGCGCCTCCTCCTCCGTCAGCTCCGCCCTCACGTCCTCCAGCAGCGTGCGCACCGCCTGCAGCACCTGCCGGTTCTCCCCGAACTGCAGAGAGGAGGAACAATCATTTCAGAATCAAGGCAAGGCAAGTTTATTTATATAGCACTTTTCAACACAAGTAAATTCAAAGTGCTTTACAAAAATGAAGACATTAAGAGCATAAAACACATTAAAAACATTAAAAAGCAAAGATAATAAAACATGAATAACACGGGTACATGAATAACAGTTACAGTGCAGTGTGAGATGTGAATAGTTCAATTAAAAGTAGCAGCAAAAAGAAAGTCTTCAGCCTGGATTTTAAAGTAGTCAGAGTTGCAGCGGACCTGCATGTTTCTGGTTTGTTCCAGATATTTGACAATATCCCTAACCGAATTCTCACATTCCTCTACCCCTAGTCTTCCCGTGAAATTATATTGACCGTTTTCTAACCTTTTTATATTCCTTTCATCCTTCTCTTTCAATCCTTTTAGCATCCCCAGACAACACATGTTCCCCTGTGTTACTGTTACCGAACCCTTCTTTGACCTTTAAACCACTTTTATTTTCAATTCCCAGAATTAGGATATTTAAACCTGTTTACAGAATTCCTTCCTTCCACAACGGCTCTACAACCACCACGGCCCCTGGCAGACAATACACACAATACAGACTGTGAGATCCTGTGCGGAGGCGTGTGGCGCAGTGGGTTGTGCGTATGTGTTCGGATCAGGGGGTCACAGGTTCAAACCCCACTGCAGTCAGCATGTCGTTGTGTCCCTGGGCAAGACACTTCACCCCAAATTGCTCCTGTGGGGATTGCCCACAGTATTGAGTATGTAAGTCGCTTTGGATAAAAGCGTCTAACAAGTGACATGTAATGTAATGTAATATTGTGCAATACACCTGTAACGTGCACTATAGACCGGCAGTGGCTCAGTCAGTAGGGGCTTGGACTGTGAGCCGTAGGGTCGCCGGTTCAAGTCCCCGACCAGACCTAAATATGGAGTGTGGACTGCTACTTGGAGAGGTCCCAGTTCACCTCCTGCCCTGCCGTGGTGCCCTTGAGCAAGGCACCGGACATCCCCCTTCCCCCCCCACTCTCATTGCTCCCCGGGCGCTGTACAATAGCTGCCCACTGCTCCTAGTACTAGACTCCTGGTACTAGGATGGGTTAAAAGCAGAGAACACATGTCACTGTGTGCTGTGTGCTCTGCATGTGTGACCATTAAAGAGGGTTTCATCCCTCCCATTCTATCTATCTATCCTTTTGGTGATTCTACTGTGCAATAACCCAAATCATTCCTACATTCATCATTTTTATAGTATCTCAGACCTTAATATGTTCATGTTCAATTATTTAAATGCTTATACAAATTTTTTTTTCATGGATGAGTACGTATTTGTCTTTATTTTTATATCATTTTCAATGTGTGCATCTCTATATTTAACATGTTAGCCACTTTATTATTGCTTGCCTTTTATCTGCTATGTCACTTTTGTTGTAACTTTAAGTTTCCCCGCTGCAGGACTAATAAAGGAATTCTGATTAGTCGTCCCACAGAGCAGCAATGTACATTGTTACAGCAAAAAATAAAGCATTATTAGATAATACACAAAATGAAAGCTATTACAATTTACAAAGTACACATTCGGATAGGAACGCAGCAGCAGCAGTATTTATGGAGTAAATGAAGTGTAACAAGTATAATGAAGTGTGGTAGAAGCTAAATAACAGAGGTAGAATTATATATTGCACAGAGTTACCCACAGATTCCTGTTACTGTATTAAAATAGCCAAACTAACAAGGCAGCCAGCAATAATAATAACTTTAACTAAGTACACGTAAGTGTTATTGCACAACAATGGTGTCACATTTTTAGTTTTTTAATACTTTTTATTTAGCAGAGGTTAATCCAGGTGTGAGTGAGCTCAGCAGGTTCTGTCTTTATCTTGAAGCTCCTTATCTCTGTCCTTTGTTTCTCTCTGAGAGCACTTGGGGATGAACCTGTGTTGTAAGTGCTTTTAAATCAAATTGTGCTCTCCATCCTGTTTCCCATATACAGTATGTCGTCCCCTTTTTCTTTCCTTACCCTTGTCCTTTCCAATCTACCTTCCTTGTCTCCTGCCAATAAAAACGCCTGAACGGATTTAAATAATGGTTGGACAGTTATATTCGATATTGGCGATTGTCTGACTATACAGTAGATGTTTTTTAGTTTGTTGCTGTTGCCAATTTAATGGTCTGTCTCCGTAAAACAAATATATTTCCATATCTAACTAAGGGTTCATTTTGAAAAAAACAGAGTAAGGGATTGTTGGAATAACAGAAAACAATCAAATATTGTTTGAAAGATGAGCTAACAAGAAGAAGAATGAGTTGAAGAAACTTGAATCCTGAGGTCGTCTTGTTTAATAAAATATTTCCTATTATTTTCTTTTGTGAAGGACTTTGGGCTTCATGTTTGTATAAAATGTGCTATATAAATACATAAATTACATTACATTACATTACATGTTACTTGTTAGACGCTTTTATCCAAAGCGACTTACTCAATACTGTGGGCAATCCCCACAGGAGCAATTTGGGGTGAAGTGTCTTGCCCAGGGACACAACGACATGCTGACTGCAGTGGGGTTTGAACCTGTGACCCCCTGATCCGAACACCAATGCACAACCCACTGCACCACACCACATAAATAAAGTTGTGTTGAGTTATATCTCTGTGAGGACCTACCTAACTACATTTAGCTAAGAAAATAATATGTTATTGCATTGCAGACAAACTAATTTTTTAATGAAAATCAAACAATCTTTAATAAGGAAACCATAGATCATAAGGTCGCCCTGAAAAGGTAAAGGATAAGAACAGTCGAAATGTTTCTTTCTTGCATCAAAATTCATGTGTTTTTAAAACCAGGCTTTATTTTTCACTTCTCTCCCATGGCAGCCAGCTTTTTCAAGTCATTAATGTGAGTATATTCACAATTATCCAAATAATAGAAGTGTTTTTTGGACAATCTGCAACAAAATCCTCTATCATGCAATCCCTATTGGTAAACACCTCATCTCATCGACAGTATTTACACACACTTTAGCACTTCATCAGTATCCTCTTCAGCACCAGAGGGGAATACATCCAGACACACAGATGCCTAACTGCCTAAATCACGTGCATCTCCTCACTGAAATCTTTCAATGACCTCTCTACGGCTTAACATACTCTATCTCACTCTGCCTGCAGGAATTATCCTCCGCTCCGCTGTAGTAGCCTCGCGTTCAAATGCTTACTAAGCAACTAAGTCTGCATTTCTGCTCTCATGCGTAAAGCTTATAATATTGTCTACTGTGCAAGCTTGTTAAAACTGAACTCACAGAGAACAGAAACAATATTAGATCACTGTGCAAACCACTTTTCTGATGTCGTGCAAAATCAAAACACAGGGAGAGAGTAGAGCACTTAACGCTGCTTCATAATGCATATGACCCAAAATGCCTACTGTACTTTCTGTAGTTTTACAGAGTGGATAAGTGATCCACAGACACACTGAAAGCAGATCTCAACACACACGATGTTTGGGTGAAAACATTCGGCGTCCTGAGGAACAGCGCTCCTTTTGTCTCCTTTGCATGTCACTGAGCGTCCATATTTTTGTGTAAACAATAAGCATAAAAACTGGGTGTACTCGAAAATAATTGCTGCCTCTAACCAGTTATCTAGGCCAGAACTCTCATCTGCATACCCTACCAACCAGCTCTAATGAACGGCTGCCAAACATTCATCTGAACACAATGAAAGTGAACGAGAGAAACCATCAAAGGTCCAAACTCGCCCAAAACATAAATGTATTCAAGATAGTATGGAGGGTTTGATTTAAAGGTCCCATGTCATGGCCATTTCTACTGATCATATTTCCATTGTTGAGGTCTACTAGAATAGATATAAATTGTGCAATTTTCCAAAATCACATTGGTTTCTCATACAGCATCTCTGTATAGTATGTGTATTCACTCTGTCCTAAACGGCTTGTTGGAGCTCCTGCCCCCCCCCCTCCCTGTGAGCCCAGTGTGCTCTGATTGGTCGGGACGTTGAGAGGCTCGTTGCTGCTGCGAGGAGCGGACAGGTTTCCGGGTCGGCGATACAGCGAAACACAGCGAAACTCATCCTGAGCACACACAAACACTCACAGCCGAAGTAAAAACAGTAAGTGTGGCTTGATATTGAGTTAAGAAAAAGGTTTATAACGCTGTGAGAATGGGTCTGCGGAGAGCATTTCTCCGCCATCCCAACTCGTCTATTACCAGCGTTCAGGGAGCTCTATCCTGGTGTGTGAGGTGCTCCGCGGATTGGTCCATTTTAAAATCTCATTGAGACACAGGGTCTCATTCTCAAGAGAGACCTGTTTATACCCAGAATCAGCACTTTTGAAACAGGAAGTGAAATAGAGGGATATGAGGCATGGATAGAATGGGTGATCTGTTTGGTATTTTGAGCAAAACACTTCATAGACATGTTTTTTATATTTTTTTTATATATCTGAGACCTATGCTATTGCCTAAAAATAGCATGATAGGTGACCTTTAAGGTCTCAAATCATAAAGATTAAACATGAGAATATGAAAAATCAAATCAATAATAACACTGAGAACGTAAATAACACAGGTATGACAAAAATGAAATAAAAGATGGGTTATATATAAGGTCATCCTACATATTACAAGGATACAGTCCAATATACTTAGGAAAAATATCCATATACCAGAACATTTACCTGTCTCTGGTGCGGCAGGTGTCGGTCAGGTGACGTCTGCGAGAGGACGGGTCCCGGGTCGGGGGGGTCCTCTGGAGTTTGTTGTAAACACAGCCTGTCGTCTCGCTCCTCCCCCCCCCCTCCGCCTGCTCCAGTATCACCCCCAGCTCTGGGATGCCCTCCAACTTCTCAAACTGGAACAGATGACATGAAAAGCCTGCGTTTTAATTCATGCGCTCATTTATTTTTTGTCCAAACACATTCAGGCTCACAGTCGCTGAGCTTTTCCCAGCATGCAATGGGAGATAGGCAGAGAAACACCACAGGATTAATACACACAGCGTGTCACATTCATACCATTATAAAGTCACACAGGTAAATAGTTTGAGTTTTATTTTGAATAAATGACACTGCTGCTAAATTTCAACAGTACATTTTTTTATTTATAGTAATTTTCTTCACTTTTATATATATATATATATTTTATATAATACTTTTCATTTAATGTTTGAAATTTTAAGCGTATCTTTAATTTGCAGCAGTTTAAGTGTGAATGTTATCTAATAGTTGGATTTTTACCTTAATTATATTTTGGATAAAGAGCTTCATGCGTAAAAGATGAACCGCTCTCATTAGAACAATATTTATAGAAAAGGTTAAACACATGAAAGTGAAGCTTTTTCCCTTTTAATGTGTCTTTTGATCATTTCAAGGATCAACACATGGTGGTAACTCTTTTCAAAAACTCTGAGAATTGCAAACTTAACGCAAGAGTAAAGTCAAGTATACAAAAGACTTGCACCCTTATAGACTTATAAGGAACCATCTTAAAGAGGCCCTATTTCCTTTTTGGGGTTTTTTCCTTTCCTGTAGTGTAATTATGTCAAACATCATTTTATATGACTGTTTCTAAAAAGGAGCACTGTGAAGCCCTTTGAAACTGTAATGGTGAGTGCTTTAAATATAAGCCTGACTTGAGAAAAATATTCTGTAAGGATTCAAGGTCAAGTTAAGGGCGGGAGGTAAACATCCTGAAGGTACAAGTTGACGTCTCACTGCTGCACCATCTGTAGGTGCATAAGGTTTCAACACAAGACGCTTCATGAATAAATAATGATAGTCAGGACATAATCATTAGAATTTAGATTCTTATGAGACTTTGTAGTATTCAAGTACATGAAAAAAAAAAAGGAAGTGCAATGCTTAACATGTCCAGAAAAAAACACTGAAACGTGAATCCCATAAATTAGGAGTTTAATCAGCCGGAAGCACAAGAAGGTAACAAGAAAAGGTGAAGCATCGACCGCTGAATCAACAAGTCGAAACAACAAGCCGAAACAACAAATGGAGGACTGAACTGAACTCGGGACAACTCGCTTCTCTGGGACATCTCATTCCTTTTGATCAACTCAAACGCTTCCTGATATTCTTTATTGCTTTGTGAATTAAGTAATCAAATGTATCGTGTAATGTTTTTGCAATTTATGGATAATTAATCACCCAGCTTATGTCTCCTGACTTTTCTTCATACAGTTGATGAAATAAAAACAGAAATACCTTAAAAAATCTGCAGTATGTTGATGATGAAACATGCAGAGAAACGCGCTAAAGTTATAAAAAAACATGTCTTAAAGTGCCTCCAAACGTATAAAGCCTCTGACCTCCTGACGTGTGGTCTCCTCCTCGCCCTCGTCCTTGCGCCCGAGCCTCCAGCTGGTGAGGATGCTGCGGAGCTTCATGTAGAAGATGATGGTGTTGCGTCTGAAGAGCCGGACCTCCTGCTGCAGCACGGCTCGCTCCTGAGGCCACGGCACGTCGTGGGTCTGCAGGCCGTGAAGCTCCAGAGCCCCGCGCTGCACCTCCAGACGCAGAGCATCGTCCTCCGGCTGCACGAGGGTAAAGGGAAGATATTTAAATCATGTTATCAGCAAAAGTGATATTGTAAAATACTTTCTGAAGCTAAGTAAGTGACACTTAAGAAATCTATTAGGTCATTTTTAGCCTTAATGTTGGACATGCAGCTCCACAAATGATTCAGTAGGCCTATTTTCTTTTTATAGAGACTTAAACAAATGTATATTGAAATAATACAATATTTCATCAAAATGTGTTCGGACAAAAAGGTCATATTTTGTAGGAAATGCTTAATTTGACATATTAAACTTTTTTGTCCAACCAATCATACTGTATGAAACCCAAAGATATTCTGTTTAATTTCAGAATAACAAGGAATACATGTATATCTTTAAAGTAAGATTTGGAGAATTTGTGCTAATCTACAAACTGTTTGGGTTTTAAATGATGTTGTATGATTGTGTGCTTAAAAATGATTGAAAGTTTAGTCATTTAAAACAGAGACCCTTGTTTCTAGATGCAGATGCTACTTCTTTTTCCATTTTTTTAATTATTAGTCATCATTTTTTAAAAGCAAGTAAGTGCAAAATCAATCTATCATAGAAAATGCAAGTATGGATATTAAAGTAAAACCTTGTTTCCTCTCGAGTGGTGGCACTTAAAATCATGTTGAAACTCCAGCACAGACAGCAGAATAAGTGAAGTGTGATACAGTTCTTCATGCTCTCATGTTCATGCAGTGTGACAGACGACAGAGTAGTACCTGAGGCAGAGCAGCGACGGCCTCCCGATCCTCCGGCCCTCTCAGTCTGCGCTCAGGATCCAGACGAAACGTGAGGTCAGAGGCAGGCGCGTCCCGGAGCTGAACCACAACAACACAGTCACTTTACCAACAACCTCGATTAATAACAGCACATATTGATGTCTCACTATCGTTCTGATTGCCTCTATTTAAAGCTTTATTTGAAAGTTGAAACAAAATCGCAAGGGTTTGTGTGTGGCTCACTGATCAGGACTGATAAAGGGAGGTGATTTGGACACATTGAACAACCCATATCTTCCTTCTTCAATCATTTAAGGCTGCACATTACAATCTGGGATAATTATTCTTCTAGCAACTTAAAAGCTTTAGTATAGATTCTCCAAAAAATATTCAGACTTCAGAAGATGGATAGGGCTTTCTCGTCTTTCCACTAAAATATGAAGCTGGAACCGGCTGCTGGTTAATGTAGCTTAGCATTAAGTCTGGAAACAGGACGACACAGCTAGCTTTGCTCTGTCCAAAGGTTTAGAAGAATTGCGTACCGGTACTTTTAAAAACTGGCACATAACCTCCCCGCAAATGTTATTTTTGTTGCTTTCCTATGTGTACAAAATAAACAAACAAGACATAATGTTTTAATTGGTGCTTTAGCCAGGCTAGCTGTTCCCTGTTTCTGTCCTTATGCTAAGCTAAGCTAACCAACTGCTGACTGTAACTTCATTTATATTTAGAGAGTAGCATTTCGTATCATCGATGTTTAAAGGTCAGAAAGCGATAGGTGTATTCAACATAAGTATTTCTATCAAATTGGTGATTTTTCTTTTCAAAACTTAAATTAGGCATGATTACACAGTTACTAATAGCTCTAATGGGCAAAATGAAAATGTATAAATTCATAAATAGGACAATAAATGTACTCTATTTGAACTGAAACACACTCCCATACATCACGTTTCTATCACCAAATGAATATGTTTTGAAAGTGTTATGAGTCCTCTTTGCAGGTTTTTAATTTAATGCACTTCCCAAATCATATAGGCCGAATACAGCACTTCCTACCTTTGACTGAATTTTTATTACAGGTGAGAAAATGCTCGTAGGGAAGTGAGATGTTATGTTTATGGTTTTGAATGTAATGATTCCTCGACTCGTTTACAAGACATCCCTGTCTGTCCCTCAAAAATCCTTGAACTGTAGATGTAATCAATTTGGAAACTGTAGCGTTTTTTAATGGCATTGCTTTCTGCTATCGTGCATGCAGGCTGGGCATTTTCTGTCCCCTCCGACAGTAAGATGAGCTGTTCAGTGTGTCCTGACCCTGGATCACCTCCCTGTCAGCCCAATGTCAAATGCAAATCACACAGGCCTAAAGTGCAGAGATAATCCAGCCATGTCCAAGCCGCTTTCCCATTCATTCATTCCACCTCACAGATTACTGCGGCAGAAAGCACAGGGACACAAAGAGTCCCCATGATGTGCTGTAACTGTAACTGTAACAGTGATGTGTGACTGCCAGCGCTCTGCATTACATAACAGCCGGCAATTTCTCTATGAACACAAGCATGAGGCAGCGATTATGATTCAGTGTCCAGCGATTACACAGCCGGTTTATAAAGCGCAGTCACTGAAAGATCCAACTGATCTGAGAATCCTGCAGCTATGTTAGCAAACACCTGTCTCTTTGGTTTTGTGTCTTTTAGAGGGAATTGTGACACTTGTGTGTAAGCTGCACTTGCACTGTTAGTGGTGCAAAAAAGTACACTTACTTAAATACTGTACTTTTGAGCATGTTTTAGGTACTTGTACTCAACCTGGTATTTTCATAAATCCTACTTCTACAGTTTGGAAGCCACTATCGTACTTTTTATTCTACTACATTTATCTGAAAGCTTTTACATATTCAGTTTGTTTGCCAACACAAAATATGTCATCTAATAAAAACATTGACACATAATTATAGGTTGAGATATCCAGCAGCAGTATACAAAGAATTACAATTAGCTTAGCCACCTTTACCAGCCTTTAAAGACACATTAATGCATCAAACATCTTAATCCAGTAATTTGATATATATGATTCTGAAATGTACTTTTGGTACTTTAAGTATATATTGATGCAGATACTTGTGTACTTTACTTCAGTAAGCTTTTGAATGCAGGACTTGTACTTGTAACAGAGTATTTTTTACAATTTAGCATCACTACTTATACTGAATACTTCTTCCACCTTTGCATATGTTTACTTTGCTGAGTCGTGTTATGACGCTGCAGCCGGTGGAGATGAACAGAGGACATCATTCTGCTGACTCAGCAGGGATACACTGAGTGATATACCTAACAAGTCCTTATACTGCAGCTGTGCATGGCACACTGTTGTAAAGGGCAACAAACTACCAGCAGATTGTATCTTATAACACACAACACGCAATCATAAGATTTGGTGCAATAAAAGCCACTACTTTTCTTAGATCTTGAGTATTATGCGATCCACTCTCTACTTCGAAATCTATCAAAAATGTCCAGGGCTCATGATGTGAATTATTAAAGCATAAAAGAGAATGTCAAATCAAAAGAGTTAAATGAATAAATAATGAAATAAAGATCAGTGGTTGTGGAAGGTGATATTAAGTGTGAGTGAAGTTGTGTTCAGTATTAAACAGTGACAGTGAGTGTCAGTAGACATGCTGGACTGAGCGGCTTCTGATCATAACAAAACATCGAAACATTTAATTATCTAAAACTCAAAATCAGCATAGTGCTCATTGGCACTTTTTGGTTGGGATGTGAGAAGCCACCTTATGGCATGAACATCATTTTCAGATTTAACTTCACATGAGTATAAATTGAATTAGATTGGATAAACTTGATATACTTTGGAGAAGTATTTGGGATTTCTGTCTCCTGTAAACAAAATGTCAAGTCAAACCTTTAAGAATGAACATATACCTGTAAATGATATAACTTTCTTCACTGTAGAGCAAGTTTTCCTCCCATGGTGCACTGCATCTCAGGCTAACAGACGCTCCAAAAACAAAAGCCAGAAGCGCCCGAAATGAATGTATTTTTTTGGTTTACCTACCAGTATTAACTGCAATACATTTGAGGTGTGACACCTTCAGAATGGGTTTTGCAAAAGCATGACTATAGACTATTTTCAATTGTTCATTTTGCTGTATAAAAAGTGTAATAAAATAAATAGAATGACATGCTTTTGGAGCCCTGCAGAGCTGCTGTTTCACCATGGGAAAGAAAAACACATTTTGCTCCACAGAAACCAAACCAGATTTGTCTTTTAATCAATTTTGATCATTATATAATAGCATTTTACAGAAAGCTTGGTGTGCGGGGCTCGTGGAGCCGGTGTTAACTCAGTCCCAGAGGTGGGAAGGGGGCACTGACCTCTGCTCTTAAAGCCAGGGGCCTGGGGTACCTAGTGAGTCCCGGGGGTCTCTGGCTCTGGGACTCCGCGCCTCGCTCCTGTCCTAGACGCCACTCCAGCTCATCCCTCTGACCGGACTGTGAGTGACGTGGGGGGGCGGAAGGGAAGGGAAGGAGGGTGAGGGTTGGGGGGGGGGGGGGGGGGGGGGGGGGGGGAGGGGTTAGGGGGGTGACAGGTGCAGGATACAGGGGTGCAGGAAGTGGTGGTGGTAGGGGGAGATGTTCGAGGTGGACAAAACAGACAAAAGACAGCAAACGGGAGTGAGGGGACGAGGAAAGACAGCAGGTGGGGAACACAAAAAACAAAACAGAAAATGGGTAAAGAATATAAGCAGAGAGAGAGAGAGAGGGGGGGGAAATTAACTAACAGACTACATGGTGTGGAGAAAAACAAACGGACTAGAGTACGAAGAAAAGCGCAAAGAGAAAGACCAACTTAAAGATGACGCCGTATGAGAGAGATGAGAAGAGAACGAGAATGAGGATGAACAAAATCATGGGCTGAACATCTGGCGGGAACACAAAGAGGAACAAAGAGAGGGAGTCGGGGGGAAAAGAATGCAAAACACTTGTTATGAAGCGCATGCAATGAGGGATACATGAGTCCAAAACCAACAGCTGAGAGATACCACGGAAAACTGCGGAGCGAGAGCTAGCACGCTAAAGGTTTCCAACACATCCCTGTGGGTTGTAGGAGGAGAGCCACATCGTTTCACACATCACAGCATTTAAATACACTGGAGGGCTGCCGTCGAGGTTTAAGGCCGCTATGATAGTTGTGAATTAGTTTTCCCTTTACTATTGTGCTAAATAGTTATCTAAATACGTGTGTAGCATTCACTAAGGGAAAACATTTAGGCATATTTAGTTCTGACACGCATATTTTAAACTATTATCTCAGAATTATCTCAGAATTACAAGAGCCATATTTTGGATTTTCCCTACTGGTCAGAGGTTGGAAATGTTGTTAATGTTGTGATTGAATATTCATAAAGTAAAATATAAAGTGAAGTCAGATAAGAGTTACTGTATGGAAGATAATCCGCGAAGAATCCTGTGATCGGTTGGTACAATTCTGTTTTGTTTTTTTTACAATCGGCAACAATGAAAGTCATAATTATGTGAAAATGTTTCCACCCCTTCTCAAGATCATTAAAAAGAATTACATCAGGATTTAAATATAAGTCGAAATTGTTATTGCACGTCATAACTATCTTGTACACATCTCCTATAATTACATTAATGACATTTTACTAGAGGGTCTGCAGAACTCAAGATCCATAATTACAGGCTACAAGTCAAGTTATTATTTTGAGATCTGGCTCTTGTTCTTATGAGAGAAATATGATACAATGATGGTATAAATCGTGTTCTTAATACATCTAAAGTGAGCTTGTTTCTCTCTTGTGAATGCACTTTTGTACATATCTTAATTTCTTTAAACGTATTTTATATAGTTGCCCTACAATTTGTTGCTGCACGGACTATTTCTGCATTTTAAACTCCACAATTCTACGATCATCTTAACAGAAGGCCTATTTGCATTGAACAGGTGTGAGTAGTTAGTGCAGTGGTTAGCTCTGACTAAACCACCCAGCTTCACCCAGACTAACCGGACAGTACAGGCGGAGGAGCAAAGCAGAAACAAGTCGTTGTATAGATTAAGCATGAAGGCAGCGTCACTCCATTATCTCTACAGAAGCAGATTGGGTTTGAAAATTGTTTGAAGAGCGGTTTGTTTTTCTCCCAACAACGGTGTGAGTGATTATAAAACACAGCCAAGATGTCTGCCTGATCATGCAGCACGGAGATAATGAACCTGCGTTGGGAGAGCACACAGTGTGTTGACATGTTGACTTACGCTAAGCTGCAACAACACACGAGCAGAAAGCAGGATGCAGCCAGCGAGGTTTCTCTCAGCTCACACAGCCCCATGCAAACCTTCTCTATTCAATGGAGGTTATTTTAGACACGGTTTCATGGTTCGTTTCCTAGGAAACACCATGGAGTAACCATGTGTGTGTGTGTGTGTGTGTGTGCGTGATATGTTGTGCAAACACAACAGCTTCACCATGTGTGTGTCATAATGAGTCACCAGTAGTCGATTGTTACTAAGTGCATTTACTTAAAGGTGGGGTATGTAATTCACTTCAGAAACACTTGTTGTTTTATTCCATGGAATGCTCTTAACATCCGATAGCAATGAATATATTAAATGCTTTGACAATAAATATATACAAAAATGTCATCTGTGGAAGCCGTGGCGCTGTAAAAAGCACGACCAATCATTTGAGCCGGCCCGGCTAAAATAACTGGATGGCCTACCTGCCTGTCAGCCTTCCATCTGTGCACAAACTTATCTCGTGCCCTCATTGGTCATGTGCGCGTTCGTGTGTGTTGGAGGAGGGGCTCTGTAAGGAAGTCTGAAGGAAGGGCAGATTTTTTCCGGTTGTGTACTTTCAAATTCTAGCGCACTCGAGCTGGTTTCTCCAAAATTACCTACCCCACCTTTAAGTACTGCACTTAAGTAGTAATACTTCACATTTCTAGTTTTAATGCCGCTTTCTACTTCTTAATTACTTCTCCAAGGGAAATATTAAACATTTGACTCTATAATTATACTATTATTATCTGACAGCTTTAGTTAGTAATTCATTTTAAATTAAGAATTTGGCTCACAAAACACAATGTTTATTAAATATAATGGGTGTTATAAACATAGATCTTATATATAAATGGTATACATTCAATTTCTCAACCATATATGGGCATAAGTCCTGCTGAAATAAAATAAAAACATTAGATTTTAGTCATTACAAATCCTAAAATATTATATTTCAAACTTCTCAAATCTGAGGATTTGTATAATTAAGTACTTCTATTTTAAATACCTTGATTACTTATTATACCTACATACTTAAGAACATTTTCAATGAATGACTATAACTTAATGTGTAATGTTACAGTTTGAAAAAATGATTTTACTTATGTAAAAGATCTAAATACTTCCTGCTCAACTGTAACTCACACAAATGATAGCATGGTGTAGCAAAGCTGTAGAAAAACAGTGTTACTGAAAACTTCATCATGCAATAGATCGTTATTTTAGGAAAAAGCTTTGAATTGAGTCGAATGGGAGAGCTGCCATTACTCCTTCAGTTCTTACTCCATTCATACTGAGCTGCAGACAGTGAGTGCAGGGAGGCTGCGGGCTGGGAGGATGTGCATGGAGATGCAGATGTGAATGTGGTAGCAGCAGCAAGCGATGGTGGGTCGGGGGGGTGGGGGGGGGTCTGTGTGGTGGAGCTGGGTGGCTCGTGTCGGAGCGGAGGGTCCTGCCATGTGACCCTGAGCAGCCACTGGACGTCTGGGGGGTCTAAAAGCCTCTCAATATGTCTTATTGAGGCTTTAAATGATAGGTTCGGATTTATCAAGTCTATCTGACCTGTGTCATGAGGGTCTAATTGCAGGTCACTTTCTCTAGGGGTGGGCGACCAGTCCACTGCTGGTGAATTCTGCTTTAAAACTATAGAAAAATCCCACATTGAAGAATAAAAAAGCAGCTTTCCCCTGTGCAATGAGTCTGACAACTATGAGCCTCTGGGCGCAAACGGCACTATTTGGGTTTAATGGGGGTTGACAGCGGATATCTGTCCGTAGTCTGTCTACAGTCCAACTAACAGATTCAAAGGCGCAAATTTAAAGTTGGGAAACATGTTTTACAACTAAATTGTTTCATAAATAGTCAAGCACAAGCGAAAAATTGCTAAATCATTATCAGATGATAGCCAATTGGTTCTGATATAGCATTTATGCCAATGCAAATCTCCTCTTGTGCTCCCTACACGGACTGTTAACCTGCAATCAACCAAATCTCACTAAAACATCACTGGTCGTTTCGACTTGATTTACAAACGACCACTCGACAGGAAGTTTCTGTGCTCCCTGAACTCGCTTAAGGACACCTGCGTTACAAGTGACAAATCCCCACCATGTGACAAAATCCTTCGCTCTGCAAATTTCATCTCAGAAAGGAAGCACTGTCCAGGGAAACACAAACAAGGATTCTGTACATAAAGACTTTTTGGAGGGACCAACTATTTGTGGCCAACTTAAACTAGTGAAGCCTCAAATCAACTTTGGCTGCCTTCTCACATGATATGGCATTAGACTCCTGTGACTTTGAAGCTTAAAAAGAAAGATTAGAATCTATGAGATATAGTTTGTTTTAATCCATCCATTCTTTTTGCTAGTCAAAACCTGGCGCCGACTTTACACACAAAGCAACTCACCCTCAATCAGTTTTGCAGTTAAAATAAACGTTAGGATAGTAGCGACTATGGTAGCCTCGAGCAGGGATAAGGAGCTACATTGGTCTTTAAGCTCACTTCTTTTTAACTTGTAGAAGAGCTCAACAGACAGCACACAGCTCCCTCTGGAGACATAACATCTTTATACAACTTTTTTTACACCTATGCAGCAGCACAGACATCAAAGAACAGACTTTGTGTTTAAAATTGGCACAATTCATACATTTTTGGAACAGAATAAAGACTGTTTTCCCTATTGCAGAGAAAGACCCATAACTCTCAACAGACATACGGCCATGTATCGCATTAAGATAGACTTGAACAAGAATCCGAACCTATCCTAAACGCTGCCTAAATTGCTTACAACTTAATGAGGTTCCCATTGACAGGCATGGTTGTGGATAGCATGTGTTCTGCTAAAGATGTACGGCGCTGCCACTGTCTTTAATTAGAGCGGAATTTTTTTAAACAGTTCTGACTTAGGATCTCATTTCGTTTATTTTGGCATTAAACGGTCGATTAATGACTGCACACTTACGGCTGTTTAAATCAGACCAAAATGAATTCTCACATTTGCAAACACACACCAGAGGGGGTATGTCTTACTTGCCAGGATTTTGCAGACTAAACATATTAGTTTTCTTGTGTTTTAAAGCAATGAAGCCATCTGGTGTGAAATTCTCTTCGACTTGGTCTACGAACACCAGCTCGGACACCGTTGGATGCTGATGATTGTTCTTCAAGTTTTTTTAGGTAAAGAGTTTCTTTAAGTACATCCTGTTTATTTCCAGTATATCTATTGAAAAAAGTGTTGACTTTTTTCAAACCGTGGCGAACAGGATTTCCTTATTATCACTATTTATCTTTAAGCAAACAAACCAAGCAGCCACAGAAACAAAACATATCAAAGTACTGAGAAATCCTTTTAAAACAACAGAAAAAAGGCCACAAAAGAAGTCGGACTCCGTTGAACTTACCTGGAAGTCCGTCACCAGGTCTCTTCCGAAGGTGCCGATGGGAGAGTCCCGAGACATGGAGGTGACGGTGGACAGGAAGCTGCTGGACTCTGTGAGGTTCGGCATGGGGGACAGATCGTCTGTCCGGTCCCTCAGCCCCTCCCCCACGTGGTCCAGCTTCTCCGTGAAGATGTGCAGCTCCGTGCGGAAAGCCTTCATGCGAGTGTTGATGGTGTCCAGGACCTGGGAGTCTGGTTTGGATCCGGACGCCGCCGCTGCTTCCAGACTTTCTCCGGTCGTCACCAGCAAATGGCCCTCAAAGATCAGACTGTCGGTGTCCGTGATCAGTCGATCTACCGTCTTCCCGAGCCTCTCCGCCTCACGCTTCACATTAGTGAACGACTCCCGCTCCTCCCTCCTGCGATTCGCCCTCTCTACGGCGCTGAGCTCGCTTCCATCCGAGGGTTTGATGCTCCCGAACCCTGAGGTGGTGCCCGTTTTCTCAAACAGGTCTTCGGAGTCACTCTCCCCACCAATAGGGCCTTCCCGTTTGGGTTGCAGGAGGAGAAGTCGCCCTGCCTCCTCTTCCTCTGCAGCTTCTCTCTGGCCTGCATCACTGTCTGCGTCGCTGTCTCGGGGGCTGCCGGTGCGCAGGCCCAGGTGAGCGGCCAGGTCGCAGCGCTGCACGTTGGAGATGAGCACTCGGTTCTCGTACTGCAGCTTCATCACCTTCCCACTCAGCTCGTTGATCTGCATCCTGGCCGATTTAAGCTCCTCCATCATAATCCCGCTGCTACCATTCCCGCCATTCCCAGGTTTGAATAATCCTCCCTCGCTGGCCTCCTCGCCCACAGAGCCGCTGCTGCTGGTGGGCCCGAATTTGAATCGGTTGAGTTCGGACGTCAGCTGCCGGTTGTGGTCCTCGATCTCTGAGATGGAGCGCCGCAGAAGCTCCGCCTCCTCCTCCACAAACTGTAGATGCCGACGGAGCTCACTCGCCGAATCCAGCGCGTCACCACCGTACGGAGACGAGGGCATGCTGGAGAAGGGTTCCCGCCCAAAGCAGTCTCTCTCGTACTGACAGCGGATGTCTTCGTTTTCCGCCCGAAGGCTCCGGTTCTCCACCTCCAGCTCCACGATCTTCCTGCCCAGGATGTTGGCCTCCTCCTCCACCAGCTTGAGGCGGAGTCTCAGCTCGGCCTCTCGGGTCGTGTGAGGCCCGCCGCCGGAGCACTCGGCCAGGGGGAGAGGACTGTCCACGTCCCCGTAGACCGACTTGTACTTCTGCAGCTCCTGCTCCAGCTCGTCCTTCTCACGGCCCAGCTTCGCCATCTTCTTCCTCATCAGACTCGACTCCTCTTTGGAAAACTGGAGCTGGCACCTGAGGTCTGCACTGTCCTCCTAGCAGGGGGAAGGAAAGGAGGAGGCATTTAAAAACTTTAGGGGATAGGGCTGGGGATATTTTATACTTGTGTTATTGTCAACAAACTTTTTAAAGAAGTAATAAAGTTGTTGTTAGGGACTACTTTAAGCGGTGGATTAATCCACATTTGCAAGAGGAGGACCATGCATGTGGGATTGAATCAAAAATAAATGATGGTAATTAAGACACATTTCCCTAATTGAAAAACTATGGATCAATAATGAGATTTTAATTGTTTTTAGTCAACATTGGAGATTTATGGCCATAATACTAATAACTCATTGTTGTTAGTGTTTTCATTTAATTGGTTGACAATAAGGACAATATAGAATGTCTACACCCTTATAGTTTATGAAATAAAACATGTTATGTTTTGAAAGATACAGAATATATTTATTTTTTACCTGACTTGAGCATTTCTTGTCTTTAAATGTTTCCCTGCTTCCTCTTCTCCTTGGTGCAGTCTGTAAGAGAAGAAGGAAGAAGGATGTTAAACATGTAATCATGTAAACCGTTATTAGACTATTCTTAAAACACTTAGTGGAGCTGCAAGAAGGAAACAGAATTACACAAACCGACACACAGCACACTGATAACAGCAATAAAACACAATTTGGGAATTCAATAGTGCAGATTTCAGCATTTTTAAGGCGCTATTGATATTTCCATACATCATGATGCCATTGTTTATACAACAATCACAGTATTGAGGGTACAACACAACCCCAAAGCAACAGCGCAACAACTGTGTGTTTGCTAACATGAACACCAACTCCCCTCGTATGAAGCAGCCTCTGCAGAAGGCCTGAAGTACTTTAATCTGTGTGGATATCTTACATAACATTTCATCATCAGGTCAAAGATAAATCTAATAAGGAAGTATTTACACTAATGCAGGCTGAAGATCACGTGATATAATATCATCTGGTTAGCATGTCAGTGTGACTGCGAGTCAGCGGAGGGGCAGAGGGGACATGGTTTTATTTTTCTAAAGTAAATCAGCTCTTCAGACAATTCTGCTCAGCATGAGGTTCAGAAATACTTGAGATAACGAGGATGTGCTGTCGTGTCTTTTTCTACGAATGATGCAGCAGGGTGCTTCAGATCTTATTCTGAGCTCAGTGTGATGGACGTCTTATCCCGGCTCAGATTCAGTGACACATGGCGCTCGGGGAGGAAAGCATCTGCCTGTCCAGTGGTGAAATCTGCAGATAATACGACTGAAGGCCTGGCACGCAAAGCCTGGATAAAACAGAGTCCTCTGCACACCAGCTTAGTCTTAGCGACTAATAAAAATCATTCATTTTTATCAAGTCTGTGCACTTTCTCTTAGCAACGGCTGCAGAAGACGGAGATAAGAAAAGTGAAAGGGGAGAGGAAATGAAAGGAGGAGAGAGGGAGAAAGCCCTGTCTATAAATGCAGAGTGTGAACTGCATTTCCAGGAACAGACTGCCACTCTGGAAGAGTTATTTAAAGGTTGTGGTGATCAGTTATCTTGGCTCCTTTCAAGGAAGCAGAACTTGATATTAATGTTTCCGATCTGAGGGTGGCGATCGTATTTCAAAGCACTTCTACCTCTGAAGTCAAACAGAGATGATTTTATTAAAGCTGCAGCAAAGGATTCCTTTCATCTTATTGATTAATTGGTTTTGTCTCGTATAAAATGCCAAAAAGGTGAAATATGTGTGTCCTGATTTCCAAGAGCCTAAGGGGACGTCATCTTGAAATGTCTTGTTTTGTCTGAGGAAGAGTCCAAAAAATAGGTCGTAAATTATCCTACTTTATCGTCAACACAATGTCAATTCACACACTAAAGAAATTATGAAGCAGAGACGAACTGAGCACACAATAATATCAGTTCATTTAAATAAAATGATATTTTTTGATAATTGTTTTGAGCACAAACTATCCTTTGGAGTAACTTGCAGGATATTGACAATGTTACATTTCTCTTTTATTTAAAGTTTTAAACTTTCCCAACATACATAAAGGCTTGTAAAATATTGTATTAAGATAGACTAAAATAAATTGTTAACCTTAGCTTTTAAATTACTGACAAAACACAGAGATCTCTTGAAGACTAAACTAGTCCCCAAAAACGTAAGTAAAGTAGGATTTAGAGAATATTCTCAATGTGTTTGCAAACTACAAATATGTTATACTGCTTATATGTTAATGTGACAGCGTTCACTTCAGGCTTGTCTCATTTATACATGAAAAGGTTGCTGATCTGACCATGTGGTGACCTTTTAAGTTGCCACTCGAGGAATTAATTTTGACTATAACTGAATTTCCCTTCAGTTAAGACCTCAGTCAGCGCACAGAAGATTATTCATCGTGTTTCAGCTGCAGCTGTTTAAGGATACAATGTTCTTCTTCTACTTCTCTCATGTTTTTTACTTTATATAAAGCAAACTCTTCACTGTACGAGCTCTGTTCTCAGCCAAACTGAAGCAGTAGGACAGAGTGAATCATTCATGGCCAGACAGATGGAAAGTGTGAGGGTGAACCTGTTTCGCCCGCAGCGGGAACGGACCTCGACTCAGGCTCTGCGACAGGAAGGGAGCGCCCGCTTAGAAAGTGCTCCAAAACACAGGAGTTACAGAAAGGGATTTGTGCCTTCTTATTGTCTAGTTCTCTGACATATTTTACCTTCAGCTGATACATTTCTACTGAAGTTTCATGCTCAAGAGACCTTGGCTCCAGCTAAGGTGTGTTTAAATGATCAATATTTTCTAGTTTGCCTATCATCTGCCTGTTACTGAAGAAAACACAGAATTTCTGACACATACATACAGAGGAGAGTTTCGAGCTTCTCTTCCCTTCACAGCTTCTTTTGAAGTTTCTGTCTGATCCAAACTCAACCTCTGTTCCGATGGTGCATTCAAAGGCATCAATACACTGTGCGCTGAATGCAGAGAGATTAATAGTGCATGTTTTTAGGTCAACCCATGCCTCGAATCAGTTATGTAAAGTGTTCGACATGTTTTTAGATGTTTTCACGCCACAAATGTTATGGTTTTCCACAGATTTTATATATTTAACTTGTCAAGTTCACTTTCTTTGGCTGTTCCAAATAGTTTAATGTCCAAATGACAGAGAGTGAATACACGTTGTAATGGTTGAAGGAGGGTAACTATACACATATCTACGGTGGCTGAGAGGTGCAATCGACAATTACAAAGTGTGAAACACAAAGCTTGAGACAAATGTACATATTATAAAACAGATTTACATTTTATAAAACAGATTTACATTAGCAAAACACTTTAACCAAAGAAAAAACAATTGAACATTAACAAAAACAAATTAACAAGATGCGAAACACTTTTACAAAGCTAGAGACAAATTTACAAGTGCCGAAACACTTTAACATTTGCCGAAACACTTTAACAAACTAGAGAATCAAACCGGAAAGGGAATGCCCATCATACCAGAAGTGACGTGCAAGTGATTGACACAAACTTAAGTTTGTTTTGGCGGATAGACCGCCGGTACCTATGGACGGTACGAGTGTGTTTATGGTCGTTAAACATGTTTTGTCCGTTCTGTGTATACCACCTGGGCCAAGTGACGTGGTTTTGCTCATCACGAGATACGTTCTCGTGCGCAAGAGATACGTTCTCGTGCGCAAGAGAAAGTTACAAGTTCGCCAAGTAGGAAGTGGAGCTGTGCCTTTTACACACAGCGAATGTTTACCTTCATTAGACAGCTAAAGAGCGACTGCAGGCTGCTTAGTTATAGCCACACACACACACACACACACACACACACACACACACACACACACACACACACACACACACACACACACACACACACACACACACACACACACACACACACACACACACACACACACACACACACACACACACACACACACACACACACACTGCCCGATTATTACGCCTTATATTATATTATTTAAAAAAAAGTACATAACAGCAATAAAAGAGCCATCTTTCTCATTATCATGAATATGTATTATTATAATATAAATATATAATTATATTTGATTAATTATACTATAAAACAGAATCTATGTCACCTACATTACGTTGAGAAAAAGTGTATTAAACTATAGGAAAAAGAGAAGCCAAGAAACTAGGGTTGGGGCATATGGCCGCGATACCATTATTTTATAAATATATATTACAAAATACCATGTAGCATGTAGCATGTAGCATGTAACATGTAGCATGTAGCATGTAGCATGTAGCATGTAACATGTAGCAAATAGCATGTTGCCTGGTAATTCAATAAATACATCATCTGAAACAAAGCCTGTTATGGTAAGCCCCTGAATGAACTAAATACTTACTATTATAAAAAGCAATTAGTATTTTTTAATTCAATTAGGAACTATAGTACAAATAAAAAGTTTGAATTGAATTTATTCCAAGACCTTTATGAATACATGTTCATAAATCTGGTCCAAGCGCCCTTATCAAAAATACATGCTTAGTCGTTATTCATTAACCGTCTACATCAGACAACCCCCGCTGTCGAGTCACGGCTTTGTGCGTGTGTCAGTATCTCCAACACCAGTCATGTTTTAATACCCGACCATGGTGACGGGGCTAATCTCTCTGGGGAGACAGCGGATTAGACGGCATCTTGTGCAAAACTCCTCACAACCAAAGACCCCCACAACCCCCGGGATCCCTGTTTACTGTTTACTGTACACCGGAGTCAATCCAAGGTTGAAGGAACAACCATGTGATCAGAGAGAAGCTAATAATGATCAAATAGTTTGTCTGAGCCAATTACCTGGAAAAGCATTTGTGTAAACCTCAGTGTGACCTTTAATCTAATTCACTTCATCTCAAAAAGGATATCAGACACTAAAGGAATAAATATTGTTATGGAGTTGAACAAAAATTGCGTGCTGTGAGCCTTTTCCTTAAATCTGTCACCCTTTTACGTGTGTCGTGAAAATTAAAAGGTGTAATTAAGTGACTAACAGCACTTAAAAAAGAAATGCTATAATATTTTCATTAAACGAGGACCATGCATAAAAACACATCAATCTCAAAAAGATAATATTTGATTTATCCGGGATTAAGCTATTAACACATTTTCATCTGCAGTCCCTCGAGAGATACACACATAATTATCAGCACTTAAACCACTACATAGTCTCCATCACACTAACTATTATAAAACAGATCAAAGTTCAGATATATAAAATATAAATACCAGCACATTTATCAGTACTCCGCAGGCTCTGGTTTCAGACAGAGGGTGAAAAGAGGTGCTGCAGCACAGGCAGTATGAGAAAGATAAAGAGCTTTTTGAACATTAACGCATGTAAACATGTCACAGTAGAGGAACAAAATACAACCCATTAAACGTTTATCATATTATCTCATACAAGCAACTGCTATCTACACAACAATTGAATTTGACAAGTTGTTCCCTTATCAGAATGCAAGCTGATAAAACTCTAGTACCGCTCCCGGGAAATAATGTAAATGTGAACTATACAGATTTGAGTTGAAGTAGAGCAGCCCGCTCATACACCCCCATCCTATTCAAAGCGTACAGGATCAATTAGATTAGCATTTCACAAAGCGGGTCACATAAACACTGCAATGGGAGATAGAGAAGTTCAGCAGAGAGGGCAGAGCTGCAGAGCTACAGGTTTGATCCCTGCAACAGATGGAGTGTCTCTCCCTTGGAGCTAAACACTCACCCTCCGCCTGAGTCACCAGTGACATCCACTGACTCAAACACTGAGGATATGTTAGCTTCTGAATGCTTGTTTCAAACACAACAACTATATATGCAATTCACACATACATGCACGTTATCGTTAGCAGTTTTTTGTGTGCTTTTATTATATAGATGCAGCTTGAATGTGTGACACAGAACGGATGATATTGTTGAACTACCTGCGTACTTGGCGATGGGGATTGAGTCTTTATATGAGATTCAATATCTTCTTCAATTTTGGCAACCTTAGTATCATTAATGATGTCTTTTCCTGGTTATAAGGCTGCATTACAGTAAATTAATGCACTTCTCTGAACTTGCAAGGCTGTTCTTGCTCTTTAAACTGTTTGAAATGACTCACTTAGCCATTATATCCACATAAATATGGGTAATTTATCAAAACTCTCATTGGGTAAAGTTAAAGCACCAACCCTATCGTCACAATATAGATATCAAGGTATTTGCTATATGTCATGTGGCCCTGCCCTAATACACACACACACACACACACACACACACACACACACACACACACACACACACACACACACACACACACACACACACACACACACACACACACACACACTTCCCTGTTCTTAGTGTGGCTGTATTTATCCCACTTTAACACACAATTACACTCTAGCAGAGCAAAAAGGCCCAAACGTCTCTCTTAATGCTCGTCTGAATGCACTGCTCTCACACGCCTGTTAGCTCGGGTTGGTGGCAGTCAGTCATGCAGTAATGCAGCTCCAGCTGGTCTGGGATCTGTTGTACTGGTGCAGCTGGTTTTTAGTCCTCTGGGCCACTGCAAGCCCGCGGGATTAGCAGATTGTAGTTACATTGTAGTTACACAGTCGTAACACAGTCGTTACACCGCTGGGACTGAATGAAGCCGGCGCTGTGGGCACTGACTGACTTCTCCTCTACCTCCTTCCTGAACCCTACATCCCTTTCTACCCGGTCTTATCCCCTCCCCTCGTTCACTCCCTCCTTCTTCTCTCCTCTGCTTTTCACATCCCCGTCAGCGTGTGACCCGTGAAGGACTTCTGAAATCGTATAATTGTGTCTTCTGAGAGGCAGTTTTAGTTAAAAAGGTCATTTTAACATCTTCAAAGGCCTCTTTATTTATAATGAGGATTATAACTGAGGCTAAATATAAAGTTTAAAGAAGAGGCTGAGGTAGTAGAAGATTTGGATGTAAGATAAGGTCTAGAGTTAGGACAAAGGTTATGACAGTACATGGATTAAATAGCAAGGGTCAGAGCAAAAATGGCATTGCATCAAAACCAAAATGAACCCCTCGTGTTGATTTTATCACAACATCTCTGGTTGGAGTCCAGCTAGCAACCATTACTCTTAATTATGTTGTTCCCGATCTCTCATTTGTCTTTTTTCCTGTCACTGCGTACTAATAAAAAGCCATAAAATGATCCCAAAAAACAAACAGGCTGCCTGGGGGAGGCTTGTTGCCATAGACCACAGAGTCATATTTGTAAGACTAAAGAGCCTAAATGGTAATCTGTATTTTTTCTCATAGCAATATTGGTCGTCATGACGTCACCCACTCCCACTGACGGCTCTGACGCAAGTTGACATTTACCTATAAAATGCATTGTTTATCAACGACTTTATTTTAGGTTGCTGTGTGTAGAAGGTGTGTGTGTTGTGTGTGTGTGTGTGCGCTCTCCATAATACTGACACAGAGCCGAGAAGATCAATACTCAGAAAGACAGAACATGTTTTATGTAGCTTTTCTCCAGAGAGTGCTGCAAGCCACAAACAGCTGTTTCTAGGAACTTCCCCATGGTGATGTTTATTCATAAATTCAAAAATATTTATAGCTCCTTGCTAGTGCTATATTCTTATGTTAGGGTTATGGTTTCGGTTAACAAGCTGCTTTGCCTTATATTGGTGTCATGAAGCCTTTTTGAGGCAATTGCATAAAACAACTCAATATTCATTATAAATCAGAAACATAGGTCTATTTATATGTCCCCATCCCCTCTGGATGCAGTAAAATGTTCAAATGTTAGTGGAGGTAGGTTTAGGTTAAGAAAAGGGTGACGTTTAGCTATGTAAGGATGAGGTTTGAGTTTGGCATCAAAGCGTAAACATTATTTAAAGGTGCCCTCAAAGCCAGTTTCATAAATGTGTGTGTATGCCTGAGTCCTTGTTAAGTAAAGTATCAAGATAAAGACATCAGTATTGTGCATGACGTGGGTAATGATGTGTTTATGTTCAACAATTACCTCCGGCTTTACTCTGCTGTACAATTAGAGAAATGTCACAAGTCGCCATTACGGTGCGTTTGTAGGTGTGAAACGGATTCTGGCATCCATTAGCGTCACTCAGGGGAATATATTCAACACATGAGTAAAAGCACATTGTTCAGTAGGTTACATTTCCTCCGTAGTGCTCGGCTGCTGAAAACCAGAGACATGCTGCTGCTACAAACTCACTACATGTTCTTGGAAGAACTGGAGAGTCCACAAGGGAAAGGAAGAATGAAGTGTACTCTGACACGCCTGGTTACGTAAGACACTGAGGCGTTTTTGGACCAAGTGTTGGACGACATCACACAATGACATCACCAAAAAAATCCCAATGTGTGGAGGGAAACTTTGGGGTGGAGGAAGAGTAAGAATGGGAGTGTATTTTCAGCGGCATCTGTACTCAACAACTTGGACTATTTCTGATTTTGCTCAGAGACAGTAACAGTACAGAGTGCATGGACTGCAAATGAAATTTAGGATATAACAAAATGATGTTTATTAAGAGAATTCAAAAACTCAAGGGCTTTGGCGAAAAGCACCCAACTGGTGGAAAGTAGACATTTGGTTCACTTTCACGCTATCATCTGCACATTTGTATGTATTTCAAGAGAAAAGACTCTAATCAAACCACTGTATTTTACCTGCCAAGTGTCAACAAGCAGACAAACTAAATGAGCAAGTAAGTGGAGAATTGACCAGCAAAAGAGCCAGCCATCAGGAGATGGAAGAGACCAACAACTTGTACTCTGACGCGCCCGTTTGTGTAACACATCGAGGCATTTTTTGAAGTGCTTGAAGACGTTGCCCAATGACATCACAGAAAATGAGGAAAAAACATTTTTAGGGAGTGTTGGATGAGTAGGGATGGGAACAAGGCGAGTGTATTTTCAGCAGCATCTGTACTCAACAGCTTGGCCACTGTACTTTACCTGCCAAGTGTCAAATGATAGACAAATAAAATATGCAAATAATTGGTGAAGATAATAATATGAACATAATAATTTAGAAGCTATTATTTGTATTCTACTAATTCAGTTCAATATTAATACAGACAATTAATGAAATTGAAAGCAGCTAAAGAGCCAGCATTCAGGTGTCGATAGAGACCAAAAACTCTTACTCTAAAACGGCCATTTGCGTATTACACTCACAGTCACACTGAGGCATTTTTGGACCAAGTGTTTGATGACGTTGCCCAATGACGTCACTAAAAATGATGAAAGGAGGGGGAAAAAACATTTTTAGGTGGTGTTGGATGAGTAGGAATGGGAACACGGCGAGTGTATTTTCAGCAGCATCTGTACTCAACAGCTTGGCCTATTTCTGATTTCCCTCAAAGGCGGTAACAGTGCAGAGAGCGGCGTCTGGCTCTGGTAATGGGATTTAACAGGAAGTGTGGTGCGACCAGCGAAACAGGGCGGGAAGGAGGGCTGGGGAGGGGGGGGCAGAGCACAAAAGGAGCGGTGACGGGCCGCTGGATGCAGATAAACCCTTCTGAGCCCTGACAGAGACTAAGACTCCAACACAACAGAATAAATATTGCTCACCCGGCGGGAGAGCTCAGAGAGATAAGTCGCTATGAAATGTTTAGAGGCAGATTATATTAGGGAGATCTGGATGAATGAGCGCTCAATCTGGACTGTAATCCGTTTCAATAAATTAATTAATACAGCACACACACACACACTTGATGAATGTAGAAATGTCTCTCACTCGATCATTTAATTTAATATTCTTCTGCAACCAAGGACACATTCAGCCGTGTTTTCGTTTAAAGCTGCTGCCTGCCACACCGTGATATACGACGTGTGTTATTTTTACAAGGCGGATCAATCTTTGGCTTGCAGCACCTGCGGTAGGCCTGCACGGTCTAAATATACTGCAGCTGGATTTGCTCCATCAGCCAAATGTGAGACATGCAACGCATTGGAAGTCAATTTGCTGTTGAAAATGCTGCACAAACCTCCACACCGACTACAGGGAGGCAGCTGTTGCAGTGATATTTCAAAAAGCAGTAAACCAGTCAAAGCTAACTGAATTAAAGTAATTCAGTAGAGTGCGCTGCTCACATGTGTGTATACAGTATGTGTGTATACAGTATGTGTGTATACAGCATGTGTGTATACAGTATGCGTGTATACAGTATCTGCAATTGTCAGTCTCCCACATGTGTCTGAAAACGTGTGGGTGCATGTTTTGTGCTTTTGTCAGTGCCTGCTTTATTGTCCCGATGCATATATGAGGCTAAGCTTTTGTGGGCTTATATACGTGTGTGTGTGACACGTGTGTGTGTGTGTGTGTGTGTGTGTGTGTGTGTGTGTGTGTGTGTGTGTGTGTGTGTGTTTGGCAGTAAGACAGGCTGAATGCAGCAGTCTCTGAGGTCACTCCAATGTCAGGCCAACCCCTGGCAGATATGAGCATCTTGTAAACAGGCTGCGGCCTCTCTTTCGCCCCTGCTTCTTGACATCAATCGCTGCCCAGAGATTGCTTTCCTCCTCGGCGGTGAACGTGAAATCCTTATTGTCAGCAACCAGAGATTTATGCTTATTAATGCAGGAGCAGAGCTGCCGGGCGTGGGACCGCACATCACATTTAAGGATATTACAAAATGTTGTTTACTCTGGGAAATAGAAAATGGGATTTGGCACAAAGCGCCTCACTGGTGGAGAGTATACATCACATAGGGCATCGGAATATAATGTTAAAGCTAAACTGATTCATGTTTTACTTTATTTTAATATGAAACAAATTAGTACATGTGTAAGAGAGGGCTCTTGTACATTTCTCATTGATTTGGTTTTCCTGGTCAATCTCAACGCTCTCATCTGCGTCATGTTTCATCTATTTGTAGAAAAGAAGGCTCTAATCAAACCACTGCCCTTTATTTGCCCAGTGTCAAATGACAGACACACCAAATTAGCGAGTATCAAATACAAGTGTAGCATTTAGCAGCAAAAAAAACAGCCTTCAGGAGTAGGTAGATACCAATTTGTACTAAAGGAACTACACAAGACTGATTATTGGACTAAAATGTGTCAATGGAAACAAACAAGACTCCAAATAAATAATGTTGCTCTAAGTAAAGAAATAATACCAAGACATACTCTCTGATGTACGACCCTTCCTCCAGTCCTTAAATGCATCACAATATGTGAAATAATGACAATGATAATGAAGTTACACATGTATAATAAAGGAAATCCATGATCCGTATCACCTTGTCCTAATTAGCTGATTATTGGACTGATCGTATCTGTCATGTTGAATCACATTTTTCAAGATACCTGTGGCAGTTAACAGGTTTTATATGACGTGTCAACAGTGCTGCTATTCTTGGATTTGCACTAGAGACCTAAAGGCCCTATAGCAGATTGAGAGAACATTCATTCTCTGAGGGATCGACACCAGCAGCTATAGAGAGCGATGCTGACACAAACAGGTTCTACAACATCCTCTGCTGCAACATGTGCACGCCATGCCCGCCTGTGTGTGTGGTTAATTAAATGTGTGTTTGTGTGTGTGTGTGCGTGTGTGTGTGTGTGTGTGTCTGCAGCAGAGGGTTAACTATCATACTGCTCCTCTCCACTAAGCCCGCCCTGACCTCAGTCTGAGACCCGACATGCATTTAAGAGCAGCACAATAGAGCTTTTATGGGGCGTGTCACTCCACGCTCACTCACGCTTTACAAATCTACCCAAACAACCCCGACTGCCTGGCATGCTGCTCGCAGAAAACAGAGGCCAACTGGCACAAAAACCAAAGACACAACATCGAGACAACGTTGAGGGGAAATAAAAAGTGAGAAATTCACCAGGAGTTGTTCTGCTAATCCCGTGTTGTTGTTTCATGCTGAGTGGAAATTAGACAACAGGATACGGTAATTAGCTTCTAATATGTTGTTGATTTGAGAATAAGGATTTAGTGTGTCCTCAAAAGTGAATCAGGTTTAACAACATAACACAAGACAAGCCTTGTGATGAGTCATTGTGTGTGTGTGTGTGTGTGTGTGTGTGTGTGTGTGTGTGTGTGTGTGTGTGTGTATCAGAGGCATGATAGGTAAACTGGTTCTCAGATGCCTCCTGTGTGTGTAGTGCTGAATCAGCAGATCCCACGGTAAGGAGGGTGCAGAGGAAGAGAGGCTCCTCTTCAGTGAGCGCTCCCATTAGCAGGTTTAGCTTCTCTGGAATGTTTAATTACACCCAGCTCCACCTCAAGGTCCCTTCATGCCACAAAGAGTAAATGTATTCAGATTCATTCAAGCAAAAGCGCAGTCCCAATATGTGCAGCGGTAAAGTAATCTGCATAGTCTGCATTTTAAGAGAAAGTAAGAAATGGTGATAGGCAACTCCTGTGACACAGTACTTTAGGTTTATATTAAAAGATAATACTGATTAAATGTTTGTGTCTTGCAGAATTTCATACAACAATTCAACCCAAAGTGCAACAAAACAAGATCAAAGAAAAATAGAAATAAGAAAAGAAAGAGTGACATTGAGAGAGAAAACCAAAGAAAACAAAACCATTAAAAACTAAACTTTAATATATTTCTGGTTATATTATTAATATTATCTAGAGTCAGTGGTTATGTTACGTTTTTCATAAGAAACATGAAATCAAATGTTTAAAATGATTGTATTTCAGATGTCTTTCCTTTAAATTGTCCTGAGACCGGTTTACTTTGTGACTCCTTGATAGGCACATTCATGCTTCTTCCTCTAGCACACAAAGCCTTACTGGATACGGTGATTTTTGTGATACTCAGTGGGTACATTTCGTTATATTACCCCGATTAAAAGCATGCATTAATTAAATACAGATGCGTTTGAACTCCAAGTAATTAACAGTAAGGATGTCTCTGCTGAGAAGCCTCACTGCTCGGTTGTCTTGTGAACAGAAGTAAAGCTGGGAAATCTTCTCAGTAATTAATGACCCGTTTCATCACCGGCTGCCATGGAAATGGGTGGACTGAGAGAAGCAAGGAGAACAATCTGACCTGAGAGAGGAAGGACTTCGTTAACACCAAGGATAGACGAATTGATTCAGTGTGAGGATACACTTAGCATTTGCTGCTCTTGATTTTGTAGAGACCCAGTCAAAGGTATTTTTTGGTAGCTGATAGTACGGTGGCCGACAGGTGCAAACAAGCGAAAAATGCCTAAAAGATTTCCATTAGGAGAAACGCGCTGCAGCATCAGGTATGATGCAGATATAAAAACACAAATGGGTCAAAACACATACAAATCCGAAAATATGTTTTGTATTTGCAGCGTTTTGTCGAAGTAGATGACTTCATTTGGATGCATTTGTGTTTTGTTTTTTTGCATAGAATTTCAGTGTGTTTCTCCTAATGGAAATGTTTTGGCCGTAATTTGTTTGCACCTGTCGGCCACCAAAGAGAAAGTGATCCTGTTTTCATTCTTGCAGCAACAAGCATGAAATTGTTCTGCCAAGTTCTTTGTGTATTTACATTAAACAGTAAACATTTTCTCTTTTTCATTTATAACAGTTTTTATAATGACTGATAACAGTTCTATTTTTCTTGTACAACTTAATTCTTCTTACAGTGTTTATTTATGCACTATTATACACTAAAGCACATTCCTTGTATGTGTAAACCATAGACTGTATATATAAACCTATCTATAGATACACCTATATACACCTATAGTGTAAACCTATCAAACTGAATTATTGTTATTTAAAGAAGTGTACATTGTACGTTTTTCTCTTGGACATACATTTTTTTATTCTTGTGTGTGTTTCTTTTTAATGAATTTTGTTTAAAAATGTTAAAACAAAAAGTAATTGTGCTTTGCCTGCATTTTCACCATAGTTTTTTTTTACAAAACAGAGGCCAACCAAAGTGAAAGCAGAGTGTAGGTGGCAGCAGTAGCCTTAAACTCAGGAAGAAAAAAGAAAGGGCCTGATTCCCTCCACAGTATCACAAAGCCCTCAGAGAGACTGTCGTGCAGCTCCCAGGTGGAAAAGTGTGTAACGCCCATTCATAGAGCTTTAAAAAATCGTGCAGACTCAGCAAAACGCTCCTCAAGGAACACTCCGGTGACGAGCCATGAACTCATCTGAAAGGCATTCAGTCCACTGCTGTCTGGAGGTCATCTAAAGCACATCTGATCTAAAAAGCCTTGGCTCCCGATGACAGTTCACACGTAAGTGGAGGCTATAAAAAAAGAAAATTCAATGTGTCACAAGAGTCGTCCCGTTTGCAGAGCAGCGCTAACAGCTATAAATGACACCGAGGCTCAGACAGAACGGGAGGAGGAGCCGTGTCATCTGCCTGAAAACTCCTCAGCAAAGTATTCTGGGATGGCAGCCTGGCAGCGGGCCAGCGGTGGGTAATGGTCATATTCAGAAATGGGAATGTGCTTCCAGCTGAGCTTAAAACCTGCTCACATTTTCATATTTTCTCCCATGGTGCAAAGAAAATTGATTTTAGGCAACCAGTTTTACCAACAATAATTTGACTGTGATTTGAGAAGTTTAAATGAATTGTAACGTTATATTTAAATAGACAAATGTACTTGTATTTATATTGTATTCATCTGTATTCTGCTCTCATCATGACGTACAGCGGATACGATCGGAGACTTGACCGGAGCAGAAATAATGCTGATCAATCACAAGTGGAAAAATGAGATACCGAGGTTTCCATCCTGTTCCTGTCACAACGACCGTCAGCGGCTCAGACATGCAGAGAACAAGGACTCTTTTTATGTCTGGAACCAGTCGGCGCAGATCAGATTATGAAATTCTCTTTCAGAAGAGACTCAAAAGATGACGCTGATGTTATTCTATCTCTAAATCTATTTCAGGTGGCAGATGTGTCCAAAGCGACACACAAATACATGCCTTTGTTGCTGTGAACACACAAACAGACCAAATCCAACAAGTCATTTACTCTACTATCAAATAGTCTGAGCTGTCACATCTTTTATAAAATGTAAACTATAACTCAACAATGTAATATTAGATCAGTACGATAGAGTTTGAGTCGTTGTTGGGAGCTGCTGGATCGGGGATATTAAACTCGCTCTGCTCAGGGGCAAAATGAAAGGATTTAAGTCAATAACAAACAGAGACAAAATGAAACATTAAAAGGCCCATAGCTCATCTTTCTTTGACATCAAGAAGTGTGAGTCAATTTTGTTTTTAGGATAGTGAATAAGCGGTCCGTAAGTTGGGTAACACTGCGATAGATTGCCATATTTGCTGCCTTTGTAACCTGTTGTAGGTGTGTTGTAACTGCACTAACACAAGCATCAATAGCAAAAGTAGCATCTTTAATTCCTTATTTCTCATTTTCAGTACATGACCTAGACGTTTATGGAGAAATACTCAAGATGAAGCCAGGTTTATACTGTAGGCTTCAAAGGAAAACAGAGGAAACTAGCGAGTCTTGCTGAAACCGAGTGAAAAGTAATGTGTGAACATTTTAAATTTGATCATAGAACATTTTGGATTAAGTCATGACTGTTTGCTAAAATGCCTGTATGCCTATCAATAGTATAAGCAAGACACATTTGAGTCACCTGTTAGCATTGAGGATAAGGCTGATACAAATATTATTAACTGTCAAACACATGCGATCATAGACCAACAGCACCAATAAGCTGATCCTATTACAGGGTATATGCAGGAATCCTGAAGTCAGATGTAATACCTTTTAAGACCCTTTTTAAGACCCTTTCCATACATTTTAAGACCTCATCGCCACTTGGAGTTTTAACCGGTTACATTGGCGACACACTTTACCTCACATTTACTATATACAGTATTGATTGTCCTTCCTCCTTATCTTCCAACCATTTGGACGCAAACTTGCATTTCCCCATAACGATGTTGTTTAACAACCGGCGTAAACGGACCTTCGCATGCTATCAAGCAGTGAGCGCGCGATGTCCCGTTCAGATGACGTCAAATCCAACGGGATGCCATAAATAAACTACACAGAATCACACTACACACCTACGCAATGATTACATTCAGGCACACTGTAGAATAAAACCTCTTTGGACGATTGATATACTTATTGAAAACAAGCTACAAAATGTAATACCTTGGAAAATGCCGTTTAATACTTTTTAATAGCCTTAATTTTCGCTAAATTGATTTATCAACTTTTAATACTTTTTAAGACCCCGCGGACACCCTGAATATGTAATCCTATTACTCAAGTAAAGTGTGGATCAAAAACCTGATGTATCATATTTCTCATCAATGTTAGACCTTCAGATATCTCATGAAAGATTAAGAGGTTCGTCAGGGGTCAGATATTAGAGAATGTAAAAATAGAAAACCCCTTGAATCAGAGAAACCAGACGTTTGAATTCACTATTATCACCAAACCAGTGTTACAGTGGAAAACACAATAAGCCTATTACGTCTGTGCTCTATCTGATTCTGTCTCTAAACAACCTGCTCAAGATGGCCGCCGGGCTTTAATTAAGACTTTATCTGTAGCTAATGATCTTTTAGAATCAAGCAAGGGACTGCAGCCGTTCCTAAGATCCTCATAATGAGCAGGAGCCAAGGAGTTTTTATTAAGAGTCTGGAGTCTCATTCTGTGATCATTAAGTAGGTGGTAAAAAGGCATGGATAAAAAACCTTAAAGAGGCCCTGTTGTGCTTTTTGGGTTTTTTTTCTTCCTTTCCTGTAGTGTGTTATATAGGGTTTTGTAAGGCAAAAATCAGAGGGGGTTTCTCTACTACACACTCCACCCCCTGCCTGAAACACCTCCATTGGATTTCATAGTGACATCACTATGTAACACTCGCGCTTCTATTGGCTAGGGCTCCAACACATTGTATGTGATCTCTCAGCGATTGAGCGAGAGCCGGCCAGCTAACAATCAGAGCAGACTGGCCTCTGGTTTCAGACGGAGGGTGAAAAGAGGTGCTGCAGCACAGGCAGTATGAGAGAAATAAAGAGCTTTTTGAACATTAAAGCAATGTCACAGGAGAGAAAAACAAATATAAACATTAAAATGAGTATTATAGGGCCCCTTTAAAGGATCATATCAATGAGTCTATCTGGTAGCCTGTATTACATAACATGTAGCTGACTCTTTTATCCAACTAACAATGAGTGCAAAACAAATTCAGTAACAGTAAGAATCCGGCAAGTACATTAGCGTTAAATAAGCCGAGCCATTTTAATTTGGTGCAGTCCAAATAGGATCCTTCTTCTGGGCTCCTGCTATGTTTGTTATGCTCATTAATGGGAAGCAGACAACAGAGCGTTATTCTCTGCTGGATGGGAGGAGGGTGAGGGATAAAAAGGGGGAGGGGGGGGGGGGGTTTGAGTGGACTGTCCAGCTGGCTGATAATGAGGTCGTCCCCCGCCCTGCACCACTTTCCGCCACCCAGTACTTCACTATCCCCTCGTGGGTGTCAAAAGCTTCACAATAGGCTGGTAATAAGAGGGAGGGGCCCTTGTCTCTGCCCACATGCCGTCTTTTGTGGCTTGAAAAAGGTAGGAGGGGAGCCAATAAAGGATTTGAAATGATGTCAAAACCCACAGCGGAGCACAGGGCCACGCTGCACGCTGTAAAGATAACGAACTGTGAGCTCAGGAGGCGACAGAGGGGTAATCTGAGGGCCGTTACCTGACATTATGGGCCAGATGGAGGGTCCCATCAGAGGAAGACCATTAATGGGTCGGAAGAGTAATCGTACAAATACAGGACAAGTTGTATTTCACTGAACCTACAACAGGGAAGGACACTATAATAACATTGTTTTTTTATGTAGGTCTACATTTTCTATCAGATAAAATGATTTTTTCACATCTGCCTGTTTAAGATTTATTCTGCCTTTGAATGTAATCTATTTTTTCATTTGTATGATTCATTTGGATCTTAATGCACTTCACTATACAAGCTATAGTTGGTTTTATGTAATGCATCTTAAGAACGCTATTTTAATCCTACTTTTGCACATTTTTATAATTGTTTTGGTCCCTCTCTTCTTTCCCCCCCTCTGTTAAGTAAGTTTAAGTTGTAATACTTGACACTTATTAACACTGTCATACCAACGTTTCAATACAACGTTTTTTTAAAAAGAATTAAACGTATAATTGATTAATCACTGCCAGGGTTTGACTCTCTGTTTGTCACACTTACAAAATTTAGATTCATGGGGATGAAATCATTCATCAGATGCACTTCATTTCCACTAAACTGTTATTACTAAGGTTTGCTTATTAGTCATGGTACAGATTTTGGAGTAGAAATAATTCTTTATTATTAAAACACTGGTTATGATAACAAAGAATAATTGCCACACGATTTACGTCTCCAAAACATAAAAACAATCAAGTTTAATTATTCATTTCAGGCTGTTTTGCATATGTGCATAATGCAAAATAAGTAAACCCAGCAGCGCATATCTTTGCAATTGTAATGTTCTTCTTATTGCCAAACTTTTCAAAAATGATAGCTTAAGTGAGGAAAAGTAGGACACAAGATTCCTCAAGTTGTATAATAGTATATCAGACGAAGGAAGAGGGGATTACTTTTCAAAGCTATTGTGAGCAAGCAGAAGAGGTGGAGGAGAGAGAAGACTCACAAAGATGTCACAGCTTTTGTTTTGAAGTCGTGCCTTAGAGAGTAACGAAGTGTGTAGGCAGGTCTCTGTCTATCGCTGAAGTCATCATTTAATAATGATTGCATGCAGTATACAACCTCACAGAGCTGTGAGCATCTGTCTGTCTTCCACTTCCTCTCATCTCCTATAACGAGCGTGCTTCACTTCAAATGGACCAGGAGTCTATAGGCACATACAAGCTAAATCTACTTCTATGGAGCAAAACGCTCAGGGGATTTCCCCATGCCGCTTCCAAGAGCCGTATATTGCCCGAAATAGAGCACTTTGAATTTGATCGAGGACTCTGAGGGATACTGCAAGCTTGACCAAACACAGCTCTGTACTTTTTTAGGGGAGCTTATGTGCTCTAGGATTGAAAATAAGTTAAAAGCGTAGTGAGTTGAAAATAAATAACCAGTCTGACAAGACAGTTGTGCTTGAAAAACATTAAAAAATACACTCATTGTGTAGAGCTGGGTATAGTTATAAAATGTCACTGATACCATACCCATGTTTCAGTGTATCTTTGCAAAAGCAGAATTATTTTCCAACACCAATATTAAGTCAACATTTTGTTGTTTATTCTTGTTGTGCGGCACTATAATGGCCCAAAATACAAATGAATGCAGGTTTAACAAAGAAACCTAAATGTCTTAGATGTAATAAGTTGTTTAAAGACAAGACACTGTTAGAAGTCTGTCTAAACAAGATACCGGCTAACATTTGCTAAAGCAATTCTCATCTTAATCAGAATAAAAAAGCAGGAATGCTGTTTGAATTTTACAAATGTATACTTGGGCAAATAATTTCCAAAAATACATACTGTTTCCACACATACATGTAAATATATCTAATATGTATATATGACCCAATATGTATAT
This sequence comes from Dissostichus eleginoides, assembly GCA_031216635.1. Classification (NCBI taxonomy): domain Eukaryota; kingdom Metazoa; phylum Chordata; class Actinopteri; order Perciformes; family Nototheniidae; genus Dissostichus; species Dissostichus eleginoides. The sequence goes on from CM062276.1 coordinate 11,600,274, forward strand.
ATGTTCATTTTAATTCATTTCTTATTTCATAGTTATTTTATCACTTTTATTTTTATCTTTGATAGTACCTTTAATTGTATTAATCTGTGTGAATCTGTGCTGGCCTGTTTTTCAGGTCCATCTTATCTTATCTTGTCTTAAAACCAGTACTTGCAAATAATCTATGGCTGTGCTTGTGCCTCCTGCCTCCAATGTCCATGTATTTTTAAATGACAAAGGATGTGATATTCCTCTGATGTAAACAGCCTGTAGAGATCTCCTTTTCCACTACAGCGTGGAGCGCGGTTTAAGCGTGCCGTGCCCGGCCCGTTTTTGGTTGCGTTTCCACTTGGCGTAGTTCCGGCTAGCGGGTACTTTTTCACAGTTTTTCTGGCTCTCCAAAATCGAGGTTCTTTCCGGGCCAACAACCGGGCTGAATATGCTAAACTAGTGAGAGAATCGCTGGCAACTACAATAAAATGAACATATTTTACGTGATTTAATCACTAAGCTAATGCTGTATATGCTCCGACCGTCCACACTCACAACAACGGCCTATACAGACAGTAATAAACCAGCGGTGAGCTCTGAGGGCTAACAGCTAACGGCTGATGTTGGTTTTGTGGTTTGCATTGAAGATGACGTCACGGCTCCGCCTACACTGCGTTACTATAGTTACTGCCCCAGTTCCTAAACTGTAATGGAAACGCAGCATAAAGTGAGCCTGGCCTACCAAGGCCTAACTATACCGTACTAAGCCGTGCGAGGCCCTGCAGTGGAAATGCGCCATTACAGACCAAACTTCTGTGTTGACGCAGCGCTGTGTCACTGTGCTGCTGTCGGCCCGAACACAGGGACAACCCTCCGTGACTCAGACAGGCTCCGACCCCTCGGCCTGCCAAATCAAATGATCCATCAGACTGCAGCGGACCCCCACACACACCATGCAGTCTCGTCTATAAACAGGGGCACACACAGCTTTGGACACACAGAGCCACGGGCTGACACTGAGCATGTGACCGGGCTTGGTTGAATTATTTCAAAAGGAATAATCACAGTTTTGATTCAACAAAGATCTGCTGTTAGAAGCACTTGGACATCAATGCCTCTGACATACAATGCTTACAGAGGTCGATGTAATTAAGTGATAATGCAAGTTTTCTAGAAAGAAATGCTAAACATCCAGCCTCTAAAATGCAAATATATTCTGCTTTAGCTTGTCTTACATTATAGCTAATTAAATGTAGTTGTTTTTTGGACAAAACAAGCAATTTAACTGAAGTTACCTTAGTTACCTTTCCAATGGCATTTTTCTTTCTTTTTTCTGACGTTTATACGAAAAACCAATTAAATACTTGATATGTTACCAAAATGTTTCAGCAGAATAATGAAAACGCTGCCTGACTTACAATATTGACTCACCTAAGCTGCATGTGTTGTTTTCTTTTGCTCTTTAGGAGGAGAAGAAATCCAGACAAAGCTAACACACACACAGCTCTGACATATAAGTACCTATATGCATTAGCAAACAATATATTTAGGGTCACGTTTCTGACCGCTTTATAATTATTAGTCCAATATTCACTTGACCAACTCCTCACAAAACTATCCAAATGTGTTTCTGTAATTCTATTTTCATTCATAGAAAAAAAAACCCAGTAGTCTGCAAGTTATTCCAAAGTCTTCCTGATAAAGATAATCATTTAGCAGCATAATTCAAACACGGACATCTTCACTCTCTGAAAACCTTGGCGAGTCCACAAAAAGTTTTATTGAGGACGATATTTCTGTCAAGGCTTTGGCCCCTAAATACTATTGGGAGTTTTATTTTTCCTGATGGCCCGTCTGTTCCTTGTGTTTGGATGAGAGGTGAGACACTCGATGACTCAGTCTGATTTACAGCCTGTCCCTTGTCCCTTGTCCCTTGATGTGTCTGAAGACATTTAAAAACACTTTGATTTCTGCTACAGCGAATGCTTCCGGCTCTCTTATGATTATAAAGTGCAGCTTTGATACTTACGCAAAATATAATACAGGCAAAATACATTCGTACAGGGGAGGAATTTAATTTTTCATGGGTTTGAAACTTCAAAGGGCAGCTCTCAGAATTATACTCATCCTCCAGGGTTTCATTCAAATTATGATTTCCTCATTTGCTTTGTGGCGGTGATAGATAGACTTTAGGAGACAGTTTCATTCCTGACACATCGTACAGGTTCGCCTATTTTAAATGTCATTACAATGGAGATAAACATACAGATTTTTAAACCTTTTTAACTTGTTGAAAAACAAATTAAAAAGTTGCGTTCCCCTGAAACGACTCCTTTGGTTTTTTCCCTAACATGAGGACATCACTATGTAACACTATGTAACACTATTGGCTAGCGCTCCAACACATTGTACGTGATAGGCTAAGGGGCGGGACATCTCTAAGCAGTTGACCAATCACAACAGAGCCGGCCAGCTAACCAATCAGAGCAGACTGGGCTCTGGTTTCAGACAGAGGGTGAAGTATGAGAAAAATAAAGGGCTTTTTGAACATTAAAGTATGTAAACATGTCACAGTAGACACAACATACAAATATTAACCTGAAAATGATCATAACATTCAATGGCGGTCTCTAGCTGAAGAGTTGTATTTGATACGTTTATTCTGCTGCCCAGAATGTAAAGGAGATTTTGCTGCAAAGTCTCTGTAAAAGCTTGATATGGATGCATGTCACTGCAGCAGATTTGGACTTAAAGCAGTCCCTACGCTACTCCTCTCCTCACGTCTGCTCTGCTTCTCATTGGTGGAGTGAGACACAAGATATTAACTAGGTCAATGAGATTCCGTCACACTCCTCCAACAGGGAACCACAGCAGAGGAGAGGAGAGAGGAAGACATGGAGGAGAAGTGAGAAGCAGAGATGAGAAGAGGAGAATCTTCCTTCCCCTGCTGAGATCTTGTGAGAGACAGAGAAGTGATCTGAGATAAAACAAATGCCTGCAGTGACTTTCACTCAGGCATTTGTTGAATCGACTCCTTATGAATGCAGGCATCCCCTCTCTTATCTTTGTAGTAGTGAAACAGCAACATGAGAGTTTAGGGCACCTCTTGGAGATGCCCTCGATTCCTATTTTTATATGCGTGAAAAAAAAAATGCAAATGCTGCCAGGACTCGTGCTGGATGATGCTTCAGATGTTTAGAGGAGGGTATTCTTCACTGAAGGTGCTTGTAGATTCATTGTATTAGTTTTGGACAGAGCCAGGCTACCTGTGTCTAACTATTTACTTCTGTACAGATATTAGAATGGTTTTAATTAGAGCTGCAAGTACAAATATCAAACCAAATCCCTTGTTCCAATTAACCCTAAGATATTCAGATGAACTGATACAAGCAAGAGAAAAGTAAAACATTTTATTTGAGAAGGCAGATCAAGAAAATATACTGCATTGTTCTCAGTTTTTGCAAATAGTATAATTGTTTCAGCCCATCTTTGTTTTTTGGTGCCGCTCAATACTAACCATTGAACTAACCCTGATTTGTATTTAATATTTCTCTTCTTTTTATTATTTAGGAGGTTTTCCTGTATAATTTCCACCCCCGTTCGTATATAATGGAGGTGAATTTAGTTTTACTTATGGTACTAACAGAAGAAATGGCATTCAAAAAGTTCAATAACAATGCAGAAACAAAGTTACTCTGTAATCTTTAAATCTTGCCGCTCTCAGTGAACATGTTTACTTTTTCACTTAAGAAGTAGTCCCTGTCCAAACTATCTGCATGTCAAGATACCGCTAGATATGTTTTGTAATTTGGGTATCAAGTACCTTTAAAGTGAATTACTGCCTATCAGTAAAGTAAGGGAACTCAGGATGTCATAACAAATAATTGCAGCAGCTTGAAGAGGAGCAAAATGTCACTTCGCAGAGTAACCCTACACATTTAAAATATGTTAGAAAATATTAAGAAAACCTTTTGGGCTTTTCATTGTGTGATGAGTTCATGATATCTCATTTCAATAGAGGCTTCAGTTTGTCAACAAGCACGGCACAAAGCATTACAATTTCGCTGTAATGAAAGATGAACTCATCGGGAACAGAGGGCACCTAATAAATCACCTGCCGCTCCTGTTGACATTTCATTAGTTCCATTAAATTACACATATCAGAGGTCCTTTCCTCTAATGTCAAAGGAATGAAAAGGTCTGGACCAATCACTGTTCGCCTTCATACTGACCACACAGAAGCAGCAATTTGCTCTATGAGTCTACAGTGTTTCAACAGAGGGTCCTGTCAACCAGGCTCCGTTTAACATTATATCTGAAACTGTGGGTCTGTATGCTCGCAGACATCTGATTCAAACCATTCTCTGCCTCTTAGTCTTTGTCTCTCCAGCCCTCCCCTCCCATCAGAGAGTACCGACACACGCCAGGCTGTTTTGTAACAGGCCTTCTCTTCGGATTAATCCATGCAGGGGTGCCAATCTCTGGGCCAGAGTCTTGCTGTGCAGCCTCTGATAGCCGAGGACAGGCAGAGGGACAGGGAGGAGACGAGCTTTAATGCTCAGAGACATCTAAACTATCTGGGGTCAGTTGCCATTTTAACACTGTGGTGAAAGTCTTCTACAGGGTAAAGCTTTGTGCATTCTCAAACTGAGTTTCCACCTGATTTTATCACAGGACATCTCATCCATCTGTCTATCCGTCTATCCGTATATCTATCTATCCATCTATCTATCTATCTATCTATCTATCCATCCATCTATCTATCTATCTATTTATCTATCTATCTATCTATCTATCTATCTATACCTGCATATAAATGATTTGAACTAAACTAAATGGAAGAAGACACAGAGGCCTCTGGTTGATTTCTAAAAACTAGTCGATCCACATTCTTATCATAATCACGCTCCTCCCTTATCCTTTGTGGTTTATCTCCGTGACTGAGACACTCCAAGGGCACAGGGCAGATTTTAACATTCATTAATTGAAATGCATCCCTCATCAAATTACTGTAAATACTCTTATCATCCTGTGCATTACATATTTTACAGGATTTAAAGACTTTTACTACATAGTGATTCAACGACGAGGAAAACTACAGACAAATGAACTGGATTTCCATGTAACAATAAGTAGATATTGAGGTGCTGCAATTTAAATGCATGCCTCTGGTACGTAAGAAAGGGAGGAAGAGATTTGGAATCAAAATGCAGATTCAGAGACGGCTTGTGTTTTTCTAGGACAAACCTCGGGGGAACACAAAACCTGCAAACATTCGGAGCAGCCGCTCTCACAGCCTCTCCTTTTCACACCCTTGCCTGTTTCTCTGTGTACAAGAGAGTCTGTGTCATCCTGAGATTCTTTGTATCTCAGAAGTAAGGGTCTGGATCCACCACCAATACTGCAACACATATTAAAACCTGCTCATGTGAAGCGTCCTCTCACCTCCACCTTAGTGTACATTAATCGTTTTCTTCTGAAAGGTCACTAGTGTCAAGTGACGACAACAAAAACTGGAGCTTGCATTTGCTGCATTAGCACATCCGGACTACACATGGATTTTTCTGTCTTCGTTAGAGCATATGCAGCTCAGTCAGGGGATGATGAGTTGCCTTTGAAAACAATGTTGCAAAACAGACGGTTAAGTTCACGAGCTGCTTCAGAATATAGATTGTAAACCAGCGAAAGAGCTATTTAGAGAGGCATGTAACAGAGCACATATGGTGTCACTGTTGCACAAGCTGGGAATCAAACAGGCAGCATGTGTGACGACTGGAGAAAAAGAGACAGTCTCCCTGTTGTTGCCTAAAGAAAGGAAAAGCCTCATCTCCATACTGACTGGGGCGGTATTAGCCTACTTTCCCTCGGCTGGCAGACGGTATGTTACCTGCTGATGTCAAAATCAATTTGGTGTAAGCAGCTGAACGCTGGCAGCCCTGAGAATAGCCTTGCTCATCTTATTACCTGCAACTAGACCTAACTTCAATACACTCTCCACTGAGCAACATCAGGGTCACTGTGATGCAAAAGCTCATAGACAAAAGTCTGAATTCTACGGCTACACTGTAAAAAGGTGTGAAAAATAACATTAGTAGCTCACAATACAGCTATTTAATATCCTGTTTAGCCTGAGAAACAATATAAAGTGCAAGTGTGTCTGTATACCCATAGCTAGAGTGTAATGGGTCTTCTATGCTGAAGATTCACGAAAATGTAAACAGGTAAATAAATAAACAAGGCTTAAAATCTTTCTGACTCAACGTTAACATACACTTCCATTCTGATAACATGAACCCAAGAAGATTGGGAGCTGTAGTCCCACAACTCCCAACATATTAATCAAATTGGAAATAAAAAAGGGAAATAATAAAAGTGACCGAAAAACAAGAAAATGTACTCTTTTTAAAATTCAATCATCAGTACGTATTATGTAACTAAGGCTAAAAATGTTTTTTGTTTTCCCTGAAACACTGATATTCTGATATATCCATTAATTAATAAGTTGTCTGTAAACAAATGGTTGACTTACAGCCCAAACAATGTTAAACTACATTTCATTTTCTTATAAAAAGCTGTGAAGGGGGAGGAAGGTTTCATGAAGTAGTACTGCAGCTCAAACTGATTATTAATCAAAGTCTGGAAACATCTAACACATACTTTTATAGCGTAACTCTTTTGCCAGAATGACATAAGGATATGTTCACATTGTTGTCTGCCACCATTGAAAAGAGCAGTTGTTTTGAGCGGTCTGTCGAGGAGCGTTTAAGTGATTGATGAAATTATTTCACAGCAGTGGCCCTGCTGATCAGGCCGGAGATCACCACTAATAATCTCCTTGTTTATGTGCAGGTAGTTAAGAGGCAACAACAACAACAGAAACAACAGCTTGTCACGGTAGACTGGAGATTTTCATCCTGTGAAAACAGCATAGTCAACAACATGATATAATCACATCCACCACAGCGGTCATAATCACTGCTTTCCTGATTAAACCACAACTCACTGTCAAAGCTCTTCAACAGAAACACCCTTCATTCACAACTTCAAATACATTCTCAATATGATTACACTTCTTTGTGTATCTGACAATTCTTTGGATTTCTGCATTGCAAGTGTACAAGACAGCTAGCATCTATACAGATAAAAGACAGAGCCTTACTGTATGTGCATGTGAGCAAATGTTCCTCCCATGACCTTTCACAGCCTAGCATCAAAAAGCATCTCCACGTTCATCCTCTCACCTCTTTGGTCCTCTCGAACTCGTTTTGCAGCGCCTGTTTAGCGATCTCCACCTCGATGATTTTCTGCCGGAGCAGCTCGTTCTCATCCTCGGCTCGGCTGCGTTTGTCCTCCACGCTCTCCAGCTCGTTGTGCAAACGCACCGACACATCTTTGGCCACCTGAGATCACAGGGACAAAATGCTGAAGGATAAACACAGGCAGTGCAAAGACATAGAAACGAATGGATATATACATGTTTATGATATGTGCCTTTAACACATACAATATACTATTTATTGCATGTATTTATATACTGTATATCAAGCAGATATCACTTAATAAAACATCCAAACGTATTCAGCTGACTGACTACTGTACTAAAACAGTATAGTGTTAAAACATTAGTAAAAAAAAGAAATGGAATTAAATACTTTTGAGGCAACACAAGCAATTTGGAGACGTCTGCTCGGGACTTTTGATTACATATTATGGATTTAAAGATAAATATTATTCTCCATAAGAAAATCTATCATTATTTGCAGAACTGAAACATTTGTAATGAAAAAGCATGACCACATTTCTATTAATAATTACATTTTGGATTTATTGCAGATAAACGATTCACTTGGAGCCGAATTTTTTCCCCACACTGAGAAGCTACTGTGAGTCATTACTCTAAGAAAATACATGTAATTATTCTGGGTTAGTGGAGAGCTTTAAGGTGCTGTTTTGTGTTATGGTAATCCTTTATTGTCAAATTAAGACTAAAGTCGTTCTTGTTTCACAGCAGCTCCATTTGTAACATCGACAAAGACAAATATTTAAGATAGGAAACAAGGCAACATTTATCATATTACAGATTACATTCACTGAAGATAGATATTTAAGACCCTTAAATCTGGGTTTCTGTTTTTGGATCTCGCACACAAATTGTAAAGCTTAATTTGGTAGCAGTGCTAAAATGGTGATATTCTAGCATGTAATTAATCTAAAAACATTGAATGCAAACACAGCAGGTAGTTGGCAGTGTTTGACTCTTTTAAAGACACACACACACACACACACACACACACACACACACACACACACACACACACACACACACACACACACACACACACACACACACACACACACACACACACACACACACACACACACACACACACACACACACACACACACACACACACACACACACACACACACACACACACACACACACACACACACACACACACACACACACACACACACCACACACACACCTTCAGGTCCTGCTCCAGGCTCCGCAGCAGCTCTCCGTCCACGTGTCCGGTCTGAGCGACCCGCAGGCTCTTCTGCTCCGCCTTCCTCAGCCGGTACTGCAGGATGCGGCAGTTCTTGTTGGAGCGGTCCAGGTCCCGGCGCAGCTCCTGCAGCTGGTACACCTCCTCCTCCAGGTAGCTGTCCCGCACCTCCTCCATCTCCGCCCGCAGCTCGTCCATTTCATCCTGAGACAGAGAGGAGCAGACACTTTAATACCACATCCACACTGCATTAATGGTAATGATGTTGATATCTAATGTAGTTAATAGTTTTTCTTTTTTCAAGCAGATCAAAGTGTGTGTTCTTTGCTGCAGACAGTCCTGTTTTCATCATACTTTGCAAAACAGATGCAAAAAAGGGTCAATAGGTTTAGACTTGGGTTTGTGTTTACATGACATATATACTTTTAGGTTATATCCCTATGAATCATATACTGTCCAATATGATAATACTTTAATGGTCAGATCAAGTCTGAAATTTGATTGCATCACAGCAGCTCCATGTGTAACATCAACATAGACAGATATACACAATACATGAAAAACAAACATTTAACATAACAGCACAATCACTGAGAGAAAACATGCTCAAGACCCTTTAGCGTGCATTCGATCTGGGATTTAGCTCTGTATTTCTGTAGCAACAAAACTTGCGTATGGACGCAAGAAAAAATACTTTTTAACAGCTCCATAAATGTTGTATTTGTGAAGTAGCTTTGGTGTTTAAGAAATACTTAACCAAATGTTCAAAATTAGTTTTTTCCTGAGGGCGACTTCACAGAAGAGGCCTTAAGGATCAGCAACACCAAAAGGGATATAAGGTTAGAAAGTGATCTGAATCCAGAAGTTAAATTATGAAACTTCCCCTCTAAGTCTTTGCTTCTTCATACTCGTAAATGATGCATTAAAAGAAGGTATTTTTGAAGGTGGCACCAGAAAAAGCTAATGAAGTGTCTAAAATGTTCAGCTGAGTTTGAATGTGCTCTCACTTTATATTTCATGGCAAACTGCCAGTTGGATTTGAATATTTTCTCTGTCAAAGTTTTGACTTGAGCTGCCTTTAGGTGACCAAATATGCTGTCCTCAAAAACCCAGCAATGTCATGGAAATGATTAAGTTTGAGGATGCTTTGGGCGAATGTGTTGTGTAAGAGGAAAGTCTGACGGACAGTGAAAAAACTCAGAGGGTCACACACCGACCAACTGATGTAACAAGACAGGGTTCGTCAGAAATACTGATGAAATGCTATGTATTTCATCTTTCTTGAAGGTTTTTTTTGGACGAAGCTTCTGTGTTAATTCATTTTAAATAGTAAACAGGAAATGAAGATACTTCTCTGCTTCATTACAAAGTAACATGGTTTACAGTTAACACTTATGTATTAATCACAGCATAGGGGATGATTCTCAATTCAACAACATAAAACCTTTCAGGCATAAAGCTATTATAAAGGAAATGCAATATAATATAATATACCTTTGTAGATTATACTCTCATATGATTACATACCAGCTCCAGTAATGCACGTACTCTCAGTGAGGATGATGTAACATCGCTAGTTGGCTTTAAGCGTCTTATCTCTTGGATTGGATGTATTCACATGACCCATCAACATGAAACTACCCGGCATGATTGAGGGAAAGTAAAAAGGTTTATCTGTACTAGTACGACAGTTTGTGCGTTATCCTCGAGGGTCTCAGTTTGCCTCCAACATGGAGAGGCTCATGAGATTTCCCCTGGGAGGGAGATTCACAGGGCTTGACTGGCACCTGATGAAAAGACAATTGTATCCTGAAGAGGGGGGGGGTTGAGTGAGAATGTCAATTAATGAAAACTAAATCTATCCTCATTTGGGAAGGCACAGAGCACATTGTTATCTGAGGAGGACCCCGGAGGAAGGAGCTAATGTCCTCCAATCGATGTCCAGGTTAACAGCAGAGATGCATCCTGGGAGCAGGTACATTCAGAGCATCACTGATGTTTACGGGGAGTGTGTACACCGAGTCATCAGCGGTAATCGGTCGTCTCTTTAAGAGGGATAAGAGTGGATATCTTTATTGAGCAGCTGCTGTAATTAATTATTTTCCAGATTGATTTGTCATTATTTTTCTCTGGGAAATGTGAAAGAAAATGTGAAAGGATTATCATAATTTCTCACGAGTCACGACCAAAGGTGACGTCTTCATTTCAGTTTTTTTTACCAACCAACGATAATCACTTTGCTAACAAGCAAGGAAAAGAAAAGCTGTCAATTTTAACATTTGATAAGGTAGACCTAGAGAACTTAAAGTAATGTTTTCATAAGAAAGTACTCAAAGATACCTGTCTTTTTTTATATGATAGGAGATGAATTCTCTTTTTAGTTCAGGACAAGTTCCATCACTTCGATTTCTACAATGTTCTGACTACTTACAGACAATGCTATTACTTTCTTTATCACAAAACTGTTTAGCAGTTTCATTGATAATAACCCTGCAAATGTTCTTGATTCATCTCTTTTTCTTTCTATGAAAACTGTTAAAACTGTCAATCACAAGCTCATAGACCTGAGAGAAACATAATGACATTTTTGTTATGAATATCCCACTGTCAAAACAACAATAGTACATTCACAAGAATATAAAATAGAGAATAATATAAAATATTTGCAGTTGAGAAGCTGGCAGTAATAGCTTCTGTTTCAACATTGATTCAAATTGATAACGAGAATAGTGGATAACTTTCAGTCAATGGACTACTCAATTTGTCCCTAATCGTTACAACTCTTAAAGAATTTGTAAGCAGCAGCCACAACAATCCATTTCATGGTGTTTTGCAACCAAGCAGAGACAATAACAGAGGTTAAAATCCTCCTTATGAGGGGTCAAAATAAAATAAACATGTTTTTCAAGCAGCAGCTCTGACATATAGCTGTGGTGGGGACTCCCAGATATTTTATTCCTTGGGGGGATGGGGGAGGTAGAGGAGTTCACCTCAGCGTCCCAGCTGGCAGACTGACAGGCAGGCGGGTGTTTGAAACCCACACACACATGAGACATCTGACTGTTATCAAGTCCTGTGGGATAAAGCCATTACAGCCAGAGTCAGTAAAGCTGATTAACTCTCTTGTGTTTGCACCGAGCCGCAGAGAGACACAGACATGCGTGATCAAGCTTGGAATAATACTCGGAGCAACATGCAAATACACCGTTTGAAAAAAAGAATCTGCAAGATTTGTTTGCCGCATTATCTGTTTGCTTCCCCTCCCCAACTTAAGGGCATAGCCTACTTAAAGGAGGGGGAGGGGGATCCTGAAGGAGATCTTCAAACAGGATCTTCATGCAATATGTAAAAAATAACGATGTTGGAAAACATAGCAATGATTAACTGCATCCATGAGGACAATTTATTCACATCATTACAGGAGATGATGTTCTCTCTGTGTCCCAGATACAAATTGAGGAGGGGGACTTGGGCAAACATTTTTCAGTCAGAATAGACTTTTGTGACTTGACAGCAATACAATTTTAAAAAGGAAAGTCTAAGAAAAAGCCAGGGAGAAACCATTTTCAATAAAACTCCCATCAATAAAGGTCAAACCCACAGGGGAGGGTACAAGCCGACATGATGGATGGAGAGTCGACACAGGGGCATCATGGGGATGGCAGCTGATGCGTTTAGATTTTGATAATTTATACACTTCTTAGAATATGCTTTGAATAAGTGAGCAGGTGAAAGTTGCTCAAGGACACTTTAAAAACAGGTGATGGTGGGGATTGAACCCTCAACTGTGCTGTTAAAAAAAATGACAGCTGTGGGAAACAGATGCTTCTGGAGTAGGGATTAAATAAGACTGCAACTGAAAGAAGGGTCTTTTTAAAAGTGGATTTTGTGTTAATATAAAACATATGCAACAATTAAACATAGTAGCCCTGTCACACTTTATGATACACTTTCTGTTGTCCACCTGGATGAGTATTTTTGTAAATAGTAATTTTCTATTTTTCTCTTTAAGATTTCATACATGCCAAATAATGCATATGTTGCTATGTTTTGCTCTTTACTCTTGCTGTAAGGTTGTAATTGTCCCCTCTGTGGGATGAATAAAGGTATCATGAGTCTGGTAACTTGAGATATGATCACCATACCTTGAGGTAGTCGTTTTCGGATCGCAGGTCCTCCACCTCCCGCAGCAGGTCCTCCTCGGTAACATCCTTGGCGGCTGGCAGTCTGAGTTGTGCGGCTGATGAAGATGAGGAGGGTTTCTCCTGCCGGTGTTTCTCTCCGTGCTGAGCCTGAGACATGCTTCCCTTGGCGGCGGAAGCCTCGGTTGTGCACAGTGGAGCTTCGGTCGCCTCTTCCCGCAGCGGATTATCCCCTCCCAGCTGATCCCGGTCACTGGAGCCGGTCCCGGACTCAGCGTCGCTACTAGCGGCTGCTGCCTGCCTCTGCTCGTCGGACAGCGGCTCGGAGGGGCAGTCCGACAGGTCCGAGCTGCTGTCCGTCTGGCTGACCAGAACCAAATGTGCACCGGTCGGTACCCGGATTGGAGATCCATGGCTTAGAGGCCCCGGAGAGGAGGCTAGTTTCCCCCTCTTCCCTTTAGAGAGGACCGGACTGCCGCTGGTACTGTCCGGTTTGATGCTGGCGGTTTTGGGCTCGGCTGCCGCATGCTGGGACCCCTTTGAGGGCTTTCTCGCCACAGGAGACCTGGTGTTACTTTTCAGCGGGGATGGTTTCTCCTTCGCCCCGGACGGGCTGCGTCTGGAGATGCGGTTCGGATGCACCAAGGGCAGCGAGGCGGACTGCTTGCTGAGTTTGGGGGATTTGGGTACGATGGCAGGTGGTTTGGGGGAGCGGGAGTGCACATCCTTGAGGAAAGGTCTGGCCGGGGAAGGCGCTCGGTTCAATCTCTTCTTCTCCAACTGGTGGTTCTGCGGTTTGGTGTCGCTGCCAGAGCCATTGGAGCTCTCCATTATACACCGACACCGAGACGATCAATCCACAGCACCGCGGAAAACCTCTGACATGAGACAGCAGAAAGACACCCAGGTTGCTCTACCTTCTTCCTCCTAGTGCGCATCCTGCAATGTGCTGGACGTTCTTTTTTTACTCCATCTCGTTAGCATTCACCAGGTTGTCATTGTAGTCCTTGGAGGAAACGCTGCAACAAGAAAAGGGGATTACTGGGACGGAGGTGGATGAGAGACAGGTTGCATCTGCAGATTTAGAAAGGAAAGAGTGTTTGTAGTAAGCCTACATCTCTTTTTCCTCCACAGATCGGGTCTCCATCACTGTTACACCGGGCTGTGAGTGCTGGGCCCCCGTCTCTCGTACCCCTCTCACTCCTTCCTATCTGACATGTAAGAACTGCAATCGCTGCGGTGTGAGGATCGACGCCCGTGATTTTCTGCGGGGCGCATGCGCAGCTCCAAGCACACCCCCTTGTTTTCTATGGGACCAGGCGGGACCAGGTCGGCACGCTTTGGTGCGCATGCCCTAATGACACGCACTCTATTGGCTATTATTGAACACCTACACAGTGGGTTGAAAGATGGATTAAGGAGACACAACACTGAGCTCTTCCTGTGGGAAATCTTATACTTAAAACGTCTGAAAAGCTCCTTGAATTAATTGCATTATCCCTAAAACTCCAATCTAAAATATGTTAAAGTTAAACACCACGTTTGCAGCATCTTGGTACCCATAAAGTGATAGAAATGTCAATAAAACTAAGAAAATGATCATGTCTTTGTTCCTGAAATCCACACAAGCATCCCTGAGACGCCACACATTGCACTTCTGCGTTAAGGCACACAAAGTCACAGAAAAGAAAAGCCATAATCTGGTAATAAATATAGATATCTTTAATTGCATTTTTCATTAGTTCAAGAATGCCACAAGTTATAAATACCACAAATCTGCTTTAAACATGCCAACACTTTTCAAAGACTTATAACATGTTTTTAATACAAAGTACAGTCTTTCCATCTTAAAAGGATACACATTTCAAATTAAAAGCATTTCTTCAAATGTATATCTAAAACACTGAGTAGTATAAGGCTTGGCAATTAAAAACAAAGACCACAGGGTTAGTGCCAAAGGCTAAAAGTCACGAAGGGGGCAAATTAAAGGTTTTATTCCAGAAAACAAACCCAAAAGAAGTAACAACAATTGCAAAGTTACAAATCATTTGTATGTATGCTGGCTGATAAACTTGGGGTAAGGGTTAATTGTCTTGGTATGAAAATGTTCATCTGTTAGGATATATAATGTGCCATTTAAGCCCACATAAGCTTGACTTTAATACAAAAAAATTAAATCATCAAAAAGAACCAACAACAAGTCAGTTTAGGTCATTTTAAATCAGGTCCTTTGAATGGGCTCGTTCTTCCTCACCTTCAGACTTTCCTCACGTTTTCACTTCCACATAGAAAACAAGACTTAGTGCTACAATATTGCATTCATTTAAAAAGACGGAAGACTTCAATGTCAACTAATCTCTAAGAAAACAGAAGGCTCACCATGCATAGCCTTGTATATTTGAAAAGGAACACACGCCCATACTGTTATGTAACAAACTTCCAAATCATAAATTAAAAACATCTGACCCCTTCTTAAAAACACAAACATCCCCTTTCAAACAGGATACTTGAAGAGTCTCTTTATAAATGTGTTGTGAAACTTGAATCACATCTACACTAAAAGCCTGTCAAAATGTGCAGATATGAGCCACCAACGTTTCCTGAGTCCCTCAAATATTAAACAAACTCTCCGACACTTATTCCACCCAGAAAAAGGAGACAATCTTCTCTAATCTGTATCTGAAATCCGAGTAAAAATAAAACACTTGGCAATATTAGTAACAAAACAAAGGCTAAAACCATGTTTGTGTCTATCAGCTTTGACTGTTTCTACTCCCTCTAAAAAGCCAGTTACAAACAAGGATAATGTCCTTGTAAAAACACCAATCCCTCAAAGACTACATTACCCATCTCTCCTTGCAACTCCATTCCACTTTATCAGTGTAGAGGAGTTCAGATCAGAACGACCACTACCAAGGCAAAATCCATCTTTACTAAACTACAAGTTGTGCACTTTTTTCTGCATGTGATCTTAGCTAAGATGGACTGTAGTGCACTTTTTCTGCATGTTAGCTAAGATGGACTGTAGTGCAAAACAATTTATACAAATGTGAAATGAGCCGTTCCAGCCACTTTAACACTTTTAAGGCAAAAAGGAATAACAACTGATATGATCCACCTCCACACAACCACCTACTGCCGGCCAAAAAAATCTGCAGCTTGTCCAGTCATTACAGCAACACGCCATATTTACATCATGTGCTTTTGTTTACCCCAAGTCAACTCGTTACTTGGTGATTAGAAACTTTTAGTGACAGTACAAAGTGACTGTACCTAACCCCAGAACTTTAAACTAAGATGAAGAGACGCAAGATATCCCTTTTCTGTTAGCTAGAAGATGTAGAAATACATGACCTTCTGGGCAACTTAGGCAAATTTAGTGTACACTATATGTAATGAGTAACAGGAAGCTGTAAGGCCCTCAATCATCACCCTCTTGTAAAATGTGCAACTGCTACCAGAGGGCTCTCTACCTCGAAGGAACCTGCGGGGAACAGCTAGTGGTCCGAGGAATGAGGTAGTCTGGGTCAAGTGTAGACAGAAGGGGGTGGTAGTAAATAGATGGCCTAATTGTTAGTGTACTTCATCTCATAGTGTACGAAACAGGAGAAGAAAATATAATAGCGTTTGTTGAGAGAGGAGTCCATGCATCTTACATCAGCAATCAATCATTCCTAACTGCTGCTGTTTGCTGCCCCCTGGTGGCCAGGTTGGTACTCTGCGTGTGTGTGTGGTTTGTGTAGTGTGTGTGTGTGTGTGTGTGTGTGTGTGTGTGTGTGTGTGTGTGTGTGTGTGTGTGTGTGTGTGTGTGTGTGTGTGTGTGTGTGTGTGTGTGTGTGTGTGTGTGTAGGATGGGGGACCACTCTGACTCTCTCAGCAACAGCGCATGCGAGGAGGCGGTAACTCCGGTGGCACATCCGGCTCAGGCTGCAGAGACAGGACGCTGTTGGAAAGCTCCATGTTGGAAACTTCCAGAGGCATCTGTTGTATCAGGAAGAAGAAGACACGCCAGGAGACAAAGGGTTAATGCAGGGAATATTTAGGCGGTGTGCGTACATCGAAACCCAGTCAGTTATTATGTGCAATTGCTCAGTAAGCCTCAATTTGTATGAATGAAAGATAAGAAGCTTTTAGAAGCAATAGAATCATTGCCTCTTGATAATAATCGGTATGATCTTAATGAAATAGGGCGATAATGATGCAGACGACGAAGTGTTGAACTAGGGGGTTAAGAGAGTTGATCTTGAAACAATATTGGCCAATATTATAAGCTGGTATAAGCTTTTCACATATATAAATAAAGTGACAAGATACTGCTGTACAGAAATGTTAAAACTGTCCTTTTTCTGCACAAATCTTCAATAACTAATTTGAAGCATATTTACATGTGTCTATGCTATGCACCCTACTCACATGCATAACATAGACTCATTGTTACCAGATTTTTGTTCAGGTTTCACTGAAAACACACCAACCTTGCTGAGGATGTCATCCACCAGCTTCAGGAAGATCTCGTCCACATTGAAATTATCCTTTGCACTAGCTTCGCAGAAGCGCATTCCACTTATTCTAGAGCAAAACTGCAAAACAAATAGATTACAATTAGCTCCAGGTCAGCAAAGAACAAGTGAATCATTCTACGGGAGCAGAAATTAGGCTGAACAACACAACTGAAGATTATTTGCTCTAGACTTAATAGTACAGTTGGATAAACTTCTAAATCACATGCTTGAATCAACTGGTACGATGCATATAATATCTGTTTGTTGGGGTATTCAGTGCTATCAGTGCTATCAGTTCATGGGCATATTGAAAGCATCCATCTGCCCTATATTCTGCATCATTTGTTTGCTTATTTCCCTAAACTTTAAAGACGTTCTGCTTGTAATACCTGTTTTATCTATTTTCGTCTTACTACACCTTCTATTAGATCATTTGAGCATAAGAGCATTAGGTTGTTGAACTCACCCTCTCTCCCTGCTGTCTGGAGATGATACGATCAGCCTCACAGTCCAGCTTGTTGCCGACCAGGAGGAGCTCTGCTTCCTCTGAGGCGTACTGACACCAACAGAAAGGAAAGAGAGAAAAACGTCAGGGCTTCATCAGACTCACATTTCATAAAGTCAAACCTGATTACTGCAATGAAATGTGTTCGGCATAGTGGCACCTTTAATATTGGATTCACAGTTTTGCCATTACAGCGAAATGAGAACATGAGGTTGTCATTAAAAAAAAAAAAATTAGAAATGTTCTTACACAAGCGTGTAAGCAGTGTGATCTGGCAACATAACTTGGCAAATATAATTTACATGCTGGCCAATATACCAATGAAGTTAGACTATGAGGACAGAAACTGCTCCAACCTTTGATCTATATCTACAGGAGGGACATGCAATGAATATTAAATATAAAAACAGAGGTATTACAGTGTCAGGAGTCGTCACATGTACCAACTCATATCAAATGAATACATTCAAGCCATTAGGACAATCATTTCTGCCAATTGACACTAAAGTAATACATTGAACAGGCCTATACACAAAGGCATTATAAGTTAACTTATCTAATGGTAAAAATTCCTTCACAGAACATTTCCTGGTCACAATTGCTAGAATAATAACGTTTACACTATCTCAATTATTTATGCAAGGTTAAACACTTGTACTTGTTCTTGGCTTATAAAAATGGCACAAGAACACACTCAAGGACAAGAAGGAAGAACAAGAAAGAAGACTCATATTCCAGATTTCTCTTTACCTTGTCTATCATTTTCATCCATTTGGGCAGGTCCTCGAAGGTCTCCTGCTTTGTGATATCGTACACTAGCACTATTCCCTTAGCGCCTCGGTAGTAGGCGGAGGTGATGCTGTTGAATCTCTCCTGGCCAGCAGTGTCCCTGCACGACACAAAATGACATTTGTTTTAAAAAGATCCAACAACAAATGGTGGAAGAGGAATCAATTTTGTGAAATGTCATAATCAAATCTATGTCTTACCCTCTACCCCTACATCTTAGTTTAACCCACACTTCTTGTATTGATAAGCAGTACATTTCTATTCCATACATGGTTTACAACTGGGGCGACAGAGCCTTCTCCGTTGCTGCACCCACCCTCTGGAACTCACTACCCCAATCCATCAGAGACTCTTCCTCCGTCACCGCATTCAAAACATCACTCAAAACCCACCTTTTCAACACTGCATTCAACCACTGACCACCCCCCCCCCTATTTTCTGATTTTTTTTTTATTCTCTGTCAAAGCGCCTTTGAGTTTCTAGAAAAGCGCTATACAAGTCTCATGTATTATTATTATTATTATTATTAAGTGTTAATTGTTGTATTTGTCAAACACTACAACTCTTGTTGTCAGCCACAAGGGGAGGACTATATATAAACAGATAATGATAAACAATATAGTATAAAAAATGAAAATAACTCACAGCTACATTATAGTGTTTTTACCGATACCATTTTGTAATTTTTAATATACTGCATGTATGTTATTTGTGGTACATAAAATCTAAATAACATTGTAAGACAATAGCAGCTTTTATAGGCTGATCAAGATGACAAAATAACTACAGGCACTTGAAATGAAAGCAGACTTACTATTAACATTAACAACATAATAAACTCTTGTTACATTTTAACAACATAAAGGTGTATATTCATTCAAGCTTTCTGTTATGTTTCAACTGATGATCAGACTCAGGTTTAGCAGCACAATAAGCAGGTTGAGCTGCACCAACAGAGCAGTGTTACTGTACCTTCAGTGGTTCCCTTTGTGAGTCACAGTCAGGCTTATGAGCAGAGCAGCGGACAGAGACACAGCAGCACATGGCGGGTTAGGTTAAGGCGTGGACATGATGAAGCTTGATGTGAGCAGTTCAATGTGACAGACAAGACACATTGAGGACGGTCCTCTAGAACGGACAGGTCGCAGGGTGGGAAGAGGAACGGGGGGGAAACGGGAGGAGGTAAAGGGTGGATGTGATGTGGAGGGGGGATGGATGGGTGTGGAGGGGGGGATGGATGGGGTGTGGAGGGGGGATGGACGGGTGTGGAGGGGGGATGGATGGGGTGTTAGTGAAGAGGACAGATGCATTAGTGAAATAAGCGATGGAGTTCACACGTTTGAGGCCAACATTTGTGCACACATGCAGTTCAGTCATGCACTCAGTCAGCACTTTCATAACTAACACACGCATGTTTGGACAAAAATACAAGACATGCGTTTATAATTGCATAATTTGGAATTTATATACTGTAAATGTATCATGTTGCTGCCCTTACAAAGTGTACTGTTGCATACAGTATGCATTTGTCATTACTTTGTCATTGCCCCGTGAACTTTCACACTCTTCTGCGTCTGCTGCGCAAAGGATTGTGGGTCAGAGTTGCCAGGTGATCTGCTATTCCTTTATAGCAGCCAGCAAGTACCTTTATCAGGAGGGAATTTAACATACAGTGTTTAACGCTGTCCTGACCAGAAGCAGCTGCTAGTGGAGAGACAACGATATGATCCCTCACCGGCTTCACACTAGCAAACACCAGTAACAATTATACTGTTTTATGTTTACTTTAAATGTATTAGAATGATAAGTGCAGTTTTACTTTGAAATCAGAGAAGGGATGGCATTTAATGTTATGAACTGTGTACAAATATTTGGTTTTTTAATTATGATGTGTATTTTCTATGCGTTTTCCAGAAGTGTTTTAATGTGTGTCCTTAATGGTCATTTATAAAGTACGAAATGTAAGAGTAACAACAATAGCACCTGATGTCGCACAGGTTAAAGTGTTTGCCATTGAGACAGCAACAGGGTAAGTAGCACCATGTGCTGCTCAACATGAGGCTAACAGTTATCTTCCCACAGGATCCACAGTTGATTTTATATGCAGCTTGATATGAACAACTACCTCATGGCATGTTATGGTGGGAAATACATGCAATCACATCATTTGTAGGAAGTCTTACTTTTATATGCACTATGTACTATGTACAGTACAAAGCTGAAGGGCAGGAGTAAGTGTTTGTTAGAGCAGCTTGCAGGGTGATAGGACAGACACAGGAAGTGAACCATGCAGAGGACTAAAGGAGTTGGGGACTTGTGGAATTACTCACCATATCTGTAGTCTGATCTTCTTCCCTCTCAGCTCCACAGTCTTGATTTTGAAGTCAACTCCTATGAGAGGAAACAGAAACACACATGAGGAAATGTACAAGTTCCAGCATTTCCTGTGTTATTTTCTGTCTATTTGTTGGTTGGTTTAAGATATTTGACTTCCCTCCTTTGCTTTATGTCTGGTTAAATCCTATGTTTTAAATGTTAATTTGTGATCAAAATAAAATGCTATTAGTGACAAGTTGTATTACAGGAATGACAGGGCACAAAATGGAGCTCTGCCACAGCAGCTGCTCTTATGTGACTATTTTGGGATTGGACACTATGACTGACTGTTGTTTTGGTCACAGGACTTTTTACCCAATTACACATGTTCAGGGTGTTATGTATTTAAGCTGGCAGCATCCAAAACCATGCAACATTAAATTGTCACAAGGCACTCTTGTTTTCTTTCTTTTTAATAACTCAAATAAAGAGATCATGTGTTTTATGTAGGACAACTGTAATTGTATATATAAAATGGAAAAATGGCGGTACAGTAATGGAAATGGCCTTTAATTAAAGCACTTATTGGAACAAAACTATACCCTTATTTATTTAAATAGAACCAAACAGGCTCACCACCAGCAGTATATTAAGTTAACTAATTACTGGACAGCTGCAGATGCTATCTAAGAACTAAGTTACCATAGTCTCCCCTGCTATGTTGGGCTTTAAAATCCCTGATATACATCTCATGTAACAGCCTAGTAAATGCAAAAAAACATCAAATTATTCAAAGCATGAAACATGTATGTCCAGTTGATTAATTGCAACATAGTTTTAGCTATGACTGCTTTGTTAGCTACAATAGTGTTGTTGTTACCGTTAGCTTAAGTTAGCTAGCTATAGCGTCTAGTATAACCTCTATTCAGTCCAGTTACACAGAAAAGTAGCCAACAATATGTTTATAATGTCCAGCCCATGCTAGTTTAAGAACATTTCCTCCAGTAAGTAGACTGCGCCATGTCAAATAAAGTTGACAAAAACACGTCTCCTGTCCTCACCTACGGTGGACTTGCAAGCTTCACAAAAGGTGTCGTCGGTAAATCTCTCCATGATGCTGGTTTTACCGACACCACGGGAGCCAATAATGATAATTTGAAGTTTAAAATCAGCGGGTCTGGGAGGCATCTTCCTGCGGCGCGACTGAGCCCCCATGGCCGGGGAAGAGTTCGCGGATCCCCCGCCACCACCGGCGGCCCTCCGCGGTATGTCATATCTCGAATCCATCACTTATTCCACATTTGTAACTACAGGGAATAAACTAACAAACGCTCCTAAAGAGTCAGACAACCGAAACAATTGTTCTATTTCCAACTTTCTTTTGTTTTACAAGGAGTTTGTGAAAGTTTGTCTCTCGCGGACAGTTGTTGTTGTTCAGCCATTAGAGACCGCAACCGTCATGACGTCATTGACCACATTACAACAAACTTCCGGTTCCGCCGCTCCTCTGCAGGCTTCTAACTTATTATTTTATAATGTAACAATTATTCAAGTGTTTTAAGACCAAATTAGATATGAGGAAGCCAGGAAACAGGAAACCAACTAAAACTTATCCAGATCACTCCTGAAAATGACCTACACACAATTCTATAATTCGGTGGAGTTTAATTAGTTAGGAAAATCTTTGAGATACTTTTAAAAAATCCCCAAAATTGGGACCTAAAGTTTACATTTAAATTTCAGTCCTGACTTTTCTTTCTGAGATAAAGTCAGAACTCACATCCCACAAATGTTCCCTCACACAACGAATGTTGGGCACAGAGTCCGGCGCACGTCCTGGGGGCTTGGCCAATATTCGTTGTGTCCAAACGGCGGGACTGCAATTTCCGACGTCACCAGGCCCAAAACAACTTTTTCCCGTTGACTAACATGGGGAAAGAGACGTCTGTAAATCGGTGGATAATTTTTTTGGAACTAAATAAACTACCCAGTATTAACTATTTTATAGCCCTTATTAGAATCATTAGGTCCTTAAAGTTGTAAAATGCACTAAAAGCCGAATCTAGATTTATTTTGTCTCTCCATTAATTCTACTCAGAGCCCTATAATAGAAATCTATCTATACGGCGCTGAGCTACGCGTATAGAGGTGAAGTCCCGCCCATCTACTTCCGACCCATGGGACCTTATTTCGTAAAAATTATGTATTGAAGTCAATGGGGACAGAAAACTTATCTTTCGATCCCGTTTGAATTGTGCCACGAATTACACATATGATGTTTGTCAATCTTAACAAATAATTTCCATGTCAAAAAAGTCACAGTTTTCTTAAAACTGTTGAAATATAAGACTATGAAAAATATGCAACTAGAAAGACTACAAATCCCAGAATCCCGGTCCTGAATGCTGGCTCTTACGGAACCGACTAACTCCCCTTTTGTGTATGTACAGCTCTCAACATGCCCAGACTTGTAGTGATTTTCACCTCGTTTAATACTTTTCACCTCATTCTGAAAGAAAGAAGTGAAATGTGCTAACGTGACGGCCGTATTGGTGTGTGGTGCGAGACGGGAGATGTAGTTCATTGAGCGGTTTCACACAAAAAAAGTGTTACTTCACAGTTTTACGACACATTTTTATTTTTTTGGCTTGCAAAATTATCTTTTAAATTGACAAACATCATATGTGTAATTCGTGGCACAATTCAAACGGGATCGAAAGATAATCTTTCTCTCTCCATTGACTTCAATACATACTTTTTCCGAAATAAGGTCCCATGGAGCTCCCCCGGAAAGGGAGGGACTTCGCCTCTCTATAGAGTGAGTGTAGCATGCAATACTGTGTTTCACCACACATTAATTAAGAGGGGCGCTGTTTCAGTCTTTGTAAAATACTCACTGACAACAGCGGAAAGATGTTTTTTAATACAAATAAAAAATATAAAGAAATACCCAGCCTCCAGAAGAAAACGCCACTGGAGGCTGAGCAGAATCTCCCCTGTGCTTCTCTAGAAGTTGTCTTTATGGGTGAAGTTAATTAACTTAAAATTACCATACTGCTTATAACTTATATATAAGGTGTGTATTAATGGGTTTAACTAGAAGATGATAGATGATGGCATTTCATTTGATCTGGCATAATATGATTAGTCAACATCAGGATTAATTTGTCTTTTTCTTATAATTACAGGAAGCGGGAATGAGCAGCAGGATTCTGTTAAAGTCCTTGCAATTTCATTTAAGAATGGAAAGGAAATTAAAAGAAAAATCTACTGTGTCCAAAGCACAAACCATCTCCTGGAAGTAACAGGTGAATTTGGATTAGTCCTTGATAGGATTTTAAAATACAACACAGACTTCCAAGAGTTTATAGATATTGATAGAAGTGAGAACATAAGTAACTTTGACAGATTCCAAGTGCACTTTTGTGAAGCACCGGATCTTCAGCCTGTCCTAAGAGAAGACTGTCAAACTCAGGTATACATTTACCATGCTTGTTAAATTGTGTTTCAAAAAATCTCACAGGCCAGAACTTCACTTGGTGCTGTGCTTGCTCTTATTGTTTTGTTCAGCACAAGAACCAGTTCTTCTGAATGGCCTCACTGATCTACTTAAGAAGAAAATTCCAGAAGTATTTGATGAACTGCAAACTAATGGCATTCTTACCGAGAAGACCAGGCTCAAACTTGTCAAAGTTTGCATCTCTGACTTGGTAGACAGGCATGGGTTGTAAGTATGAATGTGAAATGTGTTTATATATAGGGGTTGGGACACTTTTCCCCTTAATTTCATTGCCCAACCATTTCTGTTTCGGGTCTGAAATTGTTCTTGTCAATTTTTGACATTTAAGTTATTCATATTCACTTAACAAAGTCAAAGTCCCTATCTTTCAAATTGAAACTGCTCTGCTTGCTAACTTTTATTTGTTGATATCATACTTACTATAGGGATGACTACATAATTATTAAAGCTAATTAACTATAGATATACTATAAGATCACCACTCTATAGTATTACTATAGTAATTTTGTATAGTGTGTTCCAAAAAACCATAGAAATAATATAGAAAACACTATAGTGATACTACATAACACTTTATAGTATAACTATACCATACAACACTACAGTGATACCATACAAACACTATAGCTGTAACTTCAAGATCACCATAGCCCACTCTATAGTATTACTAAAGTAATTCTCTATAGTGTGTTCCAAAACACCATAGAATTACTATAATAATACTGATAGTTTGTGGTATTTCTATAGTAATTCTTAATAGTAATACTATAGTGTTTTTTTGCAGGAAGTTTCACTGATCCGCGTCCCCTGAGCCAAACGATAACTTCTGGCAGCTATCCTACTTGCTAAAGGCTAGGCAGATGGACCGGGGTACGTGATTTGATGTGATTTTACATGTTATAAGGAGAGTAGCGAGTGACGCAATTTATAGTTTTAATTTGTACGTCACCAGGTGTAGGACTCAAAGGCCTCGGGTTAATGGAGAGGGGAGACTCGTCACGACCAGCTCATTACTAGGATCCGGGTTAATGATCCGGATGAATCAGGACTCACCCATCTCTACTTCCTTCATGACTCTCGCTATCCCGTCTCCGGTGTATAGTGTGAGGAGGGCCATGCCAAAATGCTTAAAGTTCAAATGGCGATTTAAAGCAAGGCAGGGATTATCCTCGGTACATTCTGATGGACACAGTAGCACACAATTCAAACATACAGGTGTCACTTCACGAGCAGCCAAACAAACCCGAACAGGAACAAGAGGCTGGCTAGCTGAACAGCTAGCACCACCAGCGGGTCTCTGCGGTCTCGCGCTGACGGCAGCCGACCTAGCAGCAGGACCTCTATCCACACCATCGGAGGACTGCAGGTCCGCGCCGAAGGCTGGTAGCCGAGCAGCAGAGATCCACACACAACCATCTAACTTCAGAAGAGGCCGGATAGCTTCCACACCATCGGAGGACTGCAGGTCCGCGCTGAGGGCTAGCGGCCTAGCAGCGGAGATTCACGCACCACCGGCTGGCTTCGGAGGAGGCCGACTAGCTGAACAGCTATTTTACAGGATATAACTGTGAGGGTAGTTCTCATGTGGGACTGGATGGGATTACATTACCTGACAACAACATTGGCAAAGGATCCGATACATCAGGATCACAACCTGCATACTTTTAACACTAAAATATTGATGAACTCTAGGAAAAATGCAGAAGGAACATCCCTATGGAAATCAAAATAATTCTTTCTCACTTTGCATCTATAATGAATCAAGCAGAAACAAAATTAAGTTTTTACCTGCGTATTCATAATTGTTTTGAGTAGACAAATTTTCTTGTGCTTGAACACTGAGGAGAGACACAGAAGATGTTAGGAATGACTTTCTGTATGTATGTGCATGCAAAACACATACACTTAATTAGACATTTTGGCACCAAAAGCTATCCTTAAGAAATGTTTCAATTTTTCGAGTGTGTGTCTGAGATTGTGTGTGTGTGTGTGTACCTCCTGGTAGCCTGAGAACTGTACAGATGCTCAGGATGGATCATTTTTATCAGTAGTCATATTTTCTTGTGCTTGAACACTCCTGGTAGCCTGAGAACTTTACAGAGGCTCAGGACGGATCATTTTTATCAGTAGTCATATTTTCTTGCGCCGATGGCTAGCAGCCTAGCGACAGAGATCCACAAACCAACAGCTAGCTTTGTAAAATATCACATTATAATAAACGTACTGTAGAGGATATTTGAAATAGCAAGGTGTGTGTGGGACACCCCATGTCTTACAAACCGTAACTATTATCTTAACAAGAGAGAAGCAAAAAAGTCTCTCACCAACATCTCAAAGATGCATGACTCCTCTGAGGTGAATCATGTTACTGAGTTGCTGAAATCCTCGAATGCCTTTTTTTTAACAGGGGATTTTCTGTAGCCAATCAGATCAGTGCTTCATTTTAAGCCAATTTATTTAATAAGTGACCCCAATACTGGTGTCGAAAAGAGGCAACTGACCAGTTTAGTGGATTAATTCAGCTTTCTGCAATGATTTGCTAACACAAATGAGAACGTTAGCATCGCCGCTAACGGAGCTAGCAAGCTAAGTCGAAAAGAGGCCACTGACCATACATTTTAGTGGGTCAATTCAGTTGTCTGCAATGATTTACTAACCCAGTGGTTTTCAAACTGTGGGGCGCGACCCCTGGTGGGTCGCGGAGGTACTGCAGGGGGGGCGCGGGAAGAAATTGTAAACAAACACTGATCGGAAATTTCTCATTGGTCAGAAAGCTGTGGGCATACTGATGCCTTTTGCAACATCCTACTTGTGTGAGATAGGCTTTTCTGCTTTTGCTGCCATCAAAACGAAATACAGATCAAAGCTGAACATTGAGAATGAACTGAGAGTGGCAGTCTCAAAACAACAGCCCCGGTTTGAGAAGATCTGTAAGGGAAAGCAATTACACACAAGTCATTGATAGGCTATGTGTGGAATAGGAATGGTATAGTGTGATCGTTTGCAACCTGCAGTAGAAATAGTATTTAAGTGTTCATTCATATATTTTCCTTAAAGAAATTTGAATTAAAAAATCTACTACTCAGGGAAGAAGGCCTACTAGTTTTAATTAGGCCAAATTAATTCACAGTACATATTACAAGCACTTTTGTTCATGTGTAATCCATAATAAAATATAAAATTATAGTTGGATCTTTGTATCTTCTTATTATTAGCAGAGAAAATGTAATGTTTTTACAACAATATACAATTAATCCTACCAATATAGATGGGAAATGGGGGGGCCCGAAAATATTTCCAATTACCCAAGGGGGGCCCGACTGAAAAAGTTTTGGGAACCACTGCATTAAACTAAAGAAGACCTGAAACTATAAACAGTTGTGTGCCAAAAAATTAAAGGATTTGTGTGACCATTGCTTCTCAGGTGTCATGGACTGCGGAGGCGTGTGGCGCAGTGGGTTGTGCGTGGTGTTCGGATCAGGGTGTCACAGGTTCAAACCCCACTGCAGTCAGCATGTCGTTGTGTCCCTGGGCAAGACACTTCACCCCAAATTGCTCCTGTGGGGATTGCCCACAGTATTGAGTATGTAAGTCGCTTTGGATAAAGCGTCTAACAAGTGACATGTAATGTAATGAACTTCTTTGATTCTGCTCTGACAATTGTAAAGGTATGCCCATTGTTTCAGCCAGTGTTTAAAACCTCAATCTTTATTCAGATTTTTCCATTAAGTCAGATTTTTAAAAGCAGTTACACAGCAGGCCCATATTCTAGAGCAGTGCTCAAGAGAGTGAATCTGTCAAAACAAAACAAGTGTTAGTAGACATGTATTTAAATAATTAAAATACATATAAATTAAGCTCCTCTGGCAAAACAATGGAATACGAAATAATACAAAGTCTAAATACAATTCAAGTGTTCTGTAAGATGTAAACTATAAAAATATTGCAAAAATAATAATAAAAATGAATGAATATATATAAAGTGCAGTATGTAAGTGTATTCAGCAGGTCACCCTTGAAAAAGAGATCAATGATCTCAATGGGATTCACCTGCATAAATAAAGGTTTGAAATGAAATGAAATGTCTCTGTATGTACACTTTTAGGGGATTATATTGGCTGTGACAGATTATATGTTGCCCATATAAGTATCAATATATTTTAAATGGGGCATACAAATCTGTAGAAACCTAATCTATAATGGAAGAAGCTGATGTTTTGGTGTTACAAGGCTATTTAAACAGTAGGATTAATACAACGGCTGTGCATTTGGTTTCAATGTACCTATTGTTTTATTTTTTTTGTTTATTCTTCCACCTGCAGTTGTTCACCTAACATTGTTTGGTTGCCTGCTATGTCGTGCTTTATTCTGTCGCACAGCAAATACCTAAAGTGGGTGAAGATACTGTATTTCTGTATCGTAAAACACAAATCACAGCAGCCAGTGTGTTCGCTTTCCTGCTGCATCGTGTCCTCTGCGGCACCCGTAGTCTGCGACATCGGATGACGTTCGTGACGTTGCGGCCAAAGAGGAGTTCCTGTTAATCCAAACAGCGACGATACAACATCGCTCTTTATCCATAACACATCGCTAAACCTCTTCGAGTTAACGACAGCATGGCTGCTCAGAAGATAAACGAAGCCCATGAGCATATAGCTAAAGCTGAAAAATGGTGAGTTACGATACATAATGTCGTTTATGTAATTTACAGGAAACAGCCGTTTGTTTTTTACTATTGATGTTAGCTTTCAGTAAAGGCCACTGTGGCATTTTCACCGGGGGTTATGCGGCATAAATGACTAAATCTTGCATCCTCACGTCATTATAGGTCGATTTAATATACAATAAATAAGCTGCAATTATGTATTTTTCTGTTGAATGTCAATACAATGAAAATGTAGCTAAGTCTGCTATGATTCAGGCGTTTGTATTTTGCTGGGGTCATCACTATTTTCCCATGGTCCATGTTATTAATATACACATTGTAATACATGTGTAATGGCTATCTTCGCAGTTCAAATGGCTAAATAATGAATTGAGATATATGTTTTGAAATGCAGCTTAAATCGTGACAATCTGATAAGTCAGTTTATACATATAAAGGTAAAAAGACAAATATCTTGCATCGAATTTGAGTGCATAGGTTTCAAGCAGTATAATACCTTTAGGCTGTAAACTGGGGGTGGATGATTTCAACATGTTACACTTCATCATTCAAATGTCTTATTAATATGTCATATTGAGAGGATATTAATCTGGGGAACGGAAGACCCTCTGATCCTGTATTTCCTAATATTTCTTATCGTCATGTTTTTTAGCCTAAAGACAAGTCTGACTAAGTGGAAGCCTGATTTTGACAGTGCTGCGTCAGAATATGCCAAAGCAGGTAACATCAATGTTATTTTTTTATTTATAGCTATCCTTTACGACATTTGTACTACTAACTGTTAACCTGTCCCTCCTTTTGTGTGTAGCTGTGTGCTTCAAGAATGCAAAGCAGTATGAACAAGCAACGGATGCTTACTTGAAGGAAGCAGAATATCAAACAGAAAACAAGACGTATCCTCTCTGTACTCTGATCACAGTTTCATGACACTGCACTTTTGTCTGTATTGTTATTTCCTTAACCTTTCCTACAGTCTGTTTCATGCTGCAAAGTAAGTGTCAAGTTTTATGACCCAGTTATTACTCTAAGCCAGCAACTAACATTATAACTCTTATTTAATACAAATTCTCCTTCTTTTCCTCAGGGCTATTGAACAGGCAGGAATGATGATGAAGGTATGTGCAGATTTAACATTAAACTCTAGCAGGTAGACGTAGGTAACGCGTCTGCAGCAGAATTGTAACTCTGCTGTGTCTGCATTGCATCAGGAGCAAAAGAAGATGCCGGAGGCCATCGACTTAATAGAGAAAGCCTGCATGATGTACATGGAGAACGGGACTCCTGACACCGCTGCCATGGCTCTGGACCGCGCTGGAAAGTAAAAAACATCCCTTTATTTTTTAATACACTTAAGAAAATTGATATTTAACATTAGATTTAACATCTTCTGTCGTATGCATTACATTAACACACATCTTTGGGACTATATCTCTGTCCATTGCATAATCTTTTTTAATACTTGCAGATTTGCTTTCCTCTTATCCTTTTCCTTTATTCTTCAGACTGATAGAGCCTATCAATCTAGAGAAAGCTGTGGACCTGTATCAGAAGGCAGCTGGCGTGTTTGAGGTAAGCTTCCAACAAACCTGAATGAATCATTTAACTTGTTGTTATATTTTTGTTCCGCTGATAAACATCCATGTTGCCTCTCTCTGTAGAATGAGGACCGCCTGCGCCAGGCAGTGGAGATGCTGGGGAAAGCCTCCAGACTCCTGGTCAGGTTAAGAAGGTAAAGAGATACAGATATATATGGAAGGACGGTGATGATAATGCTGCCACATGCTAGGTGGTGTAATGCAACACAGGATTGTAGCTGTCCTGTTTTAGCAAATGCTTATGTACGGAACAAGGTGATGGACTTATCCACAAACCTTTATTCCAATAACTCACTGAGATCTATTCCATAAATAAAGGCTCACAAGCTGATGGCTCAAATGTATTTAAATATTCACTTGCAACTATGAAAAATCTTAAACAGTACCTGTTCATCATTCCTCACTTTCTCGTTTTACCCACCAGGTTGGATGAGGCGTCCGTCGCTGTGCTGAAAGAGAAGAACATGTACAAAGATATCGAGAACTTCCCCATGTGCTTCAAGGTGGGTTACAATGCTAATGTTATCTAGATCTCTCATTAGCAACTTAATTAAGCTTTATATACTACCTCTAGAATACATTTACCAGATAGGCAACTCAGTTCTTATTCTATTCCTCTCAGCTGATCAATATATAACAGCAGTGTAAACACAGCACTGTGTATTATTGAATATATGTCACATGGTAACAAAAAGATCAGGTGCTCCTAAAAGAAATAGAGTAAACACATGTGTTGGTCTGTGTTTTTCACTCTTCAGAAAACAACTGTTCAAGTGCTGATTCATCTCCATAGAGCGGACTACGTAGCAGCTGATAAATGTGTCAGAGAAAGTTACAGGTACGTTTTTTTTACCATATTCTTTCCTTTCTGTAATCTGTGGCCTGAGTCGATAGTCGATCAAATGCAGAGGCTCTCTTTGGAGATTGTTTACCCTCCACATGACCCCGCGTTCATCGTGAAAACACTTAAAAACGAGGGTCTTTACATGATGTGTTTCTTGGTCTTGTCCAGTTTGCCGGGGTACAGTGGGAGTGAGGACTCCGTCGCCATGGAGACGCTACTGCAGGGCTACGACGAGCAGGACGAGGATCAGGTCTACCGCGTGTGCAACTCGCCTCTACTGAAGTACATGGACAATGACGTGAGTACTGGTGATCCATAAGTACTTCTGAATATGTTTTTTAATACGGGGGGGAGAACCAGAGAGGAGTATGGGACAATTCTGGCAAAAATGACATATTTATTTATTTCTATGGATTTTTTCTTTGTATACGGTCAAAAATGGACAAACCGATCAACAGTTATTATGATTTTCATTTGTCCTTGTCTTGCTTTGTTCATTGTCTTTTGGATGGTTAAATGTTTAATGCCACTTACTCCCCTGTGGTCTCACCCTCGCCGCTAAAACACTTTCTTCATTTTCACACCAAAGTCAGATTTCACAATGAAGCTATAAATAAAAATGGTATCATGAAGCGCTGTTCTTCCTGTGGAAAAATCTCAGAGATCCACTTAAAGACACAGTCATCTCTCTTGGGAGGACCAGCAACTTTAACTTAAAAAAGACAGTAACTGTGGCTAACAATGTTTGTCTAATTGTATGTAAGAAGTCCATATGAGATATATAGTCACACATTTTAGTTTTTCGATTAAATAAAAGCATGTCAGTAAACTAAACATGTCTGGCCATTGACGGGATTCTCATTTCCTTGTGTGAAATTGAGTTTGATACACCTAGAGAAATAGATCCAAGGCTTTACATATGATTTCTTATGGTTAAACACTCAAAAACGTATCCAATCTGCTCCATCAGGACTAATGACTGTCTAAGGAACAGAAATGAACAGAAATCTCTTGTGAAACAATTCAGTAAAAAGCGTCATGTGCTTCAATCACTGCAAGAAGCTTATTGAGAAAATACATCTTGAGGATCTGATATCTGACGACTCTTTTTATCCCCTCACAGTACGCCAAGCTGGCCATCTCCCTGAGGGTCCCCGGGGGCGGAGCAAAGAAGAAGAAGGCTGCCGCCGCACCACAAGGGGGCGCTGGTGGAGCGCCAGCAGAGGATGAGGATGATTATGAGGGAGGGCTGTGTTAACCTCTAGAGAGCCGACTCTACCAATTCTCCAGCTCTAAGGCCATGTATGTGGCTGTTAAATCTTTATGGTGCGAAAATTAAGAAATAAATTATAAAAACATCAGTAACAGTCGGTGTTGCAAAGAGTCCACCCGAGTTTAAGTAGCCCTTTTAATTTCCTTTGAGGTGGATCCTCTGTGTAATGAAAACTCCTCAATGTTCAATAATGCCTGTCGTATGTAAATGTTATTATTTCTGGTCTCTGTGACGCTGTACATTTTTGCGCTATTGTTTGTGAGTAGTCTTAAGATTGATATAGGTATATTAAAATCAGAAATACTCTAAATATGTCTAATGAGTTGATCAGTGTATAGGTGTTTATTTGTACAGAGTTAAATTATTCAGTATTCATGTCTGCAGCCTGTTGAATATGTAACTGGAACAATATGCAATCAGTTTGTTTGGAATAATGCAATAGTTAATAATCAAAATCAAAAGGTATTCATTTGCAGAACAACTCAGATTTAAACTATAATCTTCAGCGATAGTTTATTCAAGAAAATTAAAGGAACAGTACAGTTCCTGACGGCGCAGCTCGTAGCCAATTGTTGACTGTTTTCAAGGTGTGTGTGTTTTTGTCCACCTTAATCCTAAAATAGTCTTGGCTCCGTCTTTATTTCCAATTTTTCACAGTACATCTAAGCACTTAAACATGTAAAAGGACCCTGCAGTGATGTTTCCAATGCATTTCCCCCCATATGTCCCCTTTAAGGCTGATTTTTTGTTTCTGTGAGTTATCTTATTGCTAATTCCTTAAATGTGAGAAGCCTTTAATTAGGGAGGATATAAATCACATGCCAGCCAAACTTATTCTGATACCAAAAGGTGATAAAGGGACTGTTTACATTTTTTATTTATGCTGTGGCCCACTTCTTGTATATTCCTCAAAAGCATATCTCCAAACTTCACACATGCATCAATAAACATTTCCATTGTGTGGTATTTCATGGTCTCTGTGCATTTTCTTAAACGAGTTAGCAGAAAGATTTTCCACATCAGTGAGACTCGCAGCGGCTGCAGTCTGCTCCAAAATGGCCTCCGACAGACATGCAATGACGGAGTAGCTTCCTAAAACCGATTTATCTTTAATGAGGCTAATGCTCTCCAAATATTTAATGCATATTTATACTGTTATTCTGATGTCCTGTGATTATCTGAGATGCATCAGTGCATTAGAAACAATCTCCACTGGACTTGGGTGAACATAAACGTTACAATCTGTGAAAATAAAATGAAACTACTCCTTGATTTAGTTTTTTACCCAAAGTGTAGCTTAAAGTCAGTAAGTATACCACTGGTTTATACAGATAAAATAGAACTGATGCTTCTTTTATAGAAATGGAACAATGTGACATTTCTACATTAGAAACATTAAAAAAACGTACTGAGGTAGAGCAAGAGCAGGGACGCGGGAAGTCAGTCAGAGTTGGGGGTGCTAGTAGCATCTCGCAGCGGCGAAACTGACACGCTGGGGGGGGGGTGCTAGTGGAGCCTCGCAGCGGAGAAACTGACACGCTGGGGGGGGGGGTGCTAGTGGAGCCTCGCAGCGGAGAAACTGACACGCTGGGGGGGTGCTAGTGGAGCCTCGCAGCGGAGAAACTGTGACACGCTGGGGGGGGGGTGCTAGTGGAGCCTCGCAGATGGGGGTGCTGCAGCCCCCTCAGCACCCCCCCTTCCCACGTCCATGAGCAAGAGTACAAAGCTTCACACACAAGTTAGATGAAGAGTGAGTCTTTAGCTTAGGCTCCGGTAAACCAACCTTTGATAGTTGATTAAAAATGTACTCACCATTATTTGTGATTTTTCCTGGGAATGTCGCCACAGACATCCAGGTCACAGCTCTCAGTCACCATAGTGCTATGTCATAGATTTACACCGATATGTAATGAGTGAACATTTTTCATGTAAATGGAAGCTTTGAGATAATAACTTTAGAGTCATGCAGGTGTTCTGAGAAGGAATATGGCTAAACCTAATAAAACGTACTTTGATAACCACAGCTCAAAGTGGATTTAACGTCATTACAGGCTACCAAACATATCGTTACCTTGTGTTAATATCATGGATTTTTCTCGGTTTTAAAATGAAGGAAACTCATTGTGTTGATAGACATACTCATAGTCCTTTCCCACAAGCAAACAGCATCTGAATTCAAAACGCGACACCTTTCCACATGATTTATTCGCAGATCTTTGGACCTCTATCATACCATAACATCGCCTTAAACACACAGGTACATTTTCACATTTCATTCCACCGTGACCTGTCCCCCTGTAACTTGTATGTAATGTAATGAAAATTAGTCATGGCAATAATGAAGTTTTTCTATCATGCTACAATGTCCTAATGCATAGTTTGGACCAAAGGGCTTCGTGTCTCAGCCCTTCTTGTGAGGAGTCTTTTTTTCTGTTCGTGTTTTTCCTTGATGACTGAACGCGCCAGTGTTCGTGAGTATGAATGTTTAAAAATAGCGAGAGGTTCACAAGTGTTGTGCAGGAGTCTGCCACCTAGTGCACGTTACCCTGATTCAGAAACAGCCCTCCGCTCGTCTCTTATTTCGCCAACCTGTAGATTCAGAATATGGATGATTGGCAATAAATCTGTGAGGAAAACAGTCCACAATTTACTTTCTAAATACAGCCTTTAAAATATTTCCCTGTGCAGTAACCATACTCAGTCCATCTCAACAATATCCACATTACATGTCATGCCATTTAAATACTTTCTCTACAATCTTTAAGATCCATCAAAGCCTACATATTGTAACATATAACTCATACGATGAATATCTGTGAAAACAGCTCTTCCTGAGAAAGATACGTTGATAACAGTTCTTATCACACAAACAAAATAAGGCAATTATTATGTCTGATAATGTTTTGTAATGCTTTGTGTCTTTCAGGAGGCTCCCTTGTGGCCTCTGACCTTTAATTTAAAAAAAAAGTTGTTTCTTGGTCAGACCCGGCCCTTTTTCTCTTGGTCCACATCCCTCAAAATCTTGGAGGAACTCAATATTGCACATTCCCACACTCCAAGCGTTTCAGTTGGGAGAAAATATGAGATTGTGCTCATGTGGTCATTAGTGTGACATTATTGTGCACTTGTTTGTAAATGGGAAGCCCTTAAAGATTAATGCAGCCAGTTTCTCTCCGCCTACCGTGCAACTGTGAAAATGTTAGCGGCAGGCATGAGGAGCGATGAGGGTAATTTGTGTTTAAAAACCTTTATATTAGCATTAAGATTTTCTATAACTTAGTAAAATTGTCTTAAAAGAGTTCTCCTTCTCCAACCGGCTGCTCGCTTTATCCTCTGGATGCCACACAGAGCCAGGTTTAGCGAGATAACTACAGCACCGGCAAATCTGTCCTCAATAGTTGCTGCAATTGTTGTTTTTCAGCGGTAACTTGTATAAAATACTAGTTTCGAACACAAACAAGTGTTTTAGTGTGGAGCCAACACTGTATTTCTGCCGTCAGAGCTCAGTGGAAGAGGACAGAGCTGGTCCTCGGCTGACTTTGTGCTCCCTCAGCAGGTGAAAATCGCTGCTCAATTCATCCGTTAGCGTCCCCTCGCTGAGATTCACTCCGTTTTCTCTCTGGTCCACTTGATCATAGTCTCTGGAGAGCGGTAGAGGAAGATGAGTTTGGCGTACATGTCCTCCTCCAGGTCCAGCTCCCCCGTCTCTCGCACCAGGAAGATGTCCGTGCACAGCTTGTGGATGCGGTCCACGTTGGGCAGCTCCTCGAACATGATGGTGTGGGAGATGCCGCTGAAGAACTCGCGTACGAACTTGCCGATGACCAGAACCACAGAGGCGTACAGGCCCAGGATCCTGGACAGGAAAGACAGAAAGAACATTGGATCATTTGTAGAATTTGGTTTTACCGGGAGCCAAATTATCCAGAGAGGTTTCCTCCTCACCACAACTAACGGAATCGGTTATGAAAACCAATAAAAACACCAAAAAAAGCTAAAAATCAGTTTTTCTCCAAGATAGTTTTGTCATAATGTATGACCAGAAATCATCCCTGACCAAAGAAAACACACCTTTGATAAAAATCTCAGATTTCTCTGGGTTTGAAAATTATGGAAAATGTGGAATAGATTAAGTGCACAGCTCAACAAAATATATACCATTGGTTGAGTTGTTTTTAGACATTATAATGTGAAAAAGTGACATATTTTTCCTTTACATTTTGATGTTATTAAAAATCTTGCAGTATTTAAACCTAATTATGGTTCCCTGCTTTCCCATCTTGTGAATCATCTTGGATTCAAATCACTTTTTTATTACACTTGAAGTAAAAAGCAACAGAACTTGATATTCTCACTACTTGCACAGCTTTAGATAATGACCTATTTTTTCTCATAATAAACACAGATATTTCACGTTAACACCGAAGCACCACGAATCTTTTTTTTCTTTTTTAAATCCCCACGTACCCGTATCCGGCCAGGAAGCCCAGGCTGGGGGGGCTGACTTGGTCGCTGAACACGTAGAGATCCAGGCTGGCTTCATACTTGGGGGGGTCTTGGGGGGGGTCTCTCTTGGGGATGGGGCCGGGCTCCGTCTGGTTGACGATCCACCACTCCTGGATCTGCTCCGAGTCTTTCTGCGCTCGGATCAACGTCAGGTTTATGTTCAACATCTTTTTATCTGCATGGAGGAATAGATATTGTAACGTAACACTTTACCTCAGCCACATCATAGCCTCTATGCATTACATGAATGCACACAATGTACAACAATATCTGTTTTCTTTTTTATTTACTGCCGATTTCTATTCCATATTTTATTCCATTCCATTTCTATGTAAATACTGTTATATTTTACTATATTCTTTATTATTTTTAATATTTTTCTAGTTCTCTACCTGTGTTTTTAATGTTTGTTTGACTTTTATGTATGCACCACGAAATCAAGTCAAATTCCTAGTACGTGTCAACCTACCTGGTAATAAACCTGTTTCTGATTCTGATTCTGGTAATAAGAATAAAACTGATTATTACTATTATTCTGACGGCAAAGGCTTTACCTTCTAGAAACATTAGTCCCTTTCTAGTACTTCTATCCCTACAAGACCTAGAGGCTCGTAAGTGTCTTTTTGCTGTCACCAAATCAAGTATAAACTATGCAAAATGTCCAGTCCCATCTACACAGTGATCAAGATGTTCACCTTTATACAGATGATCCACAGACGTGGCATCCGAGTCCGAGGGGGCTCGAATGAAACGAGGGAAGATCTCTTTTATGGTCCTGCAGAGGAAGAGAGGCCGTTAACTGCAAACTGTTTATGCTCCTCAGTTTTTCAATATGTTCGAGTAACCTGAACTGTCAATTTGAATGACGACCAACAGAGGCAGTGAGTAGCTCATCTGTTGAGGAGTTGATAAACGTACACAAAGCCGGTTCTGTTTCCGTCCAGCAGCTCGATGAGCTCCATCTTTGTCTCCTTGTCGAGATCGGTCACCCGCTTTCCTGACGCTATTTCAGCCTTGGCACCAAAAGTGAGGTTTCTAAGGTCACGAAAGGAAAACATGATTTAACATCTTATTAACCTCCAGCTCTTTGTGAGGCATACATTTTTTATTCTAAATATGAATTGACTACTTCTATGTTTATGATGAATTAATTAGTCATACACCAGGTGTGCAAGCAGCCTCTTTATAAAAACAACACAAGTTCACTAGAAAAGTATGCTTAGGGATTTTTCATATTCCTGCAGGACCTTTTCTTAGTGCAAGTGCTTGTATGTGTTACTGTATATTTAAAATGTCTTGTAATTAAATATGTAGATACAGCAATTGATTTGAAATCCAAAACTTTGGATGATTTAGAAGGAAGAATTGAATGTCCTTTGTAATATTTTATGATGAAAAAACCTAAAGATAAATCTAATTGTTATTTGTTG
The DNA here is from genome assembly GCA_031216635.1 of Dissostichus eleginoides. Classification (NCBI taxonomy): domain Eukaryota; kingdom Metazoa; phylum Chordata; class Actinopteri; order Perciformes; family Nototheniidae; genus Dissostichus; species Dissostichus eleginoides. Next base: position 11,638,842 of record CM062276.1, read on the forward strand.
TTCTGTTAGATTGCTGTGTTGTGTTTTCCATAAATGTTGCCTTTGGACTTGACAACGGTTGAATGATTGGAAATGTTGGTTTGAACTAGTTGGAATTAATCCTACGCAGCCCCTAGTGTAATATAATTCTACGAACAGTATCACATGGGTAGATACAAGCATACATGATGCACGGACAACATGTGCGTACCTTTGCACGGACCAGGCCACGGTGATGGGGAACTCCTCGTTGCTGCTCAGCATGTCCTTCAGGTTGTTCCTGCTGGGCGGGCTGATGGTCCACAGACTGTTGGAGCTGCCTTTCAGCTCTGCGATGATCAGGTCCTCCGTGAAGTAGCTCTCGAGCCACTGCAAGGCGGTCTGATAACCACAGCATAAACAATATTAAAACATTTGAGCCACTTAGAGTAGAACTATCAGCCAAACACACAGAGGTGGGACTCTGAGCAGGAACCTCTCAATGAAGGAGAATTTCACCAGCTTTTAGGTTGATTGTTAATAATAATAAATTAATCATTTAAGTTATTTAAGCATAAATGCCGACAACATTACAAACGCAACACAACTGACATCTTTGTTTTTGAATTATATTTCTCATACTCACAGCGTTATTCTTGTATTTCTGGAAAAAAAAGGCAAACTCGGTTTCGTTCACATTCTGCAGTTGTTTTTGCTGAGCGCTCATGGTGAAGATGGGCTGTGAGAAAAGGAAATGTTTGTTTATTTAAGTAATACACTCTAAGTCTTCCAAAAAACATAATTACACATTGAACGCTGCAGCTAAATTATTCTTACTGCTTAGAAAATATCATCTTAATCCTCTGGATTCTCTCTCCCAGATATCACGCAAACTGATCAAAAAGTGACGAGCCATTAAAATAAGGACTTCAATGAATCACAGATGTATTTACTCCCTGTAGATCTACTTGAACTCTTTTCAAATGACGCAGGATTAATGTAATTACAAAGGATTTTGCTTTGGTGGGAGATGTATCAGTAAAGCACTTTGCAAGAATGTTTAAGCTTGATTTACTTGATGAAAGAAACTCTGTGCTCACCGTAAAGCCAGCCAGCGTGATTGCAAAGGACACGTCCAGTGGTGTGTTGACGACTCCAGCCACGGACTTGACGAGGGACATGAAGAGCAGCGGGAACCACACGATGCAGATCAGCAGCGCCACGATCATCCCCCCCATCCCGTACTTCACCACCGCCTTCTTCTTCTGGCCTCGCGGCTGGGGGTACTTCTGCAGACGGACGCAGAAACAGGACATTAAGATGTGTTATTCGGCTGGAATGCAAGGCCAAACAGAGGGTTTTCCTGTAGTGTTTCAAAAAATCTCAATCATTTTTTTTCCGTAATGGAAACATGTTTTTATCCCTGGACCTATTTGTTGATTCGAATCACGCAATTAAGTCCTAGTTCGCAGAAACATTTTTCAAACTTCGTATTTAAGGTATTGAATACAAACTTTTGTTTAGCTGTAGACCCTCTAACAGCTGTTTCTCGTGTTATAGATCATATTGAGGGGGAAACTAGTTCAGATTGAATTGTTAGAATATTTTTCAGTCTGCTGGCTTTAAGATTTAGAGAAAAATAAGATTCTCATTAAAAAGACAGAAGGTTAAAGGGCCTGTTATGCTTTTTGTGGTTTCCCCTCTCCCATAGTGTGTGATATAGGTTGTTGTGCATGTAAATGGTCTGCAAAGGCTAAAATCCCTGTGTTCCCTCCAGAGGGAGTTTTTCTCACAAAAATACAATAGATCCGGATCAACAAAAGCACATTTCAGCATGAATTCCACCATGACAGACTCTGGCTCTGAAAGTGGTTCTCCACACTGACGGCACAATGATAAACACCTTCTCAGACTCTCTCCAGCACTTCAGGATGAAGATGTGAGCGTAGATGTCCTCCACACAGATCCAGCTGGACAGAGACAGCGAGGTGTCCGTCCAGACCCAGTCCATCACGGCCCGCAGCTCCGTAAGGAACGGCACCATACGGAAACTACACACAACACACAACAGTTAATCTGCTAACAAATAAACGAGGTGAACAAAAGTATGATTGAATTTCTTAATACAGTAAACCACTCTAATTTGTTAATTGTGTACAAGAGAAGAACAGGCCTAATAATATAAGCTATGGTGTTTGTACATGTATATATATTATAGAAATAAAACACTTTTGTTGGTTTATGAACACCTATATTCTATTAAAAACAGTAAAAAAAAGAGCAAGTTATTTGACTTAACAACACTGGCAGCCATGTGGCGACGACTTCCTTTTTTATACTTAATTACTTACAGCCCTTTCAGAAAAATAAATAAATAAAATTAAATAAATTAAATTGCATACCCAGACGTTTGTATTATTCATTAAACCCCAAAAATGATATAATATATATAAGACACCTAATTTTAACCAACACAGATAGATAATAATCTAGTTATTTAAAGTGTAGTCTCTAAATGTGAAATGTATTTAATCAATAATAAGCTTTATATTAAATAATAATGGCAGGACAAGGGTTGAAACTAATGACTACTTTCATCATTATTTAAAGATTTAGTCAATGAACGTTAACTTGACTTATCATTTCAGCAAAAAATATAATATTACAGACCTGAACACGTAAAAAATGGGGTGCACAATAATCTTAAGTTAACAATAACAAATGTGGATTTCCCCTTTAAGTAAATGGTTTCCACATTTCTGAATCAGAAAGCCTCAGGTGTAATCTTGTGTGTCTCTTTGTATTCCTGCAGCAGCAGCTAGACGACCGGAGCCGTGGCCCTGTTCGCCCAGCTGGAGGAAATGAGACTCCCAGATGAACTCACCCTTGAAACAGGAAGAGGTTGGCATAATTGTGGCCCTTGGTGAGGAAGTTTCCCAAAACGCGGGTGGGATAACCACAGCGGATCTGATAGGCTGACAGCCCGAAGTAGATGCACTTGACAAAATACCACATCTGAGCGACCATGTTATCGCTGAAACGCCTACGAGGGGAAGACAAGAGAGACAGCTCGTGAAATAGAAGGATGTAGTAGTTTGGTCATTTTATTTTATTTTTAGGCAGCCCAAATAATCAAATCATCGTGCAAAAAGTCAAAGTCATTTCAGATATAAACAAACATGCACCAAAGACACACCTATTTTAAAGAGATAGTTTACTAGCAAATAAAAAAGTGGTTATAGTCGTTCCAACACCAAACTGCTCACAACAAGGTCCGTGGATCTTCAGTAAGTGGTGTTGAGTAGAACAAATATATATATCTTGCACGCAAAACTATCTAGATCGTAAAAAAGCAGTACAGGTGGGAGGAAAAAATATTGATTTTGGGGTAAACTGTGCCTTCAAACACATTAATCAAGAAAAGTAATGACCTTAGATTGAATAAAAACATGTGACATTGTGACATTATGATAGATAGATAGATAGATAGATAGATAGATAGATAGATAGATAGATAGATAGATAGGTAGATGGAATGATAGATAGATAGATAGATAGATAGATGGAATGATAGATATATAGATAGATAGATAGATAGATGGAATGATAGATAGATAGATAGATAGATAGATAGATAGATAGGTAGATGGAATGATAGATAGATAGATAGATAGATAGATAGATAGATGGAATGATAGATAGATAGATAGATAGATAGATAGATAGATAGATAGATAGATAGATAGATAGATAGATAGCATTACAAAGTTAAAAAATATATATACATGTGGAAGTACACATTTCAGTAACAAATATAATGTAATGCAGGATATTATTGTGCAAGAAATGGATTATTCAATATTAAATTGAATATAAATGTAAAATGTACAGTGGGAGTTTAAGTCCAGTTCTTAAGAAAAGCTATGGAGCAGAGAGTTCTCTTCCAGCCAGAGGTGATTTGTTGTACAGTGACTGAGTCCTTACTTTTGTGTGACTCCTGGCAGGATGAAGAACATCCAGAAGTGGATCCCAAACACCAGGATGACCTGGAAGATGACTTTCCCCAGGACAGACTTCCTGAGGTAGAGGGCCCGGTCCACCACCATGGTGCCAAACTGGATCAGCACCATGACCAGGAAGGGCCCCGGCACCTGATCCTCCGACAGCGACGACGTGATGTCTGCAGCCGAGTGTTTCTACAAGGGAAGAAAATAAATGTTAGCTTTGTCAGAAGTGATTTGGTTTCTGGGTCTAAATGTTGTTCTAAAACAAACTATGGAACTCTCCCCCCCTTCACATCCAACAGTCTGACACGATCACCACATTCAAGTCCATCCTAAAGAACAGGAGGCTGAACTCTCTCCCCCCTCTCCCCCCTGGACTATAACCCCCACACACTCAGACACTCAAATCCAGCACCAGACACTTTTTACGCTGCTATGGACAATCTGGCAATAATATTTTGCACATTCTATGTACAATTTTGCACTAATGTAGATTCTCAAATATTGAAGTGACTGTTATTTGTATATTGATTGTTGTGTTTTTATGTAGGTCTTAATGTGTGCACATGTAAAAATGTGTCTTTGATTCTGTGTATATTTATACATATTTGCACACATATTTTTATATACATTTGTTTTTTATATTCGGGATTGTGGGACGCGGTATTTTGATCTCTCCGTCTGTACACACAACCTGGAAGATTGACAATAAAGTTGACTTTTGACTTTGACTCCTCAAAGCCCACCTGTTGAGTTCAGCCTACTCACTGTAGTGCTCCCTATCATCTGTGTCCACTTTAATCGTCTTCTCCATGATGGTATGTTTGTGTTTTTATCATGTTCTGTTGCTTTTACCTCTTAGAATATTCAACAAATTGTACGGTGTCCTTGGGTGTCATGAAAGGTGTAAAACTTACACCAAACGCCCAGAAGCCGAACACGATGATGATGAAGTCGACGGTGTCAGAGAGGAACATCAGCACGTAGACGTCTGTGACCGCGCTGTACTCCGGGTGGATCAGGTTGAAGAAGAACTGCCTCATGGGAAGGTAGATCTCCAGGAACCTGAGAAGAAAAACAAACAACAAGTTTCACTCCTCACCTGTTCTTGAGAAATGTCTCTTTAAAAGCCATTACACAAAGATTCTGACCTTCATCAATGTTTTGGGATATGTTCAATTTTAAGAACAGAATCTGGTCTTTTAAAAATAATTAAACACTACGCTAGCTTTGAATAATTTACTATGCATCTTTTTTGTGTTGTTATTACTAATGACACTAATTACGACGGCTAACGTTGTTTACTTCCTCCACTTTAGGAGGTTTTGTTTACATATGCAAACCAAAGTCTCTTTAATTTCAGTCTGGGAATTACTTCTCTGAATTTTATATATTTTATTTATATGTGTGCACACAGTTCTGCAGTCTAATGTTCTTTAAGTGGTCCGGTGTTAACCTGCCTATTAGGATTACCTCACACACACTTATTATATAAGGTGGCAATGGGAATATTCATTACAAGACACAAACAATTATGTAGTTTAAGAACCTGGCATGAATCTAATCATTTCAATGACTCAAAGCGCTTTACAGATACACATTACACACATATCATACATACATGTAATGGTCATGTACTGTGGACAATACCCACAGGAGGTAATTCAGGTGAAGTGTCTTGCCCAAGGACACAACGGCTTTACAGACGCAGCGGCGGCGGGTTTCGCCCCCTTGATCTGATAATCAATGCACAGCCCACTGCGCCACACCGCCCATCTTCACACCTCAAAGTCATCAAGGCGCTTTACAAGTACACATTGATATCACATGTACTGTGGACAATACCCACAGGAGCAAATTCGGGTGAAGTGTCGTGCCCAAGGACACAACGGCCTGACGCAGTGGCGGGTTTCGAACTGGAGTTCCCCAACGCCCCCTTGATCTGATGATCAAACGCACAGCCCCCTGTGCCACTCCCCCCGATAATCTGACATACTATTTTATTCTTAGGACCTTTCTCAAGAACAAATACAAGAAAAAAGATACAAGTGAATGAAGCGATATTCAGAGCAAAAGGTTCAGGAGGGTCTTTCATCCCTTTCTTAAACAATAAAACTGAATCTCTCAGTCTGTCAGCATGGTATTGTAGGAATGTATTTTGTCTCAGTGATTTATAAATCTCACAATAGCCTTTGGATTTTTAAATGCACAGTTGTTTTACAGTGGAATCTTTAAATTAGAAAGGCTATTTAATTGCATTTGTTTGGATTTTATGACCAATTCTGTCTGACGTTGTTTGTCTGTAACTCATTGTTTGAGAAAATGTTAACGATTTACTAAATTACCATTTTCTTTGTGTTTCAATTACAGCTGCAGACGTAATATCTCAGAAACCACTTGTTCCTCTGTGATTAAATCAAAACAGTAACATGTTTTGACTGTCTGTTGCAGCACTTACAAAAATTACACTGCTGGCCAAACGGGAAAGCGGTAATTAAAGGTCTACATTTAGACCTTTGAAAGGTTTTAGCTGCTATACATCACTGATATCATTTTCCATTATTTGTCGGGAGTACTTGCTGAGCACAGTTCTCATCAAAGCCCTCATAAAGTTACACACTTTCTGCTAAAATCACGTGTGTTCACCAGTAAGTGAGCCAGCTGTGCTTCATCGTACCCTTTAATGATGAAGGCTTTCCCCTTGAGGAGCTGCTCCCTCAGCTTCTCCGTGATCATCTGTTTTCGGGTCTTCCGCTGGACGCTGGCCTCGCTGCCGTCCTTGTGGCTGCTGTGGTGGGAGGCGGTACTTCCTGTGGAAACAATTTACATTTCCAGCTGTAAATGAAGCGTGACGAGTCGCTGATAAAGAGATGAGATTCACAAACACAAAGACTTAATTCAGGGGTGAAGGCTAAACAGCACAAGACAGTTTTTGTAGTAAGAGCTCAAAGGATTCCTTCTCTATATTATTGATGTTATGGATATTATTGTAAGAAGAGGAAAGGCTATGCGTGCTACAAAATAACACAATACTCTCAGGGCTTTTTAAGGGGAAGAGTGTTAGTGATACATTTTCTAATATTCAGCCTCATGTTTTAAACCACTTGTCTCGTTCAATGCTTCTCAACCTTTTGGAGTCACATTGATTGCTCCTAAACTGTCTAAGATGCATCTTTAAATGGTAAATTGAATGTATTTTGTTAACATATACAAGTCATTATTCATTCAGTGCCAGAGGCTGCCATAGAAGATGCCACCAGCTCACACTCACAGCCACCGTTGTTCATCCGGGGCAATTTAGGGTTCAGTGTCTTGCCTAATCACACTTTAACTACAGGGATTGAACCATAACCCTCTAATTGATAGGCGACCATCTGTTAAGTAATTTTGAGCTATTCTCTATCTTTTAGTACATACATATATAGGCTAATCTATATTAAAAGCTAAAACGTTAAACATATCTCTCCAAAATACACTCAAATAACTGACCCAGTGTCCTCTGCCATGCAAGGCCACAGAGTGATGATAGAATGTCTTGCTAAGATTGTTTTGACTGAATTACCATGAAAATGACTCATCATTAGTCCATCCTCCTTAATCACTCTTCAAATAAACCTTTAGATTGTACTGGAGAACACCGAAGCTGGAATTAATATTCCATCACACCATCTTCTTCCTGAGCCACAACATCGGCACTACACGTTGAGAAGTGGTTTATTGCTCTTTGGTTTCTAAACATTTTGGCATATGATTACTATAGCCTAACAGCTAAGCATAAATTACATTGATACTATGGCCGATGTCATCTAAAACCCATTTACCATTTCCTTTTTCCTCCAAAACCCCCAGAAACAACCCAGCTCAAGCACCACTAGTTTATCCAGTAGTAGAAACCAGAGACCAGAAAACGATCCTCACCTCTCTTGGACCTCACAGTGGAGTGGAGAGATCGGTGAGAAATGTGCGAGCCTCCGCTGGAGCTGTTTCGCCTCTGGAAGGTCTGCTGCTGCGGGTACTGAACCTGGACGTGACCTGAATCGATGGAGGTGCCAAAGTTTAAGGAGCTCAAGGTGTGAGTGGAGCCTCTCTCACTCATCATGGAGGAGGCGCGTTCAGACCCCTTCTCACTCTCCTCTGATTTGCTCTTTCCCTCGTCCTCTGACTCGCTCTGACGGGACGGCGCTCGCCTTTCTTTGGAGTCGTCCTCGTCCCACAGACCGTGACACTGCAAAGAAGACGAAGAATTCAGGGATTAATAAAAGCTGTATCATATTTGCACACAGAATACTTGAGTCTGATAAAGGGAGTATAGTTGCATCATTTTCATTTAAAGGTCCCCTATTATACTGTTTTTCATCAATATATTACAGGTCTCAGATATATACAAAGCATATCTCTGAAGTGTTTGGCTCCAAACACCAAACAGATCATTGCAGCATCCCATAATCCCCTCTGTTTCAGCCCTGTTTCCAAAGTGCTGATTCTCTGTCTGTTACTTTAGATGAAAATAAGGAGCCTCTCCCCACGCCCCTCTGAGAGATATTTGGTTAAAAAGAACACAATGGTGCTCTAGGAGGAGATTCAGGTGATAAGGTGGGGGGGGGGGTTACCTTGGTTGGTGATTGGCTAATGGTTACTCAAGCCAAAACATCGTTATGACATCATAAAGTGACCAAAATCTGATCAGCTCATTTTCAGACAGGTTTTTATATAAATGGATCAGGACAAAAACAGAGAGAATCTTTGTTCCTGAAACTTTCAGAATCTCTTGACACAGAGGGGACACATGTTATGTAGAAGAGACATGAACAAGTGGATTTTGCACAATAGGTGACCTTTAATATGATTCACATATTAGTATTGTCCAAATATTCATTTTGCAGGAACCTTCAGGATGGATCTGTGGAAGAAGAGAGCCAGTAACTGGACCAGGTCGTAGTGGACGTAGCCGTCCTTCTTCTCCACTCCGATGATGTTTGGAGGGTGATAAGGTTTGCCCTTATCCACTAAAGGTTGCTGGTTGAAGGGGAAGAAGCCAAACTGGAAGAAGTACTTGATGAAGATGGTGACCTGGTGGGAAAAAAACAATATGTTACAGTGAAGCTAGTCAGGATAATGGCACAGTTTCACTATTCATTGATATGTTAGGGATTACTCTTAGACTAGAATGCAATTGTAATAATTAAAACAAATATATATTATTTCTTTAAGTCTTTTTATTTGTAACCATCCACTCCATTGGGTGAAACGGCTGCATTTTACTCAAGGATGGCATACTTTTTCCTTTTAATCAATAAATAGCACATATACATTTTTACATTATCTTGTCTGTGCATAAATGTCCAATCTTTTAACTCCTTCCTGTTTGGAGTAATTGTCATGCTCGTTTTCACTTTTTTTAATTAATTGTGGAGAGCAGATACGATTATTGTTATTCTATATTGGAGCTTTATTTCAAAATAAAATGCCCGATACATGAGAAATATTGTCACCAACACTAAGAAAAGAACTGCAGATTTGTCTTGGTATTTGATATATTAAAATGTTGATTTACGCACTCAATGTCCACAAATATTAAAAACAAAATACTTGTTTGGGATGTTGAGTGTAGCTGCGAGGAAAGCAATCACAAAGAAATGGCTCAAACCAAACAGCCCATCTATATATGATTGGTACGATATCATTTATGAAATCTTTGTAATGGAAAGAATAACCTTCTCTATGAGGCTCCAGGAACTTACATTTGGGAGAAATGGAAAGCGTATATTACCCCGATACGCCCTTCTTTTGTTTAACTGTTTGAATCTTTTATTTAATGATCTATACTGTCAATGAGTTATATTGAAAAGAAAACACCCCATGTTCTTGTTGTGTGCTTATTGTTGTTGTTTTGTCAAGAAAAAGAAAGAAGACGGACCACTCTGTAAAACTATTTAACTACATATGTATAAGTACACTGAAGTTGAAATGTGATCCAAAACAAAAATGTAAAAAAAATAAAATAGTTGATTTATTGGACGTGTTTCTCTCTGTTTGTACCTCGGTATAGACGATGGCCGTCATCCAGTAGCGCTTGCTGGGCCGCGGCACGGACAGCATGGCCCAGAGGAAGATGGTGGTGGGGAGGACCAGGGTGGCGCAGTTGGCCGACACCATGTGGTTGATGACGATGACGAGGTAGCAAACCATCTCTGAGTGCGCCACCAGCATGTTGTAGAGGGAGTAGCACAGCTGCAGGATCAGAGGCTGCTTCACGTAGAACCGGTCCGACTGCTCCAGCTCCTCGTCATAAAACATCCTGGACAAAAGGAGACATTTTTGGGATTCCTATACATTACAGAAACCTAAATGATTTTTAACATTGTGATTTGTTCAGTTACTTTAAACTTGCAGATATTTCTAGACTCCCGAAAATAACTGCAAGTATGAATGGATTACTGAACAGGGCTGACTGGCACAGGCCAAGGGGTTTATGGGATTATGGCACAAAACCTGACACAAAAAAACTACAAATGGACCACAAAGTAAAGCAAACTACAATATGTGTTCAAAAAGATGCAAAGAAAGTCTGCAAAGACGTGCATAATGACCAAAAAGAGGTACAAAATAACCTCTGAGAGAGTCAAAATGGCTAAAGAAACAAAAAATGAACCCAAAAAGACCAGAAAGGGATGCAAAACTACTGAAGAACCAAGAAGAAACACAAAACAACTACAAAGAAATGCAGAATGACGAAAAGTTGACACGAAGCACCCATCCAGATGCACAAGATGACCACAAAACCCCACAGAAAATCGACTAAGAGATGGAAAATCCCCACAAAGATATCAAAAACAACAACCTACAGACACAAAACAACTACAAGAAGATGAAAAATTACAAAAAGGTGAAAAATTACTAGGTGCAATTTATTTAAAATGATCAAGAAACCAATATAAATCTGCATCAAGCATCGTAAGACAACTGCTTCGTGTGACTCTTCATGTTCAGTTTGTCGACTCACTTGTTGAGCAGCAGTTCGCTGGCGGTCAGCTCGGTGGTCATGGAGGGCAGCATGAGGTCGGACCTGCTGTCGGAGCGGCTGTCGGAGGTCATCAACATCCGCCCCTTCTTCCTGTCCATGTCGCTTTCGTCGTCGCTCAGCTCCAGGCGGTCGAAGCTGACGGCCTTGCTGTAGCTCGGAGGAACTTCAGCGTCGGACGTTTTGGAAGCGTCTGTGTCAGGAGTGTAAATCAGCCCGACTCTCCCCTCTGTGGGGGTGAAGCCCGGCTGTCGTGCCCCCTCCTCACTGTCAGTGGTGAAGTCCTTCTCCTGAGCGGACTCTGTCTCCTCCACCCTGAGCGAGGGGCCCTCATCTGGGCCGAAGGAGTCCCAGGGAGCCCTCTTTTCTCTCTCCTGCTCCTTTGGTACCTCCATCCCTTCCTCACCCTCCTCCTCCTCCTTCTTCTCCTCTTGGTCCCTGGGGTCTGCATCACTCCAGCCGCCCCCCTCGGCCCCCTCACTCTCGTCCAGCTGTTGGGACTCCCAGGGAGCCGCCTGCTGTTTGTCTTCCCCTTGATCGTGCTCATCCTCCACTTCTTCTATGGTGTCTGTGGTGCCCTGCCTGGAGTACAGCATCATAACCTGGGTCGCTTCACTGCAGGCGGGAAAAAGAGCGGAGTTATACAGAATATTCAAATGATAAAATATCTGCTTGCTTGCACTTTTCTCCGCAGTAGCCAGGTGTGCCCACGTGTGATAATATAATCTATTACCACATATATCTTTTGAAGAAAATAAAGAAGCATTGTATGTTTATATGAACACTGAAACAAGAAAAGTGATATTTATTACAACCCTGAATTACTGCAAGGCAATTGCTGAGGAGGAACAGACCATACTTTGTCAAACAGCTTTTCATATCACTGTTATTAGGTAAAAACCTTGTATCTCAAAATATTTCTTGGTTATCTTTGGGTTTGGACCAGATGCAATAAACAAAATGGAAATGCAATGATACAGTTGAAGTGAGAAATCAACAGGAAATGGATCTTTTGATAAATCATGATTGATGTGGGTGAAGATGAGAACACAGGTGTGTGTGTGGGGGATGCAGAGGCCAGGCACCTGGACATGAAGCTGCTGCAGCTGTCCACGGAGGAGGTGGAGGCGTCGAGGCCGTACATCTTGCGCAGTTTGGGCCGGGCGCGCTCGCTGGTTTTGGGAATGCACTCCGGCATCCCATCCAGGTCTTCCAGGGTGGATTGGCGAGAAAACAGAGTGGTGGCCTCGGTGTACCCACTGAGAGGTGGTGAGAGTGACAGGTGATGATTAGTGATGAGGGGAATGAGATGGGGATGTGAGGTCACACTGACAGGGGATACAAAAACGTTGAATCCAACCTTACCATGAAATGAAAAGGAATTCAAACCTCATCATGACAAGACAAAAACATGAGATGCAACAGAGAGTGAGGGTGAAATGGTTCAACTTGATGTTATAGAACTTACTTATGCTAGTAATGGCTGGTTTAAAGGGTTGTTTTTACTTTTTCTCATTAACCCCAGGGCTATGTAGCAATGCAAAGAGTTCAAGTTGTATTGGCCAAGGGTTTGAAATCTGTCTTATACATTTGAGGGAGTGACGCACATGGAATATTCTTTGATAATGACATTTTTAAAAATCTAATATTTTTTCTCTCTTCTTAAAACCTGGTCAACCAGAAGCAAAACAATTTGCATGTGTTCATAAAATAAGAGGATAGTAAGTAAACAATTATTGGAGGTACCCAAACCAAAAATAAATCCACATCTGGAGCTACAAGTGATCATAAGAAAGCATGTTTTAGTATTTAGACAACGTTATGTTTCATTACTTCCTCCTTGACGATGAAACATTTCTTAGCGACAAATCACGTCGAAAAAACTGTGACAAATCTGTACCAATGTGTGACTTGACAGGGTAAGAGCATGGTACATATTAAATTAATGTCCAGTCATGCTTTGGTCAATAATTATTAACATATTTGTGCAATAGTGTTTATGTATATGGATTTACATTGCTTGTTTTCTTAAGCGTGACGTAAATGTCTCTTTCTCCTGTGCAGAGAAAAGTTATAATTCCTTAAGTGTACTACCTGAAAAGGAAGCAGAAAGTCCCTGAAACATTGACTCTTTTGGTCTCCCATGTTGCATCGCTTTGGTCAGTGTACCTGGAGATGCTGTCTCTGGAGGCCGTGGAGTCCTGGCTCTCCATGGGGTACGGTCTCCTCCGTCTGCGCAGCCTGGTGGAGCCCGAGGCCGAGTCGTCCTCACTCACCTGATCCAGGCTGGCCTGGCGGGACATGTTGAGCTTCATGGCCTTCTGGTACAGGACGTGGATGCTGTCTTTGGACGGCACGTTACCCTGGGAGAAGATAATCATTCAGTGGTCCTCTTACAAGGTACAATATGTAATCGTCAGCAACTAGGGCTCTCTTAAACAAACAATCAACAAATTAAGTTTGGTGGAAAGTTGGTTGTTTTCACACAATTGCAATCATTTCATTTAGCGTCTCTGGTCAGGATTTCTTTATTGTTAATTATTTAGCAGGTTTTTACCGGGAGCACAATTATCTGCAGAGATGTCCTTCTCTCCAAAAACAACAACATGGTGTGTAAACAGTTAAAAGCATAGATTATGTCATTTCAAATGAATGTTTCTTTGACAAAACATAGGTTCCAAAGGCTGCAAGCTTTCCGCCAACATTTGCTAATCTTGGCTGCTACTAACTAAAAGATCTAGATGTCTGATGACTACAATTCTTTATGTGGTTATGGTATATATTTTTAAAGTGTTTATTATACTTTTTTTTTTATCTTTCGGGATAAGACATAGGTCTCGTATTTACACATTTTGAAAGTTGAAATGTTATATATTTGACCTTTTATCACATTAAAGGCCTTAAGATAGCTAAGAAACTGTTACATAAAACAAGAATATATTGCATTTAAACATACCTTTTTGACCTCTCTGGACAGCATGCAGCGCTCTATTCGCAGCACCGTGGAGATGTCGATGTACTCTCTGCACATGTCGTTCATCCACTGCGTGAAGCTGTCCACCGTCGTCTGGAAGAGCACCAAGGTGAACTTCAGGATGTTGAACACTCGCTTGATGATGTTATCTGAGGGAGGGAATGAGACACAAGACACTCGCATTGATAAAACTTCTTCAGCTGCAATAAAGTGGCTGTTAGTGGCAATGAGGAAATCATAAGGGTTATTCATGATTCAACTCAAGATTTAGAATTTTGACGATGGAATTTAATACCACAAAATCAAGTTAACCAACCTGGACCACTTGACTTTTCCTCCTCTCGTTTGTCTTGCCCATCTGAGAGCTCACCAAGATCTATGGTCACATGACCTGCTGAAGGACAGTAAAGACACACACGGTTAAAAGACATGAATTTCCTTCACACTCAAAAATGACTTGGAAGTCTGTTTAATGTGAGGTTTTTTCTCCATAACTTGCTTACCATCTTTCTTGCTTTTTTTACGTCTGACTACTTTTGTGTATTTTTTCCAAAATTTGCGTTTCTCTTTGGCTCGTGCTCTTAGAGCAGCTTTGGGGTCAGTGATCCAGGCGTGATAGAGAAACTGGAGAGCAGAGAGGATCAATGAGAGGAGGTGAAGAAGAGGAGTCACTGAGATCAATGATGTCAAAGCAACAACAAATTGAAGGAAGACTTAACACAGAACAAAACTTCACTTTTTAAAGTCACTTTATATCACTTTTTTGTAATATATTACTAATGAATGCAATGCTTCTCAGCAGCAGAGACTTGCATTGCTTACTTAAACACTACAACAAAAACCTTTTTCAAAAACAGTCTACTCAAAAGTGCAGTACAAACTTAATAAATCAACAAAGGCCTAATATTGGTTGTGGTCTACTGCATTTATCAAGCAGGTTTTCTATATTCGCCAGTCTTCAAATGTTTAATTAATACACTGAATCCTGCACAAACAGTAGCAAAACACAGAAATGGTCTTTCATTAGGGATCAGGCCCAAATACTAGCGCTAATATTGTCTTGTTAACCTACAAATGGTTTGTTTTTGAAGCAGAAGACAACACGAAAAAGCCAAAAATAGACAGGCGACATTTAACACAACCAATACCACGTCAGAATAAAACTCCAGTTCATGCTACACACTTCAATCACAACCGCATGCAAAAGAGCACAAAGCATTCCTGTTCCTGCTTGTGTTTGATGATTTACGCCAAATTAGTGCTTGCTTGTGAAAATCATTGTTCACTGAATCTGTTATTTCTGTTCAAAAAGATCACCAAACATGAGCTGGAAAGGCAGTTTTGTGGCGTTAGTTGGTACTTTAAGATGTTCATACAGAGAGCAAGTGTTGTTACTTAGTTGTGGTGTTAGTACCTTTCCTGCCTTCACTACATACTGCAGGATAGTTTTAGGCAGCTTAAAGATAGACTTGGGCAAAGCTATAAGAGCAGAGACAAACTTCCCAATAGCTCGCTGCAGAGAGAAAACAGAGTGGGAGGGGGTTAGTAGAAACATGACTTCATAATATTAGAAACATCAGAGGTGACATGTGTTAGGAGACAGTGAAGACAAAATCATGTTGTAGTCCAGGATGCTGTGCAGACGGAGATGAAGGGATTTGTTATCACATTCTCCTGAGAGTTAGTATTCGAAACCTTCAATCATTTGTGTAAAAGTATTATTAAACTGTGCAAGCAATGCATGCTATTCTAGAAATGTATGAATTGTCTAGCATATCAATCTAGTAAAATCAGGGGTGGAAAGTAATGTACTTTATTCTTTTACATTTCAGAGGGAAATATTGTACAAGACACTTTTCAGATTGAAGAACTATATTAAAAAAGTACCTCCACTTGCAACAGCGAGAGTAGTTGGTAATGTTGGTAACACTGTCAATATAACAATAACTGCAAGTAATTCAAATGATGATATTTGTATGTTATACTTACTGTTACTTAAGTAAAGGTTCTGATTACTTTTGCTATATTATAAAGTGAATGTAATAAAGGAAATTATTTCCTTACTTCAAAATGCAACAGTACTTGAATTTGTTAAGCTTTACCTCATAGCATCTTCATCAATATGAAAAACATGTAATCAATCGATGAATTAACAGTGACAGAAACAGAATTAAAATCTTGTTTCACACCAGTGACGTGAGGTAAGGGGAGGACTTTCATACTAGGCTATAATAAAAAGAAAGAAAATATAATGAAATACATATTTGATGTAAGATCTTTCCACCATTCTGTGCTACACAAGCCATTTTTGTAAGATTATAATCATTTCTTATATAAAAATAGCCACATTTTGAGGCAGCGACCAGCTCAGCTTCCCTCAGATTGAAACTGTATTTAAGCTATAGCTCTTTGGGCTTCATATGTAAATCTGGCTCCGATACTAGCCAGTTCCTCCCCATCAACTGACACTGATGTAAGAAATTAACCACTTCTAGAAGTCACCTGAAACGCAGACTTCTTTGGCTGATCGTCCTCCTTTTTCTCCTCCTCCTCCTCTTCCTCTTCACTGTCAGTTTCAAACAAGTAATAGTCTCCACTTCTAACCACTGAAGAGGCAGAGTGCAAATGCAGTTACACACAATCATTCATCGTTTTTTCACAACAAAAGTTCCCTTACTGAAAGGAAGAACTTAAACCACTTACCGTTAATTCAATGTCATTTACTACATATTAAACATTAACTACAGTAAGCCATGACACACATTTAAAAACATCACAGACAGGATGAAACAGAAAATGCAGACAATGTTAATATGACTGATATAACTATGAGCAGAAAGCACAATGAAGGGTGTCTGTTAGACACTCTTTTATTCCACATGTAAGCCTTTAAGCTACTCGACAGAGCAAGTGACTCCGGTCAGTGTTAGAAGCAATAGGATAGACGAGGCTGACTTGTGTCCTTGAGCAGAACCGCGTTGGTGCGGGAGGTAAAAGGAGGATGCTTGGAGATGAAACATCAAATGACAAAGAGATAAAAATAGAGAAATAATTGAAAATGTCATGTGGGGGTGGAGTACGAACTGAGACATGAGTTCAAACCAAACAGGCGACCTCTGTTCTGATTCAGGAACATTTTCTATTTACCACAAAAATATTTATTTTAATATTCAATCACTAGTTTTGCTGTTTAATTTCCACCTGTTTGGTGATCATGTCTATAGGCAAAGAATGAACAAACCCTTCATCCTTTATTCCAGTATGAAGAATAAAGGCGAGTCGACTTCATATCTTTGCGTGAAAATGTTTTACAACAGAGAGATTCCCTACTGTGGGCTTTGTAGGTGAGAGCGATGATGTTTCAAACAATCTCAAGCACAGACCTCCAGACATTAGTCTTTTTCTCTTTCTTCATCGTGTCTATTTAAGGCAACCCTGCTACTGACACTCGGTTTTACATATGGTCTCAAATCCAAAGTGCCTCTTCACATGTAGTGTACAGGAAGCAACCGGTAGTAATTCAATTTCCCTCCCAAAATAAAACAACGTGAGGAAAGGGTTCCTATAGCTACGGGATGAAATCTGAGACCAAAAAATGTTATGTTATGGTTTCATGTTTAACGATGCAACCTTTGATTTTTTTTAAGACTTTCAAAAAGTGGATTCAGGACATTTTAATACAAAAAGCCTTATTTTAATCAAATTAATTCAATTATTTAAACTTTTTAAGGATCTGAGTTAATCAGTCTTACTAACATTATAGCCCTGACGTTTTGTAAGTCCCTTTTATATAATGCATTATAACATACTTATAATGAGTTATATGATTGAACTGCATGCTAAAGATTCAAATGTATTACAACTATTGGAATTATAATACACTATGAGCCTTGCCAAATAAAAAAAAAGAAAGTATAAACAAGTATGGTACCCTTATAAGTAATTAAAAATGCTTTACAACGTGGTATGATTATTGTTGCATAAAGCATAGTAAAGATTTACGAGTGCTTATACAATGCTATTAGCAGATTATAAGGTTTTATAAGTAGGTAAATAATGCATTATAGACATATAGGAAGCGCTACGACAATGTTAACTTAAACCGGAGTCCCACAGGGCACGGTTTAATACCCCTTTTCTTTTTTAAGCTTTTTAATTCATCTTTAAATGTAGCATCAGCTATTAATTATGTCTATTTTTAATAGTTTTTTTATTTTAAATATTTGTTTTGTACAGTAAAAATAATGTCTATGAGCTATTGTGTGTTGAAGTCGCACTATCCTCCTTTTAATGCACAATTTCATCGTTGTACCTTCAATCTAAATGTATTTTTTATATGTACTCTATGCTATTATTAGTTGTTTTTTTATGTCTTTTACTGATAACTGTATTCTGTGTGATATCAATGTTCTGTGAAATGTCTATGTGAAGCGCTTTGGACTGCACTTGTTGTATGAAAGGTGCTAAACAAATAAAGATTATTATTACTGGATGTATGCGTATCCCCAGTGATGCTCTCTATTCTAATATAATATGATCTAGTTTAAAAAGGGCCCTTAAATAGAGACAGAAAAGGACTAAAGTCTGCGTGTCTGATGGTGCCTTCAGGGCCCCGGGGCAGTATGGGAATCCTCAGCGTTCTGGTCAAGGACACAAGGGCCAATCAGAGTGGAGGAAGAGAAAAAAGAGGGTTGGGGGTCAACCTACTGGAAGCATGGTCAACCCACGGCCTCCACCACTGCTTTTTTTTGGTCTTGGCTTTCGCTCGCTGTGCTCCTAAAATTTCACAAATACATCAATACAACATTTCATAAGAAAATCCATTCTTGTGCAAACGTCAAGGCATTTCTTTGTTCTGCATTAAGCTGCTCTGTTCTTTTTTAAGATCAAATACTAATGCAAACACAACATATATGAATGAATTCAGGCATTAATGACATCTGTCTTGATGACTAATAAAAAAGAAATAACACAGTGGTGGAATATAATTAAGTATATGTACTTAAATTATGTACATAGGGAACATTTTTGACATACTTCTATTTCCCTACATTTCAGAAATACTATTGTACTTTTTACTTCACAAAATGTATTTAACACATATAATTACTATTAAAGGTAGGGTAGGTAAGAATCCAGGTCGAGTGCGCTAGAATTTGAAAGTACGCAGCCGAAAAAAATCTGCCACTTCCTTACAGAGCCCCTCCTCCAACACACACGAACGCGCACATGACCAATGAGGGCACGAGATAAGTTTGTGCACAGATGAAAGGCTGACAGGCAGGTAGGCCATCCAGTTATTTTAGCCGGGCCGGCTCAGATCATTGGTCGTGCTTTTTACAACGCCACGGCTTCCACAGATGACATGTTTTTATGTATTTATTGTCAAAGCATTTAATATATTCATTGCTATCGGGATGTTAAGAGCATTCCATGGGATATAACAAAAAGTGTTTCTGAAGTGAATTACCTACCCCACCTTTAAGTGTAATTGAGTGTAAAAATCTTATGATTCTTTACTCTTCTATTTAACTATAGTTTTAATGAACATTCGTATGCTTTTAATTTCACTACATTCATTTGACACTTACAAGTAAATATTTATTATAAAAGCACGTTAATTGGATGTATATCTTTGACATATTCTTGATATGATAACGTGTTTTGCTACTTATACTTAAGTATCTAAAATTGGCTTCATATTAACAAAGTACAACATTTAATTTATACTTATATTGCACTTAATGTCATAAAAAAATAATCATGCTTTGTATTCCACTTAATTGACTTATAGTTACTAGTTGTTGTTTACACTCAAATCAAATGATAAACTTGTCTATAAACTGTATACAATATATATTATGATGTTGTTTTGAATGACTAAACTACCCAGTAGTAGTAAGTATCTAAAGGTATCCAAACAAAGTACATGATTCAAATGTATTTGATAAAAACACAATAATATAGTATTATTATTATATAATGACCATGGTATTTCTACTTTTCCTGAAGTAAAGTATCTGGAACTTCTTCCACCACTGCCTCAACACATTCTGCTAACACTGCCTGCACAGAGACGCTTGGCAACCTTCGTCATACCGTCATCTTCCTCCTCCTCGGGCTGGAAGAGGGTCTGTCCTTCTCCAGACTCCTGCGCCATGCTCAGCATCCTCTCCTTGCCCCTCTTAAACTTTTGCTGCCTCACCTTAATGCGCTCCATCCTGATTAGATCAGAGAGGCAGTGAAGAGACACGAAGTATCGACACAGAGGAACATCACCCACAGCTAACAGACTGTCCGTAAACATCTCTGGGCTTCGTGTATGGAAATGAGTGTACGTTATGAAACAGTGGAGTGCTCATTAGAGCGGGTGAGTGGATGTTATCAGGGCTTATGAGTAAATCCTGAGGTAAGTGTAAGTGGTGGAAATACATTGACTTTAAGTTGTATGATATACTGGAGCGATGGCTTCCAGGAAACAGTAATGAGCGAGCCAGGAGTTGCTTTTAATACAGAGCCGATTTTAAATGGCTTTCTGAATCATGTCTACTTACTTATGGGATAAGTTGAGACTCATCAAAGATATTCAAAGTCAGGAACTAGATGTTACCGTGCCTGATGTTATCACTTAGTTAGAGTGTAACTTGTTTTCTTATATTCAACAAATCCCATAGAACAACAATGAATTTATTCAATTTTTAAGAATCGCCTGTGCAGCAAAGCTTGATTTTGTTAAAACTGCTAAAAGTAGTTCCTTACAAACACACTATAAGCAACCATTTTGAGTAATTGTTGCTTAAAAAAGTTTAAAAGCACCAAAAGAGAGAGGCTAACACAATGTGGATTTTGGTATTCAAGAAGTTATGTAAATGTGAATGTGTAAAGGTAAATAAATGTCTTGGGCAATATCTTATCAAGTGGGAAAGATACAAACATATTGCAATAAGTGAAATTGTGAATAAGTGAATTATTTGGAGTCTCACTGTCTCTTCAGCTGCTCCACAGATTTGCGCTCCTCTTCCAGTCGGGCTCTCACCGCCTTCACGATCGTAGCTTGGAAGAGCTCCGCCCCTCTGTCAAACACAATCGAACGTTCAAAACATCCACTGACAGAGAGTCTACGTTTGATCCTTCTTTAGTATTTACTAACCAATAAAAAGAAGAAGAAGAAGCTGTACTGGGGAAGACAGTCATACAAGGAGCCAAGTTACATTTTAACACAAGAACTGCACCTTTCTTTCTCCTGCATGTCCCTCATTAGTTTCTATTGTGCTAACAAAAAAAGGCTAGTATATCTTCTGACTATACTGACATTAAACTGAATTTGTCCTATTTCTTGATACAACCACACACACTCTTTTCTTCTCAGTCAAAACTCTGTCCATCTTTACTTGTTGTCTGGATAAACATTTCAAGCCCTAAGCCTTAAAGGTCCCCTATTATACTGTTTTTCATCAATATATTACAGGTCTCAGATATATACAAACATGTCTCTGAAGTGTTTGGCTCCAAACACCAAACAGATCATTGAAGCATCCCATAATCCCCTCTGTTTCAGCCCTGTTTCAAAAGTGCTGATTCTCTGTCTGTTACTTTAGATGAAAATAAGGAGCCCCTCCCCACGCCCTCTGAGAGATATTTGGTTAAAAAGAACACAATGGTGCTCTAGGAGGAGATTCAGGTGATAAGGTGGGGGGGGGTTACCTTGGTTGGTGATTGGCTAATGGTTACACAAGCCAAAAAAATCGATGACATCATAAAGTGGCCAAAATCTGATCAGCTCATTTTCAGACAGGTTTTTATATAAATGGATCAGGACAAAATGTGAGAGAATCTTTTTTCCTGAAACTTCCCGAGTCTCTTTACACAGAGGGGACACATGTTGATGTATAAAAGACATGAAGAAGTGGATTTTGCATAATAGGTGACCTTTCAAGCGCTTGTGTCTTCATGATTTCAAAACAATGCCTTTGCGGTCAGAGCGTCTCTTTGCATGGGGATGGTTCAGCCTGATCTGTGTACCTGCACGCGAGGATCTGCGACGCCCTGATGTCGGCCACCACGTGCAGGAAGTAGTAGCTCATGAAGACTCGTCTCTGCAGCAGCAGGAAGGCGAAGCAGATGCTGTCCCAGATGATCCCCGCCTCGTTGCTGGGCAGCTCACAATTATACTCTGATGATAACATGGTGAAAATATGTATTTATTCGCTTTTTGGGAAACACAATCTTATAATAATAATAATAATAATGTATGACTAGCAGTTACCACCTATTGAAGGGAATATTATCACCTTCTTGTACAGTGTTTTGGCGATGTAAAAATAAGTAAGCTGTTGTGTCCACTCACTCTCGTTTGCTTCGTCGATGTTGATGTCGTATTCCTTGATGGTGCAGGCCAGACTGAACAACTGGATCAACCAGCAGCGGTCCTTAATCAGAGAGTTGATGTAGCCACAAGCCAGATCTACGAACAAAAACCCTTCATTATAAACCTGAATGCAATACATTATTTTATATCTTATAAGTATCATCTCTGATTTCACAAACAGGCGGTGTTGATGTGAACTCTCTATCTAAAAATACTGAGAAGAAGTTTAAACTAATGTGATTTTCTTCTAAATTCATGAACTAGGAAGTTTTAAAATCATAATATTATATCACCTCATATGAACGGTATGTAGGTTTGTATATATGATGTGAAGAGGTGGAAGATTCTCTCTTGAAAGAATATGTATTGAATCGTTCATTTTAAACCAAATGTTCAACTTTATGTATGTCCGTAACAATTTTGTATGACTGGTCTGCAAATTAGTCACAGCTCTACCAATGAGACATAAGGGATGAAAAACCTAAATTGTGTTTAAACTGGAACTTAACTGCACCGATGTTTCTATACTTATACTTGTGTTTCTGTTTTTGTTGGTTTGTTTCAATGCCTGGTTGGAAAATGATATAGTTATTTTGATTACGTTCCTGCAATAATTTAAATGTTCTGATATACAACTCTTGATGGTCTACTCACAGACAAAACGTTCTTCATGGTGATGACAAAGATGTTGTAGGCGATCAGGAAGTCCCAGTAGTGGAGGATCTTTTTGATTGGTTTGAGCAGCAGCTCTCCACCAAAGAGCAGGAAGTAGAAGCAGGCCACCAGGTAGCCCATGCAGAAGACGCTGATGCGCGTCGTCCCCGTGATGAAGATGATGGTGAGCACGAACCAGAACAGGTAGCTGAACATGATGACCTTCAGCATGTCCAGGTACGACCTAGAGGACAGTGGAAAAACGAATATGTTCAGCACTGTTTCAACAAAATGATGACAGATTCAATATATAGATTATTTTTCAGATACGTTGCCAGGTCTAAATGTCAGAGAAATGTCATTGTTTGTTTTATTACTCTTATTCCTAGAAGTGATCTGGCTTAAGTGAACGAGACGTAACTAGCTGGCTGCATTCATGCCATATCAACATTAGGAAACACATTATTCCAAAACAGCTACCCAAAATAGACACACCTGATACATGGTAAATGGACTGTACTTATATAGCGCTTTATCCAGTCTTTAAGACCCCTTAAAGCGCTTTACATACTACATGTCATTCACCCATTCACACCCATTCATACAGAGCAGTGTACCTCACTCTAGGACCTAACATTCACACACATTCACACACCGTTGGCAATCGGGAGCAACTCAGGGTTAAGTATCTTGCCCAAGGATACATCGACATGTTGACTGCATGGGCTGGGATCGAACCCACAACCTTCTGGTTGAAAGACGACCGCACTCCCTCGCAGCCACAGTCGCCCTGATACATGGAAACATAGCTAAATTAGATTTTTATTTTGCAGCATTTTAACAGGAAATAAATGTACTGTGTTTACTATTCAGCTCCTTTAATTTAGCTGCATTTGTGCCGTTTATATTGGATGTTACATCACTTTTTTAATTTTATGCAACTTTATTTGCGTTTTCTGTAAAATTCTAAGTAATTGTTCTGCCCTATTATTGTGACTTTATTGTTTAATGTTGAATTAAATTAACTTGAGATTGACCAAAGTTTACGAGCTGAATTTTACACGGGGTTAAAAATAAACAACATGGACCCTGGCCAGCTGAGCTAAATTGCTAATACCACATTATACAATTTAAAACAGTATTCCAGTTCATTGTGTTGCTGTGAGCATAATCCTCCCATCAATCACACTTAGTGTAGCCTACTGCTTAGGCTCAGGACTCCGGTAAGAGTCTGATCAATGATCGTGAAACCAGACTCCTGTCACTCAGCGCAGGTTCATAATGGTCACTTCTGCGTGTGTGTAACATGCTAAAAGCATATGAGTACCCTATGTTTTCAGGTGAGAGACCATCAATATGATGTGTGGAGAGGATACATAGGAAGCAACTTGCATTAATTGGATTGACCTGGGGAAAACATGGGACCACAACAGCAGCTGCACTGTTGAGGAAGCAGCTGTGATGAAGTGGGTTTGGATCGGACGATGCGTTGATGGGCCGGAATCGCTGAGTGAGTGTCCTTCTTCATCAGGGGGAGAAAATACCTTTTCCATACTTAAAAGCTATTTATTGAGTTAGAGTACAGGACAAAAGCGCCTGAGTCGCGGAGTGACGGACAGAGTGTTTTTGTGGATTATGGATTTCTCCCCCCAACCCGTATCCGTAATTGGATCCTGGAGGGAAACGATGGAATAAGTGCAGAGCTGCTGCGGCGCGGACAGACGGGCTGTACTGCTCTCTTCTCTCTACTAGGGGCTTGTTGATGGACACAGAGTGCGTTAATAAAAGACTTGTCCACTTTGCGCATCAAAACAGTGGAATGTGAAGAGCACATAATCAATGACTGTGGACAGGTCAGGATGCTCTCGCTGTCTTTCTGACTCGCTCCCTATTTCCCTGCCTCTCAAAGAAATCTCTCTTCGCTCTTTTCAGGTGAAAAGTCAGTATCCAGCTCTGAACTCAAATATCGGACAACAGCCAGACTTCTGTATATACAATGGGTCTCTCACTAAGCTACGGTCATCTGTCTCACCTATATTTGTCTAGGATAAAGGATTTGCTGAGAGAGTATGTTCTTATTCAGCACCACTCCACTTAGGATTGGTACAGTAATGCAGAAAGCAGCCAAGTATAACAGCAGTGTTCTCCTGAGTTAGCATCGGAGCAGCTCCACTGGAGAGGAGTCTTAATAAACTCAGTTTGGAGGAGTATGATACCTTTCTTTATACTTTTCTAAATGTACCCGACCAGAGAGGGAAATCAAACCTGCAGCTTGCTTCAGTGCCTTTCACCCCATCACTCAACTCAAAGCACTAATTGATCATTTACGTCAGTCACATCCTGGTTTGCAATAAGTATTTCTCTTTTTTTTCTTTCTTGGGGCAGAAGAAACAAGTCATGAACCATAGACATTAACATTTTAAAGCTATGATAGGGTTAGAAAACAGATGTTTACTTACACATTCAGTCGTTTTGGAGCAATTTTATTATTGATTTGCATTCATGCTTGTATTCACATGATGAAATCCAGTATTTACTCTGTTTTAAAGATCTTGTCTGGTCCCTACCAACTCCTGGAGGAAATATCTGGCACATTAGCTGCCAAATATTCCACTATTTTCACTCGCTATTCGCTAACTGTGTCTGTCTGCTGTTTGGTGTTGAGCAGGTTCGGTACAGTGGGTTTTACATTTTTTTAATAAAAGCAGCCACCTCTTTAATCTACCAAATAATACATTTTGTATCAGTGTATAATCTAGTAAACCATAGACCTAAATAGACATCTCTGCATTGGTAGGAACAAATAACAAATATGGTGAAATCAGCTTCCAGTTTATGTTCGGGCGGCTGACAGCCTTTCCGTTTTAGAGTACGCTAAAGACCTTCCAGAGTGCAATGACGTATATACGCTGTGTCTTTTCACCTACATTTTTGTTCTTTCACTTAAATCCTAAAAACTTGGATCATATATTTAAAACTAAGGTTATTACTACTACTCATTCCTCTAAATCTGTTCTCTCTCTACTTCTCATACTCTCTACTTCTGTAATCTATTCTTTCTATTCTCTCTTTATCCAAAAACCTTTTCCCTCTCTGACCTCTCGAGGTTTTATTAGAGGGAAACAGGTTTGCAGAGAGGCTTATTCAAGCCGTATTCACAGCTTACCTCCTTACCTCTCATCAATCCCAACTAAGGCACCAGTGGGGACCTTGCTCCCTGCGTTTTGCCTCTCCACCTCTGTTTCTTACTCTCTTACTTGCTACCCTTTTCCCTCAACCTATCCTAAGGGAGTGCTTATTCTTCTTTCTTCCTTCTGTCTGTCTGTGTCTGTGTATTCTCATGTTCCGATTAATCCCAGCTTCCCCCAAATCTTTGTTTTGTGTCTACATCTACGCCGGGACCCGGAGCCGTGTCTGATCCGGTCTGCTGTGGTCGTGTGCCCTGGATCCTCTATCCTGAGTTCCGGATTAAATCGTGGACTTCGGGTAGTGGCTGGGCGTGTCTCTGCGGTCCTGCCTGGGTCTCGTCATGCTGCTTCCCTGATGGCTCCCACAGGATTGTTTTTGTCATCTTCGTGGATTTGTCTTCTTATTATAGATGCATTTCCAAACATTTGGTCTACCTACGCTGTAGAATAGTATTATCTCTTAGATTTACACACGGCATCTATTGCACGTCTGTCCGTCCTGGGAGAGGGATCCCTCCTCTGTTGCTCTCCCTGAGGTTTCTCCCATTTTCCCCTTTAAACTGTGGGGTTTCTCTGGAAGTTTTTCCTTGTACGATGTGAGGGTCTAAGGACAGAGGGTGTCATTTTTCTCATACTGCTATTCTGCACTAACTGTGCTGTTGTATTTGCTGTAAAATGTTTTTACTGTAGGGTACTTTTTTATTATATGTACAGCACTTTGGCTCGACCGAAAATCGTTATATAAATTGCTATATAAATAAAACTTGATTTGATTTGATTTGAAACTCTAAAGTTAGTGTTTTCCTTTTAAAAACGTATAAAAAAAGTCTTACTCTACATAGACACCACAAGCATTCACATACATACAGTGGGATGTAACCCATATATTATACAAATACAAAACCTTCTTAGTGCTGCTTGTTTTGAACAAATGTCCCTTTTGACAAAATTGTAAGAATCTAACATCATTAAGCATCAATTAAACTGGCTACTTCACTTCCTCTCCATTTATGCATCTTGTTGTCCTCCATGGTGATGCCGGGCTCAAATGGCATTCAAACTATAAAATGTTTACTGGTACTGTAAAATCTAATATAAGTGAAATAATAGTCTCGGATCAAGTGCCATAAACTTTAAACATAAACTCCAAAGTAGCTCTGATAGGAATAAAACAGAAACATACTTGCTCCACTTCCTGCTGCAGTAAATGTAGCTAAATATTGATGTACGTTTCTGTACCTAGGGTGACCAAGCCAAATGTGGGACAAAATTACGTTGTGCGGACAATGCGGGACATGTTACTGCTTTGCTAAGAGCTTGTTTGCACAAACTATGCAAGTGAAGTAATTAAAAATATCAATTTTAAATGGAATTTTTTTTCAACATTTTTATCATCAATAAATATTTTCGTGTTTTTTTGTCTGGGAATCTCCCTCCACCGGCTGCACCCATAAGTAAATAAATGTTTTCTGTTGATTGATTGACATCTGACACAGCTAATGGTGATAGCCCTCTCTGGTTTTCTCAACACCTTTGGATAAAAGCCAAGTTTTAGACTGGCGACAATCAAATGCGGGACATCGGCAAAATGTGAGACAAATGACAAAAATGCAGTCCACACAAAGCGGGACAACTGGTCACCCTATCTGTACCTGCAGTGGATGAAGTCGGGGACGGGGTTGTAGACGCTGAAGGAGGCGGCGTCCAGATCTCTGCAGATCTCCACGTTGTCTCCAGCCATGATGCGGACCGCCGCCTTGTTCTCATCCTCAAAGACCTGCCTCTGGAGGGAGGCACACAGCAGCAGCATGAAGTCATCTGGAGAAGAAGAGAGGAGACATTTCACTTGTGGGGAAAATCTTGGTCGTAATAATACAAGAAACTTTAAAGGTCCCCTATTATACAGTTTTTCATCAATATATTACAGGTCTCAGATATATACAAACATGTCTCTGAAGTGTTTGGCTCCAAACACCAAACAGATCATTGCAGCATCCCATAATCCCCTCTGTTTCAGCCCTGTTTCAAAAGTGCTGATTCTCTGTCTGTTACTTTAGATGAAAATAAGGAGCCACTCCCCACGCCCCTCTGAGAGATGATTGGTTAAAAAGAACACAATGGTGCTCTAGGAGGAGATTCAGGTGATAAGGTGGGGGGGTTACCTTGGTTGGTGATTGGCTAATGGATACACAAGACAAAAAATCGTTATGACATCATAAAGTGGCCAAAATCTGATCAGCTCATTTTCAGACAGGTTTTTATAGAAATGGATCAGGACAAAAAGAGAGAGAATCTTTTTTCCTGAACTTCCAGAATCTCTTTACACAGAGGGGACACATGTTGATGTAGAAGAGACATGAAAAAGTGGATTTTGCACAATAGGTGACCTTTAATGACAATTGATATTATTACCTGCGATGAGGATAGAAGGTTTAAAAAATAGATTAGAGTTTCTTCAGAATTTCTGTGATTGAAGAGAGAAAAACACCCACAAATCTCTGAGAATAACAAATGTACGCAAAAGAAACTTGTGTTTTTTAGCAACCACATGGCTTCACTTTGCTGACTTGGATCAACATCACACCACAGAAGCCCCTGATACATTTACATTTTAGTGAGGAGGTGCAACAGTATGGAACCTGGTTATATAACGGCGTCCGTGGTGTTATGAGGGTTATCACACCTTGTAATGTTAAGCGATGTGGTACCTTGACAAAAAGGTTTTTTTTTCCTCCTAGATTTATGACACATTTATGGAGTTTTTCCTCCTAAATTCAAAGCATTCATTCGAGTTATTTTCTCTGAATATTACCCAATTTGTAATAATTTATTTAACCTACAATGGCCCTTATACACATTCGCAATAACCACTACACATCAATAAGTGAAACACCTACAGATGAGGAACGACGGATTAGGCGGGGTGCGGAAATCTGGAACATAGAGCCACTTGACCACATTGGAGTCAGTCGTAGAGTTGGGAAACCTCCAGGGATAGTCTGAAATAAAAACATACGCCATTATCATCGGACATATATGATTACGATTGTGGATCACTTTAAAGGAATGGCATTTGTGACAATTAAAGCTTTGACATTGAAACAACAGATGACACTTCACAAATGCAGAGGAGCATTTCGCATTTTATAACTAAATAATGACCCCATTGACTGTAAAATGCTCGGTTGATTGATAGGGACAATAGTCTTTGATTGTGTCCTGATATCAAAGCAATAAGTATAATCTGGCCTTGTTGTTCACACAAACCTTTGCAGGCTGCTGGCGGGATCCCGATGCAGATAAAGTACTGGAAGGTCAGCATGACGGCGAGGAAGAAGCAGTATTTGGGCCAGATCTCAGCGATGGCTTTCCTCCTGCGTCTGTACATGACTGCAATCAGGGCGAAGGCGTGAAGCATGGCGTAGAAGTCCATCCGCTGCCCGATGACATTCACCACGAGCAGCAGGCACGTCTGAGGCAAACACACAAGGAATACAAACATTAAGTGTTGTTTTCAAAAAGAGGATATATTATGCAAATGTTCAGGTCCAAATTTGTAATTTTGTGCTTCTCTCTTTCCACCCACTCTGTCTGAAACCAGAGCCCAGTTTTCTCTGATTGGTCAACCACTTAGAGATGTCCCGCCCCTTAGCCTATCACGTACAATGTGTTGGAGCGCTAGCCAATGAAGGCGGGAGTGTTACTTAGTGATGTAACTTTGTTAAGGAAGTAAACAAAGGAGTCCAATTGAGGCAGATTGGGGAGTGTATGGGAGAGAAACTCCCTCTGGAGGGAACTTTGGGAACATTTTAGCCTTTGCAGACCATTTACATGCACACAAACCTATATAACACACTACAGAAGAGGGAAACCCCCAAAAAGGAAAATATGGCCTCGTTAAGCTCTTTTAAATTTGTATTTACCTCAAGTCCAAACTTGTAGAAGAAGTAGTTGATGAAGTATTTGATGAATCGGATGATGCCGATGTCCAGGTGTTGCCGTGTGATATCATGGAAGATGATCCGGGCGGCGGGAGGCGACAGCTTGTTCCTCAGTCTGAAATATCCCTGATGGCGGTAGATGGTCACCTCGAAGGCTAACAGAGCTAGCATCATGAGGTTGTTCTGCACAGATGGAGAGAATATCTTTAAATGTGTTGTTCTAATGTGAAAAATACATTCTTATTGACAGTTATTTTTCTTTTGTCTCTGTTTGCATTGCATTTGATATTGAGGTAATCCAAAAGTAACGGAAATATGGTTACATTTCTTTAATTTTTAGATATTTTTGTTGTGTGTTTGCTGTTTGTTCTCCTCACCCTGAGGTAGCCCAGCAGGTCGTCAGCTTTCCTCAGGCCGACCCAGTTGGCTGGATCCACCGGACTCTTATACAGCAGAGAATCCTTCATGTCATTCCTCTGGTGATCTGAGTAGTCTTCTGGCTGTGGACAGAACATATAATTGTATATATGAAGTAAAAGTGTAAGGATAGTCAGGATAAGGGCTGTACTGAGTAATTTGAAGCAGCAATTATTACTTTGACATTCAGATTATATACCAACATTTAAATTAAAATTATCTGGCATGTCAATTACTTTTGTTTAAACCTGAAATTTTTGCACAGTTGCAATTAAGGATAGCGATACTATTATTAACTAGTAATTAAAATATTGTCGTGAATTCAATCATTGAGTGTTGTCTATTTTTTTTTAAAGTCAACATTTGTTAAACACAGATCACAAAATGTTTTTTATATAACAAATTATACCTTTTTAATACACTTATTTTCAAAACGAGGCACGTTCGATTATACAAAAGTTAAATTGAATAAAAAAGATGATTAAAAAATTATAATAACTTGATTAATTACTTTATTGAAATTGTACATTTTGTTTCACGTTTTTTACATTTTTTAGGGTGTCCTGAAATCTAGGAAAAATATTCAAAGTCTCAAATGAGAATAAAATGAGACATTTAGAACAGCCCTTGTAAGGATAACATCTATGTTGTGTAAATATGAATCACCATCGAACAGTTAGTGGAGTGTTTTTCGGGTTCAATGAAGTTGAGCTGGTACAACATTTTACACACGATGATGACACACGTCCAGACCGTGCAAACGCTGGAGGCGAGCGGCCGGTACTGGCAGTACGGCAGCGCGAAGGCCCAGGACGCCACGAACACGTAGTTGAACAAAGAAACCTGAAAAAGAGACAATGCATGCAATGAGGACAGGAAAAAACAAATAAATCCTTTTCAAATTACATTTCCTCCTTTTCCTTCCCTTCCTACACCAACTAGTGTTTTATTGAGTTGTTTCATGTATTATATGTATGTGATTCATAATTACTGTAAGTAAGAAGTGCTTGAATACACTTATACAACCCTTTACGCAAAAAAAAAAACTGGAGAAAAGAAGTGAAGAGAATTGAGAGGAAAATCCAAATGCACTCGTAAAACTTGAGGTCAGGAACTATGAATAAAATATCATTACAATACATAAATATAAGTCTATAAAAGTCAGTTTTAATGAGAATGTAAAAGCCCAAGCAGCTTATCCAAGCTTAAGGCTTCATTCAGAGAGAGTTGATGGCAAGAAATCTGCGGTGTGACTCTTTAACCAATCCTGGTTTATTCCCTATTGGTTCCAGTTGGCTCTGTGTTGTTATTTTTTACAGCATATGAGCAATAAAATCTACCAAGGAAATGTGAGCAATGCTAACAGTGGGTATTTGTGATTGGAAATGTAATAGCTTTTTGACTCAGAACTGTATTAAATGAACTTAGTTAGAGAAGATTGTGACATGAGTGATTTACTTACAACAAATAGAAATAGCCTCAGGAAACCGCTGGTATGTACGTGAAAAATGGCAGTGTAGCATGTGGCACAATTTTAACGAGGGAAACATTTCAAAGGGCCCTAATGTCAAAGGCACTGTCACCTTGTTAACCTCAGCTTTTTAACAGCTAGAAAGCCCCCAATTCCGAGAATCTGAGGCTGCAAATTGGCTCGTATTGGGCCTATAACACCTCTGCTTTATAGCTTAGATATAGAGCCTTGTTTTAAAGTGAAATGTCAAGCTTTCTTACATCTTTGACGGCGATCAGCACGATGTAGCAGGACACGATCTTGATGATGTGGATCTCCAGTAACCACCAGATGAACAGCTGCAGTTTGTGGAAATAATCCAGGAACTTCAGGAAGAGCACCGTCAGCCGGTCGACCACCAGGTGCCATTTATTCTTCAGATCTGAAAGAGAGGAGAGTGACTGAGTAGGTGCAAATGTGAAGAGTTTCCAGGTTTCATCTCTTCATTACTGTGGGGGAAACTTCTGAAGCAATTGGAAACAGGACTCAGAGAGACTCGAGGAGAGCTGGAGCTTTGATGGCAAACACTGACGGTTTATTTGGAGCCTCGGCCGGAGAATTCACAAGACGTGTCACGGGCCACGGTTTGACCACACGGCTGAGATGCCACAATCAATTCTGAAGACCCCTCCTGTAGCTCCAGGTTTTAACTAGTTCAGAGTGTAATGATCAACATTCTTCAATAGATAGATTAAACAGCTGAGGACACTGAATCACATGCGTTGTCGCGGGGTCATCTACACCCCGAGAAGGATGTGTTCCAGGTGTCCCACAACAATAACTATCTCTGACCGAAAGTTGCCCGGTCTTAAACTGGTAACAACAACAAAATGCTTGGGCAGCCCCTCCTTAAGGGAGATAGCGGCTGCCCAAGGTTGGGCAGCCCCTCCTTAAGGGAGATAGCGGCTGCCCAAGGTTGGGCATCTGCGTCAGAGGGCAAAAGGTAAACATATATACAGAATTATTCCCTGACAATTACAGCTGTGCAGTCTGTCTCTGTTTGAACAGTACTGACATTTTGCTTACGTAGCTTTTAAAACAGCAACCCCAGCTGGAGCAGAATCTCTTTTTGCACTTCAGGAACAGGTCTTGTGATGTACTTTGTTTTTATTTTTGTAAGTATATCTTATTTAAAAAAGACTGTCCTGCTGCCATATAAATGTATTAAACCACTGGGTCAAGATGGACCCTAATGAATGCACTTTTGCAGTCTTGTTGTTAATAAGTATATTGATGTATTTGCAGAAAGGCTGAGTAGCAACTCCATTGAAACACAAACTGTACCTCATAAACATTAAAATAAGTTAAAATTCAGCAAACATTTAGAGGTTGTTGACATTAATTGTAAATGCAAACAAACGTATAATCTATTAGCCCAGCAACAGATACAAAATGAGTGTTTAACCAAAAATGGCAAAGAAATCTGTCATTCTAGTTCCCTAACTTTGTCTAATTTTTCATTGTCGGTTGTAGTACACAAAATTCCATTGGGATTTAGGGAAATACTTAGTGTCAGTCTTACAAATCATTTCCAGTTCAAATAATGAAATCCATCCAGCAAACATTCATATCAGGGTAGTATTTCTTATTGAGTGTGTTCAATTAGTGGAACCAATGTGTAAGACAATCTGCATTTTAGTGAGGGGAAAGCTACATTTTGATATGTATAACATTTTATTGAGCAAACTTAACAGCTAAACATATGTTTCAGATATATTGTGAAACTGTAAAATGTTTGTTTGTGTAATTTTTCCCCATATGTCACGATGTATGGAAACACTTCAAATGTGTGTTTTACAAGCTATTTCTAAACTGTTGCTTTAATTACCTGAGAATTAAGCCTTAATATTCTCACAAAGGATATTAAAACTCCAGCTATAGTTTGGTTATGTGTTTCTACAAAGGATATATTATCTCAGGTTTTAATAGGGCCCTCATTGTTTGGATAAGAAAACACTGAGAGGGCAGATACTGTAGCTCGCATAGCTTGCACCTCATTATAAACGGAGAGGCCCTGCAGGGTTGTGTTTTATCACCTATTTTATTTTCTGTGTATATAAACAACATTTTAATTTAAGAGCAGTGTGACGGTCTGCGTAAATATGCTAATGGTGTAGCGCTAGTTGGCTCTAGCAGGGCGATGTAATGGATGAAAGTGACCACTTGAGCTACGCTCTGTGTCAGCAGGGGAAACTGGAGGTAAATCTTACTGAACCCAAAAATCTGCAGAACAACAGATTTTTACAGCTTTCCTCGGGATGATTAACGGCCGGCTGGTGGAGAGTGCAGGCGACGGATACTTGGACAGCACACTGAGTCTAAGAGAGACTTTAAAGAGTGTATGCAACATATGTGTTCTGAGCAGACTGAAGAGCAGAGACAGATCTAAAAGGAAAACGTCTCTACGCTCCTGACAGTGTAGCCGGCGCCGCTACATATCAGCACATGTGAGTCTCAGCTGTAAACACAACGAGAGGAGGAGGCAAGGAGGAAAGCTTTCATACACTTTGAAGTAAAACACATGAGAAGTGTACAAGTACAAGACTGAAACATGATCAGAGATACAGCCTCTGGATGAGAAGTTTTATGACCGCCGACAAGGAAGTTGTGTTTTCAGTCTGTCCGTGTGTGTGTCTGCAGGATTATGGGAAAAACTACTACTGCAATTTTTTATAATAATAAATGGAAGGATGTATCACGGGCCAAGGAGGAAACCCTTCACTTTTGGAGCAGAGCCAAATGACACAGAGGATACAAAAACATTTCTTCTTGTTTGTTAACAATATGAGATACGGCATTTTCCCTGCATTCATATGGAGTTGGAATAAACCGTTGCTGAAAAACAAGTTCCCGACTAAGAAATTCACATAAACTACCCCCTCAAAGAGAACAGCAATTCAGTGTTGTGTTGTTTAAATGCTCTGAGCAATAAAATACGACACATCCTCTGTAATGTCCTTGTTCTTTCCATATTAGTTTGTGAACACACAGGAAATGACAGCCTAACTCAGGAAATGGGACCATCCGAGGAACATGTGAATGCACCGTTGGCCTTGGCGGAGGTCTGTGCCCTACAAGTGCTCTTGTAGTTTATATACAATATATATGTATTGTGTCTATTTTTTACTGCAGTGAGAGTTGCCAAAGAAATTATGTTGTACTTTTTATGATGACAATAAAGATATATCCTATTCTATTCTACCTGAGCTCTGCTCGGTGCTCGGCTCCGGCTCGGTTCCCGCGCTGCAGTGCCGGCTCTCCTCTGTGCTCGACTGCCGGTTGTCGGAGAAAGTCCTCGGTTTCTCTCCAGTCATGTCGGTGTCGTCCATCACCACCAGGACCTTCTCCTTCTCCCCCCTCCACTCCCCCTGGTCCTCCTGCTGCTGCTGCTGCGGCTCCTCTCTGGATATCGTGGCCTCCACAGAGCTGGCGCTGAGCATGGTGATGTCGGCCAGGCTGCCGTCCTGGTGCACCAGTCTGAAGACAGGTGGAGAAGTTATTACAAACACACACACGCATGCAGACTCACACATACATATTTGTATCTCTACACTTATGAGGACCTTGAATGACTGACTGAATGTCTTTAACCTGCTTACCTGACGTAAACTGTATGTATAAGCAAGCCATTTTCCACCATTAAATTGCTACTCTGGAACCAAAACATCTTCTATTAATGAATGAAATAAATTAGAAACTGATCAAATGACTGCTGTTGAGATTTGGCCTATTATTTGAACGTGAGACTCCTTCCTATACTTTCTTAGCGGTTGTAAAAACCTTTAACCAGGACTTACTTTTTAAAAGTTTTACGGTAAATGGCAGGGGTGTCAAACTCAATTTCATCGCGGGCCACATTAGAATTATGGTTGCACTCAAAGGGCCGGTGGTAACTTTAAGACTATATAAATATACATAGATAAATATATATAAAATAATGTATTATATTACATTATTGCCTCTGCATTGGATTATTATCTAGGGTAATAACTTCATAATTAATTACGTCTGAAAGCAGAAGTCTAGGGCAAATAATTGCAAGTAATTGCAAGTCTCTTCAGTGCGCATCTCACAAAATGAGATGCATTGTGGGACATGTAGTTTATGGACAACGTGCTCCTGTAAAGCGGAACGTAACCTTATGATAAACTGATTATATTCTTTGCAAGGTCTTGTGGGCCACATAAAATGAAGTGGCGGGCCGGATTTGGCCCCCGGGCCTTGAGGTTTTTAGAGACAGTGGAGAGACAATGTTCGCCACTTGCAAACCCAAAAAAAAAAATGTTCATGCGACCTTTGACTTCATGTAAAATACACGACTTAAATATATATCCTTTCACTAAGTAAAAGACTTTTAATTTAAGTTACCTCAAATAAATATTCTCGAGGATTTGTATTTTAGAAAAAAGTCTCTTAAGTCAATTAGGTAATAAAATATCCTTTGGACCCTTTGCATTTGCACTATTTGCAATAGTGTCACAAGTGGCCACACAGTTTGTATCTCTTAAAGGTGGGGTAGGTAATTTTGGAGAAACCAGCTCGAGTGCGCTAGAATTTGAAAATACACAACCGGAAAAATCTGCCACTTCCTACAGAGCCCCTCCTCCAACACACACAAACGCGCACATTACCAATGAGGGCACGAGATAAGTTTGTGCACAGATGGAAGGCTGACAGGCAGGTAGGCCATCCAGTTATTTTAGCCGGGCCGGCTCAGATGATTGGTCGTGCTTTTTACAGCGCCACGGCTTCCACAGATGACATTTTTTTATGGATTTTTTGTCAAAGCACTTAAGATATTCATTGCTATCGGGATGTTAAGAGCATTCCATGGAATATAACAAAAAGTGTATCTCGAGCCGGTTTCTCAAACTTACCTACCCCACCTTTAAGTAAGATCATAAAACACACCTGCAATTAATGCTTATGGCCATAGGGGCCGCCAAAAAAAAGTCAACAGACATTGGTAACCTGAAATAAATGAACCTTACTAGAACGCAACCTGGAATTGATCTTCACAGTATACAGCAATGTAACTATATCAGTCCTACATAATTCAATTTATAGGTATTATTTATCATGTTCTTTCCCCCTTACATCGCTATCTTTTTGAAGGCATTCTGTCCTCATAGCATACAAATACAACACACATTAATACACAAGGTCCAGTTGATTGTCAAAAGGCTCCGATGCAAATGTTTGGATGGGAATCTGCAGCCGTGTGTCCGCTGACTGGAAACAAGGCAGCGTTTCATCAGGCATTGTAATCAATAAGCAGTGCACATTCCTTTGGCATTCTTTAAACGTTGTTTGTTTTTAATGTCTGAGGGAGTTTTCTTCTTGCACAAGAATAATGGTAGGAGCTAAAAGGAGGCAACCCTTTAAAAATCTTCTCAGGCAATGTAGCAAGCTCCTGGGTCGGGTTTGACTTGCATGAACCGGCTGCATATCAAGGCAGGCATTTCATTATCCTGTGGTCACACTTACTTGCTCTTTGGATCGGGAATTTTTTGCTTGATGCTGCTCAGGACAATAAAGTTACACAGATGAACAGTGAGGAGATAAAACCAACAAAGGAAGGCTGAAACTAACACTTGAAATCACCTCAAACAGCCACATGGTTTTATTAAAAATGCATAAAAAGGGGTCAAAAAGGCTCATGTGGTTCGGGGTAGGCGAGCTTTTTCAGGAAGGGGGTAATTTTCTGGGATTCAGTGCAGAAAAGTGGGTGTGTTGCAAGATACTGGAAGGGAAGAATAGTTATTTTAGAATCAAACATGCTTGTTTGACAGTTTCTTTTGGAGAGAAGTAGAAGGGAAAAGGCTGGGCTTGGGTTTGGAGGGGGGTTAAAGATCCAGGAAGATGAAGAGAACCCATGAAGAGAAGGCTACAGGCAAAAATAATAATATACCAAACCTGAAAACAAACACCATTCATGTCAGTAAATACCAAAACTCTAGGAGTATAAATGTATCATTGCCACAAAAAGGGTCACAGGGATAAGTCAGAGTGAGGGGGAAAAGGACGTTTTGCAACAGGAAGAGGAAGTTGAGACTCAGAGGTGAACTGGGATGGTGATGGATGCCACA
The DNA here is from genome assembly GCA_031216635.1 of Dissostichus eleginoides. Lineage (NCBI taxonomy): Eukaryota > Metazoa > Chordata > Actinopteri > Perciformes > Nototheniidae > Dissostichus > Dissostichus eleginoides. The sequence goes on from CM062276.1 coordinate 11,676,966, forward strand.
GAAAGCGAGCAGGTACCCACCTATCCATGATCAGATAGACACGGCCATTGACTTTAGCGTGGCTGTGTAAAAACAAGGTGTCAGAAGAGAGGAGAGATGGCAGCAGGTTTACAGAGAGGAGCAGAGACGAGCTGAGCGAGCGGCGGCGAAAACAATGAGATCCACAACAACACGGATACAGTGAAATTGAAAATGTGAATGTTATAACACGATGCGGCAACAACAGATGAGTGACAAAGATCAGTGGTTACGATGGGTGTTTAGCAGTTAGTGTGATTATCCAGAATAGTGTGAGATGAAAAGGGATGAGTGTTTTCACCTCACGCTCAACTGTTACCACGAATATAATGGAGAAAGATGAGGAATGGGCTTTGTTTATCAACTTTCAGTGGACTTATGTCGTAATTCAGTCCGCTCCTATCATGTATTTTTACAATTGCGTCATAGAGGGAAGCAGATGTTTTCCTAAGAGATTTCATGGCCTTTGACTGCATGTGTTGCACACTTTATTGTATAATAAAATATAAAGCGACTATAAGAACTGATTGATTATTAGCAATCTCCCTGTGGGGCTATCTTACTTCGCTGTATGAACCTATACCAACCGGTTACGAAAGAAAAGTCAACTTCTCAATGAGTTTTTGGACCTAACGTAACAAACGTAACGCGTCTCACCTGTAGATCGTACTCTCCTCTTTAGCCATGACAGCCTGGAGGTCTGTGAGCTGCAGGAAGCGGTCGTGGAAGTAGTGCATGTGGAGAATACACACCAGCAGGAAGGACGTGGGAATAAAAATCCTGGTGAACAGAACGGCGACTTCGAACTTCTCAAGGCCGAGGTCCTTCAAGCTGCATGATGGGAAAAAAATAGAGGAAAGAGGAGAAAACATGTGAGCTTATATCATTTTTGCGGAGTAAAACTTCTCATTAATTAATGCTTTCAAATGATTGATGACAAAAGGTAAACAAAAGAAGGTTAATAAAACAAATAAAAATACTCTCAATAATGAAAGTTTATAAAGAGAATGAATATGTTGTCATTGCCGGATGGTATACAATAGGGGTTTATGTAGTACTACTCTTATAATATACAATTACCCAAATGGAAAATACGCAAAATACCTTGTGCAGAAAAATGAAAAAAGACCGGGCCAAGAAATCTGCTTATCACCTTCACTTACCTAAACTTGTTTAAACTGAAGACACCTACTATACAATGTATTCTTTGTTACTGTGTCTTACATGAATTAGGGCAAAACAAAATAAATGCAGTTGGGGAAGGGGGTAATACTCTGGCATAAAATCTGAATTTCTGACATTTAATTCAGAAATATCCAATTAGAATAACTTGGATATTCTCTGAAATGCAATTGGGGAATTTACGATAAAAAAAAACCTAAAAAAATGTCAAGAAAAAAATTCTTCTTTTTTTTCTCATGAATTTGTGACTTTGAATCTTTGGAATTTGCATAACTGGGTTTATTCTATTTAGCAGTTAGTGTTTTCTGTTCTCACCTTCTCACCATGAAAAATGTTTCAAACCACTAACATTTGAGAGCGGAGGACAGTCTTTAAAACGTTGTGTGTTGGAGCTACTAACAGTATATGAAACTCCCTGAAATGTTATTCTATGTCACTGTGTTTATTTTATAACATTCAAATATCAGTGTGCCTATAATTAAGGTTATTCTCAGGAGCTCACTCATTTTCTTCCAGTCCCAGCCGGCTTTTCCAGAAAGGCAGGGAGCTTTTGAACTGGAAGGTGTAGACCAGTGTGAGGACGAGCATGGTGTACATCACCACCGACATCCAGAAGTACTTCAGGATCCTCCGCCACCACTCATAGTGCACCTAAACAGGAGTAATTGTGATTATCGGGGTAATGAATTCTCAGAAGTTAACAGCTTTAATGCACGAAATGTATCATAGAACACAGAACACATCTGGATGTAGGGTTACTGCTTTGTTTTGACTCCAGTAGAGTCATAAAAGCGTTGTGAATACAGGGTGGATTATGTACACACACTTTTTATGGCATACTAAAAATGTCAGCAGCTTCTGTAATTGGGAAATGTAATTTTTGGAAACGTTACAGTGTTCCTATCCATATTCAAACTTCTAATACCAAGATGCTTGTTATTTACACATTCAGTAGTAAAACACCTTTAACATGTGACATTTTTGAATGCATCCACTTTGTTTTCAGGTCAGACGGATCAGAACGTTTCTTAAGGATTTCAATAAACATATTATCTGTTTTAATTTGTGCGCTTGAATAAGAAGATACAGAGTATGTTTAAAGGTCTCCTATTATAGTATGCTATTTTTAGGCATATATTATGGGTCTCAGATATATAACAAATATATAACAAACATGTCTATGATGTGTTTTGCTCAAAATACCAAACAGATCATGCATTTTCGACATCCCTCATACCCCCTCTATTCCAGCCCTGTTAGAGAAACGCGGATTCCGGGTCCTTAGCTTGAAAAAAAAAAAAAGAGGAGGGGGAGCTTGTGCCTGCTCAGAATTCTACGGAGATACAGCTAAATGCTGCCGTGATTAATGCCATACCATGTTACAAACCACATCAAGGATTATTTCTGAAACAGTATGGAGCTCAAATGCTTTTTCTCTTGCGGGTTTACCACAAGGTGAGTTCCTTTCTTTATTTCCTGCTTTTTTACACATACTCTCTCCAGTACAGGTTAGCCCTGAGTGTTAGCGATGCTAATGTAAACAGAGACCATATTACGTCCAAAACACGTCGGGTATCGTTTCTGATAGTGCCGTGGGTGTAAAGCCAGCCCACATTTCCGATATTACATCATAGCGGACGCAAATCTGGATCAGCTCCGTTGTAGCCCCGTTTTTAGAGATGTGGGTACGGAGGAAAAGAGAGAGGGTTTTATTTTCTGACACTTTGTGAGTTCCCTGACACACCGGGGACACATCTTTATGTATAAAAAGTGCATTTTGCATGATAGGTCCCCTTTAAATAATGTGGACAAAATGTTGCACAGTGAAGATAACTACGTTTTTTATAGCGTGTTGAGTATACCAAGGAACATTGCCATCTAGTTACATGTGTACAGGTGTGTTTTGTTACCTGGTAGAGTGCCACGCAGGAGAGGAACATCATCATGTAGATGATCTTGTACATGACGATGGTTCCCTCGAAGCTGACGAAGAAGAACATTCCCCCCGCAGATGTAGATCCAGTATTTGATCAGCAGAGCCATGACCATGCTGCCCAGGACTTGCATGATGTCCTGCTCCCCTCCCTCCTCAGACTCCTCTTCCTCTATAAAACACAGCAGCCAATCAGAAAAATATGCACTGCCCTACTGACTAACTTCAGACCTTGCTAAATAACCTGCATTCACACATGCTGGAACATACACATTGTAAAAACAAAATTTGACAAAACATTTTTTTATGATTTCTAACACTTTACTTGAATCCACCCTTTTTGGCTTTGCAAGCACAAGATAAACATTAAATCGATGGTTTGTAACACACTAATGTAGTCATAAGATAATTCAAGGACATTATTAAGTGTTTATTAATGCACAATACTTACTCATATATTGCTTATAACTGCTAAAAAGATAGGTGGAAGTGAAACGTCTCTAAGTGTTTATAACGTAAACAAGGGAACTTCAAAGGACTACAAAGAGATCTAAACAAAAAGGGGCTTCACAAAGTCAGTGCGTCTTGGGGCCTTTCCCAAGCCTGTGCACAGGGGCCCGTTGTTCCATAATCTGCCCATTTTTCTAAATTACGTCTGTTATAATCTCAGTAAAGTAAGAGCCCTGGATTTACCCTTCTTCTTCTCATCCTCCACATGAACGTCTGACAGACTGACACTTTCTTCCTTTAGTTTTTCCTCTCTCTCTGTAAGTGTTTGTCTCAGCAGAAGCCAAAAGGTCAGCAGACACATGATCTGCACACAACAAATGTAAGGTTCAGACAAACAGAAATGAAAGCAATGACTTTGCTCAAAGCACAATATGGGTGGTCAAAACAACATAGAGGAAACATACAATCAGACTTGAGTTTTTAAAATGTCAGGCACATGTTGCACACACCTGACACTTTAAATAAAGCAAAACAAAATACAGTTTGATAAGTGTGATATCATTTTGCATCCTTACATATGCACTCTATAATAAAACTGTAGTATGATGATAATAAACATCACACTAAAAGTCTGACTGACAAAGTTCATCAAACAGGACAAACCTTCCTTTTTCCAGGAGGAATTGTAAAACTGCCCACTTTGATCTGATACATTGATTGCTAGAGAGAACCAGTTTCTACAGTGTATCCCATTAGCTACATACAGAGTACATTTCTCACATTATAACTCCAAGAACATATTACATCAGAGGTTGTCACTCAATCTATGTTCTTTTAGTAGACAGAAATACATGGCACTGACAAAATAAAGAATGTTTTAAACTCCAAACCTTGGATGAAATTGAGTGGAAAGGGTTTTTCTTGCTGACAAAGAACCCGAGTATTGGTCAGGATCCAGGTTCTCAAAACTAAAGATGTACTGCAGACTTATGACCAGGTTTCCGTAAGCGACCATGAAGGGCGAGGACAGCATGGCGTAGCGCCGCCGGTCCCTCACCATCCACAGCGTGCACGACCACATGAGGAAGACAAACGTCAGCCAGCTGACGTAAGTGATGCTCCACGCCTGAACAACACAACATTTAACTTACTGTTAGGACGATGCTGCTGATGAAGGACTAATGAAGCTCGGGTTCATGCAGTTTTCACTCCGTTAGTTTACAGAGGCACAACATCACATAGACCTACATGTCATATATGTCAGCACAAGTTTGGTTACTCAGACATATTCGGATTGTAAAACAATGGGAGATATAAAAGGCCCCCATCACTTCTACATAAGAACAAGAGCCACAGATTCAAAAACACATCATTTTATTTTGGTCTGTGACTTCCTAACAAGAAATGTTAGCAGTAAATTCAAACGAAAGGTCTGCTTAGGAGACCCCTAACCTGTCCAGTAATCCGTCTGTGAACCAAGACATGGACGTGTTTTACTCTTAATGATGCAGGAAACTTATGATGAATACAATTTAGTTTTAAACTGTAATTTAGTTATTCATGCCAACAGCTCCACAGGTTTCCATTGCACAGCAGTTTCATGTACATGTATGGACAGAGGAGGATGACTTCGGACTTCTCCAGTATTCAAATTAAATTCTCAAAGTCATTTGTGCAACAGTTATACATTTTAAATTCACAAACAAAAGTAATGTTGAATGTTTTCTGTGTGTCAAATTATCATATGATCATTTGAATGATATATATAGATTATGTCTTATACTCTGATTGCCTTTTACTCCGTTAAATAGTATTTTTAGTATATCTATAGTCTATATGTGTTTAACTGAGACATATGTTTAGGATTGACATTTCAGAACGGGCAAAAGGTGGTTTTGCAAATGGTTAAGGACTGGGGGGTTTTATGGTTTAATGGTGGGGATGTTTAGATAATGCCTAAGATACTTTATGGGTGGGACCAGTTGGCTATTTTCTTTCTACTATATAGTGTGACTGTAAACTGTGTTCAAAGCTATTTTATCCTCTGAGGATGAAGTTGCTCTGTTCCTGCATTTGAGATCGATTTCATTTGTACATTGACTTTCTTTATTACTTTATCAAATATAACAAAAGACAAACTGTGTCCATTCATCATTTATCAGTTTCTCTTAAGGGAGAAATGCAGCATAAGCCTGCTTCTGTAGCTCCTACGTTTCAACATCTGCGGGATGCGTTACTCACCATCATGGCTATGAGAGCACAGATGTAGCTCTGTTTCAGGACAAAGTGGAAGATTTTGACCATCGCACCGACTCCTCTTTTCTTCATCTTAGATTCCTCCTCTCCTCCTTCAAGCTCCGACTCCTCCAGGGGAACAGAGACCTCATGCACACACTCCTCCTTCTTCTCTGGTTGGACACAGAAACACGACTCACTGTTAGAGTACTTACGGGGCTCGGTTACATTATTAAGTTACGTGAGAAACTGCAGTGATTCAGGGTTGAGCTTATACGTATGAAGTTGGGAACAATTTGAAGACAGAGTGGAAATCTGTCCAGCAGAGGACAAGATAATCTGACTTTACTGCCAGAGTATGGGACAACAATACATCATCATAGATCTTGAATGTGTGTACAAGAGTTAAAAGCAAACATCCGGTATGTAGGAATGGACAGACATTTGCCATCTTCACCCTTCAGTAAAGGAAACTGAGAACTTCCACACCAACACTATGTGCAATATAAATATCATTACCATCATTACAAAACACTCGCTGCTATAAAACATGTGCAATATTATTATTATTAATAATGTGCTATGATAACGTGCAATTACGTATCTGCCACTACGTTCTTTTTGCACTACTGAATACTGATAATAATTACATTAATTATGTGACCGTCTATGTTTCCTGTAGATATTCAATTACTCTTTTTACTGCACTTTTAGTGTACAGTTTTACTATTATGCTGCTGTGTTTATTGTATTTTTGTAACTCTGGCACAACAATTTCCTTCGGGATAAATAAAGTTTTATCTCATCTTATCTTAATTTAATAAAGAAGCCACTAGCAAGACCAAAACAACTTACCAAGCTACTTCCATAACAGAAGACATTAAGCAGCTGTGTTCACAGGCTGACGAGGGACAGTCAATTGACTGTGACCTGTAGAAACAGTGAACTACCCCTTCACTTGATTCTGTGAATTCAGTTGTGACAAGGTGCAGTTAAGCAAGTACAAGTGCAAAGTACAAGTGAAGACAATTAAATGTGGTAGAATCAAAACAAAGGAATGTGTCTATGGCAGGAAAATCCAATGATTTTTGACGCAGTTATTTTAAAATACAACAGAAATATCAACGATAAACATAGTGATATATGTTGTTCTGTAATTCTTAATTACATCCAGAAACTGGGAACAACTGCCTTATAATAACATCAATATTATCCACTGCACACTTTTGATAGAAGGAGTTTCTAAATGTGAGAGAGTATGTCTTAACAAAAGTAAGCTTACTATTTAAAGAAAAATATATCTTCGGAAATACATTGTTTACAGTGTAACTAAACACAAAGACTTCCTGCTGATATCCAACTATATATATAACGACACAAAATACGCTTCTGATTTTATAGTGATAACGTTTCTTTCCACAGTAGTTTAACTCTATTTACTTGTCATTTACTTTTAAATTAAATGAAGAGAGAAGACATTAAACTGCTCACCTGTACCGTCGCTGGGTTGGTCCATTTTATACTGCGGGGTGGAATATAAGTCCAGGCAGACCGGTCCATTCTCAGTGGTGACGAACTCAAAGGACGTCCCGTTTGAGATGGGAACAGCCTGCAGATCATCATCAGAAATTACTAATACACTCTGTTCTGAGAGAACAGGTCTACTATGGGATCACATTACTGTACTGCGTTCTGCCCCACAAAGGCAGACAGGAGAAACTGCTTTGAGTGATCAAATGATCCACAAACTGGAAAAAACAGATGTTAGATTTGGTGTTTTTATTTTAAGTTTCAGATAAGTTAAGTGTTAGCAGCTTAGTCACCACACTTTGTCTTTGTAGGGCGGTACAGGGATTTCTTCTACTTTTCACACTGCACATTCTTAAATTTAACACAGACAAAACCTGACCTTAAACACAGTGCTAACAACCCTTTTATAAGATGAACGTCTGAATTGAGTAACTTGGATATTTGGATACTACCTTTCTGTGCTTTTGGAAACATGAGAAATACGAGCTACAGACTTCCAAAGTTGTTTGTGGAGCCTCAGACAAAATCATGACTTTTAAACCTGGCAATATGACCATTTCATCCAAAACGCTGTTTGCCGCAGAGCTTATTTTTGGAAATTATTAGAAGTCCAATGGAAAAAACCCACTGGCTTTTTGTCAAGGGATCCAGGGTGATGCTAACTTCCAGGTTGGCCTAAACAAATCGGTCATCCCTGAAACAGTCTACTCTGATTCAAACATTTTCCAAAATAAAACACCAATAACTTGTTTATTTTAATCGTCCGGACATTTTCCATGTTTCAATCCCAGAGGCACTTGAGCACAGTGGCTTAATGATTCCATGTTGAGAATGGAGCAGGTGTAGAACGACAGATAAACAGTACAAACACAAAGGGGAAAAGAGGTAAACATGAACTTCTAAACACAGCAAATGATAACCATGTTCTTGAAAGGTCACCTATTATGCAAAATCCACTTTTTCATGTCTGTTCTACATCAGCATGTGTCCCCTCTGTGTAAAGAGATTCTGAAAGTTTCAGGAAAAAAGATTCTCTCTCTTATTGTCCTGATCCATTTATATAAAAACCTGTTTGAAAATGAGCTGATCAGATTTTGGCCACTTTATGATGTCATAACGATTTTTTGTCTTGTGTAACCATTAGCCAATCACCAACCCCCCCCACCTTATCACCTGAATCTCCTCCTAGAGCACCATTGTGTTCTTTGTAACCAAATATCTCTCAGAGGGGCGTGGGGAGGGGCTCCTTATTTTCATCTAAAGTAACAGACAGAGAATCAGCACTTTGGAAACAGGGCTGAAACAGAGGGGATTATGGGATGCTGCAATGATCTGTTTGGTTTGGAGCCAAACACTTCAGAGACATGTTTGTATATATCTGAGACCTATAATAAAGTAATGAAAAACAGTATAATAGGGGACCTTTAAGGGTGCAGTGTGAAAAGCACTTTGCAATGATTCCTTTTCTTGCAGCAAGACTGAGGGTAAAAGGGGGTAAAGATGCACAGATTTGAGACACATCCAGAGCAACCCCCACCTCGGTTGTACTGAAGCCATCTTGGGTGGAGAGGAGCTAGGAGGAGAAGAAAAAAAGAGCATACAAGGCAAGGTGTGTTATCGATGAGCTGCTGATGTCAAAGGCCCCCTTGTTCTCTATAGTCGCTGATATACAGGAACTAAGTCTGTGAATCAAGCCCATCACTCATCTGCGTCTGCACACCCTAAAAGCTTTCAAACCTCAGGAGGTGGCCGGTGGAGACAGACTGCCGACCTTGATATAGGAACAAGGTCAGAAAGCGCTTCAAGCTGAAGTCTTTCCAGGGATGAGGCTCTGATGGAGGGGAGGCTCGGTGAGACAAGATGTACGCTTGTTTATTTGTTTAAAGGACAGTGCAGATTAATCCACATTGCTGTAAATGAGCCAGTATTAGCCAGCAGGCTAATTTTCAACTGTTGTCCATGTACGCTTGAGTGTACAGTATAACCATTTTCAATGCAATAAATATTATTTGTATTATTACTATTATCATTTTTATAATGTATTTTATTTCATTTAAATATTGTTATTATTATTAAGTATTTTCTTTTATTATTTATTTCCTCATTATTATCAATATTATTATCAGTATTTGTATTATTGTTATTTAAAGTGAATCAAAAACCAATAGTGTCTCCTAAATGTTACAGTATTTATTTTATTTTATTTGTATAACCTATATATTTGTTGGAGTGTGAATTTATTTTCTGCATTAATTTACATTATTCTTTTATTTCCCATTGTTTTTTTTAACTGTGTTTCTAATTTGTTATAATAATAATAATAATAATAGTATTATCTTTATACATTACATTTGAAATGTTACAAATTAAACATTAGTTATCAGTTGTAAGAAGGAAATGTGTTAATTGGGAAAGCTTGATGAAAGATGATATTTTCAGGGCTGTTGAAAATAATGAGAATGATATCCTGACTAAAAGACGGTGACTTCATGACCCGTCCAGTAATCAATACTCTGTTAGTCGTGTGTAATAACCGTGACGTACGTTTTTCTCATCTGTTCCTTGGCGTGACTCCCACCACAGCTGCCTCTTCCTGTTGGCCCCGTGATTCGTTGTGTTTCCATCCAGATCTTCCTCCTCACACATATCGTCTTCCTTGTCGTCCTGAAAAAACAAAGATAGACACTTTGGAAGATAAATATATTTCCTCCACTGGACGCTGAGCTCAGTCTCTTGCTTTCAAGAATCCCAGTTTTAATCAGCTCCTTTTGAAGTTTGTAGGAGGGCCGGATCTGAGGAGGAGTTGGGTGACCTTTAACAACTAACTGCATCATCTCTGCAGTGTCTCGGTGTGTAAGCTATCACAAAATGTGAAAGAAACATGTTGAAAAAGCTTTTAGGACCTGTTTTCTTAATTTCACAAAGGAAATAAAATGTAACTTGTTCTATTTGCAGTTTGCATGTTTTAGGAATTTTAAGCGTCAGTTTAATAACAAAAAAAAGACAAACCTAAAAACAAGACCCGACCCAAACAATGACAGAAAGAGGGTGTATTGTAACATTTTTGTAAGGGCTCAATATCAGATAATCACGTCTTGTTGTCAGCACCTTTTTTTGTCTCTGATTTTCTTAATTATATATCAAAATGTTCACGAAAATCTGGATTTAATTTATTAAATCCGTTTGCCTGAAGGAGAAATCCAAATGTCATTATTGTAGTTATTTTAGTGTTTCTCACTCTGGCTTTGGTGCTAAATGTTTTTCTTAGAGATAAACAAAATGGCAATCAGAAACAATCTTTTATAAATAAACTCAAACTGCATTGTCCACATTTGAAATCGGCCCTATTGTGCTCATTTTCAGGCTCATAGTTGTATTTTGTTTCTCTACTGTATCGTGTTTACATCAAGTACAATGTGTCCGAGCGCTAGCCAATAGAAGTGTTACATAGTGATGTCATCATGTTGCTGAAGTACACAAAGTCCAATGGAGGCGTTTCAGAGAGGGGGTTGGGGGGAGTGTGTGGGAGAGAAACTTAGGGATTTTAGCCTTTGCAGACCATTTACATGCACACAAACCTATAACACATTACAGGAAAGGGAAAACCCCCCAAAAGAATAACAGGGCCTCTTTAACTGTAAAACTAAACCGTTATCCGGACTCTCTTTGTGTGATTGACGTATGCTTATCTTTGTTTTCACACTGCGGTCAGATTTATAAGGAAGCTGTAACAATACATGCCGTTTTTTTATTGTCTTTTTGTGAAGATAAGATCCATCATTATGTGGCGTTTTCACTGCCAAACAAAGCTGTCAGCTGCTGAGCGATGTTGTAATTATGTTTTATTATTAGAATCATCTAAAGTGTAAGGTTAAAACTCTCACACTCTCACACACCCCTTTGTGGAAAGATCAATAATGCATACGGCCCCACAGGTTTACAGGGAAGTATTGACCCCTCTATAAAAACACGGATCTATAACTCCATTACAGACGGAGGAGATGAACCCTCGAGCCGCGAGGTGAAGGAAGATGAAGTCAGGAGCGACATTCATGACATTTCCCACATTACATGACATTGGAGATTCCTTCTTTGTTTTATATCATAAAAAGCTGAATATATTTGGATTTTTGGCCGTTAAACACAAGACATTTAAAGATCTCTAACTAGAGTAACTTGGGTGGACATTTTTCACAATTATCTGACATTTGAATAGGCTAATTTATCGAGAAATCGAGAAAATAAATGGCAGGATAAATTCATGAAGATAATCATTAGCTGCATCCCTATGGAGATCATTTGGTTTTATGTACTGTGGGGGAAACTGCTGAAGCAATTGGAAACAGGACTCAGAGAGACACGAGGACAGCTGGAGCTTTGATGGCAAACACTGATGGTTTATTTGGAGTTACGGCCGGAGAATTCACAAGACAGGCGGTGCGTCACGAGTTGCCAAACCAATTCTGAAGAACTCTTCTGCAGCTCGAGGTTTTAACTAGTTCGGAGTGTAATAATCAACATTCTTCATCAGTGAGACTAAACATTATGGACCCTGAATCTAACTAGAGCTCTCGTCCATAGAAAATAATGTGCGTCAGGGAACCTACGTCCCTGAACAGTAAACTACCTCATGGCGGCTTGTGCTCCGTCATAGACTGGCAACAACAATGCGCCCAAGCTGCTCCTCCTTAGAGAGATAGCAGCAATACCCAAGGCCGTAGACCTATGCCGTGGGAAAAGAGACAGTAAAGAGAGAAAACGATGAACTGGGTCGAAGGTTGAATACCTAAGCAAATTATTCCCTAACATGTAGCAACGTTTTGATTTACCTCAGAGATTTCTGCTGATTCCCAAAGAGGTGAATGGAATTTAATGAGTGTGCCACACGAAATAAAATAAAAACATTTAAAATATTATAAAAAGCAACTCTCTTGTCAGAAATAATGCATACACTCTGGATAATCAACAACCGGTTTTTTGAGAGCGTGTTTCATCATTTGCATCAACTAACCCTTTAAGTTCAATCCACATTCAGTCATTCAGAGGTTAACATTATTTATAGTTTTAAAACAGCTCGCTCAGCAAATCTTTAATTGTTAAATTGACAGTTTTATATATGTATTTTATACGTTTGTAGATGATCACTTTTTCCAAGTGTGTCAGGTGTCCATATAAAAACACTTAGCTGGTTTTATTAGGCCAGTCAAGAAGCAACCCCTAAAGCGCTCTCAACGTGAGTGAGGAGGACTAAATCCCCGGTCCATAGTCATATAGTTACGTTTGGAAGATACCGAGTAGTTTGATTTCACTTCATACTAACCTCAAATCAACTTTGGGGTTTCTTTTTTTGTTCAAAACTAGAATTATGGATTCTCTATTTGTTATATTGGGAAAAAGTGAAAACTAAATCTTTCAATGGTTAGTAAGAACAGGTTCAATAAATACAGCAAGGAACATCTCTTTACATGTACATATGGGATCCTGAATATTGTTTAAAACTGATTTCTTTCTCAATACCTAGACCTTCAGCGGGATATATCTTATCAGAAAAATGATATTAAACGGACTGGGTTATTTGTATTGTTTGGTTATAGTAAGATTTAAAAACTGAAGCACCTCTCAATAAGACATTTTTGGGTAAAGATATACTTACTACACTAACTGGCTTCCTCCATTTATAGACCATATATTACAAACTCTTCCTTAAATGTGGACCAGTGGCCTTTGAGTGGTTACTTAACGGGAACATGTGCTCCTATAGATCACATCATGCTGGGATGCACGCTGCCTTCGTCAGAATTAGACCAGCAGTGTGTCAGATAGCACCTGAGCTACGGCGCACAGCCATCGACCGTCCTGAAGTCTTCCATCAATAAAGTTTCTCTGATCGCGAGGCCACCTGGCTGCACATTTAATCCAATCTGCTGCTATTTCAGTCCACTGTCGGGATCTAGTGAGGAGCCGAGTGGAGGTGTGGTGTGTTGAATTCAACCAAACATCTCTGTGGATCTAGCTTTCTCTAAACACGAGCTCATGGTCATTTAAATTCAAAAATAATAATCACTTTCTGTTTGTAGGGAAAAAGAAAAGTGATTTTATCCGGAGGAGATTGTCTTATCTAAAATGTGATTAAAAGCTCTATTTGAATCTTTGATATACGTACATAGTTATGTTGTCTGTTATTGTCCGGTCGCCTAATTGCTTTGTTCTCACAGAATGATGCATCATTCACAGAAAGCAGGAGGGACATTTGTGCATTTAGCAAAGACTTGAATAAAAGGTGTTTAAAAATGTTTTACGAAATATGTTAGAAGTCTTGAGGCTGCGTTGCATACTTGTCTCCTAAAACTGTGCCTTTTGCACTTTAATACTCTTTATTATTAATGAACAATTTGGTAAAATCGGATCAGAAAAAAAGTCATGAACAACTAAAGTAATCCCCTACGTTCACTGCCAGTGATCCTTATACACACGAATATATGCCAAATTTAACAAATCACTCACTTGCTTTTCATTCAATCTAGAGCACATGTGTCAAACTCAAGGCCCGGGGGCCAAATGTGGTGGATTTAATTTCGGCCCGCAGGATCATTTCTAATAACTATTAGATCTGGCCCGCCGGTATATTGCACGCACACCTTCACTCCATCCTGAGGGTTTCCTCAGCTCAGAGCCTGACCCCAAACATTGATGAACTTGCGAGATGAGATGCCAAGTATCTGGCTTGAACTAGCATCACAGCAGCAAACTGAGTTTCAATGGATGTTTCCTTTTGCACTTTTTTTCTTCCGACAACAGGGCATGTTTGGTTTGTTCTTTGAGGGAAATCGTTTTTTTGAAGCTGTTGTTGGCCTGTGGAAAAATGTAATCATAAGAAATGACTCCGGAAAAGCTGCAGATAGAGCCATAAAAAATGAATGCAACTGATTATTTAATGTTTAATGTTGTTTTTATAGGCAATAATTTAAGCTTTGTTAGTTCCAGGTTTAATATGTGCAATAAGTTCATTTCAATAAGTTTTGCAATAAACATTGAACCAGTCCGGCCCTCGACTAGTACCCATTTTTTTATTTTGGCCCACTGTGTATTTGAGTTTGACACCCCTGATCTAGTGTGACCAGTTTATGGACACATCTTCATGTAAATGTCACAAAGCTGTGAACCGAGAACTCTCTGCTCCATAGTTTCTCTCTTCACTGTACATGTTACATTTATATATTCAGTTTAATATTTAATATTCCATCTGTCACATACTTATGTATATATAATACCTTGCTTTATATCTTGTTATTGTTAATTTGTCAATTCAACCTGTATATTTTCTACTTTCTTGTTTATTTCTTGTCTTTTAATTTGTATTGTACAATGCCATGTCTTTTTACTGTGTGCTGCTGCAAAACAAACATTTCGCAAATTGGGATCAATAAAATCTTATCTTATCTTATCTTATCTTAACTGAACCCTCTCATCATGTGCTCTCATTGCATGGTGTCTCACCGTCAGCTGGTCGATGGGCTCCTGCAGCCAGAGGCGGATGAGCGTGGCCAGCGTGTAGTAGAGCAGCAGCAGCATGATGGGATTCACAAAGTGGAACCACTTACGCTCCGGGTGCACGATGAGCTTCCACGTGTAGGAGCAGTCGCTCTGGATAATGGGGGAGATGCCAAATACTCTGCAGAGACAGAAAGAGAAACACAGACAGACATATGAGGACTGGAACCATTGCCAGGATTTGAGTTATAACATCAGGAACTTTGAGTAAAAAGTGGCAAGAGACAACATTGTAATGACATGGAGATACAGAGAGACAAAGACGCTTCCTATTGTCATCAAATGTCAATATAAACAGTACGTTTGACGTAAGGTAAGGATGTGATTTCTCATCGGGATCATCACATCATGTCTGTGTGATTGAGCTGTAATAACTTAGTTTAATAAGTAAATCAACAGAAGATCAATCGCTTTACTATGGATTCATTTTTAATTAATGTATTAATCATAATTGTTCATGCAAAAAGGCTAAATATTGGATAATGTTTGGTTAAGGTAACATTACCTGTTTATCTTGATCTAACATTATAATAAATGTAAGATTTGTGGGGTTTGGACTTTTGGTTTGACAAAAACTATATTTGAATACGCAACAATTCACTGTAGGAGATTGTAAGGGTCATTTTGTTGGCCTTTTATTCTGATGTTTTAGAAACCAAACCATAAAATAAAAAACAATTAGTTGCAGTCATGATTGTTTGTCTACCAAAGTTTGACTCTCTTTTCTAACTCATTCATTTTTTAGGGGAAAAAAACCCTTTCATCCTTTAACTTAACATTTATTTATTAGACAACAATTAAGAAAATCCGATTGTCTTTCTTGAATTCTGTCGCCCAACAACAGCAAAGAGAGGAATACTCGTTCTTAAATCTTTTTGAAGCGTCATTAATCAGGGGATTAAGACGGTTCTCAGCAATACAAGTGTATTGTTCGATTGATAAAGCTTCTAGTTAGGGCTGATTAGATTCAGCCCCTAGTTTAGCTGCTATAGGCTTAGACTGTCGGGGGACACCTTACTTCTTCCTTCTCTCTGTCTGTACCTGTGTACTCATGTTCCGAATAACCCAGCTTCCCCAAATTTCTTTTTGGTGTCTATCTACGCCGGGATCCTGAGTCGTGGCTGATCCTGTTGCTGCGGTCCTGGATCATGAGTACTGGATGGATATCCTCGTGGATTCATCTTCTTATTATAGACACATGCATTTCCAAACATTTGGTCTACCTATGTTGTAAATGTATTATCTCTTCGATTTACACACGGCATCTATTGCACGTCTGTCCGTCCTGGGAGAGGGATCCCTCCTCTGTTGCTCTCCCTGAGGTTTCTCCCATTTTCCCCTTTAAACTGTGGGGTTTTTCCTTGTACGATGTGAGGGTCTAAGGACAGAGGGTGTCGTATTGTCATACTGACATTCTGTACAAACTGTGAAGTCCACTGAGACAAATGTAACATTTGTGATATTGGGCTATATAAATAAACATTGATTGATTGATTGATTGATTGATTGATTGATTACATTCAATTCAGTGTGTGAGGCCTTCTTGGATTCTCAGTCTTAAAAACAAATGATCGATCACAGAAACACAGCCAGCGTGGATCAGCTGATGCAAACGACACAAAGGATTTTAGGATCTGCTGACTCATGCTGTCCGTGCACAGAGGCCTATATATTAAACATTTACTCAACTTTAATCTGAGGAGGGGGATTAAAGGAATCATTATTTTAATTGTTTTATTTTTCTGATAAATGCTGTACACTTTCTCTTCTTCTCGCCTTTAAATCTGAGATGCCAAACTGTGTCTTGGTTAACCTTAAACTGATGTTGTAGTTATGCCCGTTTTTTTGTTACTTTAATACGGGGTTTTTTGCGGCACCTGTCCAAAGCAGTACATCTACACACTTTCAACATTCTCCGCAACATTTCTTTTTTTTTAACATGTATATGGTTTACTTCATCTGCGTTACTGCATCATCTTGCACTATTTTAATCTATTTTAAATGTGTTTGATTGTTTTATGTCTTATATATATTTATGTTGCATTGTTGGATGAGACAATAAAGCCTTTGAGTCTTTGCTTAACTTGCAAGCCATAACTCCTGTCTGCTTCTCCATTATCTACACACTGACTACGGATAAGTACCTTATACAACCCCACTTCTGCTATTCTATTGATGACATTCCTGTCAGTAAGATTTCCTTCCACTCTCTAACCTTGGAATCTAATCGAAATGCACTGACGCTAGACTTCTGTTTGTACCACAAAGGATGCTATATGATTCACTCCTCTTCCTCTGAGCAAAACAAAGACCATGTACTCCACAGGAAGTCTGCTGACGTGTCCCAGTGACAGCCACATAGATCTAGACCAGGGGTGTCCAAACCTTTTTCACCGAGGGCCACATACAGAAAAATATACGAAGGGCTGGGCCGCTCACTAGAGGTATATCGCCTCATAAGTTCAGTGTGAAGTTAGCAAAATCAATCACATGTAGGTAAATGATGCTTGTGAGTGTTGGCAGCTCATCCCTTAAAACAGAAGCCTCAGATTGATTATAATAAGAGGGAATATGAAGGGTCTATTTCAAGCTTGTTGTGTAAATAAGTCATTATATTTAAGAAGTACAATATAAGACAAGCACAAGTTTCATGTGTGGGCCATATTCCATTATACTTTTTGAATTTGCTGAGGGCCGATTCAAAATGGTCCGCGGGCCGCATTTCAGGGGCGGTTCTAGGGGGGGCCAGGGCGGGCCAGTGCCCCCGTAACACTGACTTTGGACCCCCCTGTGGCCCCCATGAAAATGAAAAGTTTATGATTAAACGATTTCTTGGCTGACGGAATAGGCGGAACTAACGTTATTTGTCATTCTAGTCGGACCCATTAGAGCGTAAAAACTGTAACTATAAGTATCTGAAATAAATATGTGTACCAATAACTGTATTGCATTGTTTTCTTATGCGCAATTACTTCATACTGTCTTTGTCTTTTTCGTCCTGCATTTATTGTGCCCCTCTCAGAAAATAACTGGCCCCAATCTGGCCCCCCCAGTCAAATTGGTCTAGAACCGCCACTGCCGCATTTCACCCCGGGCCGTAGTTTGGGCACCCCTGATCTAGATGCCTGCTGAGTCTCTCTCTCTCTCTGTGCCATGTGGAGGAGTGGACGCGCCCTGACCCCATCACACTTCCTGACCGGTTTCTTGCTGCAGCTGGGAGGGAAAGCCCACTGGTCACATGACTGGGGACTTCCATTGTAAGGAGGAGAGGCAGGAAGTGGAGTGGAAGCCAGGCCTCTCAACAGCTTCACTCAACACCGGCCGACAGCAAGGCCGAGTTACTGTCAACAAGCACAATTAGGGCGGCACTGAGGGGGCCCATTGTCCAATCGTAGCTCCACGTATTTACAACCAGAAGAGTTTCCCTCAGACTGTCTGATTCTATCTGGGAGCATTTTATGGATTTTATGGTAAACAAGGATATGTCTTAAGCTTTGGACAGCGAGGAAAAGTAACCTTTATTTATTTATAAATTTATATTTTTTTGTATATATATATATATATATATATATATATATTATTATTTGCTTGTTTTATTATTATTATTATTATCAGTTTTATATATGTTTTAATTATATTTCTTATTATTTGAATTTTTTTAATTTGAGTAATTATTATCATTACCATTATGTGCATGTCCTATATTACCTGTATTTACTAGGACGTTTTTTATGTATTTGCCTTATTATTTTACCATTGTTGTCATGAACATGGTTTAGTGTTGTATGTATGTATTTATTTATAGAAGGACCATGCATACAAATACATTAATCTCAGCAAAGAGAAGAGATGCAATATGCCAGATTATAGCTAATAGCTAATTTCCATCTGTTGTTGTTTTTTCTGTGTTGTTGTTGGTCTTTTTTAGTGTCTTTCAATGTGGATGATCCATAAAGACAATGGTTAAAAAAAGACTGTCTGAGGGTGGCAACAGGAAACAGGCAGGGTCAGAGGACAGTGGTGGGTAACTTTTTTCGTCAAAGTGGGCCTCAGTTTTCACACGGACAGAAATACCTCACTGCTGCGGAAAGTCAACATGAACACATGAGGGGAGACCTCAGAGGATGAAAAGGGTGGCGTGTAATGAGCAATCAAAGAAGATTAGAGTCATGGTGTACTTCCCCAAATGTAGGACACACTAAACTGTTTACTTAATGAAGCGATGTAGACGTTTAGGGTCTTAACTTTACTGATAATTCATTTTTCTTTTGTCATATTTTCTTCATTAATGGTTCCCAACCTTCTGACCTCATGACCTTTTAACATGAAGTAATGTTCATCAGTGACTGAGTGTGATTACGGATTATGAGCTGCCTGTTTATCTTCTTTTGGTCTCATTTCAGGATTTTTAGAGGCCTTTAGGGGAGATGGCTTTCTAGCATTTTACTTTCAAGAATTTTAAAGTCCCAAAATGATTAAAATGTAAAGAATTTCCTCACTTTGGGCATTTATCGGGCCAAACGGGTAATAGTATCTAGCATTTTACAAGCTTTGACGATATTTCAGTCCTTGTAAAGGTCAAATAGAGTATCTTACAAGCTTTAAGTATTGTCAGAAGCCTGAAGAGGAAAGATATCCAGTATTTAATAACTTTTGAGAATCCTAAAAGCTCAAAAAGGTAAAAATGTCAGATTTTTTTAAAGCCTTGAAGTGTAGTTTTTTATATATTTTTATATGGTGACCCCTTGATTTGAAACTAGTTGTAAATACTGCTGTCGCTGTATAGAGAGCACAGCCTGCACAGTTTAAACAAACTATTACTGACTGTGCCGATGGTGTGAGAGGGGTCCTTTCATTCTAATGAGTTTCCTAACAAGACGTCCATCAATGCAGCGGTGTCTGTAATCACATCTTATCTGCCATCTGACCCAGGAGGAGGAGGATGGCAGGCAGCGAGCTTTGTTCAAGGCAGCCTCAGCTAAACATAGCTGTAAATAGCCTCGCTCTGGACACACAGCAGCACAGCTTTCAAATGAGAAACTGTGAGATCAATAAAACCCTGCAACACCAAGGGCAGCGAGACAATAGCTACTCTGAGACAATAGCTACTCTGAGACAATAGCTACTCTGAGGGGCGAGTTCATAAAAGAATTGTGCAGCTATTGTGGCCGCTAAACCTGTGCAAATAAAACAAAAGTAACTAGTTAGAGGCATCGTCACTCTCCGCTCAAACTCCTTTATTTGGGATGCAGTGACAGGCCGAACAAGACAGTTGTCATAAAAGAACAAAGCTCCACTACTTGTCATTTCTGAAATTAGATCAGCTAGAAAAACTTAAAATACGGTTATTATAGAATTGCATTGAAATGACAGAGCAGCAACATAGTACATCTCATGTATGTACTGTTTATTTATATTGCATGCATGTGTTTAAGCTGTTTGCATCTGGTTGTATCTTTGTTTGGAAGTGATTTACTGTTTTACATTTACCTATTTGACGGTTCACCGTGAATAAGTACATATTATTGTTGTTGTCTCTTTGACAGCAGTTATGTCTTTGTCCTTTTTTACATTTTTGTATAGTACATTTGACATAACATCACTGAGTCATTTGATGCAGATTCAGAAGAAATGTAGATTAAATATTATCATGATCTACCTTTAACCATAATGTAACATTTAGAGGGTTTTTGTTAATAAAGTGTTATGACTAATGTTAGCAATGTTTTGTTTAGTAAGATGTAAATGGGAAAAACAGTATTAGTATTAATACGGACATATGATTTGAAAGTATAAGAACTTGGTAGCATCTGTAAAAGCTGAATGATCCTCCTTTCAGTTAATCTCTGTTTTGTTAATCATCCAGGGGGGTGGTCTTAATGTGTATTTTTGAGTAATTAGTAAATAAACAGCATTCTTAGCATTCCAGGTTGTCAGTCAGACAGAGTGAGCTTAGTGATGGAGGAACGTTCTGCTACAGAGTTTGTATTCATTGCAGCTGTGACTAACGCACGCTGGCAAGATGTGCAGCGCTGTGGCTGAACTCCAACCACAGCCTCACCACAGACAGCTGATTGTCTCCATCTCATGCATAATAAAACATCCCTGGTTGAAGAGCCTAAAAGCTCTGCTGCTGATATTGACGTGCTGTGAGTAGGAGTTTGATATATCTGCCCTCCAGCTGGGTTTGCCTTTTTCTGTGCCTTCTTGTTTGTA
The DNA here is from genome assembly GCA_031216635.1 of Dissostichus eleginoides. NCBI lineage: Eukaryota > Metazoa > Chordata > Actinopteri > Perciformes > Nototheniidae > Dissostichus > Dissostichus eleginoides. Next base: position 11,698,081 of record CM062276.1, read on the forward strand.
ACAATACTAAATATTTATTATCGTTTAAACAAACTTTCCTCGGGCGTTATAAATACATTTGAGTCAAAGGAGCTCTGGCCGCTGTGCGCTGTCATCACATCGTTTTACTCTCACATTAGCACGGAGCATTAGTTTGAGCGTGTGCTGTTTAACTAAAGAAATACAACTTCAACAATAAATCAAATAGACAGGCGATGTAGCGCGCGTTAAGTCCATATATTGCAATTTGTGTCTAAATCGAGCCATCGCTCACTGTTGTTTGGGGGGAAAGATAGAATTTAGCTTTTAAAATGTATGACTCATCCCTTTCTATGGGCAGAACGGACGTCAAATAATACACATCAAGATCTAATTAACAAAGTTGTGACAAATTAAAGTATTTTTTGATTTAAACTGATAAAAAAAAGTATGTTTTTTAGTGCTAGGTTCAAAACGAATCTCAAAAATGGCACACAAAGATCAAGATTTAAAAACGTACACGGTCACATTATCTGCGGGGATGGACTCCTGGAAGAACTGGAACTGGTAGAGGTAGAGGACGATGATGTGTCCGGCGCTGAAGATGGCCATGAGGACGCACATGCAGCTGAAGATGAGCGTGTCGAAGGTCCGGCAGAGAGACCACCAGGTGCAGAGGAAGAGGAAGATGAAGAAGTAAACAGCCGAAGTCAACGAGGGCAGCATGATACCTGCGAGAATAAACACATATCAGAAGACTGATCAGGATGATTGTTATCACTCAGCATTTGTTATAAATACATCACAACACTTCCATGGTCTCGGGAGGTAAATTGTTGAATTTAAAAGATTGTGACTTAAATGTTGACGTAATTTCCTCGACCCTACAGCGCTTACACCTCACAATGTAATGGGAAGATACTGTTTGACTCAGATGTGTTTGTAGTCCATTAAGCTGGTGCCTTATCCCATTTACACATGTATGTACCATTATTTGAGGAATAGTATAGGAGAGCACAGCATAAAGCCAATACAAGATGGGGTTCTCGACTTGGAAATAAAATAAAAAACCATACTGTATTCTTCTCAAAATTGCATTTGTATTTTTTATAATTCCTTCAATCCTGTTTTTTTTTTATCCTCAAAATTATTAAAATTATTCAAACAAAAAAGCATTCTTCTTATTCGAAATAAAACAACTTTGACATATTATAACATTCAGACATATGGAAACATTCAGACATATGGAACGTGTAAGGTCACACATTGGGTTATTCGACACACGTTTGGGAACCACCCCTAAAGAAGTGATTTGTGTTTCATAGCACTGCTGATGAGAGCAAACAGCTGGGCAACAGCTTGTGGATAAGCATTTGTAATTCTTAACTACAGTCTGCAAATCAAACCTGCACAAACTACAATGGAAGCACACTTTGTGAATGTGATAATGTCATATTCATTTCTGAAATATTCCAATTGTAATGCAGTAAAGTAAACACACAGATTCCCTCTTCCTCACCTGTCATGCCCAGCAGGATGGTGACCACCACCTTCCCTGCAGTCGTGATCAGGTTCCCGATAATATCCTTCACTTTGGACGCCACCTCCGCTACGTGCCGCAGGATCTTCCTCTTGGTGCTCTCCTTTGCTTCCTCCTCCTCTTCCTCCTCTTCCTCCTCCAGATCCTCATCCTCTTCATCCTGCTCGGCCTCGTACCCCGCCTCGTAGTCTTCTTCCAGCAGGATGTTGTCGTCCAGGCTCAGCTTCTCCTCTTCTTCCTTTTAGGGGATGGGATTATAAAGTGACATTTCAGTATATGAGTGATGAATGGTGCTGCTGGAGGTCAGAGCTCTCCATGGTGCTGAAAACAGTTTCCTACAGGTAGCACTTCTAGAACAATCCCTGTGCATACTCCAGTTTAGCTTATTTAAATACATATTTGGCTGCTTGAGACATCTTTATTGACCCATAGCAGATGTTTTCCTCTGGAAACAGATGTGGGCTTGAGATAGTGAGTCACTTCTTCCTTGGCGACTCTATCTAACCAACTATGTTTCGGTCTTTTCCTAAAGTCTCAATAAAAAAGGGACATAATAACAAGTGAGCCATTGATTGGGCTTCATATAGAGGACTGACGCACTACACTAAGAAAGTAGCAGGTGTACAAAGCCGTTTTGAGAACAACAACTTCAACTCAGATGGATTTAAAAGCCCGAACACAACGCAGGCGCTATAGATGAATTCCTGGTGTTTCTCAGTAATGGGGAGCGCGGCCATCTGTGCCAGTGTGAGCAGCTCAGACGAAGAGAAGTGAATGTGGATTTAATTAACACTGAGTCATAAAGAGAACGGAAGACTTGCCACCAGATGGGGGCTTTATTCCAAGTCATCAACACTCGCTATTCAAACTCCTGTTCTGTTTAAGAAGCTCAACGTGGACGTTACGTATCAAGCAGGAGTAAGTTGGCCACTTCAGTAAGTAAACAACTCTGATCAGTTATGTACAACACGCCCATTGTGTTATTTAAAAGATCTTGTTTGTTATTCCTTGATATTAAATGTGTACATTTAGGATAAATATTGTCATGACACCACATTTATCACTTCAGTGAGGATCTGCAACGCTATGGAAAATGTAATTATCCCATATCCATAGATTGTGTTGATGCACAGACATCATCACAATTTACCTTATCCAAATCAGTACGTTTTTTTCTTCTCAATAGTCTAAATTCCCAAAAAGTCTCCTCAGTATTTTCTAATTACTAGTATTGTAAAGTAGGCTATAATCTGATTTGGTCAGCGACTATATAAAAGAGAGAGCAGCATCTGAGGTGTGGTTAGCTTGCTTGTACATGTGTGACTTAATTTGCTTCAAAGACTTAATCAAGTTATCATAATTTGACTAGTTTGACACCCAAAAGGTATTTTTGTTTTTTTTAAATACATTTTTCTGTGCCAAATTACACCAATAATAAGACGCCATGCAGTCTCCTGAAAACTTAACATCTATAAATCTATATTATTTCATTGATTGATTTTATTATCAGTTTATCCATCATTAGATTGTACTGGTTAAAAAACGTGCACCAGGAAAACGTTTTTTTTTTTTAAGAAAAAAACGTTTCCATTCTGCAGCTCCGGCCCCCCAGACGAAACCCACTTGTTCCTCTGCTTCAAAGTCAGCATTGTACTGGGCCATGTCCTCCGGCGGTCTCTTCTGGACCAGACTGCGGCACAGCAGCCAGATGGCCAGGCCGGCCACAAACATGCCGATGTCGGGGATGAACACTCGGATGCCGTTCCCCGCATCTGCACCAATCACACTGTGGACAAACAGAAACCAGAAGGCATCACACTGACAGAAAGCTTGTGTCCTCAAAGTCACATTTGAAACCCAATATCTTCCAAAAGTTGTCATCTGGAGCAATCATGCAGTCTACGATGGCAACCAAACGCTGGAAAATGGGACCGGGTACAACACATTTAACTGTCCATGGACGATCACTTTTAATGTAAAACTGTTTTTGTAGGAAAACCTAATACCTGTGGTTGCTTGTTGAGTTCACTTGGATGAGTACCATGAATATTTGTGCGGTCGTGTGTTTGTATCTTGGATAATCGTCTCATGTCATCTCCCTTCGTCTTTACTAAATCTTCATGTCACTTTGATTATTTAAAATGCAGTTCAACAAGCTTGGAGAAGATATCTTGAGCATTACATCTGCAGACTGTACTGCATTCAAACTCATGAGAATAAATATTATTACTGCAATTATCCTTCAGAAAACTCTACCTGGTCCCATGAGTGCCTGGGAATCTGGGTTTTCTTTCGTTAATTGACAGTTATTTAAACATGTGTTAAATACTTCAGCTTTTATGTGGCGTACCACCCACTTTAATGAAATAAGCCTTGCCTGTTTTTAACTTATTGTGAAATTCCATTCAAACAAAAAGACCGTGAGAAAACCAGTTTACTCCCTTTGTTCATAATAAGGTGGTATGACCAATAAGCTATTTTCCCCATTAAACTGCGTCACATAAATGAATTGAAACCAGATTTCGTGGGTTTCTAACAGTATGCCAGAACCTATTGACTTATTCTTACATAAAAAGGACTGTGTACTGATAATAAAAATGTACCCCAGGGCTGGTCTAGACAGTGTGTGTGTGTTTCATTATTTGACTAAAATGTGACATTGTTTTCATTTCCTGTGGAGATATCGCTGTGAGCAAACAAAGCTTTTGTAACATTTGTTAAACGTCTGCTCACCTCTAACTAAATACCAGAGCGGTGATTCAAACAGGAAGCTACCCAGTGGCAGCCAGCTGTTGCCATGACAGCCTCAGAAACGTCAGGCGGGATGTTTTGTTTTTTTGCCGCCTCAGGACAAGTTTTACGAGGTGTCATGATTGAATGTAGAATTAAAGCAAATAAAAAATGTCCTTGAAATGGCTAGCAGGTTTCAAAACCTTTAAAAACTCACTTTAATCGTCCAGACCTCTATTTCAGTTTTACAACAATCTCCTGTGTTTGACCACCAAAGGGTTTTCTTTACGTGTCATGCTGAGCTCCAAGTGTAATTAAAGTGTTTTCGATTTAAAAAAAACACTCTGTGGTGCAAGCTGCAGTGAAAAGCTGACCAAATGTTCGGATGAAGCAACTGGTCATTTCACACAGAAACAATCTCCTTCTGGCCTTCAATGGATATCAAACTTATAAAAGTGACCAAGTTGAAAACTAATCAACGCAATGGAAACACTAAATAATTGGGACTGGCTGCTGCGGGCGAGTTCAATCTAATCAAGGACGTCTGTTTCCATGCGCTTTATTGTTATGAAGCTTTGTGCATCCTCACGTGGATGAAAGGGATGGAAAGCGTCAGAGCCAGGCGAGGTTGAGCCAGGAACTTTAATGACTTTCCCCCCGTTTGTGAGAAAATTACAATAACATTAGCAGAGCAAAGACCTGTCCTCACTGCCTCAGGCTGCAAGGGGGAAATACTCTTCAGGCATTGGCTGAAAAACTACAAATACCCTAACACCAGGAAATATGTCCGAAATGATATACATATTTGGTGTTTCTAAAGGATTTGAAAAGGTCAAGCTGGAGGAAACTGAAGGATCTGTCTGGGTGAAAAGACACACAAACAGCTGCGAATTTTAAACTTTAGACTCCAGCAACTCTGCGTTTTCCTCCATACAGGACGTGAAAGGGAAAGAGCATCGCCAATGCAGCAGTAAATATATACTGTATATGATCCCTAACAAAAACAGGTAAATGCAGCCGGGATCAAATGTTTACGACTCTACTTCCGCCACTTACAGTATACTATCCACCGAGGGCCGTTGAGTACTGGAAAGAGGATGTGGCCGAGTTTGGACATTCCCGGACTTAGGAAACCGCATCTAACACGATCACGGGGGTGTGTGGAGCTTTGAAATATAGGTCTCTCTACTAATTGTCCGACGTAACTGGGTTTAGTGTTCATCAAGAATCCACAGAGGGACAGGTGAGGAGCGTTTTGAAACCTTGATGACGGCCAGGGCGGCTAAATGTTAAAAGTGGTGTTTAATGTTATTGTGGGTTTGCTATAATGAGGACACTTTGCAGAGATGATGCAACCTCTTACAGGGGAAGAGAACCAGGTCTGATCTTTGACAGGTGGGATGAATATTTTGGTTAAGGCTTTGCTGATTCGGAAAAAATACATGTTATTGATTGTTATTACTGACCCTCCTGTCTCTATCAAACAATCCTACCAACAAAAATCCAAACTTCATCATCATTGTGTGCCTCATGTTCGTCAGGAGAAATGGGATTTACAGATCATTTAAAAGTATCTCATCAAGCTTGCTATATGAATCATAAAATAAAATAAATATATTGACAAAATGTTAAACAGAATCATCTTTTGAACTGTACATGATATTTGAGTGAATGCAATTGTTGTGAAAGAGTTGAATTCATAATTTTCTTACCTTTCAAACCCGATTTGTCGTATGGATTTCTCCCACGTGGAACCTGGACAAAACATGAAGTCAGTCAGTAAATAAAAAAATAACTTAAAATAACACTGGGTCATTTAGCCCCTGACCAAACCATTAATACATTTGCTTCTGCTTCTAAGCAGCCAGAAAATGTAATTCGCTTCAGCTGATAACTCATCTTTAGGAGAATGATTAATAATCCTTCTGTTCTGACGGAGGAATAAAAACATTTCATGTGAGCTTTGTTTCCACGCGACTGGTTGAAGTGTTCCTGAACGTCACTCAGCGCTCAGAGAGAGATTTCCAGGTATTCATGTGGCACTCTGAGTACAACAGCCGAAGGTTGACTGGCCTTTGTTTTACCGCCAGAGGAAACACAACATCAGTTTGAGACTCGAGGATTTCAACTCAATGACATTTGGATGTATCCGGCTGTTTTGTTGGTGTATTAGGAGACTAATTAGGTGCTGAGGTTTCTGGTTTATGGAGCGCAGTGAAGGCGTTACAACACACGTCAGTAACTCAAAACAGACAGCGGAGAAAGTGCTACTTCATCTGCCGTGTCACCTGTATGCAAACCATTTTCAGGAGGTTTGTTTTGGAGTAACAACAGCATGAAATGTTTAAATACACAGACAGAAAAGAGAGGAAAAGAAGGTCTTTCTCCTAAATGACCCACAGTATCCAGTAAAGGAATGAGTCACAGCGTAGGAACGTTGTCAGGACCAGGAAACTGAATTCCACTCAAGGTGAATAAACGGTAATGGACTGTCAGTGCAAACCCTGGTGTTTCTTTATTACTCATCAGTGGATAAAATAGCTGCAGGAAATCACAGCATTGCTATCACAGATGTTATGAGCTGTGTGGTTGGGCTGGAAGTAGAGGAAAAGAGTGCGGAGGATACCTACATTTCTAAAAAATAAATTAAGAAAACATCTGTGATGGGAGGAGCCCACATGACTAACCCCTGACATAACCTCTGACATCAAACACTTCCCCCGCAGACGTCCTCCTACTCAACTGTGAGAAACTGTCCTCCACCTCCACTACTCCCAGTTTAAACGTACTGATGGAGGACAGAGTGACCCGACAGCAACACACAACACACTGTGGGAAAATAAAACGTCAAAACAGAACGATTTCTTCACGCCTAGGTGGCATTTTTTTTTTTTTTTTTTTTAAATACAGTCCTTTCTCACATATTTATAAAAGAAAGATTGTATTGCATTATTTGCTAAAAACAAATGCTAAGTATATTTTAATTTTGGTGTTTTTCTCCCAAGAGAAGAAGGCTGTTTCTCATCACATCTCTATGTATGAAAACATATTTAGGGAAATATTTAATAGAAACTAAATTCATTTCCTTAATATAAACAAGCATGCTCTTTTTTTTGGCTTTTACTAAGTCCTAGTGGTTAAGACCAGGGCTAGACTGTGTCTAGTGGTTTTTTAAAGTAACCATTTACTCAGCATTTGAACTAACCACACTTTTGTTTTTGGAAAATGACGTTGTATTTGATTAAAGTGGACTTTGGTGTGCTCCCAATTTACTTTAAGAACCAGTTGTATAACCCTTTCAAATGTGAATGACCACTATTTAATCAAAACTACATAAAACAGATACATTCAGCCACAACAAGAGTGTTTGTGAAGCTCCTACTGCATAAAAACATGCAACCAATAAAGGCAAAGACGTCAAAAGAGTAGCTTCTTATTGCATAAGTGGTGAAGTGGTGCAGGGGCGTCGAGGATGCATTTAAGAGATGGGAACTAAAGTCTCCAGAATTGGAAAATAAGGGACGGTTGTGCTGGGTTTATATTTATTTTGGGGCTCTGGATTTATTAACCGTGTCATTTATAAATAACCCTAACAGGAAGTGGTTAGAGCCGAGCCAGATACTTTTACAGGACCAGATAAGGTCCACTGATGTTATTGTAACTAATAAACCCCCAAAAAGGTGATAGATGACTTAATGCCTCATTAACATCTTCAAATATAAACTCTTCTGCTAGCGACCAAACACACTCTCATACAGAAAGTCCAAACATCTGCAACACCTAACTTCACGCAGCCCAAACTGAGCTCACAGGTGTGAGAGGAAACCGATAACATCCACGAGGAACGCTGAGGTTAAACCAGGCCAGATCCATAGAGGAGGAATATTGTGTAACACAGCCTGGACTCAGCATGGAGACTTCTGGAAAAGAGTGTGAGACTTTCTGCCCATTGAGGCGAGGCCGCTTTCCACCCCAGCTGAGCACCGAAAATACCTGTCCTCCGACTTTATGTGAGCATCATAAAACAGCCTTTGTACTTGCTGGGCCGTTAACCTCTCAACACGGCACTGCCTCGCACTCTCTCCTCTATCTCTGGAGCGAAATACCGGTTGTTGCCCTTTTCCACAGAGACTGCTGATATGCTGCGCCGACATTTCAGCACGTCATGACTGTAATCGGACAATTGGTATGCTTAGAGAATTTGGAAAATGTCTCACATTTGGGGAATGGTGGGCAGGATATGTGTGGATACGGAGGGCGGTTAAGGTCAACAATGGGACTTAATGAAGACTATTCCCAAGAAACTGGTGACAAAACACTAATTCCACCGGCTGTTACTCTTTATGGCTGCTGAAATATATATCGCAAGCAGATAAGAGCCAAATAAAGCTTGCAAATCCTGTCTTTTTGGATTGTTTCAACCTTCTTTATCTGCAGATGGGTGGGGGTTGCCACTGAGAACAATGACTGTAAAGAGAGAAGACAATCACAGGAAGGATTTTGGTATCTGGCGCTCTTTGACGGTTAAAACAATGTCCTTAATGTCGAGTCAGCACGGAGGAATCACTCCAAAGAAAGCCGGCTTTGACTCATCTGGCGACCAGTCACTGACCCGCTCCAACAGCTGGAGGTGTTAGCTTTGTTGGAAAGGTTTACTCATTCATACTCAACTCAGTTTACTGCTCTAATGGTGTATTTGGCTGCGAAGAATAGAGGAAATGATATGAAGCTATCAGGAGGGAGGATAACCGCCTCAGCGCAGAACGAGGACTCCTTGTTTATACTTGGCTGCCAAAAGGAAAAGGGTGTCGAGGGGCTAAATGCCAGACATAGAAATCAGAGATAAGGCATTTACCCAGAATAAAGGCGATCCAGGGGACAAGGATTAATGCTTCCTGTTGCCCAAAAATAAAGTAGGATGACATTAACTTCAGGAAGTAAAATCCAACACTATGTATACAAACCATTACAGTGGTGAAGTCAGCAAAGTGCCTTACACATGTTGTTACTTTAAATCATAAAACAGACATTTCATGATTTTTCAATTAAATTCTTTAGTGTCTCTTCAGCTCAATGAGCTTTTTATTACGAGTGTGAAGTTATATTTGTCCACCTGGTGCCTCATTAATTGTGAAATGTCAGCCAGGATCCACCAGCTGTTCACTTTGAAGGATCATACAGCGGCTTTCCTGTTTAATGTGGCAGATAATGACTAAAGATGTTATCTATTGAAGAGCCATTCGTGATTCACAGTCTGAAACAAAACTCTTGACAACTTTCACTTGAAACAAAAGTCCACACTCAGCAGGCAATAACAAAGGGTAAAGGTGCATTCCTTCAAGGAACATTTCAACACCAGAGGACCAGCCTTAAATTGTCCAAAACCAGCATATATTCTTTAGTCGTGAACAGAGATGGGGTCGTTACTCAAAAAAAGTAATATATTACATATTACTTTTAAAAAAAAGAGTAATATATTACTTTACTTCGTTACGGCCCACGGTCCACACAGTGGCGTGCGTTGAAGCTTCAACGCTTCTGCCCATTCACTTTGAATGGGGTGACGTCACGCTTCGCCGAACTGCATTGTGGGAGCGAAGCGTAGCTTTGCTGGCGTTGCTCGCTGCAAAAGTTGAGCAATGTTCTACTTTTGAAGCTTCGGCGGAAGCGTCAGCCAATCGAATCATATGCCAGTACAAGCTCTAGCCAATCAAACCGCGTGCTTGTGTTCCGGGGCGGGAGATTCATGTGATTGGTTGTTGGTCGAGTTTCAGCCCCCCCCCCCCCGCCGGCAAGCTTCAACGCACGCCGCTGTGTGGACGGGCCTAACTCTCTACATAAAGTAACGCGTTACTTTACTCGTTACTTTACTCGTTACTTTACTCGCAGGGCAGCCCCTCCTTACAGGCAGATCACGCACACTGCGGAGGGATCCTCATCTGAAGCGCAAATGCGGCGCACCTACAGTGTTACTCGTTACTTTACTCGACATCCTCACTCTGGATTCGGAGGTCCTCCTTAGCTATTAGCTTTACGTTAGCATGTTGTCTTTGCAGGTGCTTGTTGCGGTTTGACGTTGTGTTTGCAGCAGTGGATAAAAGCTTCTGGCCTGGACACAGTTTGCACCTCACCGTCACATTCCTGTCCTTTCTTCGGACGAACTCAAAATAATGGGCATACCTCCACTCACCCCTCGAAAGTTATCGCTGTTGACTCAGCCATGTTTATGCACTGCATGTGGACGCGCAAGTCGCGCAAATGTTACGTAAATATAAACCTGCGGCGGAAATCCTTCTTGTCTGTCAAAGGGAGAATCTAGTAATTCTGTATGTTAGTAGGCTAACTGTAGTGTGATTACTGATTTTATAAAAGTAACGAAGTAACGCGTGTCGGGCAATGTTAGTAACTGTAGTGTGATTACTGAAAAAGTAACGCGTTACATTACTCCGTTACCGACAAAAGTAATATTATTACAGTAACGCGTTTACTTTGTAACGCGTTACACCCAACTCTGGTCGTGAATGTAAAGTTTGTCACAGCAAATATGTTATTTATTCGCAGCAACAGTCCATATTGATTAAATCTTAAACTAGAATTATGGCCTCGCTGTTTTGTGCTTAAGCTAACTTGTCAAATAGCAGTTTACATCCGTGATATTTGTTTCAAATGTCATAAAGAGCATATGAATTATTAAGGTTTGGGCCAAAAAAAATGTTGTGTGGTCACAGTGACATTTGACCACCAAATGATATACAGTTATTCCTCGAGACCAAGTCTACGTTGGAACAGATAGAAACAAAATCCCTCACTCAAATTATGTTGCAAAGATTAAAAGAATACATGAATAGGTTTCACAATTTATAGATAGATAGATAGATAGATAGATAGATAGATAGATAGATAGATAGATAGATAGATAGATAGATAGATAGATAGATAGATAGAAAGATAGATAGATAGATAGATAGATAGATAGATAGATAGATAGATAGATAGAAAGATAGATAGATAGATAGATAGATAGATAGATAGATTAAGAGTCTGCCCTCTCTTAATGGATTGTTTGTTTCTCCCTGAGGCGATAAAGTCGTTCTGCCTTCTGAGAAAAGCTGGCTGGACTTCCACGGTGCAAAGCCAGTTACCTCCATTAGAAAGAAACAAGTAATCACAAAACACGGTCAGGGTTTGTCCCGTCTAGACACATTCAGATGTTTACAGTTTGATACAGAGTTTCATGAGAAGCTCACGGCCAACTGTTAACACCTTCCAACTCTGCGTCAGACGCTTACATTGTTTTCTCTAATGGCCAAAGAATGTCTTTTTTATGTCGCCATAAGGCACAAGGGAGCTGATTACTTTAAAGGAATGTGTTGGATTCATACATCTTTACGGTGTGACAAAATTCAATAAGGGTGAGAATATTTCTAGAAATTGTGAAGCGTTAATAGAGACCAACATGTAGCTTTTCCTGCAAATGGAGCATGTCTTGACACAGTTTCTTCATCCTCTGGTGATTTACAGATTATTGAGAGAGTTTAAGCTAAAAAACAGCCTGTGAGAGGGACGAGATACAAGTCATGAACATGTGGCCAAATTAGTAAAGATCTCACTATTTTAATCTTACATGAGTTCCTGGAGTGATCAACTTGTCAGGTATAGACGAGGGGATTCTTGTTTGGACCATTTGAAACTGTTTGTAGGCTACTCATGGGACTTTGTGGCAACTGTCCAACCCTGTCTGCTACAGATTTAGAAAATGTAAATTAAATGTAATGCTGCATTGACAATGGAGAGTTTTTCATGACATAATAAGGAAAGATTTTTCTTTAATTTATGTCGTTAGCTGAAAAGAAGATTTGCCAAGTGACCCAAGTCCATGGGTGTTTCTATATGTCAAGGAAGGATGCTCCAGAGCCACTATTTCAAGGATGCTACATCATCGAGTGCCGCCGAAGGACTGTTCCAATGTCCAGGCTCCTTGGAATTCTACCGAGGCCGGCGTCCTTCGTAGCGAGAAATTTCGAGGCTGCACATGTGTATCCTCTGAGGTCTTAAAATCCCCACAATGCTTTGCGCACGGACCAATTTACAAATCTTTGGCGGAAATCGCGCTCCATTTAAGGCGGGGCTTAACATATGACGCACACCTGCACACCTGTTAGCCTGTTCCACCATTCTTCGTTTTCCGAGGCTAGGAAGGATTCTTGCCTCGCTTCTGAAGGAAGTGACTCGGAAGACATGTCCTACCAAGGAAGCGTCCTCGACATTGAGAAACACCCAACGTATCCAAATGATTAGCTTGCTAGGTATCTTGCTAACACTAGCTAAAACATTATAAAAAACACACAATTTTGTTCAAGTTTGATGCTTTGGACCATCTTACTTTTAAAATGCTGTGTAAGAGCTCAGAGGAGCTCAAATGACGACACTCACTGCTCAGAAAGAGATTATACTCTACGATATCTTTACATAGCATATAGTTGTTTGCTGCTATATTAAGGTTACAAATCTCAGATAAAGCTTATAGCCCTGAAGCTTGATTCTGAGTTCAGGAGTTATGAGGAAGGCTACATTGCAGCTTATTAGCAGTTATTTTTAAGAAAAGTTACCACGCTCTGGGACTATGGTACCTCTGTGTCAGTTTGGGCTGCTTCTGTTTTCTCCAATAAGAGTAATCCCAGTAGAGCTGGTTAAGAGTGATGGCAATAATGAAGCTGAAGTTGAAAAAAAGTTCAGTTATACTCTGTTTTTCAGTAATAAATATCTAGCAAAGACTTTGCCAAGGAAAACATTTACCTCCCTGTAATTATCATTTTCTATTACAGACCAGCAGACCATCCTAATCACTGGAAGAATGTCAACACAGATACCATTAAAGTACAATATGGTCCAATTAACGTCAAATGCATTCATGTTGTGTTGCGGGGAGATAGAGGAACTATAAATAAAAACACTCTGTATCTAGGAAGCAACTTCCTCTATTCCTTCGCAGTTATAAATCCAATTTTAGAAGGGGCTGAACATCCATCAAGTTGCAATGCAATTTCTTTTATCGCAAAAGCAGCAAATTTCTTAATGCTTCACAATCTAACCAACTAGGGTTAGAAGCACCTGGCCCCTTTAGCATCACACACACATACACACACACACACAAACACACACACATACACACACACACACACCCCCACACCCCCCTTGTAAAATGCCACCCACAGGTTTTAATGGCTGCAGTACTACCGGGTGCTCCTACTGCACTTAGTTAAGTTCGGGGAAAGAGGGTTAGAGGATCTGGTTTATATTTTGTCATGTATCAAGTATTTCAGAATTAAAATACTAGATTTATCCCAGGGGAAATTAGGGTTTTGCAACACTTGCTCCATTTTAGAATTAAATAATTCAAAGATAGTTTGAAAAAGTATATATATATAATACAAAAATATTTTAAAAAAACAAGTCGTAAAAAATAAATTAAAAAAATTGAAATAAAATAATAATATAAAAATAAAATAAATAAAACTAAGATATGTATTAATCCCCTAATCATTGTGTGTTACCATGTCATATTCTGCTCTATGGACATTTAATTGTCTACATAAACAGACGAAGCGGACTACTGCTCTCATTCAGTGTGTCCATCTTTATGTCACTTATTACATCATGTCACACTACTAGACCTGACAGTAGGTGTACAATCCTATATATAAATGTATTTAATAAAACCATTCTGTTATATATAACATAATTACCTTATAATAATAAGGTAAGGTAATATAAGCACCATTTTTAGGAAAGAGTTCAACTTAAACAGTTTAACCAAATAAAGAAAAGGGATTGAGTCTGGATGTATTCGTCTATTGACTTTTCTAAAACATACAAGTGTCTTCCTGTATGTGTTTCAAAAGGTCTGCAAACAGAAATAAGTAAAATCCATTCTGCACCTTTATCCTTATTGACCTGTGAGGTGTTTGACTTTCAGCATTCACAACAAACATCAGCACCTTCAGAGCCGCGCACATAAAGGCTGCAGTGTGCTGTACTCACAGTTGAAGTCGGGGGTGATGGACTTCCCGGCCAGGAGGCTGTTGACGGTAATCTGATAGATGATGTGGAGCAGCACGAAAGACATGCTGGTGAAGCAGAGGGACTGCAGCAGACGCCCTGTGTGGCCTGGAGAGGAGGAGAGGAGGAGAGGAGGAGAGGAGGAGAGGAGGAGGAGAGGAGATACAGTGAGTTCACCAACAACAACACTCACTTTAAGGATTTCCACATGTCAGTTCTGCCGCTCATGCACGGCAACCCAGAAAAACCTCTCTTTGCTGGGTAATTTATTTTCTAGACACAGAGAGCGGACCGTTTTTTTGTTATTGAACAGTGATGAAGCCTGGAGTTAATTTGAAGGAATTATTATTTATTTTTTGAAAAGGTGGAGGTGACTAGGAGAGCAATCAAGGAGGATTTTCATTACATTACATTTCCTTTGGCTGACACTTTTATCCAAAGCGACTTACAATAAGTACAAAGACCATAAATATTCAAACTTCGCACAACAAAGAAAGATATATTCGCTTCAAGCAAGTCATACCGTTGTACTGTAAGTGCTGGTGAATCAGTTTCATGGCCTAAGTTCACTTTTAAATTAAATTGTCCTGGTTAAAAGCTGTGAAAACGACTATAAAGCAAAGGTTATTTCAAATAAACCTCCTTGATGGACGACAAAACCTCTTAATCTCTCGTATTCATCATAGGAGTAATGGGAGTATTCGCACATTTTATTCTCTAGCTATGGTGGGGTTTTGTGTTCGCGGGAAATGACCAGAAGAGCGACAGACACTGTACGAAGGAGTAACTGACCCTGGGTCTGTGTTTAATGTAGGTAAAGAAAACAGCTGTCAGAGGACATCAGGATCCTGGGAGCGAGGGTACGCAGGGTGAAGAGCTGCCACACATGTGCAACAGATGCTTATTTTATAGTGCACCTACAGGTATTTGGGATAATTTCAGTAGTTGTTATGGTGATAATTCTCTATTGTAGGATTCATCAGACCCCCCCTTTTGTTTGGGTAGATACGTTTTCATCCTCAGGTAGAACAAACTTTATGGGACTTCTCTACTTTGATGAAGAAATGAAATTATGTTCCTTATAAGCCTTAAGAATATATTGTACTGCATATCTGCACCGTTTGGTCTATTCCTTCTCCAGGGCAACATCTCCATCTCATTACATTTACTGCATCATTGCGGGGAGCACGGTTTTACTGTAGTGTATTGCACAATATCCTGGCTAAGGTGAAGCACTTCTGCTTAGCCTTGAGCCATCGAGGGCTAACCTTATCAAATGTGTGCAAAACAGACCATTGCAGGCAAATTAAATGTTGAAGTGAAAACTATTTGTGCTAATTTCCCATTGTTAACTCCCTGGGCTTTCACAAAGAGGGAAGGGAATGCTTGTAAATACGGAGGTATGAGGACTTAGCGAGCTTCTCCGTCCAAATTGGTCCGAAGTCTCTGGACAAAACAAAAGCTTTGGCTCTGCTTCCCGTTTTTCCTATTTGTAAAACAGCATTTTTGTTGTGTGACAGCCACCGTCTATGTTGCCCAACGGTCCTCGAGCTTCATGATTCAGTCTCAAAACGCCGTCTCACGAGTCCTTTTTACAGGCGTCCAAAACAGAGGGCATTGTTCAGCTTGGACCAACATTTGGACCTGATTTAACCACATGCTGTTGCCAAATCATACGTCAGGGAGGGCCAATTAAATGTTTTGAAACTCAACGCGATCATATGTGGTTTTCTGAGAATACTTTGCCAGCAGGGATGGATGTAACAAATTAAATAAACTCAAATACTTTACACAACTATAAGGGACCATTGTCATGCTACTTTATCTTCTACTCCACTACAATAAGTACTTTTTCTGCTACTCCAGCTTTCGTGATAAGTTACGTTTACAGGAACAAATTATTACAAAACACAAATCATAAACACATTATGTATAATTACTACATTATATGGTGTAAAGTATACTTTTCTGTAATAGGGCATTTTGCCATAATTACTCATTTTACTCTTGGTTACCTTTAGGTATGTTTTTTTAAGTATCTTTATTGAGAGAAACAGTGGTAAAGGTCGGACACTGCATATGCTAAAAACGGAGCTATCGGGCAGCCCACCTTACATTTTGATGAGAATACTTATGTCTTTTTACTTTAAAAAGATTTTTAAGGCATGCCATTTTTTAAAGTATTTCCACACTGTGGTACTGCCCATTTTACTTGCTTGAGTACTTTTGGCACGGATGTCATTCAGACAAAAAAAGGTAGAAAGTTGTGTCTTAAAAAAGGTGTCATAAAAATAGATTTAAGGAAAAGCAAAACTAAGTGATGCGTTTAATCCAGACACCCTCTGTTAGAAGTCTACTAGCTTAAACATAAACCTGATCAATCATCCGTAACATCAAATATTTATATAAATTCATGCAGCAAGACTAAAAGACTCCCCAAAGGGAAATTGTCATCTTGGTGCCTTTTCAACGAGGCATATAGCACCTACTGTAAAGGCTCTTAAAACGCCCGCTGCCCATATGAGAGCAGCCGTTTGTTCACCTCCACTGAGAGTTGGATGCCTTCAAGGGGATGTGGAGCCAAAAACATATCATGACATTAGAGAGTAAATCCCAAACAACAGCAGCCAGTGGCATAAGATACGTTCTGTCTTGTGAGGATTGGAGTCTTGTTTACTGACATATCCTTGGGCACAGCGCACTGTTGTGGCTTTTGAAAGCAAACTTCATCTAATGAATTATTCATGTCATACATTTGGTTTAATTTAACTTTAAATCACAACAGACAAAATGAAACAGACCATCAAAATGAAGAACCAAGCAAACATATCTCTCTCTAAAACAAGTCAAGTGTGTCTCTTTTCTGCACAATGAGATCTGGATCAAATCTGTGTTTTTGTGAGTTTATTGTCAGTGTGTATTGTTGGTGGTTTTTGTACATTAATTAAGTGAACAATTACTGTACAGTAACTCTCAAATTCTCATGATCTACTCAAGATTATAACCACTAAATAGCCACTAAATAGCCCAATTAAAACCACAGTGTAGTAATTACTTTAAACCTACTTTTTATCCTAGATGTATACAGTCCTGACGTTAAACAGACAGTTGATAATGAAACAGAATGATAAATGTTGGCAAAGCAATGACAATCATCCTCAACCACATCCAGATGTTACTTTTAATTCTATAAACTGGTGTGGCAGCTAAATTACATCCCTTTTTCATTCAAGAATATAACAAATAATTATCCAATACAATTATAGTTTCCAATCATTTCATATTCAGTCAAAAGTAATCCTGTGAATAAGACCTTGCTCACTGAAACGTCCTCACACAAAAACAGCTTTGATGAGATGTTATTGGTTCTTTTACAATACTTATTATTATTTCATTCTTAAAATAATACATTTCACTTTTGGTAACTTTGTTTAATTGTAAATACTGAATCTTTGATAATAATATGAACTTTAACAGACACTTGATTTATTGTTAAGCAGTCTGTTTTATCAAAAGGTGTGTGAGTCTGGTGCCTTCTTGGAGATTTCAATTAATTGAATTCGTTTTTTTATGACATTTTGAAAATGTTGTTTGCACACCAAACCATTTTAACGTGGTGTAAAAAATAAAGATAAATATAGATTAGTCAAATCTACCCATGAAGCAATACCTCATGGTGCAATTGTATACTTTCAACTACTTAAATCTAAATAGTCAGTAAATGAACTTGTTTTTTAAATATTAAGTCTTACAACCCAGCTGCCTTAGTTCATTGGAGTCAGTGTTGTTGGTGTTGAAGTATCTTAAAGCACAACACTGCATTATCTTAAATGGAGAGACCGGACACTTCGGTTTCATGTTTTACACTAATGAGTAACCACTAAAGGTTGACCCACGTTTGAAGTCAACAGCTATCAGACACACATGAACGCTTGAGCTTTACTAGAAGACTTCTCTCTTTAACTATTAATGAGAGTGTAAGTGGTCCACTTTCTCCTCTTCATCCTTTACTTCCTGACTGTTATTTCAGCTGGAGACGAGCACAGACGGCTCTTCGGACTGGATGTTGTTCCCGCCGCCAATATAGGTTTATGTATAATTAAACACTGCATGTGGTCTCCTACAGAAA
This sequence comes from Dissostichus eleginoides, assembly GCA_031216635.1. NCBI lineage: Eukaryota > Metazoa > Chordata > Actinopteri > Perciformes > Nototheniidae > Dissostichus > Dissostichus eleginoides. The sequence continues at coordinate 11,716,497 of CM062276.1, forward strand.
CCCACATTATGTGCAGTGTTTTGTGGTGAGTGGAATGAATAAAAGCGACCGCAATCCCACATCCATCACCCGTAAGGAGAACAGTCACCTCGCTCTCATAAACCTCAGCCTGTGATTTACAGTATATTTCTTTAGAGGACAAGGCGCCGCTGAAGAGTCGTGGAAGATCGTTCGCTCGCTTTAAAGATGGTTTCCATTTTTACTGAACTCATATCAAAACCAAAATACCAAATACCATTGTCTGAATTAACTAATAACACTTGTAAAAAGCAGGCAGATCATGCTGTTGTGAAATAAACCCATCTAAGGAATCAGTGAAGCCTTAGGAGCAACTTTTATATCGCTGTGTAATAATAAAAGTGGTTAGCCATTATCAAAAACAGACTTCATCTCAATTTTCTTTTCTCTTCTGGGTCTTTTTCTCCAACAGCATAGCTTGTTTGTTTAGTATGTTATCATTTTGATGGACATTATCTGTCAAAATAAACCAACTCCAAGCCTAAAATGTTAAGTATCATCTAGTGGACATTAGATCTGACCCTGATGGATCACGTCTTCCTTTCTCAGATCTTGCTGGCTTGTGGATCCTTTTATATTTTTACAGATGGACTCCTACCCGTACTAACCGATATTACCTTTCATGGTCTGAACTATGTGCCAAATCTATCCTCATCTCAAGGAAATTCAAGTCCCCTCGAGAAGGGCTGGTTTACATTACAGAAAACAATAACGCAAGTCAAACTGGAGGCTTTTTGGTAAACAGACAAGCGTCTCCAGGCGATGGACAAAGCCCAAGTCATCGATGTGTCAAAGTATCAAAGAGAGTTGAACTGAAGAGCTCACCTTGCATTGTTGTGCTTGTGGGCTCCGCGAAGAGTGGGATAAGCAGGAGATAGATGAGGTAGACGAAGGACAGGCCATTGTACCTGAACAGGCAAGCTGCAGGAACAAAAGGACACAAAGATACAGATTAAACAGCAAATCGATCCATTTAACGTCCACAAACTCTACCGTGTCATGAATGCTTTGCGTGCATACCGTAACGTTTAAGAGTAAATAAACTCCAGAAGCTGGCAGAGGTGTAACAAGCTGCCTGATCAGGAGTCGTCATTGAAATCAAATTAACACAGATTTAAGAGAAACATGTGGTGAAGCGTATTAAAATGTTCCTGGTATAGAAAAGCTGCTTGCGGTCATTAAAGCTCACCAGCCTCCGAATCTGTTCATCTGGTCTGCATCACAAAATGAAACTGAGCTTAATTGAGTCATTCAGGGCATTGATCGACAAATCAGCAAGAACAAGACGTCTAAAAGTGTTGTAACAGAGTGGCTTCAGGCACCAGATGTTTAATACACATGTTGGGCCTCTGAGTTTGGAAAACAGGAAAACAATTTGTAGTTGCCAAAGTATAAAAAGTAAACACATCCACATGCAGCGTGAAGAGTTTGAAATGTGACGACCAGTGTCTGAAAATAAGTACTTGGTAAAAGTATTTTAGATCAAGACCTACATAGAGATTTGATGTTGATTCATTTCAACTTTTACTTATTTTTCCTGGAACTTTTGTTCACTTTCATTTATGTCATCGATGATTGTTGATTTAATAAAAGACACTCAAATAAACAGTTACCTCAGTGCTTATGTCGCTCCTTGTTTCAAATGACGACATAGCATTATTGTTTCCTTCAAAACTGAAACAATTAGAAAATCAATCAAATAATTATTTAAGAAACTGTTTGGATATTTGTTGCAAAACATGTTGTGCTTCTCAAATGGAAGGATTTGCCGATTGTTTTCAGCTTTATTTCATTGTAAACTGCATATCTTTGGGTTGATCTAATCTATAATGAACAAAGCTTGTTGATTTAATGCATAGTTTCAGTATTTAGGATTGAGTCCCTCCACTTGACATTTTATTATGTAACTCCACACACTCACCCTTTCCCGAAAACTCCACACACACACACACGCACACACACACACGTAACTCCACACACTCACCCTTTCCGTAAAAAATTCCCCCACACACACACACACTTTCCCGAAAACTCCCCACACACACACACACACACACACACACACACACACACACACACACACACACACACACACACACACACACACACACACACACACACACACACACACACACACACACACACACACACACACACACACACACACACACACACACACACACACACACACACACACACACACACACACACACACACACACACACACACACACACACACACACACACACACACACACACACACACACACACACACACACACACACACACACACACACACAATTGAGACACATGTAGGAAGTCTTTTAAGCACATGATGAAAGTTTAAACACATAAGTGCAAACATGACTTCAAAAAACCATTAATTGACGTATTGATCCTTAACACACCTCATTTCCCAGAGAGTGACCATCTGCTCTTTTACCAGTTAAACGGCTCACATAACCCGCTGACTGAACATCAATTAACGCGTCTAAAATGAACCACATTGTACTAAACACTTACCCATTTCCCCGCTGAAGCCTATGCAGAAAGCACAGCCTGAGTTTTGTTTTTTTTAACAACCGGAGATGTAAAATCATTTAATATTTCACATTTACAACCTAGAGTATTTTAGGTTTTCAGAATCCTACAGAAAAAATGTGATAAGTCCCTTCCTGTCTGACATTTCTTTGAACATTTTTAGGTCAGGAGGTATCCAGGGAATGGAGGGAAGTACACAGTAACCTTGTAGAAAATGCGGGCACACATTCTGACCTCACAAATTTCTCTAAGCGGTTAAATCAACAAGCACAAAGTTTACAACCAGGTCGGCTGCGTGAGTTACCGTCACAGTCGCAGAGATCGGCCCGTCTGGGCTGCTACTTGTCTTGATCTACTGAAAAATTACACTTAACTGCTGAAAATTGAGCTTTTATTTATCTTTGCACACTCAATGGAGCTATTCATTGACATTTGACTTGGCTCCGACTTCTCCCTAGCTGGAGCTCTACGGTAAGTGAACCTTCAGGTTTTCTCTGTGCTCTGATACGGACCAATGAAAACTAACAAAAGTCAATAAATGTTATGGAGGACTATCATCTTTGAGAAAAAAACACTTACATCTGTAGATGATGTGATTAGGTTTCAAGTATGCACAAATGCTTGATATGCATGATGGTCCAATCGTCAATTTAACACCATAAGAAAACATTTTATCATATCATACTTTATCATTATCTTTAGTTGTTTTCTTTTCAAACATATTAGGCAAGGAACTTTTACAACCTAAGTTTCTAGTGGGAATGATTCACAATCTTTACTTTTTGGACAAACTCACTGCAACATTTCTTTCCACACCCACTTCATTTTATCTTCGTTAAATGTAGCATTAAATCAGCTCCAAACCTGCCCAAATTGGTAGCCCAGAGCCTGCTGCCAACATTATTCATCTGTTCGTAGTTACAAATCTAAAGAAGGCCTTGTGTATCTTTACAGATAATATATTCGTATCTGCATGACTCTGCTCCCACTGTTACCCTGCAGACACTTGACCGCAGTCTTCCTGACCATTTGCCTTCGCTGTATGACTCACCATCTGAGGATTTTTACACAAGGAATGAAAATAAACTGCCGTTGTTTTCAGACATCAGATTACTGAAGACCTCCACATCTAGTCTGAATCAGGCTTTTGTCTTTTCTCCCAGTAAAAGCTGTTATTACAGCCAAACAAAGCCTAAACACATGAGAGCAAGGCAGTCTTAAATGTGAAGTTAAAGCCAACTGATTTCAAAGTTTGAGCCTGAAAACATAAATGTCATGATAGAAGATAAGGAGGTGTGGTGCCTGGCCAGAGAAAGCACTGGGTGATAACAGAGGAATTTAAGCAGCACTGAAGAACATAAAGAGCACACCACATCAAGTATTACCCACCACTGTGCAGAGTTTAACTGCTTTCAGAAATGAGTAGTTGATAGATCCTTAAAAACAAGGGTAAATAATAATAGACAATCACTTCTGAGGCAGCTTTTAGTCCATTTAAGTCTATTCGAAGATAACACGCTTGTTTGTTTATTAGCTAAATACTCCAACACAGTCTCACGGCTTTTCGTGTTATAGTCACGAAATTAATCTATTGATTCGTGTTCACCAACACGATTTCCCCCTTTATTTCGTGTCACGCAGAACGATTTTAAAAGCAATGTAAATAATAACAAATTAGAAGGAAAAAAAGATGACAAAAAATACAGATTTCAGTATTCTGAGGCTCTGAGCCCCATTTCTTTTCCTCGCAGACGGCAAAAAAACTCCGACATTATACAATTTAAAATAAAAGGTTTAGGGTTAGGCTTAGGGTAAGATATTGAGTAAGAAAATGTTTTTAAGAACCACACAGCTTCTGGTATTCCAAGACCCGACCGGACAAAAAGAAGTGGTGCAGGCACGAAACATACTACCAATAGAAATACATTGCTTTTAAAATCGTTCTGTGTGACACGAACGAAATGCGGAATTCCTGTTGGTGAACAGGAATCAATAGATTACATTAATTCCGTGACTATAACACGAAATGCCGTGAGACTGGGTTGAATACTCACTAGGCATACTAGCTAACTAACTAACACTAGAAGCTAGTGCTAACTCATTTATCAGAGCCATGTGGTGTTACAAACAAATAAAGAAGTACCAAACATTAAGCTTACAGTATAATGGTAAATGTTATAGCTACAGTATTATTTCAAAATAGAAGCACAAGTAGGAAAGAAGCCTACTGAAATGTGCTAACGTCAACTAAGCTAACATTAGCTAGCATAAGCTAGTTGTCATAAGAGAAATAGTTTACATCAGGCTGTTTTATTGTAGTATAGTATTTTAGTATAAAATATACTATAGCAACATAAGTGTATTAAATTGAGCAAGAGGACAATTATTATGTTTTTGATTAAACTTGTCATTTGACACAGTAAGATTTATTTAGGCTACAGTTAGGGGTTCATTTTTATATTTCAGACGACTAACGCATAACTGAAATGTGAAACAATTAGTCCTTTATAAAACATTTACTTACATCCGTGACTCTTCATCGTGTATCTCTTGTCCTTCATCCTGAATGTTGGTTTCACAGCGCTGAATTTTTAATGAATTATCTTTCCTTTTGTTTACCTCTGGAAACATGTGGTTTGCCATGTTGGTTAACAGACTGAACTAACATGGTGACTGAAAATGATCCACTGTTTTTATGATTAAAAAGATGTCTTATTTGTCCCTGTTTTAAGCAGACTTGTTTTGTTTTTAAAAGAACACAGCTTTTTGGTAAAAAGCTGTGTTCTTTTAAAGCATTATTTTAAGACCAAAACCTCTTCTCTAAAGTATCATGAAGGTGCCAAATGCTGCCAATTCTCCAAAACATGCCCAAAAACTGCCCAAGTGAGTAACAAGATATACGTCAGCAGTATAATTGATGTATTATTAGGTAAACTTTTATTTACTGTTGAGTACATTTCAAGCATACATGTGATTTTTTTCCAGAGCATCACAACTTGTGTCACAGGAACATTAGAGAGCAGTCATTATTTTTAAAGATGTGCTTGTTGTCTGTCTTGTTTTAAAACGTGTATCACAATGGATCCCTTGTCTTTTAACTGTAAACCAAATCTTCCTATGCGTACAAATGAATAACCTAAACCGCAACCGGTTCTCACTTAATATCAACCAAATGGTTTTATAGTCTTAATTGGAATCAATGGACCAACAAAATGATGGATTATATGATATTTAAGAGTTTTTTTAAGGTTCTCAAATTACATTTTTAATAATCTGTCGAAAAAACACGTTTTTATAATATGGAAAATATTGGTGACATTAAAAATATGAACACAGAGAAGAGGATTCATTTTCTTGTGTCACTTTCTGCATGATTAAGACCCAATGTTTTTTCATATCTATTTTGTCTTTTAAGTCCCAATTGAAACCTACAGCATCATGATTCCAGTAGTGTTCCCATCATCTGCATAACACCTCCAACCTCAGTTTGCTCCAGTGCTTTAATCTGCTTCAACCAGCTCTACTCAACACATCCCTCTGTAAAAGTCTCACCACGAGTTTGAATTCAGATCAGACATTTGGGAAATGGCATGCTCATAATCGTGTTCTCCTTCGAAACTATTCCAGTAAACACGTAAACACCGTCCTGTTTGATCAGCTAAACTGTAGCTGTGTGCAAGTTTTTGTGTGTGTTTGTGTGTGTGTGTGGTAAAGGAGACTGTGTACACATACAGCCCAGCAGTACTGTGCTTTTCAAAAGAGGTGCTGTCAGATGGCCAACAGGGAAACAGACTAGGTAACGTCAGCAGACAAGTCTTTCACTATAGGACATGAGAAAAGAGCGGGTGTGCATGCATATATTGCACTACAGAACATATACAGTAAGGGAGATGTTTGGAGTCGGATAACATCTGCTGTGCTGCAGTGTGTTTCCTCTCTATTTATTCAGCAATGAGAAGCCAAAACATTTTTTTTTTTTTTTTTTTTAAATCAGTTTTGTCCCTCTAATGCATGACATTACACCCTGAAAAATGAGACTTAACATTTATCTCAGCCACAAGTGTTACAAATAAGAAAGGAACAAAGAATAGCTGATAGGTTGATGGTTATTGATTATTGATGGTTATTGATTATTGATGGGAAATCTAAACAATTCCTTTTTAATTAAGATGAGATTTTTGAGAAGTAAGCTGCTTTTATCTCCTAACCTGTTCCTGAATACTTTCCCTTTTTTCCACTTTACATTTCCTTCATCCTGTCAGTTATTCTGTGCACAGCTGCAGTGAATGACAAGCTCTCATTTGCACTTTGAAAAAACATCAAATATTAAAGGTATTTTTACGATAAAAGGGAAAGGCAATTCTTTCCTCCCTCACAACCACATTATTAATTCATACTGTTAAAACGACTTTCCACGAATTAATGGAGACAATGCATGGCCTCACGATTGCTTTTGGAAATAAAAGGGGCCGTCGGGCTGTCAAGTGATGCATTATGGCGGCTCTGAGTGGGTCTTATCTATAGAAAGCATGCTGTTAGCTTTAAAAGTACCTCAGCTCCATAAGTCTTACACAGACACCACAGTGGAACCTCAGTCGCAGTTAGACGCTAATCATGTTTCACTTGTGGCCTACCACAGAATTACAGCTTAAAACACAAAGTAAACTGCATTTAATAGAGTCTGCAAGGTGCCATCATGCCTCCAGCCACACATTCTAAATCAGTGTTTTGAGTGTGTGTCTCTTTCTCAGTGAAATTAGGAATATCTCAGACTTTTACCCTCTGTTTAAAGCTGCTAAAAGTCACTTCTAAATCCAAATAAGCTGCCAAGTTTGACTGTGACTCATCTTCAAAATCTGCAGTGAATCAAACAAAACTTTCACTAACACAGCAACAATAACTTCATCTGTGTAGCGTGCTTAGTAAACAAACCAAAAACTCACTGATTGAATCTCAAAATGTGGAAACATGACATAGCTCTAACACTGTCAAGGCAAGTTAAAAGTGAATAAACAGTATAAACACTACATTCATTTACTGGATATACGGTCAGCAGCTAAACAATCGATTAAAAGACAATTGATTCATTATTAGGGAGGTTATCCAAACTCAGATACCACAGTAAAAAACTGCAGAAATTAATATTTAATGTTATTAAGATATAAATAACACAGTTTAATGGCAAGTTGATGCCTTGTTTGACCCACATAGGAAACCTGATAGTGAGGAATAGTTTATGTTCTTATTCTTATTATAACAAAGTGGTTTGTGATTTGATTATTTCTGCATTTCAAACTTTGGTTAGAGAAAAAGATGCAATTAATATGTCTGTATTTTAATATCCTACATTTCTAGAACACACAAACTGAGACATGGACGCTGTGCAGAGAGCATGGAGGTTGTTTCTGCAGTGACTGGACACTGCGTTGTCGGCTGTGTTTCCTTTACTAAATCCAATAAAAGGTGACAGCCAGGTAGAGAGTGTTGCTGGTACAACTCTGTTTTAATGTACTTAATTGTAAGATGATGTGTGATATCTATTGCTTTTGTTTTGTCACAGTTTTAAAGCACACAGCAGTGAAGATGAATTAACTGTGACCTCCAGCATCATGAGGTCAATCACACATCATTATAAAAGCCTATTCAATGTTCACACAATCATTCATTTGATTTCTGCTCTTCAGTTTTTACATGCTCATATACTTCAGGTGTGTACCATTGTAGCTCAGAATTAGAATTAATGTGACAGATTATTTAAAAAAGTGCCATAAAGTAGAGAATTTGCCACAAAAAAACAGTCATAAGGTTAAAAAATAAGCTACATCCTTCCTTAAATGTTAATGAATTACTCTAAAAGGATAAGATCCGATAAAGTATAAGAGATATTCATTAACCTGGCACATTAAGAGCATTATTGGCCAATTTAGGATGCGTAAAAAGTGTGAATAAAGGGGAAAACACTCACCAGCAACAAGACACAGAGGCAGCAGCAGCCTGAAGACCAGCCCGCACACCATCTCAGAAGCCATGGTTCCGTGTTGAATCCAGGTAAAAGTAGCCGGGAAATGTCTCTTTTTTTAAGGTTTCTCTTTCATCCCAAACTCCTGCGCTCTGTCAAATCCCAGCTGACATCAAACTGGCGCTCCTGCACACATCACTTTCCCCCGGTGACACCTGGACTCTGCTGGTTATTCCACAGTGAGAGATTGCGCATTTACAGAGGTTCCCCACAGCAGGCATGTCACCGGTAGGTAATCTCACCATGATATAGTTTTTAGTTTCTCAGACGTGTTGCAAAGTCATGTTGCACAAAACTGAGCAGCGGGCTCAGGTGCGCAAACAGAGAAATACCGGAGAAAAGGAACCAAGAAGTCCTGAAATCCAATTAACCGGATTTGTGTATACCTTAAAACCACATTAAAGAGAAAGTTAACAATATATTAAAAAGTCTGGTAACTCTTCGTCTGTGAAGCGTGACAGAAACACGAAATATAACCGGATAATGCACCCTTCCCTTTTCTGCCCCCTTGGTGAAATTTGACTTTCTGACTTCTGGTGTGGATTGTGTTCACCAACAGGAGGCTACAGGACGAGTTTGTGATTGGCAGCTGCTTCAGCCAATCAGAAGGCTGCTTCTAGTAACCGGTCCAGCCCACTAGGATAATTGGAAGCAAGAGGTGGGACGGGGAGATGGATAGAAATACCACAAGTATTAAAAGATAACGTGTCCAAAATCCACAGCTTCTTTTATTTCACAAAACTATTTCCCTATAGTTTAGTATTTAATCTGCATACTTAGGTGTATAAACATTGTACAAGCACGATAACCTCCAAGAAGGTTTTATACATTTTACTAGCCTATAAGTGAGTATTGCATCCCCTCAGGTCTGTCCAGCTGTTCATTAATAAGAAACAGCGACACCTACTGGATCTGCACAAAGCAGAACATCCACTTCATAGTAATCCTTGTTACCATAACACAAGGCCTGTCAGATTTCTCCTTGAAGGAAGGAAAAGAAAATAGTTTTAACTAAGACGTTTTGTAGCAAAAACATCTTCTCTGATTACATGTAATCTAATAATATGCTGAGTAAACAGACATCTATTGTGACTCAAACTTCAAATCCAGAACACTCGGATATATTTCCACAATGTCCAAAATGTTGGGGACATTTAAGGGGATTTGCATCATTGTGGTCGTTGTGTTTTGGATAATGTACACAAGTTTAATCCCTCTGATCGCTGCTGAAGTTTCCTTGAGCAATAACCTTTCTCTTTGTAAAAAGCAACCAACAAAAAGCCTTTATGTTTTTATTTACACTGTTTTAATTCTTTTTATTTGGTTTTTCAGGTCATTTAAAGAAAATAATGAGAATTATATGCAAAAATGCACATATTTAGTGAGAAAATTATGAAAAAATGTTGTCATGAAGTACATTTCTATGAATCTCTTCATTGGAATAACATTACAGATGTTTGTAGTTACTACATAACAATTTTAATATTTGCTGACAATGTTTTACTGCTTCCTTTGGAACATAAATTACAATTAAAATGTATAAACTATCTGATTTGGATTGCTGTAACACAAAATATTGTAACAAGGGAATACATATATATAAGTTAAATTACTGTAACTAGTTTTTACATTATTTTCCAGATATCAAATCACGTGAAACTCCACTAATGTTTATTTATCACAGCTGTTTTCATTCAAGCACAAACCAAGGAGCTGACCTTGTGTAACTCCTTCTCTACTATAGAGGAGGAGCCACGTTTAAAGTATTTACATATGATAAAAACAAATCGATCGTGTATGCGTATGTTTAATGACTTTATTGACAAGGAAATTATTCATGCTGTTTCCTCTGTGTCTTCTGGAGTGCATTAGGCAGGAGGAAAACAATGTATATGATAGGAGACGTCAGGACTGAGCCAAACGACCCTCTGTGTGGAAAACACTTAAAGCTGCAGAGGTCCTGCTTCGGGTTGAGATGAATCACCGTTTGTTTGGCGTGGTCACCAACATGGATTTAGTTTATTAAAAACATTAAATAAACAGCTGAATTCTTCTGAGGGAAAAGCTGACTTTCAGAGATCATCAACATGCTCGCTTTCTGCCCTGCAGCCTCACTTTCCCCTGGAAATACAGAGGCTCTGCTGCAGCCGTCCAGGAGGCCCTGCACTGCAGCCAGCCATGATCAATAACCAACCTCAAAACATGGCAGCGCTTGATTTGTTTCTGCTGTTTGAAGTCGGCCCTGCTGATCTAATCCCTCAGATGGATGGGAATCTTAAGTAACATTTTCCTTTGATCCATTATTCATCCAATTCTTGAGAGGTTGTCATTGACAAATCGGCAAAATGTACAAACCAGTTTCACAGAGAACACAGGGAAGGTTCAGGTCAGATGTTCCCGACTAACCTGCCTCACACTGTATCAGCAACAGGAATGATTTGTGTTGCTTTACATTGTACAGCAGTAACAGACCCCTGTTCTTTACTGCATGTCATTTGTTGCACCTTTGGTCTTAATTCTCTTATTCTGTTGCTGCTGAAACACCTCAATATCTCATAGGGAATAATAGAGGTATATCTTATCAATCAATCAATCAATCAATGTTTATTTATATAGCCCAATATCACAAATGTTACATTTGTCTCAGTGGACTTCACAGTTTGTACAGAATATCAGTATGAAAATACGACACCCTCTGTCCTTAGACCCTCACATCGTACAAGGAAAAACTTCCAGAGAAACCCCACAGTGGGAAAATGGGAGAAACCTCAGGGAGAGCAACAGAGGAGGGATCCCTCTCCCAGGACGGACAGACGTGCAATAGATGCTGTTATCTTATCTTAACTTAACGTACCTTAAAGTATTGCCTACATTGTAGTGCTTGTAGTTAAAGGTTCAACATTACAATCCCTGTTGCATAAATCCTTAAATAAATGGTTTTCCACATTTTTTTTGGTAAAAGTTCACTTGCCTCGCATTTGCTTTTGAAATGTATTTACCTGGTTATGGAACGTACCATTTTGAGTGTAAAATTAATTTTGGTTCCTTTTGAGATTTGTCTCCTTTTGTGTATATTTCTTTGTGATGCTGCCTTTCTGGGCCAGGTGTCCCTTGGAAAAGAGATTCTTAATCTCAGTCCGAGTCTCACAGAGAAAAATGTGCTCAATGTGATGTTCGCAGTCACAAGTGTTTAATTTATAGGTGTCTTAATACTTTTGACCATATAGTGTGCATCCTTGGGTAATATTTACAGCAGAAATTATGTATGCTTCATGAAATTAGAGTCATTATTTGCTTAAATATTGCAAGGAATAATCTTTTAGATTTAAGGAAACAGTTAACAAAGCATCTCAAAAGTCAGTCTATGTATTCACAACATCACACAATCCTCAGCAGCAGATTGATTGTTTTATTCTTTATAAAAAAGGTCCTTTCTGTCTAGTCTATCACAGAAACCCTGCCAACATAAAATATTCATTACTTTTGTGAAAATCTTTCTAAACGCTGAGTTTATAGTAAATTCACTGGAGATCCCACACTGCCAGTCTGCAGCAGCTTCTGCCAAGAAGAAAACAGAAGTGCAAATGAGATTATCGTGCAGATTGCTTCAATATTGATCCGTGAGTGAAATCCACACTGTGTGTTTGTTCAATATTTACATGGATGCACTTTCCATGCACTCTAAAGGTGCCTCTGCTTTAAGTGGGCTTTTTAGTGTCCTCTGTGGTAGCTGCGGCTGCAGATCGCCTCTTCTGGAATTTAACAGACATTTAGTGTATATCGCTGAATGGAAACTCCCAGATTTCAATTGAGAAGAGATGTGATTAAACCTCCTGTTCAGTCGTTTTTGCAGATGAGATCATGTCAACTATACATGCTAAATATACAAATACATGGGATCAGGGTGTACTTTTTTAACCTGACAGTTTGACTTTATTTTCTCCTGCCATCCTTTTATGCTAAATGATTACATTAGCATGCTTAACTTATAATTGCAATGCCAACATGCTGATGTTTGCGTGCTTTTGAAAATTAGCACTAAATACAAAGTACATCTAGGCTGACAGTAAGGCTGAGGGTAATGAGTTAACGAGGCAACTCCATTTATTTTTCAGGTATTGTCTTTAAAAAGTACTCAGGAAATGTAAATCTCGGCCTCATGATGGCGTTCAATAAAAAGTCAGGGGATCTCAAAAGAGAAACAATCAATGCTGAGGGGAGACATGAATGAGTGCGCACAATTTTACCAAAAAACATCGATAGTGTACTGACATTTCACTCAAATCTACAAGTTAAACTCATGTCAAAATCACAAGGATTCATCTTCTGGGAACCGTTATTGTATCTACAAATCAATTGACGATCAATTAAGTAGTTGTTGTGATTTCAGTCTGGACTACATTAGTGAAATGACCACCATTGGCAACCCATCTCATGATGCTTGCACGGCTAAAAAGGTATAAGCTAAGATTTGTCCTTGATAAATGGATCAATAAACAGGTTTGAATTGATCCTGAGGGGCGCATACATGTCTTTGATAAATGTCATTGTAATCCTTATCATTGTAGTTGAGACATTCCTCTCAAAATCACACTTTAAGCTAATTGTGGCACGTGAGGAAGAATCAGGGTCACCAGGATTCACCATCTGCGGATATTCCATAGAGCCAGGTTTTTAAACATTTTTCTGTGATGTGCTGGTGACGCTAAAAGTCAGGGGATCGACAAAGTCAGTGGGATTCATCCTATGGGAACCACCATGAATACCATAAAATAACTATTTATCCAGTAGTTGTTGAGATATTTCAGTCTAGAATGAAAGCCTGTGGCATCTGTATATCCAGGCTGCTTACTGAAGAAACTCAAGCTTCAGCTATCACTATTAATTCGTAATACAAAATAGCTTTTAGACCTGGTTTCTTACGGCAGCACAATCATTTCAGTTCTGTCCATTTGTCCTGCATCTCTTAAAGATACAGCCTTTACTATACATCTGTAATTGATGCTCTTTGTGAGAATGGTTTAAAGAAAAATAATGGCATGCATTATCCAAAGGTCTGTTAGTGGTGTCATCGCCTCGGCATTAGCTGGCAGGAAGATACTCATGTTAATGCACACATCCAGGATGTAGGCCTCGTCAGAAAGAACTGATATGTTGACAGATGCTCTTGTATACCTCTGGGATGTTTGTAACATCACATTACAGCCTGAAAGAGTTACAGCACTCAGATTTAAAGAGCAGCCTTATGTTGTGAGGCCATGTATTATTGAGGACTGTTTGTGCGTCTGAAGAAGTGCCAAAGTGGGGAAAGTTCGGCTTTCAACGCAGCGGCGATGATCTCAGAGGTCAAAGGTCGTCTGGACTTCATTCCTCTGGTCCTGCAGCAGACAACAGTCTCTGTGTGTCGCAACACAATGGCCGTCTCAAGAGGAGTCGGCGGTGTCTGCTCTCAGAGAAAACACAGAGAAAATGACTTAAAGATGAGGAAGTTTCAGTGTTTTTCTTATTAAGATTACGTTTATTACCCAAAATAATTATATTCCTAAATTATTAACTTTAAATATTCTCAATTGTATGTTATAATATGTTTTCAAGTTCAATGTAAAGGGTCACATTTGATCTGATTTTATCTATCATGTTGAATCAATGTGAATAAATTAAAGATGACCTGTTATGTCTTGGGGTTTTCCCTTTCCTGTTTTAAAGGTTTCGGTGCATGTAAATGGTCTGCAAAGGTTAAAATCCAATATTTTTCCCTCCAGAAGGAGTTTCTCTCCCACACGGTCCCCCCCTGCCTGAAACGCCTCTATTGGACTCCTTTGTTTATTTCCATAACATAGTGACATCACTATGTCACACTTTCTATTGGCTAGCGCTCCAACACATTGTACGAGATAGGCTAAGGGGCGGGACATCTCCAAGTGGTTGACCAATCACAACAGAGGCGTCTAGCTAACCAATCAGAGCAGACTGGGCTCTGGTTTCAGACAGAGGGTGAAAAGAGGTGCTGCAGCACAGGCAGTATGAGAGAAATAAAGAGCTTTTTGAACATTAAAGCATGGAGACATGTCTCAGTAGAGACAATACATACTAATATGAATCTGAAGATGATTATAATAGGGTTAGGCTTTAAATAATTTGAAAATGGCGTTTCCTTGTACTCATGCACATGTGCATACCTTGCGTTCTGAATCTAATTAAATGAAGTTTACTCCATCTGTTTAGTTTCAGATCTGTTTACTCGATCTGTTTAGACTAAGCCTGTTTACATTAAAAATAAACCTTCCATTTCACATATTTTAGTTACAAAAATATTATTTCATGTCGATGAGGACCAAGAAAGTTTTCTTTGTATTCATCCAGTCAGAGGTTGAGGTCGACTTGTCAGCCCAGAATTATAGCTGTTTACTTGTGTTTTTGTATAGCAGAAGGTTTGTTTGCAAATGGTTTCATGAGCTTTGAATGGAGACTAATAAATGATTTGAGGTGAGCGACTCCTTCTGGGAAAACACAACCTCCCCATCCTCACTGTCACATACATCATCATTTCCAGATGTTCAGAGTCATGGTTCAATGTTTGCTCTGTGATGAAGTGCTGTTTATATTTTTCCCGGTACCTACTTTACTTCTGCAACTTATGCTGTTGAAAGAGGCTGCGTGATTTCTTACATTTCAAAATGAAATAAAACCTCTCTATATTTAAAAACAAATCAATGGCAGACTAAGAGCCAGTTGTTAAATCGTTCGGGGTCCTGCTTTGAATGTGCCAAAAGTTAATGTACTCACTTCCCAGAAATATTGCAACTATACTACAGAGATATTATCATTATGGTTGTTTGCATCGTATTACTTTGACCCATCTTACCGACATTAACGCATGAACATACTTTCCTCTTACTACTCAGCAGATTTGATATGAACTGCTAAGCATCCTCATCCCAACCTGAAGATGGATGTCACAACAAGAATAACTGGTGAGTGATTTATCTCTACTCCTGCTGGGGGTTCATTAGGTAGCTAATGCACATCTAATCTGATTCTAGTTTAATCATTAAAAGCACAAACAATAGTGCTTCCCAGTCACAAAAACAAACCTTGATTGAAGTTGAGCCTCATCCTGTGATTTCATAACCTTGTTAGGAGCTGCATATGAAAACCAAACCAATCATCAGTCCCTGCATTAGTCCTAATGTGATTTTAACTGAGTATGTTTTTTAAAGTTTCCTGCTGACGCTGCTAAACCTGCACTGCTGTAACACCTGTTTTTATTGACACATATAGACATTGATCACTGTGGTGAAAGCAAAATAGAGATGTGTTATATGAGATAGAAGTATAGAACACATTAGTAATGAACTACTTTTAAAAATACAAATACAAAAATGTACATAATAATTAAGCTATGGATTATTATTTAGTTGATTGTCTCGTTTGATTGTTTAAAATGTTGGTGAGCAACAAAGTAGACTTTTATATATGTGTATGTGTATGCATCTAAACAATATTTCATAAAATAATCGACAAAACAAACATCCCAAAAACTATTTTCATTTCATTTGGTCTAATAAAGGATTACTTTGTTGTTTTTTTTTTATTAAAATAACATTTCAATGTACAAATACTTCAGCCATGTACTCATAAGGGATCATTAAAACCATTAACGGATAAATTAAGTTAATTAACATAAAATTACAAATGACAAAAGGTAGGCCTATGAATGCTTGTTCAAAGATTTCATTGGAACATTTGCCATTTGAATCCCTTGGGTTAGTATTACAAAGGTACATTAAGTGTAACTGTTGTTGTTTTACATTTATTTATGAAAAAATTACCATATTATAATCAACAGCTTTAATATTAATGTAATAATACATGTATCGTGTTTACGATCAATTCAACTGCCTGTGGGACGCTGTTGTCATGGTAACAGGAGCCGGCAGGGGGCGCTGGCTGCGCGTGTGCGTCACATGACAGAGGAAATCCAAATGGCGTGTTCAATAACAAACATACCGCTGCTGCTTTGTTTATCTTCGTTTTCCATGCAAATCATCTCCTCAAGACTAATATCTGAACCGTGTTACAAACCCATCAGAGACGAGACTCCAGACTCTGTAAAGTAAGCGGAGAAATGATGCTCGTGTTGCTCCGACAGGGCACAGTTTAGGGATTTAGATTTGTTGTTGTGAGGTAAACAAACGGAAATCTTCGTACGTTTTCTACAAAAAAGGCTATGTTTGTGTTAAAGTTAATATAAAAAGTGGTACAATTTAACTTAAACATCCACTCTCATTCAGGTACTGTTTTAAGTAACGTTACAGTTTTGAAAGGTATGCTTAATCCAAAATAAAACATCAACAACATGTTAATCCACTAATACATAACGGTATGCTACCAAGCAGAATATACTGTTATTAATATGAGCTCCACATTTAACTAGCTGCTCATTACTTGATGCTCACATATCAATCACTTGTTGTAATTTAGTGGTATTTATCATTCTAAAATGGGCCATCATGCATAATGAATTATTTTGGTAATTACAATGTTCTTTACATTTTAAACTGAATATCTTTAAACTGTAGGATTAGTACTTTTACTTAAGTGAACTATCTGAGAACTTCTACTGCTCTGTTATATTGTCTTGTTTATGCATTTTGCAATATTATTTTGTATGTCTCCCTTGATAATCACCATTTTAATGGTTATATGGTTAACCTGACCAAGTTTAGGTTTTACATATAGAAATTATTTACAGCAAAATGTGAAATGATATCAACATTTTGCACAAATATGACATGTGAAGATATGACATGCTTGTAGCCTACTATATTCTTATAAATCATAACATGGTATTGATCTTGGAAACTCAACTGGCCTACATATTGAAAAGCTATCATAGGGTTTGAATAGAGATATATTGATTGTTGCCCATTCCTGCATGGCTTTCAGAGTAATTATTATTATAATGGGAAGAGCATTGCCTGATTAACTGTCATTGTACCAAATTAGAGGCAAAAATGTGTCAATGAAAGCATGCCAATTTCTGTAGAAACTTTAATGCTTTATTTTGGGATTTTATGACAGTGATCATTACAACTTGATTTCTTATGGTACATTCATCTAAATGTACAAATTAGAACTGTGACTTTTTCTGATATAATGTTTTCTATATTCTATCCACTATTTTGTATGACTTACCCTTTTTACATGTTTAAGGACAAAGGCCCGGCCGCATGAGTATGTGAAAGTGTCGGACCTTCCTCCGTCCTGGGACTGGAGGAACATCGAGGGGAAGAACTATGTGAGCACCACCCGAAACCAGCACATCCCCCAGTACTGCGGCTCCTGCTGGGCCATGGGGGCCACCAGCGCACTGGCCGGTAACCAAGGGGGGGGGGGTGGATAGAAGATGGGATTAATGTAAAATATCTTTTAGACAGACAGACAGACATACATTCATATATTTAGTACGATTATTTCCCACAATATATCATATAGATATCACTTTGAGCCACGATTTAAAAAAGGTCATTGTCTAGTCTCTAAGGTTTACTTGAATTTCTAAAAAAACTGGGCGATGTGCTTTTAAATTTAAAGCTCTAGCCTACAAAACAACCTGTCCAGTTCACTTGGATCCTTTCTAAATCTCGAAAGCATCTTATCTCAAGAGATGGAAATAGTGTATACCTAATACAGGGGCATGTAAATGTATGTAAATAACTTTGTATTTCTATGTGTAGAGTGTAAGTAGGTTAGACCTCGAAGAGCTTTTGTGTGTGCAAATGTGTTGTTTTGTTTCATGTACTGAATTTCCCCCTTTGGAAACAAGATGGTTGATCTCAATGAATACATCCTTAGTTGTGCTATAGTCAGCAACATGCAGTCTGACAAATAAAACTGTATTTTCCTCAAAATTGTTTTCCCATTTCAACATTTGTATTGTTATTGTTTTGTCCAAGACCGCATCAACATAAAGCGAGGAGGGGTGTGGCCGTCGGCCTACCTGTCGGTGCAGAACGTGATCGACTGCGGTCGGGCGGGCTCCTGTCACGGAGGAGATCACCTGAGAGTCTACGCCTACGCACACAGGAAGGGCATCCCTGATGAAACCTGCAACAACTACCAAGCCAAAGACCAAAGTATACAAATAAACCATTTCTATCTTTTAATGGATCGGATCACCCTGCACACTGTTTCCACTATCTGGCCAAAAGTATGTGGACAACCTGGTGCAAGGATTTTAATTTGTTTGTGCTTGACCTCTTAGTTTCAACGAGGGACATTTTTTATTTGACAGCTTTTTTATAATAGTAAAATATTGGTGTAATGGTTTGGAGTCCACATATTTTTGGCAATTTTTTGTGTTTAGTCTAAAAAGTGTAGAGAAGTGTTATTATATTGTAAACTGATATGATCAGGTTGGTTGTAATGTTTTAAAATGTATTTTTATTTGTCATTTTTAGGAACAGATGATGGCAGGTTTGTCATTTTGTAAAACAAATATATTATTTGGTCAATTTAAACAATATCATAGGCTCCAGTTGTTCCTTAAAGCAGCTGTTTTTGAGTCTCAAACAAAACAAATTAACAATATCATACAGGGTGTCTTTAAATCCTATTTTTGAGTCCAAAAATCTTCCAAAAATCTTTCATTTATTGTGATAAAAAACTGAGAAAAAAGAAGGAAATCTGCATATTTGAGTGGGTGAAAACAGATTTTTTTGAACAGTTAATCGATTATCATACTTATCAAAATAAAAGTGAATTAGTTAACTGTTTGTGCGGCTCTTCATATTAAACAATGTCATTTGTTTCAGAGTGTGAGCAGTTTAACCAGTGTGGCACCTGCTCCTTTGAGTCGTGTGCTGTGGTGAAGAACTACACTTTGTGGAAAGTTGGCGACTACGGAGAAGTTTCTGGAAGAGACAAGATAAAAGCTGAGATTTACACCAACGGGCCCATCAGGTAGAGTAAGTCTTCCTCCCCCAGTTCCTTTTGATTTATCCAGACACCTCCAGCAGATCTGTTGGATCAAACTTTTGGAAATGATAGGATTGCGACTTAAAAAACTTAAAATAAGATGAGAAATCTGAGTTTATATATCCAAATAAAACTTGTATACATATTATATCAATAAAAGACCTTGAAGGAGAAACTGCTTTAGTGAAGCTCTGACTGCAGATGCACTGCAGAAAACTGTGTTCGTGGAATTTGGCACTGAAAGTTCCCACAGTCGGTTACAAGGACGCTTTGTGTTCCTGCTTGAACAGCCGAAAGCACTTTGAAAGAAATGTGAAAATCTATTTGACTGCTTTTTTAACCCAAGTCTCTTTTCACATTTTTATTTATTAACATTTAAAAAGTTTCCCAATTTGAAATCGATATAGAGTTTTTAATCTTATTGAAAAATAGTGTCAACAAAGGACTTTTTATGTAAGGAAATAAAAAATATAAATTAAATATTTTTAAACTGAATTTCCCCATGTGGGATTAACGAAGAGTCTTCCTCTTCTTCTTCTCAATTTGATGTTATTATATAGCCTTAGTTTTTAAGCTTGTGTTCTTATTCATCATTTTGACTGCCCTAGCAAGTTGTTGATGTTGCCAGTTTGTGACCGGGCAACTCTCTGTCAGAGATAGTTATTGTTGTGGGACACCTGGAACACATCCTTCTCGGGGTGTAGATGACCCCGAGCCATAAGCGTCAACAAATGTGATTCAGTGTCCTCAGCTGTTTAGTCTATCTATTGAAGAATGTTGATTATTACACTCTGAACTAGTTAAAACATGGAGCTACAGGAGGGTTCTTCAGGATTGATTGTGGCATCTCAACCGTGTGGTCAAACCGTGGCCCGTGACATGTCTTGTGAATTCTCCGGCCGAGGCTCCAAATAAACCGTCAGTGTTTGCCATCAAAGCTCCAGCTCTCCTCGTGTCTCTCTGAGTCCTGACTCCAATTGCTTCAGAAGTTTCCCCCACAATTTTAGCATTTCATTATTTTACTGTCATCCTTTTACAGTTTACAATATATTATTTCACTTTTTCTCTGTGAATCACAAAAGGCTGCATTTTCTTATTAAACTTGCTGCATAAGTAGGTGAAGTCAGGTTGAACCACTCTCCTTCTTTCCTTCAGTTGTGCCCTGATGGCCACCGCCGGCCTGGTGGAATATTCGGGAGGGATATTCTCAGAGTTTCACCCGCTGTCTCTGTCCAATCACATCATCTCTGTGGCTGGGTGGGGCGTGGCGGAGGACGACACCGAGTACTGGATCGTCAGGAACTCCTGGGGAGAGTTCTGGGTTGGTCTCTTTCTCTCTTTGCACCACACCCTGCTCTCAGTCAGGAATGAATCACCTCTGCAGCTAAAACATGCACACCTAAATACTTTACTTGGAGGAGCCTGTGACCGAAGAATGTCATTGTCATAACTACACTGTAGCTATGTACATATGACAATAAAAGCCTTGAACTCCTTGAACCTTTACTAGTCATGGATTTACTCTGTTATCCATTTAACTACCAGACAGTGTTTTTTCAGTACATGAAATTCATTGATTTGGGTTTTTGGCCCGCAGAATAACTAATGGATGCTTTGTTTTGTCTTCAGGGGGAACACGGCTGGGCGAGAATAGTCACCAGTTCCTTTAAAGGAGGAAAAGGAAATTTCTTCAACCTAGGTATCGAGAAACACTGTGCATATGGAGACCCTGTTGTAACATAGACAAATTAAACTAATAGAAAGAATCTACTTAATGACTTTGTTTGGTTTTTTAAGTGACTCTTAACAATATTGGATTTTTTTTTCTTTTTTTACTTAGTTTTGATTTCAGATTCAGTTTCATTATACATACATGTTCACATTTTGGTCAACAGTTTTTCCATTTTCATTTAGCTGTATCTACATAGCCAACATAAGAGGAAAAAGTACAAAAAGAGATCAATACAAATAATAATAATATAGACATATGAAAAGATAAATACATACAAATAATAATAATAAAATAAAACATCAAAGGGCTGGGGGGGTGTCATCAACAATATTGGACATTTAAAGGAATAGTTCAACATTTTAACACGTACTTCAAATTGTTTTTTTATTGTAAACTATTTGTGTTACATCTGGGTTTTTGCCAAATATGTCTTGGACAAGAGCAGTTACATCCTGGATCCTCAGCTGGTTGCCAGGCAACTGTTTTGCACGCAACTTCCAGTAAAACCACAACCTGTAATTTTAACATCTTTGGGTCTTGTACTTACAAATTAGAGGCAATGTGTTAATAAGTAGGGACCTTCAGACAGAGCCAGGCTAGCTGTTCCCTACTGTTTCCAATCTGTATGCTAAGCTAAGCTAACAGGCTGCTGGTTGTGGCAACATGTTAACCTTACAGACATGAGGTGACCTGCTCCTTGAAATGTTCATTTAAGTTTGAAATAACATATTCTCCGGGGGGTAAAACATCGGAGAACAAACAACTGCATGTCCTTCTCTTCAGATCCAAAATGAAACGTTTCTAAAGGAAAGATTATTCCTTCAAACGACAGGCAGCCTGAGTCACACATTTAAATTCAGCCGTGGTGAAACAGCGTTGGCAGGTCTCAGGAAAGGGGGGGGGATCACAGCTACATGTTCTCTTTTGACCAGCGCTGCATAACATCTGCACAAACAGCTTCTAATGAGTGTCGAGCAGTCAGAGTCATTTAATATGAACACATTCTGGTTTGGACTCGTGTTTAACAGGGACGAGCAAATACTTTGACTAATGGACTTTAATACGAGCAGGGTGCCCTTTTACTCTAAAGTAAAACCTGACTCATGGAAATGTTGTCTTTGTCGCATTCAGGTGTTACGTAAACGATAGCATTGCCTACACATATCAGGCCATTAAGGACTCCGAGTTTTTTATTTGATAGACCTTCTTGTTAATTTCTCTTGTCATATGGATTTTTCTATATTGCTCAAACATCCTGGATCTTTACAGTACAAAACATATATTTGTTGTGGTATTCTGCAGGTATCAAAGTACACAAACACACACAAAAACACAACAGCACGACAGGTCACATGATCCTCCCCAGCAACCCACGACATTAAGGCCTTTTTTCATTTCCTTTTTTCAAATTACTGTCCAATAATACCCCTCCATTAATGAATCTGAGGCAGCTACCCCACATTTTAGTGAATTTCCACTCTGATGTTTCAGTTTGAGGCTTTAATCACCCAGAGTTTGATTCAGTCCTCATATTAAGGCAGTCTTCCATATTATAATCCTGGCTGCGTTAAGGAAGCCTGAGAGAACCAACCCACACTGAGCCAGCTGGGAGAACAGATGTATCTTAAAGAAGGAATAACGCGGCTAATCCGACAACTATTTTATTGATCACAATTTTTTTTTAAATCTAAAAACGACCTCCCCACAATAACAGGAATACACTTATCATGTGTGTTACTTGATTTAAAAAGATTATTAGTAACAGTTTTAACCCTAACCCTAACTAATCCAAGGACAATAAAAGTACTGTATCCTAGAGAAGTTAGATATAGCCTGATATGTTTTACTCTGTGCCATAGTGCTCCAGTTAATCCAAAAACACATCAATATGTATTAATCCACAGCTGAAATTAGTCCACTATTAAGTATCTTCTTAATATAACATTTTCTACAGTGCCCGGCTGTTTTAATGTTTTTTGTTTGTGTGTGTGGGTTGCACTTAGCCTTGTAATTAACAAACTCTCACAGTTTGTTTTTTAAGTGTAAACAACCTTTTAACTCCTGACTAAAAGCTCTAAATGACGATTCAAATGCGTTTTTACTTTGGGAATTAAATAAATGTGGAGAAATACTGAATACTAGCCTAACAAACTGACTTCAGCCAAAGAATTCTGCCATTTGTATCTAGATTTTGAGCTTGCCTTAGGTTAACGACCCCCTATAAAGCTCCAGAAATCTACTAAGTATCTCATTGTCCCCAGTAATAACTGACTGTGAATGAAATGATTTTTAGCATAAAAGAGTGCATTTCTTGCTTCTTTCCAAGGAGCGTCACTCCAAATTACTCATGGATGTGTGTTTATTGGTATTACTGAATCTCTCAGCACTTTCTCTTTCACACTTAAAGGTGGGGTAGGTAAGTTTGAGAAACCGGCTCGAGATACACTTTTTGTTATATTCCATGGAATGCTCTTAACATCCCGATAGCAATGAATATCTTAAGTTCTTTGACAAAAAATTACTGGATGGCCTACCTGCCTGTCAGCCTTCCATCTATGCACAAACTTATCTCGTGCCCTCATTGGTCATGTGCGCGTTCGTGTGTGTTGGAGGAGGGGCTCTGTAAGGAAGTGGCAGATTTGTTCCGGCTGTGTATTTTCAAATTCTAGCGCACTCGAGCTGGTTTCTCCAAAATCACCTACCCCACCTTTAAAGCTGAGGGTCTCCGTTTGAGGGTTTAAAATAAAGCTGTACATTTGAAGGACACTTCACAGTTCAGTAAATACTCTTCATGTCTTCAACGCCTGTTGGGAGTGTGGACCAAAGCCTGTTTGAACATCTGGAGTGGATCAGAGATTTTTAGGCTCCACACCCTTTTCTTTAAAATTTCTTGAGACAAAAATGCTCATTCTCGATCATAAGTCTTCATTGCCCTTTAATCACTCTGTCATGTGTCAGCCCCCCCCCCCCCCCCCCTGGGATGTTGCTGTGCACTGCTCTACTTTTCACTCCTGCAGCTTCCTCATTCTGCACGACTCAAATCTTGAACAAAAAGTCTGTTTTTCTGCAGCTGCGAGGAATGTTTTAGAGGCAAAGGGAGAACGACAGGGGCCTGTTATAGGCATGTGTGGGAAGAACATACATGACTGACTGAGTCTTTAAATCAGAACTGGTTAAGCAGGTAACCCTGGGCTGTGATTAGTGAGTTTCGTCAGAGAGACTTCCTGTGACCTTCAAACTCCTCTGGTATTAGTTTCAGAGCTGCGAACACAAAGGAGGCTCAGGCTGATTAGATTGTGTCTCTTAATCACTTAATCCCATTTGTCCCATAGTTGTTGGATCATTTCCATCTAAAGGTATTTTTGTGGACAAACGCAATTGTTCTTCTTACATTTATCAATAGTTTTATAGTTTACAGACAGCTGATAGCTTGGCTTTTTAATAAATGACTTTCTCCCCTGCTAACCCTCCCTCCTCTTCTTCAAAAGCACAGTCAAGCTCGCAGGTGTCAGCAAGAGAGAAACCGGAAGTGATCTGTTTTGCCTTTGTGTTGAGGTATGTGTGTTTATTTCATTGTTTTTTATTTATTCTGTGGGCTTGTGATTGTGTGTTGCTTTTATTGTTTTACTCTGTGTGCTTTGCTTGAATTATTTGTAATGCCTTTTATTGTATGTTCGTTTTTTACCTTTAATATTTGTCAGTTGGGTTGCCTTTGGTTATGAAATGTGAATATTGAATACATTTGCCCTATTTTGCATTTAGAAAACAACTATAGGATCTCTTAAATGAAACCAAATAAGTTTAAATTCAGAACGTTTATATTGTATTATAATGAAATTAGCCATTTTGCATAAAGAGTACTTTTACTGCTGATACATTAATAGTGTGCTACTTATGTGATTTTATTTAAGTACACAGGATCTTACACTTTGATATTGCTATTTTAACTTAAGTAAAACTCTCAGTTGCTCTTCTTTCATCACTGCTCAAACACATATTTGTATAGTTAAATTTAGATTAGATCAAATGTACTTATTTGATCCTAAATTAGGATTTATTTTTGTAACGGTAGCATGTAAAACAGAAAAAAATAAACAAAGAGACAGCTAATTTACTGTATGTACAAATTAACAACACAAAAAATACATATCTAAAGAGTATTTCCAGATTACACAACATACAAATAGAATAAATTAGTAATACACTATTATAGAATAACCTACTATTAAATACACTATAAACAAAATATATACACATAATAACGTGTGCAAAGTAGTTGCCGTTTTAAATACAATTGTTCTTTAAATGCATTGAGGTACACTGTGATCCTTATTGTAAACTATAAACAGTTTTATTTTGAAAGCCTATCACCGGAAGTGTTGTTTCCAGCTTGACATTTAAAAGCGGAGAGGAGATCTTTGGTTTCGAAAGAGCGGCAGACTGACAGCTCCTCTCGGCTGCCACGAGCAGAGGAATTTATTTTTTTCTTTTTATCCAATCTTTTTTTAAATCACCAGCTCTCCACACGGATATATTATTTTATTTATTTATTTGTTGTTTATCCGGCGCAGCCTCAGAGCGGCTCTCCATGATGAGCATCACTCGGCTGGAGACCTGAGCAGTGTTCGGGTCTGGAGAGAAGAAGATGCCTCATGGACCGCTCCATCACCGCCGCCAGTGCGCAAAGTCAGGGCATCCCAGCCTCAGAATAACGCAGAAATGCCGAGGTTTAGCGCCAGATGGGTGGTGTTGCTGGTGCTGATTCTCCTGGTCGGTGCTTTCTTCTACTGCGAGTATCTCATCTACTTCCCCACCATCCTCAAGTGTGCCTGGCCGAAGATCAGCCATGCTCGAGGCGGTGGAGAGGGCATCGACGGCCGGTCGCTGGACTCCACATCTGTCCGCGCCATGGTGCTGTCTGACACCCACCTCCTGGGAGCCGTGGGGGGACACTGGTTTGACAAGCTGAGGAGGTAGGGGTTGTCATTTTTTTTTTCATGCAATCTATCACTCTTCTTTTATCGTCTGTGCTCAGGGCTCTGCAGGAGTGTAAACAAAAACAAGCCATAACGCTTACTTGTTGTCTCCAAACACGCACAGGGAATGGCAGATGGAGAGGGCTTTCCAGACCGCTTTGTGGCTGCTCAAGCCCGAAATAGTGTTTATTCTCGGGGATATTTTCGACGAAGGCAAGTGGAGCTCGCAGAAGGTAAGCTTTTTCTCTTTGTGCTTTGTCTGCAAACCCACTGTGCTTATGATGGTGATGATGATGATGATGATGATATGGTGGTGGTGGTGGAAGAGCAGAGGCCGATCATCATCATTTTGTAACATCCAGGCCTGCAGGATTAAAAAGAAAACATTAACAACAACAGCATGAATCATCTCATCCTAACATGCATCAGGCTTTGTGATTAAAAACCTCCTCTGGGAATTCTCACTCATTACTGGACTGTCAAATGGTGATCTGTCAACTCAGAGGAAAGCCTCATTAAAACAGAAAACAAAGCGTTCATACTGTAAAATCTGCACTAATATACTCTGTTTCTCCGTCAGCTTCCTCATTCATTTTCACTCTTTGCTGACAGCTCTTGTTTAATTTGTATTCTGGATGTTTTGCAAGAGGAAGGACACACAGCTTTTGATTTGCAGACGGGGAAATACTTCAAGTGGTTCTGCTTCTAAATGTTTTCATCAGGGATCCATGTGTCAATTATATTCTAGACTGATTTGTTTACATGTCAGAAACAAATAAAGAAAAGCTTGTTGAAAGTTACAAGAACAAGTTGCTTGTTTTGTTTGAAATAGGGCTGCAACTATCTTCATTGTCTATTAATCTGTCAGGTATTTTCTTGATTAATCATTAGTCCACACCTCGTAAAATAGTGATAGATAAAGGTCAGACCTTCCAGGACCTTAAACAAGTGCTCTTGTCTCAGAAATTGTTCACAGAAAAAGCAGAAATCCTCCTTAAAACCAGCAAATACAAGACCTGTTTAAAAATGCATTTATTGTGAGGGGACTAATCTTTGTTGATGTTTCCTCTTGGAGGAATCAAAGCTTTGAATTTGCAAAATTATGATTTGTATTTAAAGTAGGTCAACTCGCAACTCGGGATTATTTTCCTGTTTTGACTGAATTTTCATTTAGAAAGTATTCAAAATGTCTTCAAACTCGAAGGGTTGTCTTCAAATTGCCTTGACCAAAACCCAAATATAACGAGCCCTATTTTTCACTTTCCTGTAGTGTGTTATACAGTATAGGTTTTAGTGACTCCTTTGTTTACTTCTGTAACATAGTGATGTAATATTAGGGCTTCTATTGGCTAGCACTACAACACACTGTACGTGATAGGCTAAGGGGCGGGACATCTCTAAGCACTTGACCAATCAGGGGGTTAAAAGAGGTGCTGCAGCACAGGCAGTATGAGAATAATAAATACATGTTTGAACATTAAATCATGTAAACAGGAGAGGCACAAAATACAAATACGAACCCTTTAAACATTTTACAAAAAAATAAGAAAATGCATATTACATAACGTAATTTACAATTTTGCCGGATAATTGACTTCAAAGATGACTCGATTATTATTAAAATAATGTCAATTAATCATCTTTCAGTCAGCCCTAATTAAAAGCAGCCTCAGGAGCCATTTAGAGAAATCAGTATGAAAACATCTCGTAGCTCTGATGTAATTAAAGGCCTCCTGTGAGCGTCTTCAGCCCCTGAGGTTCAACACTAGCTCTGAATCAAAGCTATGTCACCCATGGGGGCTGCGGGGTGACCCTCAGAGATCCAATTAACTCTCATGAGCTTCCCAGAGGACTGTTGTCTTATTAACGGCTGTGCTGAACCCGTGTGTTTGTGTTGTTGTTGTTTCTCTCTCTGCAGCACTGGGAGGACGACGTGCGGCGCTTCCACAGGATGTTCAGACACTCTGCTGAAACAGAACTGGTTGTGCTGGTTGGAAATCACGACATCGGCTTCCATTATGAGTAAGAGCAGCTTTCCTATTGTTCAACCTTTAGACTAATAAACCGCCTGATCAGGTTCAGGTTAATCAGGATAACAATGTGCAGAGTTAAGGGGGTGTGTCACGTTAGCTGCCAGAAAAATGTCAATAAAACCCTCCTCCTATTGCAGCGACTCAGCAAACAGTGAGAACAAAAGGACTGTCCATAACCTTCAAGGGTATACTTGCTAATGATGCAATAAAGAGGTTCATAGATACCTGTAAGGACACTGAGGTCACTGAGGTGTTTAGTTTTCGGACGTCATTATGTTTTGTATATTTCAGAAAACCAAAAAGCAAGGAAAGTTCATTTGCAAAGCACATTCCAGCAACACAGCATTTTTAAATGTTCTATTAAAATATCTAAAGCATCAGGACAAAGTGCTAAAAAAACAACCCAAAGGACATTCAAAGGACAAGAGAATACAAAAGGACTCAAGGTTACATCGAATAATACAGTTACACAATGCAAGACTAGACTTTACAGTTACAGTGTAAAAAATAAGTGATTTATTACAAAGTCAGCTGCAAACACAAAGTATTCATCTTTGATTTACAATAAGAAGATTGTTTGAGGGAGTTGGTTCCAGATATACGTTGCCTATGTAAAACAAAACGCAACCACATCCACAGAGCCCTGAAGCATCACCTGATGTTATAATGCTTTACTTGTACCACAGAGGTCTTTATTATACATTATGCTTATTTTAGAGCCTGTATTGGATGTCATATTGTGCCCCCCCCTCCCCCTCTGTATGTAGTGGCAAATGCTAATACCAAAGGATTCATAAAAACATCCTGCAGTTCAGTATTCGATGCCTAGATTTCAGAAATGTGGGAAAATGCAGACATATGTGCTCTGATCAGACTCTGTTGTAACGAGAAGACTGAAAGACTGAGCAGCAGGTTCCTTGTTTTGTTGTTGTTTGTTTACGTTGTGACGAGCGTGTTGTGTCTCCCTGCAGGATGGACTGGTTCAAGCTGCAGCGCTTCGAGAAGGTCTTCAACGCCTCCTCCACCAGGATCGTCACCAAAAAGGGAGTCAAGTGAGTGACAAGAGGATGCAATTCACACGATAACCCTGCAGGAATTTAACTGAGAAGGCTTGAAGGTCACAGGTTTAATCCACTGAGTCAGTCTATTATAGAACAACGTGATTTAATAAAGAAAACAGGTTGAAGTGTTCTACTTACAGGTACAAAATGACAAATTGCATCCCTGTTTTCACACTGTGCTGCTGCAGCAAACCTACTTTTTATCAAGACACTTATTTTTGTCACAGTCCTGAAAGTCCTTCAAGTTTGTCCTTGATTTCCTGAAAGCAATTGAATTAGGTTTCTATTGCAAATAAAGTAGTTTAAAGGAGTTCTCCAGTTGGAAACAGATGGAGAAAAGCAGTGTCTTACTGTGAACGTGGGCAGCAGCAACATGCATTTAATCCTCCTAAAAAAATGCCCATCTAAAAAGAATCTGCTGAGGTGTACACTATGTTTATCATATTTCACTGTCTTACATCACGTCAGCCATCCCTAACTGACAGGACCTGAAACCCTTACCTATGCACCAGACTCCAGTCCTTTTACTTTGTCAAAAACTGAAGTTGCCAGACTTTCCAGCATCGATGACTTAGCATGTTTGTGTTATTGTGCGATTTAGTTGAATCTAAACACCAAAGAAAGACAAACACACTAACTGATCAAGGCAGCAGTACAAAAGCATCTCCCATGATCTGTGAAGTCAAATTGTTGATTTTGTCAATGGAGGCTGGTGTTTGTTAAGAAAACAGACATGGATATAAAGGCTTCTGAAGATGAAGTGGTGAAAATATTTGCTGATATTGATTTATTTATGTGGCCAGAAAGCATCCCCCTGCTGCCCCTGTCCATAGCAATACAATGCATAATTTAGTATCGACTGTACTGGAATCTTTTGTGTAAATATTGCCTTATAAAAAATAAGGCAATATTTACACAAAAAATGCAAGTACAGTTACAATAGTCTTTTTAAAAAAAAAGTTGTTTCTTGAAAGAAATGTCCTCTTTCTTTGTCTGTATGCACCAGTTATACTAAGAAAACTCCTCATATGTTTAACCAACCTGGTTATAAACCCAATTCTGATTCTGATGTGTGCTCCTGTCTGTTCCTCCAAACTGCGTATGAGCTAACCCTACCCTAATCTCATACTAACTCTGGATAAGTACCTCATATAACCCCTCCTAAAAACATCCGAACGAGCTCTTTAAAGCACCCAGAATGAAAACAGCATAATATGATTTATCTCTGCAGCTCTTTTGGACTTTGTGCCAGAGTTACTGAGTTTATTTCTTCCCTCTGCTCAGCTTCCTGCTGGTGAACAGCGTGGCGCTGCACGGCGACGGGTGTCCCATCTGCCAGTCTGTAGAGAAGGAGCTGATCAAACTCTCCAGAGACCTCAACTGTTCTCTTCAGGTGAGGAGGAAACGTCACTCACACACTCACACTGTCAGCACCTGCAACACACTCGTGAAAAAACACACTTATATCCAAAGCTACGCCGTACCTGCAGCAGGCGTTGAGTCCTTTTTAAAGACACCTTAAAGCGGAGGCTAAACGCTTTTCTGTCGTCCTGCAAACAGCACAAATCTTAAAATAGAAAGAATGGAGAGATGTGAAATAAGAGGGATTTTTGTTGTTGAGGACGCATGGTGAGTTTGTGTACAAGACAAACGATGAATTGTTTATGTCGTCTTTTCTGCAGAACTCGGGCAGCTGTGAGGGATCGCAGACGTACCCGCCCACCCCCCCCATCATGTTGCAGGTAAACTGCAGCTTCACTTTACTTACTGCATGTACTCAGACTCAGATCCTGTGCTCAAGTAAAAGTAGAAACACCAAGTCCTTTCACACTGTTTTATCATAGAATATTATTATTTTCTGCATCATCAACAATTACAATTAAGAGCATTTCAATGTTGTTATTCAACATAGAACTAATGTGAGATACTGTATACACTAGTATACCAAATCCTTTACTCAAGTAGAAGTAGAAATACCATCATTTGGACCCAATTTGGGATGGATAACATCTTTAAAATACTCCATTACAAGTAAAATTCCTGATTCGTTTTTTTACTTAAGTAAGAATACAGAAGTATTATCAACAAAATGTACTTTAATTATAAAAATGAAAAGTACCAACTCTGCAGCGTGTCTCCTTTCTCATGTATTACAAAATATCTTTACTTTCTTCATAATTAACAATTACACATCAAGGCATGTGTAAAGTAAGGGTACAAAGTAGCACACAATGAAAATACTCAAGTAACGTACCAGTTTGTCAAAATCGTACAGCAGAGTAAATGTACTGTCACCACTGCATGTGTGTCTGTAACCATAAAGCAGATACCTTCCCTCAGGAGCTCTGACAGGGGGAATAATTAGTGCTGAATTAATGAAAGGATTAAGGAAATCTTGATATAATACTCACAAACTCTGTACGTCAAATGCTTCATTTGTCACTGGGTTGTTCCTCCTTAACTGTTTTACAAATTCATTTACTTCTGAGTCCAAATTCCCTTTATTCCCAGGCTGTTTCCTTTGCTTATCGTCATACATTCACACTGCTGAAGCTCCATATTGTCTTTAAGGCATGTGGATTCTGTCTCACATTGTTTTCACTAGAGGCTTCCTTCATAGCCAGAATAAACAGGAGAGGCGATCGCAGCGACCAGCAGCTGTTTTAATGTACACACACACACACACACACACACACACACACACACACACACAAATTCAAACATTTCCAAACCAATCCTGTAAACATTTACTCAACTGAGCAAAGACAATGTGAGCAGCTGATTTATTGTCTGCATTAATTTGTTTAGTAAAAACGTGTTCCTGTTTCTCTAATGTGTATCCATCTGTTTGTTGTCACTGTAAATCAAATCCCTCCTGGTTTCCACAGCTCCATCTCCTGGCAGCTTTAGTTCAGACAAGCTGAAGCAATGACGTTCAAATCAATCGTTGACAACTCAATTTCAGTCGATTGAGTCATTTATTATTTTACTCATTTAGCACGAAAGCTTTTCCAGATCTGGATGTTTTTTCGACAGTTTCTCTGCTGCCTCTTTTTGTGTGAGAATCAGAAATCACTACGTTTACACATACCAGGAATTTGTCTTGGTGTACATGGTGAACACATAAACACAGTTAAAGAAGATAAAAAGTGAGAAAAAACAACCAAGAAATCAATAATTTTTTTTTTCAACTTGTGTACGTTAAGATATAGAAAATGATTTGTAGCACCTCATAGAGCTCATGTTTCAAACTCAAGACAAATCCGGCCCGTGGTGGATTTAATTTCGGCCCAAAGGATAATTTCTAATAACTATTAGATCTGGCCCGCCGGTATATTGCACGCACACCTTCACTCCATCCTGAGGGTTTCCTCAGCTCAGAGCCTGACCCCAAACATTGATGAACTTGCACCCAAGATGAGATGCCAAGTATCTGCTTGAACTAGCATCACAGAGCAAACTGAGTTTCAATGGATGTTTCCTTCTGCACTTTGTTTCTTGAGACAACAGGGCATGTTTGGTTTGTTCTTTGAGGGAAATCGTTTTGTTGAAGCTGTTGTTGGCCTGTGGAAAAATGTAATCATAAGAAATGACTCTGGAAAAGCTGCAGATAGAGCCATAAAAAATGAATGCAACTGATTATTTAATGTTAAATGTTGTTTTTATAGGCAATCATTTAAGCTTTGTTAGTTCCAGGTTTAATATGTGCAATAAGTTCATTTCAATAAGTGTTGCAATAAACATTGAACCAGTCCGGCCCTCGACTAGTACCCATTTTTAAATGTTGGCCCACTGTGTATTTGAGTTTGACACCCTGATCTAGAGTTTTACTAATGAAAACATAATATAAGACAAATGTAGAATACAAAATAAAAAACAAAAGTAGTCATTTGTACATATGTTTGCTGTTGTCCCGCTCTCTTTGGAATCAAATAGCCCTCTTAGTCTTCTCTCTAACTATGGGATGTCACCCTTGCATAACAAAATAACATGATTTTTAATTTTCAATATTTATGTTTTTAATGAATGTTGCCCCTTTCCTATCCTTATTACTTTTTGTGTTATTTTCATGCCTTGTTTTTCTATATTTCACATGTCTGTTAGTTCTTAGCATACTCTACCTGTTGTTATTATTATTATTGTTATTAATATGATTGCTCAGTTTTATCTTGGAATATTTATTCTGTTTTTTATTGTTGTTTTCTTTGTAATTTATTTTACATTTTGTACATTTTCATTTTTTTATTTCTTATAATTTGTTTAATTTCATCTTATATTTCTTTACTGTAATTTAAAGCATTCTGAACTAGACCACATATACAGTATGGAGTATTATAATCAATGATCCTCTGTCTGTAGCACTACCCTCTGTTCAGAGTGAGCGATGCCGGCTGCACGGGGCGGGACGCGGCTCCTCCTGAAGAGCGCCACCTGCTGTTCAGAGAGAAGTATGACGTCTTGTCTAAAGAGGCGTCCCAGAGGGTGAGCGTCTGCACACACACAACATTATCCCTCCTTCTCTTACGGCACACATCTCCTCTGAAGCGGTTTTATCCAATTAAAACACGTTTTCAACATCCATAACATGCATCTGTTTGCAACTCATATATATCAATATTCCAATTACTTGTATATAGACTATTCTGCACTATTTATATTCTATTTTATTTTATTTACTCGAAACTATTATCTGTTTTATTGTGTTGCACTGTTGGAGGAGCCTGTGACCTAAGACCTTTCATTGTCATAACTACACAGTATGCACACATGACAATAAAAGCCTTGAACCTTGAATGCTTGAATGTTCCTGTCAGAAATGTTCCCGTGTGATCAGATGATGAGCCGTGATGTGTTTCCTGTCCTCAGCTGCTGCAGTGGTTCAAGCCTCGCCTCATCCTCAGTGGACACACACACAGCGGATGTGAGGTTCTCCATGACAACAAGTACCCCGAAATCAGCGTGCCGTCCTTCAGCTGGAGGAACAGGAACAACCCCAGCTTCATCCTGGTGAGCAAAAAAAACACTCCTTTAAAACTCACCTCTCCATTCCGAGTTCTCCTGATAACCTCCTTCCCTCATCTCATGACTTATGAGTTTCATCTGATCTCTGTACTATAGTTTGTAGTTTCTGTCCATTCCCATTGAATGTTCCTCTTTGCATTTTTGTATGTACGTTGGTTTTAATAGAAGTGTCTTGGATTACTTCGAAAAGTGCTTTATAAATGAAATATATTATTGTTATAGTAGAGAGTCCGTGAGGCTGAACTCTCAGTACGCTCTCAAAACGTTGTTAGCCACAGAAGGCAGCTGTTTTCAGTATGTTTGCTTAAAAAAAAAAAAAACATAACACATGGGAAAACAAGGGTCTGAACATCTGTTATTCAGGAGTAGTTTTAGGCTATGATATTTCTATGATCTGTGAAGTTCTCTTTTGCCTCTTCTGGTTCCTTACATTTTGACCCCGATACAGCTACATAACATTGCAATATGAATATCTACAATAAATAAACATGATGTGATTTGTTAAATGTACATTTACTCTAGTTCCTTAAATACACAATCTGGTTAGTTTTCCTTTTTTTAAATATATTCTACTGTCCCCCAAAATGTGTAACTATTATGTCAAATAGACCTATCAAGCTCTGTTATGGGGGTAATACAAATATAAGGGATTGTATGTTTGAATAGTCAGATTAATGTGAAAATGTGCAGCAAGGAACCACACAGTGTGTTTGGGACGCCCCCTGGTGGCCAAGGCCCCTTTAAGCACCAATAATAGCAGTTACCACCTAACTTATTTGATCTCCCTGTCTCCCCCCTCCCCCTCTCAGGCCTCGGTGTCCCCCGGCAGCTTCGCCATGTCCAAGTGTTTCCTCCCGGAGGAGAGCACGGTGATCGGGGTGTACTGCTCGGCCGGCGGCTGCCTGCTGCTGCTGCTCCTCGCCCACTGTGTGTGGATGAAGGGCCTGCTGCAGTGCCTCAGCCTCTGCCTGCTGGGGAAGCACAAGTCTCTGTGAACTACGTTTCCCAGAGTGCACCAGGAGAGCTCACTGGACTTAAATGTGAATTTCCTCTACAAAGCTCTGTTTGTCCAAATGTTTTACGGCACTGTGAAGGACACTTATATATGTTTTTAAAAAAGTTTATCACGTGTGATATTTATGAGAGAGCAGATGATTTTTGTGCCAAATTGTTGTTAACAATCATATAGTGTTAGTTTTATATTCCTTGGGAGTGCCAAGCAGGTAGAGATTATTGTAAAAGAGGTTTTCAAGCACAGAAAAGTAAAATATTGACTTTACAGTTAAACTGTGAGTATAAGGAAGCACAAATGTGCCATGAAGTAAGAACACAAAGTACATGTAAATGCTCACTGTCTGATTTCAGGTGGTAAAGTCAGTTTTTGTCTCTTCACTTTAATGTAAACGCACATCTCACCTTTCCTCTCTGTCGTCTGATGATCTCCTCCCAGGTTCCTCGTTGTTTTTACTATGAAGCATATCTGAAAATATTTATTGCTGACTTTCTGTGCCAAATGTTTGTGAAGGTTTGTTGAAACTGTAAATAACAAATGAGAATCTTAAGGTCTGTTTTTAGCGATGTAATCTATCACCTGAAGCCATGTCACTTTATGGAAGAGAGAGATTATTTTGAGATGTTCTACACCAGCTGATGGATGTGATTGAAACACAAACCTGTATTTGTAACGCCAAATCATGTGAAATGAGAAAAAGATTAAAATATTATTGGGCAAATGTCCCGGATATTGAGATATGATTCCTGCTTCCTTTTGTCTCTTTGTGTTTGTATTAGATAATATGACCTGTGAACTTATACATTTGTCAAAGGTTGGAAACCTTGTGTCGCGAACTGTGAAATATCTTTGTGAGGTCATTATGTGTCAATTTAGCAAAACAAAAAGTATATTTTTATAAGATTGTTGCATCAATATGAAGATTTACCTGGAATGTTCAAGAAATGGGAAGCAAGTAAAAAGAATGTATTTACAATTCATCTATTGATTCATTGTTAGTCTATAAAGTGCTAAAAAATATTAAATATGTATGTCACAATTTCTCAGAGCCCAAAATAATATCGTTACATTTGTGTTAGTTTTAAGTGATTAAGCTGAAATAGAATGAATGAATGAATGAATCCTGGCGTTTGAGAAACTAAGGACTTCAAACATTCTGCCTTATAATACTTAACAATGAAATTATGAATGAAATTATCACTAAATGATCAGAATAAACAAATTAAGACATACTCCTTAAAACTTGCACTTCTTAATGTTTGGCTTTTCAATTTGTTTGTGATCATTGAATATTATGTTTTTAACTTAAATAACGTAAATATATTTAATTAGCATTGGTGGTGGAGGCCTTAGATTTAAGACTCATTCTATGTAATTGTTGTTGGGCATATGATGAAAACATGTGTTGTATTTCAGTACAATTTGTAATATATCAATGTGCCTTTTTCACAGCAGCCACTAGAAAAAGCATAAGGGTCAATAATAAAATGAATGAGTTAAATTCCTTTTAGCTGCTTCAGTTTTAGGGTCCTGTTGTTTTGCACTTTGATTCCGTCTTTGCTGTCCGGGACACTTGAGCCTTCTCTAATGTTGTCAGTAACACCTGTACTTTTCCTCATACGACAAGTTCAAATGTCAGCTGTGAAAACCACTTGTATTTACACCAAAACACTCTGCTGTAACCCAGCCCCTCGGATACTGTAACCCCTCATAACAACCCTCGAGCCTCAACAGGGACATTTCTGCTTTTCATTTTCAGATCATTTTTAGCTTTGTTCATGCGTATATCTTACATTTTAGCTAGGGTGCTAGGGGGAAGTTTAACCCCAGCTCCTATTGATAAATCAGGGTATATGCAGGAATCCGGAAGTCAAATGTAATACCTTTTAAGACCTTTTTTAAGACCCTTTCCATACATTTTAAGACCTCATCGCCACTTCGAGTTCTAACCGGTTACATTGGCGACACACTTTACCTCACATTGACTATATACAGTATTGATTGTCCTTCCTCCTTATCTTCCAACCATTTGGACGCAAACTTGCATTTCCCCATAACGATGTTGTTTAACAACCGGCGTAAACAGACCTTCGCGCGCTATCAAGCAGTGAGCGCGCGATGTCCTGTTCAGATGACGTCAAATCCAACGGGATGCCATAAATAAAGTACACAGAATCACACTACACACCTACGCAATGATTACATTCAGGCAAACTGTAGAATACAACCTCCTTGGACAATTTATATACTTATTGAAAACAAGCTACAAAATGTAATACCTTGGAAAATGCCGTTTAATACTTTTTAATAGCCTTAATTTTCGCTAAATTGATTTATCAACTTTTAATACTTTTTAAGACCCCGCGGACACCCTGTAAATGGTGTTTTTAAATGCCATTTCCAAGTCTTTCATTTTTGTAAAGCACGTTGAATTGCCTTGTGTTGAAAGGTGCTATATATATACTTGCCTTGCCTTGCCAAAATAAATACTCTAGTTTACAGGATAAATGTAATATTTGTGGGCTTTTTTGATTAAAAAACTAGAATATAAAAGGGTTTGAATTCTGGAAACTAATGAAGACTTGTTTGTGGTGATTATGGATGATGTTGCTTAACATTTAAATATATTAAAAATCATTTAAATTAGATTTTCTAAATATGTTTTGTCCACTAATGAAGTAAAAAGTGTTTTTTTTTTTTAAACACTGCATCAAAATCCACACTCTACCCAATCATTGACATGTTTGTCTACTGTAAAGAAAAAAGTATAAAACCCCCTCCATTAATTATACAGAAAATGATAAAAGATTATTTTCATAACAATGACCTTGTGTAAACAATCTGTCATTTAAATGGTTAAAATGATGAAAAGAAATCACATTACTGTATTTAAAATTAGAACTAAAGTTGGTTAGAATATTTAAAATACTAATCTAACATGTTTTGATGCAGACATTTTTCTTCCTCTCAGGAAATCAGAATAGCTTTTTTTAAATGACACAAACCTTTCTGCAACATCCACAAAGAAAACAACAACAACGGCAACAAATCTGGACACAACTGGACACCAAGATGGAAATAAAGCAAAGTCCTCTAATGTGCCTCTTTATTTAAAGAAAATAAAAATGTCATTTAATCATCCTCCCAGGCCATACAAGGTTTTTGCACCTCCAGTCAGTTCACTCTCTTTTGGGGATAGACGTGTACTGTAGCAGAAGAAAAGGCTGATGCTGTTTGTACAAGGAGAAGAGCTTGTCTTGTTGGGTGCTGCTCACACATTCATAGTGCCTGTGCCATTGGGTATGGCTCCAAAGGACCAAAGAATTACTAATATTGCACGCTCTCATTTATTCATCTCCATTCTAAACATGCTTTCCTATGTGTGTATGTATACATATTTACCGTATACATACATAGGTATGTACACCTAGGCACACACATAATTAAACATGTATAATTGTACATATATATTTATATAGACCTATAAATTTACATGTACATACATTTATAAAATTTTACACACAACGCACACTCGCCCTCGCACGCTCACGCACACACACAATGCGTCTGTGAGTCTATGTTTGTTTTATGTACACATGCGCACAGGCACGCACA
The DNA here is from genome assembly GCA_031216635.1 of Dissostichus eleginoides. Taxonomy (NCBI): domain Eukaryota; kingdom Metazoa; phylum Chordata; class Actinopteri; order Perciformes; family Nototheniidae; genus Dissostichus; species Dissostichus eleginoides. Next base: position 11,755,506 of record CM062276.1, read on the forward strand.
TCAGTACAGATCTCAGACACACTTCATATCGAAAAAACGTTGGTTCCTATTAAAACAACACCAGGTTGCAATTTGGACACTTTCAATGGATTTCCAATGTTTGTTTAAAGCTGTGAAATTCAAAATAAAATTAAAATAAAAAAGGAGGAAAAATAAAACCAACAAAAGAACGAAAGAAAAAAAGGCATGGCGCTGCAACATCTGGTCTTCACTGCAGGTAAGTGGTTAATTTGCATAATGTATACAGGTTTTTAGGATTTTTTCCCTATTTTTTATTTTTTACTAAACAGCATTTCCTTTTTTTTTATAAACCAGAAAAAACTAAACTCTACAGAGAAAGTCCCCTACCCGCAGTCTTCCGCTGCTGATAGAGATTGACATCAAGCTGTACAGCGCAGTCGAAAACATACTTACATCTGAGCTCATTTACAGGTACAGCCATAATCAAGGCACAAAGATCTACAAGTAGATTTGTTTTTCTTTCAATTAAGTTGTACAAAATAATATTACATTTTACAGTCTGTACAGGATAATTCAACCTTGCACAGTGTACAAGTTAACAAAAAAAAGAAAGAAAAAAAAGAGAACAATACATTTTTCTCTCCCGTCCCTCCACCCCTCCCGCCCTCCCCTCCCATCAGTATCTCTAAGCTAAAAGGGTGGTTTGTGTGGAAAAAGGAGGCAGGTCCGAGTCCGTGGAGGCAGCAGGGCTAAGGTGCAGAGAGCTCAGTCCCTTTTCCTTCATTTAAATCCTTCTTCTTCGTGTTTCCTGCCCCCCCACCCCTCACACTCTCCGCTCCACTCGTCTCTCGGCCGCTCGGCAAGCTAACATCGTGACGGGGTAATAAATATTGTGATGCTACATTGTGTGTATGCTTCCTCTGGAGAAAAAACAACAACAACAACCAAAAAAAAAAAATATTAAGGAACCTGATGCAAAGTGCATTTATCTCTTCATCCACTCGGTTCCCCTCCCCCATCTCTCTCTCCGGGGGGTGTCGTCCCGAGGAGAGGAGACGCAGGGCAGAGGGGGTGACGGGGCAAAACAAATAAAATAGAAGGGGTGGGGAGGGGGGGGGCAAAGGTCATGGTGGTGATGCCAGCTTTACCCGGCAGGTGACACACAAACATAAACACATGCGCTCGCTCACATGGCATTCCTCCTTCACACACACTTGAACACACACACACTGCCTCTACACTGAGGTCCTGTAGGTGCGTTTTTATGTATCCACACCCACCAGTCCAGGTCCAATGACAAAGCCACAAAAAAAAACAGGACACAAAGGGGCAAAAAAATAAAAAATAGGAGGTAGCCCAAGGCTTAGTGGAATGACAAAAATCAAGGCATTCAAAAGGGATTAAAAGAAAAGGAAGGAAAGAAACGGCACGCAACAACTTTGTTCCCAAACCTTCCTTTCACATCGGTGAAGACGGGGGAGGAATCGGTCTCAGAGAGAAAAAAAAAAAAAAAACGTACAAAAAGCTAAGAAGTTAAGAAGAGGAAGAGGATTTGACACACTTCAGTAGTACTTCATAGTCCTCGACAGGAGGGGGTGGTCAGAGGGTTTCTTTCAGGGAGGAGGGGTGAGGAGTAAAGGAGGAGGAGGAGTAGAGGAGGAGGAGGAGGAGGAGGAGGAGGAGGAAGGGTTCGTCAAGGATGCAGAATGGTGGAGAGAAACACAGAAGGCTGACGGAGGCGTCTCCCATCACAAGAGTTCGTACTGCCGCAGGTGCATTCTCTGGATGATGTCCCGGCAGTCGTTGAACACCCGCCGGATGTTCTCTGTGTCCACGGCGCAGGTGAAGTGGGGGTAGCAGTAATGTCGGCCGTCGCCACTCGCAGTGCTGATCCGCTGAGAGGAGAGAGGAGAGAGAGGAAATATCATGTGATACTAGTTGAGCATAACATTTTGATATTTGTATGTGTTTTTTGTTTACCCTTAGATCCATAAGTGGGTCTTTTTTGACCCGGTGAGGTGGTTTTCTTGAAGTATCTTTGTAATTATCATTTCATATTCCAGCTATTCCTCAAAAAAACATGTTTTGGATATCATGCCATTCAACATTTTTATTTTATACATTTTAAGAAATTGTAGTTTTTGTATTTCTACCCCAAGCTTCCATAAGTGGGTCCAAAATGACCCGCATGCATTTCCTATAGGAACCTTTGATTCTTATCCCCTGTTGCTGTCAGGAATACATTCACTGTAGGACACACAGACTACATCACAAGTGACACCTCTCAGGAAGATTATTTTACACAGCAAGATCTGATACCTGTCAGTATAATAATAATAATATTAATAATACATTGTATTTTTATAGGGCTTTTCAAGGACTCTACATCGCTTTACAATATAAGGGAAGGTTAGGGTGGGGGTATAGGACTATCAAACTTGATCAACCAGCATGGATTGATGGGGGGTGGGCTATGAGTAGACAAGAGGAGAAGAGATGAGTTTTGAAAAGGGACTGGAATACTGTGAGGGTCTCAGAATAGAGATCTTTGCATCAATATGTTCAAAACGTTTTTTTCAAAATGTAAAAATTATAAAATTATAAATAGTGAAAAATTAAATATAAAATATTTCTAGTGTGAACCAAAATATAATACTAAATACAATACAAGAATTGCATGAAAACACATATTATTCTAATACAGGTCCTTTTTGACCCACTTATGGAAGAGTGTAGGGTCCAGTCACTCTAAGGGCATCGAAAGGTTAAACAGTTTTTATTGAGATTTCAAAATCTGAAAAATATACATTCTGTATGTGTCTCTAGTTATTGTGCTTTTTATCTTGTTTTTAATTATTGTTTTACTCCTATTGTGTTATTTTATATTTGTTCCCTGCACAGCACTTTGGTCGTCTTTTAGACACTCTGAATTCCTCCCACCTTCCTGACCTTTGTCCTTAAGAAACTTCTGGAAAGTTCCCTTCCTTTCAAATATCACATTATTTCTATATTATAAGCTTTTTCCGCAGCCTCAGCACATACTGTAAGATCACTTCCTGTCCTTGTAACTTTGAGTGTGAGCCATCTGTCATTTACCGTCTGCGACACAAATCATCTGTCTGTTGTTCAAGTTTGATATCTGCTGTCTGTACGTTTTCCTGTGAGTAAAACTTCTTCGGAATATATACATTTATTTTCCTTGGATTTAAAAAAGCCTTAAATGAAATTTGATTTAAAAAAACAGAATGGCCATACAGAATCATTTCATCCACAGTCTGATTGGTCGTTTGGGAGCATCTTTAAAAGCTGACCTGATGCTAATCTGTTGCAACTATATAACAATTAACTAACTTAGGATAGGTGTTTCTTTTAATACAAGTTGTATTAGGGTTAGGGTAAGTAATGAAATGCACAGATACACACTTGATCTCACAGGTGTTTACCTCAGGATATAGAAACAGATTCCTCTTTTCAACTCCTACTGTTCCTACTAAGTCACGTAACATACAATAACACTGACCAATGAATTAAAAGGATGAAGTTATTCATGGCTGGACAGTCATCAACTTCAGCTCTCTACAAACAGAGAAATACTTACAAGAAACTCGTCTCGGATGAAGAACTTAGCTCTCGTCACTCTCGGGTCCTCACCAGGTTCAGGAGTTGCTAAAAGAAACACAGATTCTCATTCAAACACATACTGACGTAAAGAGGAACTCTGAAGTACTTGTTTATTTCAGCGGGGCACGAACCTTCATTTGGTATGGTGTAGCGAGCATATTCGGGGAAGTAGTCTTCAATTTTGGATTTTCCAGCTAATACTTTCTCAGCCAGCATGTCCTGCTTGTTCAGGAATAATATGACCGATATAGTGCGTAACCATCTGAAAAACAACGTCACAGAATGAGTATCTACACTGCATGAGAGTCAACGTGGCTATCAAACCCCGTCAGTTCAAGTCAAAAGATGGAACGACCGGTCCTCTGAACATCTTGGTTTCGTTTTACGACATAAAAGGTTTATTTTTTACTTTTAGGGGTATTTTTTATGCTTTCGTTAGCGACGCACGACAGGACATTATAGGGGCAAAAGAGATGTGGACGTTGCATTAACCCTTTAAATGTTTCAATGACCTTAAAGCAGCAGGTATTATAAGTCAAATTCTTGTTTTTAGACTAAATGTACTAACAGAACATGAAGGCTATGCATGTTGATTTTACAACTTCAAGTATATTCAGATGACTACTCCTAACTAGGGATGCTCCGATCGATATCGGCCGATATTCACTCTCTGCCGATCGATCGGTGCTCTCTATAAAGGCAGATCGGGAGAGCAGATCACATGACGTAAAATAAATGACACTTTTCTCTGTGCGCGGCAAACAAGCTCGCCAAAATGGCTTCACCGGTCTGGCAGTACTTTAAGGTGTCCGAAAAAGACACTAAAATAGCGGTATGCAACGTGTGAAGCAGAAATCCTGCAGCTCCACCCGCTGTGACGGACCGGTGAGCGGAGCAACACACACACTAAGAGTTAGACCTAACACACTTAGCTATTTGATCTACCTCTGGAACAAGCTAAACTAGTTATAAATATGTTTATTCTTCACTGTCGGGTCACTCATTACTGGATCAGTGAGCTGCATGAGATAGGATAGGAGAGAGAGAGGGAGGGAGAGAGAGGAAAAGAGAGCGCTTCCGCTCATTTCTCCCTTGTTATTATCCAAAGTTAATGTAAACTTGAATAATGTACTTCATTTGAATGTAATAATTATGTTGGTTGTTGTTTGTGGAAGCGCCAGTGAATAAGCCCCATTAACTGAGTTTTAAACATCACTTTAAATGGAAGATCCCCATAGGCCCCGCCCACTCGATCGGATCGGCGATCAGTATCGACCGATACTGATTCCGGCGATCGGCACCAAAATTGGCGATCGGAGCATCCCTACTCCTAACATCATTGAAGCCCCCTTAGACGCAAGTCTTTCCTGCCTCACCTGTTGTTCCAAATACTGCGGAAGAGGTCCAAGGCTTCCCGTAGCCTGTTGGTGTTATTGTCTTCCCTTATTACCATGTTGTAGCTGCTGCTGGCCACCACGAAGATGATAGCAGTGACGTCTGGAAGAAGAAGAAGAAGTAGAAGAGAGGAACTACATGAGGACAGCTCTCTGACATCATGTGTGTAGAAATAACCCATAAGAGGTGGAGTGCTTAATGACAGATGAGATGTGATAGGAGGAGACTGTGTTGTAAGGTTCAAGATGAAGAAGGAAAAGTCTCACCGTTAAAGCACTGGATCCATTTTCTCCTTTCATCTCTCTGGCCTCCAACATCAAACATGCTATGGAGGAGACAAAACACTGGGTTAGACTTAACAACACACATGTTGCTGCTCTGTATAATCAAAGAGTTCATGTCTGGACTTCAGGTTCATATTGTACTGTATTTAGCATGCCTGAAAATCTTTTTTTTTTAGATTCTTTATTTATTTGGGGTCACATTATATTAAAAGTACAGTTTTCAAATCATATATTTTTAGAGACCCGAAAATGACAAATGAAATAGCAAACAAAATTAGTCAAAATAAAATAAAAAGTAGACAGGGGTTGTTTGAAATGGCAAATGTCTACACATGTACATATGCATACATATCAACATACTTACAATACACACATACATGTGTCCATACACACCTATACATATACATTCAATCGGTGTATAGAAACACAGTCAAACAAGGATGGTCGTCTTTGGGATATGTAGATTCTCCACTTTTTCCATATTTCCTCAAATGTGTTTTCCTGAAGCCTCATTGAGAAAGTGATTCTTTCCATGACATACATTTCATGGATTTTGTCGTACCAGTTGTCAAGAGAAGGGATGTCCGCTTTGAGCCATTTCCTAGTTATTACTTGTTTTTGCTGCAACAGTAAGAATTCCAAAGAATTGTTTTGTTTTGAGTTGTGTGGGGATTGAATGTACGAGCCCAAATAGAAATGCGTCCCAGTTTAATGGAGGTTGTGTCCCTGAGCTTTTACATCAACCCTTCAGGATGATATCATTTGAAACAAAGGCTCGATTCAAATTGCAGAATAAGTCTGTTGTGTCTGCGGCGGCAGAAATGGGTCATCTCATCTGACATCATCAGAAACTGTTACAAAACATTGACTTTAACTTCTATTGGCTGCTTTTATAGCTGGGGAAAAAACTTTCATCTTAACCGTGAATATAGGAACAAAAGTCACGCAAAAAGGAAGCAGATTTAGGCTTTTGTAAAAACATTCAAGTTTTGGTTGACCCCGCGTGTTTCTGTGGCATTTGAGTATTTTGGATTTTAAGATGGAAATAGTAAGTATGTTAAGATAAAAATTATGTTTTTCGGGCACATACTTGGTTACAAATGTATGTATTTTGTCAATTTAGTCTGCGTGTATAATATATATTCCTAGTTGCTTGAATAAACCATTAATTAAAGAATATACCAGACAAAGAAAGCCCCGTCTTTACCTTTACGTGTGTTTTATGTCTGAGTGAAAGCTGAGCAGCACTTACTGAAAGTTCACTTTGTCTACTTGGAACCTCGTCTCGAAAATCCCTGAAGTTAACACTCGGCAGCGTAGCAGGTCCTGGAAGAGAAGACGTATTGAGTTCAGTAACATTTCAGACAAGCTTTTGGAGGTGATTTCCAAACTTTAGACTGTGCACAGTGATGGGACTGACCTGGTCCGTTGGTGTGTAGTCGTTCTGTCTTACAGAGTCAATTCTGTCCAGGAAACTGCAAAGAAACAAACAACACAGGCTTAATAAGTCTGCAGGAACATGAGTAAGATTTAAATAAATAAAAAAAATTCAAAGCAAACTAGTAAATCTATCAGATGAATCTCCATAATTACTGATTTCTAAAGCACAAACAGAGATCCAGAGCTCATCTCACAGAGAAACCCCAGACATCTTTCACCACAATCTTGTCTCTTTACCAACAATCATCACTTCTAATCACACATCACAACTTTCATATCATTCATGAAACCCGTTGTGCTGCGTCAGTTATTCATTCGCTCAAGTGAGATACACAGGAAGCTGCACAAGGCGGCCGCCATGTCTGCCTCCTCTCTCAGATACTCTCTGCAGGCCGGTGTTGAGGCGGCCGCTCGCCACAAGAGGGCAGGGCTGCTCAGTCTGGGCTATTTTGGTCTGTCTCTAGCCAGAGTGATTACATAAGGCGGTTATTGTGGAGGTTAGACAGCTTGCTTCACTACTGAGAGCATGAGCAGAGGCTCAGGACAGTGGGCCGGGGACACAGGGTCACTCAGCCCCTGGATCATCTGCATCACATCATCAAAAAGAACAATTTATTCACCGTATTCTTCACCTGAACTAGGGTGCTTCAACGTTGCCTTATTTCCTGATCCAACTTCCGTTTCAAGGCGGAAGTGCTATTAATATTGACTAAAAAAAGCTCCATTACTGCACTGCTGTGCGAAAAAGCACCAGACAGGATATATATTGCTTTTAGTTTCAAGCGACTGTACACCATTTTTTGTATGTATATATAGTACACTATGTTTATATGTTTAGTAGATTGGTAAATTAGATAGTATTCTAATTGATTCTCTATATTTTATAGTGTTTAGATACTACTCTAAATATAGGCCCTTTTTTAATGAGAATATTTATATATTGTTATTACATTTTTTATGTTTGTATTTTATTCTGCTGTGACAAAATAATTTCCCAACTTGGGATAAATAAAGTATCTATCTATCTATCTATCTATCTATCTATCTATCTACCTACCTACCTACCTACCTACCTACCTACCTATCTATCTATCTATCTATATCTATCTATCTATCTATCTTTTAATCTACAAAAATGTATATGTATATTTTCCAAATCAGCCACCTTAAGGTTCAGCAGGTCTCCTCTTTAGGTATTCAATCTGTTTCCTGAAGTGTCTAACTACAGGAGCGGACCACACTCCAAATGATCTGGGGCCCAAAGCAAAATGCACTTGAAAATACTTTGGTATAAATACGTTTGTGAGCATGAAATGTAAAAGTGTTACTCTCAAAAAGGACCTTAAAAGTGAAGGACTAAACATCTCTCTTGCTCTCTCTCTAGTTCATCAACTGAACTTCAAACATGTGCTGATAAATTGATTACTAGTCCAAAAATAAATCGACAACCACTTTATACAAATATTTGTCTTTTTTGAGAATTAGCTGATAAATGAATGATAGAAAATGTGTTATTTTGAATAAACCAAACACTGAATTAATCAGAAAATAAAATAAGCAAAAACCTGATAACTAATTACCCTGAACCCTTCATCACTAATCAGTAGTCCAGGCCACAGCCATCATTATGACAGCAATACTATTTAATATCAATAAACAATGGAGAGAATGATACAAATTAAGTAAAAGATAAAGCTGAGGATCATCCTTCATTTTTCCCCAAAGCCATCTGTAGCTTCAGGATGTCATAAGACACGGCTACAAGCAATCAGCGTTAGATCCATTAACAAAATCTATGAGTACATACGCTCGTCAACAACCTTTTTTCATGACTAAGACAAGACGACTACGAGGCAGCGCAGACTAGGATCATATTAAATGCCCAGACTTTAAGTCAACAACATCTTGACTTAAAACAAAGAATTGAGTTGTACTAAATATATATAATTTAAAAAAAAAGGGCATTTAAGTAAAACTGAAGACTTACACTTAATCAAAAGAAAAGAGCAATTAACACTTGATTCACATGTATGGTTGTCAGTTCATTTTCAATTCACCCCTAAAAGAAGCACATTTAATAGACTCGTGTGGAATTAAATAAGCCGGGAATGAATGCTCCATTATGAAGCATTAGATAACAGAGACAGCGCTCATGTGCTCGACAACAATGTTTTCATCACACCGACTTCATTTCTGCCTCACAGTCCGCTAAAAAAGCAGAAGTGAGGCTATTTCTGAAGGAGAACTAGTCTGTCTTACACAAAGAAGCTGTATCTACTGCATCAGCACACCTTTCAAATACATTCCCATAATGCACTATGATTTTTTTTATTGGCTTCTTAAATTAGCTTTTACAATGTCGCCAAAATGACAAATGCATGCCACATGTTACCACAGACTAAAGTGCTTATTTATTATTTTAGTGCACACTACAGTTTGTACTTATTAACCAGACGAGGTATGCCGAGTCATCTCTCCAGGCTGAACAGGTCTTATCGTATGAGAAAACTCCCACAATCCTCCACACCTCGTCTTAAACTAATTGACCTTCGGACAGTTGTTCTAAATAAGTTCAATTATGTAGCTTAAAACAACTTTATGACTCTAGGACAATGGACATCATGTGAATCATCACCTGAAGAGGTTAAGATTATGACTTTATCAGCTAGACTACCCGAGGAACTTCTTCTGGGCTTCCGCACACCTAAAGGTTAGCATGGTTTCTACTCACTATAAAGGGAACAGCAGTAATAGCTCATTCAAAGTTGTATAAGGTTCAAACTGCATGTTAGACCTTACTGAATTCTGGCTGAAACAAACATTTAATTATTTTCATTAATCTGCTAAATATTAACATTTTAGATCTATAACATATTTTAAACTATAACACAAATGTCCACGCAATTTGCTAATATCCAAGAAATTGTTCTTATGCTTTCTTTTGTGTCCTTTATATAAGTCTCAGGTTCTTGACCTCTGTTGACACTATGTAGAATTTCTTCTTTATTCTCATAATTTAAAATAAAACAAAGAAAACCATACACATTATCATGTGATAAGAACACACATCTGTAGCCATGATCAGTACCAACGTTAGCATCATGTCGGGTTGAGATCAACATTTAACAAGTACACAATAATCTATTTTTCAATCAGTGCTTCCCTGGAACCAACGCGAACCAAACCAGCCAACCCATTGAACTGCACAAGACACACACATCTAAAAATACACCCACACACACACACACACACACACAGCAGAGTATCACAAACACTCATCTCCCCTGAGCAGACACCGTTTCACACACACAAAAACAAATGCAAAAACCTCAAGAAATCCAGCTTTTTACCCCATCACTGCAACAATGTGGGAGTATTTTTAGTCAGTCATCATGCAGAAACCTAGCAAGGTTATAATTACAGAGCGCTTTGTGACTGCCATGTGACAGAAGTACTATTGGCAGAGCACTGGAGAGCCAAATATAGAGCTTCTACACAGTAAGGGAAAAATAAAACAAGGACCGAGGGGGGGAAAAAACAGAAAAAGATAACATTGATTACCAAGCAGACGTCCAGATAATGCTTATCAAAAAAGCTTTGGTGCAGTTTTCGGAGGCTGTTCTGGTCCAGCGCTACAAATAGACGAGCTGGATCTCATGTCCGGGGAAATCTGCGGCTTGTGTCGGTTTCTTCTATTTCCTCCCAGAACTATTCTCTGCTGGGACCGTTATGTGATGTGGTCGCTTTGTTACATTGTGGATTCAAGTGGACAACAGGCCACCAGTTTTTTCCACTTTGTTCCTAGTATGCGTACAATACATGTATTATGGTTTATTTTTTGTTATGAATTTGTTGCCCTGCTTTTTCCACTTAAATCTAAACCATCCAACCACATTAATCCGGCACATCCAGTCTGTGACAGTTTGTTCTTAATGGGCATGTTGAATAAAATAAGAACTTTACCACTATCTTGTCTATAACTGAGCCTCTCGTTCTGTCTGCGGGGCTGGGCTGTCTCTGTATTTAACCAAAACACACTGTACTCGTCCTGCGGGCCAGTCTGTGTTGCTATGTATAGTCTTTGTTGTGGACAATATCACTTGACTTGGCCTGGTCTTTTCCGTGTTGTTGGCCTCATCTTCCATAAAACACAGAGACAGGCAGAAGCTCATTCACACACCAACATGTTGAGGGACAGTTGATGCGGGGAGGGGGCCTCGGGCCTCAGATCCCACGTGGTTTCGGGTCACATGTGACAGTCCATTGAGCAGAAAAAGGGGGGAAGAGGGAAGATGGTGGTAGTGGAGGGGCGGGGGCATTAAAACGCTTCACACCGGGGCTCGGGGACATGGGTCACACAGCTCCACGGGTGCTTCTTTCTAAACCAGAGCACCGATACAAGCTTGTGTATCGTTTTTAAAGCCACAACAAACAAATAAACAAATAGGCCTAAATGCAAATAAAGCTACAGACAACAGAAAGAAGCGAACCAAACAGCAACCGAATCATTTAAACATTCAAAATGAACTGTATGCATCAAGACAACACGTGTCCAAAAACAAAGAGCCAGTTGTTGTACAAAAGGGAAGTAAAAGAAACTGTGAAAAGTTGTCACAACGCTGGAGTAAAGGCTGGAAAAAAGTCCCCGGCAACCTTCACACCAGCCAACAGCTCCCAGCCTCATGTGCTCATTTGATAATTGGGTTGACTTTTTACAAATAGTGGAGCATCTTTAATTAGCAGTGCAGAGGACCCGATCAATAGTTTCCATATTTTGAGCCGCTCAGGCCAGCATAATGGACTTTCACTTTAGTCTCCAACTGACTGGTGACAGCGCTCTAAAGCTCAGAACATGGCAGCACAGCCTCACTGACTCTAGCTGGTAAAGTCATTTTTTAGGGCCTTTACATATCTTCTGGTGCTGTATAATAACTGTAGCTCAGTTCTTGTTTATTCAGCTGTGAACAAGAAGAATGATAAAGTGACAATCCGTGACATATACTGAACATTACTGAATTACAAAAGAAAAGAGAACCAACTTGAGTTAAAGTTCATTGACGGAAATGATACAGCAAACGGCACCACTGATCTCTTAAAGGTGTTAACATGACAGTGATAACAATAACTGCACAATATTAAACAGGACACTATATAAAGTGTTTTTAAATGGGATCACCAACCCACAAATCAATTATCAAACTTTGAGCAATCCTAAAATGATATGTCAGCCCAACTGTTCTCTATGGAGTCAGTAGAAGCTGGTATATCCAGTGGGAAACAAACTCAGAGATAGAAAGAAACAGCCAGCATTTCAACTTTGCTTCTCCTAGTGTCTCCAAGTGGTATCATTGTTGGTGCTGCCGTCTACTTCGGTTTCTCTTAGACCTACAGACAACACAGGACACACTGCTTTTGTTTGTTCGTGTATCGTTAGCAACATGGCTACCGCTAGCAGCCTGGCAGAGTTAAACACACAGTCGTTTTAATAAGTAGGCCGGTTTTAATACTTCCTGATCTAACGTGGAAGAAGAACAGGTACATATTTTAACTATAAGAGCCTTAATACACTATGATATTATTTTTCAACGTTTCCCTTTAATGCTTTATCTTTATTGTCACCAAAAACATACTTAGCAGACTGTACATTGTGCAGGTTTGGCACACAGAGAAAGTAAAAGGTGGAGCTGTGCAGGATCCTGGTCACCTGGTGGAAAGATCTGAGCCTGGAGTTCAACTCAATCCATCCAAACAGGAACACTGTGCAGTTTGGAAGATAGATCTCAAACTAGACAAATCCATCAACGGCTCAGTGGGTACTTCCTAAATATAGGAGCAAGAACGGAGACACTCCTGAAAGTCAAACCAAATCTTGTGTAAACAAAAGTGCCTGCTTAATCTCAAGGCCGCCAATTCGCCTTCCAGGGCCGCATCAAGTCATGGTTTTGAAAGGTGTTGTATAAAAATGTGAAATACATTGAAATGCCATTTTCGTCTCTGTTTAATTTCTATGTGGAGCATTACCTCTGCGTATAAAGACTCCTAAACTCACGCTGCAGTGGGAACACAGAGATCATGTCAGGCCTGAACCGTATCCCTGTGGAGCTCCCAGCTACAGTTCTCATAGTGAAATTGACTTATGGGTTTCTCTAAATAATGTTGAGGCCCAACATCGATACACTATCTGTCAGCTACTGAATTAGTCTGTGCCAAAAATAGAAAACAAAAACAAAAATAGTCTAATCAACAATATCGAGTAGGTTTCAATTCTCTCGCCCGTAAACAACCACAGCCTCCATGTCAAATTAAATTAGTTGTTCCGCTTCCAAGTCAACCGGTGACCCAGTGAAAATGAGCTTTTCCTCTTTTCCCCTAATCAGAAGTCAATAACCAACGACTAATATCAGACAGGGGAGTCTACAGTGTCAGCGCTGATTGCATAAGCCTGAACCGAGCTGCCATTATCAATTCACCAAATCCACAGAGTACAGTCTCCATGCAAAGTATAAGTTCATTTCCTTTTCAACTGTCTGTTCTTTTTTTTTTTTTGTTATTCAAAGTTTCTTGCTTCCATTGTTGATGCATGCCAGGACATAGTTTTATTTTAACATTGAAATACATGTCATGTTTTTAAAATACATGTATATCAGTAGCATACGAGACAAAAATACAAAATAAAAGGCAATAGAATAAAGTTATATACTCATAATATTTAATGATATGAATTGATATTTGGGAAACAACATTCACGCTACAGGCTTATTTATAAGTGCGTTATAAATCCAAAAAGGATCCGAAGCAGGTGCCTTACTCTTGTTTCTGTTATTCATCCTGCGAGGCACAAACTCACATACTGTAATGCCGTTTTTATTTATTTTTAATTCTGGAGGTTTTTAGTGTTCTCCTGTATTTAAGTTTCTTATCAGCAACTGCGATGCTTACCATAATTAACTAAATGTCCCCACTTTATATGTTGTTCATTTCGGTTTTGTCTCCTCATAAAATCAATCCTGGACATAACTGTAAAAAGAAATCCCAACTTGCTCCAAAGAAGGGACGGGTGATCCCAAACACAGTGTACATAAGGGCCTGGGTCTTTCTGTCATTCCTTTTTCTAAAAGATTTTTGCACATTCTCTGCCAGGACTCGAGCTGTCAGCTGTGTGTTTGTGTAGTTCCCAAAGCAGCCTCCGGGTGGCATCCCTTCGCTCCTGCTGCACACAGCCTCTCTTCCACACTGACCCTGCCTGCTTTTAGCAGCTGGGTTCCCATGGCAACCCCAGTCGGTCCATACCACTCCTCTCTCTCGTTCTCTTTCTATCCCCCCGTCTCTTCCTAAGCCAGGCCGCACTTGTATCCTTCCATTCCCAGACTCTCCCATACATCAACACAAAGCAGAACCGTGCTCTGTGCTAGTGTGTCACTGTGTGTGTGTGTGTGTGTGTGTGTGTGTGTGTGTGTGTGTGTGTGTGTGTGTGTGTGTGTGTGTGTATTCAGTGGGAGGGCACAGCAAATGTAGGTTCATGAAGACGGGAAGATTATTTTGGAGTGCTACCGTCTCACGCACACAACCAAAAATAAGTCACATCAGATGTAATGTGTGTAGTCTGTATTACAGTTAGTGAAGAGACTCAAAGTGTGTCACAACATGACAGACACAGTGTCAGTTGTGATAAATTAGACGCACACAAGGTTATGAGAGTTGAGAGCTGGACCATGGGGATAATTGATAAGGAAGTTACAAGTTACGGAGCAGTCAATAGGAGTCCCATGAGATGGGCCTGGTTACGGTAATGCACACTGTAAAATGACTCTTTATGGCCAAGAGGTAACTGCGGACTGTGGTGATGTTGTGAGAGCTTTGTAACAAGAAACACATCCTCGGTTCAATCACCAAAAAATAAAATGGAAATCACAGCGGCTTAAATGCTTGCTGGGAAGCTGCTGGCAAACAAATGACCAAGGTAGTTTCTGCTGTCATGTTCAGTGAGGTCACACACAAGTCATTTTGGGCAACTTGCTTTTAAGTAAAATGTTATCCCCATAACTTATACAGTACAAGCCACATTCCACCTTTTCACACAGCTGTCAAATATACTAGATATAATGTATTACATATCAAAATATTCAGATTATATTGCAAATGATTATTTTAACTTAAAATAAAAGTGAATTTACTGGGCTACAAATGGCCACTAAGTTGACTAGAGAAACAGCTGTTGTGAGTTTCGTGTGTTAGGAAAATGCTAGGGGAATCCAGTGAAAACACACTTAGCATCTTAAGTCGACAACTCTGTTATTTTAGACCAGCTGTTTGTATTTACATACCCAGGGTTAAAACATATGTATGCTGCTGATTTGTGTATTTTATTGTTACAATATACACTCTTAGTCAGATTAAGTATATTTATAGAAATACAAATAGTTTCCATCGTTTTCTTTTTGATCAATCGGACAACTACTTTCTTAAGTTGTCTGGAAAATGTGTAGAAAATACAAACAAATACTTAACTCAATTTCCTAAAACCCAAGGTCATTAAAGTCCTCTTTTTGTCAACCAACACTCAAAATATATGACATGCTAGTGAAATATCTAAGTGGGTGGTAGAGCTTTACTACCCAGCCAAAAAAGATATCTAACATCTTTCGAACTAAAATAAAAGGATTTGCAACCAAAATATTTGCAGATTAATTTTTCTGTTGATGAACTCATCAATTTTTTTATCTAAAGTTTCCGGGTTTTATGCCTCAGCAGACACCGAAGGACAAATGTAGTGTAGCAGCTTACACAAGGCAACATGTAACTGCATTACGCCTTTGTTTAACCTAGCAGCTGTAAAAACACAATAGGTGTGGACTGGAATTACATTTCTAAATAAATATTGTTTTAGGGTACAGTATTACTCTGAAGAACCACTATGGCATAAGAAGAGGAACCGGATGTTGCCCTGACATAATGTATTGTTACGTCAGGAGTCAGGACACTTATCTCCTTATCTTATCTATCTGGTCAGTATGTAGAAGCTGCAGAATCTCAGGTTAAGAATGCCTTCAACAATGAATCAACCAACCAAACCGCCCAACCATGGCTTGTGCTGGAGCCAAATGTTTACTTAAGTTAGCTTCCGAGCTACCTCCTTTAGCCAGGCCTGATGAAACAGCCAACAGCTCAAACTGTCTAGGCAAACAAACCGCTGTGACAGAGAAATATAAAAGCTTTCTATTAATAGCCCTGTGCCCCCCTCTGACCACATTCCACAGAAGGTGAAAGTTGAGTCTTGTTTGACTAGTGGTCGAGGTGGAAGGAGACCTTATTCCTGGGTGTGGCTGGACAGGGCTAACTGCTAGCCTCGATGCTAACCAGCCAGGCTTAACAGGCTACACGACCTGGAATAGAGCAGCACACAAACAGGCCAAACCCAGAGCAGGCGCTGGGGGTTTGAAAGGCCCCATGTGATAGAAAACATGCTAATGTCAATGCTAAACACACGTGGTCATGTGCTTTTGATGGATTTAGCACGGCTCCAAGTCTGCTGCTGCTCACTGTGATAGGCCGGCTCAGCAGCAACAGGGAGAGTGTGGAGCTGGGAGCCCCTGTCATGATTAGACAGCAAAATGTCTCCTCGCGTGTCAAACCCTGCTTTGATCAATTCACCCCCACCCTCGCTGTCTCTAGCAGTGGCAGAAATGGTTGAGCTGTGTGTTTGTGTGTAGTAGGGGGAGACTGAGGGAGCAGGAAAGCGTATGGGTGCATTCATACAATCGCAATGATTTGTTTTATGTCAGGGCATTAAGAGGAGAGAAGGTATGGCCGGGCGGTGAGTAGTTCCTCTCACACACACACTCTCGCACACAAAACCAACACAGAGGCGTTTTGTGTCTCACCTTCTGCTACTGACCTTCCCTTTGTTTACAGCGCATTGCCGGGATACTCCCTTTGATTCGGCTGCGCACACGTGACCCTCCGCCAGTTTCTGCTCTGCAGTGCTGCTGCTAAAAATAGCCTCAGCTTGCCCTGGCTCCACAGCTAGTTTACATAAGCTCTAAGGGGGGTGGAAGGGGAGGGGGAGAAAAGGGAGCGACAGAGGGGGGGAGAGAGAGGAGGGGGAGCCTCAGTGAAGAGAGAGAGAGAGAAAGAGAGAGAGGGAGAGAGAGAGAGAGAGAGAGGAGGAAGAGGAGGAGGAGGAGGAGGGGGGGGTGTATGGACGACCATTCCACAATCTCTGAGCAGGGAACCTGCAGCGCCACTGCTGTCCTCCAGCAGTCTGTGCCTTTACACTCCTGGTCAACAGCAGGGTGTGTATATGCGTGTGTGTGAGAGAGAGAGAGAAAGGTATGTGTGTGTGTACTGTATGCGTGTCTGTAGTCAGCACACAGTAACAGACTCGCAGATATCCGCCATTCACAAGCCTCGCTCTGTGTCTCTGTCTGTCCTTTAAAATGGACGCACATTTTAACCCAAAAATAAAAATCTATTTATAGATACAATTCCCCTTCTTTAAGTGGAACATAAACTCCCATTTCTCTCTGCAGCACTGCTCATATCAAACATTCAGAGAGACAAAACTAACAATTAAAACAAACAAACTAAAGATGACATACATTTGCTAATTTGATATGTTAACTGAGATGAAAGTGACTCAACATGTTCACAGGAATCAAGGCAATTTTTGTCATTTATTTGAATATTTTCTAAAAATGTGTATTAATAGAGCAATGCCCGCTTTCAAATGTGATCCAACTCATAGACAAACTAAATACAGTCTGTCGCAGCCTCTGGTCTCTAGAAACAAAATAAAAACACAGTGGCAGTGTAGCTAATCTTGTGACATGTAGCATGCTATGCTGGGCAGCTTTAGGCTCTCTTAACTGTTTCCAAATGCCCAGGCAGACTGAGAGCTTTCTTAAAACTACAACTTTAAACTTCAAACAACATTCAAGGTACTTCAACCACAGAGAAGAGCCATTAACATTACTAGTTTTCAGACGTTAAACGTTGGGTTTACACACACTGTGGAAAAGGCTTCATATAGGGAACAACATGTGTTCTACAACATCCTCTCTGCTGTCGCTTTCGGGCCTCAAGAGAGGACTGGATAGATAGACCGAGAGAGAGCGAGAGCATGAGGGAAAGTGGGAGAAAGAGAGAGAGAGAGAAAGAGAGAAAGAGTCCCACAGGGGGCTCTAACAACCTTAAGGACAGTGGTTTGTGTAGATGGAGTCCCACTGAGCTTCATGTAGATCAGATTCTACGGTTCAGCTCAAAACCACTCCTTCTTTTGCCTCAGAAATCATGCACACAAACACACACTCACAGATATATTCAAACACACACACACACACACACACACTTCCATAGTACCCTCTTTGATTATTCCTCCTCAGTCAGCTGACAGCAGGGTCATCTGATTTTAGCAAGCGACACAAAGGTTTTTGTTAATCTGGATTAAGGCACTTTATGATTCTTCACATAAAGAAAGTATTTATGTATTGAGCGTTTGGTGTAGTCATAGTTAAGATGTGAGTTTTGCTTTAGTCATTTAAAAAATAAATAAAGCAATTTACTAGAAAGATATGGGAGATGAAATACATTGAACTGAAACCTTTGAGGCTATCTTTAAAAGATGTGTTTACTGGAAGTGGCTTCAGCCCTGAACAAACAAAAACATGAGGATACCAAAAAATAGATATACATCATCATCCATCATTTATATAACAGGATCAAAGCATAAAACACACCAAACAAATGCTATGTTGTTTTTATTCTTTCTTTAAACTACTGAAAAAATCCTATTTATCTATTTACTTCCTCTTCTCTCTAGTTGTTAACGTGTATGGATTATTCAGATTTAACCCTTAAGACAGTGATTGTTTAGACATGGTCTATACATTTCACAATTAGACCCCAAAGGTTTAACAAAATCTCAAATGATGCTCTGACTGCAGTGAGACAAACATCCAAGCATAAATAAATCCATGTTATGTTTTTAAAATACAACTAATCTGAAACAAGTCATTACATTCAAACGTGTAAGAAGAGCCCTGTCAGAATCAGCCTCTTCTGCTGGTGTTATACTGAGTAACATCAAAGCCACTAAAACATTATGAAATGAAGCAACTTATTGGTGACAGGAAAAAGCAGCAGTGACATGCAGCCGGTGTATAAATATCGCTCTCTCGGGCTCTTCCGTGAACAGAAGAGGCTCCTTATTGAGGAGATCCACTGTTTGCGAAGCGTAGCCCCTCTGTTTCTGTAGGCCCTTCAGGGGCCGGGGCTGGCTGACAATGCCGGCCATTCTTAGCACTTTACTGCCCCAGATGACTGTGTCAGTGGCCCCCAGGCTGGTGACAGAGTCCCGTGACCAGCACTACACCCCAGCCCCAGCTCCAGCCTCAGCCCCAGCACTACACCCCAGCCCAGCTCAGCCTCAGCCCCAGCCTCAGCCCCAGCACTACACCCCAGCACTACACCCCAGCACTACACCCCAGCCCAAGCCCCAGCACTACACCCCAGCCCCAGCACAACACCCCAGCCCCAGCACAACACCCCAGACCCAGCCCCACACCCAGCACCAGCACAACACCCCAGCCCCAGCACTACACCCCAGCCCCAGCCCTACACCCCAGCACTACACCCCAGCCCCACACCCAGCACTACACCCCAGCCCCAGCTCCAGCTCCCAGCCCAACACCCCAGCCCCAGCCCCTGCCCCAGCACTACACCCCAGCACTACACCCCAGCACTGCACCCCAGCACTGCACCCCAGCACTACACCCCAGCTCCAGCTCCAGCTCCAGCTCCAGCTCCAGCTCCAGCTCCAGCTCCAGCTCCAGCTCCAGCTCCAGCTCCAGCCCCAGCCCCAGCCCCAGCCCCAGCCCGACCCGGAGATCTGTCCCGTAACAGCTGTACCGACAACCACGACCAACTACATAACATAACAACCCGACTTGTGATGTTCCTTGTGAATTAAGAAAAATGTGTGACAAATCGAGTGTCATTTGGAAAACACTGTGATGCACTGAGTTTCATTAAGCAGAGTAAAAATCAGATCAAATGTTAACATGTACAAACTTTACTTGTACTAATCTTGAATACAACACAGTAAGGATTTGGAAATTTTTGGAAATACTAGTTCAATGTATTACATAAAAAAAGTGTGTAACTCTTTTATGTCAGATAATAGTTGTTAAGTTGTTTTTTACAAAGCTGCAAAAATGTGTTGATTAATTCATTACTATTTTGATAATCACTTTGTTGTTTTAGTCCGTTTAACTTTTTTTTTTTTAAAAGTTCTTCATTTGATATTCAGACATTAAAGTAGTAGGAGGGGGTTACAATGATCCATATATCCGTATTAATCCATCAATTCAATGAGCAACGATACAATAGCATCGATGCAATGGGAAAACATTGATACATATCGCTGTTAGCTAGCGGTGCTATTTTGTGTTCAGTTAATTTGTCAGTAGATTAATGCTTCAACTCGTCAAGACTCAAGCCAAGCTCCAGTGTCTTGCTAGCCACCTGCTGATAAAAGTGAAGGGGGTTAGCCCTGAAGCTAGCAACAACAACAGTCCAGCCTCACTCTAGATGGACCAGCTATTCATTTACTGACAAGTTGCTCACCAGCTTTGACCAGCAACCAGAACTCCATCAACAGGTCTTTATCAATTATTTCAATGAAAAAGTATGTATATAATATCATACCGTAAAACTTGTGAGTCGCACTCCTAGTAGCAAAAAACTATTGGCTAGGTAAAGATGTATAGGAGTAAAGTCTACCTGGGCTTGTGTGTGTGGTAATCCGAGCTTCTCTGTGCTTTGTTTACACAGCAGGTCCGGCCGCGTGTGCATGTTAGTGCATGTTAGTGCATGTTAGTACTGTGTGTGGCTAGCTAATGCACTGCACTGCGCTCATTCCCGGCCCACAACCTTGTAGCACAAATGTAGCAGCCGTCCTGTGGTTCCCCCACAGGTTAGCACTGTTAGCTCTGCCAAAACACTGAAAGCATTCTGGTAAAGTACCATGACCACAATGCAATGTGCATGCATTGACTCAAGCTATTCCAAGAAATAGGGGATAAAATACCACTTCCTCATAGCGCACCCTCCTGTCCCTAACATAGCATCAGCGCCATCTCTGTCCCAGGCCTCATTCTCACTGCAGGATAAACCAGCTGTATCGCTCAGCTGTCTTTCAGAGCAACATTTCTGCAGTTACATTCTCAGAGTCCAGCTCCATCCAGGGCAGCTCTCCTCTGGCCCAGCACACCGACACAGGAAGAGCTCCATACCAGCCAAAACAGCATCTAACACCCAATAACAATCATCCTATAGTATGAAATAGCTTAGTGTATGAAGCATGTCATACATTGTGTCATATTTGCTGTGGGACTGCAACAAACACTCACAACAGCAACCATTTAAAAGAGCAGGAGGCCTGGGAGTTCAGATTTGCGTGTGAAAAAGTGTTTGATTTTGCCGTTGACACATCCAAGGCATTGCAATGGAACCAGCCTGCCGCCGCTGAAAATAGCTCGTAATCAATCAACTGGCAGACACATATCTGTGCTCTTAAAACGTATAAATGTGCAATGCAGAGGGCCGATCAATGGGTGACAGGATTCCACAAGCATCGATATGGACATGCTCTTTGGCATAACAAGCGCTCGCCATCGGCCCATACTTATTTCCTGTGCCTCTGTCCAATGGGCCAGGCCTGCTGGAAAAAATATCTGCCAGTGTAGCAAGGTCTGTGAAGGACAACACAGACGAGGTGGCACAAGAGTATTATCTGCCTTCACAAAATCTATAGCTATAAATCTAACCATACTTTAATCCCTTGTGAAGTTATTTGGTATTTTTTTACGATCATTTATCTAGTGTGTTTGACTGTAGGCATGCAAGCTTGCAGCCTTTCAATCTGTTCCTACCCACAAACATGTCGGACAACTTCCTCTTTAATTTACTCTCTGTGAAAGAAAGCACTCTTATGACATCTGTGATCAAAGACATAGCCTATAACAAAAATCTAAATAAATAGAGATCAGAAAAAGCTTTCTGGGATGACTAAGGATCTAAGAGCAGGTCGGGTCGGTGCAAAGTTCAAAAGGAGCTAGCACTAGGAAGAAAGGACAAGCTAACAGGCAGACCCTTATAGTCTTTGACTTAGAGAAATAGCCAAACCAACACAACGGACGTTCTCCTAACAGTATAAAGTTTGTTTAAATACAGCCCGAGTCCAAAGTTATGACCGCTGCTCCCTTCCTTTCAACCCAGTTGGCTGCTGGAGCTGTCTGCCAGCATTTCACTACTTCCAGGATAGTCGCTGAGAACAGTTATTGTAGTTTGGTGGTCATAACAACAATAGGTGTGTGTGTGTGTGTGTGTGTGTGTGTGTGTGTGTGTGTGTGCGCATGTGTGTGTGTAGGCCTTTACACATAGACAGGTCTGCTGCCATGTAGGACAGAGTATCTATGAATGCCCTCCGTCCACATAGTTCATGCTGAGGTTAAAACGGAGAGGAAGTAAGTGAGAGGCCACGCAGCCTGACAAATTCCAGACATTAATCAAACACACTGACAATAGAGCATATTGTGATGCTTCTACTGAACACTGAGATTTCCAAATCATCTGCAAATGTGAAAACTGATCATTCCAGTTAAGTGCATTCACATCAATGAAAATGCAAGGAAAAGTGAGAAGAACACAACACCTCTGACACAAAACAAGAGCCACCACAACAGAACTACAAGAAAAATGAACCACAGCTTAACTGAAATCTCAGTGTGTTTAACGGTATAGTTAACCACATAAAGCTGTAACTTATTATCATTTTTATCTCCTCTAGACACGAGTAATATAAATGTGTTAGCTTGATGGAAATGTATTGGCCAAACATGCAACTGCTCACCAGCTGTTAACCAATCAGAAGCAGCAGTGTAACAGCCAGAGAGGCGTGATAGGAGGACAGCAAAAAGGGGCAGGAGAGAGAAGCAATCACAAAAGTGAATGATATTGAAGAGGAGGAGGTTGGAAACATGGAGGACAGGCAACTGGGACCTAGAATAACTAATAAAGCATCAGTCATTTTGTATTTGTGTTGTTTTAGAGTAGATGTATAATCACTTTAATGCACAACAATGCAAAGCCACTCACAACATAAGGACAAAAAGCCTAGTTCAAAACCAGTAAAGGCACTCCAACACAAGAACAGTCGCATACAAGACACTTTTAACATACTGTATGTCTTTAAATGTATTTAATTCACTCTGTTAATGCTTACTGTCCATGTCAACTTACAGCTGTCTGTGCTAGAAGCAAGGCTCAATGGTTTCAGTGTTAAAAAACAAACAGAATAATAACAACATAAAGAGGACCACCTCATGTTCAGAGTTGTAACAAAATGATTAAGAAATTAGATTTTAAATGTTGATGATACAACGATATTACATGATACTGGAATATTGACTAAAATAAACACAAGATGCTTTTTTATATAATATTGTTCAGTCGTACTGCACACAGACACATACTGACTCAGAGCAGCAAAGACAAACACAGGCCTTGGACTGTAACAGCTCCACCTTACAGATTCATGTGACTCTCCAACCATCACCTGACTATCTCTCTCCTTTCTATGGAAGCTGCTTTCAGGCAGGGCAACCAGGGGAAGACTTGACCCGAAGTCAAATTTATGTTCAAGGAACGGAAGATATTCAGGAAGAGAGTACAGAGACTGTTTGTCTACGTGCTCTACCATCTTTAAAACATTTCAGCTCTACATCCATGTACCGCGGCAGGCTCACAGATCGCTGACAACAACACAATATCTCCAGCACTGATAAAGTGTGACTTTGACCGAACCCTGAGAGATAAAGGAAGCCAACCTTTGGGACGGGAGGGGACAACTTCCAGTGGGCTGCACTCCAGAGTCTGTACCATGAACATGTCCTCATATTTACATGTGAATCCAGAGGTGAGTCAGAGAGGAAGCAGAAGGAGAACACTGTAATCAGTGAGTCACTTTGCATATCCAAACTTCCTTTTACAGGCAAGACAGGGGCCCTCCACTGTCTGCACCCTATGGTGGCCCAAGGTAAAGTGGGAGCCTCCCAAACAATATGGGGCACCGTGCAAAGAAGCATCAGTTTCTGCGCCTTGACACACTGCAGTTTTCAGAGTGAAATTGGAATAACTACACAGATTGATACCAAAAATCATAGCATTTCTCAAGCCCATTGGTCCCTTAAAATTAGGCTTTTACCTCCACAAGTACACAATCACCAACATTACATTCCCAAATTTAAATGCAGCATTATTACATATTAACTTGTGTTTACAGACAAATATTACATCCAAAAAATTCCAAATGCAACAGCTGGGCATTTTAATTCAGGCCTGGCCAGGCTTTGCATATTGCCATGGTGAGATGTCAACACGCTAACATGAGACGATATAAGTATCATTTTCCAAAGGACATATTCAACTGCCGCTTGTCTTGCCACACCCAGAGTAAACATATATCAGCCATATTCATATATGACATGACACCAGCACACACCACAGAGCGCTTACCTCAAACATGATACAGAGAGGATAGACACAGAAAGGATGTGGACAAAACACAAAAAGAACAGCTAATGTGTCTTGTTCTTACGATAATAGCTCTACTAGTAACTGATTACACAATGCATCTAGTTACATACAAACCCACAAGTATCGTAAGCTCCAGATCACACCACAAAATGTCTTAAAGTGTTTCAACTCACTATTGTGCACAGTCGATGAGCTGGTACTCATTGGACCTCTCAAAGCATGCCTTCACTCCTTCGTCGTCCCACAGCTTCTTTGCGTGATCAAAGAACTCCTGAGGAAAGAAAAGGACGAAAGCATTAAGGATCAGACATTTACAAATGACAACAACATTAAAGTATTATGTCTTGATGGGAAGGTCAGTAGATTTCAATTCATTCATACATGTATTATATGGTTCAAGCGGAATGCACGATCTTAGTCTAAAGTTATGAACATCTTCCTCTGTGAGCTAATCTAAGTCCTTGTGCTTTACACGTAAAGCCCACTTTTATTTATGCAAGGAAATGATCCCTTCAAGAGTGTTAAAATTATATTTTAAGGAAGTTTAGTTCATTTAGACCTGCTAACAAAGGCCATATCCATGCCCACTAAGCAGACTATGTATTTTAGAAATGTTGGTGCATACAGTTAAGTATATCTTGTGATGAGTAACCTACGATTAACTAGTGTGCAGACATTTGAAAATCTGAACTTGTTGTTTAAAATGTGACTTAAAGTGGGTGAAACTCGTGCTGCCATGAAAACTGAGAAGCTCTAAAACGAAAAGTCACAGAATGGTTTGCTAATTCGGTACATTTATACAAAGATGTCTAAATGGTCTTACAGTTTTTCAACAACAGCTCTCAGTTGCACACAATACAAACAGAGCATACACACACACACATACAGTGCATACACACACACACATACATACAGAGCATACACACATCTGCCCGGCACAACCACTGTCTTGCACTGTCGGTCAATGAGCTGTTTAACTAAAGCAACTTGGTGCCAAGGACTGCCGTTCATTATAAGGAGCAAAGAGTGCATTAGAATATCTTTCTAATAGCATACCAACACTTTTAGCATTTCCTTAAAGGCATGGATCAACATTTTGGGAAACATGCTTATTTGTTTTCTTAAGAGGATTTTCGTGTCTGTACCAACAGGCGTCATTCATAAAGTTGACATTCCAATAATAAATCAACATTTGAATGCTGCGCGGCTTTTTGCTTTTATTGCATGTCTATTTATTTTTGTCTAAGCCTTGTATATCTGCACAGTCGCAGATAAAGATTAGGCTAAAGCAGGGGTCTCCAACCTTTTTTAGGATGAGAGTTACTTTCAAAAAATAAAACAAGTCGTGAGCTACTGTTACTCCTCTTTTTTTTGTTTTTTGCAGTGTATATATTTAGCACATTTTAACATTATTATATGCTTACCTTTAACCTTTGTGTGCTGTTTGGGTCTGTGGGACCCGTTTTCAGTGTTTACTAAAAGAACATGTATTCAATTTAATTATTTTAACCTGCTTTATTTGGGGGTGGACCTCACATCCTCTAGGGGGGTCCGGGGGCATGCACCCCCGGGAAGAATTGTTTTTAAATGTTGAAGTGAAATGCATCAATCTGGTGCACTTTGAGCACAACATGAATTTCTGGATACAGCTCTCAACACTCATGAAAGAGAGCTGTATACTTTTCAATGATCCAAACATCTTTAGAATATGATCACAACCAATAACAAATCATTTAAACTTGTTTATTCTTATCTTATGTTACCTAGTTAGCATTCTTTCTTTTTATTTATGCATATTTTACTAATCACTCCCCTTTTAAACTGTTTTTTCTTTTTTTTTACTGTCCTATAGTACACATTGGAATGATTTATTACTTTATTTTTTACAACTATATTAAATAGATAAAGGTGTGCTCTCTCTCTCTCGCTCTCTCTCTCTCTCTCGCTCACAGAGGCTGTGTGCTCCTCCGTGGCGATGACGGCTTGCGTTAAAAAATAATAATAAACATATTTGTAAATTGGGGGGGACACAAATGGGATTTCGAAAAGTGGGGGAGACATATCCCCCCTGTCCCCAGTGGAAATTACGCCATGCGTATGTGTGCGTCAAGTGCACTACATATATATGCAAGTTGCAACACACACACAGTAAAGCTCTGCCCCTCATGTGCTGTATAGGCTGGCACGACTAGGCTGTTCAATGGGGCTGATGTGTAGATTCTTCCAGAAGGAAAGGTCACACTCCTTATGAAGCGGTGAGGTCCCGCTCCACATTGCTTTTCTTCCCGACTGCAACGCTGGTCCCGCAAATCAAGCAAGAACGTGATTGGTCGATATTCATTGTGGGGGGTGGGGGAGGAGGGGTGTTAGATAGATATAGAGTTGTAGTAAGTAGATAGAGTTCGCTATGATTGAGGTTTCGTTTATGCAGAGGGTAGATTCTTTTAATTACATTTCCTTTTTTTTTTTGTGTATTTTTTACATTTTGGATTTGCTTGGCGAGCTACTTATTGAGGGCTCGCGAGCTACCGGTAGCTCGCGATCGACGTGTTGGAGACCCCTGGGCTAAACTAATCATTTAATATTATAATCTTTGAAAATTACACTTGTAGGATTGTTTCTGGCTCGTCTGATCCAAACATTTCCAAAAGCTTCAGAGCGTTTTCAAGTCAAAATGTATAAAACAAAGATAGATGTATTCATTTGCAAAAATCACAACATGTTTTTATCTAACTAAATATATTGTGCTTCAATTAATATATTTATATCGGAGTGTAGCATTTAAAAAACAACATTTAACATTTGCTCTTGGTGTTTGTCGCACACAAAAAGAGGCAAGCACCTACGAGCTGTATTCATTATAGGAAGATCGCAATTAATCAGAAAAATCCCTTTATTCAAATTGAGGATTTTGTTTTGGATGGAGTGATAGAGTGAAAATAAAGTGACATTCATTACACCGCTTGTACTACACACATGTAGCTGGAGTAGTAATATGATTAGCTTAGCTTAGCATAGCATACAGAGTGGAAGCAGGAAGAAACATGTAGCCTGACTATATCTGACGTGAAAAAAATACAACTACCAACAAATGCTGTAAATATTTTGAAGGTGAACAACAGTCCAGAACAGTGTTGTCAAAAAAGGTTTGCCAGGTTTGTTTCAATACCATCTAATCTCTAAATGTAACTACACAACAACATAAGCTTACCGAACCAATCCAGCAATGTGCAGCCAGAGACTCTGAACAAGGAAGTAAGAGGATAAATACACTGGTGTTTATCAAGAAATAGATCCAGTACGTGGGTCTCCCTAAAATCACACATTTTCACATTTCTGTGTTTGTGCTGAGAACAAACCAGCACTTGTGAAGACTAGAGTAACTAAGTTACAATTGGTCAGATGAATGCTCTTCAAAATGCTGGCCACTTTTTCTTAATTTGAACAGCTTCTTACATATTGCCTTTCTTAGGAAAATAGATTGACATTAAACTTAAAGTAACATCCTTCTAATAAGGTCACTCTAAAAGGTGTTTGAATGCAGCCCTGCCTTATATATCTGCACAAATTAGATACTTTTTGATCTAATGTTTCAAAAAAGTTCAAGAAAAACTATTAACACGGAATGCAGTAACTTGAATACTTGCTATTAATTACTCTGTATCTATGAGAAGTGGCAGAGGGAGGTGGTATGAGTGCTCATTCACTTCCTCGATAGATCCAACAGTTCCTGAATTTCAACTCATGACTTTCTGATCACAAGGTCTCCTCTCTGAACTGTTACCTAAAGCAACAAAGGTGGTACACTATGAGGTCATAACTTAATTGTGCTCACATTCAGCTAACATTTGAGAAACCGTAAATCAAATCTCCTAAAATATACAAATAGAGCTTCGCCAATCCAGCTGTGCAAACTCCGTCCAAAGGCTACATGATGCTGTAACACACGTCTCAGTGGGAGCTTTATGAGGGGAGCTCGTCTTTTCAATGACTCTAAAACTTTTCCCAGGACTCTCTGTATGCCCTAAACAAAGATGATTGGGCTAATATCCCTCGTCGCCTGCTACTGTGCACATGTCTTTCCGATGGGCTCCTCCTCTAGCCTGGAACCACCACATGACTCTCTGCACTCCTCGCTCTGACTGGGGAGAGGGTGAAAGTAGCCCCGAACCAGAGAGAGCGATGGAGAAGGAGCCTGATAAATGATCACATGCTCGGGGAGATCTCCTCTCGGCAGATCCGGTGATTAAGTTCGCCATGGAGGAAATCCACTGAAGTCTCACAGAGAAAGAGACGTTAATAATTGTTTACTTTTATTTGTTACAGATGAATATAGGCTCACGCTTCAGGCAAAAAGTCAAGAATAACCGTAACATGGATGCTATCATGTTAAGGGTGTACATTAAAGTGTGACACATTAACCCTCCATCCGTTTAATTTAAGTTTTGTACACACAAAACTTGTGATTATCAAAGAAAATGGGGCCATGTTTGCTCTCTCGCCTGTATTTGCTTCCACCTCTGTTACAGTCAAACTTTCACCTCAACTAATATCAATAAGATTCACAGCGCTGATTACATTCTTCTGCTATTGGTTCTGCAGGTCTCGACAACTTGTTTTACCCTGGAAGACGTGGAGAGGCTTCAAAACCTAAAAGAAGGGCCCGACAAAGCTAGGAAGCGTTAGGACTGGATAGAGGGAGGACGAGGGTTAGAGGGTGGAAGGGGCAGAGAGGGGGGGGAAAAGCAGAGTATGGTCCTCAGGGCTCTTTTCCACAGAGGCGTGTGACACTGGGCCTTTGAATAAATGCAGTGTGTGCTGCAGTGCCCTACAGAGGAACTGATAACACAGAAAGAGACCAGGAGGGAATTTGCTTTAACACAAGCTTTTTTAACTCTTTCCTGTGCTCTTCCCAGTCCACTCCCCTCCATCACCAGATGCTGATTCTCTGGTGGCTCTGCCGCTTGGACAAATTCTTACTTCAGCCTAATGTTAATCAAGTGTGGGATGTAATATTTCACTTGAATCATATAGGACAGGCTGACACAGGAAACAAAATGGCCTGAATCTGATTTGACTTAGCAAAACAAAAGTTGTGGAGCAAATGGCTTGCATCTTCCGTCGCGAGGGGACACTCAAATTCCTTTGGGTAAAGTTTTGAAGAGACCTTTGGTCTTAGAGCAAAAATGTACAGCCACTAATCTCAAATCCCTCCATACATAGCCAGACATATAAACAGCTAGCTGCTCAGTAAACCATCAACACCGCATGTATTGGATCTGAAAGGAATATCTGTTTAGATAATAGTCACCC
The DNA here is from genome assembly GCA_031216635.1 of Dissostichus eleginoides. NCBI lineage: Eukaryota > Metazoa > Chordata > Actinopteri > Perciformes > Nototheniidae > Dissostichus > Dissostichus eleginoides. The sequence continues at coordinate 11,785,115 of CM062276.1, forward strand.
AGAACAGAGAGAGATCTGACTTTCATGGTACCTCAGTCATCAAAAGAAAAAGAGTACAGAGAATGTAGCTATATTTTTAAAAAAAAGAGTCAAAGCCAATGAGAGAGCGACTGTTTTGACACTGTTCATCTTTCATAACATGGTACCAAGAAATGGAGCAGCCCTACATGCCACCCTTTGGCCCACATTGCTGATCCTCAGGTAATACATTTGAGGAAAGAACAAACCTCCTGAACTGAAGCTGTTCATCATAAAGAAATCACCAAGAAGCTAACGACGAGGCAATGCTATAGAGGTGTAACCCCTGTACGGCTGTAGTGAGGAACACAAGCAGCAAAAGCAGGCCACGTTCAATAGAAATAGAAATTGGATGGCAAACTGTCATCAGAGTTTACAGGCCAACATTGAATAAAGGTACAAACTCACTGACAGTTGCTGGTGTGCACACATTTAGCCATGGTGTACATTTTACACTATTCATTGGTGCAGTTATTCTGAATCGTAACACAAAAATAGATCAGTATTTTGGGGATCTTGCTGAACATAATATGAAGTTCACCTTCCACAACATACTGTAATTCTTATATTGATTAATAAGCCCTTAAAAACAACTTGTGTGGACTTAATCCTTGTATTTTTGATGAGAGTGTATCTAAAGACCATGAACAGGTCTAAAATGTTAGCTCAATAGTTAGTGACTTGCTTGTTTTAGCATTAAAAGGAACGGCTTACAGTACATGTAGGCTTTAACATGTCCGACGGAGGGAAAGCTACATTGTGTGAAAACAGGGGCTCATTTGAATTTGCTCCACTTCAGTCGACAGACACCGTCGGGTGGCTAGCATAGCTACCACAGTGACATTTGTTTCCATTTGCATAGACAACCGTTTGTGTTGGTGCTTCATTTTTCCATTGGCCCACTGTTATCCCAAGTTACTGCAGGGAAATATTTTACAAAAAGAAAAGGATGCTTTGATGAGAGTACAGACAAGCAAAGCTAAGCCATGCGGTTTACATAAGAAGTCAAAGGGGAAATGGTTGTCTTAAAAAACATACAAGTCATAAAGAAAAATGCAAAGAAAAATCTACTCCGTAAAAAACTTTTGAAATGTAGCTAACACTTCCAGGCCTATTTTGTTGTATGGAGGCATTAATATTAATGATCTATCTTGTCATGTGACTCTATATTCCATGTGAGTACACCAACAAACTATAATCATACAGGAAGAAATCCAATACATGATCACATAGAAGAGACACCATCTTCTCCACCTACAGCACCTTTACAAGACTCATGACTCAGGGGCCGGCAGCTATAGTTCTGATGCTAGTCGCCTTCCTATTTGACTAGCCAGACACAGCCCGCCCCTAACTATGCTATCACATCAACTTATAATGCCCAATAAAGTTATATAATTTGATAAACAACTATATTTGTTCTATTGATACCGCAAAAACATGTCAACAAATGATAAGGTTGAATCAAACCTTCATGAAAGAAGGCAATGAACATAGCAGAGATTTGGGATTAACAAATAAAGGATTGTTTGAATGACCTAAAGTGTCCGAAGAATTTAAAATTCAGAGATTAGTTGGTTTCAGAAAACCTTCTTAAAAGAAAACGTTTTTAACGAAAAGTTGCAGCCAATAAAAAGTTAGTCTAGTGACTCATCTCCATGGTCATATGCAGTCAAGCATTTTAGCATCACTTTTATATGGTCTAAGTAACGTATGGCATATGACAAAGTAATATGAGCTAACGATTAGTTGCATAGTTGATGAGTCGATTGGGAGAAAAATATTTCAATAACCTATATAATTCTGAGTAACCTTTTAAGCAAAAACTTTATTTAACTTTTTATTTGACACATTTGAATGTAACCACTTTGGCTTTGGGATCCTGTGATGAACATTTATCCCAATTGTCATGTATCTATCACTCTCACTCTTTCCATCTAAATATATACAAAGCATGTCAATCAGGGAAATGTAGGAAGTCCGAGAATATTGTCCTCTTCTGTTTCCCATCCACGGCTATAACAATTACTACATCTTATTGCCATGTATTGAACATAATGCTTATCAATGAGAAACGGTTTCCCGGTTAGATAAATGATCTTGGTTCACATTGACATCATCTCTCACAAAGTTTCCGGGTAAAACCTACTTCCACATTTCACAGCGGCGCCAACAGGTGAAAGCCACAGGTTTAGTGATTGGCCCTGTTCCCGCGCTGCTGTATTGGGTATCATGCCTGGTGGCACTAAGTGACAATGTAGTGGTGACACTGACGGCACAAGTGAAGCCTGAGACTGATGACAAGCACAGACACTCCAAACAGAGCCATGTTGTTCGTTTGGCCTGGCCCGGCCTGGGAACTCTCCCCATGGCCCGACCCTCACACAGCATCCACTGCTGCCCTGTTAACACTCTCACTGTGGGCCCTGTCAGGAAATTATCAACCAAATCCTTTTAATGGATATTCTGGTGATGTAAATAAAGTAGCTGAGAGGGAAACATTATGCAAAGATGTAAGATGGCAATGCAAACACTAACCCACTTTAAAGACAAAGCAGTGAAGGGATGGTATGGATAAACCTGAATATGACCTCGACTTTGAGGCCTAGTTATAAAAGTCATATTCCATATTGTGGCAAAAGTAATATGTATTCATCTGCAAGAACTCCAAACTTTACTCAATATTGTCTCAAAGAAAATAATATAGGCTGCAGCAAATGTTATCGTCCCTATTCCTTAAAATCAAAATGTCTTAAAACCGAAGCTTCCATCTTGAAATGACTCTTTCCATAAAATGAATTAATAGATTTGAAAAATTTTGATACATTTCCATTTTCAAAACCCGAAAATATTTTGTTTACAATATTTGAAAACAAAAATATGCAACAAATCCGCAAACTGGAAAGCTAGAAATCAGGATATTTGGCATACAGTTACTCAAAAAGTTTCCAAAATAGTTGCTGGTTATTGACTTATGGAAGAATAAACTAATAGTTTCAGATCTAAAGGACAATATTTTGTATTTTAAAAGAAAACAAATGTGTTTGCAATTGCTCTGGGATCATTGTCGACTCCAATACAACCAACAGCAAAAGTTCAGATCAATACTCCAAAAAGAGACGAACCCAGTACTTGATTAATACATGATCACGTGTTAATAGCTCCCATAGAAGGCCAACTGTTTTAACAACAAATAAATACAAATTCAGTCTTCAAATAGTGTATCTACAGCTCGGTCATTCCTGTTTTGCGATGCTACACAGCTGTTGTCAAACAAGGAACACTTTCAAAATTATGTAAAACATCACCTACATTTCCAGCACATGACCTCGCACTATCGAATGCCTGATCACATACTGAAAAGAATCCCATGTGCTCTAACTCGCCTCCACATCCATACAGTAGATCTGCTCCGGCTACAAAAGGCGATCAGACCTTTGACAAGCACTTAAATCAACTAACTGCTGATTCATACAAGTACGTTTTCATTTCCATTTAAAACCATATAACTCCCAGGAGAAAAAAACAATGCCCTCTGATTTGTGGATTAAAAAAAAAAAAAAAGAGCCCACAACATCATAAAAGGAATAAATTAAAGAATAGAAGCAACATTAGGTCTGTTATAGGAAAATTGCATCTGCCATCATTGAGCTCTATCAGCCAGATCTACATTGTTTGACGTAAAACTAAAACGCTCTGGTCACACATCATCCAACACCCACACCCACACAAATGCACATGAATAAAGACAAAATAAGCACATATGTACTACCACTCATATCCACATCTGCAAACAAACTTTATGAACGTCTTACCTGCGAGTAGTCAAAGTCGGAGAGGGGTGCTATGCTTTTGATGTATTCGATTCTGAATTGGTCCTCTGGGTTGGCTAGCGGGACAGGGGGTATTAAAGTGCTCATCGCAGACACTATAGTCTACAAAGCAGAAGTTATGGGAGAAAACAAACAAACAAAAAAGCATTAAGAGGGGTGAATACATGAAAAAAGGCCTGTATAATAATAATCAGTACAATGTGATTGCAGTTGATGTAACAACAGAGACGTTGACCCCATTCGGGAAGTGATACAGATCAAACTTACCACTATGGCATCCTTCACGTTTTTCCGAATATCTTGGATTTTCTGTTTCTTTTCTCTGCATGGGGAGAGAGTAGATGTGCAGGGAAGGAGTTACGAAAACATCTACCAAAGCAGACCACAAAAGATTAATCAAGCTAGTAATAAATAAGAATAGGGGTTGACTGTATTCTTATAACATGTTTACATACATTACAAGTGTCCAAGCTTGGACTATGCACCAGGTAACAAGGAAATACAGCATGGTGTTCAGTAAAATGCTAAAGTAAAGGAATATGAGGTGTTGTAGTTATGATTGTCTTCATTTTTTGTATCTTAAAAAAATGCTAGATAATGCCTCCTATCCTCTTAAAATCCAGCCTCCATGTTACATATACAGTGGGCTTTCATACAGTTACAGGACTCTTGACATGTACTAGGCCTGTTTAAAAAAGACCACTGGTAAGATCAATGCCATGCAAGGCCTTGCAGCAAAACAAATCATCAATAGGCCTGTGTCGATCACAACCTTTCACCCTCTCTTACATGAAACAGGAAACGGTGAATTATTTGGCATCTGTGTGACACTGAGATCATCACATATGTATGATAACTGTACATGTACACGAAAAAAAGGAGGAAAAGGCAGAGAGACAGAGAGAGGAGGGGGGAAAGATATTAGCTGCTTTGCATGGGATACTGGGCCCAACAGGCGCTGCAGTGCCTGGGGAAAATCCATTCACAGGCCTCCACAGTGTTATTCATTAGGAGGGAAGCCATAAGCATTAATATGTTTTTTTAAGGCGTTAATGTCGCTATGTTATATTAAAAAAGAAAGCACTCACTCCGCGTTGAAGCCGTTGACGTGTAGAATCCTCATCTGCTTCACAATGGTGCTTTTTCCGGACTCTCCCGCACCTTTCGACCAAAGAAACACATGAAAATATCACCAACCACGAACAGGGGACATCCGGGTTATCGTTAAAACACATACATGTTTTTTGGAAATGAAGCCTTCCATCAATATCCACCCCCATGACATATTATTATTGCAAGCGCTGTCAAATGGGGCTACGTGTTCGGTAAACGAAAAGGGATTAGCTTTCAGATAGCCATCAACCTTACCCAGTAATAAGAGCCTGTGTGTGGCTTTATACGCTTGTCTTTCCTTTTGCAACTGTTTTTCTATCTTTTTATTCGCCTCTCGTTGTGCCTTTTCGTCGATGCGTTGATCTTCAGTCTTGCTGTTGCCCAAACAACCCATCTTCCGTCGCCCTAACCCCCTTCCTTGTGGAATCGTAAAAAAAAAATTATATATAAAAAAATATAAAATAACACCCGGGTTGATTCTGCGGTTTAAAAATAGCAATACTGTAAAATAAAAAAAGGAAAAAAAAAATCTCTGCGAGTCGTCTCCGTCGTAAGGGGAGAGGAATATGTTCCCCCGTTACAATTCCGCTTTTAGCCGCAGCCAACCGTCATCCAAACCGTGTGTCAGTGTACAAACCGACGGACATTAATGGCTCGGTTTTTACAAAGAAATATCAAAAATACATATAAATAAAGAAGAGAGAGGGTTTCTCAATTTCTGGGAATCCAGTCAACTGTTCCTATCGCGTCTCTCCAACCCCTCTCTTCTCTCAGTGTTTTTTTTCTATCTGAATTTCTATCTGTCTCTTTAACTCAGCACTGCCTCTCTCTGTGGCTCCAGGAAGTAGCCGTGGACCGTGGTGGTGGTGGAGGTGGAAAACAAACTAACAGCGTTAAACTGTAACATTAACAACCCGTACTGATATAGCATTTTATAACTTGTGTGAAAAAAGGGAGAGGAGCCATTCCCGATTTAGTCCGTCGCTATTCTGCTATCAAACTAAACGGCAAAGGGGGTGGAGGTGGAAACCCGGACGCCTCTGTCTGTGTGCTGGTTTAACAGAGGGGCTGGGTCTCTTCTTCTTCTTCTTGTTGGCTTCCAGTCAGTGAGGTGGCCCTGACCCAAACTGGCAACCCATTTACAGTGTGTGTGTGCACTGGGCTTTACCTATCTGTAGTTTACACATTACAGGCCTGGGGGCCATCATTGTAGTCCTTGAGAGAATGAGGACTACTCGTACGTGTTTGAGGAAGTACTCGGATCATTTACTTAAAGTGAAACAACTTCAATGTGCAATAATGTAGATACAACTAAAACAAAACAAACAAAACCTTCTGTTGTGTAAAGTAACTAAGTACATTTACTCAAGTACTGTACACTTTTCAGGGACTTGTGTTTACTTGTAATTAAGTACATTTACAACTTTACTGAAGTGCAAATGTAAATGTTCTTTCTCTTTATACATTACAGGCCTGGGGGCCATCATTGTGGTCAGTGAGAGAATGAGGACTACTCGTACGTATTTGATGAAGTACTCGGATCATTTACTTAAAGTGAAATAACACCAATGTGGCATAATGTAGATAAAACTGTTGAGCACCGTGGTGTGAAGTAACTAAGTGCATTTAATCAAGTACTGTACTTAGGTAAAATTTTCAGGGATTTTTTCCCTACTTTGTACATCTACCTCACTACAATTCATGGGTAAATATTGTTATTTTACCCCACAAATGTATATTTACACCCTTCATTTATGTAGTAACTTTGCAGATATAGATGAATGATAAACAATAAGATCAACAATTAAATAAGATGGATTAAACTCACTAGCTCAAAGTTCAGAAATGGTCAATGATAAAACCAATTCAGAACTGCAGTATACAAAGTCATTTCAACTAGCTGCACCTTTAGCAGCTTTGTAACACATCAATACATCAATAATAATACAAAATATAATATATATATGATTGTGAAATGGGCCAATCAGCATAATGAGTACTTTTACTTTTTGTACTTGAAGTATATTTTGATGCTAATACTTTTTAACTTTTATTTCATTCTGCAATTCTGGTGTAATATTAAAGAAGTAGGCAACAAAATAAACGTATACTATTCAAATTAAATGTATTCGTTATGCAGAAAAGGGCCATTTTAGAATAATAAATATTACAGGCATGTCAATGTTGCAGCTGGTAAAGGTAGAAATAGTTTTAAATACTTGATACTCTGCCGGTAGCTTAATCTATAATAATTCAACATAATTTACTAGCTGATTTGTATTAAGGGGCAGTAACAATCTGAATCTGCAAAGTTAATTGTGTTGTCGAATAAATAGTGGGGTACAGTATTGGAGTAAAAGTACAAAGGAGCATAAAATGGACTCAAGACTAAAGTAAAAGTATCTCAAATTGAGCTTAAGTGAAGTACTTAGTCTCATTACATGACTGTGAATACCACCATTTATAAATACTAAATATAAATACAATTTAATTAACATTTTGATGTGTGATAGATTGACCTACCCTGCAGCAGGAGTGGAAGAACTATAGGTAGTAATAAGAAAGTAAAAGTAAGTATGCTCTGGTGTACACATACTTACTTTTATCCTTTTGCTTTTAAAGCATGATATTTATATTCAAATTATTGTTTTCACTTTGTTGTGTTGCATAATAGTGACAGTAAAACTACAGTAAAGGATCTGAGTACTTCTTCTCTTTCTGCAGGAAAGACAGTGAAATAACCAAAATTATCTTAATGTGGGACTTTCACTGGGAGTCTATTTTAGGCTGCTTCAACAACCATTAAAGCATCCCTTACCTGGCAGAGTTGGCATGTAGACATAGATGTATTAAAGTAATAGATTATGCATCATGCAAACCCTTTACAAAAATGGATTCAATCTTTCATCTGCTTATGTACCCTTGAGCAAGATGCAGAGAACTGTACTGGCATGAAACGAGTATTCCCCAAAATCATACAAAATATCAAGGCTGTGTAGTATGGCGTCTTATTTAGGGTGTTCTGATACTATAGGAAATAAAATGTGCATTATGTTTGATTATGCCTTCATAAATTCATAATATATCACTATTAACTAAAGACTAGAGCAGCAAGTCAGCTAAGTGATTATTTGTCATTTTTCTATCAAAAATTGCCAAAAATATGCTGTTTTTATAGCCTTTCAATAATATGGACATATTTTGATTAAACTGAATATCTTTGTATTTTTGGCTGATAAAATATTACATTATAAAAAACTTAGTTGCTGCTCTACTAAAAACAACCACAGGACAAATGATTTGTCATAGGGGCCCTTCATTTAGGAGTTAGTCAATTATCTTACTTTATTTGTCATGTTTTTATTTCAAGAGTTTATGCACCAGAACCACTACACTCCAGTAGTGCAAGTCATGCTTCAGCCGATAAGGAGAAAACTGTCACTGTTGTGAGTTTTGTCTGACATTTATGTTTAGCTTGCTGTGGCTTTGCTCGAAACTAGGCCAACATGGGGTGTGGGTTTGTACAGGTTTGTCTTTACAGTAACCAACATTGCACTTTACATGCACACTACCATTGTGTGCTATTGGAGGAAGCAGTAACTGATATATTGTCATTATCCATGTCTCTGTCAGTATGTGTGAGACAGAGAATTAAGCCTTTTTCATTCAAGAGCAACTGGTCATAGTTAGTAGGCCTGCCTTAGCAATAAAGCTAATGCTAGGCTAACATACAACACAACACTTTGTATTGAGGTCAGAAACAAAGTTATATATGTTCTGTACTGTATGCTATGAAAAACACCCATAGATCACCTTAGAAGCATGAGGCGACCGTGAATGATTATGTGTGTAACATGTAACAAGGAGTGTGCTGTTATTGTCTCCATTATGCAAACACAAAGCAAATACTAGTTTAATGTAGTGAAATGAGTGCAACAAAGTTGTGTGGCATGCAAATCACAACTGGAACCCTCACTTCACCTTTAGTAGTGTGAAAATATTAAAACCACCAACCCCTCCACACCCACATTATAAAAAGAAAACCAGTCTCCCTGCCTCAGAAAGCAAGGTCAAAACAAGAAACTGGCCCACATCACTCTCTAGTGGTGAGAGGCAGAACCACACACAGCGCCCTGTGAATTAAACAGAATCGATTTTGTTGCATAAGTTTTCAACTTTTTAGGAAGAAGTATCTTTTTTTAACGTTTAGCTTGCTGTGGCTTCCTCTTAACTAGACTTTAAAAAAGGGTGTGTTTGTTTTAAAGATTGGTTGAGGTTAATCTGATTTGAAATGAATCTGCTAAAGAGGAGAAAAGTAACTCTGTGCCAACAATCTGAGTTTAAGATGTGTATGTTTGAGCTAGATTTTATGACAGTACATCCAATTTGGAGGACATTCATGGTTCAGTTTGCAACCTACATAAGTGAGGTGTGGGAACTTGGAGCATCGTGTTTAAATATGCTCAATGGTGGAAGAAGTACTTAAGTAAAATAATAAATAATAATACAAAATATATGACATTACTCGCTTAAAATAACTTTAATGGTGCAGCTGGTAAAGGATTCAAAAGCATATTTTAACTTCTGTATTGACCTAATAATTATATACTTCTTAATAAAAAATCAAAATGCATCACTTAACAAAAACAAAAAGCCTAAAGTTGCATACAATGACAACAATCAAGTAAAGACCAAGTATCTCAAATGTTTACTTAAGTGTGCTACTTGATTTAATTAACTTAGTTACATTCCTACACTGCATATACCGATATTTAACTGTTAACAGCAATTTGCATAGAGATAATATTGTATTCTTCAATGAGAAAGAAGGAGTATGTGTTTTTATACACATTTTTAACAAGGTCAATTAATTTTTTGGGGGTAAAACCACATCAAATAGAACATATTATTTAAAGCAGATTATTTGTATGTCTTCCAACTTGTCTAGACAGCTTTAAACTATCATCACAACTTGTGTAAGTAATAGTTGGGAGTTATCTCTCATGATTAATGTCTCTGTCAGTATGTGTGCATGTGTGCAGTGTTGGAAAGTGTTTAAAGTAAACACAGCGATACTAAGACCTAAAAATACTGTATTGCAAGTAAACTCTGTTTTCAAGATGTCTTTACTATTCTCAGCCTGTACAGTGGCCTGTACTCCAAAATGGAAACCACAAAGGCCCGTTTTCCTTTTGGCGTTTCTGCAAAATGATTGCACTGAAAACATTAAATACAGTAAAATACATTGCCAGGTAAAAAAGTGTTTTGCCAGTGAACTGTTACAATAAACCATTAACGTGTTATTTTCCATGTATAAATCTTCCATGTTCTTTCAATAGCAGCGGCTGTATTTGAAGCATGTACTGTAAAAACAAGGCAGACATCCAAATGATATCCAGCTAAAATTAGCCTCTCTGGTTCTTTTTTTTTAGCTGCTGAAAGGACCTTTATGGCACTCTCTTAAGCGGCAGAGGCTCATGATAAAGACTAAATCATACAGGAAGCAAAAAACCTGGAGAATAAACACAGTCCAATGTCCTTCTAGTGTGGTGTGGTTCACTTTGTGTCTGCTATCAGTATCATAAATGTGATGATAATTCATACTCCAGTACATCCTGTTGCTCATTACATGAACCTGGAACTGTGTTAGTAACAAAGTTCAGCAATGGTCAATGATAAAACCAATTCAGAACAAAGCAAAGTTCACCTTGGTCTACTGGTATTGAAGGGAAGGGCTCTAAAGTATGCACCAGTGAGTTAGCTTTCTTTGAAATACATGGCTTCACATGCAAAAAAAATGCCACAAAAAAAAAACAAATTGTGAAAATCAGTGACTTTAAACTGGCTATTCATTGGCCCGCCTGCCTCAGCTCTAGCGAGTGCACTTCATTGTTAGCAACCTGTTGTTCAGGCTCATGAATGGTGATCAGTCTGAGATATGAAACAACAAGTTAAGGCTACTAGGAAAGCTATAGCAGATATTATCAAAGGCCTTTAGCAAATCTGATCCAGGAGACCTAACAATGAAGTCACTTCCTATCAAAGAAATAACCGGAACTTACATTCTAGGTACCGTCACTGTACGTAAATCTATAAATAGGAATTCAGATTTATAATCAGTAATTTATCGCAGTTTTACAAGCATTTTAGGTTATGGTGCCTTGAAATAGGACATCGTTTCACAAAGTAAAGTCCATATTAAGTAGAATGAGTGGGATAGTGCGCTGAACTTCGAATCAGGGGATAGCAAGTTCGAGTCCCACTGCAGTGAGCATGTCGTTGTGTCCCTGGGCAAGACACTTCACCCCAAATTGCTCCTGTGGGGATTGTCCACAGTATGGAATGTACGTAAGTCGCTTTGGATAAAAGCGTCTAACAAGTGACATGTAATGTAATGTAATGAAATCTTAACTGATAATAAATATAGCATGTACTTGACTTGAACTCTACCCTATTTAGATTAGCATTAAACATTGTGCTTCGCTTTAAAAGACGAATTAACTACCTTGATTTATTTAATATTGAATAGGCTTCTAAAATACTTAAATATGAGCCTGGACTTTTTGGGGCCCCTAAGATAAAAAGATTATATATCACAATATCAGTTAACCTGGCAACATTTGAAATAAATAAGAGAAGTATTCATGCTCTCTCAAATGTATATATATATAATAAATAGAGCACAATGTTGAGCCATCAAGGTAGTAAAAGCAACAGCGTTATACATCCACAAGCCTTAAGGTCTAACACTACAAAGGACAGCGGGCTCAAGCTTTATTGCTGTCTTGTATTAGTTTCTAAGGGACCCAAAAGTTTTGTATCACATTTAATATCTATTATTTAATTAGGTTGTTAATAAATCAATTGGTTGTATTTAAAATGTAAAAAAATAAGTATAAAATGCCTGTCAAAATGTTTCCAAAACAATCATGTAAATATATTAATATTTGAGAAGTTGGAACCAGTAAAGGTTTGGCACCGTTACTCTAAAATTGACTTAAAACTGATTACCAAAATACTATGGCTAATGAATTTCCTACAGATAGACGAATTGCATGTAGTATTTTCAGCTCTATAATATATATATATATATATATATATATATATATATATATATATATATAAGCCTGTGAGAGATATTTACTGTCTGTTACTGTCACATCATGTCTTACTAAATAAATCAGGCCACTTTATTTTTAACTTTTTTTTTATAAAGCTTTGGTTTACTGCACTTACTTAGGATTGGGGAAAGGTAATAATTACTTTTGCATTACTCAAACAGTCCTATCATTCAGAAATTAAATTATTTAATTGTGATTATATTTTCAAGGAAAATAGTTATGTAATTTCTGAATCTTAAACGCTCTGTATTTGAAAACAAAACCTTATCCAATGCATTTTTTTTATCTATTTTATTAAAAACTACCAGAAATGTGAGAGTTGAACTACAGTATAGGATACCAAATGTGATTCCATAATAAAATATTTCCAAATGTAAGTCACAAATAAAAATGCCTCAAATGATGGCTTCCAGCTCCAGCACAAGCTGAAGTGTCAGCCCACTTAGGATAAACATTAGCTCCTTATGGCTATCTTTACTCAACTAAATACCTGCAGAAAATACAAACAGATAAAGTGACCCAGATTAGCTAGCATACGTTGCCTTGAAATGTAACACTATTTGAAAGGTGTCCACTTTCCGAGGAACACAAACCACCTCTGGCATGCAATAAGAGTCCTACTGGAGACGTGGAGGGTGTAAAGTCTCGAAAAGCCTCTCAAGAAAACCAAAAGTGTCTGGTGCTGAGACTACTGCGTTTATCAGGACACAGAATAAATCCTTCTGATACTAAGGAAGGCCGCCAAATGTCATAATGACATGCTGAAATGACACAGGTCACACAATATATGTAACTGTAATTTATGACACTTCCCTGTGTGACTTTATTAGGATGAGCCACTTCTTCCTGTGTGTGATTACTGACAACTGTTTACTCATGAAATGTAACTAGCAGTCGTTTATTATAAACACAAAACAAATATATATATATATATATATATATATATTTGCGTAAAAGTAAAGCAAATACATGCAATGTGTTTGAAATACAAATGTAAGATACTTTACTTGAGTACTATTTACATGTTATTACTATACTACACCTCAGAGGGAAATATTGACAGTCATTTTAAATGCATTTATTTGATCAATTAGTTACTCGTTATGTTGAAAATTCAGACTGCTAACAAAAACTAAAAATCCTATTATACATTTTGATTTATTACTTATCATTTTAGTGGAAAATATTTACTCCAAATGGGTGATTTTTTAAATGTTGATGCTGATGTGTGATAAAGTGAAAGATGAGAAGAAGTATTTAAAAATAGCATAACCATAAACACCTGCTGTACACCTAAAAAATGCAACATAGCCGTGATATTAATCAAAAACATGTAATGAATGCAGGACTTTTTCTTGTATTGCAGTATTTTCACAGTGCAGTTTAGTCCTATAACTTATGTAAACAATCAGAATACTTCCTCATTAGGGTAGCTTTGATAAAAACTTAAAGCTCCTATTTCTGATCAAGACTTTCTCTTTAAAAAGGTAAAGAATTGACCTTTTGAAAAGTAATGTATAAGCATATAATATAGAAATGGTTACTGTGTGTATGGTAAAATAAACAACAGGGTAACAGTGTAGAGAGCTCTGGCCTGACTGACACATCCATCTAGAACTACAATTAATTTCCCAGGAAAATTATGTTTTGCTAATGACCAATATCTGAAAACCCCCTGGAAAAAAGACATTAACTATCAGCAGATTCCAGTGAGGCAATAAATTGTATGACCACAAAGAGATATACGCCCTGTAATTCATATTGACCCCAAATAAACCGATAAGGGCTTCAACTAAAGATACTTTTATTATGGGGGTTGTTATTTTTTTTCGAATTATAATCATGTACTTGATAAAATGCTAAAAAATAAATTCAAACCAAGTGCCAGAGTCCTAACTGATGATTTGAAAGTGATCATTTATGACAGTACGGCTATTTAGCAGCTATGATAAATCAGGGTATATGCAGGAATCCTGAAGTCAAATGTAACACCTTTTAAGACCTTTTTTAAGACCTTTTCCATACATTTTAAGACCTCATCGCCACTTCGAGTTTTAACCGGTTACATTGGCGACACACTTTACCTCACATTGACTATATACATATTGATTGTCCTTCCTCCTTATCTTCCAACCATTTGGACGCAAACTTGCATTTCCCCATAACGATGTTGTGGGGAACATCGTTATCAAGCGCGCTATCAAGCAGTGAGTGTGCGATGTCGTGTTCAGATGACGTCAAATCCAACGGGATGCCATAAATAAACTACACAGAATCACACTACACACCTACGCAATGATTACAGTCAGGCACACTGTAGAATACAACCTCTTTGGACAATTGATATACTTATTGAAAACAAGCTACAAAATGTAATACCTTGGAAAATGCCGTTTAATACTTTTTAATAGCCTTAATTTTTGCTAAATTGATTTATCAACTTTTAATACTTTTTAAGACCCCGTGGACACCCTGTAAATACCTCCATTTGTACTCAAATTCAAAAGAAAGCAATTCTTTACATATAGAATTTAAAGCTGTAATCAGGGAGTGTTTCTTCGTCCAATTAATGATCAGGATTGGAATCAATGTGTTAGCATACTTTGTGGATTAATTCATCATTTTAAGAACTGAAGCTCATTTTCCCACAACAATCAAAATGTTTTACCTACTCAACTTTATAAAATATCCACCTACACTGCACAGCATTTTCCTATAATATCGGCCAGTAGAACACACTGTAATCTACTATACAGTACATTTATTTGTTGAAAAACTAAACTGTAAATGTTCCACAGTGAGTCAGTTATTTGTCATCTCTATTACCAGATTGACGGCAGTCTTGTCAAACTAAACTACACGCAATTTTCATCTGAAATACTATACTATACTTTTGATTTTCAAAGTAAACATAGCCCAATAGGCAAAAGCTAAGTGGTCTAACCTTCATATTTGTATACTTTAGCCAACTAAATGATACCCACTTTAAAACTATACAACACTCAACTATGGTATAGCCCACAGTGATTTTTTTTAGTCCTGTATTTTATACTATAAGCCGAATCCTTCCTTCCAGGGTTAAAACTAAAAGGATAAATTGTCTCTCTTTATGTTTGTTTACTAAAGCCACCTCTTAATGACACTACACAAAATTGCAAGCCACTAGAGTCCATTATAATATAGTATGCATCTATTTCATAAGGCTATTTCTCATCTGTTGTTGTCATATACTATAGACAACACTATCTTATTCTATACTATACTCATCATCAGTGTAAACATGGCCAAATAGGCAGCTAAGTGCTCCCTCTATGTATTTGAATACTAAAGACAACTAAGTGATATTTTCTACAATACTCTACAACACTCAACTCTGCTACAGGCCACAACACTTTAAGCCTACTATATAATACAAATGTTCAGAGCAATATTTAACAGGATACGTTTCTCTTAATACCTGTATACTTAAGCCACCTCTCAATGACACTGCACAACATTACAAGCCACTAAGCTCTATAATACTACATATATTTCAAAAGGGTATTTTCATCTGAAGTCAAATAATCTCTACTATACTATACTATACTATATAATATACTACTAAATATGTCCCCAAAAAAATGGTCTCTCTACACATGTGTTTACTAAAGCCACCTCTCAATGACACTACACAACATTACAAGCCACTACACTCTATTATACTACATTATCAATCTATTTCAAACTGCTATTTCTCATCTGAAGTCAAATAATCTCTACTATACTATACTATGCTATGCTATGCTATACTATACTATACTCAGAGTAAATATGGCCCAATACACCAAAACTAAGTGGACTCTCTGCATATGTTTGGACTACACTATTATATTACATTACACATATATTTCGACAGGGTATTTGTCATATGTCATACAGGCTACTGTACACTACACCTTACTGTTCTCAGAGTAGGCATTGCCCAATAGCCACATGCTAGGTGTTTTCTGTAAACCTGTGTTTAGCTACTGGTCCCTTCTGATGTCCTACAACATTATTAATTGGCTTTTCCTCATAATATCAAGTATGATAAACAGTAAGAGGACAGCAGACCCAGAGACATCTTCCTCATCTGTCACTGCCAGCCGCAGGGGGTAGTCTTCACCCAGCCAACAGATGTGGTGGCAATAAGGCCTCGCCAGAGTAGTGACATAATTTTTGGAAAGGCCAGTACCTTTTTGTTTCTAATAATAAAACAGCTTGGTGGTCCAACAACAGAGAGGCACCTACCGAGCAGCAGCAGCCGATGCGTCTGTTTGTACTCCCGTTTGAGCTCCTTCAGCGCCCTGTCAATATTCTTACTGACTTTCTTCGCCTCCTTCTCGGCCTCCTTCTCCTCCACCAGCAATTTGTCCCAGTTTTTCTGCTTTTGGGTGCTAGTCTTTTGCAGCAGCTGTAAGCGTCGGCCACGGTCCTTCCCTGTCCCCTTCCCGCTGCCTCCCCCACCGCCACCACCGCCTCCTCCGCCGCCTCCGTTCTGTATGAGCACACCGTCGGTACCGGTGTCTCCACGGCGTTGCTCCGGGAGCCTGGCCGGGTCCCCGGGGCGCACCGGGCCGCGCAGCGCCGAGGTCTCCCCGCATCCCCCGGTGTCCTCCGGGCGAGCTCCCCCGGCGCGGGTCGGCACGGCGGCGGCGTCCGGAGGCTGATCCGAGTCCGAGGTAGCGTTGGAGATAGAGCCGCTCAGGTCCCCGAAGAGCCGGGGACGCAAACTGTAGCACAGCCCCATGTTGAAACCAATATTTGTCTGTGAATGTGATTTTTCATAAATTAAAATATCAAAAAAATCGCAGTTGCGCCAGCAGCCCTAGCGAGCCATCGTCACATTGGAGCTCCAGCGGTGCGATTTAAGTCCGAAATTGAGCCGAAAATGTGAATGAATTATGCTCCGACATTTGCTATATGTCATTTTGCATTTTCCCCAGTCAGCCTTTGCTTCGTAGTTAGTGGATCACCTGATCCTTTAGTGGACACTGCGGGTCCATCTTACCGTAAGTAACCAAAAGCACAACCTTGGAAAAAATCGCGACTATCCGCTGCGCAGACAGTCAACAATCTGACTGCACAGTTGTTAGGTGCAATGCACGGCGCGTCACGGTACTACAGTATGGCCATTTCGAGAATGCTGGTCATGATTTTCATTCCTCACATTGCATGCCTGCATACCTAAAGACACCTCCTGCCCGATAGAGAGTGAACATGATCTATTTTATATCAGACGCACAGTCATGCTCTTTAAATATGTTCTAATATTTGAATGTATTCAAGATAATATTTAGAATTCTAACACATATCATTACAATAATCAAGGCATTATTGTGTCAATTAGACCTTTTAACGTTTAATGGCTTATATATATTTTTTTGTTGTATGAGCTTTTTCATTATGTTATTCTTATCCATGCGAGTTGTTTCCTACATTCGCATAATCCAAGTGTTATTTACCAAAATCTAAATATAATAGGCCTATTTTTAGCCTCAAAGCAGGTCAAGTGTCGCTATAAAAAGACTATTATGTGGATGATATATCTGGTCTTCAAATTGGGGTCCTGGGATATTTTTAAGGGGCTGTGGGTCGCTCTCATGTGGTCTTAGCAATAACATAAGCTGTTTTTTTTTATTTTGCAAAGAAAATGCAGAAAAAAACCCACTTATATTACATTTAAATATATAGTATTTTTGTTGATTTTCTTTGTTCAGCCTCCCAACAGCAGTCTGCTCACATACACTGTGACTGCTTTACAAAACAATGATATTTTAATAAGATATAATTACCAAGGGGTCTAAAAAAGGTAGATTACAAGGACCAATGTCACAGTCAGATGCAGGTTTAAAAATGAACCACCAGATGGAGCACTATATTGTAACATAAAACAATAGAATATCTCTGGTGAGAAAATGTTTATTAATAGTAACAAGGTCAATATTGCTTTTGATACACTAACATCAGACCTAAAAAAAAAAAGTGGCAACTGACGTCATTGCAAAATCACCAAAACAGCTGTTAAAGACGAACCAAATATAAAAACAACAAAACAATAGATAATTGTATTTAATTGTATTTATTTTAATGTTATTTAATATAATTCATACTATTTCAGGTCCATCACAGTGCACACTTTTGTAGATAATATAAGTATTATTTTTATTTCCTTTTATTGTGGAAGTCTCTGCGTTGCCTAGGAGACAGGAAACTGCTCCTACAAAGCTAGCAGCATCTCTTCATCACCTCCATCAGCACGGAAATGCCTCCCATGGTACGTCGGTTTGACTTAAGTTTAAAGGTTTACATATTTGGTTATAACAGCAACACCAACATGAAGTGTCTGTTAGATATAATGGCTGACATCAAGGCTTGTCAGTTGTTTAATGCTAGCTTATTTAGCTCTTTAGCTTCAGTCCTAGGCAACTCCTATGCAGGCCTGCTTGTTGTTTGCTAACTAGCCACATGATGCTACATGATAACGTGTTCAGAGTCAGACACCGTGATTTTAATGGTTTAGAATTCAACGTTTTGTAGCTTGTGATGTACTGGTATATATTATCAATCAACATCATTTTGTTTTGAAAGGAGAGAGAAAAACATGTTAAGGTCTTTATTCAGTAACTACAGTATAATTAGGTTAGCCCAGTGTTCTCAACCACAGGGTTTCACTTAGGGACCATCAATAAATAACCATTTATATGACACAAACCACATTTATTAAAAAAAACATTTCAACGTGCTTGCTTGGACGTTAAGCAAAAATAAATAAAAAGTACAAATTATGCTTACAAAATATAATAAATGTGTCTTCTGTAGCAAACCTTTTTTGATTACTGGTGTGTCCTGATTGTCATGAATATTTTAATAGAAGATTTGTTCAGCTTTCAATAGCTTACATGTCATATGATCCAGTGACTCCAAATCAATGCATCATTGTATTACTACAAGTAGGAGATTGTATATTGTATATATATAATGGGCAAGTTTGACACATCTATTTGTATTGGATTTTAGTGTACATTATATTTAATATACATATATTTAATGAAAAAACAGCACCTTTTTAATTGAAAACGTTTTGATCATTTCAATAGCTTCCATGTAATGTGAACTTTTTACTCAAATGAATGCAGACTTGTAGCACTACGCTGGACAGGTATGACACTTATTTTGTATATGTACTTAGTATATTTTGATACCTTTCTACTTTGAGCTAAGTAAAAGATCTAACTACTGCTTCCACCATTGACAAAATGTGTCACCCTGTGTCCTACTCCTATTTTGAAGTGGACTTGATGAGGGCTCTCATGTGAGCCTGTTACCTGGCACTTAATCACATGTCAGCTCTAATCCCCTCGCAGCCCTTCCTCTGTCTGCCATCAAGGCTTAGCTCAGGATAGGTGAGACACATGCAGCCGGCAGCGTCACTTTTCCACTCGCCCTCGCCAGGTAAACCTCCACCTTCCTTAATCACCCACCTGCAGAGAGAAAGGTAAAGGATGAGCACTCATGTTTTATTGCTGTGTTTTCTAGAGTCTTTGAGTTGCCTCAGAGTAGCATAGGTGTCTGTTGATCTGTGGAGGGATGTTACTGTGCTTACGATGACCAACTGTTGGCCTGTGTGGGACTGTCCAGGCTCCTCGCTGAAGGAGAGGCAGGGCTCTCTGTGGACGATGAACCGCTACACCACGCTGAGGCAGCTGGGGGATGGCACGTATGGCAGCGTGCTCCTGGGGAAGAGCAACGACACGGGGGAGATGGTGGCCATTAAGAGGTCAGTGCAAACTGGGTGGTTTCGTCTCGGAGCATTAAGCTGATTAAACTCCGAGAGACTGCTTCAGAGTGCTGCAGGAATCTAGACCCTAACGAGTTGTATCCTCAAATAAAAAAAGTTTAAGTTTTGCATTTGTCTGCATTATGTGATTATATATTTTATCCACATATTTTGTATAGTATTATAATGCACCATTTTTATTCAATACAGTATTTGTTTTTGCATTCGGTTTCTGTTTTACATCTTAATCTGTTTTAAATGTTTTTATTCGTATACATGCAACTTACTTGCGTCATTTTATTTATCTCTTTTTCTTTTTTATGTTGAGTATATTTGATGT
This sequence comes from Dissostichus eleginoides, assembly GCA_031216635.1. Classification (NCBI taxonomy): domain Eukaryota; kingdom Metazoa; phylum Chordata; class Actinopteri; order Perciformes; family Nototheniidae; genus Dissostichus; species Dissostichus eleginoides. The sequence goes on from CM062276.1 coordinate 11,805,338, forward strand.
TGCACTGTTGGAGTAGCCTGGGGCTTAAGATTGTATTGCCAAAACTACATCATAGATATCATGTACATGAAAAAAAAGCCTTTGAATCTTGAGTGCGTAGGAATTTAAGGTAAATAAGCTTCTGGAATGACAAGTTTAAGGCGTATTGTGAAGATGCACAGACACTGTAGTATTAGTATTATTATAAATATTATTATTATTATCCTAGGTTTTGTTACTTTATGTTGTCATGACGTCCTTTTTTGACAGTTCACTACATTTTAATGATGAGCTGTTTAAGATCTCTGGCAAGAAATGAATAATGAATGTTTCACGAGGCTCCTTCAGGCACTGTTTGTAAATGTAAGGTTATAGTGCAAGCTGACACTGCTGATGACAGTCAAAGAAGTGAAAGTACACCGCCGCGTAGTGTTGCTCCTGGAGTATGAGAGGGAAGAAGGGGAAAGGTTAAAACAGGTTACACACGTGAAACATTTCCATGCAAAGTTCAAACGTTTAAATATAGTGATGTTGACAGATGCTGTTTGTACTACTATTATGGCTGATAAGACGTTTATTTGAGCCCATAGTCACCATAAAGGAAGCCATTTCATACCCTGAAAAGAAGTCGGAAAGTCTTAAATTAATACATCTGTTTTCCACCCCTAACAGAATGAAGAGGAAGTTTTATTCGTGGGATGAGTGCTTGAGTCTAAGAGAGGTTAAGGTGAGAGTAATTATATTCTATATACATAGTATAGACAAATATTCCCTTGTTGATACAACAGCGTGTCAGTAATTATTATATTAAGCAACTTTTCTGCTAGTTTTTGTTATTAGGACAGAAAGGAATATATATACTATATATCATTTGCCAAAAATAGTTAATTTCCGTGTTTTGATTGATATTTAAATGTCCAATAAATATGGTTTGAAACAATATAAATAGGTATATGCATTTATTATTGAAGTGTTTTAGTAAACTAAGTTTTAAATTATAATTTGTTATGAGTCTAAGTTTTGTCATAACTTGGCCTTGTTTAAAAAATGAAAACAAAACAAATATTTCCGTTTAAAAATGTTCTCTTTCTCTTGCATTCCCTGATAAATTACATGAGCTACATTACCTGAGACTATATGAAAAGAAACTAAATCAAAATTCTCTGGGCATGTGTTGTTTTTGTTTGGAGATGATCATATATCTAATTCTCAAACACAGGCATTTGAGATAATTAACCTATATAATGAGCTGATCCTTATTGTTCGTGTTTCTTTAATGCTTGTGTTTTCAGTCACTGAAGAAGCTGAACCATGCCAATGTGGTGAAACTGAGGGAAGTGATCAGAGAAAATGACCACCTCTACTTTGTCTTTGAGTATATGAAAGAAAACCTCTATCAGCTCATGAAAGAAAGGTAAGAAGAATTCCTCTTACAGCAACGGCTTTATTTCAGACATTTACCAGCTGTGTGACGGATCTTTTTGTCATATCATTTTGCAGTGGGTTTTTTTGTCACCATTGGGAATGTGAGAATGATTTGGGTCAGCTTGAGTCATCATGTGTCGGTCTTGATTTTTTCAGAAACAAGTTGTTCCCTGAGTCACTCGTCAGAAACATGACATTTCAGATATTACAGGGACTGTCCTTTATTCATAAACATGGTAGGTGACTTACAAGCCTTTGAGTATAAACTGAGTACTTCCTTTTTTGTCTGTATTATCAAGCTGTCCTGGTATAAATTGTTCATAATTGAGTAAACCGAAAACATTATTTAAAACTGTGATGTGTTGAAAAATGACTCACTTCTCTCCCGTGAGGAGAGGAGGTGTGAGTGGTACCAAAGATTAACTGAACACATTTCCTCTCTTCCTTCAACACTGTCTTTAGTGCTATACTAGCTGGTGTTTTACCCACTTGAATAAGGCATGATTGTTTGCGTAGTGTTTTTATCTTTACCCCCTCTTTTTTCTGTTTTCTTGTCTTTTACCTCTTTTGCCGCTGCCAGGGAAGATAAGATGTTTTCTGAAAATGAGATCAGAAACATTTTGTTCCAAGTTTTGTCTGGCTTAGCTTTTGTGCATAAGCATGGTAAGAGCCTTCTGATTTCGCTTTCCCTTTCCAACAGGGTTCGTACATTTCACCTATAACAACAAAACAGTGGGATTGTGTAGAGAAACCACCAGATTGTGATGAAAATCAAGCATTTTACAAGAAATATCAGAAACATGTAAGCATATTAGTAATCTTGAAACAAAACAAGACTTTGTACAAACCCTGTTCAAAGCTTGCTTGTCTGTGTCCGGTTAAAACATCTTTCTTTTGGTCAGAGATGTTTTGTTTGAATCTAGATATAGTTTACATTTAGATCAATCAAAAATGGATCAAATTGTGATTTTAATAAATAGAGGGTTGTGTCATTATTAGTAGTACAAGTGGTTGTAATCGTGGTAGAAACTTGGTGGCAATAACTATTTAGTTTGAGAGAACAATACAAATCTGGACAAACATCAGAACATGTGACTCTCTTGATGTTTTTCAGGGTATTTCCATCGGGATATGAAGCCGGAGAACTTGCTCTGCATGGGCCCAGAGCTGGTGAAGATCGCTGACTTTGGACTAGCCAGAGAGATCCGCTCACAGCCACCTTACACTGACTATGTGTCTACAAGATGGTGAGACTCATTTATCTACAAGATGATATCAGGGCAGTGTACAGTACGAACAATGCCAAACTACATTGCATCACATCAAAAGGTGTTAGTCTGTGGAATAACTGTAATGATGCACTGAAATATTGTACAAGTCTATCTAAACTGAAAGTATCATTTAGGAGCCAAATCATGAATGGTTATGAACAGGACCTGTAAAATCCCATTTGTTATTTCTTGCAATTGTAAAAGTAATTCTTTCTGATTGTTTTGTAAAAAACAAACAAACAAATTAACAAGACAAACATGTCGCTGATGACGATGACCTAATCTTTCATTTATAAGGAAAATGTATGCTAGAGGGGGTAGGACCAGAAAAGTTTTTTTTAAGCTTCTTCTTGCTCCTGTTGAACATGACAGAGACTATTTGAGAATTATCTTTATTTTTTATTTTATTTATTTTTTGTACTTTGTTATAATTATTATTATGAGTGAGAAAAAAAAAAAAATAATATATATATATATTATTATTATTATTATTATTATTGTTGTATATTTTGTTTCTGACATGTTCAATAAATTGACAAAAAAAAAAAAAGGTACAGGTCATTCCTGTGGAAGATCTACACAACAACCAATACTATTTACATGATCAGATACCACTTGGGGAAAGGGAGAAAATATGCTCTTTTGCAACTAAGCTATAGCTCTCGTTAGATAGAAGAGACACAACCATTTATTTTTCTAAAGATAAGATGAAATAGAACGGACCCTGTAGGGAAATGTAGTTAATTTAATGACAAAAAGTACTGCAGTAAAGTAGAACATAAATTAAACTAGAAGGGCACTTGGAGAGAGCACACTTCTGCCACGACCAAATGCCCTTTTTTGCAATGTTTACAAAAGTGAAAGATCAGTTGTGTATCCTCCTCTTCCCTTGCCCATGTTACACCCTTCCACTGAATTGAATGACAATCATTAGTTTGTATGAAATCTAGACAAACAAACCAAATTAAAACAGTGACCTCCTTGGAAAAAGGACCAAACAGGAATTAAAGCCAAACTAGAGTTAAGTCACCATGAGTAAATCTGCTTTAAATATCCTCCCTCTGGTTCTGACAGGTACCGGGCCCCGGAGGTTCTGCTAAAGTCTAACTGCTACAGCTCACCCATCGACATCTGGGCGGTGGGATGCATCATGGCGGAGCTGTACACTCTCAGACCTCTGTTCCCTGGAAACAGCGAGGTGGACGAGATCTTCAAGATCTGTCAGGTGCTGGGAACGCTGAAGAAGTGAGCCATCTCAGCACAAAGTCACATGTTGGGTGCTGCTGTTGCACCAACCGGGACCTCTGAAATTAAAGCTTCTGCCCTTCTATGACGCAAACATCAAACTACTGTTTCTACCTTCTATTTATTAGCTCTGACCAACAGATCTATAGTCAGAATGGGCAACGTATGAACATTTTATCAACATTTTAATATGTGACTAGATCTTGTCTTAGATTTTGGATATCCTAATATGCCAAAAATCTGGTTTTAAAGGCTGCATTATCGTAAAGTGATTTTATCATTTGTCTTTACCCACTAATTTATAAAATCTACATTACTGATGTTAATTTATCAAAAATCTCAGAGGTTTTCTCAACAGTGCAGGGCAATGCGTCGGTTCTTTGACATTTTTGTCAGGACTTTTGTAATTTTCTTTGTCATTTTAATTTCTTTTCTTTGTGAAGTTCTTGTGACTCACTGTTTCTTTCTTGTCTCTCACCACATCAGCCAGACTGGCCTGAGGGCGTCAAGCTTGCCACCTCGATGAACTTCCGCTTCCCAAAGTGCGTCCCCACCAGCCTCAGATCTCTGATCCCAAACGCCAGCAGCGAGGCGATCACACTGATGAAAGACATGCTGCAGTGGGACCCTGAGAAGAGACCGAGTGCTGTTCAGGTACTTTGAAAACCCTTTAAGTTTGAACGTAGACTTAATAGAAACATACAGTGAAGACAACCCTCTCATTTTGATTCGACAGTGTTTGGTGAATACTTTTATCTTGAGCACCTTTGAGTATCTATTTTTAGATACTCAAAGTAGGAATCAATCAGCTTACCTTTACCAGCTGTACAACCAAACTGTGTGTACAGCTGCAGCAATGCACGTCCATTGACCTCATTCCAATAACTAATAGCTTGAAAATTACAAATAGAATAAAAGTAGTTTTCAGTGCTCCAAATATTTATTTATGTGCGTTTTAAATTTCAGTGTTAGAAATATGCAATTATGGTTTGTCTCATTACTACTTAACTATATACTGTATATCTTACAATCAATCACATGTCCTTTAAACACAAATCCATTGCTTTATTTTCATGTGCTTGTCTGGGCTTTTATTTTGAAAAGGCTACATTTTTGTATTTAATGTATCACATTTTTTCTTTTTCTATAGTTAATACGCTGCTTTGTGTGTTGTTGTGAGCTTCTTACTCGTATAAAATAAACATTATGAGCACAGATGTAATTGAGGATTATCTTCCCTGTGTTCCAGGCTCTACGGTATCCATACTTCCACGTCGGCCCGGCGCTCGGGGCTCCTCTGAAGACATCGGAGCAGCACAAGGCTCAGCCAAAGATGTACGAGGCGTCTTCAGAAACAAAGCCTCTGTCCCTCTGTAAGACGGACCTGGAGTCCCGCGAGCAGAGTAGCACCCAGAGATGCAGCCAGTCTCTGCACCAGCCTCTTCAGCAGATACTTCTCCCTCAGAACAACATGGAGCAAAACCCAAAACAAACGATGTGTTCTTCCGCGCTGACAGAGGGACAGCAGGAACCCCTCAGCCTGGTGAAAAACAGGCAACCAATGAGCTATCAGGCTGTAGGTATCAACGAACTGCAGCTTCTGAATGTAAAAAGTAGATCTTCTTGAAGCTTTGGAACTTATTTCTTCTTTATTTCAAAGCCTACAGGAGCAGAGAACAGCATGAGTGCAGTGAGGACGGGACGCAGACGCTGGGGACAGGCGGCTAACAGATCTGAGGACAGCTGGGACGACGGAGAGGAGGCAGACGCCGGAGTCTCCATCTCCAAAAAGCCCACCATCAGCTCTCTGAAGGACGGGGCAGCAGAGGGGCCCAGCTGTCGGTTAGACCTCCTTATTTTCATGTAAAACTTTTCATTACTGTTGTGAAAAAATACAATAATGTGATATTTGTGTGTCTAGATTGGTAGAGTCGCAGCACAAAACAGAAAGAAAGCTGCCGAGCAACAGCGGGCTGAACCGAGCTGAATCCTCCACGCTGTCCGCCAAGCAGCACTACCTCCGCCAGTCCAGATATCTGCCCGGTGAGGAAAAGAGATCTAAGGAAATTCATTAAATTAATAATGCACTAATGACAGGTATTGTGCGATCATTTTGTTGATGAGGGGGAGTGATAATGTCTGTAATATGTTGATAATGTTTGCACAATATGAAAATCAATAGCATCAAGAAATGGTATGTCCTTTTGGTGTCCAAGGAGGGCATGAAGGATTAACCCTGATGTACAACAGGTGCAGTTATGTAAGCATCTCCATGTATGTCCTATTTATGTCTGTGAAAAAATAAGAAGTTAAAAAAAATAATGCACCAATGAGCCTAAATGCAGAAAGAGACAAATACCAGAACAATGTATCATTGTTTAAATTGTAACTTGTTGTGTGGGCTCAGGAGTTCACTCCATTGCTGTCATTTGTAGGCATAAATCCAAAGAACAGCTCTTTAGCAGAAAGCCCGGTGACTGGCAGAAACCTGTGGGGCGCCTCGGGTTTAACCGGAGAAAAGACGCCAGAGTTTCCTCTAAATAAAGGTAAGAAAGACTTCAGAACACAAATGAAATGCTGATAACCTGGTTTTATATCATCTTTTGCCTGTGCGCCAGTGCGTGCCTCCCTGTGTGCGGCAAACTCAGCTTTTTGAGGGCAATAACATTTTTGTTTTTGAAAGTATAGATTGAAGCAGAATTCTTTTGTAAAAAGATGTAATCTGGAAATAATAACATTCATCCTTTTTCAATAAATGTTAACTTTATAAACGCTCTGGAGAAATCGTTCAAAAATGGACCAACCAAAAAGCTGTGCAGCGTTCTATTATCCATCCATCCATCCATCTTCTCCCGCTTATCCGTGGTCGGGTCGCGGAGGTAGCAGTTCGAGCAGAGAGCCACATCAACCAGCTCTGACTGGGGGATTCCAAGGTGCTCCCAAGCCAGCGAAGAGATATAATCCCTCCACCTGGTCCTAGGTCTACCCCTTGGTCTCTTCCCAGCTGGACGTGCCCTAGGGAGGCGCCCAGGTTGCTTACTAGGTGCCCGAACCACCTCAACTGGCTCCTTTCGACGCGAAGGAGGAGCGGTTCAACTCCGAGTCCCTCCCGGATGACTGAACTTCTCACCTTATCCCTAAGGGAGACGCCAGCCACCCTGCGGAGAAAACCCATCTCGGACGCTTGTATCCGCGATCTCGTTCTTCCGGTCATGACCCATCCTTCATGACCATAGGTGAGGGTAGGAACGAAAATGGCCCGGTAGACAGAGAGCTTTGCCTTCTGGCTCAGCTCTCTTTTCGTCACAACGGTGCGGAAATTCGACTGCAGTACCGCTCCCGCTGCTCCGATTCTCCGGCCCATCTCACGCTCCATTGTTCCCTCACTCGAGAACAAGACCCCGAGATACTTTGAACTCCTTCACTTGGGGTAAGGACTCATTCCCTACTTGGAGTGGACAGTCCATCGGTTTCCTGCTGAGAACCATGGCCTCAGATTTGGAGGTGCGTTCTATTATCAATTATGATAATTATCAATTATGATGTACAGCCCTGTACATGCAACATGTAAATAGGTACACTTGAGTTTTCCTATTTTATTTTCATCGGGTTTAATCCTTCTTCTCTTCTCTCTATGTTGTGCTGTGGGTTTTAGACAATAGTCTTCCTAAACTAACAGACCAGCAGCCTCTTAAAGAAAAGAGTCTGGAGGATCGGGATCTTTCTAAAGGTATCTGTTCACAGAGTTACTCTACTTTGCTGTTATTCAGAAATGATTGACATTGTTGAAATCCCAATATTAAAGCCAGTAATAACATCACCAGTGGATTATATTAGACTTGAAGCAGGTCATCAGTTAGTGATGTGATTCTTGTCCTTACAGACTCCTTCCTGAGCAACAAAAACCCGAACCAGACACAGATGCCCCCTTTTCAGAAGGCTGAACCAGGATCAGCGAGACAGAGGATCACACTGGCCCCCATAGGAGGCAGCTCTGCCAGTGAGTTCTTCGTTTAATAACTAGAAATAACTGGAAGCGTCATTGTTTTTCTTTTGAGAGCAGTGTGTACACTCTTGCTCTTCCGTCATAGCTGGGCAAAAGCGCCCCCTGGAGTCAGAACATAGTCCTTAAAGATGTCTAAGAAGGTCACTGACGAGGGAGATTTTAAGTTTTCCTGTTACCTGTACTTTTAGGCCCAGCCCTGAAGAATGTGTTCATTTGTATTTGTATCAATTGTCTTATAGTAATATTGAATAGTAATATAAACTTCTAAGACACACATATACATGCACACATTTGTACAAAGTATAATAATGATAGTAACGTAAAATAGCATACAAATATAATATATAATTAAAAAAAGATAAATCGCTTGATCTAGAAACTGATCTGCAGGTCTATAATATAAATATGTCTCATTATAAGATTGTATGAGACATATTTATCAGTTTCCAGTGTCTGTGGTCCACTTCCATTATATTGTGGGAAGTTGTCTATTATTTTTTGATATATTCTGACAAGAGAATGTACATTATGTGTTTAAAAAAAAATGGAAAATGTGCATTTCAAATTCTATCCACCATTTAAAAATCTCATTATGTTACGGACTCTATGATTTTGTATTGCTGTCATTCTTTTAACCTGAATATTTGCCCACTTTCTTTTTGTAAATCTTGTAGTGGATCTAAGAGTTGAGTCCAAAATCAAATCATCCAAGAACAAAACCTCCTTAAATAAACTACTACCCTCTAACGAAGGTAAAAAAAAACAAACAAAACCTAAAATGATGTGTGCAGTTTGATGTTGCTTCCCCGGAATAGGCCTAAACCTTTCCTCTCTCTCATGATGATCCACCAGAGCACGAAGGGTGGAGGAACCGATCTCTGAATCCTCCAATCTCTGGATCCAGGGTGGGGTGGAGCTCTTTACCGAGGAGCTCGAACCTGCAGCCGGTGCACGGACGGGTCGACTGGACCGCCAAATACAAAGGAAACCAGTAGCACCAGTCCACTCTGCACCACTAAAGACTCATGAGACCAGTTCCCACTGCACTAGAGCCAGGAAATACTCTAAAGGAGAATTGTTGCCTGCTAGTCTGTTACATTTGCCACGTTAACAAATATTGTCCAGTGTCCTACATGTGTCCCATAACTCCTAGAGTCAGTATTTTCTTTAAATAATAGACAATGAAGTCGTTATATTGTATTAAAGTTTATTTTACAACAGCAGATATATTTTTAAAGATAAAAACATTACTTTTCTGTATAAAAATGTATTTTCTTTCTCGTACCTTATCTTATAAAGTCACATTTTATATCACATGTTTTATACAGAACCAGAATGTAATAGTAAACAAGGGAATCTTTGTGAATGTACAGTATGTGGAAACACACATTATTAATTGTAATGTCAAACATATGCACTGACACACTGAAAAAACATCTGTACATATTTTTAAGATTTCTGTGGTTTCTTTTGCATGCCAGCGATGATCTTCACCAGCATCAGTCCACTGAAAATAAACATTTACAACGGAATATTTGGTTAAAAATGACTGAAAAGTAATGTATGTGTGTATGACAAAACTAAGCAAAAGGTATAGGAATGATTATCTTTGATGGAAATTAAAATCTGATAACAAGTGATTCCGTTTCACCTTGCTAAAGTCATTAAACCAGCTGGCATGAACTTCCAGGAGTTGAGAAACCTCAGTCCCATCACCACCGCCAGAGTCCCAGAGGTGCCTGCAGGGGAACAGATGTGTTTGTGAAAGCTGCAATATATACTTTAACAAATCAAACTTGCTCACCTAGTGAAAGCCAGACATTCTTTGGGTTTTGAGATGCCAGAAAAGCACCGACAGCAGCCAGCAGACCGAACAGCAGCCCTGCAGACAGAGAGGCCCCGCTGCCTGTGGAGGAAACAGGGTTTATTTTGAAAGGGTGAAATACATTTGAAATAAAATAGGTTTTTTTAAACTTTATTTTCCTTTTTCTTAAACAACACATAGCCTACAGCGTCAAAGACAGGTACAGGTGTGCAGGTTGTCAATTTGTTTGTATCCCTCCCCCCACCTCATAGGATAAGACAAGCTTACTAGTATAAAACATTTAAAATGATAGACAAACATATGGTAGAAATCACAGCAAACTAAAACATAAAAAGGTCGAGATAAATGTTAGTTATGGTTGACTATAATAAATCTGTGTTCTAATTCAGTTTAAAAAATAATAATTATGAATCAGTTAGGGAAGAGTACACAGTTTCAAACTTTCCATCTACGTTAAAAATAAATAAAATAGGTTTAAAACGTGCTTTTAACTAAATGTGCATGTAGCTAATGATTGGCATGGTCTACTACCTGCTTTAAAGTAACCTATGAGTCCTCCTGTCGTCACCAGAGCAGCATAGATGAACCCAATCCAGTCCACAGCCATGTCTGCTGGTGTTGTATTAAAGTTTATTATGAGGAAATGTTGGATTTAGCAGCATTGAATCCGAATGTAATAACAGTAACACGTTTATTATGACGACAAAGAATTTGCGAATTAATTTTATTGTCAAAATGTCCCTCAAAACATACATTAAAAAAGAATATTAACATGTCTTACCTGTACTTTAAAACTACCTCGTTTGTTTGGCACCCAGCAACTTCCTAATGTAACTCTGATTGTGTCACTTCCGGTGTCGTTTCAAAGTAAAAGTATGCGATGATTATTAAATTGTCCTTCACTTCATGACACACTCATTAGGAAACTGAAAGCATATACAGCTCTGGAAAAATGTAAGAGACGAATCCAAATTATCAGTTTCTCTGGATTTACTCTTTATAGGTATGCGTTTGAGTAAATTGTTTTATTTTATTCTATTAGCCACTGACAACATTTCTCTTTGTTGGAATTCAACAGACACTGGAATAAAGTGGCTGCCATACATGTAGAGATTGAGATTTAAAAACATGTTGGAGTGGTCTCTATTTTTTCCAGAGCTGTACATCCAATAGCTCTCAGCCTATAGATAGAACACGTATGTTCTGGCGCTCAGAAAAAACACTTTTTGGACACAGGCCCAATCTGAAAAGGTAAGACTTAATTGTTTTTTATTGATACATCATCAGTCTTAAACCTTGCCAGAGACAGAAAGCAATGACTCCAAAATAGACTTGTCTGTGTTGCCACAAAAACAGCAAACATATCTCTTAAATGCACTTTATCTCGTCACTATGGGAAACATTTGCCACAGAAAACTATTCTGAGGATTATAAAACATGTTTTATTGTTGATGATCTCGTATTGTTCCTATTTTCATTGTTGACAGGAAAGGAATATATATTCACAAAATCTGTTCACAAAACCTGTAGCAAAAGCAAAGAGCACTTGCATATGTGACAAAAATATATAAAACAGACCATGAATAACAAAACAGGTTTAATTATTCTGTTGTTTTTTTTCCACCGCCCTTTTTCTTCTTCTTCTTGGGTTTGCTCTCATCTTCTAGAATAACTTCTTCTGCTGCAATCCGGACTCTCTTCGTCTTTGAAAGCTCCTGAATCAGTTCTGTGGACCAAAGCAAACGGATTATAAGAACAGAGTATGTTACATAGAATTTAGAAACTACATACAAACTAATCAAATCACCAGTGTCCCTATACCCTCTAATATCTCTAGCTCAAATCTATTTAATAAGAAGTAGTGAGAGATGACTCAGTGTTTGCAGGACCTTGAGGTGTCGTGGTCGGAGCGGCTGGTTCCTCAGCGGGCGGCTGCACAGACGAAGGTTTCCACACAGCGAGGCACGTCAGGCGGGCCGTTGTGTTCACTTCCATGAGCAGAGTGGGAGACTCCAGCTCCTGATGGACAGCAGGAGTACAAAGGAGGCAGGAGTTTAGGATTTAGTGAAGAAAGGAGAGGTGACACAGCCAGGGCTTTGATGCATCAAATGTTAAGAGGATAAAATAAAACCTAGCGGCTGTTTTTAATTGATTTATTTGTTACTTGTTATCTCTGAGAAGGTAAATGGCAGTGTATTGTTTAATTAAAAATGTAATGGTTACAACCAACTCTCTAAAAAAGACAAAATGACATTTGTATTTAAGAAAGAGCTCAGCAGGGAACAACAGTGTCATTTTGCATTTTTTATTTTGAAAATATATGTTAACTATTTGATTTAAAAACATTTATTCTGCTTTGCAAAGAAGGTATATGCCTATAAGTAGTTACACTATGGAAATGTTGTTTTGTGTCACTGCAAGGTAAATGGTTTTTCAAAAGGAATGGTGGAAGTTACAAGTAAATGTGTTATAATCAAAAATGTATAAATCAAATTAAAGACATGCCTCTTTTAGATAAAGTTTCCACATTTTGATGAATCCGTCATTTGAAGCCGTCACCAGTACGCAGTGATCCTCCATCTCGAAACTGTCGACCGCCTTCACTCTGAAATCACAACATTTCGATAGGATTATATTCTGTAGTTACAAAGTCCAATTCTCTTTCATTACAGAGTTTTAGAGAAATGCAGGTGCAAACACTTTAAATAAATAGATCTGAAAAGTAAAGTAAGTAAAGAACACAAACACTGAAATTACCTGTTTTCATGAGCCTTAAACTCACACACCCATTTCTCTTTTCCCAGGTCACAAAACCTCACTTTTTCATCGTCTCCTGCAACCGCAAGAATGGAGTTCTGAAAAAATAAAAGTAGGATTTCTATTTGACCATGTATGGATTACCATGTCATTCCCAGGTCCAATGTAATACAATAAGATTAGATAGAACTTTATTAATCCCGAGGAAATTATTTTTGCCAGGTTGCTCCAAAATTACAATACAGATAATACAGACACATCATAATAAAAGTATGCAATATACAATAGCTCAATATAAAAGTTTTAAAGTAACGTATTACAGTGCCCCAGTAGAGAATAGGTAGCAGCCTGTGACAGTGACAAGTCATTTGGTGACAAGTCATATTGCACATTCAAGTAAAATACTAAATATCAAATACTAAAAACAACTAATAGCTAATTTCTCATCGTACTAAATAAAATTAGGTTAAATATTAAAACTGCAGATGTTATGAGATTAACCTAATATTGCACATAGTGTTTAATTATCCTTCCTGCAGAAGGAGGAGGAGTTATACAGTTTGATGCCCACAGGAAGAAAAGACCTCCTGTGGCGTGTGTGTGTGTGTGTGTGTGTGTGTGTGTGTGTGTGTGTGTGTGTGTGTGTGTTCCTCGGTGCTCGCAGTCTACTTTGAACATAAAGACCTTGTTTTTTCCCCCTTCACATTGACCTCTCACCCCATGATTAAATGTTGTTAGAAGTGTCATTTTTTCTAGTCAGATAACTCACATTTAGAACTTCACAGATGAAATCCTCTTGGGGTTTTTCATGGTTGCCGTCAGAGGCGGTCTCCAGGTCGTAGATGTTCACCTCGTCTTTCACCACGACCACATATTTATCCCCATCAGGAGACCATCGGACTATGTGTGCGTCTGTTAGAAGTGTAAAAGAACAATTGATTTCAAACACACTGATCACACATTCATTAAAGAACTTGAACAGTCCTTAATTAGAGAATTTAAAATGAGGCTTACTCTGTTTTATGTTTTTGATGAAGGCCGATCTTCCGTTAGTTAGATTCCATGTTCTAAAAAGGGATACAAATATGCAAAAGTTATTTGTTTTAATATAAATATATGTGTCTTGTTAATACATACTGCTTTTCCTATTTACAAGACCATATTTTTATAGATTTAAAAAAAGATTAGCAAGCAACAGATGCTTATCCCAATTTAACTGAAAAGATAATATCATAAAAGCTATAAAAAGAATTAGCACTCGCAAGAATAAAAAGAATGATTTAATACGATTGTCTTTTTGTGATTTTACCTGAGAGTTTTATCTGTCCCGACTGAAAGTGCAATTTTTCCAGACGGATGGACGGACAGCGACGTGACATGACCTCTGAGGAAAAACAGGTAGATAAAGCGAGTTCATTTGACTCGTCATGGCAATACAAATCCAAGACAACACTATCACGTGCTACAAGTGCTACTGCAGCATCTCTCTCTCTCTCTCCTTACTGGTGAGCTTTGATGGATTTCAGACAATCCCACTTCTTCGTGCCCCAAACACAGATGAGTCCGTCCTCTCCTCCGCTCACTAAATGAGACGTCCCGTAAAACTCCAGGCAAGAGATGGTGCCTGCATGACAGAGAAGTTAAGCTCAGGTGCGCAAACATCAAGCTAGTCTTTTCATTTCTTGGTAAAAAGCAAACAAGGTCAATTATTTGATGATTATTTAAACTTGATGGGCTAGCAGTATAGAAAATGTAACAAAGTCTATCACACCAACGGGATAAAAGTGCCCCAACAGCCATTTAAACATTACAAATCAAGAAACAAAAGCAGTTTGCTACAGCACTTTTACCAGAGATCTCCATGCCACTAAGCCACAGCTACTACTACCACATTGTAGAATTGGTGTTCATGACTTGATGTTAAATAGATATCCTGAAGATGTCTCACCATCGTGATGCAGCAGAGCTCCGTGTTCGATCTTCTTCTTCATGTCGTACAGCTGGATGGTCTCATCTTTGCTTCCTGTGACCACAAACCTCTCGCTGGCAGCTGCGGCTGATATAGACGCTGTGTGGGCGTGATGAGTGAACTCTGCCTTCGCTGTCCACTCCTGCAGGACAAACAATAAACACAGGTTTTTAACAGTATAGAACATTTTAGGGGATTTGTTGTTGTTGTTAATAAAGTGTTTTAATTTCCTTCATTTGTTTAGACATTTTGCCGTTTATTTATTAAGATATTTATATATTCTTTTCTTTAATAAGCTTGTAGTGGGTTTCTACCTCACCTGCAGAAGTATATTTTTTCGTCAGATTTTTCCTTTTAAAAATTAACAATATAAAATACATAGTTATTTATTTAAAGGACAGTAAACAATGTCCCATTTAAACTATGGTTTCATATAGTGCTTTTGAATGTAATTGATCATTTGAAATGTATTTTGTATCTACACCCAAGTTGTTAATGTGATAACTTCTTAATTGACTGTCACACACATGCATCACACACAAGTTGTTTTTACCCTGTTGGACTGCACATCAATCACAGCGACAAACACGTTTTTAAGAAACTACAGCTTAGACCCTTTTTGCAAAATAAATAACAACTAATAAATAACTGTAACTTACTGGTTCATCAGTTTTCACTCTGTACCCAAAGGTGACCTGCTCGTAGCTCCCAGCTATCAGCCCCAGTACAGCTGCCATGCTGTCGCTGCACAGGGCTAAGCTATCAGGCTAGTTAGCTTTCTTTAAACTTCAGCTTCCCTGTCACCTAGTTTTAGCAACAGCTAATAACAGGTAATGATACTCCAAAATAGGAAACACATGCGAAACAACGATAAAACACGTAAAGAGTTGGTTAAGCTATTAAAACACGGAAATATGTAGCTATGTTTTTTTCGTTAACAACTTCCAAAACAACGTGTGTAGCTGTTGCGCATGCGCATAATTCGACTTCCTTTTATATTGCATGTATGGATTTCAAAATAAAAGTTCAAGCGCAGTTGACTGCTCAAACCACTGAGCCACTGATACAGTAGCTTGAGCAGGCAGGATTGATTTGAAATGATTGGATGACATGACCTTTTTTTTCGTCCCTTGGAGATAGCTACACAAAATCTCTCAAAACATGAACACTCACAAAGATAATAAAGGAATTGGGGGGCGTCTACCTACCTGGCGGTGTTGTTACATTACATTACATTAATGTTAATGTTGTAATGTTAAAAAGAAACCTAAAAAGCATTAGAGTCGCTTAGCTGTTAACTGGTTTAAGAAAGAAAACAATTGAAACGGATACTCTATTTTAATGCATTACCAGAAGATGACTTCCGTTATTTTAATGGGAAAGGGGAGGGAACGTGGGCGTCTATTTAATTGGCTGGTTCCCTTAGAAACGTCATGATAAACATCTCAGATAACTGTCTGCATGAAGAGGAACTTGTCAGGACTGTTACATTACTTACATCTTGGCACTGAACGGACAAAATGGCAAGGAGGTAAGTTTTTTTTGGGTAACAAACAAAAAGTCTTACAGAAATACAAGAGAATAATTTGTATTTTAGAGGTTTTTCATGTTGTTTGCATGTGTGTTCTCATCAGCTAATAATTGGTGATACTTCAGCCTGTTGTCGAGTGTTTTTAAACGTTTCCTTTGCAAGACAGATTTGCAGTTTCCAAAATGCCAAACACTTTAGTGGTGTTTAATAACCTTTAGTTGACTTTGTGAAATATTTGTTATATCCTTGACTGACCTCTTTGCTATGTTTCAACATGCAGCCTTTCATAAACGTTGAGACGTCAACAAAAGGGATGCGTGCTGCTGTTGCATGTGGGATTTATTAGAGTTTTCCACAGGAAGTACGAGATTAAAGAGGTCCCGTGTTTTCGACCACTGAGTCATTCAGCAGTGAAACAATCGAGTAGTGTTGTTTACAAACCTTATCATCATGTGATTGTGTTGATGAAATCCTTCAGATAACAGAAGTTAACATGTTACTAAAAAAGGCGTGTAACCAACTCAAAACCACTTATTTAAACCAACTATGTGCTAGATGTGCAATATATATGTATGCCGTTAATAACTGTGCTATATATACCTGGCTGCTAAATCCTAAGAACTGTTACAGGATGTGTATTTTGAAAATTATGTAACTTTTTATTTTTTATTATATTTTTTATTATATCATAACTTAGTACTTTTTAATGCATGTAACATAACATATGTAACTTATGTCTGTGGCTCTTTTTTCTGCTGTAACTACGTACATTTCCCCTCTGTGGGACTAATAAAGGTATTCTGATTCTGAGTTTCTCTATTGTATGGCAGATGTGGTTTTGTTGGTATGGCATATGTGGTTTGTTGGTATGGCATATGTGGTTTTGTTGGTATGGCATGTGTGGTTTGTTGGTATGGCATATATGGTTTGTTGGTATGGCATATATGGTTTGTTGGTATGGCATATGTGGTTTGTTGGTATGGCATATGTGGTTTGTTGGTATGGCATATGTGGTTTGTTGGTATGGCATATGTGGTTTTGTTGGTATGGCATATGTGGTTTGTTGGTATGGCATATGTGGTTTGTTGGTATGGCATATGTGGTTTGTTGGTATGGCATATGTGGTTTGTTGGTATGGCATATGTGGTTTGTTGGTATGGCATATGTGGTTTGTTGGTATGGCATATGTGGTTTTTTGGTATGATTGTCTGAAGGTTAAGGGTTTGTCCGCACAAACCACAAAAACAATAGCATTTTCCTAGTACTTGTGCCATGCTTGCTGTTTTAGTTTTATTTCAGAAATAGCAGAAATCACAAAACATCTGATAATAAAAACAAGGCTTCAGTATCTGCAAGGCTAAGTACCACTAAAGGGAAAGAGGAAGAAGGGTTTTTGGGAGAATCTAGGTGAAATTACCACTTAAAATTGTGTACATTTTCAACTTGCAAATTATTCACATTAATTCAAGCCCGTTTGCATGTTAGCATTGTTTCACATTTCCTTTTTAAGGTTGAGCTTATTCGTAATGGTAATTTATTTATTTTTTAACGTCTATTTATTAATATATGTACAAATTGTAGCTTTGTACAATCTGTATATATGTACATTTAAATACCTTCTCTTTGCTTATACTACTGCTTTTATCACTGTATTTCTTCCTTTGTCTTTTACTGCATTGAGAGAAGCCTTCAAAATGTCGTTGTACCTGAGTATGATGACAATAAAGATATTCTCATTTGATCTGGTTTAGTGCAAATCTCATAAAAAAAAGTATTCTGATGTGATTTAAAAATGTGTGTGTTCATGCTGTAAACAATCTTATTCTATTGTGCCTTTTCTGTTTAGTCTACTTCTCTATTTAATTTGGTGTTTGTTTTTTTCTGAACTTGATGATTCAGTTTCATTATACATACATACATGTTCACATTTTGGTCAACAGTTTTTCCATTTTCATTTAGCTGTATCTACATATCATTTTCTGTTTTATTGGTGTTTTCCCCCAGTCAACAGGCGGACCGGGAGCTCACCGAGGTGCTGAACCAGCTCTGGATCCTCGACACGAACCGTCTGCGGCCGGGCACGGACTACATCATCTCCCTCCAGGTCAGATCCCATCTCTGCCTTTATCCAGAATTATACAAAGAAATTAAGCTTGTTTTTCTGAATATAAAAAACTAAAAACAAATATAAAACGGTATTAATCCAGGTGGGCACAAAGAGTCTATTTATTTATATTTATTAAATATTTAATTATATATTTTTCATTGTATTTATTTTGTATATGTATATCATTTGTGTATTATTATAGACTGAGAAAAACATGATAAATGACCATACATACATTCTTAGGTTAATACCAATAATTTGTTTGTTATTTTTTTGTTTCAAATAAAAGAGTCTCTGAAAATATTGCACAGGTGTTATCTAGTAAATTGAATTATTTTACATGTAAGGCTTAATCTTGTTCTTTAGTCTCCACACACAGATGAAACCAGAAATATATTTAATGTATTTATTAGATTTTTTTTCTCCTGATGAAATACCTGTCATAATAATTCATGTTATTTATCTATTTTTCTTGAAAGCAAATGCCATATATTCACTTATCTGCAATGCAAAACATGCAGTCAGAGATACATGCAATACATGCAAACAGATCTGGACACAGTGAAGTGTCACCAAATGCAAACTGAGTCAGTGTTAACATCTCTCTGTGTTGGTGTGTTTTCTTCAGGGGAAGGCAGGCTATGTGGCTCAGGGCAGTAACTACGCCAGAGACAAGGCCAGAGCTCCTCTCTTCACTTACGTCAACGAAGACAAACTCAAGAGTATCGAGACATATTTACGTAAGTAGCACTTCCTGTTTTTCCATTACTCTTTTGCCACCTACAATTTTGTAACAAGCATGTGTCTTTTTTTATGCAGATTTCGTCAACCTGCTGGACAATTATGAGACATCCACAGGCGTAAAAGAGGAAGTGACTTCAGAGGAGCTGAAAGAGAACAGGCTGTTTATCGACGCCATGATGGAGACCGCTGTCATGAAGGTGCAGTAGATTTAGGAAAAGGGTAGCATGAAGTTTGCGCTATAGACCTCTGATCAAATAATGAATTTCCCCTTTTTATGTCTTGGGGCCTTCTTTTATCCTGGATGTGTGCAAACACTTTTTCAAGCTGTTGCTTACTGACCAGTTAAATGCTTTTCACTGTGTGACACATTTATTTAGTCAAAAGTAAAATCAGTCAGTTTTTTTTAACTCCGGGTTGTTTGTTTTTTGCCAAAAGGTTTTGAGGAAACACTGAAGGCTTTAAGCATGGCAATTTGAAAGAAACTAAATATGCACCCACAGTATCAGCTACAGTTTACCTTAAATAATCAACACTATGTTTTTAAATTAGGTAAAAGAAGGTCACATAAAAAAGCTGAAATGTGTCTTAGTTACATTTCTGTGATCTATTTTGTCATTGGAAGCTTGAAACATGTTTTTGTTGTTTGTTTTTCTTTACAGTTTGCTCACGGATATCTGTCGAACAAAGGGCAGTCCCCGTCAGACTGCGATCAGTTCAAGAGACAGCTGTATGACATCTGGTTCAGACTGTACCACAGGGACAGGAGCGGAGGGTGAGTCTCACAGAGGGGGAGCGGCTGGAATGCAGAAGCCACATGTTACAATAATGACATGTTTACTGCATCTTTGAGAAGAGACACAGACTGTTTTCCCATTATGTAGATATTTAACTAAAGTAAAAGTACTCAAATCTCAATGTATAAATACTCCACTACAAAAGGTTATTGCAGTAAAAGTAAGTGTTATCAGGAAAATGTACTTAAAGTATTAAACATTGCACTCATTGTGGACAAATCTTTCTTTTTTAAAACAAAAGCTCAGCAAATGTTCAGCCTTCTGGTGGTATAAATCACATATTAGAAAGTCTTTCTATGTTTTTATGCAAGTATCGTAAGTTACTCAAGCTGTCAGATGAATGTGATGAAGTACATGTGCAACATCCCTTCTGAATATTAGTGGAGTAAAAGTTCGTAGTGGCGGGAAAAAAAAGACTTAAGTACTTCAGTAAATGCTCTCAATTGTATTCCAGCACTGGTGTTACCTATTTATGCTTCAGCTTGGCAGTTAACCCAGTAGATAAGGAAATACATT
The DNA here is from genome assembly GCA_031216635.1 of Dissostichus eleginoides. Taxonomy (NCBI): domain Eukaryota; kingdom Metazoa; phylum Chordata; class Actinopteri; order Perciformes; family Nototheniidae; genus Dissostichus; species Dissostichus eleginoides. The sequence continues at coordinate 11,825,507 of CM062276.1, forward strand.
TAAACATGATCTCAGATACATGGAGACTTAACAAAGCCATATTTGACTTTTTTTGTTTTCATTATAGTAAGGATTCCTGTGGATTTGAACATGTGTTTGTGGGAGAAACCAAGTTCGGCCGGGAGATCTTGGGTCTGCACAACTGGGTGCAGTTCTACCTGCAAGAGAAACACGACCATCTGGACTACAAGGGCTACAAAGCAAGAGCAAACAAGAATACAGTAAGAAGATACTACAGTATGTTATATGTATGATTAAGATACAGAAAACCTGTCAGACATCGCTAAGACTCTGAAGGATACTTTGAGGGATTGTATCTTCTCCCTTCAGGTCAGAGGTACTGTGTTCCTTCAATATGTTTTTTTTTTATTTCTTCCAGTTCCAATGCTTAATTTGCATAAAAGCCAAATGTTAACTCATGCACCTTTTACAAATACTTAAGTTTGAAGCACATTTTCTTTACTCACCCTACGAAAACACTTTAATTACTTGAAAAAATGTGATGTTTTCTGTTGATTGTACTCTGCAACAAGTCCAATACCCCCTTGAACTGAACTGAAATGTATTTCTAATGAACTTCATTGTTTTTCAGCCGGATGAGGATGATCACGTCCTGAATCTGCAGTTCAGTTGGAAAGGTTTGGTGAAGCCGGTCGCCGGCGTCTTCATCGGCGTCAGTCCAGAGTTTGAGTTTGCTCTCTTCACCATCATCTTCCTCATGTCCACGGAGAAGAGGACGTCTGTGGAGGTGAAGGTGGACGAGTACCTGCTGGAGCTCATCGTCTATCGGAACGGGCAATGCATCGGCACGTCGTATCCCAAACTGCTCAGCAGCAACCAATGGGATTAGTAACATCGCTCCATGCTAGGCTGCGACTTTTCATGAACACATTTTCATGTTAAACAGTTTGTGTAACACTTTCATTCCTATAAGTATAACCCTAAGCCAAATCCAGATTCTTCTTGCACTAAACGCCAGGCTTAAACTTTCTATAATTATAATTTTTCCCTAAAACTTCTGAACTGGATTGGCATAATGAAGCTTGTTAAGTATTAAGATGTCCTTTTCTGTTTGCTATCATGGAGTGAATAAATGTTTCTTTATCTAAAAAGTAGTTTTGGCGTTTTTATTTCTCATCTGTTTGTGAACTAAAAGTTCAAAAGATTTAGAAAGATGAAACACCAAATGTTGGACTCAATTTCTATCTTTATATAAAGTAGGTTTGTTTTAGCAGAAGTAGTTTTCATTCCAAGTATTATTTCTGAAAAGACAAAAATGTAACACAAAAACAGATATTTGGCAGATCTGCCTTGGTTAGCTGGCAGCATCAACTGACTGTGGAAGAAGGGCTTAAGCAGATGATTCAAAATAGTTGGAGACACAATCCCAATAATTCTGACTGGAAAAATCAAATAACTAGTTATAATAATAAAGCCACGTATCTGAGAATAAAGTGAGGAATTCTTAGATATAGAGTATTTTATTTAACTCTTATAGTTTATTACATTTTTCTGACAAATACAAACCATAATGTTACAGGACTGTTTCATGAAAGATAAAATAAAGAAATTAGGCACCATAATTGCATAATAAGAGACGTATTATAAAATGTACTTTAATTAAATCAGACATGTGTCCACAACTATTATCAACTTGAACTCAATGGGAGTCAGGTTTTTTTTGTGTTTTTTTTGTATATTTGGCAGAAGGGAAATATACAAAACAAAACAGATGATGAATACACAAATGAACGTGGATTCAACAAATATAATGCAACAACACAATTGGAGAAAAACAGTACATTTACCAAAATGATTGCATCCAAGTTATCCATAAAATAAACGATATCATTATCAGTAAATGACGGAACTTTATTATTTTTAAACATTTTTACACCAAGTCTTTTGTGAATGGGGGTCACTCAGGGCCGTCTGGCAGACAGAACTGAGGGCTACACCTTTAAAATTAGCGCTGGACGCGCCCTCGCTCTGCGCATGCGCACTCAAACAATTACCATGTCAAACCACAGAAATGAAACTGTTCCTCTGAGAAGTACCTGATGAAGTGCTGAACGAGCAGGTAGAGACACTCACGCTCCGAGTGCTGGATAAAACTCTCTTTAATGTTTGCTGACAGTGACACTAACAGTCGCCTTCTTTCTCGTAAACAAACTTTAAGAGTTAGAGCCGAGAATCACGGTTAGCTAACAGCTAGCTAAGCTAACCGTCAGTTGGGTTACCACTCACTGCCTGGGAGCCACCTGACAACCGCTCACATGACTTTAACTACTGCAACCACACACATGACACTACACAACAGGAAACATATCATTTAAACGTGTTTGTGTTTGTAGTTTAGATCTCTGGAGTGTCGCTTAAGGGCTTGTTAAACATCCAGCCACAACAACAACATGTTTGGTAAAAAGAAGAGAGCTCCGCAGCCCAGAGGGCAAGGCGCCTCTGCAGCCAAGCAGGTAACAACAACAACAACAACAACAACACTGATCAGGATGTTTATGTAATGCTTTGTCTTGATGATAGCGGGTGAAGTTTATCTTGTACTCTCTGGTTTCAGATGGGTCTGTTTGTAGACCTGGACTCTGAGGAGATGATGGGAATGGAGGGGAATCTGGAGGACCCGGATTTAGAGGCAGAACTGGCTGCTATCACTGGGAATAAAGCTGCTGCTGGAGGGAGAGCCAAGCAGAAGGGGAAAAGTGAGTGATATTTGTCATGATGGATCAATATCTGTAGGGTCTGATGACACCCAACATCTTCAGCATTTCTGTACCTCCATTTCCTTTTTATGTATCAGCTGACATGTACAGTATATACCCCAATTCACAGTTAGACTGCACTTCATACAATATATGATCAGAGCATGTTGTCAGACGTCCAAATCACTGCATACGTCTAAGATTTGTTCAGAAACTGTCAGGCTACAGCTTTGGTTACACCCAAACATGGAGCTTGTTTACCTTTGGTCCTCTCTTTGTGCATTGTGTCATGTTGATATGGAAAAGGCCCCTTCCTCAAACACCTTTTCCTCCATGTGAATCAAAAGACTATTATCTGCTCCTTTTAAGTTTCTTTGTTGGTATAATAATAAGAAGTATTGGATGTACAATAAGAGTTTTGTTGTACTCGGCTGCTGCTAAACATTCCTTGTTTTTATGCTTTTCACTAAAATGTATGTTATGGTACTTCCGAGTTTCTGAAATCCTTCCCACAATAACTTGACCAAGACATGTTCTGCATCTTTATGATATTGGAACACATGTTTTTCTACTTATAGACAGAAATGATTGATATTTATATATATTACTGTATGGCCAAGTAGTACATGTTGTTGATCTTGAATAAAACCCAGACTAAATGGCATCATGTTTGTGTCGTAGGTGCGCTGCCCATGGAAGACATCGCAAAAATGGCTGACGAGTGTATGCGCGATCTCGATGACGATGAAGATGACAGCAACTTGGAGGACGATGAAGATTTATTGGTTGGTTGTTTTTGTATATTTATATCTCTTCCTTAGCCTTTAAGATTCTCGATAACGAAGCCTTTTATCCATCAGCCACATGGTTTGAAATGGTTTGAACACAATTGAACTATTTATTGGTCTTAAATAGGTACCCTATGTTGAAACAAGTAGCACAACGCTGCCTTGTATTTGCAAAAGCAAAGTAAAAGGGTCAGTTTTGTAACAAATACCGAATTATCTGAATACTTTGTATTTCTTTATTGATTTAGCAACTTCAGTCACATGAAAGGCACCTCAAATTAAATGTAATATTTGATTTTTAAATGGTATTTTAGTGGCTAAAACTTTATATTTTTACTTTGTTTTGTATTTTTCTGAATATACAAAGTAACTAAAAGTTTTAAATATATATACTGAAGTAAAAAGTGCAATACTTCCCTCTAAGATGTAGTGGGGTAGAAGTATAAAGCACCATAAATGATGTGAAATTTGACTGAATAAGATCCTTGAGCAAATGTCACTTCTCAACACTTTGCAAATACATGAAACCCAGAAGTTTGACTTGAGTGCAAGATCTTGTCTTTGGCTGTTGATCAGTTGCTTTCTTCTTCTCCTCATCAGGCAGAGCTGCAGGAAGTGGTGGGTGACGAGGAAGCTGAGGAAGCTGTAACCCTTTCCTCCAGATCTTCTGCCACTGCTGAATCTCCTCAAGCCGAAACACCAGAGTCACTGACGCAGGTTCGATTCACCGTTTGATCTCTGGCACACCTACACCCTCAGCCACCATAATACATGTCAATATGTTAGCTACTGGTAACAAGAAATGGAAAATGTATTTGCTGTTTTACATTATTAGCTGCCTAATCATCTTTAATCCCCCTTTCCCCCCTGTATTTTCATAGTATAAATGTCTCTAGACAACAGTTGTTTACTTAATAACATGGCTGGTAGAATAGATGCACTTGAGACTTGTTCTACTCTTTCTGGTAAATCTACATTCCTTTAAACACATATCCTGACACCTGTGTTTCAGTCTACTTCAAATACTTACACAACACTTAAACAAGAGAATTACCCATAGTGTAGAATATTAACCAGCTGTTTTCAGACAATGTTGACACTTCTTCTCTGTTGTTGTGTTGAAGCAGGAAGTAAAGGTTTCCTCTGCGGCCCCCGGCAGCCTCCAACACACCCTGGAGGAGAGAGTCGTCATGTACAGGACGGCTCTACAGAACGCTAAAACTGCAGAGGAGACCTCCAAAGCCAGGAGATTCGATCGTGGTCTGAAGGTGAGTCAAAATACGGCCTGATGACAAGATATAGATATAGATATAGATATAGATATAGATAGAATCATGCTCATGGTGCAGGATTACAGCAACGTTTTCAGTCTGAGTTAAAGTCTGTTGTTCTCATGAATCCCTTATTGTGAATCCATAAACTGTTTCAAATGATTAATTAATGATTAATAAAGCCATTAGCTTAAAGGGTGCTTTGCTTCATTTTTTGTGGTACCAATATTTTTAACTTCACAATAAGACAATATCTTTGTTAAAATGCTCGAGAATGTCGGCTAAATCACACTTCAATATAATAATAAACAGGATCATTTCATGTATTTGTTTTATTTTTCGCTGCTGCATAGTGTTCTGTAGAATCCTTGTTTTTGATGTATTTTGTATAGTTCATCTTGTCTGAGTACAACTATTCATGTCCAAACTGAAGTTTTTTCTTCATATTCAATAGGGATGTAACGATACCAAAAACTCACGGTACGATATTTATCGCGATATTGAAAAAAAATAGAATTTTTCTTTTTTTTTATATTTCTTTTTACTTGAAAAAGTTTTCTTTATTAAATAATAAATCTGATTTGTACAGCATTTTAGTAGGATAGTAGTATTTTAAAGTGTCGAAAACAAAGTGACAGTAACAGACTGGAACAAGAACAACCAGTGTTTTTTTACCTACTAGTACGACCAAACAAAGTAGGCATTTTCTTTGTGCCACTGCATCTCACAAATAAACAAGGACATTTAATAATCAGACCCTGCAATAAAATAAATCAAGTTTCACTTTAGTTTTTCAAGTAACTCAACTCAAACTCACTCACTCACTCACTCAGCTTCATCAGACAGGTTTTCTTTTAGGAATATGAGCATGTCCACATTTCCAGGTAGAAGCTGGGATGTTTGGGCATTTACAATATCCCCTGCTGTGGAAAAAACTCTCTCGCTTGGTACTGATGTTGCTGGGACAGAGAGATATGCTTTGTCCATGGGTGACAGCAGTGGGTAAAACTGTGCATTGTCTCTCCACCACTTCAAAAACAATACAGTTTTTGCCAAGAAGGTGAGGCTTATTGACAGGGCGAGATATAAATATACTGTTGGTACTTGTCAATGTCTCTAGGTATGTAAATGTAGCCCTGTAAATACGATGTCCTTTTGTGTTATCTGTTGTTTTATGTTCATGTTGTAACCTACTTGCTGCCATGTTGGACAGGTCTCCCTTGAAAAAGAGATCGATGATCTCAATGGGACCACCTGGTTAAATAAAGTTTAAAAAAAAAAGATTAAAAAAAATTGCGGTAGATTTTGTCAGTCTCACGATGGTTTCGAGACATTTATTTATCGCGATATTCGATATATCGTTACATCCCTAGTACTCAATAAAGGCCTTTTCTGTATACTGAGCTGCACTAAACATGCCCAACAGCTACAGATTTGTAGGATATAGTTTAGCTCATAAGAAAAGACATCGTGCTGTTTGTCATCTTTGAAATCACTTCTCAAAACCCATGATTTAAGAAGTTTACTAATTTCTTTGTTGGCAATTTGTGCCTGGAATTACTGTGGTGCAGTGAAACATTCCCCATAATGCATTAGAGTCCAGATGATACTGATGGTGATGTTGTTCTCTACAGACGCTGCAGTCGATGGTCGCTGCCGTTAAAAAAGGGAAACCTGTGAACGAGGCAGAGATCCCTCCAACGGTCTCCAGTGGAGCGCCGAGTGCGCCCCTCCTCCTCCTGCTGCCGGTCGCCCCCCTCCCCCCGTCCCCTCGCCTCCTGAACCCTGTCCCTCAAATCAGGAGGGGGGGTCGGGGGAGTCGGAGGTCACGACTCCACCGGAGATCATCACCCCAAGTGAAGAGGAGCAGTCGTCCTCCTCCCTGTCTCTGAGCAGCGTCCCCTCTCCAGAGGAGCCTGCAGACAGAGCTCAGAGCAGTCCCTCTGATGGTCCGTGTGATTATACAAAGATATACCCGTTATTATATTGGGGATAAGAGAATCAAAGTGTAAAAGACAGTAGCTTACAATTAAAACAATGCTAAGGGTTACACTAGCACTTTTCCCCTCAATGCACCAGTTTGGTCAAAGCACAACTCAGAAAATTGCAAGGACAAATTCACAAACAGTGTCAGCTTTTTCGGCCGCTCAACCTGCACAAATAAGATAAAATGGCATAAGGTGAAATGCAGACAGTTTTTGCTGCAAAGCAGGAAGTATCCCTTTGCTCCTGTGCTTTTAGCAAATTAGGTTAAATGCTCCAAAGTGGCCCCTTCTATGCAAATGAACCTCATTGCAAAAACAGTCCAATTCCCTAAGACCAGCGCGACAGAGTAAAAGTGAAACTATTAGTGTCTTCAGAAAGCAGATAGTAACTAAAGTGCATTATTAAGGGGTTTTCACATTCAGATTTTAAAAGGATCATTGCAGAAGTGACCGGATGCAATGACAGTGTTGAAAAATAAAGAAATACATGACATTTTGAAAACTCATCACCTTAAAGGTTTGCAAAAAAACATAGGTTATCAGAGGAAAAATACACTTTTTTGTGCTAAATTTGAGGTTAAGTTATTCAAATATTGGTAAATTAGCCTAAGTAACTTTATTTTAAAACTAAGAAGTTTCATTTAATTTCCTGCTCTGAATTTCATCACTCTTTGCACACATCACATTGTAAGCTTCTCTATCCTCGATGAATGTGGGCCTTTCATTGTCGTAATTGTTCTGCATTTCTTTCCCGGTGAATTCACAGCGAACGAGGCGACCAAGACGCTGCTTCTGGAGAGGCAGAAAGAATACAAGATGGCAGCTCTGAGAGCCAAGAAGCAGGGAGATGTGGAGCAAGCAAGACTTCACCTCAAGAACGGCAAGGTGAGCGAATGGACATGACAACGGACAGCCTGTTCACAGATTTCTATCTGCATTGTTTTGAATACATTTGACTCCTAAAAACAGGTTTCTCTGTTGTGTGTGGCAGCATTTCTTCCTCAGTGAATACAATTGATTGTGGAATGTGATAATGAGTAACCGGACAATTTCCTCGTAGAATCTGGAGGATTTATTTGATTTCTCTATTAAAACAACATACATATTTTATATTAAGAGCCAAATAAGATTAGGGTCAATGCTTTTTACAAACGTATTCAGGCAATCAATGTGATTACATCCTTGACAACATACAGCAAGGTTAATCACTATTGTCTTTTCCTTATGAATAAATACACATATATTTGCTGAACTGCCATTTTTATGGAGTCAAATAGTTTCCTTGATTTTGTTACGTTTTATGTTCCTGTGTATCACTACAAGCTAGATGCATATAATAAAGACTTGTTCCTGCTGCAACTAGACTTCAAACAAGTTTTATGAGAACAAGTTTCTGCTGTAGTGCGAATAGACACGCTGTTTTACCTGGTTAATGCCAAAGAAAGTTCTTTTTTAATTAGGATCTTATAATTTTCTTTATGTCAACATCTTGTCTGAGTTCATATACCTCACATTAGTCATGAAATTAAACCAATTTACATGTTTGTATGTCTCTTAAAGCTACATTTAAAAATTTTTAACACAATTATATAAATTATAGCTAAACATTGCTAGTATACAGTTACACTTCACTATGTGTGCAGTCTCTTGTCTGAGGCTGTCGCTGCATTTTCTGACTAAAGAATTCCTCTGGAGAATGTGAAACATGCCAACAATTTGGGAGTAGACAGAACCGTCTTTATGTTTGACACCGTTTTGGTTTGTTGTGTTGTTTCTGTGCAGAGGTTCGATGTGATGATCGAGGCGTTGGAGAAAGGACAAGCGGTCGACCTCAGTGAGCTCCCTCCGTCCCCAGATCAGGGTGAGGAACATAAGAGTGCAGCACACAACCAAACAAACCTAACTTATACATTAATACACTGAGGCTTCAAGAGGAATAAAAAGAGGGAATATACGAAGCGGAAGACAACAGGGATAAATAAGCACAACCAAAAGTTACAAAGGTTTTAAAATAGGTGTAATGATTTGGTTTCTTTGATACTTTGAGACATAGTTACATTAAAAAGAAACACATCAAAAAGTGAAAATACATATTTAAAAAATCATTGAGAAAGAAGAAAAATAAACCGTCATTGTGCCGGTGAAATATGATCGCTATATTATTATATTATATTATATAACAAGAGCAACATGTTTGGTAATGAAAAACACTCACTATGGCTGCAAACTGTTTTTAACCCTTCGATGCCCTTAGAGTGACTGGACCCTACACTCTTCCATAAGTGGGTCAAAAAGGACCCGTATTAGAATAATATGTGTTTTTATGCCATTTTTGTCATTTTGGTTAAGAAAAATCACTTGTTTAATATTTAGTATTATATTTTGGTTCACACTAGAAATATTTTATATTTAATTTTTCACTATTTATAATTTTAGACATTTTTTTTACATTTTGAAAAAAACCGTTTTGAACATATTGATGCAAAGATCTCAGCTATTCTGAGACCCTCACAGTATTCCAGTCCCTTTTCAAAACTCATCTCTTCTCCTCTTGTCTACTCATCATAGCCCACCCCCCATCAATCCATGCCGGTTGATCAAGTTTGATAGTCCTATACCCCCCACCCTAACCTTCCCTTATATTGTAAAGCGATGTTGAGTCCTTGAAAAGCCCTATAAAAATATAATGTATTATTAATATTATTATTATTATACTGACAGGTATCAGATGTTGCTGTGTACAATAATCTTCCTGAGAGGTGTCACTTGTGATGTAGTCTGTGTGGTCCACAGTGAATGTATTCCTGACAGCAACAGGTGATAAGAATCAAAGGTTCCCATAGGATCCCATAGGAAAGGCATGCGGGTCATTTTTGACCCACTTATGGAAGCTTGGGGTAGAAATACAAAAACTACAATTTCTTAAAATGTAAATTTAAAATGTGAATGGCATGATATCCAAAACATGTTTTTTGAGGAATAGCTGGAATACGAAATGATAAAAAAATGTAATTACAAAGATACTTCAAGAAAACCACCTCACCGGGTCAAAAAAGACCCACTTATGCATCTAAGGGTAAACACAGACCGTGGTATATCATTTTAAAGAAAAAAGGCACGAGAATACCTAGTTCTTGAAATCCAAAAGAAGTCACAAGGATCTTCCAGGAAGGAATTATAGATCAGTAAATACAATACTTGCTAGACTTGTTTTTATGAAGAACACTATTGTAAACAGAAGCCTGCAGTGTGTGCTTCTGAGTGTTGATATTCATCCTGAGTGTTTGTGTTTCAGCCGCAGGAGGAGTGTCTGCTCCCGTCAAGAAATCTTCCTCCGGGCAAAACATAGAAGTCACCCAACCAGTTACATCCGCTCCAGGTGGGAATACCTTTTAGTCACTCTATATAAATGTGATGTAACCAGTAATGCAGCTCCGTTTACAAACATCCCTTGTTTCTCTTAACAGCATTTTATATGAACCAGTAAATGTCAGCTTGATGTAGGGCTGCTCGATTATGGCAAAAATCATAATCTCGATTATTTGGGTCAATAATTGATATCACGATTATTAAAAACGATTATCCATTTACTTTGAAAACATCCATTTATTGAAAATTTGAACTGTATTTTTTTAACAGTTGATTACCCTGAACTTTAAGTATAATTCAACTGAAAAACCAATACCAAAAAATATATTTTTTTATTTCGATTATGTGGTTTTCATAATCGTTGCAAGCCAAAATCGTAATTGCGATTAAAATACGATTAATTGAGCAGCCCTAGCTTGATGTTTAACAAAATAGGAGAAAACGCACTTCTTTGTGAAGCATCAGCCTGCAGCTGCACTTTGTGTTCACTGCTACTTGGCAAATGGAAAAACCGTATTTAATTTAGTCTTAATTTACATTATTTAATTTAATATTCTGTTCTTGTACATATCATATTCTATTTACATGTATATAGACTTTTTGCACTACTTTTTATTTTGTATTTTATTATATATGTTGGATTGTTGGAGGAGCTCAGGTCAGAAGATTTTCATTGCCATCTGTACACTGTAGCTTTGTGCATATGACAATAAAACCTTTGAATCTTGGTTGAATGCTAATATGCTAAGCTAAGATGGTGGCACATTAACATTGCAGTTGTGAGTCAGTGAGCATTCACCTTAAACCTTAAACCATGGCTTTAGTGTTCAATTCTTAAAACCAACAGAAACACATCTTGAGAAACTATTTTTTCTCTGTTGTTGCTCCTCAGCCGCTGCCCCCCCATCGGCTCCCAAAGACGTGCTGGAGGCTTTAGAGCAGAGACGAGCCAAGTACTCAGAGGCGTCCAATCAGGCGAAAGCAGCCGGAGACGACCGCAAGGCCCGAATGCACGACCGCATCGCCAAGGTACGAGGAGACACTGCTGATTAAGAAAAGCCGTGAAGACATTTAATACCAGAAAATGGACGTCAAAGCAATAATGGCCCTTCTATACTTGTAGCAATTTGTGGTAACAAAGCTTTTCTCTCTCTCTTCCTGCAGCAATACCAGAGTGCCATCAGATCTCACAAAGCAGGAAAAGCGGTCAACTTTGAGGAGCTGCCGGTTCCTCCTGGTGAGATTTGTTTTGTTTTTGTGTCATTTCCAAGTCATATTTAGATCCGTCAAATTGATTTCATTTCCAGTTCTGTTGTTACTGTGACCTGAATCACTCTAAAAGCTGCCAGTTAGCTGTACGACAGGTGTTTGAACTTGACCAAAAGACTACATATAATGTTTAAGACACTGTAACAAGTATTATCTCTTATCTCTCAGGTTTTCCTCCCATCCCGGGTCAGAAGGCAGCGGGAGCGGATCAGGGATTAATTGCTGCTCTGGATGCAGCTGATAAAATAGCCTCCACTGATGCGACTGAAATAGCTGATGAAGATGAAGAAGGGGAGAAGGAAGAGGAGGTGGGTTATCTGTAGCTCAATATAATCTTTGTATAAGAGTTCGTGGACACATTGTTGATAGAGTGTTTTGTTTGTTGCAGACTAAGCGTGCAGAACATCCGAAGAAGCTGATGTTGGACGTCCCCGCCGCAGCGCAGGAACGCAGGAAGAGTCCGACTTCACCCGAAGGAACAGCCGCCGGGGAGGGACTCTCAACGACAGGTCAGTCCCTGAAGGGAAACACAGATCAGCCTCTTGTGAAGCAGGTCACACATGTCCATTTAATATCTGTGAGGGTTCAAAATGTGAGAGATATTCTAGGTATCCAACGTTGGGTTCTGTAGCATCACACGTTAGCTGTTCTGTGACAAAACAAAAAACTCTTCACTCAGACTCAGCTGGTGCCTTCCTCTGAGGTCATAGTTAACTATCTTATTCTAACTTGAGTTTGGTTATTTTGACAAGAGCCGCTTTCACACCAAGTACTTTGCCGCACTTAGTTCCCCCATGGAACTAAAGAGCAGATCGCGTTCACACCGGAATAAGTTCCCTGAGGGAGGATTACGCAAATGAAGCCGCTGACGTCACTTCTTCTTCTTCTGCTTTGGGTTTACTGGCAGGCCGCAAACAACTTCACGGCGTATACTGCCACCCGAAGTCCCCGGCCGGAAGTCCCCGGAGTTGGGGACTGGCTTCAGTAGAAGCTGCTGGGAGTCCCAGCAGCTTCTACTGAAGCCTTCCGAGTAAATCGCCAGAACGCCGACACCTCCTCATCACTCCACCGCTCCCATGTTTTTTTTTCTGTTGCCATAAGTTATTCTCTCTCCGTTGGTGCGCGGGGCTAATGCTAATGATAATAATGCTAATGCCAGCAAATAAAATGGCGGCTTCACAAAAACTTTTCAGAGTTTTACGGGGCGTGGTTTGCAATCCGTCCAGCCAATTATTATTATTATCACTCTGAAGCTTCTGTTTGAAGGGATGAGCTGCCAACACTCACACGCATCATTGACCTACATTTGATTGATTTTGCTAACTTATAACTGAACTTATGAGGCAATACACCTCACCTCTAGAGAGTGGCCCAGCCCTTCGTATATTTTTCTGTATGTGGCCCTCGTGAGAAAAGTTTGGACACCCCTACTCTAAATCTTCACTTATGAACCACTAGTAGTGTGTATCTGCAGACAAGTCCCGTATTGTTACGCTGGACTCCTGCCAACACCATCCTGCCCTTATTTGCATTGAGAATACCATAATTGTTCCCATGTAGCACCTGTGCACACATCCACCTGTCGTTGCTTATGGTCAGTGTTTTCTGTGTGTCTTTGTCGTCCAGCGGAGTTCCTGGAGGGCAGGAAGAAGCAGTACATGAAGGCGGCTCTGCAGGCCAAGCAGAAGAGCAACATGGATCAGGCCAAGACGTTCCTGCGCACGGCCAAGAGCCTGGAGCCGCTGATCGAGGCTGCTCGCAGCGGGCGGACGGTGGACATCAGCACAGTGAGGACACGGACATTTCCAAATCTCACACAATAACTAAAAAACAAAAATAAATTAGATCACAATTTGCTCTGTTTGAATCATTTGTTAAGCTAGTTTTATTTCAGAAACCACCTGTAAGCTAATTCCAGCGTCTTGCTTTTGGGAAATTGTCTAAATTCAGATTTCTTTTCAGAATATTGTTTTGGTCTTTCTCTCTTTTTACACCGTGCTCCCACTCGCTGCAACTGACACAACATAATGCTTTATTCAAACGGATGCATGATGTTTTCAACAATATGCAAATGAACATGTGACTTCTACGGCTAGTGGGAGCTACTCTCATTGGAGGAGAACTGGAAACAATGCACTGCAATATGTCTTTTGTTTGTATCTAACTCTGAAAATATGTTTTTAACTATCCAGAAGTGCATTTTAAATCATATCTCCATCACTTCTATCACTTATTTAGAATACTTGTGTACCATTATAACTAAATAAGACCAAAGTAGAGATGTGGGGTATTAACAGAAGTGCTGCTTTTCCTCAAAATCCAAACACCATATATCTGAGGTGTCCTCTCTGTCCTCTCTGTCCTGTAGGTGCCGTCGCCCCCCGGTGATGAAGACGAGGACTTCATCCTGGTTCATCACAGCGACGTGCAGATCTCAGAGAAAGCAGAGCAGCTCTACGCACAGCTGGCCAAGATCCTCAAAGAGCAGTACGAGGTAAAACTGCAGATTTGTTAATATTAGCATTTGTAAGACTTGAGAAGAAAAGTATGTCGCGTAAAAACATTTTATCTTTTACAACCAGAGCTCTTTTGAAGTTGAATAAATTGTCATATTATATATTTTTCGATTCCCAGTTTCCTCGAGCGTTATTGTCCCTTTTTTGTTTTAGAAATGTATGACTCACTCCAAGCAGTTCACACACCTGGGGAACGTCACCGAAACAACAAAGTGAGTTTCCCGTGTCACAACAGTTTACATACAAACTCCTAAAGCTGTTATAATTCTGGACTAAGTTTGGATTCAATTGATGATTTATTTATTTAAATGTTTTAATTATTCAGTCTATAAAATGTCAGTTAATGTCTCACAATGTTTGTTTTTTTTTTTTTTTCCTCCTCCTCCTCCTCCTCCTCCTCCTCCTCCTCCTCCTCCTCCTCCTCCTCCTCCTCCTCCAGGTTTGAGAAGATGGCGGACAGCTGTAAGAAGAGCCTGGAGGTGTTGAAGCTGGCTCAGTCCAAAGGTCTGTCTCCTCCCAAACATCACTTCGAGGAGAGGTCCTTTCACACGGTCAGGTGAGGACCCCTCCTTTATTTATATTTAAGATTAAACTGCAAAGGTTCAGAGTGAACGGAGCAATCCTCCGCTGACAAAAAACATGAAATTGACGGATGTCTTGATAATATGTTTGATATATTGAACATTTCTGTCATTTAGTCAGACAGTTTTTTTGTACTTATTGTAGATTTTAAAGCAATAAATCCCTTCTTTGTTGTCTTTCAGGATGTTCCCAGAGCTGAGCAGCACTGACATGGTGGTTGTGATCGTCAAAGGGATGAATCTTCCTGCTCCTAGTGGTAAAGACCAAAGTCTTCACCTTTCAGTCATTACTTTACATTACATGTCACTTGTTAGACGCTTTTATCCAAAGCGACTTACATACTCAACACTGTGGCAATCCCCACAGGAGCAATTTGGGGTGAAGTGTCTCAGGGACACAACGACATGCTGACTGCAGTGGGGTTTGAACCTGCTATCCCCTGATTCAAAGTTCAGCGCACTATCAGCGCACTATCCCACTGAGCCACAGCCTCCCCGGGTTAGGGTTAGGGTCCTTACAGTCCTTACATAGAGGGCAGCATGTCCACATGTTGTCTGCGCACCCTGGACAAAAAGTTATGAAAACACAGAAGTGATATTTTACATCTTGAATTCAATCTTCAAAACCTTACTCTTTTCTTTTCTGGCTCTGCTGTCGGTAAAATAAAAATAAAGGCAAAAATCAGACTTAAACATCCAATAGGTGAACAGTTATTTCTACAATTGTTGTCTTGTTGGGTTTTTTCTTGTTCTTAGATACCATTAAAATAAATTGCTCCTACCTTTAGCTTTATGTCATTTTAAGTTCTTTCCTGTCTCCCCTGCAGGGATCCAGCCCAACGACCTGGACGCCTTCATTAAGTTTGACTTCCCGTACCCCAGCGCGGTGAGACACTCTGACGTCTCGCCTTAATGTTCGCCGTCACCACAGGCTGCTGAGGTCTAGAAATGAGACTTTTCTCCTCTGAGTGTCTTGTTTCTGTTTTCTTCCCCAGGAGCAGCCGCAGAAACACAGAACAGCCGTCATCAGGAACACGAACTCTCCAGGTGAGACTCAGGATCTCTGTGTGTGTAGTTCCTCACAGAAATGTGGTATTATATTTCCACCGTCTATAGATGAGAGTAACACATGCGTCACTTCCGGGCAAAAATGACGGCTCCGCCCACTTTTGGGGGAAAACAAAGCTGTCATTTGAATGGCGGTCAATACAAATTCTGACGTTTTTGCCAATCCGATCAGAAATGTAAGAAAACCGTGGATTTTTGGGTCTTCAAAGACCCCGATTCCGATGGCCAGACAGGCAAACAATTACATTCAATCATTGGAAATCGACAATCGGGCTCGATATATGGTTAAATATAGCAGTAGGCGATCGATGTCCATAGATGAGAGTAACATCTACGTCACTTTATGGCCCCGCCCACTTTTGGGGGAAACAACGCTGTCATTTGAACGGCGATCGAGCCTGAAGCCACAGAGCTCTTCTTTTACTGTCCTTTGTTCTTAGAGGAAGTAGAGAAACACGTAACTCTGGATTTGTTTTAATGTTTGAGGTGCAATAAACGACACAGCAGCTTTTTGGCATGTTAAAACTATTATTTTCTGCCTCGCTCGTGAGAGTAACAGCTGGCGAAAATACAGCCTCGCCTACTGATTTTAATTTAACCATATATCGAGCCCGATCGTCGATTTCCAATGATTGAATGTAATTGTTTGCCTGACTGGCCGTCGTAATCGGGCTCTTTGAAGATCCACAAGTCCACGGTTTTCTTTCATTTCTGATCGGTTTGGCAAAAACTTCAGAAAACTTCAGAATTTGTATTGACCGCCATTCAAAGGACGGTTGTTTTCCCCCAAAAGTGGGCGGGGCCGTAATTTTCGTCCGGAAGTGACGTAGGTGTTACTCTCATCTATTCTCTCTGGTTTTAAAAATGGGTTCTCTAAAAGATCATTCAATATTTTGTAATTCTGTACTGAAGACAAATCTCTTCTGTAAGCTGTGACTATGGTTCAGACAGGGCCGTGTGTAGAAACAAATTCATCATTCACTTTTAAAATGATTGCAAATGACCTTATTTCCCCAAGTCTTTCTGATGGCGTCTAAATGTGTTATTTTTTATGAACATCATTTTATAATTCCTACCTATAAATGGAAATGAGCTTTGACACATTATACCATATTTATCATGTTTATTTACAGAATTACAAAATTATTTTTAGATTATTTTGAAACCGGAGAGTAGAGACTGTGAAAATGTTGTTTAAAATAAGTTATAGATAGTGGAGGTTTCACATACAGTATGTGCAAATAAAAGAATACATCGCAAGTCTTAGAGATTGTGTTTACATAGAAAAGTTCATTTTAAAAGAATTAATTAAGAATTTCAGATCATGTGGATAAAAGGTTTATGTATCTATAATATGTGTGAAGTGACTGTTATTTTGTATGTCTTAATGAGTGCATATGTATAAATGTGTCTGTTGATTGTGTATATAGGATATACATATTTCTATACATATTTTTATATATATTTTTATTTTTGTATTCGGGATTGTGGGAAACGGTATTTCGATCTCTCCGTCTGTACACACAAACTGAAAGATTGACAATAAAGTTGACTTTAACTTATGTAAAGCTTCATCTCTTGGTCTGTTTGAAACCAGAATACAAGCAGAGCTTCACGCTGTCCATAAACAGGAACCACCGCGGCTTCAGGAGGCTGGTGACGACTAAAGGCCTCAAACTGGAGCTGCTGCACAAAGGGTGAGTCAGAGAGGCTCTCTGCAGGGAGACCCCCCCCCCCCACAGGGAGGCAGTGACCTGATGCTCTCTGTCGTTTCAGAGGCTTCTTACGGAGCGACAAGCCGGTCGGGACGGCGCTCCTAAAGCTGGAGAAACTGGAGAGTCAGAGTGAAATCAGGGAGATCGTAGAGGTGAGAAAAACACCTCCAAACAAAAGAGATGTACGAGTTACCCGAGATGTTCTCTCACTGATAAAAGTCACTAAGTTAAACCTTGTGTCTCTGTTTCCAGGTGATGGACGGTCGTAAGCCGACAGGAGGACGAGTCGAGGTGAAGGTCCGGCTGCGGGAGCCCCTGAGCGGACAGGACATGCAGTCGAGCACCGAGCGATGGCTGGTGATCGACTCGTCACAGGTAGCGTTTAATATACGGTCCTGCAGCTTTGGAATCTCAATAGACAAAGCTAAGACTGAATAAAACATCTCACTTTTGATCTCCCAGGTTCTCGTTTAGATGCTGCTGCGAGTTAAGGACGATTCACAAGATAAAGGTAGAAGAAAATTGGCTTTTTCTTAGAGTTAGATGACATGATGATACCACTATAGCATATGAGAGTAGTGTTGATCTTCGTATCGAACATATCTTTTGGAAAACCTGACAAGAAGTGAACAATTCTGTGTTTGAATGCATTTATTCACCTGACTGATAATTCCTCTGTTTGCAGATTAAAGGCACTCAATCAGAAACACTCGGAGGAGGATGGAGTTCAGGAAGTGATGAGGACGGTCTGCTGTTCAGAGTCGACTCGGAGCTACACGGGTCTCTGAATTTATAAAACTTTTGCACCTTTGCGAGACAGGAGAGCTCCGTCTGCGCTTCAGAGGAGGCGACGGTTAACGCTAGGTCAGTCTGACGCTCGCTGATGGACAAAAAGCACTTGTTGTTCTCCTGCTTTGTGTCATTGCTGCTGATTCTCAGATTAAACTCAGATATAGGCTTGTGATGCATCAGGGGAGAAATTAGGGGAATCCTTTTGAGTGCGACCTGATCCTGCTGACATGACTTAAGTTAATATAATATATCGAAGAATGTGTATATATTCCTCTGTTATTACAGCTCTGGTATAGAGAACTGCAACTATGCACTAACACCAAAGTAATCACTGTTGCTGTAAAATCCTGCATATTTGAAATGTGCTCCTTAGCTGCCAAACCTGTTACAAAAAGTGAGAACGAGGGATTGGATTTCCTGTAGTGGGTTTTATGAGGTACGTGCACTCAGTAGATGGCGACTGGTATGCTCCAAGTTATGAGAAACTGACCGGAGGAAGAGTAACGATGCTTAGCAAAGTACTGCAGTGGACAGGGGAGCAGCTAAACACGTTATAGTCACGTAGACAAGACAATTTAAGGTTAAATGCTATATTCAGATTTATTTTGCCGCCAGACTCCATTGACTTCAGTTTCCTGTCGTAAAGTGGGAAAAATATTCTAATCATGCTGTACTCTTCACACACACACACACACACACAGACAGACACACAGACAGACAGAGACAGACACACAGACAGACAGACAGACAGACAGACAGACAGACAGACAGACAGACACACACGCACACGCACAGACAGACAGATACAGACAGAGACAGACGCACACAGAGACAGACACACAGACAGACAGACAGACAGACAGACAGACACAGACGGACACACAGACAGAGACACACACAGACGGACACACAGACAGAGACACAGACAGAGACACACACACAGACAGACAGACACACACACCCACAGACAGACACACACCACACAGCAATGCTTCTTTACCAACCGCCATCTACTGTAGGTAGTACACTTGCTATTAATTAGTAAGTCATACAAAACCCATTTAATAAATCCCAACTATCCGGCACTGTCTCCCAACACAATGTATCTTGTTTTCAGCGCGAGAACACTGGCAGATGCAGTCTCTCCTATATGTGTTAAAGGAGCAAGCCAAGGTACAATTTATTTAACTATATAAAGAGCACACTCCCTCTTCGGCACCTTCTTTGTTCTCTCACTGTGGAACCACTAAACTGCACACTGACCTTTCTGTGGCTTTGGGTGCGTTACATTTATATTTGTCTTGTTTACACTCAACAGTACAAACTGAGCTGATCTTTAATCATCTAAAAAGATAGACATCCATTATAACTCATGATAGGTAATCTTTTAGTAAACATAGTTGGATGATCTTATTCTCTACATACTTTAGTTGAATTAATAGTTTGACATTTTGGGAAATATGCTTATTTGCTTCTGGCAGTGAGATGATGAGACCGTACAGACGTGAGAGGTGTTCATCTCATCAAAATGTCCAACTATTCATTTACAAGGTGAAGCACAACTTTTACCAACTATGCATCTCCGTTGTTTTAAAGGGCCCGTTCACTCAAATTAGAGGAAGGATTCCCATCTTCTTACTTACCCATAAACCCATGAAGATCGAGTAAAAAAACAAAATATGTAAGTTGTTTGTTTTGAATTTGGAAATCACAACACAACAAAAAAAACAAAATAATTTTCAAGGACAATAATGAATTTACAATCTCAACTTTAAGGTCACATGGACAGGCGGATTTTAAAAATCTAACACGTAGTAACTAGTAAGTGGTTTTATGGAGCATCTTTCTCCTGGTTAGATTTATAAAGAGTGACCAGAAGACATAGTGCAGTTAGAGGAAGGAGAAATACACGTTTCTGGTAATAATGAGTGAACTGACCCTTTAAATGTTCACCTGCAGCGTTATAATCAATGCTCCACAAGAAGCCATACCGTGGGTGTTTCTCTATGTCGAGTAGAGCTGCTGCAGAGCCACTATTTCAAGTATACTACGTCATGGAGTGGCGCCGAAGGACTGTTTAAATGCCCAGCGCCACTCAATGACGTAGTATACTTGAAATAGTGGCTCTGCAGCAGCAGGTATACTCGGAGAAACGGCCCGACTCTCAGCCACTTCTACAGATTTACCTCGGCAACATGACTCTGTTACTCGGTTGCCTATAGTTACGGTGGTCTCCACATTTCTGTTTCTCCTTCTGAGGAAAACTTCATGAATCAATGCATGTTTAGGTTGATTTAAAACTGATAAACATCATTTTAATTTCTGGTAAAACCGTGTGTTTCTAAAGAACGATGATGTCATGTTGTTTGTATTTAATTAATCATCTGAATCGAGGCTATATTTTGTTTTAAATTGTGGATTGAATTTGCCTATCCTGCTTCAAAATGTACCAATTAAAAACTCTTGTTTTAATTTTGCATTGTCATGTTTTACTCGAGTTAAAATGAAACCGTTGAACCTGAAAACGAAGTAGAAACTAAAAACAACTCCAACACATTTCAATTTTCTATAAGTATTTATTTTACATATACTACAGTTTTCATAAAGACCACTTTTCTTGACATTTGTAGTGTAAAGGAAACAAAAGATGCACAGGGTTTTTGGCTTTTTAAACATTTGACGTATGTTTATTAAAAAAAACGGATATCAAAACCCGGTTTATGAACGAATGGATTTATCTTTTGATTTCATCCACAAACTAAAAGATATAACTGTCAAAATGCAAAGTTGATTTTCTCTCTTCACCATTTCAAGCTGGTTTGCATGCAGTGTTATAATTTAGGAGAGTAACATTTTACCATTGAATAAAAAACCAAAATGCTACTTTTTCAATCAAACAAATTGCACCTTTTTTCTTTTGGATTCAGGACATATTGCACGCGTCAGAAAACAACTCCTCTTCGTTAACTCCTAAGACCAGATGAACGTCACAGTGATCGAGACGCTCTGGTTTGATCACAGTAATAAACCCAGAATTGATGACCTAACGTTACTCTGCTACACGAGGTCCTAAAATACTTCAGATTGAGAAATAAACTAAATGCTACGGGTCTAACTCAGAAGGCTCGTCTGCAGATTTCCACGTGATTGTCTGATTCTCACTTATGACGACGAGTTTTTGCTTTTAAAACCCCTTACTGCGTTACCAAACAGTATTTCTTTTGTGTAGCCCCTTCTGCTTTTACATTAGCTTGATTTCAAACTGGAGGAATTGCCGTAATGCAGAATGATAGATACGCTGTACAGAGCATTTGGACATGACAGGGTGGTTTTTGGTGATTAGTCTAGCCAGAAACAAAACACACACATTGCAGATTTGTAACAGAAACAGGAGGAATACATTCTTTAATTGTTCCAGGTCCTTGAAGCTGCAGGAGAGCGCAGTCCAGAGCAGATCTGTGTGAAGACGCACAGGAACTCAAATCTGCACGGTTCCTACGAAACGTTTGGAAAAGTCTTTAGTGGGATGTTCATGATTTTGGAAGGATGATACATTCAGGTCCAGGTCCAGGTCCAATCCAACTCTTTGTTTCTGCAGGATCTTCAATAACACTCGTCTCTTCTGCCGTTGGAAAATAAAAACGTCTTTCAGGACACAACGGCAGCTCGCTCTCACTCTCCTGTTAATGGCTTAGAATCCAGTGCACTGCTTCTGCAAATGAATACAGTTCTTATATATATATATATTTATTTATATATCTTTACATCTTCAACAGTTATTCTCCTTGAAATAACTTGAGTGGAGGACACACAACGAGCACTGATGATGAGATTTATGTTCAGATCCAGTTTGTCAATAAAGCTTTTTTCCATTCCTTTTATCTGCTGTTGGACAAAAGGGCTTTCTGTTGCTTCAGTAACACCGTCTTCATCTCTGGAGGCTACAGATGCCGCTTACAAAAAGGTTAACAACAGGTACATGAAGTAAAGCCTCTGGTGTTTGATGATAAAGCTTAAAGAGGTGAAGCTAAATGTCTCTTCTTTCTGTTTGATGGATCGCTGCAGCAGGCACTGAGCACCACGGTGCAACAAATGAAATGAAATCACCAAACAGAAACACCTTGGAATTCCTCATCGGATGATTTAAAGAGTTCCTTTTTGTTAACGTTGCTGCAAAAAGGAATAGTCCGGACTTCTTTCAGCAGTGGATACGAGTCTCCGTGCTACACAGAGCTTCAGGAGCGCCGGCTGCCACAGTGACGTTACCGTGACGTTACCATGACGATGAGCTACAGACACAGCCTGTAAAGTATCCACCCTCCCTGGAAATCATTGTTTTACAACTTAGTTTTTACACTGATCAACTGTCCATTTAATAAGGATGTTATTATTATTATTATTATTAATAGTTTATTGCGTTACTATTCATCAAGTCCTTCGTTTCTGCAACTCTGACAGAAAATGTGAGGCGAAGCAACCACATGAAACTGCTCAGCTGCCAAATATAATACAAATAAAACTGAGGTGTAGCAGAAGTGGAGCTAGGTGGGATCTTGGGACCAATTCTGAGTTGAATAGGATCCGACTGCTGGAGTGAATAAAATAAATAGAGCACCTTCTTAAAATCAACTCACTTATATCCTTCTTCAATTAGCGTTTTATTTTTAAATCTAACAAAAATGAGGGTGTATTAAATACCTTTTTATTAGACATCTTAGTTATGATAATGTATAATATTGTAAAGAAAAGTCCATTTGAATATTACGTTTAATAATGGTATTGCTTCTCCCATCGACTGTCAGAGTCAATCATAAATGAGGTCTGATGATTAAATGAAGTCCTTAGATTTTGTAGAGTTCCGACTAATTCTATTTTTCTGTTAATTAGTGTAAAATATAATGATGTGAAAACAATAAATCCTTCCAGGGAGTTGATACTCTACACAGCGCTGTGACACACACTGATCGACAGTCTGACCTCAGGTGTGTGTGTCCTGCTCGCAGCGCCTCAGAGGACCAGCAGGGGTCAGGGTTTCTGTCAGCTGAGGGTCATGTGATCATCAGGAACCCGGCTACTCGATGCATAGTTTTGACGAGATGCTGCGACCCGCCTCAGTCTCCGGGCTCTGGTGAAGGTCAAACGGCTGGAGAGGGGGGGGGGGGTGGGGGGGGGGTGACGTCAGAAAGTAAACGGGGCTCCTACGAGACGATCTCCAGGATGTAGAAGACGAGCTCCATGACGACGGGACCCTCGCTCAGCTGGCAGGCCCCGCTGTGGATGACGGGGATCAGAGAGCTGTCCAGGTCGCTCAGGTACTGAGGGGGGAGGGGCTGCCCGTTACTGCCCGCCAGGTAACCCACCTGTAACCGTGACAACATGTTAGACTGGATCCTCGCTACACACTACTGTCAGCAAAACATCAATTGATATGGTCTCTGAAATCTTTAAGTTATTAGTATTTACACACACAAAAAAATACAAAATATCTATAGGTCATATCTACGATTCCACAAAAAACGTGCTGCTTTTGTCCCTAAGTTTTATTTACAGTCCAACTAAACACTACGATGATACACAATATAATATAATACATATAATAAGAGGTTCCCCACCTGGTCTGAGTCCAGCGTGACCCTCAGGCCCAGCTTGGCCATGCCGTCCTCCTTCAGCAGCTTCAGGTGGGGACACAGCGCCACGCAGAACGCCCTGGCCACGTTCTCCGTCAGCCGGCTGTGATCCGCCGGGTCGCTCAGACCGCTGGGCTGGTCCTCGCTCTGGAGGAAGAACACCTGAGAGGCAGGACAAATCAAATAAAAGATCTTAATTAAAGGCCGTGTTTCTGTTTCTTACACTAACCACTACAATAGTACAGCAACAGAGACTAAAGTTATGACACATACATGTTACATAAGTATACTGCACATCATATAGTGTATATATAGCACATTACAAGCTTTAGGAGACGACTAGATTAGTACAGAAAATGTTTAAAAAACAGTCGTAGAAACTGAGAGGCAGAACAGGTTTT
The DNA here is from genome assembly GCA_031216635.1 of Dissostichus eleginoides. NCBI lineage: Eukaryota > Metazoa > Chordata > Actinopteri > Perciformes > Nototheniidae > Dissostichus > Dissostichus eleginoides. The sequence goes on from CM062276.1 coordinate 11,849,606, forward strand.
AAATGAGGGCTGTGATTCTGTCTCTAACAATGTTTTTACTTTTCAACACAAACAGCTCCAATAGTACAGCAACAGAGACTAAAGTTATGACTGTAATCTTCTGAATTAAATCCTTGTTAAGTATACTGCACATCATATAATGTATATAGCACATTACACGCTTTAGGACAGTGGTTCCCAGTCTGGGGGGCTCACAGACTCGCTGCAGCGCCGTGCACACAGAGATCCGCCGTGGAGAACAGAGCGTTCAAAAGTGACAATCTACAGAGCTCGATGTGGTCAATGCTCATTCGCAAAAGTATTTTCGCGGAAACACGAGCAATCTGTCCACCAGCTGGCCAAAAGGCATCTTATTCACACGGAGAAATGCACCGTTTTCAACTTCCTTAACTCGGAGTTCTGTTGCCACAATTACGTGTAAGGTGGAAGAAGTATTCAGATCAAGTACTTAAGTAAAAGCAGTATACTGCAGGGTAGCTTGTGAATTTACTCCAGGTAGAACTAAAGTCTGATTTAAGAGTTGATTATATTTCACATCATTAATCCAGATCTGTGAAGTAACTAAAGGTATTATGTAGTGGAGTAAAAGTACACCATTTACCTCTGGACTGTAGAGGAGCAGAATTACAAAGAAGTACCTCAATATAAGTACAGTACTTGAGTAAATCTACTTACTACACCACTGCAGGTATGTCATGTGTGCTAGCAGCCCATAATCCACACTATACATAACATAAATCAATGAGAATTCTGTTTCTAAATTTGTTTAGTTTTTCCCCTAAAAAATAACCTATAAAAATACTGTTAAAGAACCGGATCGATAAAACGTATTTGTAGTTGTTTAAATTATGCCTCATTATTTCACAGTGGCACTGGGTCATCTGCCAATACAAGCACTTTGGTTCATGTTCAATCCATAATAAAATATAAAATTATAGTTGGATCTTTTTGTCTTGTTATTATTAGCAGAGAAAATGTAATGTTTGTACAACTATATACAATTAATTCTACCAATCTCGGTGGGAACCGGGTTAGGGGGGGCTCGGAAATATTTCCAATTACCCAAGGGGGGCCTGACTGAAAAAGGTTGGGAACCACTGCTTTAGGAGATGACTAGATTAGTACAGAAAAATGTTTTAAAACAGTCATAGTATAGTAATGCAAAAAAGTAATATGTCATAAAAGAAAGTCATGGTATAATCATAAAATAATCACGTTATACAGTATCAGTAAAAAGTGATAGTATGATGTCATAAGAAGGTAAGTTGTCTTCATAAAAGTATACATTCTTGAGTTATGGCCACATTTCATAACTCAAGATCTTTGACCACCCATATCAGTTCACTCTTAAAGATTCTCGAGGCGGAGGCATGATATATTGATAATGACAAACTAGTGGAAGAAGAATTGTCCTTCTGGGTACAGATCAGGTGAACCAGTGAAATGAGCCTCAGTGTGTTACTACCTCTGTCCAGCGGATGACTTTTCCGTTGGCCTTGAACTCGGAGCCGTGGAAGATCTTGACGCTGGTGATGGACTCCATGGACTTCCCATCGATCGGACTGATGACACTGAAGGACCAAGACACAGAAAACAACAGCGTTTAATAAAACAGAGGATTCAGGAACAGATATTACAGTGGAAGGCTCGCAGGGAGATCACTGGCCTAAGACTGTGGATGAGGTTGGCCAGAAACAAAACATTAAAGCATATAATGGATATGCGTAACCCTCACAACCAAAAATATCTTCCTCCAAATCCTAAAACCACCATTTTATTTCTGTATTTTTTTACAGACCCCACCATTCAGACCCTCACTTTTATAAAAAAAATATATTTTCGGTACGGTATACCATAGCCGCCAATATCCGGTATTTCGGTAACACCGGGTACCGGTATGCACCCCTAGCTGAAACCACTCACATTTCAATTTGCAGATTTGATCATGACTGCTGTCAAATTGATTGCGTTGGTGTGTATCTCAAAGCCTCGTGAAACCACATCATTCCACCCGGCAACCCTTTCCTCCAGGAGGATTCCCCGAGCATGCATAATACGCTTCGATAGCAAAGTAGTAAAGCGGCGGTTGGGAAGCCATCAGCTCAATTATCCGTGAGATAAGCATGTCTCTTCCGCCCTCCCTCTCCCACTCTCCCCCCTCTCACCCCTTGTTGAAGTTGTGGTCGTCCTCTGTCCACTGGATGTGGACGAGCTCCTGGTTCTCCTCCTGGTCTGCTTTCCCACAGGTGATGCTGAAGTCCTTCATGTCCCTCAGGGCTTGCCGTAGAGAGTCCATGGTCTCCGCTGTGATCTGGATCATTACACCGTCTGAGAAAAAAAAAGAGCCATTATCACGATTACTGCTGAAACAAAGAGTCTGATTATCTGCAAGTCAATTACTCAACAATTTCCATTAACAATGAATAGTTTAAAAGAGGAAACGCCGCTGATTTAACACATGAGGATCAGATAACTTCATGATGAGGGTAACGATGCAGCTGGACAGATGAGATCATTGATTGGACACCTAGAACACAAGAGTCCAACTCAACCTCTCCAGACATGTTTTGACCATTGTGCAAAATGCTGTTTTTATGAGACCCAGAAGCGTTATGGAGGTACAATAACAAATCGCTGGAAAGCACAACATTCAGTGCTTTCAAATGTGAGGATTTACTTCTTTCTGTTTGATATTGCTGTTAGTTGATATGTTTTGACTTTGTGGACTGTAACCTTAGACTTCAGAAAATTGTGATGGGCATTTTAAAATATTTGCAGACTAAATAAAAAAATGAACAGTGGAATAATAGATGGTAAAATAGTTGTCAGATGAAGATAGCAGTGGGAAAAATGATGACAACAACCTTGTGTATCATGATATACATATTATATACAGTATCATGATCTAGTACATTTTATGAAAATATATTGAGAGTCTGTTTACAGATCAAGCAACCAGAGGCCTGTACTACGACGCCGGATTTTCGCTTAGCGAGCTAACTTCAGGGAAAACTCTGGGTTTCCGGTCCTACGACGCTGGTTCACTTCATAGCGGGCTAGATCTCCATGGTAACTTATGCTGAACGGCTAGCCTGGTCCGGAGAAGGTTAGGTTCCAGGATAAGAGATCAATTCAGTGAAAGCACCGCCTGCTGACCAATCAGAGCTCAATGTGCGGAGTTTAAAGCTATCAATAATAATAATAATAATAATAATAATAATAATAATAATTCCTTATATTTATTATAGCGCTTTTCAATGACTCAAAGCGCTGTACAGATACACATTACACATCATACTACATACATGTAATGGTCATGTACTGTGGACAATACCCATGGAGCAAATTCAGGTGAAGTGTCTTGCCCAAGGACACATAACAGGATAAAGGAAATACAGAAAAACTGCCGTTGCAGGAAAGACGGCCGGCAAAAATCAACTGACTGAACGTGAAAATTAATAGAATATCACCTCCCATCTTCAGAGCAATCTGACTATTATAACATTAACGTTAAGAAAGCTTACTTAAATCTGCCACAAGTTAACATAAGTAACCGGATCAAAGTAACATTACGTTCAGTCCGCGGCACTGTGAGTGCAGACGTCGATGTGTCCCATTATCATTCATATCACATCATAATGTATCATATATTTCCTTATCTAAGGTTCTGCTCCTCACTTACAAAGCCCTGAATGGACAAAGCCCAAAATACCTCTGTGACCTCATCCGTACCCAGACATCTACCCGCACTCTCCGCTCCAGCCACGCTCCTCTTCTTTACATCCCCCGCACACGTCTCCGAACAATGGGAGACCGAACTTTCTGCTCATTCGCCCCGCGCCTCTGGAACTCCCTCCCAGATCAGCTGAGATCTGTCCCTTCCACCGAGGTCTTCAAAACCGGCATTAAGACCCTCTTCTTTCGGCAGGCCTTCCAATAAACTTTGAGCATGGTACACCTGGAGTACTGCCATTTTTATCGCTATCTCCGACTTTATTTTTTTGTTATTATTATTATTTTTTTTTTTAATCTCTCAAATTGTATCAGTGTCCTTTTTGTGAAGCGCTTCGAGATTTGTCTTGGCAGATGAGAAGCGCTATATAAATTAAATGTATTATTATTATTATTATCATCTGAGTCAGCTTCTTGAGCCGTATCTGGCCGTGCAACACTCACAGTGTCACATACTGTATGCAGAAGTATTATTTTAAGCAACACATTAAGTTGACGAAACACTCAAATCAAATGTAATTAAAGTCAGATCCACTCGTGTCTTAGACGGGGCAGTGATATCATAAACTGTTAATGTACGCATTCAAACACTTTTTTTTTTTACCAGCTGTATTCACCTTGCAGGTGCAGCTATGTGGCTTTTATCCTGGATAAAGTGTTTAAGTCATGGATGTTTAAAGATCTTCATACTTCAACATCTTCATATTTGTCTAATATTATAGTTCACTTTTCATTCAGGAAGTATGACGCTGCGCTGTCAGTACGCTTCTCCATGTTTGTGATTGGTCAAATGTTGCTAACCCCGCCCCTTTCATGTGAACGCGCACTCAGCCGGACAGAGAAACCCTGGCTTGAGTTACCGAGTTGATAACCAGCGCCGTAGGACCGCTTAGCGAGAGCGCGTTTGTTTTGGATTAGTTAAGCCGGGTAACTCAAACATATCCAGGTTATGTTGAACTCGATTCGTAGTCAAGGCCTCAGATGTGGATGTCTGTTTTTTGTGTATTTCAGGTAATAAAATACATTGCAAATTAAAGATACTTCAGCACAACATTAACCCAACAATCACATTCAAATAAAATATTACCAGGAAGCATTTTCTCATTGGTTTGTTTTTATATTTCCCCCCCACAGCCTAATTAATGTTATAAACAGTATAGACACTTTCCCAGTTGGTCAGTTTAAACCATTACATTTTGAACAATTTGTGCCCAAATATTCTTTCTGTGTAGCGAGAGCTTTGCGAGGTAGCTTCAAACATTTCTCTCAACTATTATTTCAGCCTTTTTACAGCCAACATGTATTTTGTTGTAAATTTTCTCACCTTCAACAATGCTGGTTTTGGCTAAGAAGCCAGACGAGGCTTTCAAAGCACCGCTGAACACAAAGAAGCAGGCTCCAGTAACTGTAGAACAAAATAATCACAACTTCAGTTGAACGTCACAAATCAACAATAGATCGAGGTTGAATTATATTTCAGGGGAACAGCCAGGACAAAGAGTAACATCAGACAGTCAGGAGGAGGATTTTCAGAGCTCCAGATATTAAAAAGCAGACGGAGAGAGCTGAAAGGAAAGGTAATGGATGTGTTTGCGTGTCGGCACCTTTGCGGGGCTGGTGATGGATGCTGATGGCCTGCGTCTGGTAGTTCCCGTCATCATTCTGGACACACACCAGGTGAGAGTCGGCCCGGTCGTTGAAACACGCCCCCATGGCCAGCACGTGCTCGTTGGACTTATTCATGGCCTTCATCAGCTGCAAGGACAAATAAAACCCATGTATAATTCATCTGCCCTCTGTTGTGTTTCAGTAAACGCACCCAGAGGCCGCCTGGATAAGCCTAATTGCAGAGGGAATGTGGGTGTGGTCCTCGAGTGGAATGAGACGGCGTTAAGATGACAGATTGTGTGGAGAAGACGTTGACAGGGGTGGGTATCAATACTAGAAAGATCCACACGCTAATTCTGCTAAATCCCCTCCCTCTCTTTGAAGCAGCCCTTCCCAAATCAGAAATAAAAGTGAGAATCTGGAGGGCTTTAACCACTTGCTGCGCTGATCGCTCGTCTGCAAGCTGTTGAGAAACGCTCCCCACTTCACATTACTGCGTTCCCATCTGTTGGAGAATCCGCAGCCAAACGCTACACCCAGCTCTTCACCAAGGCTCTATTTCTCTGCTTCTTATTCTGGTCGGACATTCATTCACACCCTCAAGGGAGCCTTATAACTCGCCCACGCATACGGATCAGCTGCAGGGCCCCGGAGAGTTTGTCACACATCACCTACACAGACTGAACATGTGTGTGTGTGTGATATTCATGAGCTTAAAGGGAGCCTCCTCCACTGATGTCATTAGTCTGGTGGAGGGTTTCATTTCGTTAGAGAGATGATTTATTATTACGGAGGAAAAAGCTTAATCGTGCAACATGAGACATCTCTGCCTTCTCTCCTTTTCTAGAATCTGCTTTTATGCCAAACATGTTTGAATAGAAAGGTTTTGTAGATTAAGCGAGCTACCAAGAAAACAAGTTTGGCTGGTATGAAAGCAGTGTCAATCAAGATAATAATAACAAAGAGAGAGAGAACTGGATCCTGATAGTAGACGTTGACAAATACCTCCAGCCTTCTAGTAGTAGTATTAGTGAAAGTAGTAGTAGTAGTGAAAGTAGTAGTAGAAGTAGTAGTGTAGTAGAAGTAGTAGTAGTAGTAGTAGTAGTAGTGTAGTAGTAGTAGTAGTAGTAGTAGTAGTGTAGTAGAAGTAGTAGTGTAGTAGTACAAGTAGTAGTAGTAGTAGTGGTAGTAGTAGTAGTAGTAGTAGTAGTGTAGTAGTAGTAGTGTAGTAGTAGTATAGTAGTAGTAGTAGTAGTAGTAGTAGTAGTAGTAGTGTAGTAGTAGTTGTAGTGTAGTAGTAGTAGTGTAGTAGTAGTAGTGTAGTAGTAGTAGTAGTAGTAGTAGTAGTAGTAGTAGTGTAGTAGTACAAGTAGAAGTAGTAGTGTAGTAGTACAAGTAGTAGTAGTAGTGGTAGTAGTAGTAGTAGTAGTAGTAGTAGTAGTAGTAGTAGTGGTAGTGGTAGTGGTAGTGGTAGTAGTAGTAGTAGTAGTAGTAGTAGTAGTAGTAGTAGTGTAGTAAGTAGTAGTAGTAGTAGTAGTAGTAGTAGTAGTAGTAGTTAGTAGCTTCTCCTGCATACCTTTAATATTTGCACCATATTTATACATCTAGCCATCTATTCTTTGTTGCACGCATTGTTGTTGATGTTTACAACAGTCATTCTGCTGTGATATTGACCATGTAAAGAAAACATTTAAGCCTTCTGAATTGTTATGCCTTTATTAATGTGACAATTTCTCTTTTGGTATCAAAAATGGTATTGAATAAGGATGTTTTTTAAAGTATATTGAAGTTGAATGTTGTAGATGTGACAACACTATCTGTACTTCATTTCTCAAAACATAAGGTTGAGTAGATATCTGGAGTAATAATGCTAACAATGGTTTTTAGCTTTTAGGATATTTCTTGCTTTCTCTGTTATACTTTGTATTTAGTTTAATATATTTTGCTTTTGGACTGGACACAATGAGCTCTGTGTAATGTTCACTGAGCTTTTAGAAATTGCAATCATTTGTTTAACCTTGAATTCACCACATTCCAATTCAAGTGTTAATTTCCAGGACCCATTGGCTGCAGCTAGCGAATGGAATAAAAAACCCTCTATCAAACCATAAGTACACTCCATTCATGATATAGTCAATCTTCTAGGACAGCAATTTTTAACTTTTTTTTTTTTTTTTTTTTAAAATGGAAGAATAAAACCTAATAAGGATGTCTGTTTTTGGACCTAATTTTGAACCTGTATGTGATGTTAGAGTGTTTCTCAGCTGCAGGGCACTCACCTCATTGTAACGGTTACTAGGGACCTTAATGCTCGTCTTCCTCACCTCCATGTCCACAACCAGACCTTTCACCACCGGCAGCGTGTACTGGTAGTTACGGAAGTCCTTCGACAGGGACGAAGAGGAAAGGAATACTGTATTATTAAAATGATTTATCTGCATGAGAGTCAAATACGTAAAGACACTTGGGTTGCGGTCGAATAGTCCAAAAATCTGCTCCTAACGTCTATCCCTATCGTCTATCGTCTATCCCTTGACCTCTGTGTGAAACGTCACGGGGTTAAGGGATAGTGGATAGGAGAATTCAAAAGGACTTAGGAGAAGAGACTGCGGTGCTTTGAGAATCCGACTGCACTTTCACTATCCGACGTGTTTATGATGCGCCAGCGGACGTCATGAATGTGCGTCTGCTGCTGTGGGGAAACTATGGAAACTACAGTTTTCTATACAGCGGACTACAACATGGATGTATAATAAGAACGAGGGACTTCTGTAAACTCATCTAGAGACTCTGCACCGCGCTCTGATGCTGTTGTTTTATGCTTTATGAACGTGGACAACAGAGAAACATATTCTTCATGACCAAAGTTGGAATTGAAATAAAAAAGGAAAGTGAAACTTATGCTCGTCACCCTCTCCCTTCTGGTCCACATTAATACAAATGATCCCAATACGAATTATTGTATGAAAAGATCTTAAAATAAATACTGTATTTATTATAAACGTTAGTCCTTAACATCTATCACTGTGTATATCACCATTCAAACATATTTTAAAAGTTGAACAAACCCCACACAGCTCAGTAAAGACTGAAATGTTGACTTTATTTGATCATTTCAGTAAAAACTAACGTTCATATTTCTCTTTTTGATTATAATACTGATGAACGTTCAAAACAAAGCACTTTGGCAAGTTACCACATACGTTTTAAAATGCTTAATAAGCACCGTAACTTTCATGATATCATTTTTCGATCATAATCGGTTGTTTCCGTGAACGGCCGACTGTTGTGTGACGGCAAATGCTGCGGCCGCAAGGCATTGTGGGGCAGCATTTTCTCCTCTCCTTTCGTAAAGGGAGGTCCAGTGGTTCCTAAGCTAAAGGAGGTTATAAAGGAAGTTTGAAACCTCCTTTCCTATCATCTAGAGAATTCGAACGGCACTTATCATGGCTGCCACTGAGGGACTTCCGGGTCATTTCACTCCGTTAGGAAGGTTCCTAAGCTAAATGTACTATTCGACTGCAACCCTGGTAACGTGTCATCTCTGTCTGACTTCAGAGAGTGCACTACAGTTTGGAAAATGTATTCCAGGCAAATGTTATTCCTCAACAACATAAAGCAGAACTCTTAAGCCTTGGAAATAAATAATAATACAGGAAGAGAAAAACAAGGCACTCACTGCGAGCAGATTCATGATAGTGTGACCGGTCTCTCCGAAGAGCGGCTTTCTGAAGCGCACACTGAACAGCGGACAGGGGTAGACTGCAAAACAAAATGTTAGTTGTTGATAAACCCACAATGGAAAGGTATTACTACCAACATGTTATCTAGAATAAATATTTCAACAATGTGTGGCATTACATATGGTCTTAGAAAAGATTAAAATGATTTGAAATGTACTTTGCTGCTGTTAAAACATTTCTTATTGATTGTTTGTATTATTTTCATTTATTTCCCCACTCTCGGTTCCATGCCTATCTTTGTTTTGTTTTGCAGGTGTTTCCAGGTTTTCCAAGTCGCATTTCCTGTGTTTTTTTCCTCTTCACTCATTAATGCAAATGAACTGAAGAGACCCCACACATCAAAGAGAGCACCCCCTGCCGTTAAGAGGAACACTCCTAATCCACAACTGATAACTAAGGCTGTTTTTTCACCAGCAACCAAAGCTTCTTAGATGACTATTTTTAGCTTTATCTCAGCAAACAGCTGGAAAAGAGCTCTCGCCCCAAACTCTCATTAGCAATAAAAAACAAATCTGCAGTTCAGCGGAGATCTGTACGATGGCGTGCTTCACAAACTGCTGGACACTACTACAGGTCAGAGGTGAGGACTTAGAGAGCTACACCGTTTGTTAGGCAGATTCATTTTAGATGATGAGGGTATTTAGTGTTGAAGGGCCTGGACTGTATGTGGCTGTGTTAATGTATTCTATCCAGGCTGGAAGCAGGCGAGGCTTAGCGGAGGCACGCAGCTCGGCTGAGAGAGAGGGGATTTGAGGGAGAGGAGGCTCTCCGATAAACCCCCTCACAAGACGTCCTGGTTCATGCGAGAAGCCGTGAGAAACGCAGGCTAGTTTGATGTATAAAGGCGTCTTCTGACAACTGACATACTAAGCTATTTGGATTAAACTAGATCTGAATATTTACCAAAAGAAACCATCAAACCAACCATAAGAGGACACTGACACTCTAAGCTCTCCCTTTCTCCAAATTGTGACATTTGGTTTTAATGACAGAAACATATACATTTTGTTAAAGGAAGATCCTTCCCCTAATGTGTAGATATCTTATAAATGTTGTCGCAAAATGTATTTAAATAAAGCAATACATTTCTTAGAGTGTGCTAAAATTAAAACAGAAAGCAGATTTTGAAGCTGCAAAATCAGCTGCAAAATCTTTCTTTCCTGCATCCAGCGCGGTGATGTAATGTGACAGTGAGAGAACTAAAACTACAAGCAGGAACTACAAACTATTCCAGCTTGTTTGTGGTTCTGGTAGCCAGGTGCCTTGCTCTAGATGTCACCAAGAATGTCCTTGATCTCTTCGCTTGTATTGCAAAAACGAGCTACCTTTCTAACAGCGAAAAAATTGCAAAATGCATTAAAATATGAAAAGCTACACTTCCACGTTTACTGGAAAACAATAATCTGCTTATGGAGATCATGTGTTATTAAAGAAAGCTCCATAACAAATATAGTATTATATTAATACTACGTTTCCAAGGACAAGAATGAACTTTTTCTTCACAGACAATAAAATTAAATGTGAATAAAACTGTGTAAAAGCTTTAAAATAACATTACATTGTATTAAGTCCCCTATCACTATTGCTACCGTCTACAGTGAGAACCCCAGTAGCCCTGACTCACAGCGGTACTCTGCGCCCAGCCGCAGCATGAGGCGGATGGGGAAGACTTTGGCCCAGGGCGTCTCCCACTTCTGGATGAGGAGGCCAAAGAGGTAGGGCGGGTTGGGCAGCAGCAGGTCCTGCAGCGACTGGAAGGAGGGGCTGATGTACAGGAAGCCCCCGTGCTCCTTACTGCCCAGGAAGCTCTGCGTGAAGAACGAGTGACTCAGGTGGCTCAGCACGTTGCCTTTAGGAGGGGAGGAGAGGAGGGGAGGAGAGGAGAGAGGTTAGCGGCATAGGAGATGTGAGGATAAAGAGGAGGGGTTGGTGAAACAGCATGGTGGTGGGGGAGAAAATAGCAGTAATATTACACTTTTCTTCAGAAAGGGGTGGGGTAAATGCAGACCAACATGTGAAAAGTGTGTTGGGCACTGTAATGTTGCAGTATGTTTGAGAAAGACACAGGGTTTAAATGTATACTTTGGATTATTGTGTGGAATGTTTGGAGCCTCGCTGACTCTGAATTGAGTTCTACAGCAATGAATATAAAGATATGTTTGCCCTAGAGCCTCATATTACCCACAAAGGGTTCATGTTACTAATTATATGCGGGAGGGATTGCTGACTTTACATGCCATAAACTGCAAAAAACGGCATGACAAGGCTCACGGGCCGGGACTTGCTAAAGCCAGCAGTTCTTCCCCAGTCCTGACTGACGGTGAGTTAATCAGGAACGACACACACAGTATGGCTCTTTTCCAACAGCCTGAAACTGCTCCAGTGAGAATATTAAAAAGGAAACAGCCTGAGGGGAGCGAGCCGTCAAAGTCACCCGATATTAGCCGATTGTGCTCTGCAGCATACGGGGGTAAAAACGCAAGACAAGCGTTGGTGAGGTGTCACACCCCGAGGGAGGAGACCTGACAGCAGGGTGATAATGTTTAGACCATTTTTCATGTTGTCGTAGTAGTAGTAGTAGTAGTAGTAGTAGTAGTAGTAGTAGTAGTAGTAATAGTAGGTGTAGGTTTAGTAGAAGTTGTAGTAGTAGTAGTAGTAGTAGTAGTAGTGGAAGTAGTAGTGTAGTAGAAGTAGTAGTGTAGTAGAAGTAGTAGTAGTATTAGTGGAAGTAGTAGTAGTAGTAGTAGTAGTAGTAGTAGTAGTAGTAGTAGTAGTGTAGTAGAAGTAGTAGTAGTAGTAGTAGTAATAATAATAATAATAATAATAATAATAATAATAATAATAATAAAATAATAATAGGTGTAGTAGTAGTAGTAGTGGAAGTAGTAGTATTAGAAGTAGTAGTGTAGTAGAAGTAGTAGTGTAGTAGAAGTATTAGTAGTATTAGTGGAAGTACTAGTAGTAGTAGTAGTAGTAGTAGAAGTAGTAGTAGTAGTAGTAATAATAATAATAATAATAATAATAATAGGTGTAGTAGTAGGTGTAGGTGTAGTAGAAGTTGTAGTCGAAATAGGCAGAGACGCAGTTCAGCAGCGGTGAAAAGTAACCTGGTTTCCAGATAGAGGACAACTAGGAACACCTGTTGTCTCTATGGAACAAAAAATAGAACTGGGACATTTCTCCACCTTACATTACTTTAAGGTTAGCTCATTTGTAACACAACAGCACCTGACAGGTAGACTCATGACTACTAATGAGCTGCCATCTCCCTCCACAGGGGCCCATGGTGCAGGTGGACTAGTTTTACAGTGTGCCTCCTGGTGGAGCTGTTACTTGTGTTCTCACCACTGAGGGCCTCCTGGTAGAGCTGCACAAAGTGTGTGAAGATATCTTTGGGGATAGTCTTCTCGTCAGGGAGACACTGGAGCAGAATGACCACCTCTGCCTGGCCGACGGCGTGCATGCCCTTCGTCGTGACGTACCAGCACTTCCTGTTTACATCTGTGGGGGGGAAGAACAGAAAAAGAGTCAGTAACTATTTCCTGCATGTTACATCAGAGCCATAAACTTTTCTTATGGTTCTTTCAGATATTGAAAACATGATTGTTTCGCATCTGAATAAACTTTTTAAAAAGTAAACTTAGAATCATTTCAATATAGCACAATTCTGTAATGATTCCCAAACAAGTCTGAACTAATTGTAGTCAGATTTACATAAAGCCAACACCAGCACAAGATTAAAAATGCACAGACAGAAATTAAATGTGTGTCTTGTTCCTTGCTTTTTTAGTAAACTTCACAAGCAAAAAGCAACATAGAATTGCTTTAATGATAACAGTTAGAGCTACACTGTGAATGATTAGGTGTCTTTATGTTTTTAAACCATTTAACATTGAGAAACTGTAATGTCCCATCTGTCTGTCAAGGTGGTTTTTTTTCTGCCCCCTTGAAATGCCTAAAAAGCTAAGATCTTAAATGTTCATACCTGCTAAGTGCTCAAATGAATAAATGAACATCCAGCAAAGCACTTTAAATACAGCATGAGAGCTAATGGGAAATAAAATCACAACTTAACACGTTTGAAGTCTATGATTGCTCATTGTTGCAGATTATACAATAGGCAGCACACTCAGAAAATGTATTAAGGAATTAACTGGTTAATCCATGCTTGAAAATGGGTACAAAAAAAGACTAATCATAATTTTGGCTTCTCTGCAATTCACAGCCTAGTTAAAGCACAATTAAAAATGTATGCAGTACAAATATTAACTTTTTCTTAGATCTACAGTACATTAAACCAATTATTTACAAGCAGAACCTTGCACTACTCCTCCAGAGGTTCCTAGTGTGAATAATATTCAAACAGCGGTAGAGGAACGTCTGGGTAACTCACAGTTGACTAGCTTGACCATGGCGAGCAGGTTAGCGTTTAGCACGAAGACCAGGGGGTCGGGGCCTCCCTCCTCCAGCTGCTGCATGAGAATGATCTCTGAAGGCCTCTCCTCCACTGCATAGTCTGCAGGAGATGTGGAGGAAAAGAAGGAGAGAAGGGTGGAGGGAGGAGTTGAGGTAAAGTTAGATAAATGGACGGGAAGGAGAGAGGACGGGACATGTCGGAGTGAGGATGATAAAGGAGTCGCATGTGAGGTAAGTGAAGGAAATGATAACAGATAGATTCCCTCCCAGTTATTTAGACATCATCACTGCGTTCCCATGACGAATCCCTCTCCTCCCCCCCGCCCCGCTGACAATGAGTGGTCGCAACATGAGCCGTGAAACAGAGCACATGTAAAACACACTGAACAAGCACAAACACAGCAGCAGCAGCAGCCATGAGGAGGCAGCAGAATGGTGAGGATGAGGGCAAGCACCTGTGATGTGGCCTCCCGTACCTCCTTTGACTCCGGTGGAGATGAGGATGGGAGGGAGACCGTCCTCCGGGATCAGGCTGAACGAGCTGCCCACGGGGCTGCCCACCGGGGCCACAGGGGTGTGAGAGGCCTGTGGGGGAGGGGGGAGTGTGAGTTATAACATACATTGATATGCATTATCAGGGTATATGCAGGAATCCTGAAGTCAAATGTAATACCTTTTAAGACCTTTAAGACCCTTTCCATACATTTTAAGACCTCATCGCCACTTTGAGTTTTAACCGGTTACATTGGAATACAGCTTTATTTATAGAGCACTTTAAACCTCCAGACCAAAGTGCTGTACAGGCAAATAAACAAAACATACACAAAATAACACAGCTCAGCTCACACACCATAAAACAAGTACAAGTAAAAACAATAGACAATTTAAAAGCAATAAAAGCAACGCTCTAAAAGATGTTAATACGCTAAGGAGAAGAGGTGGGTTTTAAGAAGCGATTTAAAAGCAGGCAGTGTGGCGGCCTGTCTGATGTGCAGGGGCAGATCGTTCCACAGTGTGGGAGCCGCTACAGAGAAGCAACGGCCCCCTCTGAGCTTTGACTTGGTTCTGGGCACATTCAGGAGCAGCTGATCAGCTGACCTGAGAGGGCGGTTGGGCGTGTAAGGATGTAGCAGCTCAGAAAGATATGGTGGGGTCATGCCATTTAGGGATTTAAAAGTAAATAAAAGGATTTTGAAATGAATCCTAAAATGTATTGGCAGCCAGTGGAGCGAAGCCAAAAATGGGGGAATTGTGGTCATATTTCCGTGTGCCATTTAAAAGCCTTGCTGCGGCATTTTGCACCCGCTGCAGACGAGCGAGGGAGGACCCACTGACCCCCATGTAGAGAGAGTTACAGTAATCCAGCCGAGTGGTGACAAAGGCGTGGATTACTGTCTCAAACTGCTGTCTGGAGAGAAAAGGTTTTACTTTGGCTAGCTGCCTCAGGTGATAAAAGCTGGTTTTTACCACAGATTTAAAATCTGACTCAAGTTTTAGTTCACGGTCCATCTTAATGCCAAGGTTCGTAATGGTGGGCTTGGTGTACTGAGCCAGGGAACCCAGGTCTACAGAAGTGGTGCCAGTGGTGCCACCAAAAAACCATTACTTCTGTTTTTCCTTCATTTAGTTTTAGGAAATTGCACCCCATCCAGGCCTTTATGTCCTCGACACTTTAGCAGTGGGCTAATTGAGTAACCCTCCTTCATTTTTAGTGGGACATAAATCTGGCTATCGGAAATGGGCCTAAAATGAGCCAGAACTGTGGGATCCAGACTGGGTTTTTTTAATACGAGGTTGCACTACTGCATGCTTCAGGTTTTCAGGGACCTTCCCTGAGAGCAGACTGCTGTTTATAACTGCCAGCACAGATGGTCCAACAGTGGGGAAAACCTCTTTAAAAAGTCGAAGTGCGACAGGGTCATTTGGAGAACCAGAGGGCTTTAACTTGGAGACAATCTCCTGTACAAAAGACAGAGCTACAGACTCAAACAGTTTTTTCGCAATTTAGCGAAAACATTGGCGACACACTTTACCTCACATTTACTATATACAGTATTGATTGTCCTTCCTCCTTATCTTCCAACCATTAAGACGCAAACTTGCATTTCCCCATAACGATGTTGTTTAACAACCGGCGTAAACGGACCTTCGCGCGCTATCGAGCAGTGAGCGCGCGATGTCCTGTTCAGATGACGTCAAATCCAACGGGATGCCATAAATAAACTACACAGAATCACACTACACACCTACGCAATGATGACATTCAGGCAGACTGTAGAATAAAACCTCTTTGGACAATTGATATACTTATTGAAAACAAGCTACAAAATGTAATACCTTGGAAAATGCCGTTTAATACTTTTTAATGGCCTTAAATTTCGCTAAATTGATGCCGTTTAATACTTTTTAAGACCCCGCGGACACCCTGATTATCCAAAAAGGTTTGGATGAGGATTATAGATACATCCGTGTGCTCTTATGGCCAAAAAACTAATGAATTCAGTTTTTTTAATTTGTAATACTTTTGTACAAAAAAGGTGTACGTTATCGATTATGGATCATGGAGGACATGAAGGGTTAATTTTCCCGCAAAAAATCCAAGATTGCATTTATGAATTTATCAGAAATAAACTTGGGAGAATTCCTTCTTCCTGTAAGTCAGGCTACTTTGCCTTTGAAAGTACATTTGCATTTTGCCAGTATGAATTATGGTTGGATTTTTATGTAAATCCTTCTTATGGCCAAAACGTAATTACATTTAAAAAAAGAAAAAATGATAATATGGTGTATTGTACTATGTATAAGGGAGCCGGGAAGAGGGTAATTTTTAAAAAGAGACTAAGGTTAAAGTTTACATTTCCGAGAAAACGTACGTACTTCCTATTCCTGTCAGACTACCTTGCTTTTTAGTAAATTAAAATCTTTTCATTACTGAATTTATGCCAGTTTGACTTAACGGTGTCATGTGAAAATCAGTTTTTTTATACTCAAGTCCTGTCTTAGCAATCACTAACAATCATATTATCTATCAGCAGAGGTCTAATTAGTGTAAAAGCAGCAACAACAACAACAGAACCAACCAGACTGTACTTACAGCACCTACAGAGCATTGCACGGTCAGACTCCTGGTTATGTGGCTGACCTAATTCATCCATATACATCAGCCCGCCCACTCAGGTCACTCATGCACAATTTACTGTCTGTCCCACATACCCACCTTAACGGCCCCTACACACGGCGGCGTGCGTTGTCGCTTGCCGGCGGGCATGTCTGAAGCTAGACCAACAACCAATCACGTGAATCTCCCGCCCCGGACACACAAGCAGCGGTTTGATTGGCTAGAGCTTGTACTGGCATATGATTCGATTGGCTGACGCTTCCGTCGAAGCTTCAAAAGTAGAACATTGCTCTACTTTTGCAGCGAGCACCGCGAGAAAAGCTACGCTTTGCTCCCACAATGCAGTTCGGCGAAGCGTGACGTCACCCCATTCAAAATGAATGGGCAGAAGCGTTGAAGCGTCAACGCACGCCGCCGTGTGTAGGGGCCGTAAGACCCGCGGTGATCGAGCGTTCGAAGCCGTGGCTCCTAAGCTATGGAACGCTCTGCCCGCTCATCTCCGGTCTGCTGACTCTGTTGACTCCTTTAAAGCTAATTTAAAGACATTCCTGTTTGGGCAGGCGTTTGGGTAACCGGTGTGCTTGATTTTATACTACGTTTTTATTTTGTTTTCATTGTGTTTTTATTGTGTTTTGGTGCTTTTATCACTTCTTAACACGTGGCTTGTGTGTTCATTTATCATTGTACGATTCCTATGATGATGTTTTATTGTTTGGTCAAGCACTTTGTGACTTTGTCTGTGAAAAGAGCTTTATAAAGAAACTTTACTTACTTACTTGTTATATTTTTTCTGAGGGAAACTTTATCTGATTAAGCAAACAAGGAATGTTTCCTTTGAATGTTTTGCAGTCTGTGACCCCGCAGGTAAACCACCAAGAATCCCACTGAAAGAGTTCTTTGTTGCTTCAGACTAGCTAATGTGAACATTACACGCTCACCTAATGTGAACATTACACGCTCACCTAATAGCATTAGCTGATGGTGAATGTTTGTCGTGCTGAGCGTACCTCGGAGTGTTCAGCAGTGCAGGATTTGTTTGAGTACGTTGATATGGCCATTGAGTGGGAGGGGGCCGGACTGGATGATGCAGGTTTTGGGGACTCCGATGCGTCTCCGTTAGGTAGCAGTCCGTCAGCGAACCACACCCTCCTTTGCTCCCGTGTCAGGGTCCCTGAAGATGAGACAATCACCAGGTTACAGAAAACTGCATGCAAGCAAACCCTTATCATAAGTAGCATATCAAATATTTCTTTAAAATCACTGGGGACAGAATGCCACTGTAAACAAATTAATTGCATTTTTTATTCAATGTAAAGTTTGTACCCTCGTTGCCAGCTGGTTTCAGGACTCCCACAGGCACCATGACGGTAGGCGGGGGGGAGCTGAGGGCCCCCGAAGCCTGGGCCTGCTGCAGGGGGGGGATTGTGGAGCAGTACTCTGACGGGTTGTTGGGGTTCGGACTGTGGTTGGTTACAGCGGCCGGCGTCTCCCAAGATGGAGCTAATAGAGAGAGAAAACACCATCAGTACAGGTTAGTTTTTAGACTTGATACACAGACACATTCTTGCTATCATGATAGTAGAACATGTAATTTGTAGCAAATCCTACATTCAGATGTCCCATGCTGTGTGTGGGTGACTGCTTTTTGAAAGAAAATAGAAAATGCCAAATCTATAGAGACAAATATTGGTAATTAAATGATCACTGGGCTTATTTGTCCAGACTTGGCCTGACTTGCTAGGATGTCATGCACTGGGAAACAATATCCTCATGATATTGAGGCGTACGCAGATTCTAGAGCCAGGCGTCCCAGCTGCTCTCCCCCAATTGCAAGCCCAAGGGCATGATGGGAAATGCTTTGCGGTCACCTGATCCAAGAGCTAATTTGTGTCTGTTTTGTAGAAAAATCCCTTTGTATGTAATATTTTAGATTATAGGCTATGAAGGTTTAATATGTGACCAAACATATGTGGTTGATAATAATAAAAGCTTCATTAGAGGGCGCTTATCAAAACAAGAAATGACAAAGTGGTCAGCAATGCAGACACAAAAAGAACAAATGATAGAATACTACGCCAGATATACTCACATTTGCAACTATAACTACAAATACATTGAAATGAATACAAAACAGAACATGGTCTGATAGTTCTAACAGGATGTAAATATTTCTGTGACTTCCTATATACTCTTTTTAAGCTACTGTCCAACTTGACTGCAGTTTCTTATCACAACCCTTGCCGCTGCCATCTGATCTCGACCACAAACCAGGCAAAGGTCCATTACATCCTGATTGAGCCGATTGACAGAATGTCATATTATGACAAGCACAGATGGAACTAATTTAATTAACGAGTGCTTTCTCCCAATCAGTGGCGCAGGAAGTCATTACATTGAGCCAGCAGACTCTCCTGAATGAAACTCGTAATTAGTGTCATTCATTACACCTGTGCTTTCCTGTGTGTCAAAATGTCAGCTGTGGAAAGGGACTATTTATATAGTCTCTGTGCTCCATTACCATAATACATACAGTTCAATGCTTCACATGTACTGGATGCAATTACAAAAATCATATGTTTTTCTCTGAATTTAACTCATTTCTGTGTACAACCAGTTATGTAGGTTAAAGACCCAGTGAAGTGTGCGCCGGTGCATGATCTGTTATGCTAATACGTATAGTAATGACCAAAATTGTCCATTGGAACCCATATCAAAGATGTTGGAATAGCAACGAATTTGACGAGTTGGAATTTTCCGCTGGGAAATCCGCAGTCGACCTCCGCCTTCGTGGGCGTGGCTTGCGATCTACTGCGTGACGTCAGAAGATGGGCTCAGCCGAAGTGTTTTCCTTCACCACCGTTCATTTTGTCTCTGTTTCAAAGTCGAATTTACCAACGTTTTTGAGCGAGTATTTTATTGGAAAGTGTTTCGCAGTCGACTGGAAGTGATTGCCAATCGAGGAAACCTGACAATGGAGGCGACAGTGAAGAAAAAGGGAGGAAAAACACACGGGAAGCGATGCATTGCCGCTGGCTGTGGTAATGTCAATTCTGCCGAAGTGGCGATGTTTCTGTTCCCAAAAGATGAAGGTGAGTGGCTGGTGTCATTGTTTCGTAGATTCGTAGATTGTTTATGAAAAATAAAGGCCACTGTGTTTGTGTTTACTAACAAGACTATCATGGCGGCGGCAGAGCTCAAGTCGAGTTTCTCCGCCTGGAGATATTCTCACTATTTCACTTTTGTCGAGCACAAAGAAAAGAACGTTTTAGTTAAATGTAAGTTGTGTCTTGGCGGGTCAAAGATCCTATCGACTGCCCAAAACAGCAATTAAAATCTGTTGAAACATCTGCAGAAACAACATGCTGGGACGAAGCTAGTAGCTAAGACCACAGACCCAGACTCATCCGACGCCACTCCACCTCCACCTAAGCAACAGCGGCTGGATTGGCACTTTGAAACATATCTTTGTGTTTGTTTTATAGACCACATTGCTTAGCAGAGTTCAGTGATGCAAATGCATGTCAAGTTGATCAACAGGTTGTATTATTCTCCGATGCAATAACAGTACTGAAATGAAGGCTACAGTATAAGGGCATTAATGGGTGCCCTTTTTTAAGTAACTAAAAAGTTACTTTTCACAGTAACGCATTACTTTTTGGTGTAAGTAGTGAAGTAACTAGTAATTGTAACTAGTTACTGGTTTTCAGTAACTAGCACAACACTGCATGTGAACATGAATGTTGCATCATGCTATGAACAGATGAATGTATGATCAGGTGATGGCCAATCCTGTGTGTAGATCTACTCTAGATCTATGACAAAATATTGTCCTCAACTAAATTGACTTCCATGGCCACTTTCCTCATCTATCCTGTCCGAAAAGCTGTCAAAATCACTAATTTCTCTCGCACCAGTATCACTTTCCGAAGTCTCCGCCATGTTTACAATCACAACTGGGCCCATCTTGTGACGTCACAGCCGCTATCGTCTGCAGCAGCGGTAGGCTCAGACGGCCGTTCACGGGATGAAAAATTTGCGATGTTTATCTCGTCCCTCGCACTTCCTAAAAAATTATTTTAGCCATGAACAGGTACAATGATATGTAAGAAATGAAACTGCCATTTCATTTTGGCGCAAAAAAATGCACTTCACTGGCACTTTAAGTTTACCACAATATGAACCTTTTGAGTATTGGGATCAAAACAAAATATCTTTTTGGACCAATATTTTAATTGTTTTTAATGGTTTAAGTCTTTTTGACTGGAGCAACATCCTCAGTTCCATTGAAATATACAAAGCGTACATTTAAAAAGCCACATATACATTGTAAAGAATTTAACTTTCTACTTGCAAAGCTGCTTACCACTGGTCAGAGCAGAATGACAGGTGACACAGACGCGAGCCTCCTTCCTGTCCATGTAAATGAGCCTGCACTTCAGGCTGCAGCACGCCGCACAGAACACCTTCAAAACACAATGAAAAAATACTATTTGTACTACATTCCTACAAAGTGATGAGCACACTCGACAAAGAACATTTTACTTATACTGTGAGGATTTTAAAAAGGTGGAGGATTGGAAATTAGTTATGATTAAGTGTGCCGCAAATTTCCCATTTTATGGATATTGATTTCCTGTACCTCATTTCCTGTACTGCCAGCGCTCCAGTGAGCTACAGCTGCGCACAGGGTACTTTACATTCAATGGATTAGCACCTCATTACACTTCATTATCCAGAAACACTGGGTTCCTCACAGCTGATGGTGGGTGCACTGAGGATCCCGCTGCGTATATTGTTTGCGGGCCCAGTGCTGGTGTCAGCGTTGCTGCAGTGCCAGCTCCTCCCTGCTCAGGAGGCAGAGTGTGTTTGTTTACCACCACGGGAAATTAAGAAGCAGTCCGGAGATTTTCTAGTGCAGTGTCAGCGACCACACCTTCACTTTAAAGCACTGCGAGGACACCCCGCTGCTTGTGTGGGGGGCCGTAATGCTAGAAAGCTACCAGCACAATAACTCCTCTATCAAATCACTTCATTTACCTCCTTACACAGAATCCAATAAAGCTTAAGAGGTTAAATTGCATTTCTTTAGTTGTTTTTCTGCTTATTTTTTTGTCCAGCACTTATTTTTCCTCTTTTGTTTGCAGTTGTATCTTTTATTTACGTACATTTATTTGTTACCAAAACAAAAACTGCTTCATTGTCAAACATTACAGGTCTGAAGATTCCAGCTAAGTGTTCATTATAGATGAAGCAATGTATTAAGTAACAAAAGAAGGTAATCAAAATGAGTAAGCAACCCCTTTGCTAATTGATTTATCACTAAAATAATTGTTCAAGCAAAAACGCCATACATTATCTAATTCAAGCATTGTTAGTTTTCTATCTTATGTGCAATCTACATGAAAATGCTAAAGTATTTTGCAAGTTTAGCTTTCTGTAAACCCATCTTGAAAGGCCAACATCATTTGGCTTATCCCTCTGACAAACCCCCAGGGGAGGTGTGAACATTATGGAGAACAAACATGTGGAGTAAGCAATAATAAAACGCAGCATGGTAACAGTAAGCAAGCTTTTTGGCAAGAGCTTCTCAAAGTCATGCACCCGACCTTAATCTCAATACAGCATATAATGGATGCACTCTAGTAGCTCATACAGGCTACAGTAGGCTTATGAAAGCTATTTCTTACTTCATCCGATTGATTTCGTGATCATTTTTTTTAAATGTGTATAAATATTGAGTCTCCTTATTTATGATAGGCTGACACCAAACATGTACTATTTTAAGCATTTAAAGGTGGGGTAGGTAAGAATGGAGAAACCAGCTCGAGTGCGCTAGAATTTGAAAGTACACAACCGAAAAAAATCTGCCCCTTCCTTCAGACTTCCTTACAGAGCCCCTCCTCCAACACACACGAACGCGCACATGACCAATGAGGGCACGAGATGGAAGGCTGACAGGCAGGTAGGCCATCCAGTTATTTTAGCCGGGCCGGCTCAGATGATTGGTCGTGCTTTTTACAGCGCCACGGCTTCCACAGATGAAATATTTGTATGTATTTATTGTCAAAGCATTTATTATATTCATTGCTATCGGGATGTTAAGAGCATTCCATGGAATATAACAAAAAGTGTTTCTGAAGTGAATTACCTACCCCACCTTTAACCTTCTGCCAAACTACACCCAACAAAGTGTTCATCTATTCATGGAAGAGTTCACTTTGTAATTGATATATATAGCACTAGAGGTAAGAGGAAAAATATATATTTTAGCTTTTACGGTGAAGACTCCCAGCTGTAGCAGTCCACTGACCTTGCCGCAGGCCCTGCAGTGGTGCCTCCTCTTGGTGAAGGTGAACTTGACATCACATTTCATGCAGACAGGAGCCTGGGAGTCGGGGACCCACACAGGGGCCACCTCACCCAGGGAGCTGGAGGGTTTCCTGCTCAGAGAGCCCTGCTGGCCGGCCTGGAGGTCATTATCCGGGCTCTCCGAGGGCATCGGGGCAGGAGAGTGGACAACACCATCTCCGTTCACCCCCACTAAACTGGGCTCAGTCCCACTGGGCGTGGTTTCAGAGGGCGTGCCTCTCCGACACTGGTTGTCATGGTTTTTGTTCCTGCTGTTGGCGAGCTGATTCTGGACCTGGCCCGACAGAGGCTGTGGGATTTGGAGCTTGAGGTTGACCGGCTGTTTCGGTCGCGCTCCTCCGAAGGGAACACTGACCGGCTGCAGGCGATTGTTGAGTTTTGGTTGGATGCTACCTGACCCCGCTGCTGCTCCCTCACTGCTCTCCTGCTTGCTTTCCTCCATTTCTTTCTCCTCAGTGACAGAGTCCTCTTTGGAGGGGACAGGAGAGGGAGAAAAACCCTCTTCCTGCTCCTCCTCCGTCTCCTCTGCTTTGGAATGATTACTGCTTTCCTGCTCTAAACCATTGGGAAGGCTTGGTATTCTGAGGAGTTGGTCCATCTGTCCCTTTGGACCACATCTCCTCTGCTTTATATCCAGTCCGTTCCTGTCAGGAGGAGATACACCATTCTCCTCCACCTTACAATCACTACTAATGTCTTTTTCCCTATGCAGGAGACTCTCTACATGCTGCTGTTTAAAGTGTGCAGTCTGTTTTTCATGACCATTGTCCTGTAATACAGCTGTACCAGCCTCCTGTTTCACATCTTCCCCATTGTGTGTTGTTGGTTGCACATTTGGATTTCTTTTCAGTGGCAGAGTTTCTTTTTCTAATCCAACCTCAAATGTGAAGTGAGTGTGACCGACGGTGGAGCCTCCTCCTGATGCTGAGTCGGCTCTTTCCTCCTGATGCGATTCCTGATCAGAATCCCCAGGATGTCTGTCTGAAGGAGAATGTATCTTCTTGCTGAGCTCCCCCAGTATTGGGCTTGCAGGGCAGCCATTCTCCACAGCAGGGCAGGCCGTCACAGGGGGCGGCGAGAGGTCGTCGGTGCCCACCAGCTTGCCGATGTTGGGCTGGGGGAGGGGAGGGCTGTGGGCGTCTGCCGGCCTCTCCTCTACCCAGGATGGAGGTTCTAGACCTGGAAGTCTCTTTGAGTCTCCCCCCGGGGAGGTGCTGGAGGAGTTGGGGAGGGTTTTGAAGGGCAGCGGACTCTCCCCGGGACTGAGGTCTGCGTGGGCCAGGGCGGGGTTCAGAGAGAGCAGGTGGGCCGGCGGGGCCAGGATCTGGGTCCACTTGGCATCCGAGAGAATGGGATTGTCGGTCTCATCTGGAGGGAGAAAGAAAACTGATCAGTACATGGATCTCATGATACATTATTTGTAAAAATGCTTCAAGAAGAGTTTACATTTAACCAATAGTGGCTTTGCTGCACATTGCCTAATATTTCATCTTGATATTGCATAAGTCATTTTATTTATTTTTTTACATATAAAGCTTCTATTGAGGTTTCAAATGAAAGGTTGAACGCCTGTCATTATATTCTATAGTGGCTTTAAAAACATTAATTTCTTTGTTATTGTGGTTATATAAATGTTTTTGTATGGTGCTGTACGATTGCTGCTTGACTGCCTGGTTAATACAGCTACAGTGAAAATATTACTTTTGAAACGATAAACGACCGAGCCAGACAAATTCTGATAAACAGATAAAACACGCTGTGAATTTTGAAAATCATAGTATTTATTTATTTCCCACTTACAAGTTATGGGAAATGTTTGGATCACAGGAGAGAGAGAATCTTATGCAGCCACCCCTAAAATCTTATTCTCCAAATAGCATAATACTATTAGCTTAATCTTTATCTGACACATTTAAATAAATAAATACAAAGTGTAAAAACACTTTTTTTTCAGTTCAGCCCAGATTTGTACCCGGAGAAAAGATCACGAACGTTGACACATGACAGGAAGCCTCAAGGAACTATTGCAAATATACACACTCCCAGGTGATCGAGAGCTAAAAATGGGAGAGCCAAACCAGGGGACAAATTGAGAAATGAGGTTGGCAGGGAGTGGGAAATTAGTGTGGGAATTCAGTGAAAGTGGGCCAAACGGCTCAGTCACCCCTAGGAGACATCAGTCAAGCTAGCTGACACATGAATGCTGGGTAAGACGAGCGGAAAATCTTATAAAATGTATTCAAAAGGACTTTTACAGCCAAGTCAGCTACTGTATAGTGCTTTCCTTCATTCACTGGGACTCATGCTAAGCTGTTTCGGTATGCGCTGTACCAAGTTCAAGCACACACACATTCACTCACACAGAGTTAATCATCCAAGCTGGATCTCTGGCAAAGTACACACAGATAATCGCCCACAGCCAAAATACACACTGAGCTCAGAGAACCATTAAAATATGTCGTGTGTGGAGGGCTGGCATATTTCTGGGGTCACCTTCAGTCATAAATCCAGAAAAGGAGCAGTCTTCCCTCTGTATGACAGAGCGTTTGTTCTGGAGAGCTGGGAGCGATACACAGCACAGTGATGCAGTGTTTACTTTACGATCACCATAAATAAACTCTGTGAAAGCACTGTTTCTAAAAAGGCCGTAACACAATTTCTTTAGTAATTGTCAGCATTAAGTGTGAAGAAGAAACAAAAGACTCTTGTCTTGCACCAATTACACACTTTCACACAGGCCCGGGGGAAATTGATAATCCAATTAGCCCCATTTCCTCTCTGCACACTTTCAATCGACACCTGTAAATGTTGCAGGAACTGGTGGGGTGTTGGCTCAGTCTGGCACACTGATGGTTTACTCCGGGTTACATAAGGGCATCCTGACCACAGCTCCTCTGAAACTTCAATCCCACAATTACACCATCTCTCAGACACAATGACTCACTGTCTGTCCCCGTGTCCTTTCCACATCCTTTTAAACAGAGGAGCTCACCTTCGTTCTGCTCAAACTCGTCCAGCACCTTGTCCAGGTTGAAGGCCTCGGCCTGGAAGTAATTCTCCATGGATCAGGAAGCTCCACGCTGCCGACGGCCGTGTGAACCTAGAGACACAAAGAGTGTCCTTAATAACAAATCCTTTAATTTCCATGCAGTATGCAAATGTCCCCCATAGCCTGTTTCATATCTCCTTTCTCATATCTCACTTCAATAAGCTTTGTTTAAGTGGAAACATCCCCTCCAACCCCCTTTGGCTCTTACTTCTCATTTTCCTTCCCTACCAGTCGTGTGTTTGTGATTGCTCTGGGGCCACTAAGATAATAAAAGGCAAGTATAGGTAAGGTCAAAAAGTGCTTTATGATTGCGAAGGTTATGGAGTGAGTTATAAGCCCTGAATATAGTAACAAGGAGGCATTCAGGATACTCAAGTATTAAATGCTCTACCTCTTTGAAGTTTTGCCATCATTAAATGTGTTGCAGCATCATTTCAACCGCTTATTATTTTCTTCATTTATTGCATGGTCGATTAAATGATAAGATTATGTACTAAATAATTATGTTCCCCCTAAGTCCAAGGTGACATCTCTAACTGACTTCCATCGTCTGACGGTCCAAAACCTCAAAAGATTACATTTATATTAAAAAAACATTTGGATTCAAACTGGAAACAGATCATTTGTTTCAGTTTTAAAAATACGACTTAAACGATAAATTAATTATCAAAACAGTTGAACATAAACGTTCTCATCAGCGAATTGCCTCGTGTTCTGTATGACATGATCAATTGTTTGTTTTGTAACTTGGACATAGTCTTCATTTAAATACATTTCTGACTCCTATGTATACATGTATTATATCTGGCTTCTTCTCCTCACCTGCACAGAGGTCCTGCACAGAGGTCCTCCTCAGCAGTCCCAGGCGGTGGTTTGTTCACAGCAGGTTTCCCTCTCACTTCTCACTTCACCCAGTCTGGCAAGCGCCCAGCGCCCACACCTTAGAGAGGGAGGGAAACATCTTTGAGTCAAACAACTGCTTCTCATCCTGCGTGGAAAAGCACGCTGCTTGTCTCATTACAAGTGAGATTACAGCCTTTCCTAGATGCTTGCAGTATATGAACTACAACAAATCATAGTGAAGTAAGTAAAGCCAGCAAAGTCCTTGATCTGGGCTTACGATTGAAAGGTACAAATTAAACATCTGTATTGTACTGGTCAATACGTCCAGCTACGGTTCAGGCTAAGGCTGGCTGTTTTAAAAGTAAAAAACAAAACAAAAAAATGCATTTATAAAATATAAATTGTATCAGACTTAATTTCAAGCAAAAGTGCCAAAGATTTACCGATTTTCAGGTTTTCAAATGTAAAGATTTAACCATTTTTCTTAGTCACAAACAATAACATAACATCTTTTGAGTTTTGAACTGATGGTTGGATAAAAACGATAAAAGAGTTCACCTTGAGCTCTGTGAAATTATACTGGGCCTTTTCACCATTATAACATTTTATAAAGGATTGAAATACAAATGTTTTGATGATGAATCAGAACAACACCTCAATAAGGGGGAGACATTTTAGTCCATGAACACCATGTTTTAAATGATAAAACAGTACATCTAGCTTATCATGTGTATTGCAAATACTCATTCACGCTCGACAAGGCACTCAGAGGCCTGAATGGAAATCAGATGAAGCCCGAGTCACTGCACAGTAAACCTGCCCAGTCTGTCCTTGCTGATGAGAAGACCTTGGAGTGAGGATGTGATGTGTGTGTGTGTGTGTATGTGTGTATGTGTGTGTGGGGCAGCAAATGAGTAACAGCCATGCTGAACCTCAGGGTCATTCTCATAAGGACAAGAGCGTCCAGGGATTACACCAGAGACTAGATATTCCTCAGTGCGAAGGCTTCGGAGAAAGGAGCCGAGTCAACACATTTTCCGCTTAGTTTAAGGTGCAAGCATGTGCACGACGTCAGCAAAACGGTGAGAGCACAGGACAGGAGGATACACATGTAGTGCGTACCGCGTGGGTCAAACCATTTCTGCAGCACCAGGAACGAGGCTGAAGGAAACACTGCTGTCAGAGCCAAGAATAGAAAACTAAATAGCTTAGCTTTGACTACAAAAAGGCCCCGTTTGAATTAAGAATATCGACAAAATAAATAATCCATCAGTGAATGAAACAAAGACACACCGCTTTAATTAGAGCATCTTACGAACCATTAGGCAAGCACAGTCCAGATGGAGTATGATGACTCAGATTGGGCACAACACACACCGTGACGTCACCGCAAAATCAATACGAGAAACTTTACTACTGCTCAAATAAATATACAGTGACATTTAAAAAAGCATTGACAGTGAATAATAATCATAAATGTAATTATAATAATGTGGTGATATTCCACAAAACTGCAATTTTCTTTAAGATGAAGGTCTATGTTGTACAATTCCACAGACCCCAGTCTGCAGCTTCAGTCAGTCAGTTTTATTTGTTATTTGTTAAACATTTTTGAAAGCAATATGATAATAAATGCAAATGATATACCCTAATCTACTCATCATTGCTATTCATTTTATTTTAACAATAGTTTAACTGTATAGAGTTTAATTTCACAAACTGTAACCTTAGCATTGAAAACGATTAAACATCCTAAATGTTGTCCTAACCCTTAGCTTTTCTTATCAAATCAACGGATGAAAGCAGGTAACATTTGAATTCATAACAATGCAAGCACAAAAGTTTAACTTTGTCAAACCTCTCCACCTTTTACTTCAGCAGAGAGCTTTGCCTCTAAACATTTCTGAAACCGTCTCGCACCGTAAGAGCCTGAAAAGCTCCAGAGGACTGGGGACAGGCACACATAAACACACACGCACACACACAACCACGATACACCTCCATGAGGACAGGAGCCCGTCCCTGATTAAGATTTAATTACTCAGCAGAGGCGTTAAATAATGCATCTTTAGTCAAAGTTCGTGAAGGGGTTGTATTTTTAGACATGTAAACTTGGGGAGATGCTTTAAAGCAGACATATGTGCATGAGAGAGCGTGTCAGTCGGAGAGCCTGCAGTTACACGATCTCATTTTAAAATGTTTTGTTACTCCTCAGCTAGACTACTGAAAAACTATCAAATGCAAGCAGTTACATGTGGTGGTGTGGCCTGGAGTCAAACAAGAAAATCAAGATGTGCATGACAGTGGACCACACCTGACAGTTATTCTAATTAACCTCAAATGTATTTTACAGACTGAACCTTTGTTAAATAGAGCCGCTAATATTGTCTTGGAATTGCTTATAAACATGACAAATAGCTAAATTGTTCACATTTCTTATAACATTGTGAAAAATCAAGCAGTTGTTCATGTTTGTGAAGCTGTTATCAGTAAAAGTGTATTATTTTAGCCATGATAGTGGCAAAGCTCAAGGGGAGGAAAACCCTTCTGACTTTGAAGAGGTTTGCATGTGTTTCAGGGTGTAATATTTTTATATTTATTAAATGGATTGCCATGTAATTTGGTACAGACATTAATATCCTCCCGAGTAATATTCTGTAACTACTTTGGTGATCAGCTAACTTGAAATTTTGCACCATCATCAGATCAAAATTGTGTCCAATAGTTTGTGAAAAAATACGTGCGTAGCTAAGTCCACTCACCAGCCTCACTTATTCAATATTAGCATGCTAACACACTAAACTAACACAATATACCTTTATACCATCTGCATGTTAGCATTGCCACTTTAAGCATTTACCAAACACCACCTGTGTTAGAATTTAGCTCAAAGCATAGCAAGGCATAGACTTTTGATGTATAACTCAACACAACCCAACACAACCCATAGACTGTAGAAAATAACCAAAGCTTATCAGATTTGGAATCAGATTGATGTTGATTAACTGACTCCACCAGGCCTCACTATTTCAGCATCAATCAAGTGATAGTTTGAGCCACAAACAATTGCTTCACAAAATTAGGGGACATTTTCAAATCACTTGTTTTGTCAGGCTAACAAGACTAAGAGATATTCAATCTAAAATTGCATACACATATGGTAATGTTGCAAATCTTCAAACTAGAGCAGCTGGATATATATTTTGTAGATTGTTATACTAATATGACACTTAACATTGTAATGACAGAACCAGACAAGGAACCTTATTCTATTTTAAACTAAGCGAACTGCAGAGGATCCCCTCCACAGCCACGCTGCAGCCTCCAGTGTAAGCCAGACATGCTAATAATGAAATGGCCTAACGGACTACTAACACGATAAAGCATGCCTGACTGGACATCCCGGCATGGCAGCAAAATTAAATAAGACAAGGGCTTAAACAGCGAGGAGGCTTGGACAAATTACAAGAATGCTACCACAGTTCATTAGGTCCTCGCTGTCAGAACAACACTTGGTTTCCTGCTGTTGTTTCCTGTGAGGGAGCCGCATCACTTCCTCACACATTATGTGGAATTCCCTTACAATCATTGCATCGGTTATGAAATGTAATATATATTATAACTGTCTAATTATTTCTGGGGTTTTTTTCAAGCAAAAAGCCCAAACGTTTCAGTTTCACAGACATAAGGATTTGCCATGTGACAACAAAATAAAAGTCCTAAGACTTTGTAATATTGGTTGGATGATTAAAGACATCACTGAAGGCGCTGAGAAATGTTTATTTTACAACGAAAGATAAAGGAAGTAATCAATATTGAAAATAATTTGTAGTTATGACCCTATTTTAGACTTTCGATCAAATAAAACAAGCAAAACTTTCAGCCATTTTAAAGACAAAATGATTAAATGCAACAAAAAAAAAAGAATTGAGAGATTATTAGTTTCAGTTACACATTTGAAACTGATGACTTACTGGATGTTTTGGATTAAGTGAAACAAAACTCTTACGTTTAAGCTGTCCTTGAGAATGTGATAGAGGTTGTAAATAGTTCTACAGGAAATCAGACCTCTGAACAAAGTTTCTTCTTCTACTGTTCCTGGTGCAACAAACGTCCCAGGTTTGCAGGCTCACATCCTGATAAGAGCGTTTATAGATCCATACCCGGCACAGACGAGCTCCAGACGCCGTCGCCTCCGAGTGGACACAGGAAACCTCAAATGATCACTTCCTCTCTTTAAGAATGGACTGACATAACTTTCTAACAGCATGATCGCATGACCTGACTGACACATTATTATGTAATGATTAACGCCCTGACTGGGAGTTGTCTACCTCCTCCTGTAAGTGCTTTAAGTTGCAATTCCCAAGTACGGCTGGATATTTCAGAAATAAACATAAAAGAAAAACAAGCCACAGGTTTGTATTCTTAAAAGATGAGTCTTCTCAATAATTTGAAAAAAATATATCTGAAAAGAGAGGTTAATAATGGCAAATCCTTTGAGATCTGAAGATGGGAAAAGTAAAGAGAGTAGCTTGTCCTCCTGTTACAAAGAGCTACTCTGCTTCACATAAAGTGTCAAAAGCTATTATAATCTTATTTTCTCCCTTATGTTTTGATCTACATTTAACCGCCAGACAACAGAAGAAAAGGCAAGAGGAGACAGGCTGCTGTGCCGGGCTGCCATCAGGGAGAGACTTGTAATAGCTTCTGAAAGCGTGCAGTAACCTACATCTGGGAAGTCTCTGCACACAAGAGAGCTGGTCTTTGCATGGGGAGCCTGTTGGATCAGTCTGCTTGAGGATGTAGTGAGGTAAAAAATCAAATGCCCTGAACAGTCACTCAGTCAAGCTAGAGAGATACCAAGAACAATTATGAGTGTTATGTAGTCAAGCCTTTCCAGATGCTTTGATATTATCTGTTCTGGATTTCTCTTCAGTGACAAATTCGTTTTACACTCACTGGTGATGACTATTCAAGCTGGCACTGGGATGGGCCCACTGCTTTTTTTATGAATCCACCTCCAGTTCTTAAATAAAAGGCCCTGAGATGACATGATGAGGTAAATGTAAAATACATGGCACTAACAAACTCTCCAGAGCAACACAAATGACCATTAGCTTGGATTATGCAATCATAAAGTAGCACTGTGTGCCTGCTGCCTACAGGCCAAACACAGCCTCAGATAGTAAATATTATTCACAGGTACACTGGGTTAAGCCATAGGAAGCTTCTCTTTGTTATTAAAGGTGGTATATCAAGAAAAAACAGCTACAAACACGACATTTGAGGTGTTTTTATTTGCACCAGAACTTAGGTTATTAGTTGTATTAGCTGCTAGCTGAATGTAAC
Organism: Dissostichus eleginoides; assembly: GCA_031216635.1. Classification (NCBI taxonomy): domain Eukaryota; kingdom Metazoa; phylum Chordata; class Actinopteri; order Perciformes; family Nototheniidae; genus Dissostichus; species Dissostichus eleginoides. The sequence goes on from CM062276.1 coordinate 11,881,836, forward strand.
GTCCACACCTCAAAAGGCCACGAGTTAAGTTTACAAAACAGTTATAACAAAGCCGGGTATAACAATATGATGAAATATTTAGAGGATAAATAACCCCACTGTACAGCAGCAGGGTGTATCAGGAGGAAAAGGTGGCTAGTGTTAGCTCCAAGGGTTTAGCGGGTAGTCGTGCTCCGAGTGACGGCAGAGACGTGCTCCTCTGACGGACACTCAACCGTCTGCTGCTCGGTGGGCTTGGTGCTAACGGTTTAACGGCTATTTTGTGGCTAACGGTTTTAACGGTTATTTTAAAAGCATTCCTCCTCATGTTAACTCAGCCCATTTCTCACAGTCTTAAAAAGTACATTTTGCTTTTTGCTGCATTGCTAGTGTTTTTATTAGTGAATGTTTAGCCACAGCTCGTAAAGCAGCGTGTTGTGTAATTGAACGTAAAATAGTGCATCACCTCTCGGTGTCACTCACCGTTTAGCTAGCCAAACAGACCATGCAACCCCACATCCACACTGACTTATTCGGCTTAGTTAATATAACACTTGCCGTTGCAATGGCGGGTTGTAACGTCAGAGCAACAACAGACAGTGTAAGAAATGTCATGAAAACATTTACTCACCGGAGGAATCCTCATCTCTACGTACAGTCCTCCCGCGGAGCACCTCTGTCAGTATCCGTCATACCTAATCGCCTTTGAGGGCTATTTTTGAGTCTCCTCAGGTAGACCCTCCGCTGCTGCCTAACTCACACAGCGCAAGTCGGAAAGTACAGCCTGTAGTCTGCCGTAGTTGTGCGACAGCACTCAAGGATCCTTCCCCCAAGGGTTAATATTGGGGAAAATAAGAAGCACCATCAAGACAGCCAGAATGGACACCCACCACTTCCGGTTGTGTATTTCAAAATTAAATACCACCTGCTACACCTCAGTTTTATCTTAATACATATTTTACACGAAGAACACGATTTGTTTAAAATATCCAACAGTTAATTACTTAATTTATCCAGAATTAAACAATATGTCATAAATGTGTTCATTCATAAAATACAATTCTAAAAGAAAGTGTCATTTTAAATTACATTTAAACACACATATTTAAATGTAAATCTTCAAGCACTATTACATTTGAAAACCTGTTATAAAATATTGAACTAAACTACTAATTTATGCAAACTATTTTATAGTATATAATGTGATCCTCTTGTGTATGTTTTTCATTTGTAGGTTAACTTTGTTATTTACTTTTTCTCTTACCGAAATAACCTGTATTTTTTTCTTCTTAGTCTTTATTGAAATACAAGATGTATGTTATAATTAATCAATACACACTTACACTTTGCATTAACCAGTGGTGTAAGTGTTCAGATCCTATAATAAAATAAAAGTACTAATACAACAGTGTAAAAATATGTTAAATGCTTTTTGCCTAGTTCTGTTATTACCTTGGGGGCCAACATCAGTCAAATATTGTGGTAGAACCGGCCGAGTTAATTTTATTTCTCCCATGTATGTACACATGTTTCTTTTTTTAAAGTTTAAGATTCAAGGTTTTTATTGTCATATTCATGATAGCTACAGCGTAGTTGCAGGCTCCTCCAATAGTGCAACATACAGTAGACTAAATACTTAAAACATAACAAGAATAGACATAAATAGTGCAAGTGACTCAATTGTGCAAGTAAAATGCAGGTAACGAGTCAACTAAAGCTTTTAATTTGAAAGGCTACAACACAGTTTCCGGTTCTGACTCAGTTATCTGTGTATATTGACGCTTCTGTAAAGCTGTTCAGCTCCATGCAGCTCCTGCTCTGAGGTCCAGCCGCAGCAGCAGCAAGACATTTTGGCTCAGCCCGGGCTGAAGGTGGGGTGATGAGCCCGGTGAGCCCCGGGGCTGAAGGTGAGCCCCGGGGCGGGTCCGGTGTTCCGCAGCCCGGCCCCGCCTCACGGTGCAGGACCGTGCAGGACACACAGGAGCCAAAATGGCCCGTTCCTCCCTGGTAACCTTGTGAGGCTCTCCAGCTGTGCAGAGACTGACAGCAGAGCGTCATTGATCTGCACGATGCAGCAGAGCAGCGTCACAGGATCAATGAAACGGAATGCAACAGTCTCCTTATGTACACACCCAACAAATGATTATAGTGGGGGAAATTAAAGCCAATAGTTCTTCATATTTGATTCAGAACTACTTTACAAAAAAAGTGCAAACCCTTTTACTTTACCTGAATAAACACAAGGAAATAACTTGTGATCAGTAATGCGATGTGACAAGTGCATTTACTCCAGTACTGTAGTTAAGTACATTTTGAGGTACCATTACTAAACTAATTTCTGCTACTTTATACTTACATATAAGAGGAAACGATCCAACATTTAACTACTTCATTTCAGTTTCACAATACAAAATATAATCTAATAAATTATTATAGGTTATGATAAAGCTTATTAATCCCTTGCCGTAAAATAAAGCGATGAACCCTTGAATGCATCAAGAATAATAATCCTAATGTAATACACCTATACATTATTCTGAAATGGGACACTGCTGAAGGAGTGCTTTTAATATGTACTTTGAGTATTTCACGATTGTAATACATTTTTAATCTTTTGCTTAAGAAGACTTTGTGACTGCATCGCGTTTACTAGTCATTGAGAATTATGCTGTGATGCATTTTTTAATTTTAACTCAAAGTTTAGTTTCAAAGTATTTTATTTCAACTTCCAGAATATTGTGTTACGTAACAGCTCAGATATCGATGAATTCAAGGACGTGTAAAGGAAGAGGCCCACTGTGGGGCTTATAATAACCGTTTATTCTATTTATAAAACTAGCATCAGTTACACTCTTAACATATAAAGGACTCTACTACTTCTAAAGTATTCATCAGAGCTAATATGTAGGGGGTTAATACTACAGACTGTTTCCCCATGAGGTGAATATGATTCTTGTAATGGCTAAAAACCAATCGGACAAGTCAAGTAATAACGACATGCGTCAATAGCCCAAAAATGTTTTATTAAATTCATAATCAACGCTATAATGTAAAGTGAATGAAGAGTTCACTTTGATTGCATTTTCATAAACAATCTCTTAAATACTAGCCATGTTTAACCATGTAGAAAGCTTATTTCTAAAGAAGTTGGAGTCCTTTTGGTGCTGAGTCGTGCCGATCCTCGTTTCTCGCCGTGTCCACAACGTCACAGCCTACTGAAATGAAAACCTACTGTATCCGCATGTTGTTGCTGTGGCAGGCTAAACCGCAGTGCTTCACGTCTCCGGAGGTGCTGATGCATCGCACTTTTAACAACCGTTTCCAGCACAAGAGGAAATGCCCTTTGTGAGTCCGAACGAGGTAAAACATAAAACGGTTGACGGAGAAAAAAAAAGGTTCTTCAGTTTGCTTCGTTCTTTGAGGCTTCATCAAAGTTCTCCACGAGATCTGGAAGATAGGAAACAAGAAAGAACATCAAGATATTGTTAGTCCAACAATTTGTGAAAGCATAGCAGGTGATTCAAGCCTTTATTATTAAGGGCTTGCAACTGAAGCATTGATAAAAAAAACTATTTGAAAATGAGAATGCAAACACAACTAAAGTTCTTATTTTATTGGCTGATAAAATGGTAACAGCCCTAAATACATAGTGCATCAGTTTGGAAACAACTTTATAAATCCACAAAGATTAAGTTAAAAAGGATTGATCTTTAACATAATCTTAAGCATGGGGAACAGCAGGTATATCTAAGCGCTTACCTGGTACATCGTCGTCTTCTTCTTCTGCAATCACCTCCTTAACTGCTTTCATATCCATTGCTGCCAAATACATGAAAAGAAAACCAACAGTTAATCCAAAGTTGAGCTCCATGTTGAAGTGGTGCTTAACATGGATGGAAATGCCCGGACAGATGAATGACGACATCTACAATTCCATGACAACTGGAGAAAACACACATCACATAATTAGTTGTGTTGCCATGTGGAAAAGCCGCTCCTATTTCCTGTTTGCTTCACTGGTTTTTATTTCAATTACATGCAAAGTCTTGAAACTGAATCACCTACACTCAATCACCTATCCTAGGGTGATGGTTATTTTTTAAATGCTCATATGTTTAGTATATTGAAGTGTTGGCCCTTTCCTCTCAATTGTTGTTGTGCTCTTTTGTTATCGTCACTTCTATAACCAGTTCCTCAGTCATATTAAATCCTTTCTTGTTTTCCAGTGATTCTAAACAAACAAAGCTGTCTAACAAATCTGCATGAACACACTGATGTGTTGAAGGCAGCACATTCATACTGCATTTTACTGTGTACGGTCTTTGGGTTTAAAATGTGGTAACTATTCTCACTAAAACATACCTTCGTTTTAATCCAAGTATTCACAAAATCTGATGACTTGGCTGACAACAAATCACTAATATTACAGTCCCACAGTGACCCCTGACATTGTACCTGTGCAAGTGTGTGTGTGTGTGTGTGTGTGTGTGTGTGTGTGTGTGTGTGTGTGTCCACTCACATTGCCGTGGGAACTGCTCGGCCAGTTTGCGCAGGCTGCTCAGGCTGTCGGCGCCCAGCTGGCTCAGGATGCCCGGCAGCATCTCCGTCAGCTGCTTGGTCTCAGCGTGGCCCGTGATGGCGAAGGTGTTGGCGGACAGAGACGCCTGCACTTTGGGGTTGTTGAAGTGGATCACCGTCCCATCGTCTTTAATCATATTCACCTGAGGAAACAGAAAACAGAGTCAGATCAAATAGGGCATAACACAGGATTCTGCAGCATCAAGATATAAGCAGTACTTTGTGTATATTCTTAGGTTGTGGTCAAATTGTCAAAAAATATAGTCCTACGTCTGTTTCTAACCAGTATTCCTTAACCTTAGGGAAAAACATCATGGGGTTAAGGAAAGATGTGAAGGAGAATTCATCAGGACTTTCTAAGAGCATCCAACTGGACTAACATTTGGAATAGTCAAACTATTTACAGCAACCTCAAGCAATAGACCGTTGCTTCAGATTTGAACACAACTTCCCTAAATTAACCTTTAACTGGTTTAATAATTCACAGTAATATACGAAAGGCAAACTGAGCCACAAGATAAATGAAGGAGACTTAGGAATTGTGAGCATCAGGGTAGTTGTATTGTTTCTTTATGCATTGATTTATCCGAGAGACTTTGCGGGAGCGAGTTGGATTAAAGCTCTCTAAAAATAAACTAGATGACAAGATCGGAGAGGGCTCTCTCTTTCTTTTATCTTTCCTTATCGGGACTCAGACAAAAAGAAAATGTAAAAATTAAAACGGAGCAATCGTCTGTTGGCTTCCTTTGATGGCTCACCTCTTCTATCCCAGCAATGTTGTTTACTGCCAGTTTCTTCAGGGATCCCTGGAGTTTTTTGTCATCAGCTGTTGCTGTTTTGTGAACGACCTTCTTCTTCCTGCGGGCGGTTCCCTGAGGACAGAACAGGTGAGGAGGCCAAAAAAGGATTAGACAGCTGACTCTACCAATGTCAAATACAATTTAACAGCACCAGGTCACGCAAGACCTTTTTAAATGTACATTTCATTTAATCTTAAAAACACACTAATAACTCATTTCTAGATAATATCTGTGGTAAAGCAGTTTCAAATACAAGACTAAAATTACTAGATTTAAGGAGTCAATGGAACCCGTGCTGTAGCAGAGTCCTGCACGGGTCTGATTTTCAAGACCCGCTCCTGCGGGTTTTTTGCTAGAGTGTTTTAATTGTAATAATCAGGAGTAACGCTCCTAATATGATTACATTATTTACAATGAAAATAAAAGCTTTCTATAATGCTTGTTTTTTAAAAGTGTCAATGTGGTGCGATTTGGAAATGGGCTAAAGGCCTGTCAAAGCTAAAATAACAAATAACGCCACCTAGTGTGTAGCTGAAGACCTCACAATGCAGTGGAACAAAGCCACAGGGGCCACAGATGAAGGGGCAATGCTCTCCATAAAGGCAATGCTGAGGTCAGGAGGAAAGACCTGGCAGGTGCTGAATGCCACAACACTCCTTAAAATGTGCCACAACTGAGTCAACAAGGACAAACGTGAGAAACCCAACTGATGTTCCTATACGGCTTTTTTAAATAAAAAAAAAAGAGAATCAAATATTTAGAAGTATGTCCAAAAAAAATGCCGACTGTACCTTTCCTCCTATCCGGACTTGTGCCTGGAGTTTGGCGAGCCTTTCTTGATTCATAGTTTTCTGTTTGTGAACAAAAAAACAAATGTATCATTATTGTATTCCCATGCATTTTACATAGGAGCAAAAACAGTACATCATGAGGTATATAGTTTAGCACAATAGGAAAAAAAGGCAGTTTACTGTAACATACATTTACTCAAGTAGAGTAATCAAAGATATTTTAGTACTTCACTTGAGTATTTCCATGTCATGTTCAAACTATAACATCTACAGTAGTACAGCAGTGTTGCATTTACAAATCATTGCAGCAGTAGTATTCATCTAAAAAAAAACATCCTTTAAAATAGAAAAGAACTGAACACACTGAACACTTTACTGCACAATGAGTACCATTACTTTTGATTGATTGTAAATTCAGGACTTTTACAGGAGTATTTTCCATCTTTATTATTTCTATTTTAAGCTCAAACTAAAAATATCTACCTTAGGTAAGTGATCCAATTTACAAATCATTGCAGCAGTTATAGTAATCCATATCAAATAACAGAAAAGCACTGAAACACTTTACTGCACAATTAGTCAAATTACTTTTAATTGGTTGTAAATTCAAGACTCTTAGTTAGGACTTTACAATATTTACACTTTAACTGAATTAAAATGCCCGAATACTTAACCGCACACTGCTTTACGGAAGCACGTGTGATTACATGTTGTAGCCTACAGCATGAGTTGGGCAATTAAAGCTACAATAATCCTCATTTCCACACGTTAGCACTGAGCTAACAGACTGCTAACGGATCAGCTGACAGACATACTGCTATTAGGGATACACTAAATGTTTTAACCACAATATAATACAAATTGGAAATGAGAAAGAAAAGTATCCGAGGCTTATTTTCTAACTGACATTTGAGTCTAACGTAGCTGCTAGTCATGTTGCTAACTAGCTAAACGGCTAATTTAGCTAATATTAGCATAGTCGCTGAACAAGATAAACGAACTGTTTTTTTCTTCCTGACAAGGGAAACCGCTAACATCAACTTCAAAATCAAACGATAAAACAAACCGGCTCATGAAAAACTCAGAAGTTTACCACGAAATGAATAGATTGTATTACCTTTTAAAAGGAATAAGCTGACAGTCCGCTGAACTGTTCACGCTACTAATGAAGCTGAAGGGTCAAGACAGCAGCAATATAAGACACTTCCTAATAATATTTTCAAAGTAAAATGACCGTGAACCCAACAACAGCAATTGTTTTGATTTCTATAAGGAACATATTAATAATAAAGTTAAGATATATACGTTTTAATCTAATCCAATGGGATTTAATATGCAAAATGCCTAAAAATGTGAATGTATTAATTATATAGCGGCTTTTAAACTTTTGTTTTGGTACTGATTTCCGGTTTCTTTGTAATATTTCGCTGTCTAACTTTACCAGTTGAAACCGCAGCCAGGAGCACGCGGTTTTGTGGATGTGACGTCAGTTTAACGTCACTGCTGAGGATGGGTCAATCACGCCTCAAATATTTTATTTTTGAAATAAACATATTAAGTTATAAACCCATTTTTTCTATCTGCAAGCAACATACATTAACTTTTCATGTCTGAAATGAAGTAGGAAGAAGAAAAATGTTTTGTCTACTACTATATTCCATTGATAGTCAGACCTGATTTAAATAAATAAAAACAATTTACAAGGATTTCATTTTTTTGCAAAGATAATGTTTTGTTTAGTTTTAAATAACTTTAAGGAACTACAACTAAAGAACATTATATTATTAACATTATTGTTATTATTATTATTGTATCATCATTTTTCCTCTATTAACGGACTTTTAAGGGACAAATTAAAAGCTTGAAACTTAATCCGAGAGATTTTTATTCTGAAATCCTGCGGTTGAACATCCGGGTCACTGGTTCACTACAGTCAGTGCCATTAGCTTGTTGCTATTAGCTTGTAACCACTAGCCGCAGTTGTGAGGGGGAAAAGCCAGTCAAAATGCAAACGTCTTTAGTGAAAATCGCTTTAGTTTCATCTCTGCAGGTTTTGTTTTCTTTGACGTGCTTTCAAGATGTTGTGCAAGCAGCCAGCGGGAAAGGTGAGTTGGTATTTTTGGAGTTAACACACAAAGTGAAGCGAGTGTGAGCAGATTTCTGGTCATTGATAGAGTTACCACCAGGGCTGTGTGTCTTTGTATGAACATCCTGGATCACTAACTCTGCGTCCTGGACAGGTGTTTTAATAAAGGTGCGCTTTTTCAGCCACAAATTAACTCATTTTTTTCCAGATAAACCAACATGTTTTTACTGCAAAAATCCCAGTATAGAAAAATTATTCCCTTTTTTAATGTAAACAGTGATTCCATTCTGATGAAAAAAACTTTATTTGTCCCATAGGAAACAGATGTTTTCTTAATAAAATAAATATATCCATTGTGTAATACAAGATGTAATTGGCAAAAACAGTTAGAAAATACTTTTTTATTTTTAGCATATACTATTTCATTTTCAGTATTTCAAAACAGTCAATCATTGTACAAATAATAATACCTCATGAATACAACTAATGACAATCATACTGTATATCTTGTCTTTCAATATTGAAGGTTTGACAATTGGTTCTTTTGCAAATAGTTACACCTTGATCAATATCAGTAATGTAGATTTAATGACTGAGCGGATAAAGGCAAATAGTAGAACTGCTAAAACAGGCTTTTCCTGTATATTCCGAACATTGCATCACTTTGCTGTAATGCAATAAAAACAGGAAAGACAATCGATACTATATTTAAATATCTAAAATATAGCACCATATATAGTCTCCTATTATTATGACCCCACAAATGCCTTGACCAAACATTTAAAGTTCATACTATGAAGGAAATCATATGTTTCTCACGTATATATGTATAATTTATACAGTAGTATTACTTTCACAATCACATATTATACATTTTCAGCAGTTTTACCAGGAAATGTTACTTAATACCACAGCCACATGCCTTGCAGCTGCATGTAGATGAGGAGGAATCTTAATTCAGTATATTGCATAATTTGTCCCAATGCTAATATATAAACCTACGAGCTATTGACTGAACGTAGCATATTCCATTACCTCCATTGGTTTGCTTCCCGACACCTCCTTCTGTTGATATTGTATTTAGGGCAGACCCGCCCTGCTGTAGAAATATAATATTCCAGTGACACAATGGATGTGTGCTCATTAATCTACTTCCCCCCCCCCCCGACAGGGTTTGGAGATAACATCTTCTGGAGGACGCTGGATGATGGGAAGAGAGAAGCTGAGGCCAGGTGAGTTCATACTGAGAGGGGAGATATTACACACACACACACACACACACACTGAGAGGGGAGATATTACAATACACACACACACTGAGAGGGGAGATATTACACACACACACTGAGAGGGGGGATATTACACACACACTGAGAGGGGAGATATTACACACACACTGAGAGGGGAGATATTACACACACACACTGAGAGTCGAGATATTACACTTACACACACACACACTGAGGGGAGATATTACACACACACACACTGAGAGGGGAGATATTACACACACACACACACTGAGGGGAGATATTACACACACACTGAGAGGGGAGATATTACACACACACTGAGGGGAGATATTACACACACACTGAGGGGAGATATTACACACACACTGAGAGGAATTATTACACACACACTGAGAGGGGAGATATTACACACACACTCAGAGGAATTATTACACACACACTGAGGGAAATATTACACACATTTCCTGAAACCTGCTGAGCCGCCTTCTGTATAATCATTAGCCCTGAGGCTTTAAACAACTTTTAAAGAAATCCCAACGTCTACATTTCCACTAACTACTGGAGCAGATTTTCAGGATTTTTTACTCAATGTTTTATTCAAAGACAAAAAGTGTATATATCATAAAAACTGAAAAATAAAGTTGTTATAGTGTATATATCATTATTTAAGGCAGTTGCAGGCTTAACTGAAGTCAGTTACTATCTTTTACTCTTGGTATGAAGGTTAGATTGAATAAACTTTATTGATCCGGAACTGGGAATTGTTTTGTTACAGCAGCATGTGAACATGGCATTGCACAAGTTATAATATAATTAAATAAACAGTAAATATTTGCATATCAACAGTAGAAAGATATATATTCATAGAGTATATCCAAAATAAAATATACAGAATTAGTAATAATACACTATAATAGACCAAACTACTGGTAAAATAATGTATAAACAAGTAAAGAATATTCATTATACAATTGTGGAAGGTACTTGAAGTTTTTTTTATTGAAATGTAAACGCAATGAGGTAAAGAATAAAAATGTAACATGTTTTCATGTTTGCATCGACAGCGGACTGCCAATCATGCTCATCATCCACAAAACCTGGTGTGGAGCCTGCAAAGGTAAAACATTAGAATGATGTGTTTCTCCCTTTCATTATAGAAACCTCAGGCATAGATACAGCAGAAAAAAGGGGGAAACGTAGGCAAAGTTTTCAAAATGTTGTATTATGTGAGATAATTATTCCACTGTTTAGACAGAGAACAAACGGTATCACTGCATGCAGATGATTAAACATTAGCTATCCTGTCCTGTCAGCTCAGGCTAATGATCGTCTGTAATGTGGGCAAACAGTTAAAACAGGACATTTTTATTAAGGTTGGCTTTTGTTTGTTTTATAGCAATATAAGATAATGATTAACAGTTTTTTTGTTCCTTCTACATCAGCACTGAAGCCCAAATTTGCAGAGTCCAAGGAAATCTCTGAACTTGCACACAACTTTGTTATGATCAACCTGGAGGTACGTAAATAAACAGTTTATTTAAATTAACCAGGTTTAAATTCACTTGTGTGTTTTATGATCGTTAGTAGCCAACACTAACATACTGTATTTATTATGAGGTCTGTTGGCAGTCTTGCAAATGATCCGTTGTCTCGTGTTTGCAGGATGAGGAGGAGCCAAAGGATGAAACCTACAGCCCAGACGGAGGATACATTCCTCGGATTCTTTTCCTCGGTACGGGGGCGGTTGAGTCAGAATCGTCCATTAGAGACGGATAGTTTAGTCTATAGTAACACACAGCGTCTGATAACGTTTCAGTAGAATGTTCTTATCCTAGTGTGTAGAGAGGTTATATTTTTCAGTGAGAAAGTAAGCTTCTAATCAAGGATTTGTAAATTAACTGCAATGCATATTGGACAACACAGAGGAATACAACGACACAGGAACATCTCAAATAGTAGAAGGTGTTTCATCAACCTTTGATTGAACCTAGGAAAAGTAGTTTAATATATCACCTTTTTATGTGGCATTCTGTTGAAATGAATTGGTATTTGGAGTTGTTAGGAAAGCAATTATCTGAAATTGAACTGAGCAAATAATTAATACATCAATCAAGAAAATAACCGTCAGATTAATTGAAGAAAAAAATGGGTTGGTTGCAGCCTTATATTGTTTGGATTTCAACTTTTGCAAACCTTTTATATGAATGTTCTCTTTCCTCACAGATCCCAGCGGCAAAGTCCATCCTGAAATCACCAACAAGAACGGAAATCCAAACTACAAGTACTTCTACAGCAACGCCGAACATGGTAAAACATCCAGACTATTAATGGGTTCATTTCGATTTTTTAAAGTAAAATTGAACTTTCATGTTACCAACACCAACATTGTTAAAACGCCTATATATCAGGACAATATCGCAATCAAATCACAAATGCAAATGTGTTCATATAATCAAACCTAGATATTTTGCCCGACTCGTGCAGCCCTAACGTGTGTTTTCCCCGCTCAGTGGTGTCCGGTATGACGGAGGCGCAGGAGAAGCTGACGGGCGACACCTCCAAGCAGGGTCACACCGGAGACGAGCTGTGAGGGGGGGGGGGCAGAGGGCTCAAGGGCTACACCTCCCCCGAGCCTCAGCAACACCCCCCACACAGAACTGAACCAAGACAACCATTAAAATCGGTGCTTGAGTATTTCTTTCTGTCCTGTACGGTTTTTCCAACACTTCCTGTCATCGTCTAGTGTTAATGCCATGTACTGTATCTGTAGACTAACACCAACACACGCTAGCCAAGTCAGCTGCCATTACCTCTCACTTGCATACACTGTTTTTGAATGGAAACTTCTGGAAAATGCCAAGTTTAAGTACATTTCCATGTTTGTCACAATATGGCCATGAAATGTGAGTCTTAGTTTATAGAAGTTTTCCTAACACCTTGTATTGCAACTTTTGTAATATTTATGCTTTTAGCCAACAAATTATACAGTATTTCATTTGACATATTAACATCTACAGTAATGTGCTTCCAAATATCCTCTACAGTACGTTTATTATAATGTGTTTACCATGCACAACAACATAGGCTCCGTACTTCTGATTTATATTATCCTCAGTCTTTAAACAATATTACGTATTCATTTAAACCTGCCAATTAAAGTGCCAGTGAAGTGCATTTTTTTGCGCCAAAATGAAATGGCAGTTTCATTTCTTACATATAATTGTACCTGTTCATGGCTAAAATAATTTTTTAGGAAGTGCGAGGGACGAGATAAACATCGCAAATGTTTCAGAGTCTGAGCCTACCGCTGCTGCAGACGATAGCGGCTGTGACGTCACAAGATGGGCCCAGTTGTGATTGTAAACATGGCGGAGCCTTCGGAAAGTGATACTGGTGCGAGAGAAATGAGTGATTTTGACAGCTTTTCGGACAGGATAGATGAGGAAAGTGGCCATGGAAGTCAATTTAGTTGAGGACAATATTTTGTCATAGATCTAGAGTAGATCTACACACAGGATTGGCCATCACCTGATCATACATTCATCTGTTCATAGCATGATGCAACATTCATGTTCACATGCAGTGTTGTGCTAGTTACTGAAAACCAGTAACTAGTTACAATTACTAGTTACTTCACTACTTACACCAAAAAGTAATGCGTTACTGTGAAAAGTAACTTTTTAGTTACTTAAAAAAGGGCACCCATTAATGCCCTTATACTGTAGCCTTCATTTCAGTACTGTTATTGCATCGGAGAATAATACAACCTGTTGATCAACTTGACATGCATTTGCATCACTGAACTCTGCTAAGCAATGTGGTCTATACAAACACAAACACAAAGATATGTTTCAAAGTGCCAATCCAGCCGCTGTTGCTTAGGTGGAGGTGGAGTGGCGTCGGATGAGTCTGGGTCTGTGGTCTTAGCTACTAGCTTCGTCCCAGCATGTTGTTTCTGCAGATGTTTCAACAGATTTTAATTGCTGTTTTGGGCAGTCGATAGGATCTTTGACCCGCCAAGACACAACTTACATTTAACTAAAACGTTCTTTTCTTTGTGCTCGACAAAAGTGAAATAGTGAGAATATCTCCAGGCGGAGAAACTCGACTTGAGCTCTGCCGCCGCCATGATAGTCTTGTTAATAGACACAAACACAGTGGCCTTTATTTTCATAAACAATCTACGAATCTACGAAACAATAACACCAGCCACTCACCTTCATCTTTTGGTAACAGAAACATCGCCACTTCGGCAGAATTGACATTACCACAGCCAGCGGCAATGCATCGCTTCCCGTGTGTTTTTCCTCCCTTTTTCTTCACTGTCGCCTCCATTGTCAGGTTTCCTCGATTGGCAATCACTTCCAGTCGACTGCGAAACACTTTCCAATAAAATACTCGCTCAAAAACGTTGGTAAATTCCACTTTGAAACAGAGACAAAATGAACGGTGGTGAATGTAAACACTTCGGCTGAGCCCATCTTCTGACGTCACGCAGTAGATCGCAAGCCACGCCCACGAAGGCGGAGGTTTCCCAGCGGAAAATTCCAACTCGTCAAATTCGTTGCTATTCCAACATCTTTGATATGGGTTCCAATGGACAATTTTGGTCATTACTATACGTATTAGCATAACAGATCATGCACCGGTGCACACTTCACTGGGTCTTTAATGTATACTTCAGTTATATCTCTAAACTTGTTGTTTTCCTGTTCGGGTTTGTTTGGCTGCTCGTGAAGTGACACCACCTGTTTTTTGTTTGTTGGTTAAACTCTTTGAATGAGGGATGAAAACATTGGTAATGTTTCTTGATTTAAACCTGCCAATTAATGTATACTTTAGTTATATCTCTAAACTTGTTGTTTTCCTGTTCGGGTTTGTTTGGCTGCTCGTGAAGTGACACCACCTGTTTTTTGTTTGTTGGTTAAACTCTTTGAATGAGGGATGGTAATGTTTCTTGATGTATTTTATACATGTACACAGCCTGGTTTGCAAATAAAGTTTGTTGAACTCAGTGGTGTGTGAGCGTGATGCATTCATGACACAGCAGTAATAACAGTATATCAAGTTTTATTGTCTATCCAACAACAGTGATCCCTTATGGTTTGTCAAACAATATGAAACTGCTGCATACAGTTACCAGTAGATGACACTAATCAAGTCACTATTTAAATTCAGTTTGACAGTAAGTGCAGGTCCATTAATGTGAGTGCATTTATTTAAGACATTGGATTGCAATTGATCCCATTCCAGACACAGCCCTAAAAATGGCTTATTTAAGAAAGCACTGTCTTTCATACTGAGCCATGTCTAAGTGTAAAAATGACTTACAACAGCATAGGATTTATCATGATAAAATAAATTACAGGAAAAAAACAAGGGTGCATCTAAAAGTGAGACTAATTTCATGACATGTTAACAACGCTAACAGACTAAAACAACATGAGAAACATAAGGAATGATGGAATGTGTCAGAAAACTTGGCTAAAGGTTTAATTCAAAAATAAAACTCAGTTCTGTGTATTGCTAAATCTACTGACGAAGGGCTCAAGCCTGAGGTGTCTAAGGGCACACAGAACATCAGAAAGTAAACAGCAAAGTGAATGTATCCATTCCTCCACTGTGAGCTCATTTAAAGATTTTAAAAGAAAGGAGGGAAATAAAAAGAGGAGTTGCTACAATCACTATAATTACACTAATTACACAACGCTGCTATAAAATCAGCAACATTTTCACATAAAACAAAAATCTATCAAAAGCTGTGTGACATCTGTATAATCAAAATGAAACAGCTATAAAGTGTGATTTAAACTGATTGTTAGAAAATGTAAGGTGTGCACATACCCAGTGTAATAGACCGCTGTTCGCTACTCTCACAAGAAGAAGAAGAGCAACAAGAGCTTTTAAGAGTCTCTCGAGGGAGGGGGGGTGTACAAAGGTATTATACAACGTCTGGAATTAATCACTAACTCGTCAGGCTCCAGGAAACAGGTCCAGTGTTTGAAAATGCATTACGTGTTTCATTCCTTACCTAAACTGACTTTACGGACGCTCCAAAGTGCAAAGCTACACTCAAGATCAAAGTGATGGCAGAAACGATTTATCCACTTCCAGTTTGTGGAGGTTGAAGTTTGTCCAGTTTGATTCTGAGGATATTAGATGTGAGTTTGGGAGTGTGTGTGTGTGTGTGTGTGTGTGTATGTGTGTGTGTGTGTGTGTGTGTGTGTGTGTGTGTGTGTGTGTGTGTGTGTGTGTGTGTGTGTGTGTGTGTGGAGGGGCAGGAGCGTGTTTAAGATCTTCCCTGCTTGGCGTCTCCGATGGCCCCCCACACGTCAAAGACAAACTCGTCGGGAAAGGCGAAGTCTCCGAGGGTCTCGTCCAACGCCATGGCGAATTCATCCGGGTTCTTCTTGTCACGGCCGACCTCCACCATCGTAGCGGCTGCAGAGAGAGAGAAGAGAAGAAGAACATTTTACTGAATGACTGTAGCGATGGTCAGGATTTCTCTTAGCTAGATACAAGATGAACATATGTCAAACTCAAGGCCCGGGGCCAAATCCGGCCCGTGGTGGATTTAATTTCGGCCCGCAGGATCATTTCTAATTACTATTAGATCTGGCCCGCCGGTATATTGCACGCACAGCTTCACTCAATCCTGAGGGTTTCCTCAGCTCAGAGCCTGACCCCAAACATTGATGAACTTGCACCCGAGATGAGATGCCAAGTATCTGGCTTGAACTAGCATCACAGCAGCAAACTGAGTTTCAATGGATGTTTCACGATGTTTGGATGTTTTTTCTTTGAGGGAAATCGTTTTTTTGAAGCTGTTGTTGGCCTGTGGAAAAATGTAATCATAAGAAATGACTCCGGAAAAGCTGCAGATAGAGCCATAAGAAATGAATGCAACTGATTATTTAATGTTTAATGTTGTTTTTATAGGCAATCATTTAAGCTTTGTTAGTTCCAGGTTTAATATGTGCAATAAGTTCATTTCAATACGTTTTGCAATAAACATTGAACCAGTCCGGCCCTCGACTAGCACCCATTTTTTTATTTTGGCCCACTGTGTATTTGAGTTTGACACCCCTGCCTTAGACCATTGATACTTCCCCAGTCTAATGACAGGTTGGCCTGATCTTCTGAAAGAATCCTTCTCTGTTTTAGCTTGTGAATCTTAAATTTGAACTCCAAATGAATATTACTGAATGAATACAAAGTACGCGAGGCAGAATTAGCAATTAGCCTTAGATAATTATGGTAGTAATGTTATTGCTTTACTTTAGTTTGAAAAACCGTACAAGCAAATCATCTTGTCATTCCTCAGAAGAGTTACGT
Organism: Dissostichus eleginoides; assembly: GCA_031216635.1. Taxonomy (NCBI): domain Eukaryota; kingdom Metazoa; phylum Chordata; class Actinopteri; order Perciformes; family Nototheniidae; genus Dissostichus; species Dissostichus eleginoides. Next base: position 11,898,658 of record CM062276.1, read on the forward strand.
ACATACTCCTGATATTTGTGAATATTCTCACTCACCCAGTTCAGTGTCTCTGATTCCCATGTAGCTCTCCAGGAGGTCGTCCACTTTCTTTACCGCCTTCTCCTCAAATTCTGTTGGCTAGAAAAGACAAAACAAACAAGTCAGTTTCAATCCTTCTCTCCTGGGTTTTACTGCAGTATGTTGCTGTTATCTTGCACCACACTTGGACATTTTCATCAAATATATAATAAGGAGATCAGTCTGATCAGTGATTTATTATTCCAGATGAGGGCTGACAAATAGTGCATGATGATTTGGAGAAACTGCAGGATGAGTAACATCTTTTGTTTGTTTGTGTGTATCTTCAACAGAGAAGCCTTTAAGATGATATCATGAGCAAGAAAAGACAACTTCCAAGTATTCTTTATAATCATTTCAACAGTTGCATGTGTAAAGTGAGAAAAGTTATGTTTCCCAGTATAGGAACTCCAAAACACCCAGGTCTCAGTGGGATTCCCTAAATAAGCTCACCTCCTCCTCTACAGTGGCGGGCCCTTGGAGCGGAGTCTCAGGGTCCCCCTCCCCGTGCCGATCTTGTTGTCGCTGGCAGGTTTGGCCCCTTTTGACCTGGGCTCAAGCATTTCTGTCAATCAGAAGGCACGTTTATTTATATAGCACATTTCAACAACAACGCAATTCAAAGTGCTTTACAAAAAACACATTGGGACATAGTGCCAAAGAAACACTTTATAATATTACATTTAGACACATTAAAAACTGTTATTAAATTCCAAGACAATACAAATTAAAACTAAAACAGAATAAGAGAGGTACAAAAACTATAAAGAAGTTACAGTGCTTTGATTTGATTTAATAAAAGGCAAAGGAATAAAGAAAAGTCTTCAGGAGGAAAGACAGTGGGTGTTTCTCAATGTCGAGGAAGGATGCTCGAGAGCCACTATTTCAAGGATGCTACGTCATCGAGTCCCGCCGAAGGACTGTTCCAATGTCCAGGATGCTTGGAATTCTACCGAGGCCGGCGTCCTTTGTTGCGGGAAATTTCGAGGCTGCACATGTGTATCCTCCGCGGTCTTAAAATCCCCACAATGCTTTGCGCACGGACCAATTTCCAAATTTTTGGCGGAAATCGCACTCCATTTAAAGCGGGGCCTCGCATATGACGCACACCTGCACACCTGTTAGCCTGTTAGCCTGTTAGCCTGTTAGCCTGTTAGCCTGTTAGCCTGTTAGCCTGTTAGCCTGTTAGCCTGTTAGCCTGTTAGCCTGTTAGCCTGTTAGCCTGTTCCACAATTCTTCGTTTTCCGAGGCTAGGAAGGATTCTTGCCTCGCTTCTGAAGGACCTGACTCGGAGGGACATTTCCTACCAAGGAAGCGTCCTCGACATTGAGAAACACCCGGTATCTCAAACTGTCATGCTGCTGAACCTAAGCAGCAACACACTGATGTTTTCAGCTCCTCATAACCAGACATGAACATTATAAAATGACCAGTTATGGTTTCTGTAAGATATTTTTTAGCCCTGAAAGAAAAGCAGTGCAGTCGCCAAGGTATTATAGACAGCCAAGGTATCATTTGACCTTCTTGAAGCATAGATAAGCATTCAATGTTTTATGTTTTTCTTTTTATGCATATTATAATGACAATCTCATGATTCCTTGCCGACATGCTGAGAAACTCTGCAGCACCAGCTCCTTCCTGGATATGTTTAGTGACTAAACCCTGAAGGTTTCCTTCAGTAAAATGATGTTGTGTGTGAATGCTGATATGTTTCTGTACGGCGTCTCTGACTCACCGAAGGCCTTCATGGGCTCCACCAGTTTCAGCGTGAACATCTTGTCTTTGGGCAGCTCTTTAAGCATGCGGGCGACCTCATAATGCCGCGTCCCCACGATGTTATGTCCGTTTATACACTCTACGTGGTCGCCCACATTAATCACCTTCACCCCGTCACCACGCTGCCATCTTTGATACGCTGCAATACACAACAAGTCAGGGGAAATTAAAAGCCAGCAAAATCATTTCATACATTTAACAGGCGCCACACACAAAAATAAAGGTTTGTCCAAGATAAAAATACAGAGGCAGACAACAGTGTGTATACTCCTGCAATACTTCTTCAAGTCTATTATATCTGCCCTTTCATTGCATTGCATAACTGATGTAAAACCACTCCTGCATTAGAAGGTGTAAAATAACGCAGATTGGATCAAAAAGGCTATTCGTGTTATAAAGAGTCTCTTTTTGATCCATGAGATGTTAAAGAGTGAAGATTAAGTTGTGGGAAAATATAAATATATAGTAGTTCTATTTCACACACATCAATATGTTAATTTGAATATATCTGAAAAAGTTTGTCACTGAATTTTAAGCAGAGCTGAAACAAATATGAACTAATTAATTAGTCGATCGACACAATTAGAGCTTACTATTTTATTAGATATCAGATTAACCGTGTAAATAAGTCCTCATTAAAAAAAAAGGCAGAACATGATGTTTTCAGCCATGCACTGGAAATGTCAATATTTTATGTCACTCAAAATTCACTGCCTTTTCCAACATGTTACTGATTCATCTAGACAATTATCTGCAGAATAATGTATTATAAATATATAATATATCAATATAGATGATTATTAGTGGCAGCCCTACTTTAAAGTCGCTTCTTCATGCGCTACAACAGCATTAAAACACCGACTAAGGCTTGACTGTGACATAAACACCGTCAGCTGCAGTGCTGTTGGGCATCACATGATGGCACATGTGAGCACTGTTATTGTGAGTAAGATGTCTGAGACTAAATAAGCTCATTAGACCGGTTCGCATCTACAGAGCAGAAACACTGAGCTGAATTAGGACTTCCACTATGAGAGCAAGTGTGTAAAGTGACCTTAAATATTAGTTAGTTAGTTATGCTAACAAGTCCATTTAGCAACTGCTATACTAATCTGTACAAGCTGTGGTTTACTAAAGTCATTTAAGTATCTTCAATCATTCCTTCTCAAGTACTGTCGGTTTCCAAACACAAGAATTTGGTATTTTTGTACAAGTTAGACACAATGAACAGAAAATACATAAATATGTTAACTAATATTATTATTTTTGCTGCCTCTTAGCATATTATGGTAGACTGGTAGACTAGGATGGGAACTTATTTATTTTTGTATGTACATAAGGGACTTTTATGACCTTACATGACTTTCTACACGACATGGAAAAAACATTATTTAAATACGTTTGTTGGTTTAAAACTATAATAAGCTTACTGAATAATTGTTATCTTGGTAGAGCTTCATTTCTGATATTGGAATGAACAAAATATATCTAAAGACAGCGAATCGCATATTGGTAAACATGACTTTATAGCAGCGTTTCCGCCAGGGGGGCGTCTTGCCGTCATTTGAAAAAATAATAATAATTCGAGAGAAGATCGAGAGTTTTTATCGCTTGAAATGACGAAAAGGAAAAAGGACAAGGACATCCCTCTGTTGGAGGGGCAAAGGAGTCTGGTGGGATTCTTTTCGCTGCCAGCAAAGCGTGTTCCTGTGACGGAAAGTGTACTGCCGGCGAGCCTTGGCGGGGGATGCTAGTGGAGCACGCGCGTGAACTGCGAATTCCCATCACTAATACGTAAAGAGATAGTATCTATAAGGGACGGCTCAATTCAAAATTCAAGTCACGTGACACAATGTGACGTCACGGGAAGGTTAAATGTGAAAGATAAGAAGCTCTGTCTCTTCGTACCTTTATGAAAGCGTATCCCGCTCCGTTGTCGGTGATGGTGAGGCCCAGAGCATCTTCAGATTTATGGACCTCCACCTCCTTCTTGATCCCTTTAATGTGGGCGAAGATGAAGTCCTCGAGGCCGATCTGGCCCCCCAGAAGCTTGTCCATGTCGATCTTGTGAGTGTTGAGGGTGCAGAACATGATCTGGAAACACACAGACAGGAAGCAGGCAGATTTAGCACATAACAAAGAGACTGACTTCAAAAAGAAGCATTATTAAATCTGAATCAGGTTTATTGCCAAGTCGGTTTAGAATTTAAATTGGAATAGCTGTGTAGTTTTAAAAGAGGAAGCATTGAACGTTTAAAGTTTTAAAGTAAAGTACGGAGAATGAGGTCGCTGAGCTTAAAAAGTAGTGTGGAAAGTTATGATGATTTTATAAAAGGTGACTGAATGCATTTAAAAAAAAAGACTATAATCACTTAGCATTTCCAACAACAACAAAAAAGAGGCCCTACTGTAAATGACAACCCCACAACATGTCTTCATCTTTAATACACAATCAAAAGATGACCCTCATGTTAGTCAGAGCCTGAAGAGTGACGCAGGTTCAAAAATAAAAGTGTTTGAGTGCAGATGACGCAGCAGTGTGCTAAATACAGGAATCATCAGGAGCTCTTCACTGCAGCAGCCAAGTTATGCCCTCTGTCCCCTCAGTGTCCTCAGAGTGTCCTCAGTGTGTCTGAGTTTTAAGTCCTGACCCTGTGATGAGGCAAAAGAGGAAAGTGACCTTTCCTTCCTCTGCCAGAAATGTGGAAATCTGGCTTCACACCTAACGGTCTGCCACGTCTTGGCAGGACAGAGGGGGAAGAGATGTGATCCGCAGAAACACAATACACAAGCGATTTAACAGCACTTTAAACCCCGGAGAAGGAGACCGATGGGAGTGAATCATTTATTACGCTCTCCTGGACAGAAGCTATTAATAAGATCTCAGTTTCAGCTTCTTTATTTATCTTATGCACAACAAACAAACAGAGAGCAGTTTTAGCATTAAGTGTCACAGGCTCCTTCCAACAGAGCATATTACATATGTATAATAATAACTACTATCTGCGGGAGACTTTTTTTTTTTAAATACATATTTTTCTTATCTTTATCATGTTTTTATTATTTTCTTGTGTATATTTGCAGACCGAACTTCTAACAAAGAAAGTCTGAAAGAAAAGTATAAAAATAAAAAAAATGTTAGTCAAAATAAAACATCAATCTCAATATAGAATTATTAATAAGTGTTTTTAAACTAATCATTTAATAAATAATCATAAAGAAGTACTAGATTTAGAATCTAAATATAAATAAGGGAATATAATACAGAATAAAACATTTTAAACATAGTTGCAAATGATTACACTGAAACTGTAAGTATATAAAAGGTAAAGTGATCTACTTGAATCTCTATTTACCCTAAGTTAACCTTATGAGTTATTTCCATATGCAGCCTCTGTTGTGATATCAGCTTCATACTCTGGCTTGGAAAAATACCCCGCCAGGATTTAGTTTCTGACTTCCTGGTTGTACCACTTTGGAAAGGGATTGATTCGTGCTGCTCCATCAGGAGGATGACCTTTGAGCACCAATCAGGCTCTGGCAGCGAGGCCGGCCTTGTTTGGGCTTTTCTTGTTCACATACACACAAACACATTTACCAACATGGCCTCATGCGTTGCCTTGGGAAACCAGACTATAAAAGAATGAGATTATAATAAAGGGAGGCCACTAGAGGAGGAGAGGAGGCGAGGGAGGGGTGTAGCTGAATTGATGACTCTTTTCCATAACAGTACCCCCTTCCAGGCAGGGCATTACCCATGAGCCAGTGGGAGGAGCGGCAGCAGACGCCTACACCCGGTTACCAAGGCTGCGCCTGCTCTCAGCGTGTTCACACTGACGGGTGTATCTGGGATGCAGCGTCACACACACTGCAGAGCCACTGTACTCCTCTTACAAACCTGACTCACTACAACAGATACTACACCTCCCACTGCCTGCACCACCCTGACACAACCCTGATAACCACACGCAGAGGGCGAGTGAAAGGAGAGGCAGGGCCATCTGTTCAGAACCACACAATATAGAGACACTCATGGGTCGATGAATCAAAAGAGGAAGATACACAATCGAGGGGAGAATAATCAGATCAAATCTTAATATGAGTTTTGAGACAATACTAAAATGTGGCATTACAGCTGCAATGAAGAGTCATAGGTTAATTATTCATGCAAAATTGCTGTTTTAAGCCTCGAAGAGAGAAGTTTCTTATTTAAAAGAAGACATTATTTGACTATTTTCTGATATCTTAAAGATCAAGCGATTAATCCTAGAAAACCATCGGCAGATAGATTGATAAGGAAAACTATTGTTAGATGCAAACCTAATTTGTTGAAGTGCTCACATATAGAAAAATCTAGAATCTATGATTATTAGTTTAGTTTAGTTTATTTATTTATAGTGTCGTGGACAGTCCCCATCGATGAACTGTCACAAAAACAGTAAATGGAGCAGCTTTAGCCGACTAATTTCCAGCTGTTGTCCCCGGCCAGATGGTAATAGACACCCTTAAAATCACAATATATCAACAGCATTAGTTATAAAAAAATATAAAATAAAATAAAAAGGATGAAAGACAAGTAGATACAGGCGAAAGGATAAGAGAGGATAAAAGAGAACAATAAACAACACACGTTACTACATACAGTACATGTCACAGATAGCACATCACAATCACACAAGGGGCAACATCCATGATCACAACATGTAACACTCACACCATACTCAACACAGACTAATGTGTGCAGGTGTAGTTCTCAGTGAACCATGTTTTTACGTGAGCTGTGAAGGTGGTATGTGTGTGTATGTATATATGTATGTATGTCTTTGATTTGAGTGGGTAGTGAGTTCCAGTTTTGTATTGCTCTGACCGAGAATGATGACTGACCAAAAGTACTCTTCCTGAATGGGACTGATAGGTCGCCACGTGTGGAGCTTCTAGTGTTCAGCCTGGTGTTGTTACGTTGAGTAACCAATGAGTGAAGAGGTGGAGGGGCTGTATTGTGCAGGATTTTGTACACCAGAACGATGTTCCTATACTCAGAATGTTATGCTTGTTGAGGATGGTACAGTGATGGGAGCTGTGATAATACTTTTGTCACATAGACTCACTCAAACATTAAAAAACTATTACGGAACAGAGTTAGAGAAATACGTGTTTTACCAGTTTTGATAACCTGGTCCTTTTGTTTTGTAGGAGGGCCTCTGCAGAGAAATTGTCTCACTGGTAAAAACCTACTTAACTTCAAAGTTTAAACATTAAAGAACCCGACTGCATGGACATCAAAGATGGGGGAAAACTCCCATGATACCTAGCCAAGTCACAAAGTCAACACATGTGGTAATAATTTAGTTTTGATTGAGAGAGCAGCAGAAAATGACATTAAGTGTTTCCTTTTAGCTATAGCATGACACACTGCATCAAAGCTACTCAATTGGTAACTGTACTAAAACTAATGACCTTTAGAGAGTCACCAAGCTCTTGTAATAAATTGCAATTGAGACATGAGACATTTGTCAGGCCGATATTCACCGATATACAAGTAAGAGAATACATGTAATGAATCTTTACAAATCTCCAGCTACATGCATTCTGTCCAGCTAGCCCTCCAGCCTGTGTTTGAAGAAAGGTAAGATAAATACAGCCTTTAATTGGATCTGCCTCTGAATGATGTCCTGCACTTAAACTGTGTTGACTGGGGAAACCTGTTTCTCTGTCCACTTACAGCCTCTCCAACAGATCTTCTAATGGCAGAAAGAGGGTAAGAATGATTAAAAGGAGTGTGTCAGGCTTAAAGGAAACTGTTTAACATGTCCTGTTTCTCATGGAGTTATTCCTGTGTCAGGTGTTTTGAACAGTTAACAGGGAATGCTGATGTAAGCTGTGTATTGTGGTGTGGCTGCGTTTCCAACAGGATATCACATCCGTCAGCGTTTAAGCCACTGTAATCATTTACCAAATGTGCGATTCTTCAGAATGAAAACGGAGGGTTTGTTTCATAAAAAGGTGACTCAAAAACAGAGTAAGAGTCTGTGTGAGTGAGCCTGACAACTTAGGGAAGATACATCTGTTTCATAAAGTCAAATTAGAGCTAACCTGATTTTGAGTGAAACAAACATGGAAAGACAAAACTGGGATGTTCAAAGTCACTAAGAAGAACATACTAAATCTATATATAAGATCAAGATTAAAATATAATAGCAAAAACAAAAAAACAATTGCATAAAAATGCAAAAAATAACAGTTTGCACTTGTTAGCGCAGAGTGTGCATTTTCTTTGTACGTAAATGGCCTTAACAGAATGTATAACAGGCAAGATGCGACATAACTACACAAAAAACAACTAAATCATTAAGTAACTTCAGATTGTCTGTCTGCCCTTTTTCCCGTTGTCTGATCCGATGCTCTCTGATTTTTATTAAACTAAATAAAAAAGGGACACATTTGGAAAAAGCTGCTTATTATTGGGTTTGGTTTGAAGTCATCAACACTGAACTATTTACCTCTGACAGATTGGTTTGACCTCTGGTTCAGCCTGAGGTGAAGCTAAGACTGAGAACCAACCTGACCTGCTAAGATTATCAAACTAGATTTTTCTTCAAATAAGCGACAATAACTCAAGTAAGCCTGGTTTAACTGTTTCTTGATTTGTGAATGCACCAAGAAAACACAGAATCCTATGAGAATGAACTGCAGATGAATGAATGGGTTGATACCAATGCAGTAATAGCAGACCATTTACAGCCATGATGGGAGGGAGAGAGGTCAGTGAAGCAAACAGGGTTCAAACCATCTCGGATACATCACCCTACCATGCCAGACAGGTAATCATAACACACATTGTTTTTTATCTGAGTGTAATTTGTCTCCAAACACACATCAATCCTCAGAGAGGCCGATAGAAAGCTCAACTCACCTCAGAAAAGCCCTGCAGGCTCAGCTGCCTCTGCAGCGCTGCAGGTAAACAACCACTTAAAGCCCTATAAAAACCACATCCAGTCCAATCAGGGACATACAGGCACACACACACACACCTGGGGTCTGAACACAAACACACACTCCTTATTAGTGTTGGATATGTCACGCATGGAGAATTGTTGCTAAATTGCTCGACACAGGTATAATGAAGCACAATTATATGTAACCACATGTTCACTTGAATCATGTTGCAGGATATCTTCAGAATGTGTTACTCTGTGCTTTTGCCACAAAGGGAAAGTACAGTTTAAGATATATAGGAGATTTTTAGATCATTTGCTTGAAAGAGTATTGGTCTTTCTATGGAATCATATTGTGATGATAAGAAAATATGTCTTTTTTAAATATTTTTCTTATAATGATTTTAAACCAGTTTTGATTCTAGTCACAAAATCAGTAAATAAGTTACGTTTTTCATGTGTAAAGAATTTTGTCAAAGGTATAAGCAAATGATATTATACTAATGAACATTATTTGACTATTAAGTCATTGTGTATGTACTATTTAGTGTGACACACTTGGTGGCCACTTTACTTAAAAACATCTATAAATCGAGTAAAATCCACCATTAATTCTGAATTTACAAACGCATATTCTTTAGTTTTGGTACACTGTCAGGGAAGTATTTATTATGAAGAATGTAGGGCTGCTCGATTATGGCAAAAATCATAATCTCGATTATTTGGGTCAATAATTGATATCACGATTATTAAAAATTATCCATTTACTTTGAAAACATCCATTTATTGAAAAAAAATTGAACAGTATGTTTTTAACAGTTGATTACCCTGAACTTTAAGTATAATTCAACTGAAAAAATAAAAATAATAATAATAATACAAAATCGTTTTATTTCGATTACGTTGTTTTCGTAATCGTTGCAAGCCAAAATCGTAATTGCGATTAAAATACGATTAATTGAGCAGCCCTAGAAGAATGTAATTGCAATTGTAAGTGCAGTGGTTTTGAACTGGACTGCAATATAATGACAGGTGTCTCTAATGTTTTACACACTGACATGGACAATACTATGAATGTTGTGATGTTGATTTGAGTTGTACTGGATCAGTACATTACACTATTATTAAAGTACTACAAGTGAGTGCTGGATCTCGGCTAATACAAACAGCAGACTCAAACCTCATCAAATGAGATTATTCCCCCTAATCCCCCCCCACCCCTGATGAACAAATGACTGGCTGCGTACATGGAAGTACTACCACTTGCAAACCAGCCAAACAAAAAGGACAAAATGACTTTAACACGACCGCAGCGCAGATATTCAAAGAGTAGGCAAATGTGAGTGTGTTCCTGGTGAGCACGCTCTCACTGCAACTGGTGGACAAGAAGCAACGTCACCGAGCCACACCTCAAACTCTGCAGCTGAAGAGGACAACAACCAGACTTTGACCTGATCCCATGCTTCATGTAAAGACTGAAAACACGGTGTCTTACTGCCTGAGATAACATGGAGACTGAGCCGAGTTTACATAATATATTCACTGTTAGTGTATTTGCTGTTATAATGATAAGATCTAATTTCACTCGGACAGATTCCTTTCTGTCACTTCTGCTTCCTAAATAAAGTGACTTGGTTTAACATGAGCGCTTGTGTCTAATTAAAAAGGCACCACGATGCTTTATTGCAGTATTTCTGGAAAGAAATGTGTCACTTATTAGAGGCAATGAGCACAAGGAAGACAATGCTATTGTTCATTACATAATTCATATCAGGCCCAGCCATGCACTCATAACCTCAGAGCCCTAGAGAGGTTTAAAAACAGACACAGCTATGGTTTCTAATGGCTGTGTGCGAGAATTAAAGTCCTCTGGTTTACTTTAGTGTCACGCTAAATTGAATGAGGCAGTTCCAAAATTACTGTTAATGATTAGTTTCTTTACAGCAGATATTTTAGGAGTAGAATTTATGCATGATTTTTATTATCGAAGCAACATCTGCCAAGTTATTTAACTGAATTGACTACAGTTTAACCGACATGCCATGTTGTATATTGCACACATGTTTATTCAGCAACCAGGTAGGACAGTCAAGTGAAATCTGTTAGAAACTGTTTTGATCATCTGAATTTAAGAAGGTATACAATTGACTCATATTTTTGTTTTCCCAGAAAATGTTACCAGAAAGGCAGAATTAAAAATGTTAACAAACAAGTCACTATGGTGCTTGCATAAACTCCAACATCAGATTTAAAGGTCACCTATCATGCTATTTTTAGGCAATAGCATAGGTCTCAGATATATAAAAATATATAAAAAACATGTCTATGAAGTGTTTTGCTCAAAATAACAGATCACCCATTCTAGCCATGCCTCATATCCCTCTGTTTCACTTCCTGTTTCAAAAGTGCTGATTTTGGGTATAAAGCTTTAAAAAAAAGAAACATTTATAAAAAATAAAAAGGAGGGGGCTGAGCTCATGCGGGACCCGGCAGCTACTGTCTAAACTAAATACTGCCGTGATGAAACGCCATATCATGGATTATCAAGGATTATTTCTGAAACAGGATGGAGCTCAAAGGCTTTCCCTCTTGCCGGTTATACCACAAGTGAGTTCCTTTTTATTTCCTGCTGCTTCACACACATGCTCTCCAGTAAACTTCGACCATATTACGTCCAAAACAGTCGGGCATTGTTTCTGACAGCAACGTTTCTGATAGGGCCGTGGGTGTAAAGCCAGCCTACATTTCCCATATTACGTCATATCGGACGCAAATCTGGATCAGCTCCGTTGTGGCCCCGTTTTTAGAGATTTGGGTACGGAGGAAAAGAGAGGGTTTTATTTTCTGACGCTGCGTGAGTTCCCTGACTCACCGGGGACACATATTTATGTATAAAAGACATCAAAAAGTGCATTTTGCATGATAGGTCCCCTTTAGATCTAATTTTACATTGATAACATGCTAAAAAAATTCTAAATAGTGTCTGATTTCTTATTTAAAATGACACAACAAATTACTTTTAAAACCATCCTTAACTATATCTTTTCTCTGGGATGTGTAAAAGAATAATTTTCTTGATATGGAGGTCTATGGCTCAGATTTAATCTTCTTTTATTTACAGCTACTTGTGATATTTTGTATATGTAAATGTGTATTAATAGTACATCAAATAAATATTCATGTTGATTAAAGAGCTAAAGCAGATGGCTTAAGTGTGATCTAAGTGGGAATTATTTTCTTTCAGCACATTTTGAGAGTAGGCTGTGTTTGACAGTAATGAGATAAAAAAGATGTCATGATGCACTGACCCTCCACTTGCTCCTCCCCCATAACGAACTATAATGTGTCCACACCATTAAGTATCATCATATCATAAAGAAAGTAATCAAGAAGATAGAGAAAAGAAGCAAAGCAGAAAACTAAGATCCAACTTGAATCTTAAAGGTCCCATGTCATGGCCATTTCTACTGACCATATTTCCATTGTTGAGGTCTATTAGAATAGATTTATACTGTGCAATTTTCCAAACTCACATTGGTTTCTCATACAGCATCTCTGTATAGTATGTGTATTCACCAGGTATTCACTCTGTCCTAAACGGCTTGTTGGAGCTCCTGCCCCCCCCCCCCTCCCTGTGAGCCCAGTGTGCTCTGATTGGTCGGGACGTTGCGAGGCTCGCTGCTGCGAGGAGCGGACAGGTTTCCGGGTCGGCGATTCAGCGAGAACAAGCGAAACTCATCCTGAGCACACACAAACACTCACAGCCGAAGTAAAAACAATAAGTGTGGCTTGATGTTGAGTTAAGAAAAAGGTTTATAACCCTGTGAGAATGGGTCTGCGGAGAGCATTTCTCCGCGATCCCAACTCGTCTATTACCAGCGTTCAGGGAGCTCTATGCAAGTCAATGGGACTCCCTGTTAGTTAGCCAAGGGATCCTGGTGTGTGAGGTGCTCCGCGGATTGGTCCATTTGGGCCAATCCGGTCATTTGTTGTTGATTTGGGTGTTCACACGTCACAGAACCCAGGAAGAAAACAATGGAAAATGAGAAATCTCCAACGAGGCGTTCTGGGGCAGCATAGAAAGGTCTTTTCTGTGTTAGAGTTTTACTCGCTACATGGTGTACTTTGAGGGTTTGTGACTCTGCAGACCGTTTACATGCATAAAACCTTCATAACACACAAGGGGACGGGTAATAACCGGAAAAGCATGACATGGGACCTTTAATTCCTGAAAATCGGATGCTGTCAGTTTCCCCTGCAGTAAATCCTACATGTATAATGTTCAGGTTTTGTTCCAACTGTTACAGAAAGATGCTTTTTTAACTTAATGGTCATTTAGAATGGACAAAATATCATAACACCTCTTTATAGATTGAGAAAAAAAGTGTAATTTTGGTATCGTAGCACATCGTTGGAACCAGAACAAAGCCTTACTTGCAGGTATCCATTGGAAAGTAGATTGTAGTTTTTTGTATCTACTTTGATTCTGGGAGAGAGAGGTCACCTCCAGTCAACACGCGCAGCAGGGGGAGGTTTGGGGGTGTTCATGGAGGGAGGAGGCCTGGGCAGAGTCCTCTGGGACGAGTTATCTGGTCAGATTTGAGGCGATGCCCACCGAGCAGGACGTGAGGGACTTCCTGTGGTAAAAGCTGTGGAGTACAACAACTCACACTCCATCCTTCTGCGTCTGTCTTTGTCTCCGTGTTACTATCTATTCCACTTTTCAGAATAGACCATTAAGTGGCACACAAACTTTCTACACCAAGAATGAAGCTTTGTTGAAAATGTGGGTTGTTCTTTTTCTTTTGTTACCTGCTTGGCAAGATTCAAAGCATGATTTCAGCAGGAAACTGTTCAGGTGGCAACGACAAAATGAACAACATTGGGAATCTTTACTGGTCCCGGTTATATCGATTTTCACTAACTTTACAGAGGGGTCAGACGAGGGATTGAATTGATAAGATTTTATTAATATCAATGACATTATCGATTCTGCTTATCGATACAATTCTTTGTATATTTCCTTATTTAATCCTTATCAATTTCCTTGTGGGAAAAATTCAACTGCTTCAACCCAGTCTTTTTATTATTTAATAACAATTTGCTTCCTGCCTATGTGGCGCTAGTGTAGTTATAAGATTGGATATTTAACCCTGTTAGACATCCTGCTGCTCAGTTGGAAAGCAGTGTCAATCGTGCGTACTGAGTAGAGAGAGAGTTAAAGACATGGAATTCCAGGAATTCAAGCCTGTTTTACATCAAAAGACCTTTCCATGTATTAGTGGTGTTAGTAGTGTTCCACCTTTACTTGGGATGACCCTTTGACAGATATTACAAGTAGAACTGTTGTCATTTTTCTTCATGAAATTAAGCCTGCTTGGCCATGACTTTTTGAACGTTTCCAGCAGCGTTGAAGCAGAGTTTCACATCATTCGGTATGAGTTTTCGCAACATGCACTTATCAGAAAAACATGCCTGCGTCAATAAAAATGAGTAAACTCTGAGGCATAATTTTTCACTTAACTGGAATATTTCAAACCGGTTCTCAAATGGAACAGGTTCTCAATTCCTATCCCTATACAAAACAGTAGTGCTAAAGCTGGCACACGATCAATGATTTGCTCAAAGACACTAAGCAGGGAAGTGTTCAGAGACATAAAGGTTTGAGTACCAGTATTTTCAAACAAGCTGCTAGAAATGTGCTGAAATCCAAAATCCCTTTAGCTCCTCTTCTGTGCTTGTTGTTAGGAAAAGAAATGGCAGTAAGGCAGTTTCCGTACTAAACAAGTCTAGACAGAGACCGAACAGTCCTAATGAGTGTTACTGATAGACATGATGGAACATATACCCATAGAACATAGCTGAGTGAATAACTGCACTTAAAGCCCCTCAAGAACATTTCCTACCATCAAATAATCAAATGGTGAGTTTCAGGGAACGCTCCTCTTATCACATGTACATCTTTTGTGATGTCGTGTATAGTGTGATTCACTGTGTACCATGACACCAGAGAAATTCCTTTCCAACTGTCACACTTGTTGAATGAAGCGACTGTATCTCTTTGGGGGAAGGAAGTTCCTGTCTGCTGATCTGACAGCACAGCAGACTGATAACAGGCTGCCACGCCGGACTATCTAGTTATATTTCAGGCTGACAAAAGCCAAACATGACACTCACACTTTCCTTTGAAAAGATGAGCTTAAGCAGTCTGGGCTGAGAGGAGGAAACAGCCGGCTTTTGTTTTCAGTATCTCCTCCTCATTGACATGCTTTTCATACTGCTTGCCCTGCAGAAAAACATGATGCTGAATGAAACTGTATCTAAAAATAGAGGTATCCAGTGACTCTATAATGATGATAAGACAGAGCTATCTTAATATTGCAGAGTTAAAGGTGTGCACCGTGCAAGGCTGGCAGGGCGTGCCTTTGCAAACATCATATAGCTTTGACGTGAGACAATAAAAGTTGACTTATAATGGACACCACGTGGATAATCTCTAAGAAAAGCGACTTATAAAACTGTTTGCCCAAACCTTTACTGCTGGTATTCATCTTGCAGTAGTGAGAGGACTTAAGATTCTTTACTTAAGTAAATGCAGGAATACCACAGTGTAAAACTACACCGTTAGAAATGTACTGTAGGTATTTAAGTATTCACAGCGAAATCCACCTAAGGATCAAAAGTAAAAGTAGTAATTTGGCTGACAAATGGCTCCTGTCACTGATGCAAAAATGAGTAAACAGCACTTCCCTAATGTACTTGGTTGAGGTAGAGTTAGGTTTGGGCAGGTGTTTTACAATTCAGGGGTCTCTAAAGTCACAAGATAAATCTGGGGGTTGTGATTAAAAGGGTAAGAAAGAAGAATCAAAGTTGATTACAACTACATGAAGTTGATCATTTCAGTTCACTGTTTTGTAATCTTAGTGTTTGTTTAACAGTTCATATTTTGATCTCTTTAGGCCACAAACAGTAACCTTAAAGGTTTCAGGGAATATATATATATCTCTAATGGAATTTATAATAACTCTCTGTCACCTGAAACAGACAAGGGGCCAGTGGAGTAGTGAGTTGGGAGAGTTTGAGTTCACTATTTAACAACTATGGATTGTGTTTTATTAAATTATCAATTATTAATTACCTTAATCTGAAAGGAAACGTATTGCCACACTTATTAAACATGTGGCTTTGAAATGTAGTGGAGTAAAATTGCTGAGTTTATGTCAAGAAACAAGTAGTGGAGGAATTTAATTTAAAATAGTTTTTTCTTAGATTTGTTTTGTTTCATAATTGTGTTACTTTATATTATACTCTATACATTTAAGAGGGTAAGCATGTCCTTTTTACTCAACTTAAATTATGTAATAACTGCAGTTACTTTACATATTAAGATTACCAATACAATATGTTTTAAACTAATAAAATAAGATGTATAGAAAATATACCTAGAAGTAGGCTATGCAAAGTGACTAAAAGTAGCTCCACTTTTACTAGCTGCAAGTGATGAAGTGATTAAAGATCATACTAATCCAATCCAGTGATATTATATGTGGGCAATTACACATTGAAAGTAGCCTTGTTGCGAATATTTTAAATGAAGCACTTGAACGCACCACGAAATCACTTCCATGACTCTTTATAAAACCAGGTGAGCTCTTCTTACCTCTGGTGGGCTGATATTAAAGGCTTCTGCTATCTTCCCATACAGTTCCTTGACGTTGGAGAAGCCCTCGATCCTGCCGGTGGGGCTGCCGTGCGCGAGCTGCGTGTGGAACACCAGTTTGGGCCTCAGGTTGGCCGGTGGAGGCGGTAGACCTGCTCCGTTGACCGAGGATTTATTAGCCAAGCTCCCAGCACCTGCGTGTCCGCTGCCGACCTCTTCGTTTTCCACCAAATGCTCCTTCGTCGACTTGTTTTTCTTCCTCCATGGTCCCAACGGCATCTTTTTAGTTGTTTTAGTACGTTTTTCGACGTTGGAAGTTTATAAAAAGTCCGTTGTTATAACATTTGAACCTGTTGAGTCCTCCAACGGTCGTGTTTACTTCCTTCTTTCCTCCGAGATTTCCTGTCTTCCTTCCTTCCACTTTTCCCTCTCCTCACCTGACCCACACAGATTAGCTTTGTTCTTCGACAGAGGCTCTTGTAAAATAAAAAAAGGTGTAGTGAATATTCAACAGGTAGGAAGGTGGTGAGTGTGGGATAAACTCTGACACAACCTGCTGGAGACTTCAGTCCGCAGCTAACAATAGCTGCTCTGTTTGCCTATCAGCGGGGCGCAGGCGCAGTGGGACCGACCCGAGATCAGCCCAGTGCACCTGTGCTCCATCAAAGGAGGGGACAGCGAAATTAGACAATTATTCTGGTATTTATTTAATTACGTGCTGCTGCAGGTAAGTCTATGGTGGAAACATATTTCAGATATTTTACCTGTAAGTAAGAGCAGCAATATCAGAGTTATCCTACATTTGCAGACTGTGCACTTCAAAGCTCTCCCTATTTTAATTCTGACAAATTACATTTATAAGTACTTGTTTTTTCTTATTGTATGCTTTCCTTTATATGTTTATCTTATAGAAATTAAAAATATTTTACCATTATTTTATTTTTCTTTAACATTATTTTTTTCAACATTTGCTTTTATTTTATTTATTTTTTATGAATGTTACATTATATACCAAAGCAGTTTTCCTTTTGGGTGAAAACTTGGTAAAATACATTATTCTCATTCGAAAAAGGAATGCATTCATAATGTTAAAGGATTGTTAATGCAATTTCAGATTAAACTAATAAAATCGCTGGATTATAATTAGTGATGCATCTGTATCTGCAAAGTAACTGATACTATCAGACACAATGAAAACTTTTTTTTACTTTTAGGTGCTTAAGCGTTTACTTGAGAAACTTTAGATGTATGACTTTACTTGTAACAGAGTATTTTAACAATGTAGTATTTCTACTTTTACTATAGGTCAAATATCTGAGCATTATTTCCTCCACTGAAACAAACAAAACTGGTTTATTTGTTTTGTTGTATTGTCTTAATGTCTTCCCCTTTAACAAACACTATCTTTTTCCTCTTTTTGATACCACAGTTTAACATCAGCATCAGTCTCACACACATAGCAGGAGCAGTGTTTACCCTCCACCCTCCCTGATGATAGTGACTCATCATTTGCACAAATCTCTCACACACACATATTGATGTGACAAATCTGTTCTAGCAAAAAGAACAATTTGTACCCAGAGGCTTTGTCTTCTGTCTTCTTTTAGAAAATAATCTAACATTTGTTTTATAAAGATAGAACATTTTACTTTCTACTCTAGTAATGTACCTAAGTACAGTTGTGAGATACTTTTTCTTTATTTGAGTATTTCCCTTATGCTACATTATACTTCTATCCCACTACATTTCAAAAGGGAATTATTGTTACCGTAACTCTTAGAAAGTACAATAATAATTTTTACAGCTTTAGTTACATTCAGATTTTAGGTTTTATAAATGTTTGCGATACATTGAATATTTAGGTGTTTTTGAAGTTGATATGAGCACAACCTTTGTCTACAAAAGCAAAATGCAACATATAAAGCAGCATTAATATTAATCCAAAAAACTTGATGTAAAATAGTAAATCTTGTATGTCGTTTTTTCGTTGTATTATTGGAACTTCTATTAAAGTAAATAATCAGAATACTTTAGACTTTGGAGTTAGAAACGCAAAAAAAATCCTGAAAAAATGATACTTATTTGTCTTTAAAATATTATTAGTATTATTAAAAAGGACCTTGCATAGAGATACATTAATCGTAAAAAAAACAGTTGATTTAAGACAGATTGAACTATAATGAGCTCAAATGTCAGCAGTTAAGTGGCCCTCTCTTTTAAGCAGGGTCCCTCCTCTGTGGCCCCTGAGCCGTGGTGAGTGATGTGGCGTCCCCTGGTGGGAAAACATACAGAAGAGGCCTCTGTGTTGGCAACTGATCTCCAGCAGCTGAGACCACAAAGCTATATTTACACATTCATAGTTTCGCCATTAGTATAAGCATTACATCCAGTCTAAAATATTTTTAATTGCACATAGGAAATGTTACTGTATATAAGCTTTACGTCAACAATTCCCATTTCACTGCTAAAAGTAAGTCAGAAGAGAACTATTTCTATCTGCTAATTGACTATAAATATAGGCATATTTCAGGGAGGAGGATTCATCACATGCTTTCCCATAATTAAAAACAGCTGAAATTGATTTCATGTGGAAATATTTATTTTAAAATTCAAGTACAATTTCTTCACATATAACTCTAAGATGCACACAAGACAATCCATTTCATTCAACCATGTTTTCATTTGAGTAACCTGCACACAGCCTCCAAATTGAGGGTTTTATCTCTACATGATGCTGGGCTGCATCATTTTTGATTAAAACCAATTAATCGTTAGGTCTTAAACATGTGCATCCGAGTTTCTCAAAGGTGTTGTCTATAAATATCTTGTTTCGTCAGTCCAAAACATAAATATATATAGTTTCGTCAAATATAAAACAGAGACAAGCAGAACATCTCCATATTGGAGAGACTGAAAAGAGCATTTTTTTAAAACCATTTTTGCAAGACAATGTATGATTATCAAAAATAGTTGGCTAATATTTTTTCTGTCAATCAATATATCATTGCAGCTCTACTACACGACAAAATAAACACTGAATTACAGGTAAAAATGTCAGTAATGAAGCCTGTCAGAAAAAAGTTTGGCACTCCATTTATGTTCATTTTCCTGGCAACTGTAGACTCACTACAAAATATTTCCAACAAACAAAACGATAAAGTGATTGTTGCCACATACATAAAGTGTGTTTCTTTCAGATATCAACAATCCGGACAATCTTTCATGTCTTGCACTGATATCAACTCGGCAGCATGCATGGTATTCATACAAACACCGCATAGCTCAAAAATAGAAATTGCACATTCGTCGCAGGGGTTCCATCTGTGAGTGTGTGTGTGTGTGTGTGTGTGTGGTGAACGACTGCTTTTCTCCCCTCATTTAGTCTTTGTTCTTGTCAAAGAAGGTAAATGTCGTTTTAGGACGTCCTTTACTATAAACACATTAACACGTTTGTGTATAAAATGTACATGTGTTGGCCCTCAAAATGTAGACTTATTAGGGGAAAAAAACAAAAAACAATTCATTATATAAATATATATATAATTACAATAATCATTTTGATTACAATAGGGTGCTACGACTCAAAGTTGTCGGTTATTAGACCTTAATAAAATTCTCAGTATTCAGGAGGAAAAACTAGATAGAGGTGAATGCCTTGAATTAAGCTTTTCTATGTTACAATTAATTTTGTTGCTTTTCGGCCAATTTTTACGTCCACACATTATATCTGCCAATATGCTAAAAATAGAAAGATTTAAGTAGAAATTGCACAATCATTGTGGGGGTCTATCTGTGAACTCTCAGTGTGTGTGTGTGTAAAGGGGGAGAGTGCTGTCATGTGTTATTTTTCTCTCGTCTAGTCCTTGTTGTTCTTCCTAAGTAGGTAAATGTCGCTTCAGGACGTCCTTGGCGTTTCCGGGCAGCGTGTCGGGGAAGTTAACGTCCAGCTCCACCACCAGGTCTCCTCTCTGCTCGGGGTTTTTGGGTACGGGGAGACCCTGCCCGGCGACAGTCCTTCTCATGCCAGGCTTGATGACGTCCGTGATCTTCATGTTGCACGACTTCCCGTCTATCGTCGACACGGTAACAGAGCATCCACACAATGACTGAAAAACACAGGAACATGGAAGTCAGTGTGAGAAACAGCAACCCAGACATGATGTAGGAAAAATAACACATGAATCTGAAGTAAACTAGTGATCTGATATATTGTTTTAATGAATATTAGTAAGAATATGTTCTGATATCAACTTATTGCACAATATAGCAGATGTACAAAAAAATAAATAAACTGATAAGTAAGGCAGATGATCTACTGCTATATATTACATGAACCAAAATATCTATTATCTATTTTTAGATTTAAACAATCATTGCCAATCATTTGACAATAGAAAATTGTTGTTTTTTAACAATAGAAAATGTTCATGTCACTAATTCAGCTAAAAGTGGAGAAAGGATCATATTGAATTCTTCCTAACTTTTTTATATTGCATTAGTTTTGTTGCTGATCGTCCAATTTTACATTGACACAATCTGCTGATAAGCAAATGTGTGGATTTTGTAAAATGTTACATTTTGGGTTTGGCTAAATGGTTTCCTCAACCAACACACTAAAACCTGCATTCTGAATATCTACTATGTTCAGCTTTAAATACCCTTAAAGATGTCGCTACATGGCGCTCAGTTTATATTGAAATGTATGAATATATTTGAAATTATTTATTATAAGAGTTTAGCACAATTACAAATGACTTATGCATATTTATTCACAGACGCACACAAAAAACCAAGATAATTGAACACCTAGACCTAGTTAATTGAACACTGAGCAAATTATACAACTATTGTTTCAAAATAATCTTTACATAAGGTCCATTTAAGATCCATAAACACATCAACAGTCTATATTATTGGATGCAGTTTGCTCAGCTGTCGAGGAGATTGCTCAGTTGTCATCACATGATAGCAGCTGTCCGTAATCTCTCTATTCAAAGATCGTTGTCATTGTGCTTTCTCTTGTATTTCTGAGGAAGACTATGACATGCTGTGGAAAGTGTTCTTGGAGGTCAGATTAAAGTCATGTTGATATATTTTATTTGAGTATAGTTGTAAAATATGTTTTAGCAGAAAAGAAAAGCAAAGAAATGAAGCTATCTGATTGGAAACCTTTAACGTGACTGATAAGACAAGTTTGCATGTATCGCTCACATATTCAGAGCTGAAGCACTGAGATCTCAAAGTGTTGAGGAGAGTAGGAGGAACCATAAAAGTACATCTTGAAATGTCTGCATGTGGGCGGCCGCCGCCTCTCTGCCCTCCCTGTGAAATGGCTCCTATTTCTCAATGTTGAATATTACATAAGCCAAAGTGTGTGTTTAGTTTGGTACTATGCTCATTCAGGACACATGTACTTTCCAGGGAAAACCACTTTTAAGGGAATCCACCTGTTTTTAAAGCACACTCTAAAATAAATATGAGCTTGATCTGAAACACCCCTGTGTGTGACTAATCCATCTATCAGACTCTAATAATACAACACACAGTCATGGGTGGCTGCCAGAACAGAAAATAACTCACCTGTCTTAGGCTGACACGCACAGGATACACAATGTTTGAGCCCTCCCGCCTAAAGTGAGGGTGTGGCTTGTCCTTGATGACGAAAACAATGTCCGCAGGAATGGTATTGGACGACTCGTCCCCCTCCCGCGGGAACGTGATCTTGGTTCCCTCTTTCCAGCCTCGCTTGATCTCGATAGTGAGAATCTTATCCTCGTTGCGCATGGTCCTGCCGTCTGGATTTAGCCTCTTGCGAGAGATTTTCATCCTCTTGGTGCAGCCGTGGAAAACCTCCTCCAGGGTGACCCTCAGTTCATGGATGATGGCGGGGTCCTGTTTCCTGCGTGGCCCTCCAGGTCCACTGTGAGGGTCCCGAGGGAAGCCGTTCATGTTGAAGTTACTGAAGGAACCAAAGGGGTCGTTTCCGTCCACCTCCATGTCGTCGTCGTCCCGACCGTTTGCTTTACGCCCAAAGAACATATCGAAGGGGTTGGAGCCACCAAAGAAAGTGGCGAAGGTGGCGTGAGGGTCTCCATGGAAGGTGAAGGTGTTGCCTGGTCCATCCGTGGGCCCGTTTCCTCCCTTGAGACCTGATGGGAGATAGAATTATCCATCAGTCATCAACATTCAACAGTATGATAGCTTTATTCCACAAATGATGCATACATTGACCATCCAGTCCCCAAGACAGTAGAATTGAATTGTTAAGTTTTCTTTCCTCATTAAAGATACATTTTTGATTATGTAATTATAAAAAAGGTTTATGTCTTATTATCATCAATTCGCTTTAGCCAGCAGTTAGTACCGTAAAAAGCCTAAGTGTCATGTTCCCTTACATAAGAATGATCCTAATGAGTCTCCAACACTTGTAAATGTAGGTCAAATGTTGTGTCTTTTAATGGACAGTCTATGCTGGACACATGCTGAGACCATACACTCTCAACATCTTCCATTTTAGTGGATTTTATATATCGTATACTCAGGTGTTCACTCATGTCTACTCATGGGCATTTCTGATAACAACTTCCATGTTATCACCAATTTATAAAAAACACAGATACTCTGTTTGTTGCATGCATTGAGTGAGCCTTTAAAGGAGACATAGTGTACACATTTCCTTAAGATGTTTTGCACATTTGCTAAATTAAATGGTAAAAAAGCTTAATATGCCTCAATTAGTTTTTTATAGGCCTATATAGAAGCTTTATAGGAGATTATCTGTGATATGTTCTCCTTCCTCACATCATGCTTCCCACCCATTACCATCTGTTCAGATTCAGATACGACATGGCAGGTACGACATAGCCTACTGTGCACAAATGCTTTGATATGGTCAATTCAATTCAGATGTAAATTAGTTTATAGCTATATGCGTAGGATATATGCACTATCCCTGTCAAATAAAACAATGTATATTAAACACATTTGTAAGAAAGTCTGAGCTGGAAATGGTGACAGGCCTTTATTTCTCTCATAACAGGGGCTTATTATAACTGCAGATATGGTGCATTTGATCATTCTTATAATAGATGCACAGATCTAGGCCTATGATGTGCTGAACAGCTGTTTTTAACCCTGCTGGTTACAGAGAGACTTGAATTAAAGCCAGCTGTGCTTTACATCCAGTCAATCCGGCTTTGTAACGGGATTTTACCGGTATATTGAAGGTGTGACACAAAATATAATTACATTAAAATAATAAAAACACCTTACCTTCCTCTCCATACTGGTCATAAACTTCTCTTTTCTTCGGATCACTCAGCACTTCATATGCTTCAGCGATTTCCTTAAATTTCTCCTCGGCTGATGCAGACTTGTTTTTGTCCGGATGCCATTTCAACGCCTGTTTTCTGTAAGCTTTCTTAATATCCTCCTCTGTGGCTCCTTTGGAGATGCCCAGAGTTTTATAGTAATCTTTACCCATTTTTTCCTCCACGTATCCCCTTATAAAAACGACCACGAAAGACCCTTGCAGGGGATGTTGTATGCAGTGCTGGTCGTCGGATGGCTGTCAGCAGAGGCTCAGTCTGGACACATGAAGCCGCAGACAGACACACAGAGCCTGATGAAAAACATTTAGAGGCGGTTAGTCAGCGCAGAGGACCTTCTGCTATTTATCCGTGACTGGATGACCCTCTTTAAATAGCCTCGGCTCCCTCCTCCTCCCTGCATCCATCCACAGAGCCAACGTCAAGCTCAGAAACATGAAATAATTCTGCTTCCGGCGAGTGTGTGTGTGTGATATAATATGAGATAAACACAGGTGAAATATGTATTCACATATGATAGACATGATAATTACGCCTCACCTTTGACAAACTTAAAAGTGTTTTTTTTGTTTAATTTAATGTACTAATGTGTGTAGAAGTATTATTATTACTTATTTGTATTTTTATGTAAATATATAATTTTTATATATATCTTAACGCACATTTTATTTTCTAAAATTATCATCTTCTTCACATAAACCACTGACCAACAGAGGCAGAATATTGATATTATTCTAGTTTATTGTACTTTACTGTACTTTTGTTTTGTACATTTGTGTGTGTGCGTGTGTCTGTGTGTGTGTGTTTCACTGATTCCTACCTCAGCTTCCAGATCATTCCCATTGTATCCACTTGCCTCAACACAACACGTTTGTCTATGATTGGTTGCAGTGGTTTAAGCCAAGATAAATTAATTTCCTTTTTGCCACCACAAGCAACATCAAGTACATGTTCATATATTTCCTTGTATTGCTACAATCCCCTGTGTGTTGTTCGTGAACACTCAGTAGGTTCAGGATGTAGAGGAGAGGGCACAGTGAGATGGATGGTGGTGGGCTCTCTCGCAGCAGCAGCGCCACCTGCTGCACCATAGAGGGAATTAGTAATTCTCTTTGAGATAAAGTAAGCATTTCTGCTGCATTGGCACTGAGCACTGCTGCCAATGAGTCAGCGTCCGAGCAGAGCTGCAGCTCAATAATATCGGATGATTTATCAATGCATGCATTTCTCCCTTGATGAAGAAGACTGCATATTTGGAGACATATTTTTTTGAAACTGGGGTTGACTTGTTTCTAAATGCACCATGGATCAGTTTCGTGGTTTATTTTCTAAACTGGATCAAAACGATGATGGATTCGTTTCAGTGTCGGAGCTCCAAGACGAAATGAGGAAGCATGGGATCCTCTCAGCTGATGGAAAGGTCCAGGTAATGTTGTAAATATATACATGTTTATCTAAACAGCAATGCACAAGGCTGTACCCGTATGTCATTCATTCATGCACTAATCAACACACCTGCTGACTTTCTCCTAGAATATCATTGAATCTTATGACAAAAACAAAGATGGCCTGTTGGATTATAAAGAGTTCCTCGGTTACATGATGGACAGAGAGAGGAAATGGAAAATCCACTTTCATGACCTTGACAAGAACAAGTGTGGTGAGTGGGACTTTTGTCTGATAATGTTTTGTTTATGAAGGAAACAAAAGAGAATGCAACAAAGTGCAAAAGTATTGTTAAAACATACATTTAAATCTTAGTCTTTAATTTTTTTTAGGCATTACTCTTCTTATTTTTATAACAATATCATATATGAATATTATTATTACAATAATTATAGCATAACAATGTGGTTTATGTAGAAGATGAGTCGTCACATTTTTTCATCTTCTTTATAAACAGCTTTTAATGTGAATTTGTATGACAATAAACTATATTTTCAAGGTCAGAAAGGAAAGGTAGACATGCATATGCCTTGTTTATGGTACACAGCACCCTGTACAGCCCTGTTGACTGTGACCGTTGCACTCATACAGTTTACAGTATCACTTCCCTGAAATATGATAACGCAAAGAGCCGTATCTGTTTGTAATCATGTGCATTTCTTCTCTGATCAGGGGTGATTGACCAGGAGGACATCATATGTTTGTTTAAGGAGTTAGGAGTGGTCATATCAAAGCCGAATGCAAAAAAAATTATTCAAATGTAAGATTTTTATCCAACTACATCATGGATTATTTTGTTGTATTTTAAAGGACATCAGTTGTAGTACTGAGTTTACCTGAGTTTAGAAGAAACACACACCTTTACAGGGGATATTATATTGTATTTATATTGCACATGTGATAATGGGTTAGTAAGAACTCATAGCTTACTTGAAAAGGTTTTAAATATGATCATGCTCCTGAATTGAGAGTATTTCATAAATGAGTTTGTTTTTACATCATAGACCTTTTTCAATAATACACTTTTATATGTTTTTGCAAATGCATAAGCTCAAACTATGAAAGAAAATGTTTTGTAAGCAATACAAAACGTACAAACAAAAATACAAAATAAATAAACAACCAAACAAATGGTTGTTAAATCAAAATCATATCCATTTAGCCTAATATGACTGAAATCTGATTACTTGTCATACACGTCTTTATTACCTAGATATTGTTAATAATATCAAATAAACTCTTGTAATATAGGCAGTTCAGGGTGTAAACATATTGTTGTCATAGTTTCCTTACTTTTAGTCAAAAAGGATAATCTTGACCATCCGGTTGTAAGAAAAGAATAAATGAATGTTTTGTGGACCTTCAATTTGAACTCACAAACAAGCAAACCTGTGCATTATGATATTATAAAGGCTTATAATAGCTTTATCACAATTGAGTTACTGATCAATAAGGACATTACCAGCAACTTTTGAAATCTTATCAGTGTACCTTTTGGTTACTTGATACTAGGATGATGTTTGATGATGAAATCACACAGCTGCTCATTACAGTCTGTGATCAAAACAAACCAACACGTGTTTATTAATCCTCCAGGATGGATAAGGACAGCTCCATGACGGTGGACTGGGCTGAGTTTCTGCACCACGTCATCCTCAACCCTGTGGACAACATAGGGGAGCTGGTTTCGTCATGGAAACACAGTATGGTAAGATCTTTTTTGGCAGCTTCACGGTCAACTCTGTTACTTTTGATGATGATGTGCAGAAACTGTGACACATCCACTTCAGCGTTAGTAATACCAGAGAATAGAAGATGATGAATGCTCATTCTGCAGGTTTTCGATGTGGGCGAGAGTCGTGCCATGCCCATCGAGTTCCCCGAGGAGGCGTCGGGCTTTGGGGCGTGGAGGACGTTTGTTCTGGCAGCAGGTCTGTCTGATGCTGTGTCCCGAACTGTGACGGCCCCCATCGACCGTCTGAAGACACAACTGCAGGTCAGATCCACGGTCAGGTGTTAGGGAAAAGCATGTATGGACTTAAGACAAGACATCCTTTATTTACCCCCAGGGGGAAATTCCAATTTTGGGGCAAATGCCTGAAATACACACATGCATAAACATAAAGGTAAATATAACTGCATTCAAGGAGTGGGTTAGAGCCTACCAATGGTTCGGCACCATGGAGCACTCTGCGGTTTAGGTCAAGGAAGCTAAAGGCCGCTACACACCTACCCGATTTTGGGAGTCAGAGGCCGTCAGAGGCAGTCGGGCATTCGCGGCGCCCTACTCAGGTTGGTGTGTCCCGCACCGTCGTCCCTTTACGGCACATTTTCACACCTCCTGCGCGACAGTTGGCCAAAGAAAGTCGGCCAAAAAATCACTCTGATTGGCTGTTCAGCTTAGCGAATCAGTGCATGAGAAGCGAAGCGGAAGTGAGGAACCCAAACAAACTATTAAGAAGGCAAATCTGAGATTTCATTAAACTCCAGCTCTCGACACAGGTTCGGGAAAGCCCCATGAGCTTCTCGTTGTAGAGTGAAAATGGAACGCACACGCTATTTGTTGTTTGTTTATATCACGCAGTCTGTTCTTCTTCTCTCGGTGTATAACGCAGTCTCTCTTCCGGTTGTTGCCTCTTTTGAATGACGAATACACACTACCGCTGCCTGCTGGTAAGGACAGTTATTGCCACTCGTCGACTGAAGTCTTTGCGGTGTGTTCGTAGGTGGGCGGCGTAGCCAACGCAGGCGACGTAGCGGACGTAAAGGTCGGGACGCCTTCGGTACGCGTTCTTTGGTCTCAGGTTGGTGTGTAGCGGCCTTTAAGGACACCCCTCCAGCTACTCTGTATTTTGTTTTGATTGTGACTTTAACCAGCAACCCTTCGATTGCCAACCAAGTCCTTACAGAGTGAGATACTGACATCCCTTTTCTTAGTTTATCTGATCTGATACACTTATAAACGTGAATATGTGTTATCTTCTAAAGCATCCCATAAAATCTAGACTATATAACACATCCATCTGAGCCCAAAGGTCTTTGCAGTTTAGATAATCTGTGCTTGTTTAGCTTGGTTAAATGACCTTCTGATAGACTTTGAGAACAGAATCCAAACCACATGAAGCATCAGGCGTTAAAGGTTTCTCAAAGACACTACATTTCTTCATGTCAGTTTAACTTTGATATCATAATGTAAACCAGCATCTGTCAGCATTCAAAACAAGTTATACTGTTAAGGCCCTGACACACCAAGCAGTCACCAGAGAACTCGCCGACGCCGACTGTTGCGTCGCCGCGTTCTCCTGCGTCTTGGCCATGTGTCGCACTGGAACACACCGCAAAGACTTCAGCCGAGCACGTACGAACTGCGCATGCGTGAGTGGCAATAACTCTCCTTACCAGCAGGCGGCGGTAGTGTGTATTCGTCATTCAAAAGAGGCAACAACCGAAAGACAGAGAAGAAGAACAGACTGCGTGATATAAACAAACAACAAATAGCGTGTGCGTTCCATTTTCACTCTTGTGTCCATCGAAAACATGTTTCGTGCGGTACTGGAGCTATCAGCCATTGGACCGATGAGATGAAAATGAATAGCCGTCTGTGTGTGTGCCTTCTTAAATCGTTTGTTTACGTCCCTCACTTCCGTCTCGCTTCTCATGCACTGATTCGCTAGCTGAACAGCCAATCAGAGTGATTTCTTTGGCCGACTGCCATGGCGTTAGCCATGAAAGGCCAAATAAGGCGTGTCACGGCCGACGGTGCGGGACACACCAAATTGAGTTTGGGCGACAGGGCACGCTTCGTTGTCCGACTAACGAAAACGGCCGTTCAATAGAACGGTGCGGGACACACCAATCTGAGTAGGGCGTGTCGACGCTCATCGTCGGCCTGACGCCATGGATGTATAATCAGCCTGACGCCCATCGACGGCCAAAATCGGCTTGGTGTGTCCGGGCCTTAACAGTTACAGAGAAACAGTCGTTATCAATGTAGATCTCAAGTCTCTCTCCAGCAATGCCAATAAAATATGTACAAATGAAAAAAGGATCACCCGGAACAAATTGAGGATGTTAAAGTAGGCTATATAAATGATGATATGATGTAAGCACGTTGTCCTTTAAGGGGATTATACTGATATAATATTTTTGGGGATTTTCTATGGATATTTTAGAAAAATCTTTCTATTAATTATTTTGACCATGATAGCCATGTACTGAAAATCTGATATTATGACAGCCCTGGATGCACATATTTCACAATTTTCTTAAAAAAATACAGTGTGAAAAAAATTACAGATAGTAATTATTATTCAACACTGAGGTGTTGTTTTTTGTCAGCTACAGAGAAACATTATGAGATACAGACCAAGCAGTTTCTAAAGCAAACTTTTTAAAGATTTGAGAAGCATAAGCAACTGATGACAGCACTGAATGATCTTCAAGTATCAGGAACAGGCAAATTATGTAAAACAAAGATGGCTAGCTGATAACAGGCTATCTTTACCTTCAAGACACAGTATAACCAAACCGGGACATCACTTAACAACAAAGAACACTTATCTGAGTTTTTGTTCTTCACAGTTTGAGATGTTAATGTTTGGCTTTGTAAACTACACAAAAGATTATCAGATCACATCTTAAATGCTCCTCCAAAGACACCACAGGACTTCTCAAACTCTCTAAAACTTGTTTATTATTGTTTTTTCTTTGTTGCTAAAAAGAATTACACTCATTTGTGTGCAAGGTGTTGGGAAAGAAGACAAAATGAAGACAAGCCTAAATTATGTCCTAGGGCACTTTGTTATTACCTACAACAACATTTTCAAAATCATAAACATCTTTTAATAAAAAAATCTCACAGTTGTTGTCAATACTAGTATATTTCAGCGACCTCAAATAGCACCTGTACCTCTTTTCCTCAACAAAGTTTTTTTTTCAGGTTACTGCACATGTATTGTCACTGTCTCTATAAGCAGTTAATATTTCTGATATTTTCTGTGTTCTGCAGGTTCATGGATCCAAAGCCTTCTCTCAGGGCTTTTCGGAGATGAGGGCTGGTGGTCTGCGGTCGATGTGGCAAGGCAACGCCGTCAACGTGCTGAAAGGAACACCACAGTCTACGGTCCAGTGTCTTATCTACGCCCAGGTGAGGCAGTCGCAGGAAAACTCTCTATTGTGAATTATTCATGCAGTAGCTTCCTATTTATAATTCAGCAGTTCACTCAGAGTTTCTCTACTTTGTGCAGATGAAGGCGTACACGCAGAGCAGCACGCAGCAGACTCTGACGGTGCAGCAGCGCTTCGGGTTGGGCTGTGTGTCCGGGGCCGTCGCCCACGCTGCCTTCTACCCTTTAGAGGTATTACCGATCTGAGGCAGTTCTGAGAGGGCTTTGACATCTCTGTCCTGTCCTCACATTTTAATAACAGTGTCCCATTACAGGTTAACACCAATGCATCAATGTCCAAATGTCCTAGTTGGGTACATCATGATGCTTTGATTTAGTTATTGCAAACAAATGAGAATATGTTTCTGTTTTTTTCAAGGATTCAAGGCTTTTATTGTCATTTGTGTATAGCTACAGTGTAGTTATGATAATGAAAATCTTAGGTCACAGGCTCCTCCAACAGTGCAACAACAATAAAACAGATAGTAAGTATAGTGCAAGTAAATAAAATAAAATAGAATATAATAGAAATAGTGCAGACTAGTCCATATACAAGTAATTGGAATATTGATATAAGTTGCAAACAGATGAATGTTATGGATGTTCTTTCAAAGGTTGTATCAAATACTGTGAATAATGTTTAGCACTTGGGTGCTTTAGACATTATCGGCAGGATGAACATGAGCATTCATAAGGTCTTGTTGACTCGAGTATAAAATAGATTTTATGTTACTTTTTTGTTTGAGACCTTTACTAGAGTTGCAGACATAGCGTTTAAATATAAAATATATATGAACTAAGAGATTTGGGTGGGTTGTTGTGTAGATTGGTTAGACAATAATAAGTAAGGTATTTAAATTAAGCTCCACCTTTACCTGCTGCAACATTAAAGCACATTAATGCATCATTCATGCATGAGTACTTCTTCGATGACTGTGACTAACATAAAAAGTTGAGAGAGAAAAATTGCACACTGTTATCTTTTGGCGTCATTTCTTTATAGACATGAACATTTGATGTAAAAAAATAACAACTTTATTTACAGAATCTGCAATACTCAAGCTAAAAGACCCTTCTCCTAATCCCTGACCCATCTGCTGTTGAGGCAGTTTCAATAGATCTGGTATTTGAAAGCAGAATGGGCCATCGTGCTTGCTTATACCCCTCCTTTTGATTTATAATGGTAATACAATTACCATGTAAGAGTCAAAGTTTAGGCGTGTCTCATTCTCCTTAGAGAGAATAGACACTTTAAAGAGGTCACTTAACAGATGTCTATGTTATTCGTTGTCTGTGATGCTTTGGGAACTTTTCCCACAATAGTTGTTGACCTCTGAGTCCAAGTCATGCAGATTAGTGACATAGTTTAATTTCAGTAAAACACAGGTAAATGTTACTGTTTACTCTACTTCTAGAATAACCCATTTTATTTTTCTACGCAAACCAAAAGTGTTAATCTAGGCCTATATATAATCCATCGTAGATCTTCAAATAAACTTTTCACATCAGACATTTTCAGTTTCAAACAGTCCTGTTTATTCTCAAAATGGAAATTTGTAAAAAACATCCTTTTTTAAGGCATAACAGACCTTTAAATAATAGACCTGATAAATGGAAGTTGTTTTTGACCTGAGACTGCTCTCCGTTGTTTGCATTAATCCCAACAATGTCTATAATAAACTGAAACTTATCATTTGTAATTTTGTGAAACAGTGTTTTATTTTAGTAATCTCTCTCCTCTTATCTCCTCCACAGGTGCTGAAGGTGAGGTTGAACCTGCAGCAGGCCGGCACCTACCACGGTGTTGTGGCATGCGCTCGATCGATCTACAGAAACGAGTCGCTGTCCTCGTTCTACAGA
Source organism: Dissostichus eleginoides (assembly GCA_031216635.1). Lineage (NCBI taxonomy): Eukaryota > Metazoa > Chordata > Actinopteri > Perciformes > Nototheniidae > Dissostichus > Dissostichus eleginoides. The sequence continues at coordinate 11,930,885 of CM062276.1, forward strand.
GGATTCAAGCCCAGCGTCCTCTGCATGATCCCCTACGCAGGCGTGGAGTGTGCAGTTCATCAGGTGAGACAATTCAGCTCTCAACGGTCAAATATATGGTCATCTGAAATATTTTAAACATATATTAACTGTTTGCTTCTTGTTGCAGTCGATCATGAACTGGGCAAGGAATCATCCCACCTACAACAGCGACTCCAAACTGTTTTTCTTCAGTTTTGTGGCCTTTGCTTCTGGACAAATTACCAGTTACCCGCTGGCTGTGATCCGAACTCAGCAGCAAGCACAAGGTAAACCATTTTCTGTCACACATTTTAAGATTATTTGGAACCATTTGAGATGTTTTACTCATCCAAATTTGTCTTGTTTTACAGCTTTCAGTCAAGATTCTCGTCAAGCTTCAGGTGTACTACAAGGACTTTTAGGGATATATGAAAGAGGAGGAATTAGAGGATATTATAATGGGATGGGAGCCAGCTTCGTCAGAGCTATTCCATGTGCTTTGATAAACTACACTTTAACTAGAACATTTGAAGATCTGGTTTCCTAAACAGGGTCTAGAGTTTTAGCATAGATCGTGATCACTCCAGAAAACAACGGCACTAAAAACTGTGAACTCTTAATAAAGTTAACAGAATGTACAAAAGCAACTTGAATCTTGGAAGAACTAGAAGAATGGATGAACCAATGGATCATCATGTGATTCAATCTTGAATACTCTTTTTTTTTTATTGAATCTTGAGTTTTTTAAATGCATGGTTGACTAGAAATCCAAAATGTGAAAAAGTGTATTAATTTTCTGCTTGAGGCTATGGTGTGTAAATGTGTGTGGGCTGTAAATAAAATGTTATTTCATAAAAGTGGTCAGATATCTTATTTTCATCTATAATTGAACAGTGTATGTGTTTTCATGCAATGAGCAAAACATTACAAACAATTCCTTGTTAAAGACACAGCTACAAAGGTATTAACATCAGATAAAGAAATTCTGGACAGTCAAAGGTGGAAGATAAATAATAGCGCACAATTGAGCAGTAGCCAACATACAGTATATAGAGTATTTTTTATTTTCTGCTACTTTAGTCCTATAATACTCCAGTACATGTATATGTATTCAGATCCTTTTCTGAAACTTGAAATATTGCACTTCAAGAAATCATTCTGCAATGCATTGATAAAGCTCTATAAATCTGTTTAAGATTGTGCTAATTCTCACTACTTTATAAAGCCTACAGCTTGGTAGTTAAACCTAACTATAATTTATACATTATAAGATAAAACTAAGAGTAATAAGAGTATACTACCCTGAATCCAAGTAGGCCTATGTATAGTTTCTAAAAAGTCTCAAAGTAAATAATATGACAGCAAATTGTATATTAAAGGGGACCTATCATGCTATATTTAAATAATATATAAGGTATATATATATATATAAGGTATATTAATACGTTTTAATTTCCAAATACGAAACAGATCATGCATTTTAGCCATGCCTCATTTTGCCTCACTCCAGCTCTGTCTTTGCAAGGTCTGATTCAGCTGACCACGCCCGCATGCGGAAGAGGGGGGCGTGACACGGCCCCGGCACGAGCGTCATGTTATCTTGCTTGCTGTGATTACGAGTGGAGAGTCAACATGGCCCAACCTCTCATTCCCCTGATTGGTGGAGAGTTGACCAATCAGGCGGAGTGCACCTACATTACGTCAAAAAGGTGCAAATAAAAAATCCACCCGTATCAAATCCGTTGCAGCCCCGTTTTTAGAGATTTTGGTATGGAGGAAAAGAGAGAGGGTTGTGTTTTCTGACACTTTTTGAGTTCCCTGGAACACCGGGACACATATGTATGTATAAAAGACATCACAAAGTGCATTTTGCATGATAAGTCCCCTTTAAAGTCTACAGATGTATAGTTCTCTGTCAATATGTGTGTATATCTTACTTTGTACTTTTGTTCTATTTTGAGATATTTATGGTTAAACACTGAATTTCCCTAGGGGGATTAATAAAGGTTCATTTTCTTCTTCTTCTTCTTCTTCTTCTTTATTTTCTTCATTTTCACATTTTGTGCAATCCCTTGTTTACAAGCTGCTGTGATAGAAAACTGAAAAGAAAAAACATAGAACAAGTGGTCCTTTAGGAATAAAGGTGTTTAGAATGTGTTATATTGGAGGGCTTTTTTACTTTTGCACAATTTAATTAATTTGTTTCCTACAGGCAAAGTTTTAGAGAAGATTTACCCGTAAAAAAAACATTTATTGTCCCCGCCTTAAACACTTCTCGCGATACTTCATTTCCCCGCGAGTTTCCCGTCCAGATCTCGTGAATGTAACCGTCCATCTTGAGTCGCTGTGCAGCAGATCATCAGATATGGCTGACTACAGCAGCGTGGCTCCTCCGTCCTCTAACTCCGGCCCAGGCATGAATGACGCTTTTAAAGACGCTCTACAGAGAGCACGGCAGGTAAGAACATCATTTGATCAAGTAAGTAAAAAATAATCATCGAAAGAGGGGGCGAAAAGGCACGTTTTTTGATGCTTTTTCTCCCCGAGGTAAGATACGACAGCACGCGAAGCTAAGCTATGCTAACCATGACGATGAAAAGCGAAAACAGATGTGGAAACAAATACATTACAAATGTATGCAATGATCGGACACTTATATACTTGTAATGGGATAAAATCAAAAATACATAGGCGTAAAACCGTAATGTATTTTAAAGTGGACGTTTTATTTTCCTTTGTTGGCTCACACTTCCGGAGCGTATTTTTTTTTGTTTTAACGCTAGGCCGCAGAAAGAAACGCGTCAAACACAAAAACAGCTAATAAATCATCTTTAATTTCCGTTTTGTTTGATTATTCTGTTTCAGATAGCAGCGAAGATCGGCGGTGATGTTCCTTCAGCGCCCCAGACGAACGACTTCGGCTACGGAGGCCAGAAAAGGCCCCTGGAGGACGCTGGTGGGTATTTTCCCATGCCTAACCTAAATATCGGTCAGTGGTTCAAATCGATTCAATGCAAGTCTTCATAGCTAATGCTTGCATGTGTGTTTTTTAGCCACTACTAAACTTTATTTGACTAGAATTTACATTTAACTAATACGCTTAACATTAAGTATTTTATCCCAAACCATATTATTTCCCTTTTTTAATTTGAACCAATCCACCATGTTTAGTGCATGTGTTGAGACTTGGATGACATTTTCACTGTATCAAATCAGGGCCAATGAAAATGTATATATTTGGGGAACTTATATATTGACATGAAGAATAACGAGTGTTAAGTAACAACATTGAACTAGTGGAGCAGTACAATTACAATTACAGTGGTTCCTTACTGCAGAACATGGGTAAATCGATTTGATTATATTCCATCACTGGTGATCTAATGTAATTTGTGGGTAATGGGTATTTTTTAGTGTGATTATACATATATATACTTTCTGATGAGGGTGAGGCAGTGTTGGTTTCAGCTTTGTTTTCCCTAAAAGTATAAAATATACTTATAAATCCTCTTATTTACTGAGTTTCTGAATTGAGGTACCACTTTGCAGTATTAAGTCTTATACGTATATCCTGCAAGAAATCTGACGAAATGAAAAATAAAGACCGAAACCAACATTTAACACATTCAGGGTGGAGGGTTTGATAGCGGGACCATTGAATTGGTGGGGATTTTCTGGGTGTGCGTAATAATTAAGAGTACATTGAGCTCTGTATGTATGGTGGCTATGCAGGCTTTTGCTGTTTGCCTTAACCATTTCAATTTCAGGTAATGTTGATTAGCCATTTTTAGATTAAAGAACTGTAATGTGATAGTGGGTGTAATGATAGATACTTATACTGGTTATTATGTCATATTGTCACAGACCAACCAGAGACGAAGAAAGTGGCTACAAACGACGGTGAGTGAACTGGTGACGTAGCTGTAGTTGCAGTTGAATTTGTGGCTGTAATTTGTTATGATTCCCTTCCTTTGAGTAATTGCCCCCAAAATTAGCATGAATTTGTTGCATGGGTTAAAGGTCTGTGTTGTATATTTGTTCCCACCTAATGTATTGTAATGTCTTTCTGCAGCGTTTTCAGGAATGGGAGGAATGGGTGGTCCCCCAAGGTAGATACTCAAGCTAAATTGTGAATCTTTTTTTATTTAAATATTTACCACAAAGATCACATTGATTGATCTGTTCTGTTATTCTCAGGTCATTATCAGAGGAATTCAAGGTCCCAGATGGCATGGTTGGATTCAGTAAGTGTAGGCCCAAAAACAAAGAATTTGAGCATGTCTTTTGATAATGAGTGTGTTAGGGTAACACCTTTTGTCCTTATAGTTATTGGAAGAGGAGGCGAACAAATCTCTCGCCTGCAGCAAGAGTCTGGATGTAAGATACAGATTGCGTCGGGTATGTTTAGATCTGTTGCTGATATTTTGGCTCCAGTGATACTGGATATAAAATTATAGTTCATAATGACAGATGTTTTTGAATTGACTGCATGTTTCTGATATAGACAGTGGAGGTATGCCTGATAGGTCGGTGACACTGACCGGAGGACCAGAATCTATCCAGTAAGTCAACACTTTATTATACACCTAATTCACAAACACCTAATATTAGTTTGATCCATGTCAGGGATTTCAGACTGTTTAATGGTAATGTTTCTTCCATTAGGGCCGCAAAGAGGCTACTTACAGAGATAGTTGAGAAGGGACGTCCAGCTCCAGCATTCAACCACAACGACGGCCCCGGAACGTCGGTCCAGGAGATCATGATCCCTGCCACTAAAGCAGGACTCGTCATTGGGAAGGGAGGAGAAACCATCAAAGGCCTTCAGGTGAGCGTCCGCCAGAGTTTAAGTAGAAAGAGTGGGCGTGAAAACGAGAGCAGTCGTTTATTAGATGACATTTTTGGCATGGGCACATTCTTATTCTTCTCTTAACCTGCAGGAAAGAGCTGGAGTGAAGATGGTCATGATCCAAGATGGACCCCAAAACACAGGCGCTGATAAGCCACTCCGCATTTCAGGAGAACCCTTTAAAGTTCAGGTGAGTCCCCACCCCATTTAATTTGATTAACATTCTTAAAATAAATGTCATCAAAATTGCATTTACATTAAAACAGATGTTTTTAAATGTAAAAAGACGGTCATTATATCCTTACTGTCATATGGCTAAGCGTCTTTTATTGGTTTCCGTTGGGGACTAGTGAAGTAGTGCCGTAATAAGATGTAATTTCTTGTCTCTACAGCAAGCCAAAGAGATGGTGATGGAGCTGATCAGAGATCAAGGCTTCAGGGAGCAGAGGGGAGAGTACGGATCACGAGTTGGAGGCGGACACGGCGGCGGTGGTGGTAATGGTGGAGGAGGAAATGGTGGTGGCGACGGCGGAGGAGGAAATGGTGGAGACAGCTTAGATGTGAGTGTTTCAATAAAGATGTGTCAATTCTTTTGGAGACAAGATTTTGAGTCTGTTTCTGAACTAGTTTTATTTTCTTTCCTCATTTAGGTTCCTGTTCCTCGGTTTGCAGTGGGAATTGTTATTGGCAGAAATGGAGAGATGATCAAGAAAATACAGAACGACACAGGCGTCAGAATTCAGTTTAAACCAGGTAAATGTTTTGGACTGCTACTGTACAGCAACTGTGGCCAAAGTCTTTTGGACGTTGTTAAAAATGTGTTTGGTCCGTGATGAAAAATCATGCACCACGCTGAGAACTGATGGATAACCCTAACCCTTTAATCTGAGACCTGAACACAAGACTTAAACATGTCACTCACCAAAAACATATATTCTGTCTGGGTGGTCCCTAATCCTTTTATTTCTCCAGATGACGGCACCCCCCCTGAGAGGATAGCACAGATCATGGGCCCCCCCGACCAGGCGCAGCACGCAGCAGAAATAATTTCCGACCTGCTCAGGAGCGTTCAGGCTGGCGGGCCCCCAGGAGGACACGGAGGGGGCCGAGGGCGTGGCCGCGGGCAAGGGAACTGGAACATGGGCCCCCCTGGTGGCCTGCAGGAGTTCACCTTCACTGTCCCAACCATGAAGACCGGCCTCATCATCGGAAAAGGTAAGTGGCCCCTCTACCAGATGATGCTCAGTCATATCTGGTTAAATAACATAGACTCAATTACAGTGGACTTGTGAATTAATTATGGTTTCTGAACTGTTCAGGCGGTGAGACGATAAAGGGCATCAGCCAGCAGTCTGGAGCCAGGATCGAGCTGCAGAGAAATCCTCCCCCCAACGCCGACCCCAACATCAAAATGTTCACAGTACGGGGCTCCCCCCAACAGATCGACTACGCCAGGCAGCTAGTCGAGGAGAAAATCGGGGTGAGACACCAAGAGCTAATTTTAAAGCCCCATTGGATATATTGCTTATTTTTTAAGCTTGTTTACTGACCAGGATGTGATTCTGTGTTTTCAGGGACCCGTCACTCCGATGGGCGGCCCACACGGCCCCCCCGGTGGAGGACATGGAGGTCCAGGCCCACACGGCCCTCCTGGACCACCTGGACCCCCCGGGGCTCCCATGGGTCCATACAACGCCGGGCCATACAACCAGGGCCCCCCAGGACCTCAGTAAGTACAGGGGCCGCTTGGTTTCACCTAAGCTGCACATCTTCACATGATGACAATTATATAAGATGTTTAGGGTAAATTAAATTCATGTTTTTTTCTTTCATCAGCGGTCCACCAGCGCCTTACCAGCCTCAGGGATGGGGCAACGGATACCCTCACTGGCAACAAGGACAGCCGGATCCAAGTGAGCATCTACAGGGTTCGTTCAAAAAATACTTACTACAAAAATGTGTCTAAATGAAAAATACTCCCTGAAACGTGTTTTAAAATCCTGATTGACGGTGGCATTGTTCATTGGCTAAACACAAACAGCTGTGTCTGTTTACAGCTTTTATCTTGGGCTTTCTCTTGAACAAAATGTTTTTTATGTCCAGATAAAGCAGCAGCAGACGCCAACGCAGCAGCGTGGGCAGCTTATTACGCTCAGTACAGCCAGCAGCCGCAGGCCCCCATGACCCCAACGAGCGGAGCTCCAGGCACGACTCAGTCCAACGGCCAAGGTGACCGAAGTCTCCATTAGTTCCTTTGAGAGAAGCAGAAACTGTTGAGGCAGGGTAGCGTACTTGAGTTTGAGGCTAGTAGTGTTCTGTGCCACATCTTCTCTGACAGGAAACAAGCTGGTTTTGTTCCACCTTTAATGGGTTTTGCAGAACATATTATTTGACCCCAGGGACAGGATCGTTTCCCTTCAGCCCCCCCAAAGCTGGTAGACCTGAACCCAGGCAGGAGCAGACTCTGCTGAGAATGATTCACTAATTACACGGTGCCGTGTTTCTTTAACAGGTGACCCACAGCCTGTGGAGTGGACAGGCAGATTACTTCAAGGCCTGGGAGGAATATTACAAGAAAATGGATATACGAACCTAGTTTCAGTGTACTACTATTAACACAAGGCAGTCTGACATTTGATGCCTGTGCTGTTTAGACTGCAACACGTCTTACTATCTACAGGACTGAGCTGAGGACCTAGCCTTATTTATGACCTTAGAGTAGCTTATTTTCTACATTGGGCTTGAGTTGGAGTTTTCTGTGTCATGAATGTGCTACTGAATGGCTGTAAAGTTAAATGCAATATGTTTCATTTGTGTCTCATGGATGTAAGCCATGTAGAAGGATTTTCCTTTATGTTCATATTTTATTTCTAAACAGAAATGATTTGACACTTTATTGTCCTTCTGTTTGCAGGTCAACAGAGTCAACAACCTCAGGATTACACAAAAGCCTGGGAGGAATATTACAAGAAACAAGGTCAGTACTCCTTCTAGTGAAATACTAATAGTCCTCTTTTTAATTGCTTAATTATTAGATATGGATTCTGATGGATCAAGTTATAATAGTGGCAACATATTCGACTCAATTCTGATTAGTGCATTTATTTATGCATCAGTGCCTCTCTTGTATGTTTTAGTAATAGAGAGGCGAAGTCCCTCCCTTTCCGGGGGAGCTCCATGGGACCTTATTTCGAAAAAATTACGTATTGAAGTCAATGGCGAGAGAAAAGTTATCTTTCGATCCCGTTTGAATTGTGCCACGAATTACACATACGATGTTCGTCAATTTAAAAGAAGTAAACATTTTTTGTTTTGCTGTAAAACTTTGAAGTAAGACTTTTTTAATGTGAAACCGCTCAATGAACTACATCTCTGGTCTCGCACAACACACGTCACCAAAATGGCCGTCACTACTGTCTTGCCAAAAAAGGGATCTACTCACTATCACCACAATGAAACACGTCCAGAAGAATGTCATGCAAAGCTGCCTGCCTGCCTGCCTTCCTTCGATTCTCCCTGAACTGCCTGATTTTTTTAATGTTCAATGTTAACCATTTGTGCAGATAGCATGAAGTAGAATAGATCGCCAATGCTAATGTAGCGTTAGCATGTCTCCCCCGGGGGCATCCAGGCTTAAACGGTGTATTATAGAATGATCACACCGGTGTGACAGTACTCTTCAAAGGGTTCACGAAATATGACTACTACTCTTACTGTTTAACATTTTGGGTTACTTAATGTTACTTCATGTTAAGGCTAATAAAAATGACAAGGCTAAGCCGGCTGTAATGCTAACTAACGTGCTTGCTACTAGCTAGGTAGCTAACTTGAGCCAGCCACTCCTGGTCCTTTCATCAGACGGGAAAGATCGAGCAAGACCCATTGCTGGTATGATAACAACCTGGTACAAAGCACACAGGCATCTTGTTAAAGTTATCTTATCTCATCTATCTCTTATATTTAGTGGAGGAAAACAATTATGAAATCAGTTTTGACATCACTTACTCTGGGATTTGAATTTTTCATAGTCTTATATTTCAACAGTTTTACGACAAACTGACTTTTTTTGACATGGAAATGATTTTTTTTAAGATTGACAAACATCATATGTGTAATTCATGGCACAATTCAAACGGGATCGAGAGATAAGTTTTCTCTCCCCATTGACTTCAATACATAATTTTTCCAAATAAGGTCCCATGTGTTCCACCGGAAAGGGAGGGACTTCGCCTCTATTAAGACAATCGGGAATAAAATTTGGTCAATAAACTTTATATAAAGTGCTGCAACTTGTTTTCAAAGGCAAACTAAGTAGTCAAGAAGTTTGACCCTGGTTGTAAGAGTCATTTCATAGAAACCGAGTAGTTTCCTTATATTATATTTTCAATAGCTGAAAAAAGGAGTCCGTCATATGTTTTTGTTGTCGCTTTGATTCAAATGTTTTTAATGTTGAAGGGTGGCTGTGTTCATTCAGCAGCCCTCTCTAGTAGAGTGTCTGCTCTCCCAGCCGCCCAATATAAAGGCAGAAGGATTCTGTCCTACCACCTATAGGAAGTGGTGGTGGGTTCGTTCACCTTCTTATAAAATGATACAAGGGGCCCTATCATGCTTATTTGGGTTTCCCTTTCCTCTAGTGTGTTAAATAGGTTTTGATGTCTGTAAAGGCTAAAATCCCAAAGTCAACACCCCCCTCCTGAAACTCCTCCAGTGGACTCCTTTGTTTACTCCCAGAACACTGACATCACTATGTAACACTTGCACTTCTATTGGCTAGTAACACACGTGATAGGCTAAAGAGCCATTGACCAATCACAACAGAACCTGAATATAAGCAAAATAGGGCGCCTTTAAGCATTAACATAATCTACTGTGCTGCGCTCATTTTCCTGAATCTTATCTCCGTGCCAACAATCTCTCTTGTTCCCCCTGCAGGTCAAGCAGCCCCTCAGGCCACCGCGGCCGCAGCAGCTGCCTCTCAGCCTGGCGGTCAGCCCGACTACAGCGCAGCCTGGGCGGAGTACTACCGCCAACAGGCTGCGTACTACGGCACAGCAAACCCAGGAGCAGCACCACAAGCCCCTCAGGTACAACCCCGATAAAAATCTGCCCGCCACACCACTGCATATTCAATTCTTTAGTGCCGTAACCGCCTTCCCTCCTCAGGGTTTACAGGGCTCCAGTGACGGCCGCACCTTCACACACTTAACCAAAACGACTTCCTCCCTAAACAGGTTTTAAGCTTTTATTTTGGGAAGCTGATTGGCTGATTCCGCTGTTAACATGCAATGTATCTATGTATTTCTTCTGCACAGGGCCAGTAATGTGAAGCGGACATAGAGTAAATGCTACATTGTCGAAACAAAATCCTTTGTTAAATGTTTGGATGCAGCCGCCTTGATGAAGATCTTAAATTTCCTTGGTTTGAAAGTGTTTCACATAGATGGCAGATTTCCCGGCGAACACGTCCTTCTCCTTTTTTTTGTTTTTCCTTTTTTCTTGTAAATGCTTTGTTTTTAGTGAGGTAATTATACATATGGTCATTCCAGCCCTGTATCTACATTAAATGTGGTTAGAACTCATGTTTATTAAGCTGTAGACATTACCATGTAAATCATCTCAGTTTTAAAATGCTATTACCTGTTGTGTTTTTGCAATAAAACAAACTTAAACCTCCTGTGTTGGTAAGTTGGGGTGGTTTTAAAGCATAAGGGTTAAGAGGAATTTCTGTATGTTTTACCGAGAGGGAGGGAGGTTTGAAACGCTAGCCATGTGGGGTTTTATTGTCCAAAATGGTTGACTCAAAGTTGTGCTGTCCTGTCTCTCTCCAACTGTCTATAAGGCTCTTAGATACATTATGTGCGTGCAATGATCCCGAGTGGTTCAGACCAACAAACGTCCTTGTTGATAGACATTTATTTTTACACTTGTTTCTGATTGTGCTCTGCAGTAGAGAGATGTTTTGTCACAAGAAAGTCGTCAGGTATCCATGTTTCGTATCTCATGCATTAACTGCGTTGCTGTGGCACTCCCTTTTTTTATAATTCTGTCTGGTTTGCTGACATTGTTGAGGTAGTATGCACTGTATTTTGCCTTGATATAGACACTTCCTCCTCCACAGGCAAATTTAGAAAAGCGGTAAGCAAGTATTCTTCCTTAACATGTTCTTCAGAAAACGTGGTTGCAAGAAATGTTGCATATTTTTAGTGTTATATATATATCTCTCTATATATTTTTTTTGTGCTGTTCTTCTTCCAGGACAGTCAGGTAAATTGCCACTGTATCAAAAATGCATTGAAACGTGTGTCTTGACCTTTTCAAAATGCGAACTAACTCACATGTATAAATTTGTTTTTTTTATAAACAAATGTTTTTTTAATATAAAAACATTGCAAAAAGTCGTTTTGCTGTCCCCATTCTGTTAGTGTTTATCCAATATAAGGACATAGATGTTGTAGGGTCGGGTGGCTAAGCAGTCTTCATCCATCAGTTGAGCCCTCCTATACTGTAAGTACAAAACTGTGACTGACTTCAGACATAAACGCCTTTTTGATGCATTCTGAACTGCAAAAATATGTAGTATTTTTGTCCAAATATTGCCATTTCCCCCCATGTCACTGGGTAAGTATGAAATGTTCTGAGGAGAGGAATAGTGCTTTAGATTACCACATGTTTCTGAGACTCATTTCCCCTTGTGTGACTCACATCCAGACTTTGAATCATTTACAGTATTCTGATACTTGTAGATTGTTAGACTGTTTGTGTAGGTAGCATTCTGTTGGATTTCTGAACTGAGGGTTTGAATGTCAGCGCTCTGTTACACTGTTGGTAGGAACTGTTTTTAAGGATGTGGTTTTTGCGTTTTTGAATACCTGACCTGCTAAGTGCCATTGTCTAGGTGTCATGTTTTCTTTAATAATGCCATTCATTGCAACATATTTCTAAGAAAAGTCCTACTGCATAACTCAAGTGTAGCATGCTTAGGTTTCATAACTTTTATCTCCTATATCAGCATGTGGAATGCTAGTAGTGGAAGTGCTTTCTGACTAGCCCAGTATTGATTTTCTGACATATTTTTCTGAATAAGCTCTGTTGTGAAAGGCTGTTAATTTTAAGCATTGTTCACTGATGGCAAACAGTGCGTTATATCTGATCTTTGCAGTGTCGTCCCAGACCTTGCACCTTAGGTTCTGCTGCAATAACACAGGTAAGCGAAACCTAAGGAAACAGTGTTTTTGTCAAGAGACATTACCAATTTACATGCAAACAAATGCTTACCTGTGAATTTAACATGCATTTTATGCCTAGTCGTAAAAAGAAATGTCCAGGATATAATATCTGAAGTATGAACAGCCTTTTTTTAAAAAGATGATCTGCTTTCATGAATGAACTGCATGATGTGCGCTGTATGATTTGTTGACTTTTCAAAAAGTGACGTTATCCAGAAAAAGTTGTTGCATAGGCTCACTGAGGAAATGTTGTCTTTTTCGTCTGTGCTTAATATTCGATGATAGCCTTATCTTTGCATCCCGGTAAGTCTCACCGCGACTGTTTCGATGCTTTTAGACATTTTGACATTGGTTTATCCACACTGCATGCCATGTTGTCAGAAGTTAGCAATGCAACCTGTAGTTTAAAAGGAAAACGGTGAAATAATGATTTATTATTTTTCTGTCGTGGTGTGAATCTGCCCTCAAGTGCAGTGCAAATCTCCTATTGAAACGCTGCTGCCTTCACTTCTCGCTCACAGTGTTGGTCATAGATCAGGCCCTGTCGTAGTTTGTCCCCAAAAGGAGTCAATCCCCACTGCTGAACGTAGACCGTTCAAGAGCTCCAGTGATAAGGTAAAACAGCAACGCAATGACATTTAAATTCTGTGATTGCAAAGTGTTGGTCAGATACATGTCTTTCAGCTCGGATTACTGTCTATTATAACCATGATTGCCATAGTGTATTTAGAGTTGTCTGATGGTTTCTTTTTCGCTTGAATGCCTTCTTTAATAACCTTTCATATATAGGAATGTGCTTTAGAAAGTTGGACGAGGACAGGAAGTGATGTACTTTAAATCACATGTTTTATTGGCAGTAACATTTGGGGGTCATCTGTTTTTACAAACCTTATTCTGTAGTTTAAAGGGTCACTTACTGTCTGTCTACATGTGAAATGCTCAGTGTTTCAACGCAGAGGTCGGGGGTGGGTGTAGAAGACAAAACAAGAAGCATGCCTTAGAGGTAAAACAGATTTCATGTGATGTGTATATTATCAAATATTGTTTGTTTTTGAATCAACTGTTCTCACTTTGATATGTTGCCATGTTCATAATAAAGTTGTAAAATGATCTGGATGCTTTCACCTGAGTTTTATTTCACTTTGAATAAAAACTTCCATGTTATCTTTTTAGGGTTTTCCATTCCCTGGAGTGTGTTATGGGTTTTTGTGCATGGTCTGTAAAGGCTAAAGTCCTTTACTTCTGGATCATAGTGATATCACTGTGTAACACTTGCACTTCTATTGGCTAGCGCTCCAACAAATTGTACATGACGGGCTGATGGGCGGCACATCTTGAAGCGGTTGACCAATCAGCAGACGGGCCTGAAAATGAGCATAATTGGGCCCCTTTAAAAGTAAAATACAAACACATTCTCAAGTCTATATTTGCTTTATTTATACACAACTCACAAATGTAAAAATGTCTTTGCTTTTTTGCCAAGATAAACCTTAAAGGATAGTTTCACATTTATCTTAAATGCCTTTACCTCCCATTTAATAATGCAACTGAACGAATGGGGTCAAAATAGCTTAAAAAAAATAAAACATCTCAATGTACAGCCCACTCAGGCAAATGAAGAACTCCCAGAATTAGTGTCTGCTGTCACCGCTATTTCAAGTAAAGTAGTCCTACAACAAAAAAGTGAAGATTGATTTCCTTTTTAATTTACCCAATTATTCATTCTGCAAAAAATGATGTTGACATGTTAAGACGTCTTGTCTAACAAGTAACCTAAATATGATTTACCATCATATACCAAGAAAACCAAAACATGTTGACATTGAAGAAACCTTGGAAGAGTGACTTAATTAACATTTTGAAACGTCTACAGATTAATGAGCGGTTAAATCTCAAACAAATGCTCTCAGTGGAACCAAAAAAGAGGGATTGACAATTGATATGACCTTACTGTGACTGAAGAGCCTCACAACTTCAAACATTACCAAGAGGAACATCCACAGCCAGCAGTAGTTATTTTAAAGTGCATTGTATTTTGCTTTATGATGCCTTTTATATAAATTAAACCATCTTTTAAAGAACAAACTGCAACTAACAATGTCAATACCTCCAACACAATGCATACAATTCTTCAGTTTTCTTCTGCTGCTCAAAGCTGTTCTGTACATGGCAGTGACTGATGAGAAGGGCAGACAACAATCTTTATATATATATATATATATATATATATAGTATTAATAAGACTGACATTCAGTGATGAAGACAAGGCTGGAACATGTGATTTTGTAGTAAGGCTTTTAGCGTGTTTTGTAGTGAAAAAGCTGCAGTATTATGCAATCGTGGCGTATAATCTTGTATTTCCTGTATCGAAGGTATAATGGGATTTATGAGCTATGTTTCATTTAAATATTGCATGAAGGTTTGTGAGTCAGGGTGCCAAAAATAACAGCTTCCACGAGTCTAAATGTAACGACTCCAACACATTTAACATTTCCCTTTTTAAGTGATGTGCTTCACAAAAAGTACATTTAATTGTTTGCATTGTTGATGTGCAGTAGGATGTTGAAATACATCTAATACATCTCAGATTATGACATTCATACTATATTTTTGAAGCAGATCACAAATCAATCAATGCTCACAGGCACAACTACAAGCTTTAAAAAATAAATCCTGCATCATTTAACTCTACTTAGTAAAATAAATACTGAAAAACACCCTTCTTCCTAACCGCAATGAATATGCTAAACTTACACAGCAGAATATACACTGCGATATAATTACGATCAAATGTCTCACAGCTTGTTTACGTATTATTGCTATGGTTTTGAAACGTGCGCTGCCATGGCACAGAGAATAGGGAGCGGGGAAGAGGAGGCCATACTTGAAAACCGATCAAGTGTGAAGGCAAGGTACAGTTTATCCTCACATACAGAGCAATGAGAGCACAAAGCATGGGAGATGTGATGTCTGACCACGGTGAAACTGGTTTACATTGAATTCCTTAAATGAGAAGTTTTGTGCAACAGATAAGTGGAAAATAAGTCCGACAGATGAACTGTAAACTCTGCAGACGGTAAACTGTAGTGTTTCGATGCTCTGGTATTTTTTGGGTGTGTGTTCTCCTCTCACTGCACCCGGGCCTCCATCAGGTTGCTAGGCAGCAGCGTCACCTTGGCGGCGCTGCAGATGTTGGCGTGCCGCAGCGACTCGGCTCCCAGGTAGGCCAGCAGCAGCTCGGAGCGGCGGTGCAGCAGGTGCAGCATGTCCTCCGCCAGAGTCTCCACAGAGGAGTACCGCACCTTGTCCAGGTCGAAGATGTCCTTCAGGAAGTACTGCACCTGGTCCTGGAGGCAAGGAGAGATCAGTCAGGACAATGAGGCAGATACTTCACAGAAATATTCCCGTAGAATCGTTTTTTTTGGTCTTAAATACTTATTTTGGAGCACATATTTGGTAAGGATATTAAAGGTAGGGTAGGTAAGAATGGAGAAACCAGCTCGAGTGCGCTAGAATTTGAAAGTACGCAGCTGAAAAAAATCTGCTCCTTTCTTACAGAGCCCCTCCTCCAACACACACGAACGCGCACATGACCAATGAGGGCACGAGATAAGTTTGCACAGATGGAAGGCTGACAGGCAGGTAGGCCATCCAGTTATTTTAGCCGGGCCGGCTCAGATGATTGGTCGTGCTTTTTACAGCGCCACGGCTTCCACAGATGACATTTTTTATGTATTTATTGTCAAAGCATTTAATATATTCATTGCCATCGGGATGTTAAGAGCATTCCATGGAATATAACAAAAAGTGTTTCTGAAGTGAATTACCTACCCCACCTTTAAAGCAGATTGTTATTTATTTAGAAGAAAAAATCTCAGATCAAAAAAAGATATATATATATATATATATATATATATATATATATATTTGTATGTTTTTTCTACTAATGTGAATCATAAATGCTTCACTTATCATATCCCACATCTCACTTTTGCCTTTCTTTGTCTCTAACTTGCTTATTAGGGTTTTTACATGTTTTCGAGGTTAGGAATTGGCTTGAATTTGATTCTACCAACACTCAATTTTACTTTCTCTGTCAACATGAAGTTGTGCTGCTAAAACAACTGAATCAAAAAAGGCTGTTCATTTTAGAATCCCTTCTGTGACTTCCTATATTCACTTCTCCTCCTTCCCCGAACCTATAGTATTCATAGATATGATGATTATAGTAATGAGTTTTTTTTGTAATGAGTTTTTTTCTGACTACTGACTACTTTTCAGTTAAACTTGCTAAAACTGAAATCAGTTTGTCCCATTTTGGGTAGAATTGTAACATAAGAGATATGAAACTTTAGCTGTGACGCCATTAAAAGTAAAGATAAGATGGTTCTGGCAGGTATTAAGTCCGTATCACATAACGTTTTGGGGCAGAGACGGACCTTGAAGAAGCAGCAGAAGTCGTGCAGCGAGCTCTTCGGCCCCAGGATGCCCCAGGCCAGCACCGGGCTGATCTGCTCACACACAGCGTAGAAGTGAGCGATGAAGCCGTCGGAAACCTGAGACACAGAGAGAGGAGGCGGTCATTAAGAACATGAAATAGGATTAGAAAGGATTAACTGTAGGAATTCTTAACTAGCCCTGAAATAAAAGCTGTCATAGAAAGAAAAAAAGGGGGATTCATATACAAATGTTTGAAGATGTTGGACTTTTACCTTCATGTGCTGTCTCTTCTGCTTCATCACTGACCAGCAGCTGGATGCCACCGCCTGAGAAAATACATAAGGTTTAATCATCCATGGAAAGCCCCAATAGGAAAACATTAGAAGCACCAACTTCAAAAAAATCATTTCATTCAAACAAGGAAACACAGAAATGTTATATTTGTCACTTTTAAAGTATGTAACTACAGTATTATTGTTCAGAAATCCTTGAATTGTTAATTATAATGTAGTATTTTCAAAGTTTTGAGTTTGTGGAATTTAATTATAAAGTGCTTGTATTTGTCCATAAATGTATGTTTTGCTTGTTGATAGCACAATGTATTTGATTGAATGTAATAATGAAGTTAAATGATCAGTTCACTGCATATAAAGTATGGTCTGTATATAAATAGCTAATATACAACAGCTGTAAGGTAATGGAAAAGCTTGAGTTGAGCACTTGTGTGTTTCCTCACCGTCTCCTTGAAGGAGCTGTTGAGCCAGCGGTTGTTGATCACGTTCTGGATGGAGACGGGAGGATTCTCCAGATCCTCGAAGGAGTCCATCAGGATGAAGTCCAGCACGATGTCGTAGAAGTTCAAGTGCTTCACCTGGTCAGGGAGAGGAGGGAGTGTTACACTTTGAAAAGAGGACATCTTCTTGGTAGCTTGTTGAATTCTGACAGCGGACAGTCAGACGATATGTATATATATATATATATATATATAATATGTATCAGAAGAAGCAGCGTCGTACCCCTCGAGTGGCGAGCTCCACCTCCGTGTTCTCCCAGTGCTCCGTGTGCTCCACGAAGGAAATCATCTCCTCGAACACTTCCTCAAACCTCTTTGGGCTCTGGAAATAAATAAACATTTAGAAAGGGAAGCACTCTTATCAAGTCTTAGAATTCACACGATCTGTCTTCAGGCTCACCTTCTGTGCTTTAACAATAATTGAAGACAGAATTTTCTTTCCCGTGTCAGCCAGAAACATCCGGGTGGTTCTGTCACACAGGATGAGCTGGAGAAAAGACGACATTTTACTCAAACAATGTACAATTCAAATTCAACACCTAATGGCTGTAAATGTGAGTTAAACCGTTCCTATCTTGTGTAATAATGTCATGTTTTTAGTAATGTAGCACAATCCAAAGCATTCAATTTGAACACTAGCTGAATTTTCTTAACACACCAATACACATTTACTAGAAACCACCACATGGAAGCAATTTAGTAAAAAAGAATTAGCTGGCAATTCAAATGATCACGAGTTAACCTCCATCATGATATGTTTTAATGAATTAGGTGATTCTGTACCTGACAGGCCTGCCGCACACAGTGCAACTTGGCGAGGAAGTCGATGTCTCCGTGACACCCGAGCATCTCAGTCCTGATGAAGAATACCAAGAAAAACATTAGATAAAATGTTGGCAGACAAAGCAATGAATTCCTCACAATATGTTTCAGGAAGGTACATATTTATACATGTATACTAAATCAGTGTAATTACCGCAGCACTCTGCAGGAGATCTTTCCGTCCTCGGCCATCTGCAGCGCCTCCTCGTAGAAGAGGTGAGCACCCAGAGCGAGGACGCTGCGCAGCTCTCGGTGCTCCGCCAGCTGAAAGAATGGGATTGTGGAGTTAATAATGATCATTTTAATCATAATTAATGCTGTTAATATTTACATTAATTATGTGACCATCTATGTTTCCTGTAGTTATTGAATTGCTCTTTTTACTGCACTGTTAGTGAACAGTTTTATTATTATTGTGCTGCTGTGTTTATTGGATTTTTGTAACTCTGGCACAACAATTTCCTTCGGGATGAATAAATCATCTTATCTTATAATTCTGTGTCCTCCTATGATTCTCGAATATTCATGCAAAAATAAGTAGACCAGATTACAACAAAAAAACTATTTAGTTTAAGGTACTTACGAGGAAATATCAAGGCAAAGGAATTGTAGAATCTGCACAGTTCCTATGCTGGAAATATCTTTTTATAATTTACTGTTTCGATATGTTTTCAACAGCTAAAAGTGACAAGAGAGAAAATATGCTAATAAGCTGTGTTCTATTCAAGGTGGCCTTTAAGGATACACTTTGACTTTCTTCTTCCACTTAAAATAAGTGCAGGCTGTCCTGGAACACACTGTGACTCCTTACGTAACGTTAGAACTCCATTAAATCCCCATTATGAGTAATAAATGCTCCGATTTCCACTTTATAAAGAGCAACTTCTGACCCCACAGAGACCTCCCCGTGTTGATGAGTGTTGGAGATTATAGTGGAAGCAGCTGCAGAGCGACCGAGAGCTGCATGTTGCAAAGTGAAGAATGTTGAAGCTCTATTTATAACTCAGTGACCCGCTTGAATCACTCTGCCTCCTCTCACTGCGGTCTAAATGTCACACAGGGGTGAGGGTGTGAAAACCTTTATTAAAGCTTTCTAAATGTTTGAAGATAAATGTACTTATTTACAGGTGCTAATATCTGTATATCTTCAACAGCTATTTACTTGATAGGATGCTCGCTGTAAATGTGTAACTCTGGTGAAGATGTGCAGCACCTTCAGCTCGGGGGGGGGGGATAACGGTCCTGAACATTCAAGGATTTAAGCCTCAGTGAACAAGTCAGTAGCCAACCAGTTTATCTCTGTACTTTGTGGGTCAAGTGCACCAGTAGCAGTGGAGACACAGACAGCCCCCCCCCCCCCCTAGTGACTTAAAGAGATCAGCTGGGAGCTGCAGGTAAACACCAGGGGGGGGGGGGACTGACAGGAGAGACTGAAGCTATTTTAATCAAACTCCTGCTGTGAACGACTTGTAGAGTATTTGATGCTTAGTGCAGTTTGTGATTTACACTTGTTCTTGTTTCAGGTGCTGGATTAAGGAATGACTCACACTTCACTAATATACCTCTCCCAGTGTTTCCCATACATTGATTTAATTGTGGCGGGCCGCCACAATTAAATATCGTCCGCCACAAATGGATCTCATAAAAAAAAAAAAATAATGATAATAATTTTTCTTTTGGTGGTCTAATGGATAGTGAGGTGGGCTGATGATCGGAAGGTTGCGAGTTCAAATCCCGCCTGGAACACCACCACTAGTGTGCTTTTGAGTAAGGCACTTAGCCCTCAGTTACTCCAGGGAGAACGTCCCTGTAATTGGTCATTGTAAGTCGCTTTGGAATAAGGCGTCTGCTAAATGCCTAAATTGTAAATGATATTTTTGGGAGAATAAGCCCCACAGATCCTCAAATCCGGTGTGTCTCACTCATTAACAACGCAACACAGAGCGACAAGAACGTTGTCTACAGTAGCCATGAACTCGCATGTATTTTCTTATTTGAGGGGGGGGTGGATGCGTGGGCCACCCAAAGAGGTTAAGGGGCCTTTGGCTTTTCTTGCCGGGGGGGGGATCAAATAGATAGATAAATATTCACTTTTTAGTCGAAGGTTGTAGCATGGGGCAAGGAAGAACTGGAGTGGATATGAATCATGGGGCGGAAACACAGATTATTTGTTACTTTAGTTATACCTGCTAAAATGGGCATTTAGCTTTGGCAGGGGTTTGCGTTCGACAACACGCTGGTATATATTTTTTATAACTAATATACTATACTTAAAATGTATATGTTTGTAAATTGAAACTTTACGGGTACTTTTGAGTCATTCACACTTAGTATTTCTTTCCCCCAACAACCAACAAGGAAATGTATAAAGTGTTGCATTAAGGCAGCTAGCTGTAGTGTTTCTTCATTATTACTTATTATTGTTTTTTAGGAATATTTCAATCCAAAAAAATGGACTTTGCCTGATGAAATCTTTCCCTAAAATGTAGGAGGATGTTCTTATTCAAGCATAAAGAGTTCCTGGGATGCAAGTAGAATATATATATATTTAAATATGTTGCATTTATAGTCCCTATTGTTGTTGTTACCTCAGCAGCCGACACAAAGGAGTCGTTGGAGGCGATGCTCAGGCTGTCCCTCAGACACACGTCGTCCAGCTCCTCTCTGGACAGAACGTCCAACATTATTTTATCTGAGGGAGGAGAATCATTGTGATGAGTTGCATAACGCTGTATGGATCATGGACAGCTCAGTGTGAGAGACTCACCCTGGCAGAGGGACGAGGGCTCCGACAGACACAGCACCCCCTCAAACTCCTCCTGCAGGCTGTAGGCTCTCTGCAGCAGAGACTTCAGCCGGAGGAGGAAATCTGCACTCATCCCCCCCTGAACACACACACATCTGGTAACCACAGAAACATGCTCACAAAGCCTAGAGAGTAAACCCTTTTAAGTAACAACAGCATTTTACAAACAGGACATACAACGGTATATGCTACTCAAATGCAAGACTCAGTTTGTTAAGAGGATACATTTCATTCCTGATTAAGGTTTTTAACTTTGAAGGGATGAGAATATTATGGTTGTTGTGGCGAAGAGGATGCTGCTTCACTGCCTTTTTGTTTATTATTGACGGCGTTTTGGTTGCTGACTGCTTTTTTATTTCATTATTTTTTAATTTGTGTGTGGTTTGAGTGGCTCTGGTGTTTAGGCATATTTCAATTGTTGCTTTTTATCTTGTCTTTTACAATATTTTGACACATGCAATGATTTAACATAATAAAACCCAATACACAAAGTTAGAACAGGAAGGGTTAATAGCAGGCTCCCTAATGTTTGAACAAGTATCAGCTTGAAGGGAGATCAAATAAAGACATTTTACATTTTTAAAACCCTATTTCCCTCTAAAGATCCCCTTCTTTGTTTCTTGATAATTCCACTTTTTAGCTTAGCTTATCAACCTTTTGATAAGCTTTGTTTAGCGGCAGGACTGAGGAGAGGGAACTGTTGTTTTTGAGGACTTATGCAACAGACCGGGCATATGTTTGGGTGCCAAGATTAACTATTTGAACCGCACTAATCCAGTTAGCCATTAAACAATCCAACTCAAAGTGCTGTTTACTCATATGTGTGACCTGGAACACTGATAGAGGTCAAAATGTTCTATCCACCTTCATCTGGCAAAAAAGGAGAGTAGACAGATAGAGTACAGAAATGTTGGTTATTTTTAAATCAAGTTTAACTGAGCTGTTTCTTTTGTCGGGTGCATTTATAGGAAAACATACAGGCAGGGCTCTGATTAGGTGTGGCATTACCCTGTATATGTTGGATTGGAGTTAAATAATGAGGTGTGTTTCTGTGTGTTCACCTCCGTGCCCTGCTCAGCGACAGCTTCTTCAGCTCCTGTTTTGACGGATTCACAGCTGGCATCATCGTCCTCCTCCTGTCTGCTCCTGAACGTCAACGCCTCCTCCCACCGCCTCAACGCCTCCTCGAATAGATCCATACCTGCAAACACACAACAAAAAAATAATCTGAGTCTCCTTGAACATCCAATACCTAAAAAAGCTCCATTTTGAAACAAGGCAACCCCCTAAAAAGGATGGATTTAACACTGCCATTATTTCAACAAATTAATTGCAAGTCACCTAATTACAAACACTGTGAGGTGACGTAGTGTGTGTGTGTGTGTGTGTGTGTGTGTGTGTGTGTGTGTGTGTGTGTGTGTACCCATGAGGTAGAGGTTTTCAGGTGTGGTCACAGGTAAGTTGACCACACTGCAGATGTCCGCCTCCAACGCTCTGTCCCAGCAGATCGACTCATTTGCGCAGGTGCTGCTGCTCGATGAGTTCATGCTTTTCACCTGGAAATACACACAAGGGAACAGAGTTAGATTTCAAGCAGTGAACGCATCGAAAACAAGAACATATTTCGTATTAATTGCCTATAATATACAATGTCTTATGTGTATGGTGTTTGTTGTCTTGTAGGTCAGTTCCAAAGACACATTTCCATTTTATTCTGATTTAATGGACAATAAAGTTATTTGAATGAGTGAGGTAAGCCATCAGAAGGCGTGATCTTACTCATGTTTCAGAAATATCCTACCTTTTCTCTCTTAATGTTTCCTTATTGCATTCTGTGTCTGGGTTTTACATATAGAGATGATAGTTTTTACACTCAAACTCTGCCTTGGTCTTACCGAGGCCAGGCTCAGCAGAGAGCCGGACAGTTTCCTGTAGTCTCCTGAGTTGAGAAGCAGACCGGAGGAGAGGCCTTTCTTTGAGTTGAGGGAGAGAGTGATGTTCCGACTGGTGTTATCTGGGGAGATGAAGACGAGAGTTCAGAGATAATGATTGAGTCAAAGATCAGAAAGCAGTGATCATATGACATTAGCACGAATGGATAAACTGTGTTCGTTTTGTTAAGGGACTTCTCTGGCACATTTACAGCTGTGTTTATCAATGTGCACTGTCCCTTTCCTGGGGATTGAACTCACATCCCTTTTGAATAATTGACTTTCTGACTCCCCTGCTGCTAATAGCTAGTTTATCAGTTCATTTCACTCTGGGACTGTTATCAGTGTAAAACATTTCAAAGTGAGATTAAATAAGTTAAAAATCATTTATCTGCAGCCTGCTATTTACAGTTCAAGGTGACACAGCAGCAGCACAACATGACAAACTGTTAGTTAACTGAAGAGGTATCACAGGGTTTTACCGTTCCCTCCTGCGGCCGAAGAGATCAACTCGAAGCCGTCCTGCTCCCACTGAGGAGAGAGAGTCTTCTTCCTGCCCTTCCTCCTCTGGAAGCGGCGAGCGAGGAAGAGGAGCGAGACGGCGCCGAAGGCAGCGGCGGCCAACAGCTTCTTGGTGCCCGAGCTGACATCCAGCTGGAGGACAGGCAGAGGGAGGAAGAGATTACACTTTCATGTTTATTCCTCTCAAAAAGAAGCCAGAGCAGCAGACTTGTTATTTTTATATTTGATTTGATATTAAAAAAGTCTCTGTAGCTCCAAATCCTGTTAGTGAATTGTCACATGCCTTACCCTGACTGTTGAAGAGGGACATTTTTAAAATTGAAACTCGAAACCGTTACATGTGAAACAGATTGGGAAGGAAGGTAATCTGCCAGTCATTACCACTTGATACAGAATCAACTAACATGTGTTCACAGCACAGAGTATTAAACTCTTGCACAGCTGTTTTGTATCAACATAAAATAAAACACTGTTTTTTTGTTAAATATACAGGAAGAAAAACAATTGCTCATGATAATTTGATAATTGCTCCACTCATTTTTCCAAGTAGAAATGATGACTCATTTCCAATATTCTCTAATTGCCTGCTCTTAAAAAATATATATTTTATTGTCATACGTCATTTTAAACTAAATATTTTCAGACTTTTGGTTGAACGAAAGAAGACGTGAAGATCTTACGTTTGGCTCTGTGAAGTTGAAATTGCCATTGTCTGACCATTTCTGATATATTAGACTGACTATGAGCGTTATTTGAAAACAAAATCTGCACATTCATCAATAATTAAATCAAATGGTGTTTGCAGCTCAGAGCAATGTTCTTTAAATATTCTAAGAAAAGTCTGCGACCTTAAGACAACAGAGGCAAACTGAGGCCATACAGCTGTGCTTAAAAAGAGACTATTGCAGTCCACAGTAACATAGAAGATTGTTCTACAGTAACACACTGTAGGTAAAGGTCTGATGAAAGTGAGAGACAGCACAAAGGGCAAAAAAAAGATAACAAGCAGTTGCATCATGTACCTGCCAGAGAGAGTTCATCTGAGGATGCATAACTCTCCGGAGGACAGAACACACAGCGCTGAGGCTCAGCTACCAACCTGTCATCGACATTTTAAAGAATCATCTTCCTATAGAGTGCACCCCCGCCTCCCACTCTGTCTATAGATAGAAACACTGAACCAGGACAGAGAGATTATCCAGACTCTGCTGCTGCATATTCCCAACAACTGAAGATTACATAAACACAGTGTGGAGCTCTCACTGCGCAGTCGTATTGACTTTTTAAAAAGCCACTAAAGGGAATGGGATGATTGAAATGGTGCCAACGTGTTTCCTTTCCTGTGAGCAACACAAGTCAGACGTGCTCAGATCAGATTCTTCATGAAATCAGATCTGCTTCATGACTCTGGCCACACACACACTCTCCTAATGCACTGCTATACACATGACAACACAAATGGTTACTGAAAGAAAATATCGACTACGTAGCAAAAATAAACGATGAATCAACAATGACAATAATCGTTTGTTGCAGCTATACTGTGTCCTCTAGATTCACTAAATAAAGATTGAAAAACATACGAGTAAAGTATAGAAAACTGTTGAAGGAATGTCAGACTTTTTGGGGACAGCGTGGATATTTTGATGCATCCCAGTCACGATTTTTCAAGAAAATGTCACAAAATATTGGGGGTCTAGGAAACGGTAGGTTAATTGTAACAAGTTGGGCAAGAAATGTATAGATGCATCTAAAGTAAATTATTGCAATATTTACATTTATTCTATTGCAAAATGTATTCATATAAATGATGTCTTAAATATATTGATTTGTCCTGTGTTCTGCGGTGGATGAGTTTTGTTTTTGTTGTGTTTCTCCTGTGTCTTTACAGTGATCAAAAGTAATGCTCTTATATCCTTATACTCTGCACACGACAATAAGGCTTTCTTATTCCATATTCACAGAAAGCTTTACCAACGTATTTCGATCCACTATTATTTTAGGACAAATATTAAGACTATAAAACACAAGCAATAGACGTGATACACCGAATAAAAGGCATCTAAAAAAAGATCCTGAAGTGCAGTCGTACCCACCAGACTCGCCTCTGGTGACGCAGATACAGAAATCAGGGAGAACTCCTCATGACAAAGCAGTTTTCAGACTTCCCCCACTCACAAACACACGCTCACCTGAGTCAGGGAGCTGCACACGGACAGCGGCAGGTCCACCATGCGCAGGGCAGCCGCCTTGAAAGACAGCTGGGAGCTAGTGAGGGTCTCCTGTGTCATTGTAACGATCTATCCATGACTGGGCAGCAACCCTCTTATCCTCGTCGCCATTCTGCTGCAGCTGAGGGAGATGACATGCAAGGATTTAACCTTGGAGGCTCAGGAGGGAATATACTCACGTTATTACATAAAGGCTCCGACATACAGTAAATACAACCCTTGCCTAACCTGAGGAAAGTAAGGCTTGTCAATCTGTATGTGGAAATATACTAAGATGCAAGACCAGAAATACTGTGAAATGTATGAGTCATTAGCACGCCCATAGAAGCATTTCAACTTTACCTTACATTATACTCATGCACAAACCAAGTGGCTTTCTGACTACAGATTAAGAGGCTTTGTTTTCCTATAAACCTAGCATTGCTTTGTCTTAACGAAGTAACGAAGTCTCTCACTATTAGACCTCAATTCTAATCTGTTTATCCACCTGACAAGACAACATGCAAAATCCAATTAAAGTGTGCACAAGGCTCATCACATGCATGGTTATCCCATTAGAGTCTTACCCTGACACAATTATGATGCTTTGGCTCAAACATTTAACATTGCTTCTTACTTCTAAAACAGGCAGATCAATTTCTAGTTGGAATTTTGTAAACCTGTATCCCCTCATTTGACTTTAAGAGATAGTTTGCGTGGGACTTTGTAGAAGCACAGATAGAGTGCTTTAACATATGGATATACTACTGACAAGTA
Source organism: Dissostichus eleginoides (assembly GCA_031216635.1). Taxonomy (NCBI): domain Eukaryota; kingdom Metazoa; phylum Chordata; class Actinopteri; order Perciformes; family Nototheniidae; genus Dissostichus; species Dissostichus eleginoides. Next base: position 11,957,261 of record CM062276.1, read on the forward strand.
AACAACTAAATAATGATGAAGCACAAGTCTGCCTCTTCATTCAATCAATTGCAAATTATTCATTTAGATGTTTCACTTATTCATAGTTATTAAGACATTAATAAGAGAGCAAACTGATGTTATATCACGACTATATTGTGCTTGTATTTCCTACATCCAATTAGATACACTTCTGTATAATGGTATTGTATTTTAAATCACTCTACTCTACTTAAACTGATTTTAATTGCCTTTTCAGTGTGCTTTATATATTGTTATGATGATTTATTTGCCTCATGTGAAGCAGTGTTAACAGGTTATTTGCTATTTAAATACATATCATCACACTGTTAAGACCTCTTCTCTTTATACATCCATGGATAACAATGAAATATCCAAACTTCCATTCATTAGCATAACACCAAAAATACACAACAAATCAGCATTTTTTTAAATCAAGTTTCAACTAACATTTTAAGGACAAAAACTCGGACATGAATAAGAAGAACAACACCCTCATGTCAGCTCAGGAACATATGAATGATTTTAGCTCATGGTTATACATTTAAAGCACTCAACAGTTATTGGCCTCGTTAAGCAGCTAATGCTAACTTATCTAACAAGGCTAATAACGGTTATCAACGTTAGCTTCATCAGTTGAACCGGCTTAAAATAAACAGACAAACAAGTCGACTCGTCCACATGGGTGGTTGTTTTTTACCTGAGTTTAAAAACGGTAGTTATGAATGGATTTACCTGAACATCTAGAGTTTCCTCCGCACACACTGCTCCGGCTGACCTCAGCTGCTGCCGAGTGAAGGTCTCCAGCGGGACTTTCAAAATAAAAGAATGGCTCCCTGTCGTTGCTATGGAGTTTCAGCACCATCTCTTGGCCTTCTCAAAGTATTGCAAGTACAGTATATTTATTTTGTGAATTCACCTTAAAGTCCATACTAGGATTGCATTAGCAGGGGTGTCAAACTCAAATACACAGTGGGCCAAAATAAAAAAATCGGTACTAGTCGAGGGCCGGACTGGTTCAATGTTTATTGCAAAACTTATTGAAATGAACTTATTGCACATATTAAACCTGGAACTAACAAAGCTTAAATTATTGCCTATAAAAACAACATTAAACATTAAATAATCAGTTGCATTCATTTTTATGGCTCTATCTGCAGCTTTTCCGGAGTCATTTCTTATGATTACATTTTTCCACAGGCCAACAACAGCTTCAAAAAAACGATTTCCCTCAAAGAACAAACCAAACATGCCCTGTTGTCGCAAGAAAAAAAGTGCAGAAGGAAACATCCATTGAAACTCAGTTTGCTGCTCTGTGATGCTAGTTCAAGCCAGATACTTGGCATCTCATCTTGGGTGCAAGTTCATCAATGTTTGGGGTCAGGCTCTGAGCTGAGGAAACCCTCAGGATTGAGTGAAGGTGTGTGTGCAATATACCGGCGGGCCAGATCTAATAGTTATTATAAATTATCCTGCGGGCCGAAATTAAATCCACCATGGGCCTAATTTGGCCCCCGGGCCTTGAGTTTGACACATGTGCATTACAGGGTGTGGATAATGTAAATAACATTGAAAAGGTGGTCCATACTTGACTAATTGCATGTTTAATCCATCATGCATAACGGGTATATCAATTTTTTCTTTTGTCTTGTTTGTATCTTGTTTTATTTTTTTAATTCATCAATATTCCCCCTTTTTTATTATTGTGCTACTGTAACAAGGCATTTCATCCTGGTGTGTTATCCACTAGGAGAGAAATTATATGATTGATTGGATGAATAATAGATAGATAAACCTTTGGTACTTATAAGTCAAAATGTTTGCTATTCAAGTCAGGTTATTAGATACAAAAAGTTAAATATGAGGGGGGAAATCAAAGACAAAAGGAAAGTCAATATATGTACATGAAAAGATGATGAGATAGTAACCATGAAGTGTTTGGCTTTGCTGACTGACAAATAAGCAAAAAATAAATGTAAATAAATATCACTTAAACATAGCAGAAAGGAGAAATAACTAATTTATGTTATCCTAAGTTGATTCAGTCTAAAAAGTTAAAAAAATGTTGGAAGGAATTTTATTTACGATTTTTATACTTTAAAAGAAAATGTATTATATTTTATTATTCTTATTATTTGTATTGTATTGATATGTATTTCCACACTGTTAGTATCACAAAATGCACCAAACACGCTTGATGGCGCTTGGGTTGGGTTGATTGTGTGTTGCCATCAAGTGTTACTGTAATTGTTCTCCTCTCTACTTTTCCCCAAAGTAGGGTAAACTGAATTGTATACTCAATTCAGGTAATACACCATTTTAAAGACACATATTTTTATGTATTTATTATTAATCTCATTGCTTTTCATTACACATTTTCCACGCATGACATGGAAAGCAACACTACATTTGTTAAGCTAATTAAGGGTTGATGATACTGTATTCAAGTCATAATGCTTCTACACAAACATAGAGCTCGTAACATTTAAAAACCAAATATTAAATGTCTAGTGTAATATTTACAGTTGGATGGGAAGGGCTTTATGGTTTATGGGATGCATTTTCTTCTGTACCGGAAGAGGGGCGGAGAGACAGCTGTAACGTTAGCAACCACGCTGAGCGACAGGAACGATTATCGTTTATGTGAAGGATTTCTTGTTTGAAATATGTCTTAAAAACACACTGAATCCGTTTCTAAGACATCAAATAGCATTGGATATACCCAAGAAAACGTCGAGTCTTTTTAATCGTGCAGGTAAGGATCGAGGCTGATATTATTTCTGGATGCTAGCTAGCTCTCTGCTGACTTTAGTCACCGTGGGATTGCCAGTGATCATGTAATACAGGGATGTTAGCTTGCTAGCATTAGCCATGTAGCATGCTACTAACGAGATGGTTATCAATAGAAAACAATCTCTAAAAATATCACATATTGCTAATTATATCCACCGCTTGCTTAAGAATATATTACAACTGCTATGGCTAGCCTTCGAAGCATTTATTTTAACTTGCTGAATAATTATTGGCTTAAAGGCTAATGCTAACATCGAAAGATTGCTAGTCAGACTGTGACGCTGTCAATACCTCGCCTGCTTTTGACAGCTCAGTTTGAGAAATGGACAAGGCCAAAGCCACACGAAACGATATTTAATTTATGTTCTGCATTATTGGAGAGGCTTTGGCCTTGCTGAAATTAGTTGTCAGATGATCAGTTAAAATGTCGTTAACTGGCAGGTAACGGTACGTTTTCAAAATAGTGTTAATATGACCCTTCTGTGGTGGCTCTCCTTGCTAAATATTGTTATCAGGCTACTTTGGATTGGTAATTGTGTACTTAGCAGTGTTAATGTACTGTTATTAAGCGTCTACAAGGAATCTCGGAACATCGGATCCATTTGTATTGCCTGGTTTTGGGTCAACGCCCCACCCAGACTGTACTGTAATACTTCTTTGTGCAGGATTAACCAGAGGTGGAAAAAGTACTCAGATATTGTACTTAAGTACTTAAGTAGAAGTACCAGAATGTAGAAGTACTCTGTTACAAGTAAAAGTCCTGCATTCAAAATGTTACTCAAGTACAAAAGTATTAGCATCAAAATATACTTAAAGTACCAAAAGTAAAAGTACTCACTGTGCAGTTTGGCCCATTTTCTGAATAATATATTACATATGTTTTGATTTAAAGTATTGATTCATTATTGTGTTAGCTAATTGAATGACTTTGTATACTGCAGGTTAGCTTGTGAATTTACTCTAGGTGTAACTTAAGTCTTATTTAAGTGTTGATTATATTTAACATAATTAATCCAAATTTGCAAAGTAACTTAAGGTATTAAATAAATGTTGGGGGGATAAAGTACCTTTGAATTGTAGTGGGTTAGAAGTAGGGTGCAACAACTAATCGACTTAATCGATTAAAATCGATGACCAAATTAGTTGCCAACTAATTCAGTCGTCGATTCGTTGGTGACGTCATCACGTGTGTTTCACAGGCAGTTCAGCTCCAACGTTATCGGTCTTTTTATCGGTACAGGAGACATTTAAAACATATATGTCATATGTATTATTGCTACATAAACATTATATCGCAGTCTTAGTGTCGCCAACTCCGCTTATAACATGCAATAAGACTACAAAATGCGTCTATGATGTATTTTCGATCTTTCCAATCCAGACGAGAGATCTCTCTCTCTCCCCCGTCTGTGTGCGAGGGGGCGGGGCAGTTTACACACACGCAGCTGCTACATGCATGCAACACACACACACACACACGGAGGAGATGGCGGAGAGAAGCGCTCCAAGGTGTGGTTAAACTTTACCCGTCTCGATGTGGACAATGCTCGTTACCAAAAGTGCAATAAGAGTTTAGTATCTAAGGGCGGTAACACGAGCATTTTGTCTAAACATTTAGCAAAAGTGCACCACATCCAGACGGAGGAATGCACCGGGTTCGACTGTCTTTCTAGTAGCTCTGTAGCCCCATCCACGAGTAACGTTTCCACGTCAGGTGTTATGTATGCTAGCAGCAACACACAGAGTTAACTCAATGATTCAAACATGGGTTAATGATTAGAGGTAACTGAGTTATTTATTTTGGTAAAGTTTCAGCTATTCTGTTTACAATTCTGTCATCAGATTATTTAATATGATTTGTTAAAACACTGTTGTTTCTTTTGATGTGAAATATTATTTATTTAATTTAAATAAAAAGCAATGTTAATTTTGTTCACAATTTGTTTAGTTAATTTACCTTATTTATTTTCAAAAGAACCGATAAGACTATCGTTAAAGGACCGGATCGATAAGCAGTATCGATAAAAGTAGTAGTACAGTTAAAACCTTAACGATCCGAATAATCGATTAATCGTTTCATTAATCGATAGATTAATCGATTATCAAATTAGTCGTTTGTTGCAGCCCTAGTAAGTACAAAGTAGCAAAAAACTGAAATACTCAAGTCCCTCAAAACTGTACAAAAGTACAGTACTTGAGTAAATGTACTTAGTTACCACTGTGCAGGATTACATGTATCATTTTGTTGGTTGAGGAGAAAGTGAAAGGGTGAGGATGTTGAAATAGAAAGATATTCCTCCCCCCATTAGCATTGCGTAATCGCAGGAGACTAGACTGTGAAACCACTGCCTAATAAGATGTTCCTTGTGTGTGTTTCTATAAGCTGTAACAGTGACTGATCTCTGTTGGAGGCACCGCAAGCTTGATCATTTGACCTTATAACTGGTTGTTGCCAAAGTTCAAGGCAATTATAGAAGCCTCTAACACAAATAAAACTGTGTGTGGCTTTGTTTCTTATCAGCTTTTTTGTGTCCTAAAGTACCTTGTAGAATGGATTATTGGAGGTCTTTATAAAGCACCTGATTATTCACACATCATTTGGTTTCTGGTTGGTATAGCCGTGACACTCATGTGGTTTTTACCATGATGATGTGATTTAAATGTGCTGAATCACGTGCTGCACACTCGAGGGCTGCTTGCTCAGCTCTGCTGTCATCGTGCCATAAGCACTTAAACACTCTTGAATGCCTGCATATAAATGTGCAGCCGCCAACAAGGTCTACACTTTGTCACCTCACCATGAGCAAAGTGGTCATACATTCAATGTTCTGGTGCCTTTACATATTTTAGGTCTAAAAAGGCATTTTTTTATCAGAGAAAGTTGCTCAAAACAGGAAAAAACACATTATGATCAATATTGTTTTTACTTCTTAAGGACAGTGTAGATAAAGAGTGAATTATTTACAGCTTGAGTGACTCCTGGAATGTATCTGCTATCTGATAATTGCTTTATCATTATATCATAATTGCTTTCGCTATCTCACTTCCTTTTTCCTTTCCTTACATTTCGTCTACTCCGTCACGGCATTTTTGTTGACAGATGTACCTGTTCTCTTGAGTGAATGTGTCGTTGATCAAACCTCTGTGTTTGCCACTTAAGAGAAATGCCCTCTGCTCGCAGTGAGACAGTTGTTTGCGTTATGATGCAGCAGTTATTCTAAAACACCACCCTTGATTGACAGACTCCAGTAACCCAAGTCTTTTGTCACTCTTGAAGCCAATCTCCTGCTCCCATGAGGGCTTCATGAAGCAGTGCATTTCCATTTGAAGAGGAAATGGGATTGCGGCCTTCTCAAGAAACCTGATAACAGAAGCCTCCAGTGGTTTCCTGTCATCCCACTGTACAGCGCTCATATGTCTGCTAGCTGTCGATCTTCCTCGTTTCCTACACACTGAAATAAAGACGCACAAAGGACAGATCATAAACATATACAAGTTTGTATTAGGAACAAACAATCAAGAGCTAGAAATCTTTTTGGAAAAATCATTCCTGGAGTTGACATAAAACAGACTTTTTTTTAGATTCACCGGTTATTAGCAGAATTGAATACTTGGCTGGGCTTTCAAAATATGTGCTCTAACTTATTCATACGTCTTATAGCCTGTGTCTCTGCTTTTCTTTCTGCATTGTTTGTCAGCCCTCATATGATATAGCAGCAACAACAGACTGCCTGTTCCACATTTGTTGACAGCGTGCTGATCTCCTTCAGTGGCTGATAATAACAGGAATTTGTCGGTCGTGTTGCTGATTTGGAAAAATGATGTTGTTTGACGGTGTCTCAGATTACAGTAGCCTGACTGTTTCAGAGTGTGTCAGAAACAAGAAGTCCAACACTGTTTTTAGTCACCTGAAAATTGTGTTCTTTTAAGTCGCCGCTAAAAACACTACTTTTTTCAGCTGCTTACCCAGAAGTCTTTTAACTTGTTTTAGCACCTACCGTATTTACAATGTTGTTTTTAAACTATTCTGTATCTCTTTTATGCATGGTTCTTATGAATCTGTAATTCCATTATGTTTATTTATTGTGTTCCTTTCTGTTGTCTTCTTATTAAGTGTTAATTATGATGTAAAGCACTTTGAATTGCCTCTGTGTCTGAAAATGTGCTATATAAATAAACGTACCTTACCTTACCTTACCTTATCCATCTTTCTCTCTCTCTCAGACCTGTGTGTGAGTGATGTCGCCGGGGTCCAGCTGTGACTGTCCCCACCTGGACTGTGTGGGGGAAATCACCAAGGAGGAACTCATTCAGAAATCCCATGTGAGTCATCCACCCTCCATCATGGCTCTGTCCACAGCCCTACTTATAACATACTTCTCTTTTTTAAATCTTATAATAACATGGTGTCTATCTGCTAAATGCAGCAGCTAAGCTCTTTCCGACCAAATATCTTAAATAACTCATTTTTTGCTGCCAGTTACATTTGAAATACTTAGCTCCTGCCTACATGTCTGAGCTAGAAAACCCTTAGACCACTGAGCGGATACTTAGGTCAATCAACCAAAACCTGTAAGCTGTGCCGCGTGCAAACGTATCACTAAAGCCAATGCTCTTTTCACCCAGCACCCATACTATGGAACAATCTCCTCCCTTCTATTAGATCAGCTGACTCTGTTGACTGGTCCAAAACACATTTATAAGCCCTCTTCTACAAGTTGGCTTTTCTCTAATTCTATAATCTGTCTGCTGATTGGTTGCTTCATGCTTTCTGTGTTTACAATTGCACTCTGCAGTTAATATGTGTGTTTTCTTATGGTAATGTGAAGTACTGATCCTGATATATCACTTATTCTGAATTAAAAGCCGAATCTATTTTTGAATATTGTCGCTATCTCGCTGTGCTCAATTAAAAAAACAAAACAATGTGAATCTAACCGGAGTGTCTTCATATTTTTCCAGGGCCAGTGCCAAGACTGTAAAGTTGGAGGGCCAAATCTGTGGGCGTGTTTGGAGGTAAGACAATGCTCACCAGGAGAAAACATGTTGATATAACATACAACAATCCTTTGTTTCTCATTTCTTACATTTCTATCTCTAATTCCTGCATCATCTGTTTGTCTTTCTCTGCAGAATGGCTGTGCATATGTAGGCTGCGGAGAGTCTCACACTGACCACAGCACTGTGCACTCACAGGTGAGCCTCATGTCTTTCAGCGGGGAAAATATGAATGAATGCATAGCAAAAGGAGCGAGTAAGGGGTGTGACTGAAAAGCAGGACGTCCTGAAGTCCTGACTGTGAAGTTGAAGTGAAAAAAGATGTAACCCAAAGAGGAGCTGTGGTGTCAGTAGAGAGCAGAGGAGGCGTCAGTAGAGAGCAGAGGAGGCACAGATGGCTGGACAGGAATACCACTGCAAAGTCCCAGGAGCCAGGACTTGGAAGAAAAACTGCCTCCAGCACTCCTTTATTTTTAACATTCTAAGAGCCAGCGCTTGCATTTTTTAGCTTTTCAAGTGCACTCATTGTTAAAAAACGATCGGACCAGCCCTGCCTGCCTATACCTCCGAATTCAGTGCAATTTCAGCAGTGGATCATCCATTATTAATGGCCCATTCCTCTGGAGAGTGAGGGAGATTGAGCAGCCAGTTCCATGGTTACAGTATCTGCCCCTCCTGAATCTTTACACAGTCTCTGCTGCTCCCACTATTGACTCAAGCTTTTCCTCCTGCACGCCAGGGCCAAGTGGGGCGAGGAGCAGAGACTGAGAATTATGAGAGCAAACATACAATTTGCCCGGCCTATAAGTATCTGTATAGCTGCTCAAACTATTGTCCAGAAGTGGCTGTTCATGTGCAAACCTCCTCAACAGTAGAGCCCTCCACAACTGATGAAAGACAGGTTTTGGACACAGAGCGTGAATTTGATATCTGTCCCCTTATCCAGGACATCTGTCTGTGCAGCTCGCCTAGTCGCCTTTTGTGTTGTTTTTCCCCCCACACAGCAGCCATCTTTACATTTTGTAAGAATGAAGGCCATGCTTAATTAGTGCTTTGGAGGCCCTGAGGGGAGGAAACATTTAAATCTCTTGACTATGCATGAGAACGACTGCTGTTGGATCAGAACTGATGCTTCTGCCAGTCAAACTGTGAGTAAATGTGAGAGTGACTGTAAAAGTTACAGTTCCATCAGATCATTTTAGAAGCAAGAGATCCACTCAAACATTGGGTCAATCCACACAAACATTATGTAAAAAAATTGACTTCTGAGGCCACTCCAACAAAGGCAAACATTTCAATCTTTCTTCACATTGCAGATAAGGAATGGGAATTTTACTGCAGCCTTACAGTTGTCTTTGGGCTAAAAGTAACTAGATCTGTTGGTCAGTTCTTCTGCAGTATTATATGCGTTTGTGCAAATATTGCTTGTCAACTTTGAGATAAGGTTGGGAAGAGTACTGTAGTATCTTATTCTATTTTGATTATTGTCAGTAACATCTTGAATGCTGAAGGCTAGAGAAGAGACTTAACTCTAGGGCTGAACGATTACTCGATTTTAAATCGAAATCGCGATTTTAAATGATGCAATTATCAAATCGTAAAGCCTGCGTTTTTTTTTTTTTTCTTCTTGTGTGTCAGTCATCCACACCAATCAGAAGTGCTGTGCTCCACATGTACCAGTCATTGTTAACCAATCAGAAGTTGCCCATGATAGTAGGTGATAGACAGATTGATCCAATCACCTGCCAAGTATTTTTGAAATACTTTTCCAAATGGCTTCAAATGGAGCTTTCCTAGATGGTTTGGTGAAACAAACCATCTGAGTCCGGTTAGTAATGCTCCATCACATGTTTTACATCTATTACAGGGTGAATCTTAAACTGAAGCTTGACTTTAAAGCAACCCAACGGAAGTTTCATGTAAGTTTAGTTCTTTCACTCGTAGCTCGGGCTGCGGGGGTGCTAGAGACGGGAGCACGTTGATACGACCTTCCTAGCCGGAGATATGGCCGCATTTTACAATAAACTTCCGTTGGGTCGCTTAAAAACAAATATCGAAAATCGAAAATCGCAATATCTGTCAGAAAAATCGCAATTAGATTATTTCCCCAAATCGTGCAGCCCTGCTTCACTCCTGCAGAAAACCCCCCCACTCAAACCACCTCATCTTGATTTAAAGGGGCCCTATTAAGCTTTTTTTGTGAATGGTGAATCTTTTGAGCAGATAATATTTCCTGCATCTTTAATATTAAAAGGTCTGCATCAGGGAAACACTGTCCATCAATTTTAACTATGTTTGAGCATCAAGCCTCATCATCATTAAGATCACACACTGAAGCAGAATCCCACCTGGTGCTGCGGTATCATAAAAGTTTAGCAGTGTTCAGTTGAGACACATTTTGAAATGCTGCAGACACGATAACAAGTTGTAATAGCTCAAGCCTTATTCTGTTTGTGCAGAAGAAGCACTGGGGAATTATTTCGCTCCAAGACATTGTTTTTCAAGTCATAATGTAAAAACAAAAGTTGACAAGAAGCACATTAACATAACAAATTATTCCTATGAAAGCTATAAACAGTTCATTGTAATACAAAACACAAAACACCTCTAAGCTATAAATCCATTACTATTGATGCCCTGCCTGGTATTCTTTCCTTCATAAATCATTAAGGTTTGGGAGTTTCATGCCCACCCTCAGTCTGCTGTGCCCCCCCCTCCTCTGTGTGAAGACTAATGCAGCCCTGATGAATAATGCAGTCTGCTGCTCTCCTGCTGCTCACGTTCAGTCTCCTGTCCACCTGCCAGCCTGCTGCTTTCTGTCAGAGCAGCAGTAGGTCGGCACAACTCGGCCATGTTTCCACTGTAAAAGTCTTAACCCCCTACCCCCCTCAAACTAAACCTCAAACCTGAGAGACCCAGCTCAGAACTAGTGATCAAGACAATGGTAAACCTAGAATAGTGTATTCGAAGTTTTGTTTTTATGTTTGGAAAGTGTAAGGATTTGACTTTGTTTACCTGCAAGGAAGCAAACCGAAGGGGAAGTGAGTGCTAGAGTAGAACAGCAGTTTCTTGAAATTATACCTTTTTTAAATAAAACATCAAACAAAAACACTGCCTTTTGAGATTATTGAGCCTTTTTTCAAGCTCGAAGGCCACAAGGGATACAGTGCCAGCTTCTCTTTTGTTTGACTATTTTAACTGCAAACTTAAAAAGATAGTTTGAATTATTTAAGTGGGGTTGTATGAGGTACTCATCCATATCTGTATCACTGCAGCCTCAAGATTTGAAGACATTCTCTGTATATTTTCAGTTTACCACTAAATCAATATTGTAACAAACGCTGACATTGTTAAACATACATTTTCATTTAGTCAGTGTTATACATTGACCCTAGTAATACGTTATTTGGGCTGAGAAACGAATTTAGCTTCAGGTAAAATATTTTGTTCAGCTGGAGATTTGCGATTTGAATCCCTGATAAAAGTGAATACTCCATGGATTTAGGCAGCAGGACTCCTATAGGAGCAAAAACAAGATGTTGTTGTGTAATGAGATGCTGAGTGTGTTAAGATAAAGAAGAATTTTGTTGATAACAATGTGCTTTATCAGCTTTCCTTAAATAAATAATTACCTCTATCTTTTTTTTCCCTTTGCGTACACAGTCTGATTTGTCCATTCACAATATCATCAACAACTTTGTGTGCAGGAGACGAGACACAACCTCACCGTGAACCTGACCACGCTCAGAGTGTGGTGCTACGCCTGCGGGAAGGAGGTGTTTCTGGAGCGTAAACTCGGACCTCCGTCTCCTCACGGCAGCAGCAAACCCCTCCCGTCCCCTCAGAATTCTGCACAGGTAACATCTAGCTCTGTGTGCCATCTTGTTTTATTGTCTTCAGCCTACGTGGTTAACTTAACTGCAGGCATGAAGCAGGTTAAATATTGAACAACAGTTCACGAGGATTGATTGAATGCAACATTAAAATGTTCTCTTTGCATGTCCATGTAAACTGAAAAAACATATTTACCACATTATGGCTTTGTTGCACAACTAGGAGCTTTCCCGTCATACTTATCAGAGCTGTATGATAATCATTTCCTCAAGTAACTGTCAATACAATTGTAGCTGGTTATTCATTTACTGGATGAAGAGATTAATGTTGAGATCTTGTGTATCCAGGATAAAAGCAGGGCCCCTGGGAGCCCAACCTCTCTGAGAGTGCCCCCTAATGGAGGATGTGAAGACCTGGACATGGAGACGGAGGAGGAGGACGAACTGCGAGCCAGAGGTCAGCTCGACACACAATGAATGACTCATAATATTGACAGTAATATAATCTACTCACGTATTACATCTGTACTGGCAGGCAGTCATAAGACACTATTCAAAGTTCAAATTCTGAAGTTTTGTCAACAAATCTGTTGGGAAACAAATGTATAAAAGTTGCCAAGGAAAGATCCCTTCAAAAATCTTCAGTTTATTCCCCAGATTATGATTTTGTATAATCAAAAATAATTTTGTCCAATCAGGGAGGTGACTAAAGTGTAATTCAATGTTTTCAGCTCTTTTTTGCAAGTAGGACACAATGACAAAATAAACATTGCATGAATGATTTGAAGTGAAAGGAGCTCAGTAATCAGCCGTTGCTTTAGTTCAAAGCACAGAATATGATTTGAATTAATAAGTGCAGCTAATGGGTTCGCCAGGCTTCAAAGTACAAACACCTCCATTATCTTTTTCTGTTGAAAGTTGTACTTGAACACATCACACAGCCAGCAATCAAAACATCTTTTGAAAGACAAACAAAACCAACTAACCAACGATTTACACACAACTGTGATCTGAAACCGCTTGTCACATGTAGCCGCTGATAGGAGCCGACTAGCAATGATGGTTACAGACACACAGCAACAGAAAGCAGCACGCACGCACGCACGCAGCACGCAACACGCACGCACGCACGCACGCACGCACGCACGCACGCACGCACGCACGCACGCACGCACGCACGCACGCACGCAAGCACGCACGCACACACACACACACACACTCCGCTCCTGTGTGTGTCGGTGAGTTAAGCCCTGCACTAACACTTCAGTGCAGAGTGCTAGTCTCACTGGAACCACCAATGCAAATACTGTTCTCACTCAGTGCTGCAAAACACACACAGCCTCCGCCTAATGGCATATGTTTTGTTAAACCTCCTGTGGTGTTGCTCAGGTATTGGCACCAGTCACTGCCTCCATTATTTTGGTCACAATTACAGATCATGTGATAAAGAGGCGGAGTAAATACGCTTTGTAATGCTCTCTGCAGTGAAGGCAAGTCATAATATACAGGCTTTACAAACCGTAATAAGCTACTTCAACCCGATTGCCTGAGTCATAAAATCAAAATACATAGACATAATTAGATAATCTTGATTCAGTGATGTTTATACTTTCCAAAGATATTTTCTCCGATGTGATTATTGCAAAAAACCAACAACTAAATCTGCTTAGGAATCAGACAAAAAGGTTCTATAACTTATCGATATAATTCTACTTATAGCTCCAACTTAGCCTAAGAATCATCACTTATTTAAATGTTCTTGAATGTAAAAGTAATACAATGGTAGCTGGCTTTAAACTGGGTACATTGCAACAGGAACTGCTACTTTTGCATACTGTTAATGGTAATGTTTTGTCCATAATGTGAACAAATGCAGGCTACAAAAAGGGACTTGTGTTCTACAGCCAGACAAAGCAAGTTGATTATATGCACACAAATAAAACACATCACACAAAAACATTCACAATCAATCCAGAACAGTTATTAAAGAGACAAGAGAATACAAATATAAAAAAACAGACTAGAATAAGACAGTATAAAATACTAAAATCAAATGTTCTGTGCAGTTTAAGAAGAAATGAATAATTATTGATTTAATAAAAGGCAGTGGTGAAAAAGTCTTCAGCCTTGATTTAAAGAGCTGCAGTGGGTTTGCAGTTTTCTGGGAATGTGTCCAGATAAATGATGCATGTCTGGGTGGTTCATAATGGAGCTGAAGATCACAAACTAAATCAAAAACGTATTAACAGCATTACTTGCTGAATCCAAGGCAACTGTATGCCGCTGTTTACATCACCCAAAGGATTTTCTCAACTGTAGTACAAAACATATTTCATGAATACAACCCCAATAAAAGTGAGACAAATAACGGAAGTTCAAATGACAAAATCTATAATTTGTACCTGTTTTGTGAGCGAAGTTATTTAGTTATTTGTCTGAGCAGGAGTAACAGTATCAGACTTTGAAACGTGGACAAGATGAAGCAGCTCTCACAGTATCTGATTTAAAACACACCAGGTAGCCATTTTCCACTCCTGCTGCAGAATATAAATCTTAGAAAAAGGAGTGGGTGTTACCTCGACTGCCATCCAAATTTACAAGCGTTTGAGGAGTGGCTTGTTTTAATTTCCCCGGTGTGTTGTGTGTCCCTCAGGCCTGACGGGGCTGAAGAACATCGGGAACACCTGCTACATGAACGCAGCCCTGCAGGCGCTGTCCAACTGGTGAGTCTGTGTTCACCTGCTGACCCCACACCCACCTGTCGGACGTTTCACATGTGCTCTTTGCTGTTTCTTCATGTTACTTTACACTTTCAGCACGCTTTTTTCTTGTTTCTCAAACTCATTCTTAGCTCGGTTATTTCTACATCACTTCTTACATCAAAAAGTTGTTCTAACATCAGTTGACGGCTGCTTTTACAAGGGTTGGCAATATGTATTTTGTCTTTATATATCCCCAAAATGTGCCATGAAACTGTATAATAATACATCCAAACATATTTAGATGTTATCATAAATAAAGGAATGAATAATACAATAAATAATAGTAGTTATTACACGCACCCCAACATAAATAAATAAAAACTGAAGACAAACAATCATTTTATTCGACAACTTAACGGTATCATTATCACATGCAGTCCAACTTTTGTAAGAACTATATCCTCCAATTACTCCTCCCAATGTTCCCCTTCATACCTCCATTAGTGGCATCCGTCTTTCTAAAATATTCCCTCTGTAATCTTAGCATTAGTTTCTATTATATAAATACTTTTTTCCACCACTCAGCATATGTGGAAAGTTCGATTCGAGCTTTCTTATTGTAATACTCAACAGGCAGCGTATCAGTCGTTTCACCCTCTGTCTGTTTCTTGTTGATTGTGAAAGAAACGACTATGGCTGCACTCATTTGTGAGAGTATGCCAGCTGAATGAGGGAGAATTGCTGCAGTGCACCATTTGAGGCGCAGAAATGGCCTTTTGTAGTTCCCTGTAGGGTCTTCTGTTACCAAAGAAGACTTTCCCAATTTCTTTTGTTCCTCCTCCTCCTCCTTACCCCAATTCCTGTTCCCACTTGGACTTTTTATGAGTCACATAAAACTGTAATTACTTACTGTTTCTCTCCTTGTCTGCTGCGTACTTTTTTTTACTGTTTATTGAATTACCAATCCTTTTGATGTACTCTTTGTGATGGGATTGTCGGTGTGGTCACTTAAAGTAGAGCTCCACTGCAGAGCCCGAGGCTTCTTACTTTTTATTTTATTTGATAGGAAACAGCAAACCCATTTCTTCTTCTTAAATACTGTCTACCTAGGGGGTAGATTTGTATTATTTAATTCAACTGAAGATGCCTAGTCTGGATTCAAGTCAAAGTGGGTGAAGATGTGGGTCAAAATTTGCAATCTAAATCACGTTCCAAAAATAGGAGGGAGTGAGTCGCTGAGCTGCGGGAAGGAGGGACATTTTCTAAAGTTTCCTTTGATGTCTATTTGTGTGAGCGCCGCTTCTTTCACTTACTGTCGGGTCATTATTCAGTTCCAAGGACTTTTCTCCTGCCAAGGGAAAGGGAACGCTCGATGCCTTATTCATTTCTGTAGTTTGTCTCTTTCTCACAAATTCCTGTCCACTCTGTATCCATCAAACTAAATGCCCTCAGCTGTTTATCTTTCCAGCTATGTCCTTCAACTTTCAGCTGCGTGTGGAGTTTTCTACCATGAGCCAGTACCTCTGGGAATTTGGGATATCTCTCTAGGAGAGACATATGGGTGCAATGAAACAAAATGAATGGAAAACGCAGGCAGAAGACAGCGCTATGTAGAAATGCTGAACTCAAATCGCTCAGGATTTCCTTCCCCATTTGTCTTTTTGAATGTGACCTTTGTGAATGTAATCACAAAAACATACTCACCCTAAAGGATGATTTGCTGATGTTACGGTATTCCAATGCATAACAGAATATAAAACATTACCTTATGTTGCGCGTCTCTAAATTATAACTGCTTTTCTTCGGCCTATTGAGGATTACAAGCAGATTTTCGAGAATTAGCCACAGCATAGCCAGCTTTTCTTTTTTTTATACTCTAATTTATTCAATTTGTTATGGACGTATTTTTAGTAAAAGCTTCTTAGTGCCTATGAATGATATATTTATCCCTCTTTCAACTGCAGCCCGCCCTTGACACAGTTCTTTCTTGAATGTGGCGGCATGGTGAAGACGGACAAGAAGCCCGCTCTCAGCAAAAGCTACCAGAAACTCGTGTCTGACCTCTGGCACAAGAACAGGTAGGCGCTTTCACTTTTAAAGTTGTTCTTTGCACACAAGCTACATTTGATTTAATACTTTATTGGTCTCTTTCATTATTTCCCCATGTGTAAAGAGGCCCTGTTATGCTTTTGGGGGTTTTCCTTTCCTGTAGTGTGTTTTATAGGTTTCTGTGCAAGGCTAACATCCCCAAGTTCAATCCAGGAAATGTTTCTCTCCCACACTCCTCCCTGCCTGAGACACCTCCATTAGACTCCTTTGTTTAGCGATGTTACTAACATAGTGACATCACTTCGTAACACTTGCACTATTGGCTAGCGCTCCAACACATTGTACGTGATAGGCTTAGGGGCGTATGAGAAAAACAAAGAGCTTTTGAACATTAAAGCATGGAAACATGTCACAGTAGAGGCAAAAAATAAATATATGAAACCGAATTTTGCATAATATGTCCTCTTTAAAATATGACTCCGCAGCCAATTCTGAATATCAAACTCAACATCACAAAATACTTAATTTTGATATTGTGTATACGTGTTGAGCATGCTGTGTTTTGTCACTTTGCAGACCCTCATATGTGGTCCCGACCAACTTGTTCCAGGGGATCAAAGCCGTGAACCCCATGTTCAGAGGATACTCTCAGCAGGTGGGTCATTGCAGACGGTGAAATGAATGTGCAACTGAAGTGCATTCACACTTATTCACTATAAATAAAACATGGAGGCGCTCTTCACGGTCGGAGAAATATTCAACAGTATTTCTGGGATCGGTTGTTGGGACCTAGGGGAGGGGATTTTTTTCTTTTACCCCTGTGCTTTACAAGTAATCTGAATAATATGAGTAAATATAAAACATGGATTTGAACTGAATCCTTAAAGAATGAGTTTGTGCTGAGCTGGGATTATTATGGGTCTGACGCCCAGACTATAAAGTGGGCTCAGATCTTACAACACAGCCTCTCCCTTTTTCTTTTCCACTCCATATCCCCCCATGCTTGTTCCTTCACAGAAATCCCATTAGCTCCAGCTCGAATCACTCAGCCAGATAAACTGAATCCCTGCCTTGCAATTACTAACTCAGATAACTGACTTTCATTCTCATGAAAATGCACACATTAATCCTATCTAGAAAACACAAAAGGTAAATGACTTGATTTAATTTCAGGCGGTGCTTTGAAAAGAAAGATTGATGTGTCACAAATATGAAGAATTTCCACAGACTTTCCATTGCAGCACATCTAGCCTTTGTCCAGTGTGTGTAACTAAGGGTTGTATAAGCCTGAGTGGTGAAATGATGAAAGGGCCTGTTTCCTCTTGGCTTGCCAGTGTTTGTTCAGAGGAGTTAGCTGAGGAATATTCATTCGTCACGCCATGCCGGGCTGCGCTTCCTTGGAATCAGCATTGCTGTGAATAAAGTTAACATTCCCGATCCTGGGAGAGGGGAGTGCGTTTGGCCGGAGTGGGAGATTGGATGTCTGCGGTTCATTAAGTTTGATTACACATTCATGAGCGTTTGGTTTCGGATTTTATGAAGCAGAATCGGGATAAACAAGGAGAAGTGGTGTTTGTTTTGTAATTTGGAAAATAATTAGCTTTGCTGTGTCTGTCAAACTCGATTATATTTAGGGAGAATATGTGCTGCCTTATATGAATTTCAGGGAGAGGAAATTAACTATTCTTTTTACAAACCACTGTGACCAAAATAGCAGCAGAACATTTCATTTTTCTCAGCTAGAACAAATTTGGAAATGACTTTTCTTGTGATTATTCCAACTCGGCCTTTAGGACTCTCAGGAGTTTCTGCGCTGCTTGATGGATCAACTCCACGAGGAGCTGAAGGAGACGCAGCACGAGCCCTACGACCAGTCCAACGGCGTTACCGTGGACGAATGCCCCGAGGGGGACAACCACAGTCAGTCGGACAACGACTTCCAGTCATGCGAGTCGTGCGGCAGCAGCGATCGAGCTGATAACGAGGTGCAGGGCGGGAAGGTGATGATGGAGGACACCAACGAGGCAGAGATGCTGATCCCTGAACAAGAAGAGATCCAGGCCAACAGGGAGTGGCAGAAGGAGAAGAACATGATTAATGACCTGTACCGCTCTGGAGTTAATGGGGTTCTGGGTGGAAGCACTGGAGTGGACATGGACAAGGACGTGGACACCACCACTGAAAACACGCCTATTATCAGCAGCCAGGGGGCCATCAAGGTTCAAAGCAGGATGTCAGGTGATTATGGAAGAAATGATTTTGTTTAGTTTTATTCAAAATGTACTGAGTGATTTTCAGTGTCAAAGTTATGCCGAAGTCTAATATTTGGCCTCCTTTGTGCCAGAATCCTTCCCAGACATCCAAATGTCGAACAACATCAGACCACAGAGTCCCGTCCCGATGGAGGGACACATTCCCAAAATGTCCAGCAGCCCCCCCAAAGCTGCCTCAGGTTGGCCCAGCATCAACCCCTCACACAAGAAAGGTACTGCATAATCAGAGGAAGTCAAATCAGCAATCGAAGCTTAACAAGTCAGTGGCCAGTCGCACAAAAGACCCTTAGTATTCTCCTTAAGTAGACACTCAAATAAGCTGTGTTTAAGATAAAGGCAGAGGTACCTTACGTTTTTTTGCTTTGTTTGCTATGGTCTTGTGCAATAGTTTAACTAACTTGAAATAATTCCTTAAGTTTAAGACGAAGATAAGGAGAAAATCTTAATTACTTGATTGAACATTTTAAGAAAATCTTTAAAGTAAGGCTTAAGTGTGTTTTGTGCAACTGATTTTATTTTAAGGAATTCTAAAATCTGACTTTAAGGAACATTTTGTGCAACCTGCCCCAGGATTTTAGCGTGATAGTTACATCATTTGTCTGTCTCTGCCTACACACTGTAAACCACTATTCTCACATTTCTCTCTCTCTCTCTCTGCCTTCCCCCAGCAGTGACCACATTCTGCCCGCCTAAGAGCAAGCGGCAGAAGAAATACCGCAGTGTCATCTCAGATGTGTTTGATGGGACCATTGTCAGCTCAGTTCAGTGCCTCACCTGCGATCGGGTCAGTGTGTTTTTTCAATTTAAAGATAATGGGATTGCTGAGAGGGTGAGAGGCACAGTAACCGAGCAGCACTAGAGAACAGGACATTGTGTCATTTCATTTCAATGCCCTCAAATTGAATGTCTTTGAAATGATCAACTTTGGTGTTTGTTAGACTCTCATGCTGCGGCACAACTGTTGATACAGTTGTGCAGCAGCATGAGGACTAAAACCACCAGACTCAGGAACAGTTTCATCCCACAGGCCATAAGACTGTTAAACACCTGAACTTTTGAAAGAACATCCATAACATGCATCAGTCCGGTTCTGAAATCTTTACATTGGCTTCCAGTCGGTCAAAGAATTGATTTTAAAGTACTATTGCTAGTTTTTAAATCATTACATGGTTTAGGACCAAAGTAGATATTGTAGATCTCCTTCATAATTACGAACCATCAAGGTGCCTCAGGTCTTCTGGGACCGGTCTGCTATCGGTTCCGAGAGTAAAAACAAAACATAGAGAGGCAGCGTTTAGCTATTATGCCCCGACAATCTGGAACAAACTACCCGAATCATGCACGTCTGCAGAAACTCTCACTATTTTTAAATGGAGACTGAAAACATATCTCTTTGCCGCTGCTTTTAATTGAGCTGCTCATATTTGCACTACAGTATGCCATTTAAACATGTATTGTATACCTGTTGTGTTTATTATATTATCTTTGCTTTTTAATGCCTGTTGTAAAATGCCATTATATAATGTGTTTTTACTGTATTTATTCCTAAAAAGTCTTTTAATTTGTTTTGTAAAGCACTTTGAATTGTCGCGTGCTGAAAAGTGCTATATATAAACTTGCCTTGCATCTGTTTGCAACTTATATATATCAATATTCAAATTACTTGTATATAGACTATTCTGCACTATTTCTATTATATTCTATCTTATTTTATTTACTTGCATTTTTTAATCCATTTTATTGTGTTGCCCTGTTGGAGGAGCCTGTGACCATTGTCATAACTACACTGTAGCTATGTACACATGACAATAAAAGCCTTGAATCTTGAATCTAGAAGAAACTGAAGCTGAACTGTGTGTTTGTTGTGTTTGCTGCCAGGTGTCTGTGACCCTGGAGAACTTCCAGGATATCTCGTTGCCCATCCCGGGGAAGGAGGACCTGGCCAAGCTCCACTCGGCCACCCACCAGACGGCCCTGGTGAAGGCCGGCTCCTGTGGGGAAGCTTATGCTGCGCAGGGCTGGATTTCATTTGTCATGGAATACATCAAGAGGTGTGGTTTCACTTTTTAATTTAGATCACTTAACAGCAGTTCACACAGTCATCTTTAGTTGGATACTTTTACTGAACTATACATATACAATGTTTAAAGAATACAAACAAAGAACATGAGGTGTTTTTCATTTGAGATATAAAAAAAAAACAGATTTAAACAAAAGATTAGCGCTGTGGAAAATTATACATTTTGCACTTCTAAAAAATGGTACTTCCTAAAGCCACATGGAGAAGCTAATCTTATTCCATTAATAACATTTCATAAATGATATCATACCATTGCTCTAAATATGCTATGGGTGTACAGTATACAGGCCATTTCTTTATCATTGTGTTTCCAAGTATTTTTTTCCTAAACATAGTTACTAACTCTGTAGGCTTTTGCTAAAAGTGTTTTCTTATGGACATTCCCAAAACAAGTGGTATGAAGGCGCTCCAATATGTACATTTTATTCACATTTTTCACAATCGATTTAAGTTGCTCTATCCTTTTTGTGTGAAATTCCCCTCTGTGTTTGTTGATTTGAAGTTGGTTCTGGGGCCCAGTGGTTACGCTACAAGATTGTCTCGCTGCCTTCTTTGCGAGAGATGAACTAAAGGGTGAGCATGTGGCCGTAGATCTGTTCTACCAGCACAAACATAAAGATTGATGTCTCAATAACCCCGTGCTTGTTGTTTTCTAGGAGACAACATGTACAGCTGTGAAAAATGCAAGAAGTGAGTAATTGTGACTTAGCTGATTATTAAACTGCTGTGTCTTTTCACAACAAAAATGTGTGGATCTGTAATCTTTTATCTTTATCCTTTTTTTCTCTTAGACTACGAAACGGAGTCAAATTTTGTAAAATGCAAAGTTTGCCAGAGGTATACAGACCACACTAATACTTCATCACATGCCTTTATTCCTATTTTCTTTGATTTTATACAATAAAACTTTGTGCGTTCCTCCTCTCCAGATCCTGTGTGTCCACTTGAAGCGCTTCAGACATGAACTGATGTTCTCCACCAAGATAAGCACCCATGTGTCCTTTCCGCTCGAGGGCCTGGACCTGCAGCCTTTCTTGGCCAAAGACAGCCCCGCCCAGACCACCAACTATGACCTGCTGTCCGTCATCTGCCACCACGGCACTGCCAGCAGTAAGTCTGCCCACACCGGGGCATCCGCCTTTATTGGCACACAGGAGCGCCCTGCATTCATTGGCCTGCAGACGCATTTCACATGTTCTGATTAGGGTTATGAATGCTGCTCTAATTCCTCCCCCTGTGTGATCCCAGGTGGCCACTACATAGCGTACTGCAGGAACGATGTGAACAATCTGTGGTATGAATTTGACGACCAAAGTGTGACCGAGGTGTCTGAATCCTGCGTCCAGAATGCCGAGGCTTATGTGCTCTTCTACAAGTAAGACTTTGATCTGAGTTTTCTGTGCAACATTGTTGACTGTGCTGCTTTGACATTCATAACTTGCATCTCACTTTTGATCAGCAGTGAATCATCTGTGTGTTTGTTCCCATCACAGAAAGAGCAACGAGGACGCTCTGAAGGAACGTAGGAGGGTGTCGGGTCTTTTCAACATGATGGAGCCCAGCCTCCTGCAGTTCTACATCTCCCGCCAGTGGCTTAACAAGTTCAAAACCTTTGCTGAACCGGGGCCCATTTCCAACGACGACTTCCTGTGTTCGCATGGAGGTGCGTGTGTCATCAACGTACTGAAACTCCTCAGAGGTCAAAATGTCTCCAAACAGAAACCCTTTTTCTTGCTCTGTGCACAAGCGTTTAGTGGAAAATTGTGCTCTATCCTGTCTGAACACAGCTTTTGCTTTCATCCTCTGCTGTGAATTTTTGACTTTGACGAAAACTGCAGAGTATTCCCTTTACAACACAGCAGACTTCAGAAGGGGGTTTTATTTCTCTGTGCTCAGATGATCCTTCTCTTGCATTGAGTAGAGAAGAGGGGAGAATTTTAAAAGCCTTTTGTGCAATCAATCTGCTTTCTTTTCTGCCCTATGCGCTGAACATTATGGAATAAAACATTAAGCAGGAAAAAGAAAACAATTTATGATAAAGCTGTTGGATTACAATCACAGTAGAGAATGTGTTTAATTCTGCAAATAAGCACCTACAGGCTGTTTCCTCCTCCTTCGCAGCTACCGGCACATAATGACGGGTTAAGTAAGGTACACAAGTCGAGATAATATCAGTGCAGTGTAACCATGTTTGCGTAGCAGCAGTTTGGCCTGTTTTATTTTCAGTGCAAATCCGTTTGTGCACCCGTTTATTTTCACTTTCCCCTGCATAGCCAAGGGCATCCTCAGAAATATATATTTAGCCATGCAAAGCATTTATTAAGGGGCTCTGGCAGCAATTTTCCCCAGGAGAGATCTTCAAATAAGCAGTCATCAAAAGGTTATTGCCCATGATATTTCAAGAAGAAATGCAATGTAGTGGTTCCCAATTATTCTGCCTTGTGACCCTGTCAAAGATTATGGTTTTAGTTTGGAAATGAAAGTGATAATTTTTCTTCTGAGATGGAAAAAGTTAAAGAGGACGTATAATGATTTTCAGGTTCATATCAGTATGTAGTGTCTCTCCTGTGACATGTCTCCATGCTTTAATGTTCAAAAAGCTCTTTATTTCTCTCATACTGCCTGTGCTGCAACACCTCTTTTCACCCTCTGTCTGAAACCAGAGCCCAGTCTGCTCTGATTGGTTAGCTGGCCAGCTCCGTTTTGATTGGTCAACCGCTTAGCGATGTCGCCTCCCTTAGCCTATCACGTACAATGTGTTGGAGCACTAGCCAATAGAAGAGAAAAAAAAAAAACGTTCCTATCTTTGAAACAGTAAACACATTTGTTGTTAAAATAGTTCAAGGTAATGCGTTCCAGTATTCTTTAGGCATATTTTGATATCTTGATCAATATCAAATATTCTGGCCAGGATAACCAAGATATGAATTACCCCATGCTTACAGGCTTCCTTACACAACTGTCACTTAAACATGTCACAGTGTTAATATCTGATGGATGTTTTAATATGTTTCAATAGGTGTGCCCCCCAACAAAGCAACGTCCATCGACGACCTGGTAGTAATGCTTCCTCAGAACGTGTGGGATCACCTTTACAGCAGGTACATACAGTAGACAGAGCCAACTGTGAGTACATTAAGCTATATGGGGAAGTCAATTGCAGTATAATTTCCCTTTTGTAAAGTTTAATGTCATCCTTGTGAGTTAATGTGCACGGCTCCCTGCAGGTACGGAGGAGGACCAGCTGTCAACCACCTGTATGTCTGCCACACGTGCCAGATCGAAATAGAAAAACTGGAGAAACGGCGCAAATCAGAGCTGGACATGTTTGTCAGGGTATGTTTTTTTTTTTTTTTACACTCGCCAGAAATAAATGGAGTTTTTGTTAAATACAGGGAAAATTGGTGTGAGTGATAATGTGTCAGTGAGCCTTTGTGCATCCAATACTCATGGGAGGCCTATTCTCCAGTCTATTGAACCAGTTGATAGGCTGCATGTGTTGGTGCTCTTCAGCCCGGCAGGAGATGAGAGGTGTGAGCCCGATGAAAGCCTTATCATTAATGCATTGGGACAGATGCAGCTGTTATTGTGTTCTCACTCACAGTGTCTGCTCAAAAGGAGAGATAGAGGGTGTGTGTGTGCATGTTTGAGTGTGTGTGAAAGAGAGAGCTTGAGTAAGATAACAAGAGGAACAGGGATTGTGTCATTTCAAGAAAGATGAAATTGGTGCAGTGGGGTGTTAAGACTGTCTTCTAATTGGAATAACTACCAGAGAGAATTGATTAGGTTTTTCCATCTACTCTCCTCTCATCCTTTCATCCTCACTTAATTTTTATTTTTTCCCCCTCAACCCCCCACCCTTCCTTTATCTCCTCCCCATCCCTTTGCGTCCTTTCTCCTCCCTCTTGTCTCTACTGCTCACTCCTCCCCCATTTCCTCTCTCCCCTCTGTAGCTGAACAAGGCGTTCCAGGAGGAGGAGTCTCCAGTGGTCATATACTGCATCAGCATGCAGTGGTTTCGTGAGTGGGAGGGCTTTGTCAAAGGAAAAGACAATGGTAATTGGACAGAAGTCTTGCCTTTCAACCCCCATCCCTGTTCAATGTCTGATTAAAAGGCAAAATGTTTCATACATGACAGTTGTGTTTGATATCTGGTAATGTTTTTTTTTAATTGAAATGCCTCTGATTTTTTTTTTTTTTTGTATTCAGTTTTTCTTTCATTTATTTTTTTCTAAGCTTTGCCTTTTTTTTCTCCAATGTTTTTTTCCTTGAAGCACAGGTACAATCATATAGGCTCACAACATCTTTGAAATGCTTCTGATTTTGTTCTCTTTTTAAAAAAATGGTCAGGTCTATACATTTAAATGAAGAGTAGAAAATGTAAAAATCACTGTTTTTATGGGACATCCAAATGTTCCCTTTCCCAAAAGCTGCTCATGTTCAAGAGAAACTGTGTAGTCCCGCATCTTCTCTCGATTTATCTTCAAAGAGTTTGCTTCAGTCCCCCGAGACAAGTTTCTCTCCCGCAAAAGCAAAACGAAGCGTCAAAATATATTTCGTTCAGATTTTTGTTGCTTCCCTTGCTTTGTATTGTCACATCTATTTATAACAGCTTACATCTGGCACGTCTGCAGATCTCTTTTTCCTTCTGACTTCTGCTCCTCATATATTTGTTTTTTCTCGCTGTAGCAAGCGGGGAGCAGAGATTGCTTTTCATCGTGTGACAAAAACATTTGACACTTTAACATCATTGCTCTTTGAAACAATTATGCAAGAGAAAGTGCCTCTGAGAAATAATGTAGGCAAGCATATTACTGCGGTGAATTATTGTAACAACTAATTGTCTTTCTTCCTCCTTCAAGATCAACCGGGTGCCATTGATAATTCCAAGATAACAGTAAACAAGAACGGCCATTTAACACTCAAACAAGGTACTAACTCTTACTATTATTGATGTTATATTGCATTATTGTGATTATTTTTCCTTGAAGACGCATTAAATAAGTAAAAGCTATGTAAATGATGGATAAATAAAAATGTTTTGTTCTTATAACTTAGTAAACTTGAGATATTAGTGATATTAAAAAGTGTGTGTTTGACTCTTCAGGAGCTGACTCGGGGCAGATCTCTGAAGAAACGTGGAACTTCCTCCACTCCATCTACGGCGGCGGCCCACTTGTAACGGTTCGGCCAAACGTCAGCCACCAGGAAGCAGAATCATCGCAGTCAGAGGAGAAAATCGAAATGGAAACACGCTCTGTTTAGAAAACAAGCTTTGGAAAACCACATAAAACATTCAGAAATGAAAATCCTTTTTATTTTGCACTTGACTTTTATTTTTCAAAAAAAGAATTCAAGCAAAGGACCTCATCTCTGCCGCTACGTGACAGCCTTCGACGGCTGACAGAGGGAATTAACATGTCTAAAAAAGGTTTGTCATGTTGTACAAATCTGTATAAAGAGCTCTTAAATTTATATTAGCACTGTAGTACTCATGTGTCAGGTTATTTTCAGAACCAAGCATTTACATTTTGTGCAGCTAAAAATTCCACTGAATGCCATATTTCTTTTCTTCTTTTTTTTTTCTTGACCAAATGAGCACATATTTTATGTCCATGTGTCTTGTGTTGCTGATATTGATGAATCACAAAACACTTTGCTGTATATATATCACATATTTTTCTTGTTGAAAGAGAACATTGTCCAATGAATGGTAAGAGAAGGAAAATGTGACACTTAAAGTGATTCAAATCAAAGGTTATGAAGGGACTAATTACTGAGTAGTCAGGAATTAATTTCGTTTTGCACTGTTCTGTAGACGTACAAATTGGCATGCTCACGCAAATGTCTGGTTTGTATTTGAATGTACCAGTACTGATAGTATGTTGGTAAAGATTCAGCACTTGGTAACTTACCACAGAAGGGAGTGATTAATAATATGATGTTAATAGTTTTTTTTTTGTAGAAAAGATGTGGCAGCCAGAGTCTTTTAAGAACGCATGCTTTAACACTCAATCACAGTTTAACATCACATGTAAATGCATGCTAATGCAAGCTGCTCATAAAATGTGCACGCAACTCATGATCTGGATCTATCTTCACTAAAATATACAGCTACATAAATAATATTGCAGTATGTATTCAGCATCATCAGAAATTAGTTAATTAAAGGCCTTTTTCTTTTGTATGGGCATGGTGTTGCTTAATGCTGATAGGGGGAAATCAGGATGCTGTACTGTAAGTTTTTGCTTATGGATGTCACTTGAATAAGATCTATCCTGCATTTTGCTGGCTGACACTATTAAAACTTGATGAAAACACGTTTAACACTGATCACATTGATTTTGTTTCCATTTCTGCTGGGTACCTATAGTGGTCGTTAGATAAGGAACAAGGATACATATAAAAGAAAAGTAAATTATACTATGTGTTTTCCATTATAGAAAAACTGTCAATAAATAATGGTTAAATAAACGAGGGGAGCCCGAGAAGAGTTGCCCGGTTGCACTCTTGGCAGGGCAGAAATGTACAGTATAGTGTTGCGTTTTGAGAGCGCGGTTGAGTCGGCTCACACCCCGACTAGTTGACTGGATTGAAAACATGGCTGCGGCCGAACGTGCAGCAAATTTACGGAAGTGAGGTATGTGTAATTCTTAAGCTACAAACGCTATTTAGAAGTATGCCTGCAGTTCGCTGCTTGTATTACAACAAATGACAAAACCTTAATTTATTAACCCTCCAAAAATGTCTGACCGGCATTGTTCGCAGTACACAAATACATCGGCAAAGTTATGCGCGGAACAATCAGCTAGCCTGGCTAGCTTCTACTCGGCTGCAGCAGCTAGCCGTGGTTAGCTGCTAACTGGTTACTAACTACCGTTATAGCACTGCTGTTAATCATGTCGCTTCTGTCGGTGTGTGAACTGGAAACCTCGGTGTAATACAATGTTAGTAGAGAACCTCTCCATTGGTTTGTGTATAATTGGTGGACTTAATGACTGTATCAGTTGTCGGGCTAGTTTAGCTAGCATGTTAGTGTCGCTCTCTCAGGGGCTAACAAACCGCCACGATTCTTCACTGCACGATGCAGTTTATGGGATAACTAGCAGAGGTTACGTTAGCCAACTTGGCTAACTAGTCGTTCATGAGAAGAACAAAACAGGCTTGTATACTGTTGTGTACTTGTTAGTTGGGTGTCACGGGAAGCGTGTCGGATAATATGTGAATTTCACGGGTGCAACAGTCTGCAGTTTGGTGTCTCAAGCGTTAATGTGATATATTTAGCCATTGGAGCTAACGGTAAGTTAGTTAGCTAAGGCTAGTCCGTTAAACAGCAAGCTAACGTCCAGGTCCATCAACGCTCGCTTGGAAGTTGTTTGCTAACATGTAGCCTGCTGCCCAGCTTCATGAACTGACTGTTTTGGTTTTTATCCCAAACTTAATAGTTCACCTGCTGTAAACTAGTGTTAACCCAGCCGGCGGCACATGCAGCTGCAGCGCTGTCTAGTCTCCGGATTAACAGCATTCAACTTTTTAGACATTTATCTCTCGGCAGCTGATGAGCTGGGATGTTGTGATTTGAACGTTTCTTTTCGTTATTTAAACCAACAACACTTCGTGGATTTTTTGTTGCCAATAGGCCCTGTGGAAGTGTTGAACTACAGGTCAACAACCGAGATGAACTGCCCAACTAAACGGTAAACCGGCTCAAAGCTTGCTCCTCTCTCCTAAAAGCACTTTCTCACCCTAAACTCAAGTGTTAGCTTAGCTGCTTCTCCAACAATACTGTTCATCACACTGAGCTAGTAAGGTGTGTTGTGTATGTGTGTGTTTACTTATGATTAACTGGGTTTTACACCCATAAAATGTTGTTGATAGCAAATGACCCGTGCGTAAATCCTGGTCTGTCATGATAATAGTAAAGTAATCAGCACGTGTTAACATAACACACGCTTAGTGAAGTACAGGAAGTGGTTTGATTGAGAATTACAATCACACATGGGTACTGTCTGTCTGAGTAGCTGCACCCACTCATAACATATTCAGGCAATGCCACCTTCAACATTAATGTTTAAACTGCTGCCTATGAGCATACGCTGTCCTTGTCAGGATCAGAAGTTATTCATGGAAAAGTACGTACATTCACTCAATGTGACTCAGGTTTTTTGGTGCTCTTAATGTACATACATAGAAATAAACACACAGCTAAACACAAGGAAAATAAAGCTGGGCAAAAGCTAAATAATAACCATGTGGCTACTATGCACAGATATAACTCTGCTTAAACCATATATTAATGAGCAATAACATGACATTTGTAATCAAAACATTGTGTTGAGACTGATGAACTTGCTCAAGAGCTATTTTGCAACTATTAGAGAGTATCCCTTGTTGTTCTATTGGATTTTGGGATGGAAATTCAGAAATCAGTAACAGGAACAATATATGTTTTTTGTTATGTTCTATGATCTCAAACAACCCGGTTAGAAAGTAGGGACTGCGGATGGAAAGTAGCTCAAAACTAAATCCGGCATATTTACACTTGGTACATTTATTGTTTTAAGTGTTCATTAATGTGCGATGTCCCTACCGAATAAACGATTAAAATACAGTCATTTGACTAAAACCCCACATAAGAAGCTGTTGAGACATACAAAAGAGAGGATGTTATGTTATTACATAGACTGGGGGCGTGCAATACATGGTATGTGTAAAATACGTCATATGTATTAATAGATTATGACTGTGGACTTTAGTTTCAGCTGTAAGGTGTTATAATTGTGTCTATATATGTTTATCGTTTACTGTGCTCTACTAGAAATTGCCCCTTTGCTGACTTAAACATTTTTAAACTCTTCTACTACAAAATGCTAAACCAGTTTCTGTCAGGTTTACTTGCTGTGTTGAGATGTTTTCCTTGAAAAGGCAGGGATAGTTTAAAACTTGCTCTTATATATTTGAATAGAAGTTATCTCAGTCAAATGTTTATATGTGACACAACATAAACACACAAAGGACCTTTGTGTTTCAGTAACTGTCACATACCCAGCAGTAAAGTGAAAACACAAATCAAATGCTGCTCTGTGGTCTGAAGCACTTATTCACAACCTTTTTGGCTTTTGACCCCTATAAAACAAAGCAATGTCTGTCTGTGACCTCTTGTCCGACATTATGGCCTTATTTTTAACATGATTTATGAGCAGTCTACAAAAACAATGCTCTGAGTATACCTTTATTTTGATTTGAATACATTTTTAGGGGTAAAAAGAGTTAAAACGTGCACTATTTTATGGGGGAATTTAAAGAAGAAAACTGTAAAAAAAAAATCATTTTCCAGGATTTCAACCAGTATCTATTTCTTTTACGTTTATAACCTAAGCTGTGATTCATGATTTGATTCTGATTCACGATAGCCAATAAAACTACATTTTTAAGAAAAATTATAGCCAGTTTGTTAATTGTTTCCCTACAAAATTAAAGTTCTTGCATATGTACTTTAAGAGTTTGGACTTGAAAGAAACAGGCCTTTTTTAAACTCTTTATTTCATGACATGTCTGACACAACGCCTCATTTTTTAAAATTCCTTTGAGCCTACTCTTAGAACAGGTATTTGGATTAAAGGTCCCATGTCATGGCCATTTCTACTGATCATAATTCCATTGTTGAGGTCTACTAGAATAGATTTAAATTGGTTTCTCATACAGCATCTCTGTATAGTATGTGTATTCACTCTCTGTCCTAAACGGCTTGTTGGAGCTCCTGCCCCCCCCCTCCCTGTGAGCCCAGTGTGCTCTGATTGGTCGGGACGTTGCGAGGCTCGTTGCTGCGATCTGCTGCGAGGAGCGACAGGCTTCCGGGTCGGCGATACAGCGAGAACAAGCGAAACTCACCCTGAGCACACACAAACACTCACAGCCGAAGTAAAAACAATAAGTGTGGCTTGATATTGAGTAAGAAAAAGGTTTATAACGCTGTGAGAATGGGTCTGCGGAGAGCATTTCTCCGTGATCCCAACTTAGTAGACCGAAAAACGTTTACCCATTTAAACAGTCGTGGTAGATACCTTGTTTGTTTTAAACATCATAAATACACAAACAACAATAAATACTTACAGGTTGTGTACCCGAATCTCCCGCTGGTCCAAACAAAGTAGGAACAGCATCGTTCTTCAGTGCCCTACGCTGTACATATCCGGCATGAATCGCTGAAAGGTTTGGGAAGCTTTGTTTCTAAGGCTGGCAGAGGGTGTGGCCTCTGGGTATTCACACGTCACAGAACCCAGGAAGTAAACAATGGAAAATGAGAAATCTCCAACGAGGCGTTTTGGGGCAGCATAGACTGTGTTAGAGTTTACTCGCTACAGGGTGTACTTTGAGGGTTTTTGACTCTGCAGACCGTTTACATGCATAAAAACCTTCATAACACAAGGGGACGGGTAATAACGGAAAAGCATGACATGGGCCCTTTAAATTAAAACTTGCTTTCCATTGTTTCATGGGCGCAAAGCTTATTGTGATGTTTCCAACAGGCACCTGAAGGCAGCATTAGTTGTTTATGAATGGCTTTGTCAGCTGTGAAAACAATGTGTTGATTATCGGGACAAGGACGTGTTGACAAATGTTTCATAAAGCCATACGGTAACCCCCGGATCATTTAAAAATAATGATTAGTTTTCTGGTTTTTGACAGCAGGTCAGATGAGCAGACTTAATTAGTTTAGTCGATTTTGAGTCTAACGGTGAGTGCTCAGTCTGAATGACTCTCCCCCAGCTGCTCCCCCCTTTCTGTTTTTCTTTCTCGCTCTTATTTTATGCATGGACAAATCACATTAGCTTTCTCAGCTGGGTCTTTAGCAGAGTGTGAGTAATTTGTGCATGTGGTAGTGCATGTTCCAGGTGACTATTATGTTTGCCCCCTGAAGGAATATTATCAAAATGTACTTGTTGTTGTGTTAGCTTAGCACAGTGTAGGAGGAGAGCAATTGTCCCAGAAATAGCAACAAGGAGCATTTAAAACGAATCTGTTTTGACAGGGCCACAGATAATGTACTTGAAAAGAATATAAATAAGCACCACGTCCACTTTGATAATGGCTGTAATCTATTCTCTCATTTTTCATTTTCTGCAAAAGGACACCAAGTGAGATCATATTCCACTGAGTCACTTTATAATGACCTTTACCACATTACATTTTTTTATTGTCATCTGTTGTTTGATTCATTATTTTCTCTCGAGGATATTTGTTGCGAGTTGTTTTTGCTCGAGCAAAACCAATCTTCATGAATACCATTGGGAGACCCCATAGCTGATCTGTAGCTACTCAGCAGGAATATATGAAGCAGATTCGTGTATGTTTTTTATTTAAAGTCCTTGAGGATTGCAGTCTCACACTGGGGAGGTGTTTATTCAATCTCTTCGTGAAGCCGAAAACAATATTTGATGTGATGTCTCCACTGACAGCAGGGGGAAGGATATTGTTACAGAACAGTGGAGAAGGCTCCTGTCAAAGCATTTGGTATTAACTCTGAAGAGTAACAAAGCAAGGGACGAAGGTAACCAGTAGGGATGTCCCGATCACCTTTTTTTGCTCCCGATCGATTCCGATCATTTGATTTTGACAATCTGCCGATACCGATTTTTCCCGATCCGATCTTTATGCAATGCATTAAGAGAAAAAAAAGGAAAAAAGCATTCAAGTTGTCCCTTAAGGTTATTTTTTTATTTAAATGACAGTACCCAACTACCCATTCTATCCAACATGGATATAGCTTCTTTTTTTTTTCACAGCAGCATTGGATCAGTTCAGTTGTGCAGCATTGGATCAAAACAAAATAAAGCTTATCAGTGGTCCACCACAAAATAACCATGTAAACAAGCCCAAAAGAAGCAACACATACATGATGTTGTGTAATTTTAAACCAAAACTAAGGCCTCAGGATGACTTTAAGACGTGAACATGGTCATTTTTGTTTTGTAACATTAAATAAAATAATACAAATATTTTATAAAAGAATAAATAAAAAATTCCCGATCCCCGATCTTTTTCTCCCGATTCCGATCTTTTGAAAATCACGTGATCGGCTCCGATCCCCGATCACGTGATCGGATCGGGACATCTCTAGTAACCAGCAACCTTTGACCTGGAACATGAGGGTAGCATTACCTTCAGGTCTGGACAATTTGGAGTATGCATCTTGAAAGGAAAGTGCAATGGCTAAGCTGGTGAGGGCTTAATCCTTAAGAGCAGGGTTTTGTTAGAAAATCTGTTTATTTCCTTTCAATGCCCCAGACAAATGGGAAAAGGAACTGTGGATACACGCATTCTTTTTCAGTTATTGAAACGGCCTTGGCTCTCAGAGTGCCCTCCTACCTTGTAATGAGTAATCTACGGCAGTTTTTTAGTCACAACATATTAGTTTTGATACATTGATTTGCATCTGCTTCACCTTTATGCAATGGACAGAATCAAAGTACTAAAACACTGTATAAGCTTTATAACAATTGTAGGGAGGCGTGCGGCGCAGTGGGTTAATGCGCTGATCTTCGAATCAGAGGATAGCAAGTTCGAGTCCCACTGCAGTCAGCATGTCGTTGTGTCCCTGGGCAAGACACTTCACCCCAAATTGCTCCTGTGGGGATTGTCCACAGTATTGAGTTTGTTAGTCGCTTTGGATAAAAGCGTCTAACATGTAATGTAATGTCTGTAATGTATAAGCTTACGGCAGTGATTGGGTCTCGTCTTCCACGGTGCGTACCGTTACGGCCTCTGAACCAGCCCCAGAGACTCAGTGAACTGCGAACAGGTGCGCGTGCCAAAAGGGACCTGATCATTGGTTTACAAGCAGTTCGCTTCGCTCGTGCTGACCAGAGCGGGATCCAGACCACCATCAGAAGCTGAAAGCACGCCTGGCCTCGGCGATTCCGCACAGCATGAATCGCTCCCGACTCGGGGAGGTAGTGACGAATGTGTAATGTGAACACAGCAGGAGAGAACGCAACGTTAGACAGCTAGCACTAAAGCTCCGGTGGAAAATGATTAGCTAACGCTAACGTTAACGTTAGCCTAACATTAGCTAGATATCGTTACTAAAGTTAGATGCTAGCTTGTATAGCTTACGGTAAATCACAAAAAAGAAAAACTGGTTAATGTTAGTGCTACTTTCTAAAATCTCTACAACTCGTTTTTCCAGGACGTGTTGATGATTTTGAGGTGAGGGGACTGACAAGGCTGAAGGGTAAAGTGGTCCACCGTTCTATCAATAAGGCTAAACTAGAAGTTAGTGCTAACACTAATACAAACATTATTTTTGCAGAATGAGTGTGTTAGGGGAGAAGGATTCAGCCATTGTTAAACAGCTGGATGCTGGATTGAAATGCAGCTGGAACTGGTCGTGGCTAAAACTGGAAGGCAAGGTCTCAGTAAAAGAGCAAGAGGTGTCCTTTCATCTAGGAGATGTATTCATCAAAATCAACAGGCAGGGATTCGCCAGATGCATTCTCTGCCACAAAGAGATCAATTATGCTAACAAAGGCAGCCATGCTCTGCAGGCTCACTGCCAGACGGAAGTTCACAAGAAGGTGCAGATGATAGCTTCCACTCATAGTGTTGCCAGCAGCTTCCTTCCAGCATCAGCTAGGGTGAATCCAGCAAGCCAGAGTCAAGCCAACCAGGGGTCAGAAACAATCAGGCAGCAGTGCCAGGGAAAGATCCCCGTACCAGTTATAAACCGCATAGCAAATGCAGAGGTAGGTGGTGTAGGCCTGTTAGTCAGCACAGGCAGCATAGACAGAGTACACTAGCACTTTGAGATTGTTATTTTTATTATAACAATAATAATAATAATCATTTATTATTATTATTATTATTATTATTCACAATCAGCTGCGGTCACTGGCAGCATCATCACCTAAACATGGAATACACTAGCTTTACATTAATTACATAATTTGTGTTCTAGGCAATGGTCCTTGGAACCTTGGCGGAGCATTCCATCCCGTTTTCTAAGGCTCCTGGAAACCACTGTATTGTGTGTTTTAGGCTATCTTTGCCAATAAAATGTATTAAAATCTGAATTACATAACATTGTATTGGCTGTCAGTCATGATGGAAGAGTAGACAAGTTAAGTTACAGCATGTCCACCATCTGCATATGCATTAAGCCATTTGCATTAAGCCCTTACCACATTGTGCCTCATATACTGTAAATGTTAGACCCAGTGACAGGCTGGTATGAAATGTCTTGCATAATACTTAGTAAGGAGGCCATAATATTAGTTTATAAGTTTCTCCAGCTCTCCCCAGGTTGGCAAAAAAATGCATCTCAAAATGCATCAGATTGATGCTTTAAAATATGGAATATTCAACATTTTCTTCCGGGGGGGCATGCCCCCGGACCCCCCTAGAGGGATAATATCCTTCTCACCTTTTTTACCCCTGACCCGTTTTCATGCCTGCTATTAGCATACCTGGTAGCGTTATGTTTTATTTTTCCTGTTTACACTAAGCCACAGCATTTTGGTCAAAATGCACAGAAATGCACTTCATCCGTGGAATACCTCAGGCGAAACACAAAGTATGTTTGGTAAATCTTTGTTGTGCCTTTTCTTTTTGCCTCAGGGGTTTAGAACATGACAATCAACTTCCTGTGGTTGTCCACACTCTAAGCCTGTAAAGCTTTGTGTAGGATTGTTGTTGTTGGAGCTTTTCCATGTTTGTACATTTTGATAAATGGTGGCAGGATTGCAGCCTGTTGGTCCTCTGGCACACCTGCTCTTCAGAGATAAACAGTCTGCAGTGGGAGATGACAAACCTCTGTCTGCGTGTTATCTCTGTAAGCATTACAGTGTTCTGTGTCAGAAATCAGTCAACCATTATCTATTCTTTGTGTGACAGAACAAGCAATAACCTCTGCGGGGAGGGGATAAATATGCCCTCAATAAAACATATACGCATTTGATTTCGATGCAGGTATTTGACCCTTTTTTACAAGTCATCTGCTTGACAGCTTTAGGGGCTTTTCCTTGTTTAAAATGCTCGCTGCGCAGCCGTCACCCTTATCTCCCGAGTTACCAAGCACATACAGATGAGATTCAAGCTGTGACATTTGTGAAATGAAAAGAGACTGTGATTGGCGTTGTAGGCTAAATGGAAGATCTGACCTTTTTTAATGATTATTTTGCAGGCTTTATTATCTTTTTTGTATAGTATGGGTGATGGACAGGAAAGAGGTGTACTACATTTAACGAAGGGACGTGGCCTGTGTGTTAAGGTCTTAGACTTAGTAGAAAAGCACCTGCTCTACTAAGTGAGCTACCAAAGTGTTACTTATTTTTTTGTTTAATAAAGAATATAGCAAAACAAACTGTTAGTCACCAATGCATTGCGTTCATACAGTATCAAAATAGTAATTATGTCAAGAGGTCACACATTTCAACATTATTTATCAACCCATTTATAGAGCAACAATCTTCCAGTATCTGTCACAATCTATCCTGTATTTGAGGCACTGTCTGTAACACATTTCTTGTTTTACCCTTGTCATGCATGCTTGCTGCATATAATATCTTAAATGGCTATTTCCTTGCAGCAGTATATATGAGCTGCAATATTTCCCAAATAGATGCTAGAGAAAGAACAGTCAATTCCAGCACCAAAAAACGAGATCTGTCTTTATTGCGTAATGTTTTGTCTCTTTTTACTTTCTTCCGTACGGACCTGTGATAAGACATCTACTTTTGCCCGTGGACAGAAGGTGTTGCTTAGCTACAATGACAGCATAAATCAATACTCTCTGGTGTGAGCTGAGCAATGACCCAGGCCATATTTAACAAAGGCCTACCGGTGAACGCTTTTGTTTGAAACGCCCAGGGTTCCATTCATGAATTCATTTTTAGCATGCCTAGCAAGTGGCACCAATCAAACTTATAGTTGTTGCAAAGGTAGTGTCATGATGTCTTAATTCAGCTGTAAATGTTTGCATTCTTCAGTCATGTTTTGGACCTAGTGTAATGCATGTATCTGTTTGTTTTGCAGGTGCCCACATTCTGCTGCCGAGGAGAGAGCACCAGGATGAGGAGACTGTAGGCACCCGCCGTAGTATGGCCGCGTCCCGTTCCTCGCGTGTCACAAGGTCGTCAGTGGGGCTCAATGGATTGGATGAGAACTTTTGTGGTCGAACCCTCAGGAACCGCAGCATCGCCCAGCCGGAGGACACCTCGGTTTCTCCGCTGCCAAGGGCCCGCTCGCCCAAGAAGAAGCAGGACGGCAAGCAGGAGTCGAAACAGGACACCAAACAAGACGTTAAGCAGGACGTTAAACAGGACTCGCAGCAGGACACCAAGCACGAGACAAAGCAGGACGCTCAGCAGGATGGCCAGCAACAGGCCTTGTTGCAGGAAAAGTTGACTGACTCGAATGCTTCTCCGGCTGAGGCGGAGCAATGGAACAGCACCAGGAAACGGAGCGTATCCTGTTTAGAAAAAGACATTAGTCCTGAGAAGTTGGAGAACTGTGACAGAGGGAAGGGCTCGCGGGACGCCTGTTCTCAAATCAAAAGGGCCAAGCGGTGCTCCCGCTCCGCAGAGTCTCAGGGACACGACGAGGACCCCGAGCCTCTCAAATCTGACAGTCCAGTGTCTGTCCCGGAGCCTAGCAAGGACAACAGTTGTGAGGATGTCCCCAGCCAAAACTCTTCTCCGGCCTCACCTGTCCACATTAAAGAGGAAGATGAGCCGACGGAGGGGAAGGCAGAGGATGGACACGAGGAGTGTGACGGGGCAACTCGGGCCCCTAATGCTCACAAGGCCTCCAATGGACTCAAGGAGAATAAAGCAGAGGAACCCAGCGCACTCACTGAAGAGCCGAGTGCGACCCCCCCCCTCTGTCTCAAACACCACGTTGCTGCTTAACGGCAGTCAGACGGCAGCTCCCTCACCCCCCCACCCCGCTGTGCCTTGTAGAAACTCTGTCCCTCTGCAGGTGGAGGTCTCTGGCTCAGGGGAGTCGCCAGCCTCACCTGCACCAACGTTTGTTCCAATGGACCCTGTCCCCGAGTTGATAGTGGCTAAGGAGGAGGAGGTGGAGGTGGAGGAGGTGGAGGTGGACGTGGTGGGGGAAACGTTGTGTGTCTCCCACGAGGAGCAGGTGATCGAGACGGAGAACGACACCAACGGCCGGCCACTAACACCGCTGCAGGAAGCCACTGCCTCCACCTCCTCCACTATCATGAACATTAGTCCAATCAACAACAACAACAGCAACTCAGGAGAAACTACACCCCCCTCTAGCAACAACCCCCTCCCCCACAGAGCCCGGGTACAACCCCTCAGTATCCAGCACGCCCCCCTCTTTCACAGAGCTCTATGAACACAGATACACCCTGCGGACTTCACCCAGGAGGGCAGCCACCGGTGGCAAGGCCTCCTCCTCCAAGCTCAGCTCTCCTCCTCGAGACAATGGTCCCCTGAAGGAGGAGGGGGAGCTGGAGGTGGAGCTGCAGGAGGAGGACTGCCCTATGGTGGAGGAACCTGCTCCCTCAGGCTCTGTGGGCCCCTCCTGTGAAGGGCCGGTCTCCATGGCTGAGGACATTGTGGCCGTGGTGGCTAAAGAGGAGGACCAAAGCAGGGAGGTGACGAGGAGCCAGCCTGCTGAGGAGGAGGAGGAGGAGGAAGAGGAGGAGGAGCCAGACGTGTATTACTTTGAATCGGACCACCTGGCTCTTAAACACAACAAAGAGTATGTAGGAGCTCCCCGGGCATTATGCTCTCTCCTCCTCATCTCTCTCACACATGTTGATCGCTGTGTTCTGTGGTCGTTACTTCTGCCCTTTGGCTTTGAAGGAAGTCACTTCCGTGTTAATGAGGATTTGTTTGTTTTAAAAATGTGTCTTAAAAGTGCTGAAGTATTTTAGGGAAGCAGTTTATATACTTTGACTATGCTTGTATTTGTATTATCATTAGAAGTGAATGATTCTGAACCACCCCTCAGGTTGGTTACGGGCTATTTCCTACTATATTTGAACAATGTTACATTTATAATACATCAAGAGGCCTTAAGAGATGACATCTTAAATGTTGCAGAATCC
Organism: Dissostichus eleginoides; assembly: GCA_031216635.1. Taxonomy (NCBI): domain Eukaryota; kingdom Metazoa; phylum Chordata; class Actinopteri; order Perciformes; family Nototheniidae; genus Dissostichus; species Dissostichus eleginoides. Next base: position 11,996,071 of record CM062276.1, read on the forward strand.
AATGATTCTTTCCTGCCCCTCTGATTTCTTTGATATCTCTGATTGTTGTCAGTGTTGTACTTATTAAGGATCATTTATTTGTTCTTGACCTACAGCTACAGAAGTTCAAATGAAAAGTAATTTAATAGAAATCAATATTGCCCTTTTGAAACGGCAATCCCTCTTTTCCAAAAACTGAATTTCCCACTTGGGGGATAAATGTCTTCTTCTTCATCTTCTAAAACAAATGAGAGGAAGCAGCACGTATAAGTGTTATGAGGTTGTTTGGCCAACGCATGTTTCATTATCTCAGTTATGCTTATGGGAAAATCCGCGAGCATCTAACTATAGCTCATGTGTTTCTCAGGTTTTACACTTTTTAAGCGTTTCATTTCCACCTTCTATCTAGAGCTGTGATTGTGTGAACTTGCTGCCAGTTGCCCGCTTTCCATATCCTAGGGAGATTGGATTTTAAAATGACTGCTGATTGCCTCAGACCTGTCTGTTCGCAGTAAGATGAGTTATTTGACAGGAAAAGGGTTCCTCGGTGGGGTTTGTTCCTAGTTGTCAGTTGTCAAACAGGATGGGATGTTTATGATGGTGGACAGGTCCCATGCTGAGCTCATTCAGGATGTATCTTCAGAGGAGGGGGGGTGGCGGGTGCAGCAGCTGAGGTCCCTTTGTCTTTGACACCGATTTTAGTCAATGTTTTACATTTGGAGACTGGCTTCAGAGTAAGATTTCACTGCTCTCCGATTCCAAGTTTCTGTGACATGCCAAGTTTTAGTTTCTGCTGAGCGAGGAGTATTTGAAGGCTCAGATCAATGCAGCAAGGAGTCATTTTTAAGGGAGCATGACTAGGCATTTTAGGGTTTGCTGAATATGGAGAATTGACACGGACATGATTGATGATGTCTTTACAGAACAACTTTTGTTTTCATGGTGCAGTTTTGTCCATTTGGACACAGTCCCCTCGACTGATTTCAAGCAACTACTTTATTCGAGCCAGCTTTTTATTTGTACCCTGTGGTTTTCACTGGTATTGGGGCCCAGCAGGTGGCAATGGTACACCAGGTTTTTCCTCGGACACCTGGCGGGAGTCCAGAGAGCGGAGAAGCTGCGCCAAGTCCTCCTCACTTCCTGTAAACAGATTAATACACACACGTATCGTCTGTTCATCTGAGGAAGCGGCATGCTTGCTGTTTGCTTTTGCAGAGATCTTGCGTTTGAGTCAGAGTGACTGTAGTACAGGAAATGTGCAGTAGTGGCTGCAGGGACAGATTTACAGCTTTACCGCACTCAGTGATGCAGAACGAGGTCAGCAGAGCTTCACCTAGTGTAAAAGGGTGGTGTCTGTATCTAATGAAGGGATATGAGGTCAAGCACCGGTGACTTGTTTGAATGTTTTGCTTACAGGATTTTCAAACCACAGCAGCTGTTGAATAAATTCTGTCCTGTGCATTGATTTTCATTCATGTCCTGTTAGGGGGGATTGATCCACTCTTGCATTAGGTTATAGCCACGTAGTAAACTGTCACATTCCTGTCCGTTCCTCCTGCTCCGTGCTCACTGTGGCTCCTCTGCGTCAGTAGCACACTTAGTCACTGACAGCTCAGTTTGCAGCTCTTCTGTGGCCCAGAGGGTGTGAGAGGAAAGGTCAGACTTGTAAAGCTTGGACGGCTCCTCAAGCGCCACAAAACCCAGTGTTTGTCATGCAAAGGTTTCGCTGTTGCTATGAAAACTGAGGGATGTTCTCAGTTACCGAGCAGTGGTTTAAGTGCATCTTCTCCTACCCTTGAACTTTCACTACCTTCTGCAGTTGCAATAGATGAGTTGCTGAGTTGATTATTTGCTAAAGAGCAGCTGGTTTGAGACACATATTTTCTTTGCAAACTAAATGCCTTTTTAAATGCGTATTTTGCAAAATAAGTGGAAAGGATTGGAGTCTGTTTCATTTCTTGTGCAATGACTCAAAGTAAGGAGCTTTCATTTTGGTTAGATTTCTGTGGCTTCGATGCACAAAGTGAGCAGTGTTTCCATGAGCTCCACCGCCGTCATATGGAAACTGATCTTGTTTTGGTTAAGCCATCAACAATTCATTTATCTCACAATTTATTTTTTTGAAATATTATTTAGAAAGGATCTGTTTTGAATCCTTTAAAATCTGCAAATTCTCTCCATCTGATGAATGACTTTTGTTTTGGTTCGTGATTTTTGTTTTCTTTTTGTTCTTTGGTCGATTCGTTTTCTCTTTGCTAACCCTGCCCCCGTTTCAATAGCCACAAAACGTCAAAAATATAATTCTGGATAACATACTATTACTCCCTGCAAAGCTTGGCCTGTGAACATGTAAACAAATGCTTCCTCTGGTCTGGGAATCAGGTTTTGGAACAGACATATAAAATAACTACATACAAACAGACAACCTTCTTACTGATGGTCTCGTTTGCATATATAGGTCATTTTCAGGCATCCATGTTAAAATGAGACCTTTTTTTTTACAACCAGTTAAAAGCTTCTTGTAGTAGCTTTTAGCCCTCAGCCCCATGATTGAATTATGCATCGTCTGGGGTCTAAAAGTTTGATGCACTGCAGCATTGCGAGTGTCAGGTTGAATAATGTAAGCTGTCCCTCCCTCCCACTGTTGTCTAACCGGGCTCTCCTGCGTCTCAGTTACCAGAGGCTGCTGCAGACCATCGGGGTCCTCGAGGCCCAGCGAACACAGGCCATCCTGGACCTGGAGACGTTGGCGCGGCAACAGAGGGAGGCGCTCGCCGATCCCATCAGCTTTGTGGAGCAGCTGCAGAAACGGGTAACTAAATAGCAAAGTTTGAATAGCTCTTAAAGGTCACCTATTATGCAAAATCCACTTGGCGTGGGGGAGGGGCTCCTTATTTTCATCTAAAGTAACAGACAGAGAATCAGGACTTTGGAAACAGGGCTGAAACAGAGGGGATTATGGGATGCTGCAATGATCTGTTTGGTGTTTTGAGCCAAACACTTCAGAGACATGTTTGTATATATCTGAGACCTGTAATATATTGATGAAAAACAGTATAATAAGGGACCTTTTAAAGGAGTTATTGTATGCTGTGTTTGAACTGCTACACCTGTACAAACTAATGCAATCCAAAACATACGACCATAAGGTTAACGTGTAGTCATTCACGTCTTGCTTAAAAGTGGCTATTTAGATCTTGTTCTTAGGTTTTTAGCCTGAGGATACCTGGCTGCTTGAAACGCCGCTTGAATACATATTTGGGAGCTTTTTATAATTCACTGTGCAGACCACTTCTCCTTTTCCACTGTATGACTCAGATTCTGTTCTGCACCTGTTCACAACTGAGACAGGATGTGCAGACTGTCCACCTTTCTCTCTAGATCTGTCTGAATGCTCATGAATAAAATATGAAGGGAAATGAATTCGTACATTTGTCCACTCATGTAAATGCAAACACTGAATACAATCAGAACACCTGCTGCACGTGTTAAAGCGACGACCTGCTTAAATGTTATATTCACTCATTAGCATATGGTAATTTGTGTGCAGAGAGAAGGATATTGTGCATACAAACAAAAGAAAATCAAGTCTTGAAAAGCTCAGTATAAAGATGGAGGCCAGCAACCAGTCTTTTGAATACAGATTTATAAATCACTAGAAGACAGACATTTGTGCTAACTTGATTTACGTTAAGCAATGCCTGGCGTTTGTGTTTTATAAAAGCACAAAGTTATCAGTACAAAACATAGTTAACAAAAGTAGAAAAATGTCCCAAAACATAAGCACTTGTCTTAGTGTTTGCTTCTCACACATTGTCACATGTTCAACCTTGATGCAGGAAAGTTTAAGAAGTTAAAATGTGTTTGTTATTTGTTAATGGATTTTAACCCCCCCACTTCTTGTGTCCCTCAGGTTAATTTGGGCTTGCCGCGTCCTCAGCGAGTCGTGCAGCTCCCTGACATCGGATGGGATCAGTACACCTCAGGCCTCAGCGACTTTGAGAGAGAGTTCTGCGACAAGAAGCGCAAAACCAGGCGCCTAAAGCTGATCTTTGACCAAGGCATGTTTACACCGTATATGATTTGTCTTTGCGTATGCAGTTTTTCCCCTTTCATTATCAAAATGAACAACTCAACGATTCTTCTTCCACTTAAAAAGTACTAATTCTGCCCTTTTCCTCCCCTCAGGTTTGCCTGCCCGACCAAATAGTCCAGTAGAGCCCAAGAAGGAAGGCGAGTCGTCCACCATGTACTCGTCTCTGCCCACTAGTGACGCTCTGGAGAACAGCAGGCAAGCACAGGTATGGCTCTGCTGAAATAACACACACACACACACACACACACCACACCACACACACACACTCTGCCGTGATTGTCTCCCAGTATATCATTAGTGCAGATGCAGCTCCATCCGTTTCTATCTATAGCCGGTGAGTAACCGATTTCCTGCAGGTTGGCCTACAAATCATCCCGTTGTTACCTCATTACATGCGTAGGCCTCCTCTCCCCCACTCTCACCCGCCGGGAGAGTTAAGCATGCAGCACATGTGAGCACAAAAGATGGTATCTATGGAAACATGAGGAGCCCGCCTCCCCCACACCTCTGTATAGGCAGTGAGGTTTCACTTTTGATTGATTGTTGGGATTAGACGGCGCAAGCATGAGCAAACAACTGGATTCCTTCTGTTGAACTGCCTGTTTATTTTGTGCCGTCACATTTGCATTCTCCAGGGTTACACTCTGAAATCTCACAGGATTGTGTTTGTCAGTCTGAAGTGTTACTGTGTTTTCTGCGTTTTTCCCAATTTCCAGTCTCATCTGACAGCCGGGCTTTGTGTGTCACCTGACGGATCTCTTTTAAACACTGCAGTGTCCATTATTCTGTATTTTTAACATGGCTGTCACTCATGTTTTCTTGACAGTTGATCAGGGGGAGAATCTCTCAGCCGAACAAGTCTGACACGTTCAACCAGCTGTGGACGGTGGAGGAGCAGGTAGGTGTTGGATGCTGGGATTTATTTCCCAGATATTATAATATTGTTTTCACAACCCTGTTTTTCACTTGGATTTCAGAAAATGAATATATTCATAATAATAATAATAATACACTTTATTTATATAGCACATTTCCAATTGCTTTTCATAAAACAGAACACAAAGAATTAAATGAACTAAAAACCTTACAAAACAGAGGAAGTAAATCAAACTAAGTAAAATGGTGAAACAGAGAAGTATACAACAAAGAGAGTTGAACAAATAACAGTAATACAAAAATAAATAAAATCAAATAAAGGTCATTCTCAAAGTGTTTTTTTTAAAAGAGCACAGGCAGGTCACTCCAAAGTCCAGTTACTATCAAACATACATTTTTGTGATAAAATCTTATTAAATACATGAAACACTAATGTGTAATAATATATTATCATTCATGCCTCAATAAATGGTCTTGTTTTGTTTTAATCTGTAGTTTTGTATATTTTTGCTAGAAAAAACTGGAGCAGCTTCTCCTTAAGTTCCCTCCCGAGGAAGTGGAGTCCAGACGGTGGCAGAAGGTCGCTGATGAGCTCGGCAATCGAACAGCGAAACAGGTGACAGAGAGATGCGATTCAACTGAAGAAAATGCATGCTCGTTTGATTTATGCTCATTACCTGCTTTGTGTTGTTTGCTCATTTAAAAATGATGTTTTTAAAATGACCTACACCTGACTTCAAACCTGAGTGCTAATGTGTCCTTGTGTTTTATTCGCACTGATAAATCTGTGCGCCTTTTACTATTGAAACAGACTGTTACATGGCGTGTACTCCACTAAAAGGCAGAGACCCCCTGCCGGCAGCAGGATCGTACACTTGCGTGACCTCAATTACTTGAAGCAGCTGTTCCTCGGTGGGAAATCATTAACACAGCCATTTTCCTTTTAAAACATTCCAGGTGGCCAGTAGGGTTCAAAAGTACTTCATCAAACTGACAAAAGCTGGTATCCCCGTGCCTGGAAGAACACCCAACCTGTGCATGTACACTAAAAAGGTATTTAAAGGTTATTTACTTACCAAACCGCTTAACCCCACTGAGTTACTAATGGTGCTTTCTTTTGAATGTAAAAGGGACATGTTACCACTTCTCTCCTGGGCTATTTATCTGGATTATTGTTTTGTGAGTTAATGAGTGTTGGAGATGGCAACTGTGAAGTAGCTTTAATTAAAAAAGAGACATTGCTGTTGAGTCTTTAAGATTTTCCTTTGGGACGTTTTGGGCACCATAGTTCGATTATTTTAGAAGAAAGGCAGACATCTCTACAGCCAATATCTCCAGAAAGGGTCAGCTATCACACATAAGATTGGAATGTTATAAACTAAGGGCATCGTGTCATTATTTCTTATTTAATTCTGCATGCTTTTGCCTCACAAGATATATAAATATGGGAAAGTATACTTCTTATTATCATATTGATTGTACACATAATGCCAAGACCTACATTCAAAAAATATTTATAATTCACAGTTGTTGCTTTTTAAAAATAAGTACATGTTTAAAGTAGGGCTGTGCAATTAATCGTATATTAATCTCGATGACGATTTTGGCTTGCAACGATTACGAAAACAACGTAATCAAAATAAAACGATTATTATTTTTATTTAAAAAAAGAAAGAAAATGTAATTATTATTTTTTTATTATTGGTTTTTCAGTTGAATTATACTTAAAGTTCAGGGTAATCAACTGTTAAAAACATAATCTACACATTCTTTTTTTCAATAAATGGATGTTTTCAAAGTAAATGGATAATCGTTTTTAATAATCGTGATATCAATTATTGACCCAAATAATCGAGATTATGATTTTTGCCATAATCGAGCAGCCCTATTTTAGAGGGAACTGTTTGAATCTGCCTGCTCCTGTAACTCCACCTGTTCATCCCTCAGGCGTCCAGTAAGAGGCAGCACCACCTCAACAAGCACCTGTACCGGCCCTCCACCTTCCTCGCCTCCTACGAGCCTCCGGTCTACATGGATGAAGAAGACGAGCGTGCGGCGTATTACGGCAGCGTTCAGGACGCCTCAGCTGATGACTCGGTCAGTCACATCACGCTAAACACTTAAACTGCATTGATTTCCTTTTATTATTTAAAGGTCACCTATTATGCAAAATCCACTTGTTCATGTCTCTTCTACATCAACATGTGTCCCCTCTGTGTAAAGAGACTCTGAAAGTTTCAGGAACAAAGATTCTCTCTCTTTTTCTCCTGATCCATTTATATAGAAACCTGTCTGAAAATGAGCTGATCAGATTTTGGCCACTTTATGATGTCATAAGGTTTGTTTGGCTTGTGTAACCATTAGCCAATCACCAACCAAGGTAACCCCCCCCCACCTTATCACCTGAATCTCCTCCTAGAGCACCATTGTGTTCTTTTTAACCAAATATCTCTCAGAGGGCTTTCACACCAACGCGGTTCCCGTTCTAGCTCCTCTAGAGCTTTTCTCGTTCGGAATCGGTTCTTCTTTTCAGCCCCCGTTTTGTTCACACCGCCCAGAGCCCGACTGGTGCTGCCACTGCTGCGTCATGACGTCACCGTTTACGTCGCTGATTTTCTCCCCAACGGCGTTACGGCGCTCACTACAACAACAACAATGGGGGACTGCGTCGGGTCGATGATGGTGTTGCTTTTAATCATACGAAGCCAGATTAAATTAAATAACGACTTCTCCAACCTTATACTTTTCTCCAGAGTGCCGTGGTTCATTGTTTATTAATGTGTTACAGCGGCATTTACCGACCGCTGCAGTGCTGCTCGTCCACTGGAGTTTATTCTCCCGTTAGCTCCGGGTTAGCTCACACGGCAGCGGCCGACTGTCTGACTGTCACACAAGCAGCTGATACATATCCCCAATTCCCCAAGTGAATGTGTTACAGTAGGAATTGACGCTGTTTGGCATCACAACGCTGTTATGAAAGTTTCTCTGGTATAAAATGGGTGATGTTAGCATAGCAACCGAAGCTAAACTGACTATCTTGACTACTTGTTGTTGCTATCCTATTGTGGCATAAGCCGTTTTCTACAGACACATTTTACCGTCGTATTTTTCATTATGATTCTACTTGTGATAGTCGGACATGAGTCATGACAACCTGTGCAGCCCATGTATTGATTCCATCTGATAGCTGCTATAATACAAAACAAAACGTCTGCCTGCTCTCCACAATGATCAATGACAGCGAACGGATGGTCAAAGTAAGGCACGAATAAACAGAATCACACGAAGCCTGGTTAGTGTTGCCTGACTTTATAAAGTGTGTTTTTTTTGTTGATAAGTGTGGTGCGTTCTAGTCACTTTTCTCAGAGCTACTGCTTGTTACGACTTTTATTTGCAACTTTTATTTGCCGTACTCGCCTTTAACTGTTAGCTCAGGTTAATCTCGCCCCCCTCCGACGTAAGCGTTTTCTCTCAGAGAATAGTAATGAATGAGATCGTTGCAATAGAACAAAAGTATCCTCAAATATTCATAAAACCCAACGTAGTTCTCTGAATGGTGTGCCCTCTGCTCATTATGGACTTGTTTTTCTACCAGTTTTTCCCGACACTTCTCCCAGTTCTTTAAGGAAACAGCAGTCCATGTGCAATTGATCAATGAGGTGCTAAGTCCAATACAATACAAAGGCTTATTGTCATACACAGCAGCTACAGTGTAGTTATAGCAATGGAAATCTTAAGTCCCAGGTTCCTCCAATCCTCCAACAATGCAGCATAAATATATAAATATAGACCAATGTGCACGTAATGCAGAGGAAGTGAACTATGAACATGTAAAATACCATAAAGTGCAGAGTTTAGGCTCACAGATATATGTATGACTAACTTTAAAATATATATGAATCATTCAAACTATACTATAGCTGTGACCTGTATGATAATGAGAGGGGAAAGCTGCATGTTATGTATACAGGAAGCTTGATTTATACCTGACAAGTCTATTTAAATCCATTTAAGACCAGATGAAATAAAACAACTGCTCCCTTTCATCCTGCCTGACTGTTCCCTCTTTCATTTAAACACCTTTTGGTGAAATAAGGCATTTGATCATGCACGCCTGTGACTTTCTTCACTGCTGCGTGTTCTGTATAAAACGGCTCAATCAGCAGGAGGTCCACCCAGCCATTTCCATTTGAACTGCGCGACTCCTGATGCTCGCTATTACCTCAGAGCTGACATTTCCCTTCTCCACCCTTTGATGGCAGCGACCTTTAAGTGAAACGGGGTCGCTGCGCCCTGCTGAGAACACAGGCTGCTCCACCAGCCATTAACAAAGCCTCCGACCGACACTGCTGTATGAAGTAAAGCCACACAGGGCTGCAATCATTTCTCACCTCACAACGCTGTGCTTTACTTTGGCCGAGTTTGCAGGAAGAAATAAAAGGTTGCTTATTTCAAGTTTTCAAGTTTCAAGGCTTTTAGTATCATAGCTAAAGTGTAGTTATGTCGATGAAAACCTTAGGTCACAGGCTCCTCCAACAGTGCAACACATTACAACAGAGAAAATAGTGCAATAAGAGTCTATATACAAGCTCATGCTTCTGCAGATTCTCACGGAGCCTTTTCCTGTCAAGACCTCGACGTGCAACTTGCAAAAAATAAGATGTTGGTGATGCCTAGCACTCCTCATGTCTCCTGTCTTTTTTCTTTCTGTATGTGGATATTGATGTATGTTTCTTTGTTTCTTCCCTCACACTCAGGATGAAGAGACTATACCTGTGGAGTTGAGAAACTTGCCGGAGTACAAAGAGCTTTTGGAGCTGAAGCGACTGAAAAAACAGACGCTGCAGGAGATCCACGAAGACAAGGATGAGATGCTGCACGTAGGATTCAAGGTGAACACTTTGCACACTTCTGTTGTGTACTGTACAACACACCGACATTTTTACACATATTACTGCATATCATATACCACTGCTCAATGTATGAGAGGTAACTAAATGACACCCTGAGTCACAGGAGAGACTATTAATTGGTCAACAGGGATGACGTTTGTGTCCAGTTGCCAACTATGCATTCATTCTCACATTTCTAAACATGGTACAGTGTGTTTTAAAAATGACAGAATCCACCCTAGAGTTACTCCAGTTTTTAATGGGATGTTATATATCCCACAATGCAGCACACAACGAAATAGAGGAAGCGTTGAACTAGTAGAGAACAGTGGAAATAGTTACAGTTTGATGGATATATAATACTTTATATTATAGTGCTACTGTCTTATTTCCATATCCAAATGACTACTTTATCCATGACGTGATGACAGGCAGTCGAGACATTCAAATGCTATTGTCCAGTGTTTGCTGATCACTGTTATTCATGAATTAATGAAAGAGTTTTAAATAGCATTGAATAGTTGAATGCTGTTCTGAAGATGTGTTTGTTTTGTGCAGTGTGACGTCTGCGGCATGGATCCCATCCAGGGAGTGAGGTGGCACTGTCAGGACTGTCCGCAGGACAACTCCGTCGACTTCTGCTCCAACTGCTCCGACTGGTGAGATCTTCTTCCTCAGCCGCCAGAGAAAATACCCACAAAACAACTAGCAGTTTGAATTGGACAAAACAATGATATAAACCTAACATCGATAATAATTTGTCTACCATAAGAGATGTTTTTAGGGTTCAAACTGTGGTCACTTTCCCTTTTGAATGTGCAATGTTGAAAGTGACGCCTTGTTATGGCAGCAAATTATTAACTTCTCTGGATTAACCATAAACAGTCATTCCTGTCTTGTTGTTTAACGTTAATCGTTTTTTATAAAGAAAGAAGGACCATCTGTAGGGTTCTTTTATAAAAAAATAATAATAATAATACTTTTCCTAACGCTCAAAGAAGCTCTAAATTGAAGCTGATATGGATCCATTGAAATGTGCTCGATCTAGTCCTTAGGGTGGCTTGCTGCATCCCTAATTTATCATATACTCTAAAAATACATTATATTTCAGAGGGGTATAGATGGAAAATGTCCAGTTGGATGATTTTTGATGAACACAGCCCATTTGAAGTCAATGGTTTAGCTGCTCTTTTCTTTTGGTTCAGTGGCTCTTTCAATTGACACGTTTTTACTGCCCGTCTTTCAGTTTGTTCAAGACGGAGACCCACAAGCCGAACCACCACCTGGAGCCGGTGCAGCAGCAGGACTCGTTTCTGGACCGGGACTACTGCCTGCCGCAGAGCGCGGGCTACAACTACCTGGACCCAAACTACTTTCCAGCCAACAGATGACAGGGTCCGCGCCTCTCGCTCCAGAATCTCTCCACATATCCCACAGGCCTCTCTGTGCATGGCTCCATCCTCCAAGTGTAAGAACACCGCTCAACCCGCCGCCCGGCAGGAAGGAAGGCAGGCGGGGGGGCAGAGCTGCTGCTGGTGGGGCGGCCATGTTGGATCCTCCTCACAAAGGAGGCCCTGCTCCACCTCAGCCAGGTTATTCAATGGATCTGTGATTTGAAACACTATTTTTAAAAAAACAAAAAAAACAAGAAGGCACACCGACATTCCCGAGCTCTGTGACTCCAGGAGGGCTTCCCCCTCACCCCCCTTCCTCACCCCTCACCCCCCTCCCTGTGCTGCTCCCAAACTGGAGATCAGTCTGAGATGTGTGGTCACAGCGGACTGTGAAGATACACATCGGTGATTTGTATGTGTGTATGTGGTCTCCGTGTTATGCAAGAGTGAAAAATGTCCTAGCTAGGTATCCGTAGATTGAGTATTTATGAGTCGCAGTGAGAGAAGTCGCTGCGAGAAGTGACGCAGAGGCGGGTTTGTTTTTGGCCGCAGACTGTAGGAAGTTCTGCCGATGCACACCACGCTCTGCACACACACAAACAACACACACACACACACACCTGTATGTGTTAAACAGACTGGAGCCATCCTTACCACTGTCACACACAACGCTGCTCTCTCACCCTTCAAACACACACACTGACACACACTCACACACACTTTCATCTCGATTTCCTTTCCCTTTGCTCTCTCTCCACTAAAACATGTCTAACAGGAAGCACTACAGCACGGAGAGCAAAAGTTTCTGAAGGCAGGCGGACGGAACGTTTCTGTTTATTTTATTTTTTTCCTCCTCCCGCAATGTGTGCCGTTGTTGATCATGTTGAGTGTAAAAGTATATGGTGAAAAGTAGCCAGCACTAGTTGCTGTGTGCCATTTTTAAACAATATCTTTTTGTTTTTCGGGAGGAAATTCCACCTCTGAACCACAGCTCCTCCCTTCCTGCGTGGCACCATCGACCCACATCGTCCTCCATTATCAATCCAGTCATCATGCCTCTAGATCTTCTTTCATTTTTGCAGTCCACTTTAAAAAGGTCCATTTAAAAGATTGTATTTTTATTAATCTATTTAAAAAAGAATTGGGGTAGTGGTTGGAGCCTCCACAGTGGAACAACCCACAGTTTTATACGCATAGATTTTGTTGTGCTTGAGTAGACACCATTTGGTATGGTTTTCGTCTCCTTTCCCTCACCCCCCCTCTGCCCCGCTTCAATATCTGTGTATAACAGTCTGTTCTTATGTAAAAAAAATAATAATGTAAAAAAAAAAATGCTAGAGGAGAACCGTGGAAATAAAAGTATGTGAAAATAGTGTTTCTACACCTGTGGTTCCTGGGTTGTTATTGTTGTCACTCAAGGCTCCAAATTTGGTTCTGTAGTTTTAGAGATGATTATTCAATGACTCGAATATTACATCTCTGGATCCACCTTCTCTGAGGATTTGCTGCCGTTTTATGATATTGTTGTCTAAATGTCTGGTTTTGGACTGTTTTGTTGGAACAAACAAGGCGTTTGAAGATATCCAGTTTTCACAGCGAAGTCATCACCTCTTGTATCTGCCAATAAGGACTTTATGTGCTTCTGTATTTTTGCAAATATTTATTATAAAAGACTTAATTTTTATAGAGTGAAAGTAATGTAGATACATCCAGGTGTTGCCAAAAAGATGTTAACATTTTCAAAATGTATTTGTGTGATGTTATCCCTTTACATTTTTAAATAATTTTAGCACATTTGTTGTGATCTTCTCACCAGCAGATGGCGCTATAGGATCAGCTGTGAGCATTCTCTCTCCACACACACAGACACACCCAAAGTACAAACTCAAAAGTCCTTAATTTAGCAAATGCACTGGCTTTATTGAATGTTAAATCCAGACTCAAACAAGCACCTGCACAATGAGCTCGGAAACATAAAGACATTCTTAAATAATTCTTCTCTGCTCTTTAATTGACGCACAAAAGGCAGTAAATCTTGATTGTAATTTTGCATGCTTGTTACGATACAGAGCATGTTGCTGAGCATGAGAGCATGAGAACACGCTGACATTTCCTCTGCAGCGCGGCGGGAACTCTGTGCTCCTTCTGTTAGCGAGCTTTCACATTCAACTGAAACATGCTCTCAGTCACAGCAGGCCATGCTTTTTATTCAGGACAGTTATCTGCTCGCTCCGGCAGTCGGCAGCATATATTGAGGTCAATGTAAGAGCGAGACAATGCATGTGAAGTAGAACGTGATAAAACCGGGCGCTTCGTCAGTGTGAAAAGCAGAAAGAGGTTTCACTTTGGGGGACATGCAGTTCAGAGAGTGTGTGTCTGTGTGAAGGGATGTCTTCAGAGAGGGGGGGGGGAGAAGGTCTGCACAGGTGGACCTCCTGGACAGCAGAGTTTGGGGGTTGATGGTGAGGAAGTTGTAGAAATCAGAAGTTCTCCATCACCTGGCAGATCTGTGCGAAGACGTATTCTGGTGGCCTCTCAGCGTCAATCTGCAGAAGGAGAGAGAAACACTGTCTGAGCATGGGCGGTTCTGTGGGAGGGGGGCAACAGGGTCCCAGTGCCCCTTTAACAATGAGCTTGGACCCTCCTGTGGCCCCCCATCAAACATCAGCAGCAGAGGACAGCTAAAGGCTGCTGCAGAGCTCACAGCAGACGGGTGACCTCAATACCTGCGCTGGCATTTAAGTTCACACACGCACACAAAACTCTGATGTGGCACTTCAAACGTTCAAACGGCTCATTTTTAATGACAGTTAAACCCGCCTGAACGAAATGTACGTGATAATCTGCTGACCCTCGTGACAGTGCAGACGTCAGTGAAAGAAGCTCCACACAGAGAGGGGTAACCGCTGAGCTACAGCCGAGCCATCTGCCTCAAATATGTGTTAAAATAATGTGTAGTAGAGATGAGTCGTGAAGCCCAGAAGAAAGAGAAAATGTGTGGTGATCCATTACCTGTTGACATTTACTTTTTTTATGACGTAAAGAACCGGTAAAATAAATCCTGCTTTGCCAGGATAATCGTATTTACATTTCTTAGTGATCTTTGAAACAGGTAATAGAAAAAAGTTTTTGCATGTACATTTTTATAATTTTATTGCCCCATTGTTGTAACACTAATTTCGGCCACAAGATGAGGCTGAACTGCAGCCCTTTTGAAAAAGAGTAAAAGCATTCACATTTTCTTCTAGGGTAAGGTTACATTTTCCATGCACTGCTCTAAACACAAGGTACAGTATATATTGTATTGTGTGTTGTTGTGTCATGTTTTCCTAGAGGCACGACATTTGTATTATGGAGCACTTATCTGCTTTAAGGGAAAACATTTTCTCAGTTGAAAAATGATTTGCTGTTTTTTTTAACAGTTTCATTAGTCAGAGGTACTTTAGTATGAACAATACATTGTGACGCTGACCAAGAGCAGTTGGCAGGATCTATTTTGACAAGACTGAAGTGCATCTGACTCTGATCTGCAAACATCTACTTTAAAAGAATGTGAAATACAAACTATGGGATGTAATTAGATACATATATGGTCTTTTGTACCCAAGGTGCAATTGCTTTGCATTAAACACACCTCAGGAACTTGTTGGATATATTTTGGTAGAAAATTAAATTAACTTCCTGGAAGAGGGCCTTTAAATGTAATGTGTGAACTGCTGCTGCCCTGAGAGGGAATCAAACCCCCTACCCTGAGTGTCAGCTGCCTCCAGCCACACTGAATAAAAACACATCTCTCTCTAAAGGCTGTTACCGTGTGCAGGAGCTTCTTGCTCTCGTAGTGATCTGCCACCGCCTGGCTGTCGCTGCAGGAGCTCTCCACCCTCCGGTGCAGCGCGCCCTCTCTGTCTGCAGCGGGGGGGACGAAGGAGGATCTGTTGCGGCTCTGCAGTCGGCTGGACATGGTGTCGGTACAGCAGCTGAGCAGCAGCACGGCATCGGGCTCCCCCATCTGACCCAGGAGACAGGAAGAGGAAAGTCAGCAACAAGTATCCACAGTGAACTTAAAGGTCCCCTATTATACTGTTTTTCATCAATATATTATAGGTCTCAGATATATACAAAACATGTCTCTGAAGTGTTTGACTCGAAATAACATACAGATCGTGCATTGTAGCATCCCATAATCCTCTCTGTTCTAGCCCTGTTTCAAAAGTGCTGATTCTCTGTCTGTTACTTCAGATGAAAATAAGAAGCCACTCCCCACGCCCCTCTGAGAGATATTTGGTTAAAAAGAACTCAATGGTGCTCTAGGAGGAGATTCAGGTGATAAGGGGGGGGGGGGTTACCTTGGTTGCTGATTGGCTAATGGTTACACAAGCCAAAACATCGTTATGACATCATAAAGTGGCCAAAATCTGATCAGCTCATTTTCAGACAGGTTTTTATATAAATGGATCAGGACAAAAAGAGAGAGAATCTTTTTTTCTGAAACTTTCAGAATCTCTTTACACAGAGGGGACACATGTTGATGTAGAAGAGACATGAAAAGGTGGATTTTGAATAATAGGTGACCTTTAACATATACAGAATCAAGATTGAACCACATGTGTGTCAGCTGGTGCTCTGACCTTGGCCTGGTACTCCTCCGCCCTCCTCAGGTCTCTCAGGAAGCCACAGATGACGATGCCTTTCCCCTGCCGGACCGACGCTGACACGGCATCACACAGCAGCTCCAGCAGAGTGTCCTGATACCAACACACACAATCAACATGTAAACAAACCCGCAAACATCAAATTACAACAGAGAACCTTCAGCAAATCTTCCAATTGAGAGGCTGAAACCAGCATATTGATCTTTGTGCCTCATAAATAACTAAACGTATAATTGGTGTTCAAATTGTTATGAATTGCCACACCCATGAATCCTTTCTGCAACACTCCTGTCACTCACTCAGGTGTGCAGTGACTTCTTTTTCTAAAATATTTTCAACAATATAGGGTCAAACTTGAACTATTTGCATTAGTTCACAACAGGCAACTTCCTACTACACATGTGATGCACTCCCCTCAGTGGACGACAAATCAAGCGCACCCTCTGTAATGAGCCGGCCAATTGAAACAGTGGAGCTCCACCTGCTCTTTGGCTTTGCTGCTTTCACTTACACACACTTCCTGCTATGTTTGAATCCTTTTATAATCAGGCTAAATCGCTAATAACAGCATCAAGGTGCTTGAAAAAGTGTTTGTGAATGAAATAGTGTTTGTGTTGCACCATGTTGTTTAAGAAATGTGTGCTACTGTACCTCAAACTGGACACTGATAGCTTGAAGCTACATCAACACATCAAGCTAAAGGCTTTCCTCTGAATTGCTGAACTTCAGCAAGCTCTGGGGAGAGCTTCTGCGTCTTTGTTTGTTATTTGCTGTGTCATTGTTTGTGTGGATTATTGCTCTCTAAAGCTTGCTGGTGGTTTTCTTGGCGTCTGCTAATTACTGTATGCTAATGTTGCTCCTGGGTTGCTGCAGTTGCTGAATTTCCTTTTCTTCCTGGTTATTTGTTGATTAAGATGCTTTCATGCTGCTTATTGCTTTGTCAATTAACATAATTGCTTTTGGTTGTTTCCTTTTGATTCAGACTCTGTCTCTAGCACAGGGTTACGTTGCATATTGACTCTAGAGATATAAATATTGGGGTTTAAACATTGTTATTATTTCCCTGTCGGCTTTATGTGAAGTGCAATGGTTTGGATAAACATAGGATATGAAGACATTTTACATTCAGCCAGACTTTAGAGGAGTAATTATACTCACAACAAATGGGTTTATGTAACAGCACTAAATACTGTGATATTCTTCATTTCATAATCAACAGCTGAGCTCCTGCTCCTCTGATAATGCTGCACCAATGGACGTTTATCTGCTGCTCATCAGCGCTGTATAACTTCCCAGAAAAAAGTGTTTTAGATTGATATATGCTCAGGTTGATAATCATTCAGTGCATATCTGTCATGCAGTACTAATATTTCTTCTGTTGCTTTTATGCTTTCTTCATGCTGGATTACTTATTTCCAAGAAACTTATTAACACATTTCTGGTTAACACCATTTTCAAGTGATGTTTTTTTATTATTTTGTGTTGAGAAACTTGCTTTGTGGACAAAATCCTACGTGTGTTAGTGAACTAAGGATTTCTTTAGTGAAGACAGCCCTGGTGTGAGGCTGGGATTTACTTTCATTATACATTCACAAGACAGTATTCTCAGTTTCCATTTCATCAGCTCCACTCATCGAAATCTCATGCACCCTCCAAGTGTTTGTGATCATTTGCCCACCATATTAATATCAAACAGGTTAGACTTGTTACTAGAAACACTTCTCGATAGAACAAACAAACAAAATGACCGTACACTTGAATCAACAGCTCTCCAAAACAGTTTATAAAAAAACTCCACACTGTGAACTTCTTGTAGGAACGTTGTATAGACTGTATTAGTTTAAGATGAGTGTTCATACCCTCATAAATCCGGTTGTATTTCCTGCATTGTATCTAAGTATGGCTGCAAGCTGTGCTGAACTTCGTATGTGCAGCTCTGTAGATACAATCTAACTTCATCTATGTGAATAATCAGTTTGAATGGCTTTCAAAATAGTATGTTTTGAGGCTAGTTTCCTTTATTGGACTGAGTCGATCAGTTCAGAGGTAAGGGAAACATGCGAACAGCTCCACAGTCGCTACTCTACTACTCTTGTTGAGGTTTTAAAATGTGTCTGAAAGTGTTTTTCTACATCTTCCTACATCTAAAACCATATCATCCACCATCTTCATCATCTTCGACCACATTTTGACTCATCTTTAAACTTCTATAACGCTCAGATTCTGGACTATCCGAGTCCCCGAGTCTCTCATGTTTAGCATCGCCGTTTGATTGCAATTCTAAAAGGACGGTGATCATGACTTTCAGAATCATTTCCTGTTATGGTGATTCTGTCCTTCTCGAGAAAAGCTCACAGAAAGGAAGGAAGGGAGGGAGGGAGGGAGATTTATGTTTTGTGATGACTCAACCTTGTCAGAAGCAAAAGTAAAAGTACTCGTTATGCAGAATGGCCCATTTAAGCACCATGTTTTTTTAATTCTTTTATTTTAATCATTGATGCATTATGGTTTATCATTTCAATGTTGCACTTGGTAAAGGTCAGGTTTATTTACCTGCTCGGTAGCTTAACCTATATTAATCTATGATCACTTAGTAGTGATTTATATTTTGTAATAAAGATCTAAATCTGCAAAGTGACTTGTAACTAAAGTTGAAAAATAAATGAAGTGGACTAAGAGTATAGAGTAGCATAATGTGAAAATACTCAAGTAAAGTACAAGTACCTCAATCTTTCACTTAAGTACAGTATTGTAATTTCACCACTGCCAGTTTTCCTCTTAGATTTGTGATATTTGGAATAACCGTAGTCTCTGTAATCTCCTGAAACGACCCCGTGTTGGAGCGGCTCTGTTGCTGCCCTTTTCCCTCTCATTGTGTCATTATGTTACAGCTGATAATCAAAAGTCTCATTGTGTAAATGTATTTTGAAAGCCCCAAAGGTCAAGCCTTCAATGTTGTTGGGTTAAGTACCGATAACGAGGTATTTGGTCCAGAAATATTGTGATATTTGTTTTCCTCCTTATCTCCCAGCCCTGCATGTGGCCGACAGGAAGCGGGCGGAGGGATAACAGTCAACGGAGAACATTACATTTTGTGTTGCCAGGCAACAGTACAGTAATATTTCACCAGGTCTCTCTTTGTAGTTCGTAGCAGTTTTAACACTCACACGACAGCATTTCATTTAACTTAAAACCAATAACTCTGATGTGGTTTTTGTAGTGTTCTGCTCTAAACCTGCACTTCAGTTAATCCCGCTTATCCTTCATAACTAATTCACTCACACATCATAAAAACAAGTGACGATGTTAGTGAACACATGGGACATGACCTTAATGTTCTGTAAGAAGCTTTAGACAGCTGAGCCTCGCCTGAGCGCCTCGGGTTTCTGCTCTCAGATCACAGAAAGTCAAAGTAAATCTGAGGTGTCAATTAAATTGCAATTGCAAATCCGTTCCACACAAACTACCCTTTACATCTTTGTATAATAGGAAGCCTGATTGTCTTGGATTTCGTAGATTTTTCATAAGGTTTTCTATTGTTGTAGCTATCCATTGCATCTTCCCAAAACCTCCTGCCCAAAATGTCAAAATGAAAGGATCAGAAAAGATCAAATAATGTCACAAATAGTTTTATAGCAATGGAGATATGGCATTTATGGCTTTTTGGCAGAGGAAGATATATCAGATCAGACCAACTTGTTGCTGAATTTGATGTAATTTTTAATAGTTTTAGTTGAAAATATGACATATTTCTATCCTTACTCTTCACATGATTATCTATTAGAGTGCGTGCAAGGATTCATACTCTGTCCTTTACTCGTCATTTATGTCAACAGTTTTATTTATCAGGCTGGCTTTGAAGGTTATGGTGAATTCATGAGCAGAAACTTTCCTAAAAAGATAAATCCTTCCTGACAGATTAAAGGCTAAAAATGCTTTTCTGTGTGCTTCAACAAACTGTTGAGTGGCGTGAATGGACACGCTACCGACTACATTTCTTTTCCAATTTGTTACATGAGGAGACGGATCAATATGTGTGACGCATTCAGACCAACTGTCCTCAATGTGTGCCATTCACAAAGCAGCTAGTTCAACACACACATTCACACCTTGGAACATGTGAAGCAGGGATGACAGTGTGTGTGTGTGTGTGTGTGTGTGTGTGTGTGTGTGTGTGTGTGTGTGTGTGTGTGTGTGTGTGTGTGTGTGTGACAGGCGCCAGTGTGCAGTGATGTGAGATGTCAGACTCTGTGCAGTTGAATTTAGAAATCTCCCTGACAGCCACCGGTACAGTGCGACGCTGAGGATTAGTAATCACCAGCAGCAAAATGCATCACTGCTCAAAATCTCTGCAGACCTGATGAGACGTGGATGCTGAAATGAGGCCAGGAAGCTAAATGTTCTTCACCTCTATACCGTTTCACTATGAGGTGGATGGTCAATCATTTGCCTGCTCCTTTGTGCTTTACACAAGGAAACAAAAAAGAGAAAGGTATTCTGATGCAAGATGAGAATATTTAGTGGCTCTTTGGACCGTTAATGTCTGCAGAAAGTGTCGTCCCTTACCAATTTGTATGTGTTCAGTTTTTTTCACCATGGAAGTGTCCTGTTTGTTTTTATTTCTATTAACGTGTGCATGCCACTTTACCTAATATGTTAGTCTACTCTTAATTTTGACTTTATCTGCACCTTTGCTGTAACGCCACATTTCCCGGATTTCGGATTCTGATGACTGCGTTACAGAGTGGACTCCACCTCACTATCAGAAGGAGGACCTATATACTGATTTCCAGGTTCAGATAGGTATTTAGTGTCTCTACTGGGACATGTCTCCATGCTTTAATGTTCAAAAAGCTCTTTATTTCTCTCATACTGCCTGTGCTGCAGCACCCCTTTTCACCCTCTGTCTGAAACCAGAGCCCAGTCTGCTCTGATTGGTTAGCTGGCCGGCTCTGTTGTGATTGGTCAACCGCTAAGAGATGTCCCGTCTATCACGTACAATGTGTTTGAGCGCTAGCCAATAAAAGCACGACTGTTACATAGTGATGTAACTATAGGGTACTTTGGTGTTTTAGCCTTTACAGACCATTGACATGCACACAAACGTATATAACACCATACAGGAAAGGGAAAAGCACAAAAAGCAAAATAAGGCCCCTTTAATTTATAATTGTATTGGATTGCTGTTGCTGCCAATACATTTTCTTCCTTCACTCAAAATGTGTTTTTGCTTATTGATGCTCCACTTTGTTTGACCTTCTCCGTGCTGAATGATGTATGTGTAGAGATGAAATCTGAAGGCTGTTTTCACATTTCTGTACTAAATGGGGAATGTTTTTATACACGAGCAATTCCTGAAATATTGATCCCACGGTATATAAAGTAGTAAAAATGTGCTCCACCTCAGGCTATAACTCTCTGAAAGGGAATAAAAAGTACATTATGCTTTTTCTTTGCAATTTAATTTGTAATATTATAGATAATTGTAAGTTTCCACCATTTTATGAGCTTGTCAGAGTGAATTTAAATGAGCCTATTTCCCATAAACGTCTGACAAATTGTCCAGTGTCTGCCGCCCTGATGAAAATGTTTACGTCTTCTCGGAAAATGTTTTCCTCAGAGAGTTTTCAGATAATTCATCTGGTTCGCAGTCTGTGGTTGTTTCCATCTCCAATATATGCCAGCTCTGCCTGGAACATTGTGTTCAACATCTTCAATCTCAGCTAAAGCCACTCTGAGCACTCTTGGCTGTACCATCCCTCTTCTATTTATTTCATAAGCCCTTAGCAGAAAAAAACATGTTTGTGGTATATCAGTATTTTCTCAGCCTGAGAGCTGTGGTATCACATTTTCTGTGGTGGGAGTATGAAGGATTTGTCTTTCTGTGTCTTCAGCTGTCCGTCTTTTCTGAAATACAATCTATAAGATCTGTTTTTTTTAAAGGTATAATTTATTGAACACATTGTTTGTTGCTCCCAGAGATCACCTGTCAGGTTTCTGTGACATCTTTCTAATTTAATTTGTATGTTCAGACACGCAATTCATGTCATTACTTAATATCTAGTTCTTGTATTCCCTCCAGACAAACTACTTTTTCTGAGTTTGTTCTAAGTTAATTATACTATGATCCCTTAAAGACTGCCTTTAAACAATAAAAGGTGTAATTATTGATCACACAGGCAAGCAATTTTCTTAATAAAACTGGACTTTTATTCTTAAATTAAATACGATTTTTTTCTTTTTCCTTTATGGTATTCAACTTTTGCAGTATTTTCTTTTCCCTTTTCTTACTATGTTCATTTTTATGCACCAAAATTCCTAGGCAAATTCTACAAAATGTCAAAACCTACATTTATATTCTAAATAATACTGTGTAGATAAAACTGACAACGCAGGCTGCTGCTTAAATCAATTTACGTTTTAAATATGAGTCAAACCTGGAATAACAAAACAACTATAGCACTGCGTTTTGTTCTCATCTGCAATGACATAGTTGCACAAACTTTGTATCCATAATAAGAGGCAGCCGTCTCTCATGGGTATTGAAGTATTTGTAGCTTTTGGCAAAGTTTTCTCAGAAACCAAGTTTAAGTAATTCAAAGTAGTGGCCATAACATAAACATATGCCCTGTGTTTATACGTTAAGTGAACAGCAGCACACTGACCTCCGGCAGCGTCCCCCCTCTCTCCAGGACGTCCCGCAGCTGACGCCCTCTGTCGCCGTGAGACTGCAGCTCGTTACACAGCAGGTCGCCGAGGGCAACGTGACGCAGGCCGAACCGCTCCTCCATCCGCTCACACTGCAGAGATTTACCTGAGCCTGGACCACCTGAGAGGACACACACACACACACACACACACACAACACACACACACACACACACACACACACACACACACACACACACAGGGGTCAGTCGGTCCTCAGAGACGAGAAATCACTGAAGCACAACACGAGGTGAGACGAGGAGGAAATTGAGAGGTAAAAAAAGAGCAAGATAATTGAAGTCCATAGGAAATAGAGTGTGTGTGTGTGTGTGTGTGTGTGCCTTTGTGTTTTTGAGACAGAGAGAGTTCTGTCTGCATGTGAGTATTTTTGGGGAGACTGAGAGGGAGAGCAGGACTTAAGTGTGAGGATATAAGAGAGGAAAAAGATTGTGTGTGTGTGTGTGTGTGTGTGTGTGTGTGTGTGTGTGTGTGTGTGTGTGTGTGTGTGTGTGTGTGTGTGCGCACACAGTGAATGTGCACATCACAGGTCGGATTCATCGCCAGGGGCTGAGAGTGAGGTTATCACAGATCATTATCATCATCTCCTCTTACCAAATCTGTACACACACACACACACACACACACACACACACACACACACACACACACACACACCACACACCACACACACACACACCACACACACACACACACACACACACACACACACACACACAACACACACACACACACACACCTGCTGCACCAGGAAGAGGGAGTCTAAAATTGAGCGTTGCTAGCCCCTAACAGTTATAGCACCTCTCCCTTCTCTATAGCCTGGTTTCCATTTAAATGTATTGCAAAACTATAAAAAAGTTGTCATTTCAGAAAACTCATCCTACTGATAAGCTGTTTTCCATAATCAAAATTATTCCAGCTTGCTCCACTGCTATTCTGTTATGGCTGTAGGTGTTTTTATCACTTAATAACTATATTACATGGCCATGGAGCCGAGTGAAGCCTCAGCAGACAGAGGTGATCGATCATAACCAGCCTCGGGCACACTAATAAAACTCAGGATGTTCTCCACATTTATTAGTATTCCCCTCGAGACACAGTGTCGCTGCCATCTGCCCAAAACAAACATCCTCATCACAGTTTCCTCAGAGAGCAGGGACTGATAAGAGTGGCGCACCGGGGACGACCTGGAGTCAGGAAGGCAGATATTGATTCATTTATTGTACATTCAGCACATATTCACTGATTGAATATATTCCACCAGCCTCCAAAAGGCAGCACAGCCTTCTCACGCCTACTCACAAGAAGTTTTACTCCGCTGTTTGACACCTCTGCCAGGAATTGAAATAATGACCCAACAAGGCGAAAGTCCACAGAAGCTTGTATTAAACTCTCCTATTTAGTCGGGTAAAACTCAAACCTGCTGTATGAACTGGCTCTGTGAGTAAAGATAGTTTTCTCTTGCTGAGAACATTTGAAATTTAGAATAACTGGCTCTGAGAGTAGAAAGCTTTTAGCACAATTAAGGGTATTTATAATGCCTTTTTTGTTTTTCTGTACAGGGCAAAAACTGCTGCTGCTTTCAATTAAAAAATAATGCTCAGATTCTCCGTTAATGTTAAACAACTTCAATCATTTATTTACCATACACAGAAGATATTTTTCATGCTTAATGCTCAGGAAAGAGGCCGAGTGACAGCTTCACTTAAACCCGTAATAAGGGACTTATTTTGGGCCTCTTAAGAGGGCAGTGGAGACGATATGTAAAAAATAACACTGACATATTTTAAGTACATCTGAGGAAATTGTTAGTAGTAAGAGTTTGACCAATAGGAGTCTGATTGGACCAATAGGACTCATTGTTTACTTCTTGCTTTTCTCCTCCAGTTATATTTGGTGTACCTCAAGGCTCAATCCTAGGTCTCCTTTCCTTCAATACGTTACCATTTGGTGAAGTTATTAACATATAAATGCAGACTGTAAAAGACGGACTCAGGTTTGTTCACTGCCACCTTGTCAGTAGTTTTGTGACATTTCTTAATGCCTTATTATGCTTTTAGTCATTTTAAAAGATTAATAAAGAGAAGATTGCTTGAATTGCTTGATTTGTTAAAGCAACAATTAAAAACGTCATTGCCTCTTAAAGGATAAGGTCTGCCATTTTCTTTGCTTATTATAACATTGAAATGAACCTAATGGTGTAGTCTTTTCATCCAAAGTCTGATATTATTCCTTAATCGCGATGAAAACACACCATTGTTTATTTTTAGCTAATCCCACCTCGTCCTGCTGCTCTAAATACTCACTGGAGATCAAAATGTGTGTTAATCCTCAACTGAAACAACTTGGAGTATTTTCTCCTGTTTGAGTTATAGGTAATGAAAACTGCAGTTCCCAGCTGTGTAAGAAAATAAAATGAAAGTACTTTTTAGATGTTTTATTACCTCAGTGGGCACGGAGAGACTGATTTCTTACATTTTTTTATTGGAAATAAAGCACAAGGGATTTTCCTTTATCACTAACGTTGTGGTGGTTGCTGCTTGTTAATGACTATGGAGGGTTTCATCAACGGCCACCAAAGGCTTTTCCACCATTTAAATGTCTGAGCCTCAGTCTGACTCTCATTACAAGAGTACAAATTGTAGTTTCTGCAGAGAGGGAGGAAATAGAAACGAAGAAGCTGGAAGAGAGAGAGCGCAGAGGGACATGAATGAGAGGAGATGAAAAAAGGCTGAAAGCTCAGGCGCCAGTGAAACCTAACATTAGCATTTTCTCTCCGGCTTCATCTCCAACTTTCTTTCTGAAGCATCGCTGCAGAACAACGCTCCAACTTTTCCCCCAGTTTATATAACCGGGGAGGTTTTGAATGGATACACCCACATCAAGTTAAACCACATACAACTCTTCTCTGCCAACTTTTGATTAAAGCTGAAACACAGATGCTTACATAGTATACTGACCTTCATTCATTTTAAAGGTGCCCTATTATGCTTTTTGGGGTTCTCCCTTTCCTATACTGTGTTCTATATGTTTTTGTGCATGCAAAGGGTCTGCAAAGGCTAAAATCCCTGTGTTCCCTCCGGAGGGAATTTATCTCCCACATACTCACCCCCCTGCCTGAATTGCCTCCATTGGACCCCTTTGTTTACTTCCATAACATAGTGACATCACGTTGTAACACTTGTAAACATGGCACTACATACAACTATGAACCTGAAATTAGCATTATATGACCTCTTTAAGAAACATGTTAGCCACTACCAGCAGGCAATTACATCTTAATATAGGGACTTTCTCATGAGTTGATTATGTTTTTTAAGTATTTTAGTATTTTCCTTATCCTCCAAGTTAAGAATGTGTCCAATTTAAGGTCACCAGTGTGATCCAACCTCTTATATAATGCCATTCCTTTCTTTTCCCCTCTGATATTAGTACTTAAATCCTTAAAGACACCCTGATATTCACTCTCAAAAGCCTTTCAGAGGGCAGGTAGCTGAGCATCAAGAAACTCTTCTTCTTAGCCAGATAGAAACAGTCTGGCAGATAACCCCCTAAAGCTGCAGCATCAGCAATTTTGGAAAAGAGCGACAGCAGGAGATGACGAGGGGACATTAAGTTCTCATGAATAAGTGAGGAGTCCTCATGCTGAGTCAGGGAGTCTTCAGACTGTTTTAGAAGTCAGCATCGAGTCTGAGAAAGCTGGAGAGACAACCTGTCCTGTGAGGTGACACAAAACTGATCCTCCACCAGCCAGTGAGTCATCTGTTGTCTTGTTTTTACTCACACTATATAATTTAGTCAATGCGGTTGCTCCTGGTTGCAAAGCACTTTGTTTCTTGGCTTTTAAAGTGCACTTAAAAGTTGAAAATGCTATAAATAAAATAATGTTATGTTACGATGAAGAGGCTTTTTTGGGATCTCATGCTGTTTATTTTCTTTTTAAGTGTAGTTTAGACTGGTTTTTATAAGGCTCACTGCTTACGCTTTTAACGAAAGGGATGGTCCACCTTAAATAGAATAAATGGGTTATCTTTGATCTCTTGAATCTTGCAATTAATTTGTGTATACAGTTTTAAAGGATTTGTTAGCCTGGTGGACTATGGTACTGCTTTGAAGTTAGGGACACTCGATTTCTACAGCTACTCTGATCAATATTTTATTCTAAAGGGGCCCTCTATGCTTGTTGGGGTTTTCCCTCTCCTGTTGTGTGTTATATAGTCTTTTGTGACAGTGTGTTGTTCTTGAATAGACACTAAACACGTACCCCTCACAGTGCTACCTGTCAGCAAACTGTTTCACATATTGCTCCCAGCGCCCTGCAGGCAGATCTGTGGGTGGTGAAAGGTTTCAGAGATCTGAGTAGAAGGCTGATGATTTCAGCTCACGGCTACAACACCATCAGGCGACTTTGTCTTAATTTAAGGACTTTATTTTAAACTTATATTTAGTATACAGGGTTCATACACTTTTTCACCAATGATTTCCAATGACTTTTCCATGACTTCATGACCTTTACCTAATTTTCCATGACCAAAGAAATTACTCTTTCTCAGCGTACCACTGAAAATGGTTTATTTTAACATGGAACAGGAAAATAAGGTCTGCATATGAAACATGTTGTGCCTATCTAAAACAAATCAAATAGTAGGCTTACTAGCTCCTACAGGCTAAAGCAACTAAAATCTCTCACCAGCAAAATACCTCGACAGTTAAATGCCATTTTACGTTTCATTACTATACGATACAGTATTTATTATCATTATAGTATTACTATTTCGGTGATTAGATAAAATATAAATTATATATATATAAAAACGTAAAAAGCATAATAGGGCCCCTTTAACAGTGTTTTACATTCACACAGAAGAAACCGATGCTCAGATAGGAACCAAAAAAAATGTCTTGCTGTGATTAGTCCAACTGTCAAACTAGTATAAGGTATGATCACAATTTGCTTTAAGCGGAGTAAAATCCTGTTAGCTGACGTGGCCAACCTTTAATTATTTGGTATGAAATCTGCTCATGCGAGTGGAGCTGACAGTTGTTTTATAGGCTGTTGGCATTTCCTCCCAATTATCTGCTGCTGGGGGAAAGCTCCTGCTCTAACTCAACTCAAACATCCAGACACACTGGAGTTAGTGCAGATCAGTGGGGATTTGTCTGGGTGGTTTTCAGGAAAGGGTTTTAACAATACTCATACACGGATTAGTACATCTGAATGAGCCTATTTTGAGTGTTGTCTGTGGTGGTGAAGGGAGGATTTTGTTCTGATGCCGGACACTTTAAACACTTAATTTGATGCCTTTTGTTAGTCAAGTTTTTAATAACGACTTGTATTCATGTTTCTTATCATCTTTGACTATTCTCTATTTATCAGTGTTTTGTTTTCAAGTGTTTAAATGTGCCATGAAATTCTACAGGAGCATTTTTTTACTCTTACGTTTTTTTACTAATTACTTCATTAACTCTCCTTCACTCGGAAACGAGCGAGAGCCTCTGAAAACAGAACATCTGTCATTCCCCCTGCAGCGACGCTCCTGAACGCAGCTTTACCATCATCAGTGTGAGTTTAGTTCACTGGAAACATGCAGAAAAATATCCGGGCAGCTGATCTGTGTTATTCTGTGTGGACGAGGCAAGTTTAACTAACAGCAGTCAGCAGCTGCTCATTATTATCCTGCCTGTGTGTGGGTGTGTGTGTGTGTGTTCAGCTTTTTCTAATGAAGTAGGCTCCACCTGTATGTGTGTGTGTGTTTGTTCAGCTTTTTCTAATGAAGTAGGCTCCACCTGTATGTGTGTGTGTGTGTGTGTGGTGTGTATGTGTGTGTGTGTGTGTGTGTGTACTGTGTGTGTGTGTGTGTGTGTGTGTTCAGCTTTTTCTAATGAAGTAGGCTCCACCTGTATGTGTGTGTGTGTTCAGCTTTTTCTAATGAAGTAGGCTCCACCTGTATGTGTGTGTATGTGTGTGTGTTGTGTGTGTGTGTGTGTGTACGTACCCATCATGAAGATGACCTTTGGTTTCTTCTGTTCTGTACAATAACCTGTCAGAGGGAAGAGATCAGAGTTTACTGAGGAGTAGGTCAACACGTGCAGGACACTGTACACGCACGCAGGCACAGAAATAATTCAGAATCATTTGTTTATATATTTTAACCACCAACAGCCTGGTTTGTAAATGAGAAATTAGGAAATTACACACGTTATACCAGAGTCCCATAAATCACACTTTTCTTTTTTCATATGACCTGTTTTCGTCATGTGAAAATGTTATAACGTTTTATGTATAAGTGAAATTATTTAAAACATATTTAATGTAAGATTTGTGTCTAATATCCTTTACAAATCAGGGGTTCAGCAGTTGATTCCCACCCAAAATTGCTCCCGTTCGCATGTCTATGGTCATGGATTAAAAAGCGATCTAAATACCATGTAATAATAATAATAATAATAATTGGTGTAATTAACATTATCTTATTTTCAATGGCTGAAATAACTAATTTGACATAACTGATCTTGTGTTGTATTACACCATATACTAACTTGGTATTATCCTTCAGTGATTACTCACTAAATGCTAAGGCAAATTGTTAAATATATTATATTGCCAACTTGCTGTTGCCAATATTGTTTAGAGAAAAAATCTCTAAACAATCTCTCTCTTATGCACTGATATAGATTAAAGGGATGTCAAATGCAGGATACGTTTCATTAAAAGACACAAAAGTTGTGTTCGAATTCCTTATTTACAAATTAAATATAATATGCATTATAAACTGAGGGACGTGCATAGGCATTCAAATGAGCAGTGACTCAGTTCTAAAACTGTTTAAATATAGTCTCATATCAATTATTATCATATAATTATAATTTGTTGTTGTTGTTAAGCTACTGGGATTCTTTTTAATTCAATCACAGGAAATGAATGCCAACATTTGCATCTTTCTGGGGTGAATGGGAGTGTTCTCACAATTAACATAAAATCAGCAGTGGCAACAACAACAGTTACACCAGTCATGCTATAATAACATTTCATTATTCATTTGGTCTATAAACTAGTTAGTTCTTGTGCAAAAAATAAATAACAATGTGTTGAACACGAGGTGTCAAACTTCATCACCAGTTTCTACATAAGAGCCTAATTTGAGACGATAATTATTTGCAGGAAGTCAGTCTGCAATATTAGAAAGTTGTTTAATGTCATAAAAGAAATTATAATGGTGACTAAACACAAGGTTTGTTGTCCTATAATCAGACATGTCTACTCCTCCTCCTCTCTGTCCTCCGCCTGCTGCAGGGAGACGTTAGCGTAGCGACAGTTAGCTGACAAGATAAACATCAGAGTACCTGCCTCCCCCTCTAATACATAACCAATACACACACCACACACACACACACACACACACACACACACACACACACACACACTGCACAAGGCTGCAGGGAGAAGTTCATTCAGGCATCTTGTGAATAGCCGTTCCTTGACACATGTGGCATTTACTGAGATGGAACTGTGTGTGTGTGTGTGTGTGTGTGTGTGTGTGTGTGTGTGTGTGTTATGTGTGTGTTGCAATGCTGAATGGAGTCTGCTGCTAGTTTATGAAAGGAAGCAGAGAAGGACAAATGTAGCTGCTATTAAAAGCGTTGGTGATCTGTCCAGATGTCACCTGCAGCTTAAAGAAGAAGAGCAGGGAGTGTGTGTGAGTGTGTGTGTGTGTTTGTCTCTTGACCGTTGATACAATCAATTTCATAAAATCGATTTCATAAAATCGATTTCATAAAATCGATTTTTACTTTTAACTCACTTTCTGTGGTTCCTTCAGCATACCCGATTTCTTCATCCTCTTCAACCTGGAAAGAGAGAGAGAACGTGTGTTATAATGTATTCTGTATGTTGTCACTTCTCAAAAGCATGTCTATTTTCATTTTTAATTATGTTATGTCCTTGACTTGTTTTTTCCACAACAACTTGAGAACAAAGAAGACGTTGGTACATTGGACTGAAACAATGAGTCAACTGATATAAAAACATATCATTACAGGAAAGGGCCTTTCCCAAACACTTACACTAAAGCTGGAAGCACAACATTAGTGGTGTCCTGCAGCACTAAGCTAAGAGGCATTTAAGATGGGGAAAAGAGGCAAGAGAATATAGAACAAGAGACGCAAAGAACATTGTTTTATAAGAGACAGTTAAGGGTATTTGACAGCACTAAACCTTGGGGAAGTGTGAGATTGAAAGAGAGAAAAGACAGATGAAATATTATTGAGAGACTAACACAGAGTGCTGAGCGTTACTCTCTGAATCCCGATCACAGTTACAAACGCATGGCGGTGGAAATAATTGGCTGAAAGACATTCTGCACAAAGTCTGACTCATTTGATTCAAACGCACATCCAACTGGTTCGGATATTTGAGACCATTTTCCAAAATAATTTCTCCCTCAGGTCTCCTTGCCTCAGGTTTCCATGGTTATTCTGCTCAGCTTTAGCCGTCTGCATCGCAAATGACCAGTGTGGACATCTCAAGTGTTGGCTTAATGAAAAATCATGAATTATTAGAATCCAACAGTCTGCTGACGGAAACAGATGATGCTGATCTTTGTGAAATGTGTGTGTGTGTGTGTGTGTGTGTGTGTGTGTGTGTGTGTGTGTGTGTGTGTGTGTGTGTGTGTACAGAGGAATATAGTATTGTTTAGCTATCATTTCAGCTGGAGATGCTGGGGACATGACTCCCTACTACTTCTACACCTTGACAAAGGTTTATTTGAACACGAGAACATTCTAAATCTCGCAAATAGTCAGTTCACACTTTGTGGGATGTATTTCTGGGGACCAAAGTGGTGCAATTTCTAGTGTTGTCGTACTCGAGAACGGTCTTTGTCTACAGAACGGTCTTGAGATCACTTTTTCAAGGGCTTGGTCTGGTCTCGGAATCGTCTGCATTTCTACTCGGTCTTGTCTCGGTCTCTGACTTATAGGACTCGAGATCTTATGTCAAGACCTTGGCTGTGGCTGGGGATGTGCTTGGATGTAAAACACCCGGTTTCAAATGCAACCAAGAATCACTGGAATAATATGATGAAGTTGAATTTATGTATTACTGTTTGTATGTGGGTCTTTTTATAATGATGTGGATGTTTCAGAACAAATTGACTACGGTATCTTCCACATTTTATGGTAATTGTATTATGTAGTGTTGGATTCACACTAGTCTGGTTCCGGTCTTGACTCTGTCTCGACCTCTTAAAGTCTTGGTCTTGTCTTGGTCTCAGTGAAGGTGGTTTTGTAGTTATAAATCATGTAATGTCAGCTGAAAATAATTCCCCCTTAAGCTGCATTCACATGATACACGTATTGCTCTTTTCTATCGTTACGCAGATCTTCAGGTATTGCTAAGAAATAGTATTGCGTGCGGGGGGGGGGGGTGCAATACCCTAATTGTTATTTTTTTATTGGAAAAAGTGTTGCCACTTCCAAGTCTCTTATATAGGGAGATATATCATCCCCTGGTTTAGTATTGTTCATTTATTTAGTCTCTCAAGTAATATAAACCTGTTATAATAATTACTTTTTATGTTTACAGTGGAGCGAATGTGAAACGTAAAGAAGGCACTCACATGGAGCACATTATCATCCCGATCTGAAATATATATCACAACATTACGTAACAAAATGGTAGTTGAGCATATGACCAGCTGATTAAATTACAAATTAGGTGTCTGTGACAATATTCCCGAGAAAAATCACAGCTCCGCACACTGTTGGGATCTTATTGATGAATCAATTGTACCCTAATGAGGCTAATTGCCCCCATTTGACTTCTAGCAATTAGATGCTGCACTGAAGTGAAGGGATACATTGAACATTCCCGTAACAACAGATATATATTATTAATGAAGTCTGATATGTCAATAAATATCAATATTTATGGGATGTTAATCAAAACACAATGTTAGCCATCTGCCAGACTACATCTTATCCAAGCATTGAATACAACTTTATTACATTCAACAGAGCTGCAGTGAGTGTTGTTGATGAGATAAACAAAATAGAGTAACGGTGATAAATCTTCAGGTCACAAATGACCGAATAAATGGAAGAAAATACTGACTTTGAATTGTTGATTTAATAAAATGAACGAGTGATTTGTAATTTGATTTGGGGCAATTTGAGGGAACAGTTTATCAATATTTCCCTAATGGACTTCCTCGTTAAATGCCGTCTGATTTGTATTCAAATGAGAAAGAGAGGGTTCAAATCTAAATGTTAATGGCTCTTTGAAATTAAAATGCTAATGGGCCCTGTAAAAGGCAAATAGAAACCGATCATGCGAGCACCGAGTTGTGGAGTATGTGTCAAAAACAAACAAAAAATTAAAACCAAACCAACTGGGACGAGAAGCATTATCTAACAATTTAAAACCTCACGATTTGTGTTGGCAGAAGAAACGATTCAAATGATGCAACACATTTACAGAAATCTAACAGAAAAGGCGTCTATTGTCTCCACAGACACGTTTCTCAGGCATGCAAACACCTTTTGTGCTTCATCACCTCCGTGTTTCATATCACTACCCAACAAAAAGTATTCAAAAGTGTGAAAACGGAGTGTCTGCTCTGAGAGAAAAACATCTGATGTGCACAGAAATGTAGCGTGAGGTGAGCGTCTGCCATGTACTCACCCTGTGCCAAAGTTATTCACTCAATTTCACCTCGATGTAGTCAAATCTCAAAAAGAAGATCCTCTAAAAGTAGGGTTTAATACGTTTAATAAATATATCTTACTTAAGAAGACACAAGGAGTCACACAATGAACTAGATGATAGTCGGTCAACAAAAAGCGAGGCTAAACAAAATTCTAAAAAAACTTCTAAAAAGATGTTTCAGTCCCTTAGAAGATTTAGTATTCACCAAATGTATCCTAAAAGTTTTCTCTAAATCCTAAAATATTTCTCAATATTCGGCCATTATATTGATACTGTTTCATGACATAAATAATAGCACCAATAGTCAACCGTACAATATCCTGGCTTTATCGATATGGAGGTATTTGGTCAAGAATATTATAACATTTGATATTATCCACATCGCCCAGCCCTAACATCTCAGTGGCTGTTGAAGCAATACTGTTTTTCTTCATGTTCTCATACGGTGTCCAAGCAATGAAGCTGTCTTGTTTTTGTATTTTCATGGAACTGTTTGTGATTTGGAGACAGCTGCCTATCAGTAAATGCCAGCCAACAGCCTGGCATCATCTGCAGACAGATGACTGAACAAAACACCTCCCTTGTCCATCTATTAGCATCTCTCGACTTCTTATCTTTGAAGACTTTCAGACATGTGGCTGTTTGCAGCGGGCTCAGTGGAAAGTAGAGCTGCAGTTACATTGAGTAAAGAGACGCAGAGTAAAGTGAAGGCGAGCTCTGTGAGTGTTAAATAAATGGCGTCAGTGTGGGGGAGTGGGTGCCAGCTTGGCATGTGGGCACACCAACTGGTGCGGTGACTCAGAGAAACACATGCACAGCCATTTTGCAAACACGTGATGGAGGCTAGATATGTATGTAAACACATAAACTAAAACACTGTACAAAAAATAAATAGTGTTTTTATTAATGCCTGGGAAGATGATGCTGTATGTAGATAATGAATGGAACGTGATGCACACAGGGAAACGTGCACATTCATAAACAACACTGTGATGCTGTTTTGCTACACACCATGTGGGAGAAACATTTTTCAAGTTGAGATATTTCAGTCTGAAAACAACAAAATGGACTCAGAAACTGGACTTAGATTATTTTCATCAGTGATAAAGTCAAATTGGTTAAAAGCAAGAAATATTTGCAGTAAAATGTCCAGGAGATGTGAAAACCGAGACCCAAAATAGCCGCTCTGCCATTCTGTGAATTGCCACACAAAATCTCACATCTGAAGCCACAAATACGGGATGACAAGTCTGCGCTGTGTGTTCGCTCCACTTCACAGAAAGTGCTCGCCACAGGAAGAGCTGCACGGGGACGAGGTCGTCTGCAATGAATTGGGCCAGAGTTTTTTGTTTGCACTCCTCTTGTCCTCTACAAGCAAACTGTATCGATATCCCAGCATCATCCTGGCTCTGAATCTGCCTTTGTGGGTGACATTGTTCAAAAAATTATCAATCAGCCTAAGAGTGTTTTATTAGGAAAGCTCACGAAGTGTCGTGCAGCGCAGGAGAACCCGGCAGGTTGTTGTTGTGACAGAGCCCCCGGCTGTGAGGGAAGATGTGTTTGTGAACATGGACGGAGAATATTTAAACGATGTGACGATCCCCGTGGACAAAAACATATAAACACAGGCTGAGGACACAGGTGCAGAGCAGTGTAGCATTTGATGGGTTTGGTGCTTTAGATGTTACTTCACTGTGCTGCTAAAGTACGGTGATTCTGAAGAGGATCATGATCTGGGCTGATTTTTAGTGCCATTATTAAACTTACATAACTGATTGATTATCTGCATTAATCAAAACTATGCATTCGTGTTGGGTGAAAGGTTTTAAGTTGATGATTATTGACTAAACATTTTATTTTATTGACTCAAAATTGAACGGTTTTCCGAACTAAGCAAATTGTGGAGCAGTGTGCACCTGAACCTGTTCTTGATAACAGTACCTGTCCTAAAGTGTTTTCCAGATGTGAAAGCTCCATGTTAAATGTTAGCTGGAACATGATATCCGTACTGCAACATGTTAGGAAAAGCATTTTTGTCTTTGATTTATTTCACAAAAGTTTTTCTATTTGTTTTGCCTCTAACAGTATTAGAAGACAACATAACAATGGCTGTATTAAAGCAGTTCCGCTTTTGGAAAAAGCAAACAAACAAAACGAAAAGTATCCCCATCTCAAAATAAGGTAAAAACAGGTATAAAAAAATCCCAAAGAATAGCAATCTTACCTCGTCGTACTTGCAGGCAACATCTGCCATACTGGTTTCCCCCAGTAGACTGAGGTCCAGCTCACTGGGACCTGAGCACAGAAACACAATCATCAAACTCTCAGTTTACGGTAAATTCACCTCAAATGACTCGTGGCGATGCAAACGGCTTGAACATGAGAAAATCCAAAACGTACTTGGATCATATGTAGGTTACTATATTCTGCCAAAATCACATGCCAACAGATGCCTGGATATATTGCATCATCTCATTATAATACAGCTCATTAAGTCTCGTAAGACTAACTTCCAGATGTTTACATGCAGCTGCACATCTGCATTTTAAGGAGGATAAAATATCCACAAATCAAGCTTAATTTGAGCTGCATAAACTGAATCTAAAGTCCATATGTTCAGATAGCAGCTGAGCCCAACAAAGCATCTTCTTCTCCTTCCTCGGTGGAACTGGGTCGTGAATAACATTTCCTCTCGGCAGTTTCTCTTCCCGCACGGCAGACAGCTGGGTTAGTTTCTGCAGCTTCAAACGCTCAGGCAGATTCCAGAGAGACGGCAGCGGTGCATTGCCTACTTTCCTTATTTAGAAAAGTGTCAGAATGAATCAGATTTACAGAGAAGATCAGAACTGCATCCTCTCTACAGACACAACTTTAGAGTCAGCAACATGTCAGAGGGCAGAGGGGCTGAGCTTTTTGTTTCCTGAGGCTAAATCTGTCAGGTGGCCGCAGCCGTCAGCAACACCTCAGTTTGCTCCACATATTTACACACTGAAGATGGAGGAGATGTGCCGCTATATAAGCAGCAGATGGACTATCGGAATAATCTTCTCTTAAAGGTCACCTATTATGCAAAATCCACTTCTTCATGTCTTTTATACATCAACATGTGTCCCCTCTGTGTCAAGAGATTCAGGAAAAAAGATTCTCTCTCTTTTTGTCCTGATCCATTTATATAAAAACCTGTCTGAAAATGAGCTGATCAGATTTTGGACCCTTTATGATGTCATAACGATTTTTTGGCTAGTGTAACCATTAGCCAATCACCAACCAAGGTAACCCCCCCCCCCACCTTATCACCTGAATCTCCTCCTAGAGCACCATTGTGTTCTTTTTAACCAAATATCTCTCAGAGGGGCGTGGGGAGGGGCTCCTTATTTTCATCTAAAGTAACAGACAGAGAATCAGCACTTTGGAAACAGGGCTGAAACAGAGGGGATTATGGGATGCTGCAATGATCTGTTTGGTGTTTGGAGCCAAACACTTCAGAGACATGTTTGTATATATCTGAGACCTATAATATATTGATGAAAAACAGTATAATAGGGGACCTTTAAAGAGTTTTCCTCAACTGCTACAAATCTGATATCAAAATGATGGCATGTCCATTCTTGTTTCCTGCAGCTTTTCCTTATATTTTTCAATATGAGCTGTTTGAAGCAATTTCACCTGTACTCTGAGAAGATTAAAGGTTGAAGCTGGAGATTTCACACAATAGACCCATTAAAATGCACTCGTGTGGCTTCAATATAGGAAACATATGCAGGAAATGTACATTAACAAAGGCACAGATGTCCTGCTGCTCTCACAATGCAGGGCACAGCTAGATGAGATCAGTGCTGTACAGTCTGTGCAGGACGCAGGAGCGACTATATAACTGCTTTATGTAAGTGGACTCTAAATGCATGAAAAATAAAAATTGGATTCAACAAAAAACATTATCTAAAGAACAACTTGATGTTATTTTTCTACATGATTATTTAGTGGTAATCTTTGGATTTAGATGTATTGTCCCAGAGGGAAATGTGTTTTTTACAGCTGGTTAACAACAGATATACACATACATAAAACACAAGACACAAAGCCACACACTGCATCTGAACATACAGTAGCAACAGGTAAACTGTGGCCACGGCTGGGAGGGTTACTACTTTGAAAATGTATTGCGTTACAATTACTAGTAACTGTAAAAAACATGTAATCAGTAACATAATGTTAGTTATGTAACCTTTACTTTTGGATTAGCTCAATATCAAATGCATTGCAGATAAATACAAAATAAATATCAATAAGATGTATGTTTTTTTAAGTGTATTATGTAAGACAAAGGACAATGTGACCTTAGAATAGAAGAAACGAAGATATTTAGGATCAAAATTGTGTCCTCTGCTCAGAGATTTCTTTTGTAGAAAACCCTGCCTTTCATGAAGCATATTCAGGTAGAAGACTATACACCAACTGTTAGGGATTAATTTGCTTAGGTATTCAACCTTCGACCCAGTTCATCGTTTTCTCTCTTCACTGTCTCCTTTCCCACGGCATAGGTCTACAGCCTTGGGTATTGCTGCTATCTCTCTTAAGGAGGAGCAGCTTGGGCGCATTGTTGTTGCCAGTCTATGACAGAGCACAAGCCGCCACGAGGTAGTTTACTGTTCAGGGACGAAGGTTCCCTGACGCATATTCTTTTTTATGGACGAGAGCTCTAGTTAGATTCAGGGTCCATAATTGTTTAGTCTCACTGATGAAAAATGTTGATTACTACACTGCGAACTAGTTAAAACCTCAAGCTACAGAAAGGGTTCTTCAGAATTGGTTTGGCAACTCGTGACGCACCGCCTGTCTTGTGAATTCTCCGGCCGTAACTCCAAATAAACCGTCAGTGTTTGCCATCAAAGCTCCAGCTCTCCTCGTGCCTCTCTGAGTCCTGTTTCCAAATGCTTCAGAAGTTTCCCCCACAAACACCAACAATGATACACATGAACCAGACTACAGTTTAAAAAAGCAGAAATAAAATCTGAGCTGACAGAAAGTGCTCCGTGTTAGTTTAATACACACAGTAAAACTCACACACACTATTTTATGAACACATTTGTTCACCTACTGAATAAAAAAAAGAACACATGAACCAAAGAAAGTGAAAACCATGAAGCAGATTCAGGCAGCAGGCGTATAGATTCACACTTAAAGTATTAGCCTACAGAACAGTATAGCTCACAAAGAGGAGATACTGTACATTCTGTTATCCTGCCAGTAATCCCCCATTTTTAGAAATGTAATCTGATTACATATTGTTTTTATGTAACTGTAAGGGAATACAGTCTCCTTTTTTTTGGTATCCTGATGACTTAATCCCGTTAAATGTAATCCAATACTCCCCTTTCTTCATCTAAGTGTCCCGCATCTCAGCAGACATTAACAGGAAGCCCTGGCTTTCTAGTGCTGGCTTTGAGTGAACATTTCTCTGTGCTTGATCTCTCCATTCATCCGAGGATCTATTTCTGGAGTTTTGCAGGCTTCTTGAGCTCAAGAGGTTCAGAGTTTGCCTCTGTATTTCAGTGTCCTGTCATTAAGTAGACTGCTGTCAAGTGCTGTCGAGTAGCACGAGGCAATTTTGATGTCAAGGATTGCCGCTAATGTGATGTCTTGATCACGTATTGTGTGAGTCTGGAGAAAAGCTGTAACTTCTGTAATAACGATGCCACATCCTACCTGCACATTAACAGCTGCCTTCGCTCACTGCTCTCCTCTACTCTTACCGCCATATCCTTCTGAAACAAAACTCAAATCTGTTCCAAACTGTTCCCTTTCCATATATGTTTTAGTTTAAAAGAAGGAAAACCCAGTACCCAGCTTTCTGCTGTGCTGCAACTGTGCCCAAACTGCGTGTCACAACATGACGCACCATGAGCACAAGAAAGTCACTTTGACCTATGAAGGCCTAAAGCACAGGATGTTCGTAAAGGGTTTTATATTCTGTACAGTTTGTGAGAACCTCTGCTCCATCCCCTCAATGCAGACTGTAAAGATACAAAACAACAACAAACAACGACACCTGAATCTGGATAAAAGAGTGGAAGAATCTTAGAGAAAGCACGGAGTGATCCTTCTCCCAGGATGATCACATTTTAATACAGCTTTTTGATCAGTATACTATGCTTGATTAAGGTTCAAGGTTCTTTATTGTCAAACTGACATAGCTACAGAGTAATTATGTCGTTGAAAATCTTAGGTCACAGGCTTCTCCAACAATGCAACACAATAATACAGATAAGCAGACAATATTAAAGCAATATTAAAATATACTGTATTAAAAGTAATACAAAAAGAAAAATAGTTTTAAAAAAAGTGAGAACAAAAAGTGGAATAGTGCAATACGAGTCTATATACAAGTTATTGGAATGATACATTAGATAATAGATCAATAATTACTAAGTAGCAGATGAATGTTATGAAATTGTTTCAGCAGTCAGTTGTTTAACAGTCTTATTGCCTGCGGGATGAAGCTGTCTCTGAATCTGGTTGTTTTTGTCCGAAAGTCATTAAGAGTTGAAAGATGTGTTTTAATTCCCATAGATTTGCATTAGGCTCGGACTGATCTGTTCCATGGCTGCACAATATTGAAGAAATACCATCAATTTCAACCGAAGTGAAATCAGAAAACCTCATGTGGGAACAGTTACTGATTTCGCCTCTGCTTTATTATAATAAAAGATAAAGATTTGTGTCAACATGTTCCCCTTTCTCTAAACCCTTCATGATGTCACAGCAGAAACACCTGCAGAGCGCTGACAGAGATTCAAACCGTTGCGAAGCTGCGATCTGAATCATTCTGGCCGGTTCTTCTAAATGCTCAGGTTTTTATAAAAAACCGTCTGAGACTGATTCTCACCCCGTTGATCCCGTGTTCCTCACCGAGCTTCGCTAACCCCGCTTCACTGGTTGCTATGCCAACTCTAGCGGTAACCAGGGAGCTGGTGGGTTTTTCTGTCTTCTTGCATTTCGACACTGAGCACAGGCAGCCCCTTAAAAACGCAATAAAATCCCAGAGGATGTTCTTCTGACTGTCTGCATTATAACGGATCTCTGTTGCGTAATATGTCATCATTTGGCCTGAAGATATTGCAAGAATAACTTGTGTTACTACAGTAGTAATAACTACAAATACACACTCATGCCCACACGCATGTGTACCATAATGATATCTTTATTTGTTATGACTAAAACAAACCCTTCTCTCTGCTCTATTGAGAGTTATTTAACGCTGGAGGCCTCGCATAGCTTTGTAACATTAACTTCTATTTACAATGTTGTATAAGAAGAGCTCAGATCTTTTAAGTCTACGCATCCGGATGCTCCAGCCGCTACAATGGGTTGGCATATTCAATATGAACATATTTGCATTTTTCTTGTTGTTCTGAGTTTGTATCTTTTTGGTTTATTACACTTATTTTGAGTCACTGTTGATTAATGCACAGCTAAATCAAAAGTAATGTAATGCGCACATTTGCATACATTTTTCAGAATATCTAATATAAAATCAGAACATCAGAAAGACAAGTGTTGTAAGATTCTGCTACAATTTGATAGACCATGAAACTTCCCCAATTGTTAACATACATAATAATTTTGTATTACAAGTTTTTAGTCTCGAATTAAAACAAGAGTCATTGAGATTGATCTAACTAAATGTAATTTGGAAGCTCTTGCATCAACTCCTTTTATGCTGTACTATTGCCAGGGGTGATCTTACGTCAAGGCAAATATTTAGTTTGTGATCTTTTAAGCTAAGACACATTTAAAAACTGCTGTTATGAAATGAGTGTTCATCTCACCGGCTGCCGGCTCTTTGGAGGAGAACAGTTTGTTGTCCAGAGTCATGCTGATGTCGCAGAAGACCTCCTCCTCGTCCCGGTCAGCATCCAGCTGAAAGAGGAAGAATCCTTCATTCATATTGTCATAATTAGTTAGCTTTCTGACCTTTTGATTCTCTCTGCTTGACAGAAATGACATGACCTGACAACACAAACGGACATGCTCAGTCCATTAATCGGCCGTGACATCCAGAATGAGACTCATTAAAGGATCAGACATCAGAAAGGCGCTCTGATGTCGGAGCTGCACCCTCGGGGTCATTTTGCATTCAGCACACAGCAGAAGCTTTAATAACACCCGATTAATTCTGCGTCTAGAGTCCCTTTCAGATTATTGGGAGGCCGGCTGCCTTCTTTTGCACGTACAGTACTCACTAAATCACCGTGAAGCATGTGGTTTGTGAGCGAGTTAGAATCTGATTGACTTCTCGTCCTCTCTTATGTGCTCTTTGGTCGTCCCTCTGCTCTCATCATGGACAATGACAAAAAGGCGAAAGGTGGACAAAAATAGATTTTAAAAAAACCCTTCCAGATTGGACAGAATTGCTCTGTTTCCAGTCTACCTTCAGGTGTGTGATTCTCAGCACTCGGAAGTAAACAAAACTGAGTAATTAATGAATGTCAGCAGGTGTGGGGCTGGAGGTAAAATGTTAAATTGTAGGATAAGGACAACCAGCTTCCTCCTGTGGTAACAAGCGTTAATAATGAGACTGCTGTCTGCAGGAGGAGAGTCCCCTGAGTCCACCTGCAGAAGTGACGCAGAGGGGAGAATCCCCTAGAGAGCGTTACAGGAAAACAATGAGCAATGTGTCCGGCATCATAAGCAGAAAAAGTCAACGCTGTCAACTGCAGTCTCTTTCACAGTGGTGGAAAAAGGTCCTACTTAAAGAAGCCCTATTATGATTTTTGGGTTTTTCCCTTTACTGTAGTGTGTTGATTAGGTTTGTATGCATGTAAATAGTCTGCAAAGGCTAAAATCCCCCCAGAGGGAGTTTCTCTCCCACACACTGCCTGAAACGCCTCCATTGGACTCCTTTGTTTACTTCCATAACAGAGTATCATCATTATGTTACACTTGCGCTTATTGGCTAGCGCTTCAACACATTGTACACATTTCAGACAGAGGGTGAAAAGAGGAGCTGCAGCACAGGCAGTATGAGAAAATAAAGAGCTTTTTGAACATTAAAGCATGGAGACATGTCACAGAAGAAGCACAAAATATAAATATGAACCTGAAGATGAAAATACTAATTAACAAAGGTAGAGATACCGTTTTTGGTAAATATTATAGGGGACATGAGTAACTCTACAGAGTTGATAAATGTCTTCATCCTTCATGTACTCATCATAAGTGAGAAGGTGAAGCCAAGTAAAAGCCCTCATCCTCCATCTCAAGATCTCAAAGAAGAAGAAGCAGATTAAAGGAGGCAGAGGAAGCTTTGAGCAGCAACTCCTTTTAAACCCCCTACTCTTTTCGGGAAGATGTTTGGAACATTCACTGTTTTCTGTTTGATCATCTGAAGAATACAGAAGAGTTTGAGTAAAAAAAACACCTTGAAAAAGCAAAATGTCCAGTTTTGTTGATGTAACATAAACCTTGATGTTGTCACACTCTGAAGAAGAGCGACAAAACAGAAGAGATGTAAAAAGATATAAATATATTAAGACTCAAATAGATAAAAATAATCAATTCCAGGTGTTATTTTCAAAGCGTCTTTGATAGTTGTTAGTACTGATTAGGCAACAATGGCAGTATCCTATTTATATTCCTGGACGAACACCTTGTCACCATCCATCCCTGGAGAGATAAGACTCTTAGAAAGATGGAGCGAGCTTTCTTTTGTTTGTTTCTATCTACTAGGTATCTAGCAGCATGTGGGAAACAAGCAGGAGCTCAATTCACTGGAGGGAGACTTCATTAGATCGGCTCTTTCTTCCTAGAATGACAGAACGGGTTTGATTCAACAACACGCAATTATCTCTCCTTCACTTCTGCAATTTCCGGTGAGGCTTCATTGTGGGTGTGTGTGTGTGTGTGTGTGTGTGTGTGTGTGTGTGTGTGTGGCCTAGCATTACCATCCTTGTGGGGACCTAAATCTGTTTACACAGTCGCGTGTGGGGACTCGCCCCCCTTATGGGGACATAATGGAGGAATCATTAATTTTAGGTGAAGACTTGGTTAGGGTTAGGCATGTGTTGGTTATGCTTAAGGTTAGGATAAGTCTCCAGGAAATGCATGTAAGTCAATGTAATGTCCCCTGAAGTGATGTATACATGGTGTGTGTGTGTGTGTGTGTGCGTGTGCGTGTGTGTGTGTGTGTGTGTGTGTGTGTGTGTGTGAATAACAGACCTTCATTCGTACGTCAATGTGACTTATTATACAAATAATCCAAATGTCAAAAATCCCAAAATACGGCCCAGACACAAAAACACTGAGCAATTGTTCGTCAGAGATGGGAAACATTGTCACAATGACAGAAATAGGATGAGTTAATTCAGTGAGACGCAGGGAATTGAAGGACTTGTAGACGTGTGTAGAGACAATTCAATTGAGCTGCGAAGATGTGCAGTAATGAGTCACTGCCATTGTTCTTCTATAAACGTATGCCTTCTTTTATCGGAGCTGGCATTTAACTGAGAGGATAACTGTCACACAAAAGACTTTTAATGAGCCAAAGCAATTAAGCCTGAGAGGTTATAGCATTCATCAGGAAACACTGAGTCCCAATTACTGAGGAGCAGGAGGAACTCATCCAATCAAAAGTTAGGCTAATCTTTCAAATCTGTTTTCATTTGGAAGATAAAACCCAGTTACTTTTTAGAGAACACAACAATATCAAACATGTAGAGTCTCTAGTTGCCTTTTACAAAGAGGAGGCTTTTCCGTGTTTCAGA
Organism: Dissostichus eleginoides; assembly: GCA_031216635.1. NCBI lineage: Eukaryota > Metazoa > Chordata > Actinopteri > Perciformes > Nototheniidae > Dissostichus > Dissostichus eleginoides. The sequence goes on from CM062276.1 coordinate 12,040,154, forward strand.
GTTATCTTTGTGTGGATGTACATTGTGAGCTGGATGAATTATCCATTATTTCAACATTCTTTTTTGGTAATCCTAATACACACCTCTATGTTGTAATGTACATGTAATATAGTGTAGTACTACATGCACAGATTTACTTTAACGTCTTGTGTTTATATAAATATTTGAATGATATTTTTTCTTATTCTTTAATTTTATTTCATTCTTTAATTGAACAACTGTCTATTTGATTCTGTTGGTTAACTCATTAGTGAATTGACAAGAGAAAACAATTAGTTTCAATCAATTACAATTAAAAATGCTTAAAAAATGGTCAAATTCTGATTGCAGTTTTATAAAAGAGAGGATTTGCTGATTTGCCTTGTCTTATATCATTATAAATTCATAATCTTTGGGTTTTAAGCTTTTGACGGAACAAAACAAGACATTTAAAGATGTCCATTTACTATGAGCGCCACAGTATTCCAAGTATTATACCACGGACACCAGAGTAGGATGATTTTACTTGTAATTAATAGGAATCGTGTAGAAAACTGTAATTTAACGTCATACTCAATTATTCTCTTCCTATGAGCAGACACAGATTGACAAAAAAGGTAACACCCATAAATGGACAGAAAATGAACCAAGAATTGACTCAAGAGACGTCTGGGGACAATTTATGACTAATAATCGGTACACTGCTGTGTGCTTTCATCCATTAATGGAAATTAATCTTTTCTCTGTTCGGGATTTACCATCAGATACAGAACCTGAAGGTCTTAATCCGCACAGATGTTTGTAGCTTTTAAGGATTCACAAGGAGGAATATGTGCTGGTTATCGGAAGACTATCAAACCATTTTCATAACGATAATACTTTGTAGATTAGAACGTTTCTATCCAGTTTTTTTATAATATGTTAAAAAGAGTTAACTGGGATGTTAAAGAGAACTTACTGTTTCATCTTCAGGTTCATATTTGTATTTTGCTCCTCTACTGTGACATGTCTCCATGCTTTAATGTAGCCTTTGCAGACCATTTACATGCACACAAACCTACAGTATACAACACAAAACATGACGCAGGTGATTTATAAAAGTCCTGAATGTAATAAATTACATTTTGTTGATCAGAAGCTCAAAAGACAAGATGCAATTCCTCTACAACTGTCTGTTAAACAAAGCAAGCCCTCTGAATATCCCATCCTCCCCCCATTGACTGCAAATGCAGATTCTCTTTTCTCTGCAAAGCTCTTGTGATTTCTCTTAAGACCTGCCCAAGTGTTCATCTCAAACACCATTTGTCGTGAAGGTTTTTAAGGCGAGAGTGCTTCAGACTGTCAGTTTTTCTCTGGTGTGAGGTCTGTGATTGAGAGGAAGTAAGAAAAGAGGTGGTGTGACGCTGCGTGTCTGAGAGTCTATTCTGACGTCTCAGCGCTTCAACAAAGAGAGAAGCAGCAGCAACTCACTGGACGGAAGATCCATCGATAAGCTCTCAAAATGTTCAAACACTGCGGCGAGGTCTGCAGACTTCTTTAATTCACAGGAAACAGGAGGGGAAATTGGTTTTGGACAAAGTTGTTTTTATAAGAACACAACACAATGTTCCTGTGGGGTTTTAATAGGGGCTTTAAAGGTTATTTATGTTGTTTATAAGTCATCTGAAGCTCGGTGCTGATAAGTTGTGATGTCTAAATAAATTATAGTACAGAACAAACCGGCCAGCTAACCAATCAGAGCAGACTGGGCTCTGGTTTCAGACAGAGGGTGAAAAGAGGTGCAGCAGCACAGGCAGTATGAGAACAATAAAGAGCTTTTTGAACATTAAAACATGGAGACATGTCACAGTAGAGGATCAAAATATAAATATGAACCTGAACATGTGCATTATATGTCCTTGTTTGACTAAATAAGCAACAATAATAGTTTACAGTACAGAAGAGAAATGTCAAAAAAGCAAAAGGGATGGAGGGAAACAAATGAGCAGAATATAAAGACAAGACAAAGACAATATTCAAAAATAAATTGGAAAAGATATGACACAGGAGAAACACTTTTCTGCAGTAAAAAAGATTGAATTTCCGTTAATGCGTCTGGAGTCCCAGAGTCATTAAGGACTTTTTCACTTTTACAGCATCAATCACAGAAACTTCTACCACAGAAAGTTTAAGACAGCCCCGACATACAATCCACTCTGACTTTTCCAGGGCATCTGATTTCTTTCAGTATTTTCTACGTCAATGTGAGATCCTCTGGAGATTGTCCTGATTATTTGATTTGAAGAGGCCCTAAGACATCAATCTAAAAGCCTGCGAACAGAATCGGTTTCTTCCAGTCGAGGAGTTATTCACTATTCCCTCAGCTGCGAGGACGCGACACTCAGACGGGTCAATAAGGCTGAAGAGTGGGCAGCCGCTCCGTGTTGTCTGCAGGAGCAAATCGCTCTATTAGCACCTGGCTCACACATACAGCAGGTAACTCAATGCCCCTCTGCTCTCTACCACACGGTCTAATGAACATCCCAGTGGTCTGCCATTAACACTCGCTCCTCTGTCCCAGCAGAAACACTCTGCGTTCCACCTTTAGTAAAACAGTCAGGAGCCAGTAAAAGAAACGGTTTGGAAAGCTGCTTCACTTTGTCATTCGTCTTTTTGAGTGTGTGTTAGGAATGATGCTGATTGCTGAACATGTTTGGTCAAGTTGGTGAAGATCTTCCTTTATCTGCATGTGTTTTGGCACATTTGTGTTTTTATATTTACATCGTTTTTGAAAGTGCAGCACGTTTCTCTTAATGTAAGTGTTTTGGGCCGTTTGCACGTGTCGGCCACCATACACATGACGTAGTTTAGTGGTTTGACTGTGCAAGAAAGTTCACTTTTGTTTCTTCGGGAACATTATGTTGCTAACATTTCTCCTCACCTCTTTCTCCACCTACTACTTCCTGTGTTTGCACCAAAAAGTTTCCACTGTATGTAAATCATGCAACGGAGAATAACTGAATTTAATGAATTATATTTAAAAAGATGAAGAAGAAGAAGATGGACCTGTAAAGTGACAGTGAGTTGCTTTCGGAAAATAACCATGCATGTGCACCTATATTATAAGTTCTCCCTGTCTTTATGTTAATGCTAGCACACAGAGACATGTATGTTATTCCTTACCGTAACAATATGGCCCCTCTCCTGAAAGTATTTGACCAGAGGAATGGTGTTCTGTTTGAAGTTGGTCAGGCGGCGGTCGATGGCCTTGGGGTTGTCGTCCGGTCTTCCCTGCTGCTCGGCTCGTTTCTGCAGCCTCTCCTTCAAGCGGTGGTTGGTGCAGGCGAGGAACACCACCAGGTCAGGAGTGCAGATCTACGGGCACACAGAGAGACATATGAAACATTACAGCCTCTCAGATAATCCTTCATTCCTCTGTGACGTTCATGATTTGACCCCTGAAGAGGCTTCGGCCCGGAGCTGCAAATTAGAGTCAGTTTCAATCTTAGATTCAATGCGCTTAGGTCAAAATGTCAAATGCAATTAACACCAAAGAAAGACTTAATACTGAGTCAGGTCTGAAGATTTTGGATATCTTTTTTTACAGCAGTTTGTGAATTTTCAAGTGAGTCCACCATCTGAATATCACTTAATGGAAAGCCTTGAAAGTAGCTGCAGCTGCTCGCTCTACTGGGGATGCATGTTTAAAGGTCACCTATTACACAAAATCCACTTCTTCATGTCTTTTATACATTAGCATGTGTCGCCTCTGTGTAAAGAGATTCTGAAAGTTTCAGGAAAAAAGATTCTCTCTCTTTTTGTCCTGATCCATTTATATAAAAACCTGTCAGAAAATGAGCCGATCAGATTTTGGCCACTTTATGATGTCATAACGATTTTTTGGCTTGTGTAACCATTAGCCAATCACCAAACAAGGTAACCCCCCCCCCTTATCACCTGAATCTCCTCCTAGAGCACCATTGTGTTCTTTCTAACCAAATATCTCTCAGAGGGGCGTGGGGAGGGGCTCCTTATTTTCATCTGAAGTAACAGACAGAGAATCAGCACTTTGAAACAGGGCTGAAACAGAGGGGATTATCGGATGCTGCAATGATCTGTTTGGTGTTTGGAGCCAAACACTTCAGAGACATGTTCTGTATATATCTGAGACCTATAATATGGTGATGAAAAACAGTATAATAGGGGACCTTTAATTCATTATGAGTCCAACAGGATGCTACTGTACTTTCTCTCCATCATCACCTGCCACATGGAGACAGATTTTCTTTGTTTTAATGGAAGAGAGAACCTTTCTCCTTCTATGTGACATGAGTAACATCGTATGACATTATAGGTGCGATCACACATGCAGCCTTTTCCGTGACTGTGACGGAGGTTTTCTATTTCAGAGATCATACGTAGCCAGAAGCCAGTTATAAAGTGCAATCCTACAGCTCTAACGCAACAGACCCCGCACGTGTGACTGGTTACTCATTATTCTTAGTTGCTATGGCTGCCCCAACCATAGCATTTTACCTGTTTTCTTAGAAGTAATTCAAGTTTTGATTTTAATTCCTGTCCTGCACACATATATCATTTTATACAGCGTGTTCTAAAACAACTAACGTTTTTATATTGCAGTTATTTTTCAGGCAACCTTTATCAAATTCTCTGCTCTCTAAATCTGTCGGCTGTTTTTAGTCCTTGCCACACCTACACCTAAGGGGCATTTCTGTTGCTCGAGCTGATAAATGCTCCACTGGGTTCCCCAGCTAGTCTCTGACTGTGTCTGCTATTCGGTGCTCAGCAGATATACGTATATATGCACATTTCATCTTCTAAAATTTAGTTTTCAGGAGAATAAGGAATAAATACAGCTGTTTGAGTAAGATGTTTTTAAAGAAATATGAAATAGATATTAGGAATCAGATATTATGAGAGTGAATAACATGAGAGGTTTAACCTTCAAACAGAAAACAGTATGTAAAAGGGATAATATTGAATCAAAATCATTGAATTTTAAGGGGCGTCCATATCGATATCTATTCAGTAGGAATTGTAAGCATTTGTACACTCGGAAGGATAAAGTAAATCACATTTTACGTGATGTGTGCCTATTAAAAGTTCCCGGCAAACTCATTGCACTGCAATTAGGAGAGAGGCTTTTAGCGACTGTTGCCATATCAAGAAAATAAACACTAGCTATTTAGTTTGAAAGGAAAAGGTCAAACAACAGCAGCTGCTTTGATTCAGACCTGAGTAATCGAGATTTAATTTGTGACAGGGCAATGAGCAGCTTCTGTTTTCACGAAATCCAACATTCCTTGGTAACCAGCGAGTACGTGAAGTAAACACGCTGACGTGCGCCGGCTATTTAAAGATGGGTGGAGGATGCTTTTATCTCTCTAATGCAAAGCAGCAGCAAAGGGAAATAACTCGGTTTCTATGGCTGTGACCTGTTTAGGTGAGGTCAGTTGTTTTCTGAAAAGAGTGAAATATTTTCCTCTTCTTGACCGAGCACAGCACCTCAGGGGACTTGAGGTCTCTCTATTTCAAGCAAGACAATCATGATAATCTCCAGTTGGTCACAATTCATCCTCTGATGCTCAGTTTCCTGCTTTGTTAGATAAAAAAGCACGTTTTGAAAACTGAACAACTGGCTGCATCCAGAGCCAAAAATAGCACTAGTCTATTGAGGCAAAATCCACTCCCGCAACGAGTCTTTTTTCTGACTCTTGCAAATTCAAAGTTTCCGTTACCATAGTGACTGCACACATGCTCATGTTTCGTTTTTTTTCTCAGGTTTTTCTCTTAATCATTAAAATGTTCCCATGTAATCAAATAACAGCGTCTATTTTCGTGACGTTAGTGATGCTATCTCTCTTGCTTAAAGGCCAGGAAGCATGAGGTAGGCTTCCTCTGTATAACACACACACACACACACACACACACACACACACACACACACACACACACACACACACACACAGGCAGATGTTGACCTGGGCCAAACACGACAGTTATTACCTTTCATGGATGTTTTACTGAATTAGATTTAAGAATAGATTTGCTGAAATGCAGCCCTGCTGTTATGCTGCAAGAGCTACAGAGTTGGAGAGCTAGCCAATAGAAGTGCGTGTGTTTTATAGTGATGTCATCATGTTACGGAAGTAAACAAAGGAGTCCAATGGAGGCGTTTCAGTCAGGGGTGTGGGAGAGAAACTCCCCCTGAAGGGAACTTTGGGATTTTAGCCTTTGCTGACCATCGACATGCATACAAACCTATGTATTACATGTCACTTGTTAGACACTTTTATCCAAAGCGACTTACATACTCAATACTGTGGACAATCCCCACAGGAGCAATTTGGGGTGAAGTGTCTTGCCCAGGGACACAACGACATGCTGACTGCAGTGGGGTTTGAACCTGTGCTCCCCTGATCCGAACACCTACGCACAACCCACTGCACCACACGCCTCCTATGTAACACACTCTGGTTATCCCAAAGGAAAGGGAAAAGCATAAAAGGGCTCCTATATATATATATATATATATATACTTAGTTTGGTTGTGTTTTAACATTATCCCAAATGTTTAGAGAAATGTGTTATTTTAATCAAGGTAGCGTTGTTGTTTTTTTAGCAAATGTGATAAATCCACTTTCTGCTTCGAGTTATCTGCAGACGCTGGATCATAAAGGCTTGCTGACTTCTGTTTCATTATTCTCAGGTTTGAGTCACCGGATGTGTTTGTTTTGGCGACGAGGAGATCTTTGTGGATAATGCAACTTAAAAGAAAATGAAACGAGAAAACAAAAACTGATTTAGAGTATGAGAGCTTTGTAAGTTTGCTAAATCAGCAATATTATATTTCAGTCTTTGCAACTTTCCTTTATAAGCCTGCAGAAATCTGTCTCGCAGGAGGAGCTGAGTGAAGCCAAGTGCACTTGCAATTCTAGGTAATTCATTCTCAAAGCATTTTGTCTAATTTCTCTCTGATTTTGGAGAGGGATATGCAGAAAGTTTTGGCGTCCACACTGAAGAAACAAGCTGCTCTGTTTTGTCCTTTTTCTTATTCATCATAATGGATGAGTACTTAAAGACAACATGCCGAGATTCATTGTATCACCACTATTTTTAGTAACAATTACTGTCTTGACAGTTTTTTGTTGATTGATCCTTAGTCAAAATATAACAAAATTGGGGAAATTGCTTGTTTTTGCACAACTTTCGTACTGAAAACAGGCAATTATTTGATTTCCAATGCTGTAGAACAAAGAAAAGCATAAAATATTGACATTAGTTTTGCAGTGTTTGGCAATTTTGCTTGATAAATAACCTCTGACGACTGATCAATTGCTAAAAAAGGATAGATGATAGATGTGTTTGTGGCAGATTTAGACACACGCAGGTAGATTGAAGAGAATAAATGGATAGAAAGACACCTCTGTAGTCGAATAGACGTGGGGGGTAAAAAGCCTGGAGGTGGAGATGAAAGGATAGACGTTCTCCCAGGCAGCTAAAAAAGAAAAGGACTTTTGTGGCGTCCCACTGGAGCGGATCAGAAATGGCTGCTGTGATGTTGTAAAGGGCAAAGTAGAAGCATGGGGAGAGGGGAGAAGTGGATGCTGTGGATCCCCAGAGAATCACTCACTGCTCCCACTGTCCTGCAGAGCATCCTAAATAATAATGCACCTTCTACGTTTGTATTTTATTCATGTAGCACCGATTCAGATATTTGGAAAGTCAATGAATCACTCATTCTGATCTAACCATACGAAGGTTTTTACAAATATTCTGCAGACTGAAGGGCTGTAGAGGGAAAGGTTTGTGCTTAAATTATGTGTATTCAAGCTTGACAATTTCCATGCAAATTATCTCCAAAATGGCCATGTTGGAAAAGCCTTTTAAGCTGTCATTGGGCATCTAAACGCAACTCTGAAATGCTTACCATTATAGGTTGCAGAACAGCCCCTTGTAGCTTGAGAAAGGATGTTTTTTTCTTTCTTAAATCAAAGTCTAACATGCCCCTGATGATTCGGTGTGTGCCTATAATCACAGTAGAGTACTTGCACCTGTTTCCAAAATGCTTTTCCCTCTCTCAGGTGACACATTCTCTGTTCCTAAAAAGACGAAATCACCGAGGCATCTTGTTGGACATTACGAGGTGTAGATAATGTGGAAATGCAGCAGATTTAATTTTGTCTGGATATGAAAAATGACGACAGGTGAAAATGTTTAAATACTGTTGGATCTTTAGACCGAAGATTGTTCAACTGAACCCTCTTTGTAAGGGTCTTTTAAAAGGTTGAGTGGCTTCTGCTGGTATTCCTTTTCCGGCTGCATACAACAACCTTCACCAATAAAGTAGGGCAACCTGTTTTTAGCATGAGAGGTGAAACCCAGGTGAGAAAAAGGGTGCCAAGCACAAAGGGCACCACTTGTAAAACTCATGAGCCCATGGGAATAAGTAAAGGCAACTTGGATGAATGCACAATGAAGAAAACAATGTTCCAAGATACTTACAATCAACCTCAAACAATAAGAGTGAGGGTTACAAAAACAGCTTTTCAAAAAGTGAGGGAAAGACCCAAAATCACTGCCATTATTGCGCTAACAAAACACAAATGATAAGGTCTCTGCTTATTATTTCTTTAAAGCATACCACTATAATTTCCCCCCGTTGCTCCTGAGCTTAACAAAAGGCCCTTTAATAATCGTTTGTCACTTAATTATATGGTAAATCAAGGGCTGTGCAATATGAGCTGAGAAGTCATCAGTTCCCAGCCAATCAGCAACGTCTGTCGGAGCTGTTTTTGAGCGGTTGCTTGGACACGGTTATAAACACAACTGTATACATTTGTTATCTACGTGACTTCATCTGCAGTGAACTTCCTCATGTCCTTATCTAACCCCCGACGCTCATTTGCAAGCTGTCATCAACCCTTCTCAAAATCCATTCTCACGACAATTGAAATAACATTGTGACATAACATAATTCTACTTAGCTGAATCAACATTATAACCATGAGACTTTCATGCTACTTTGATGTAGGAATGCCTGTTAGTCATATACAGAGTTTTTATTTTATTAATAAATGTTAAATGCTCTGCGCCAGAAACAGCTGGAAATGCTGATAACAACCATGGTAACAGCTCAATTGTGAGATATGGGGTGCATGATAATGTGGGTGTTCTCTGGTTAGTAAATTCCTCTCTCTGTGCACGAGCCAGCCAAATACAGTATGTCATCTCGTTTAGTTCAAACAGGGAACATGTACAGAGTGGAATCTGTTGGACTTTGAGACAGCAGAGACAGAATTAAGAGCTCTCATTACGAATACACTCAGCCTCTTCACAAAAAGACTTCCTGTATTTACCCAAGAGTCGAAAGACAACAACAAGGACATGACAGCCGTCCACATTGGTTTATTCGTTGAGCCAAAGAACACAATGTCTGCACCAGATTGTCACAATACATCCGTTTTTCTTGAGGATGCGGACTATTTCTAATCTAAAAATACAGAAATGTTAATAAAAATAAGGCACATTTTTAACCTAAAATAAATTAAATAAAAGGCACCGAAGAATATGTTACAGTAGGTAAATAGTGTACATGCTCATTACTTATTTGAGTTTAAAATCCTTTGTTTAAAATAGTGTATTTTTATGGTGACATTTCACACCCCCAACAATCCAGGTTTCTTCAATTCAAAAAGCATGTTGCTCATCATGGCACTCAGAGAGCTCTTAATGTTGACCCACACTAATGCATTGATATAAAAAGATAAACCCAACACACCTATTCAATTGAAGAAAAAACCTTGTTTACACGAACATTGCTGAAAGAATAATTAAATAAGCACAAACAGCATTTAACTGCTCAGTGTTAATGCTAATATCCATCATATCTGGAGGCGACGACTCCTAATCAACCACTTAAAATATGACTCATCCTTATTCATTCATTCCCACTGATATAACCAAAGCAAATGAGTTTATGATTAATCTTACTGCCCACATGCATGTTATATTCATGTATGCACTTACAGATTCTCATTCTGTGTGTATGCAACCATGTGTGAGCTTGTGTCTTATTGCTATGCATATGTGTGTCTAGTATAGTAGATGAAAAAAATTGTTTCCCTGTGTGCATATGCTTATTTATGTGCCTCCATGTGCGTAAAGTTGTTGGTATGACTTATTCATGTGTGTGCATCCACAGTCTTCATTTGTATATAGATCACATGATCTGTATGAGGTTGTGTGGACTTGTCTGTCATCATGTGTAAGAGCTTGTTTGTGTGAATGTCTAACTTTGCTTGTGTAATTGGTGTAACAGAAACACAGTACGACAGTCAGTTATTGCCTTTTTGCATCGTTTGTTACCATAACTGACTGGAGCAGACGGACCCTGTGCAGCCAGTTAATAAGCCTGTGGCTGCATACATTAAATAGACATTCACATGTGTTGACTGGAAAGATGACGAGATAAAGCGACATGCCATCTTTCTCTAAACGTACCTCCAGGAGAGAGAATCTGCTCCTCCCTGCAGGACCCTACACACACACATGTAATCACTAATCAAAGCCGACATGGAGCCGCAGCCTGTGGTCTGTTAGATATTCGATTTACTTCAATGCTTCCTTAAATGACGCATTAACAAAACACACGCCGGTTGATTGTTACACTCACAACAGAAGGCAGCAAACAAGCGTGGTGTAGACACTTAAACGTAGTGTCTATAAAGAAGTGTATATTACATTATACTCGGATGCTGATAGAAATGTTTTCCCAACACATCGATGCACTATCTATATACATCACTCTTTCCTACTTTGTCATTTCTCTGTAAAACAGTTTTACCTTATCTAATCTTGTATTGATTCATCTTTTCTCAGTGTATCTTGGCCTAGCTTAGTTTAAATGACCTTGGTTTATCTCTTCACTCTAGTATTTTCTATCTTGGTATTGCAAGAATCTATGCAAAGTCAACCAATCCAATCCCCATACTTGTGAGATTGTGTTGCCAATATAACAAATCCCTGCATTTTCCTCTATGAAAATGATTCAAACTAGACCTACTTCTACAAGCAAACGTCAAGCGATGTGTATGTATCTCCATAAGTGTCTCAGGCAGTGTTTGTCCTGATCCTATGTGTCTTTTCAGTTGAACCCTCTTCAAGTGACCCATATATAACCCAATGCTTTAAAGTAAGCACTTGATTCATGGAGCGGCTGCAGGCGGTTCTACACAGTGTAGAGGTTTATATATACAGTCTATAGGAGACACTAAGGTTAACGAATTCAGGGGGGAAATGTAAGTTCAACATCCTTGCTTCTAACATCACATGCTAGCAGACCTACATTTCAACGTGTTATCAATGATTTCTTTAAAAACCCTGATTTGCTTAAATAACTTGAATTTCAAAGCAAATTATTGCAACAAAAACAACACAAATCATAGACTATGAAGTAAGTAATCTGGCTTTTTGTTTCTTTAAAGGTCTTGTGGTAGTGGCCATTTACTATTCCTTCCAAATCATCATTACTCAGAGCAAGAGAGAAAATATTCACCTCTGCATGTAATATGAATCCGGTATGAGTCTCTGTGGTTCTCTGTAATGCAGCTAAAATGACCAGATTATAAAGTCAGCTTCACCCGCACTGACCCAGATATGCGTCAACCACTCTAAAGTCATTTAGAGCACGTTTAGAAGTGGATAAATGTTAAGTGAGTTTAAATGAGATTAAGAGAATCAATCCTTCTAAAAGCAATCGACCGCTGTGCCACACAGTTGGCCAGTCAACGATATATTTAAATCAGGGCGCTCCGGCTTAGACGGAAACACTGTTGAACTACATTTATTTATATAGCTTATTTGTTGTCAGAAACCATTTGCTAAACTACCTTTTACCATCATGACTTGACTCTCAAATGTCATGTCCAAAACCTGCAGGTGTGCTTCAGTCATTCTTAGAAAATGTGTCCAAACACCCAGAACAGTATCTGGCAGGAAGTCTTGCTCAGGGACGCTTTAGCAGGTGAGATGCTCAATGACAACACAAAGAGTGTGTCCTTGCTCGGTGTGTCACTACCTGCTCAGTTCATGAACACAAAGCATTGACTGGGCAGTGAATAACGGAGAAGCAGCAGCTGAAACACTTAAGAGTTGAGGCACTGTGAGTACAGTGTCATTTTAAGGTCAACCATTTGCATAAGATGTTTCACTAAATTAGATATTAGACTAAATATATCGCCACTGGTTTATTGCACGCATTTCAGATGCAAATATAGTATGTAGGATCTATATGTATATATATATAGGGAAATGTATGTTGCTGAACCAAGTAGTAACTTTGGAGTCTGAAAAGTAAAGCCAATTGGGAAGTGCCTTAAACCTGCATTTTCTAATAATCAGCAGCTCCACTGAAAGTACATTTTGGTCGCTTTAAAAATGTCTTATTCAGCGTTTGGTTTTAATCCAGCCACTCGTGCTGCTTCGGGTTCCAGAAAACCAAGATGGTGACGGCTAAAAACTAAAAAGGCAGCGGCCAAAAACCAAATGCAGATGGCCAAAGTTTCAACTCAAAGCTTGAAAACAATAATCCACAACCTATAGTTGATGACACGATCCACTTTGTATTGACTGCATATGAACTGCACTTAATATTCCACAACAAGTTATACTGTATCTGTTATTCTAAAACTCTAAATAACAAATGTTCTGCTCATAATAAGTTTAGGTAAATCTGAAAATGACAGGACAGCTCAAAGGACCTTAAAGGTGTTAAGGGTTGTGTATAATGTAAATAATAAGTATTGATAAAACATTTTTACAGTTTGAATGTCACTTGGAGGATGAAAATAAAAAACTGATCAGATATTTACAACTTGTCAAAGAGTCTAAATACCCTGAAGAGTGTTGAGTTAAACGGAGACTTTGTGTAGCATCTGATATTAAATACGTCAAACTGAAGCAGCGTGAGGAACGCTGCTTTCCTCAGATCTCACACTGAGAGATAAAACCTGAGAGATAACAGCACCAGTGTGTGGTGTGCGACAAACTTGTTTACATATTTTGGCTCGAGCTGGTGCCACTTGAATAGCTCATTGTCTGTTGGACTCTGAAACTTGTCTGGATGCCAAAAGAAAGACATAATTTGTCTTAGATCGTCACAGGTGGAAATATCTGTGGTGCAGTCATTAGGGAGATAAAAAGTGGAAGGGATGTGTGATAATTAAACTTTTTCAAAATGCTTGAGTCCAAAGAAAAATGTTATTTGTCAACTATGAAACATCTAGACAAAGTATAGAAATATGTTGTGCATTTAAATAAAGTGTATGGAAACTCACCTGGTCTTCAAAGGACAAAGCCTGTCCAACGTCTCGAGGGAATCCATCTATGACGATACCGCTTGCGTCTGGTATCTTCATGATCTTCTGCTTTATTTCAGTTATGGTTGTCTCCTGGATGACAGAGAAAGGAACAGGGTTTTTCATTTTGTGTAATCGTCGAAAGACAATAACCATATCAACAGGAGCATTATTGGATTTTTGATCAATACAAATAACTCTACAATTAGCCTGTTGCTTGAGTTTATGGCCTTCCTAATTTACACTTCACTTCCCATTATTACATTTGAATGCTTAACTTTGTGGACTGTTCTGAGAGAGCCACTGGGAGATTTCAGCTGCAAATTATTAATCATAAGGGTTCACAGTTGTAATTTGCTTTTCCAGTCGCAGCATGAAGGGGGAGATTAGTTTTGTTAATATTGCTTCAATTCCCAGATTCATCAAGGTTGTATAGTAGTTAAAACCCCTGGAAAATGAATGAGAGGCTGATCTAGAGTCATAAAGGAGGTTAATAGATAACTGCAAAGACACTGGAGGATTCAACAGTATAATACATCTGTTATCCAATTATATTTTAATATATCTGACTGCAGCACTGTTGTGATTGCAGCTGAAGCGAGACAGTGCCAGCCTCTTTCAGCAGCAATGACTTCCTCTTGGCTGGAGGAGGTCGACATGTTCGAATGTATTTCCCCGAGCTGAATGCATCATACGATATGGCAGAGATACATGAGCAACCCTCCGATCTAAAAATAACATCCGTGGCCATCGCTGAGTAACACAGACGTTCAATTTCCCTCCATGCACCGAATAAATGCTCCGACCCGACAGACTTCACAGAGATTAAACATAATCTACGTGGATCCCACCAAACATATTAAGGAATACGTGTAGAAGATTACGAAAAGCCCTTTGATCCACTTTATGGCTAAGTTTAGATTGTTAAAGAATATATATTGAACGACAGTATCTAGCAAAAAGGTTTATTTTCTAAAATAGCAGTTTGATTGTAGTCCACTAGTGCTCCTGCTGTATCATTACCTGTCATTGCAAAATGGTAATGAAAATGAACCACTCCTGTGGCAGTTGGAAAAAAGCAAACTACACTATTTGCTTTTAGTAGCTGAAATTGATGCACAGCTTTTGTTACATTGTGCTTTCCCTTAAAGAAACAAAGGAACAATAGTAAGTGCTAAATTACAACATCTCAATCCTTTTAAATTGCCATATATTAAAGATTGGTCTTTATCTGATTGTATCAGTAAATCCAGTGGCAGTTAATCCTGCTAAACTATCTTAACATGAACATTTTTAAAGTCTGTAATCGTAGCCCAGACTGTCAAACATCCAAGATTGTTATTATGTGGACATCTGTTTGATTTCTGAGGGAACGGAAGTTCAGATAAATGCTGAGTCATGTGACCTTGCAGGAAGGGCTGAGAGTCTGAGATGTTTTTTGAAGCATTTGCAGAATTCAAGGAGTTTCACTGTAACTTTTCGGGGCATTTACATGTTCCTTAGATGGTCCGATTTACCGAGCAGGGACGCTATAAAGAAGATTTGTGAAGGCCTATTTTTTCAACCTTCTCTAGAGTGAGCCATGAAAATCTCTGCCAATATTTTCACTGACTTTTTGTATTACTAGGGCATAAAGAGAACTCATTTGTATGTATTTGTATTTCAACACTAAATGCATGTAGCACAAAGACCTCTCAATAGTGATGTTAAGGGAAAAAAAGCTGAGTGTATCCATCTCGTAATTTGAATACCCTTCATACCTCTAATGGGTTATTTCACCGTTTCTCATTATTTTATGAAAATCAAGCTAGTGGTTTATTTTGGATCATGCTTACAGACTAAAAGACAAACTGACGACCTCCTTGGTGAAGCTGTGAATCAGTAATACACCAATCATCACATCACAAAACAATATGTAAACAAGCACCACGATCATCAAGGCTCCTGTAGTGTGACAAGCATACCCAGGAGTTTCTCATCAGTACACGAAACAATAATCAAGAAACCCAATTTCCTCTGCTCTGCTGGACTAATCATGGCAGGAAAAAAGAAAAACCTAGCAGCAACAGAAGTCACTTCATCAAAACGAACATGTCTGCAGCTTAGCCTACTTTGCTGTTTATCTCCATCTTTCCTGGGCTGAGATCTGGGGATCGGCCAGATGGAAGATGAGATGTGTGCCAGACGCCGCACAGAAGATAAATGATAAGGTGGGCAGCTATTGAAGATAATTCACGAGGGGACGCGAGCTCAGAACTGCCAGTCACGAATCAGGCGGGGGACGATATACAGCCTTGTTCCTCGCTGCATCGCTAATGTATCACGGGGCCCGTGTTGACAGTAAAGACCCCTCTCAGGTGTTTTAATAATGCTAATTTAAAATGTGCCCAGACAACCAGAATCACTTAGGTTGTCTAACACCTTTTTATCCGTTATAGATGCTTTTAACCCACAACTTCCTGTTGAAATGTCATTCGCTACCACAGCGGTGTACTTTGAAGAGGCCCTATTGTGCTTTTTGGGCTTTTCCCTTTCCTGTAGTGTGTTATATAGGTTTTGGTGCATGTAGATGGTCTGCAAAAATCCCAGTTTCTCTCCCATACTTCTGGAACATAATTACATCACTATGCAACACTTGCGCTCCTATTGGCTAGCGCTCCAACACATTGTACGTGCAAGGCTAAGGGGCGGGACATCTACAAGTGGTTGAGCAATCACAACAGAGTCGGCCAGCTAACCAATCAGAGCAGACTGGGCTCTTTTCAGACAGAGGGTGAAAAGAGGTGCTGCAGCACAGGCAGTATGAGAAAAATAACGAGTAACTCATTATAACTCACTATAAACTTGAGGTTAATTTACTGGCTATTTCAAGAGCTTTTTGTTGGAATCGGAGCATTTTCAGTAAAATATAATTGATAAAGTGTCATCTGAGAAATGCTATGCTCATCCAATGCCAAAGAATATTCTTAAAAGCACTTGAGCCAGCTCCATTCACTGACCAGGCCTTGAGATGCATTCATAACACCTAAAATAGCTCTTTGAGGTTAATATTTTACCAGAGATAATGGGTCTTGAATCTATGCATCTAACTGCACCAATCATCTTTCTTTGGAAAAAGAGCTAAAGGCAATGAAAATGTCTTGGAAATCCAGTCTGGCCTTGTATCAATGGCTGGAATAGATTCTTAGAAAATAAACTTAAAAAACAATCTTTCTGCTTATTTGTAATCATCCCTCTGTCGTTGAATCTGTACATTTAAACCATAACCATAATAATCATCGTTGTCATCTTAATTTCATGGAAGTATAAAGTGTTTCATACAGTGTTTGAATGAATGCACAAACATCCACGGGGGGTCTGTGCTCATGTATTTTCCCATCTTGAGTAATTACCTCTGCAAACAAGGATGCTAATAAGACAGATAAGAATCCCTCCCTAATGAGGCCCTTCGTTCATGCTCGCTGTGATAATGACGTGCGTGTGACTGGACACACTTCCTCTCTAATTTCCCTGTTAGGAACACACACACAAACAGACAGAGACACACACACACGCACACGCACACGCACACGCACACACACCACTCTCTGTTTTTGTGCTACCTGTGGTGCCAGCTCTCCGTTGGTGATGATTTTAGCGATCAGACTCCACTTTCTGTTGCTGGTGGCGTTGTGGATCATCTTCTTCCTCAGCAGCTCGCCCACAGACACGTACTGGAAGCCGTAGCGCTCGGCGATCTTCAGACTCTGTGTTCCTTTGCCACTGCCAGGGCCACCTAGACACAGAGGGAGAGTGTTGATGTTTTGGGA
Organism: Dissostichus eleginoides; assembly: GCA_031216635.1. Classification (NCBI taxonomy): domain Eukaryota; kingdom Metazoa; phylum Chordata; class Actinopteri; order Perciformes; family Nototheniidae; genus Dissostichus; species Dissostichus eleginoides. Next base: position 12,057,300 of record CM062276.1, read on the forward strand.
GAGATTTTGTGTGTGAAATGTGTCCGTGTGAGTGTGAAACATTGTGTGTGTGGGTGTGTTAGCGGAGGCTGTATTAGTGAGAGAAGCCCAGTTTATGTGAGAGTTAGTTTGCGGTGTGTGTGTGCGTGTGCGCATGACTCTGCTTGTGTTGGATCATTTGTGACAGTGTGTGTCTCACTGCGTGACTGTGTGTGTTTTTGCGGGGGAGAAGGGCATGTGGGGGGGTGGATGATAGCAAACAGGTATGTGTGAACCTCCTACATTTGCTACCAAATCCTCCTTTTTATCTTTAAATTTCAATTGGAAGAAGGATGTGCAAAGTAACGACAGCAGGAGAAGACAGCTCCCAGCTCTATGGATAGTTTAGAAGACATCCTTATCAATATTTGTCGTGATAGCGTTTGTTTTAACATCTCAAGATGAAAAGATTCAAAGGTTTTATTGTCATATGCACAGTAGCTAGAGTGTAGTGTGGCAATGACAAACTCAAGTCCCAGGCTCCTCCAACAATGCAACATAAATACATATAAGACATAAAACTATAAAAATAGTAAGTAGAAGTACATTTATGGATGTAAAACAGGACTCAATGCAACACAATGTTACATATAAAATAATTAGAATTCATTCAAAAGTATAAACGGCAAGACAAAACCATATTTAGTTGATATTTTGGAATTAAATTGCAGTATGGGAAATCCATTCATCAGAAATAACGTCCTAATGGTGCAAGATATGCACATACAAGCTGTCAGAAAGTGAAAGCCTTCTATAAATGTCTGCAAAAGCCATCCAACAAATGGAAAGCTGCTTTTACTGCCTGTCATTCCAGGATTTTAGAGAGGCTCTTGTTTCCACAGAAATGTCAACCGCTCCAAAATGGCTGCTGGTATAAAGCCAGGGCTGATCAAAAGTGAAATGATGTGGAGAACAAAGCCGCTAGGCAATTTATCCCATCCTGGTGTCACTGCCAATGATTGTTATAGTGAAGAGGAGAAGAGTGTGCAGAAAATCATTACAAATCAGTGATTGCTCATATATGATACAGTATAGACAACCTGATTTCATTATTGTGATGTGTTCTCAAACTGAATCCTGAGGGATAATGATTGATGTAAATTGTGTATCGATGTTTGTCCCAATCTTACCGATGGGGTCAATAATCTGACATTTCGACAACAAAATCTTATTATCAATGGCTCAGTTCAGTTTAAACAGACTATTAGTTACCCGCAAATTATAAATTCATACATTTCCTTTTACCTGTTTTGATTTTAATCATCTATATTGTTTTGGTGTGAGTTGCATAATGTTATCTAATATATTGGCTGCAGAAATGCTTGCCTTTTCTTCAATAAAATGAATCCAGGTGGTTCTTTGGTGCTCAAAACGTCAATAAACATTAAAAAGCTCAACGGTACACAATCAATGAATCAATAGGATACGGCTGTAGTAGGCCTAGGGCCTTTTAGTCGCTCATAAATAAGTAGATAACTGTTCTTTATATGCTATGGATGCTGGCAACAGTCACATAGTCCAAAGTGGTCCAATGTCTCTTTCCAGAAATCATGACCATCATGTAGGAACTATTTTCTTTCCACCAAACTACACTCACTAAATGTAACACTGTGCAGAAGGAGTGTGCGTCCACTCTTGGACCATCAGCTGGTGTTTTGCAAGATATATGTATTTCAGTCAGACAACCACCAAATGTTTATTAACAGCAGAATGTAGTTTGAGTTTCTAGGCTCCGGCCTCATCACTTACCCTAAATATTTTGTACAAAGAACATTAAGGAGTGATGACTAGATAACTATCCCCCGGATCCTAGGTGGATGTAGAGGTCGTGGTGGGCTAGAAAAGTAGAGGGAGAGATAGCGATCTTTGCAGCTTAAAGAGAAAGATCAGGGAGAATGGGTTTGGTTGGTTGTATGAGAGGGTAAGGCATGTCACGTGTGTGTGTGTGTGTGTGTGTGTGTGTGTGTGTGTGTGTGTGTGTATCATTGGTCCTCGAGTTAACTTCCTGAACTAGCTTACAGTTCTAATTGCTTTCCTTCTCGGCAGCGCTGTAACGATTGGTAGAAGTCACTCTATAGATGCTTCTAACTGATGATACAGTTTGTGGTTGAACTTCAGTAGAAGGAAATGACATGAATAATACTTCTCACTACATGACCTGTGGCTAATCTTGCGTAACTGGGTCATAATTTCTGTATCAAGACATTGTTATTTGATTACAAACATGTTTTGCCTCTTTGAGCACCACAAGTCCAGTGCTATCTATTTTTATTTCATTATAATCGTGAGAAGGTAGACATTACGGACAATATCTCTGACACTCAACAGCTCACACCAAAGAAATAAGGAGGGAAACCTGTGGTTTTGATCTGGGGATGAATTGTCCCTTGAAGTGTCATTAAAGTGCACTACCTGTTCGATTTTTAATATAAAAGGCCCATGGATTTAGTAAAATAGGAATGTCACACATAATAAAGAAGAAAAAGTGAAAGTTTGAAAGCCTTAGAGAGGGAGTGCTAGAGAGATAATCTAAAAATAAAAAGTGCGTTTCCAAAAAAAAGTGCACTTTTATCTCACATCTGAGAGTTTCGCAATGTTCGACCCAGCTTCATCCTGAACGAACGTGTCTGTCAGTCCGTCTCTCTCTCTGCAAACCTGACAAACTATTGGCACGACCATCCAAAGAGATGACAGCTGCTGCCATCCTCATTTCCTTTAAAAATAGGGCACAATGTGCTCACAAAGACGAGATAGGAACTGGCTTTTGTGCTGCGAGGACAAATAACAATCATCCATACTTCAGGGAAACAGACAGGTCCAAACTAAAAATCAAAACATGCCGCAGCAGAAGGCTGTCGGGAGGTTTTAAAAAGCTTCCAACAGACACCCAAGTCCTTTTCTTGCTTATTTAAAAACCTAAATATACTTATTTTTAAGAGGGTTTATAAATAGCCCAGTCCAGCTCATCCAGTGTCATGACTCTCATTGTGCAGCTGCCATGCTTAATTCATAAGGTTAATGAAAGTGTTTGACAGGTTAATTCAGGCCCAAGAAGGAAATCAGATTAGGAGAGCGTGAGCGTGAGCGTCGAACACAGGTAGTGACATGCAACGAGATCCCCCCCGCTGATAGCAACACAGAGAGGCGGGACCAAGTTCAAAATACCGTACCAGGAAAGACACACACACACGTACACATACACGTACACACACACAAAACTCACACACACTCACTCCCCAGCTCCTTGAATACCATCAAAGCCATGTATTCTTGGATCATCAGTGTGGTTTGTATAGACTTTATATTTGTGTTGAGCTTTTTCATAAAAGCATAAAAGCTCCCTTCAGATCCATTAACTAGACACTGGTCAAAGTGTTTTCTCTGTTTACACATAAAAGATATCTGCTGCCTGCTGTTATCTAATGGAAAACATGAGTCAGCAGGAATCCTGATGAGCAGCTTCATATTCTGACATCCTGGATGGGGAGAAATGTTTACCTCCAAGTTCTCCTACTATGTAAGTTCACATGTATGTATGGTTTTAATGTGTGTGTGCTGGTACTGTACCGATGACGAGGATGACTTTGGGTCGCGGTCTGGATGGATCGAACACCTCGTACTCCTCTATGAGCTCCGCCGTCTCCGACAGGTCCGAGTCGCTCTCGATGGAAAACTGGCTGATGGGAGGGAGGCGGTCATACCTTCTGTAGGGAAAATTGGGACTGTCGGGCAACACTGTAACACAAACACACACACACACACACACACACACACACACACACACACACACACACACACACACACACACACACACACACACACACACACACACACACACACACACACACACACACACACAAAGAGAAGGTATTGATGAGACCCAATTCCTTTGCTTTTCATCTGAAGTATTGATAAGAAAATGTTTTCCAAGTTCACCGTTATCTTAATTATTGTAGTTTTGTGATTTTTCACATTGTTTAAAACGATGCAAAGCCCTATTCAGCTTTACCAACAGATGAAGCTGTTGTGTAATTCAGCGCTTCGATCCGTTTGGCACAGCTGTCTCTTGTGAATAAGGCATAGATAATAAAATATTTACCAGAAATAGAATTTGCATGCTTTCCGAGAGTTGCTATATATTTACATGCAGAACCAATGTTATCTTTTTACACTGTATTATAACAATGAGGATGGTATTGAACATGCATTTTTTACTGATGACAGAACATGTGCCAGAGATAGATGGAGATATTTTTAAATCTTCAGAGAACAAAAAAGGTTGAGAATAACTGAAGCTGCCCCACTTGCCTGAGTCTAAACTTTAGGCTCTTTTTACTTTTTGCTCTTTTTACGTTTCCAACAGATTGAACAGTCAATGAGGCAGAGTACGGAATAATTCAGGAAGCGAGAACAGATTTTCCTTCCAGCAAACGTTTGAAACATGGCACAGCTTCGGCTTTCTGCCTAGAGGGGAACCGCAGGACACGTGAATCTCTGATCAGGCTTAATTTCCCAGCAAATAAACGCTGCAGCTGGCATCTTTTTCAGATATTTGAAAGGGATAACTAACTTTATTCAAGCAGTCCGTCCTCAACACATCTTGACTGCCAAGTTATTTTGTGAAGGAGATGTGCATGTCAGCCTAAAGATGCAAAAGCACGTTTTACTCACTAACAAGTAACTCTTTTTTTTCTTGATTCTCATGGCCTTTGTACATTGCTGCCAAGCTTGACACGCACCATCAAACAAAGAAGTGATTGTTGGAATTCAAAACAGCTTTTATAGATAATGCAAATAAAAAGAATTCATTAGCATATCATACAAATTCCAAACAAGCTTTGCATGTTCCTGCATTGGTAAGACCTGCCAGGAAAGCTGTATTACAGTAATGACTCACTGCAGACAATCATCTGTCTTTTCCTGCCACAGGTCAGTGAATGCATCAAAGACATGACGAGAGCTGTGATCTGCATACAGCATTCTGTTTTCTAACATGTTTGGAAGCAGCAGCAGTGGTTTCTTCTAACCTTTGTATTTTGTTTTGTTTGTGGGCGCTTCGATGCCTCAGAGAGACCCTTCTATCGGTTTTGGCCCACCAAATCTATCAGGAATTATTGATGCACACGGCTGTGCTTCACAACATGCCTGGAAAAAAGACTCCAAGTGTTTTAACAAGTCATCTACAAAAGGGCTCATGAGGGTTACAGTACAAATGTCAACACCCATTCCTGCTCAAACAGTGAGCCAGTTTTTATTGTGTGGGAGAGGAAGCTGTTTTGCTGCCAGATACATTGGAGAGAAGTCGAATGTATGACATTTATTTTGGCTCTTATAGTAGCATTTAATATCAACAATTGAAGAAGCTCCAATGTGTATGATTTGATTCTGGTGTGTAACTTGTGATTTACTGATAAATCAGAAGAACTATTTTGCTTTCTCAAAGATAATATAGTCAGATTCTAGTGATATTTTTCGTCCGCAACAACAGTCTTTAACCTAAAGAAAGTACAAGCTATAAAGATGGCCACCAGATCTAAACGTTAGCATGATTTAATTGACAGAATGAATTGGCTAAATTAAATGTTGTCAACTTTCTCCTTAAGATTTGTGTCTGTGCTACCTTATTATCTTTTCGTTTTCAACACTGGATCTTTTTTTACAAACAAACACTGTGGTGCATCCTCTTAAAGACCTGAAACCTACATTGTCTACTTTAAAAAACGTGATCTTATTTCAAAGGCAGAAACCAGCATTGTTTTGTCTTCTTTCCCCTTGAACATACCTTGAACAATTAATCGCTTATCAAAAATTGTTGCATAAGAATTTTCTGTTAATCAAATAATCGATTGACTGATTCATGTTTCAGCTCTAAAGTGCTTCTGTACAATCAGAATTTACTGCTCACCATTTCTGAAGAGGGACCTGCGTGATTGGCCGCCATTAAGGGGGGGAAGGGACTTCTTCTCCTGGCCCACGAAGGTATCCCACCGCACTTTTTCTGGTCCTCCGAGCTCCTTGGCTTTCTTCAGACAGCCCTCCAAGTAGTCGATGGGGTCGTCGGGTCGGTAGTACATCAGACCTGTCAGCAGGCTCTGGAGAAAATAATGAAGGAGGAGGACTTGTTGAGGGAGAATGAGATGTTTGTTCAGGCATCATGACATCTTTGTGAACATGTGTTGCTCTGTAACAACGTAGCGGCTGCCTTTTTTAATGAGGAGAAGTTCTGAAGTGCATGGTTGCCTTGGCTGGTCTCCAACAGGGGAAACAAAACATCTCATTTTGTCAGAAGCCCATGAAATTGAGCTCAGGTCATCAGGACTTTGTGTTGATTTGTCAGTCTGTTATTGTCGAGGAGCCACAGTGATGAATGTGAGAAAATGAACCGCGCTCCAAAACACAAGTTAATGTTTGTGTGACATTTGCTCCCCCGACCATGAATGTTTTAAAACAATACTTTCCTCTGGGACTTGCTTCCCCATCCCCACCCTCCTCTCTAACAACTCCCACCCATGAACACATACAGCTTCTCCCCACTGAAAGCCATTCACTGCGCTCATATCTGATAGCTTATAATGAAGATCAGTAACATTACAGTGCAGTTTTGATGATGTGTCACTTCACTCCTCAGTGTAATTTGAACTGGCTGTAAATAAACATGCAGTGATTGCTTGCATTAGCTGCACTGCACATGGGATTGAGTCTAATTAAGTGGATGAGCCAATTTACAGTTGCCTCAGGAAAATAAATACCTCATTATTATATTTTTCCTCAATGCTGCTTAATAGAGAGTGTAATGCTGTCTTTATTGTTCTTGATTGCATTTTACCTCTAATGGTATAATAATCCTTTAGAGACTTCTTTCATATTAAATTGGATAGTTACTTAATAGTATTTTCGTTCTGTATACAATATGGCTAATATTCCACAAGTCAGATCATGATACTATTTTCTGCAATAATTGCAATACATGTATTTTTAATGCTATTTTACTATTAATTTGTCATTAAAATGGAATTCAGTCTGCATCTGAAAATAGATTATTACTGAAATCATTCTTCATCTTAAGTCAGTCAAAGAAAAATAAATCTGTTTGGTTTGGTTACAATTTGTGTAATTATCATTTCACCATAAAACACATAAATCATTAGCGTTCCCCTTCTTCAAACCATTATTTATAATCAATAAGTAAGGACAGTCATCGCCCCTCTATCAGTTTTATTGAGGTGTTTGCCATCACTCTCTCATGCAGCGATGAGTCTTTGTGTAAAAATCACACAGCACAATCTTCACATATCATCTCATGTTTCAGAATATCTCACCTCAAATAGTTGAGGTATCTCCCGCCGCGCGAGATACTCCTTGGCATCGTTGGTATTCATCTCCAGTCGGATTTCTTCTGAAATCACAACTTGTCCGGAGCGTTTCTTTGTTTTTGTTTTCTTCTCCGGTGTCTCGGTTCCGTTAGGGTTGATCTCTGTTAACAGCGGACCTCCAGGCAGTTTCCCTTCAGCGCATTTTAGCCTCGTGTGTGGACTTTACAACTGGATTCCTGCAGGCGATGCCACCACGCCACCCTCCTCGGTGATGCGATGCGTCTCCCCTCCTACAGCTCCTGCCTCAGCGCGCACCATGTGTGCCTCCTGACGTTGGCACAGAGGTCGCGTGCTGTGCCAAATTACGCACGTACCGCCTCAACGTGGCGTTTTTCACACCGGCTACAGTCAGCCCCCAAACTTGTTGGAGAGAAAGATACAGTAATGAACAGAAAGAAAATACACCAATGATTACATATATGGCGGTAATGGTCCAGTAGGAGGTGCTTTTAACCCTCCTGCCGTGTTCGTTTCGCGCCCCTTACTTTGGTTTTCCCGGTCAAATCAGTCTGTTTTAACTGCTCTTTAATTAACACATGTCATTGTAAACAATGTCTCAGATTACTGGTTTGCATGAATTACTGGAATGAATATATCCAAAGAATAGACACTTGAAATGTTTTTCAAAATGAACATGTTGTTGATTTGTGGGTGTGTGTACTATCTGATGAATGAACATAATCCATCCCACTCATGTCCTATGGAGGGGCCAGTCATTCAATGAGAGAGGCACAACATTTTAGGGTAAACATACTTTTTATTTTATTTCTTAATATTTGTTGGTATTTCTTTTAACAGAAGAGTCAAACTGTAATAGTTAATGGTCCCCAGTAGGTGCTTTTAATTTTGTTTTGGGTATAGAAAACATGTTATTGTTGTTTTCCTCATGTGCTATCAGATAACAACAAGGACAGAGTTTCACCTTAACCTGTTTATAACACAAACACAAGGTCCACTTCAAAAGCTTTTAATTAAATCTAATTCCTTCCTGGGCATATATTTGTAATCCTTTTGTCTTTTGTCAAGCTACTTACCAAATCCAGAGTAGGTCTTCAAGCTCAATGCACTGGCTCTATTTTAGAAGGTTTTGTCATATAATATAACTAATGACACTTAAATCCCGTTATCAGAGATGGGATGAGTCTAGTAGGTAAATATTGTACAATAACTATTTTGTCCTTGTGTGAGACCATTGCTTTGTACCTGATCTTTGCCAAATGTAATGAACTAGCAAAAGCATTGCAACCCAAAATATTTAAGATAGTAGTAGTACAATTCCTTACGTGTATTTTTTTTATTTGCAACACGAGAAATAAAAAAACAATAAAAAAACATGGTTAAATTGTTTGGCTTATTGAAAGCTATTGCACTTGTAGGATTTTAGCTTTTCAGGTTTGCACCCTCATGGTTGATTGTTCTTATTGTAAGTCTCTTTGGATAAAAGCACCAGCTTAATGTAATGTTATGTAATGTAATGAATTATCTGGACAGAAAATATGTCAGGCATTAAAACATTTGACATCAGGGAAACATGGTCCATTAAATGTATCGCTTCACCACCAAGCGTCATTGATATAAACAGAGATCGTGTCCTCTTGAGTATATATAAATATTTGACCAAGACTGGCACGAGCCTCCAGTGCAGCAGCGTGCAAGTGTTTAGCTCCAGGTCGATCACCACTTAACCTGCATACCAATGTTTATGTCTAGTTTAGGTTAAGCATATAAACAAGGGTTCAAAAGTAGAATTCCACTGGATCAAGTCTTCTTTAGGCAACACGAATAGGCCACTGGTTTGCTCCATAGGATTTGATGTTTAGAGGCCACTAATCCTCTGGACAGCTGACTTTAAGTCACCTTGTTGTATCAGAGAACAACTTTAGATCAGTTGAGCAACATCAGTGTGTTGAATCTGAATGACATTGGAAGCACGAGTGAGAATGTGTCACTAGTGAGGACAATAAATGCTAATTATGGGTTGAATATGGCATAGTGATTAGATTTATGCAACCACAATCTGTTTTGTTGGCGCACTATCCTCGCTTTTTCATTTTCTACTGTGATGTATTTGAAGGAGGGCATTACTATGATGATATCGATGCAAGCAAAAACTGTGATGCTGCAGGTCAAAAAGCAGCAGAAGTAAGAGACGTCCGCTGTATTGAAGTGGTTTATCAGACCCCTAAAGGCTTTCCACGGTTTCTCAAACTGATTTTGATGCTGCTTTTCAAGAAGACCTTGAACCTGCTGCATTGTAATGTTACATTAGAGTAGCATTAAGGATATGTTTTTTTCATAGCTTTATCTTGTACTACAGGGCTGCCAGACTGAGGCTTCTTCAGCAGAGACGTGACGCGCCTTCTGACATCTGCTGCATGTGATATACAGTACATGTCACTTCTCATTATGAATTCCCTCAGCAATTAGCTGGATAGGCTTTTGAATACGAAGCTGTCAACATTACTTGACTTCTAATCTTCTTTTTTCCATCTGCCAAATATGACTGAATTATGATTCGCTGAATTAGACATGCAGTCATCTGTGTCTAATGCTAACCCCTTAAGTGTCTTACTTAAAAATGAATTGACACATGAAAAACAACTCCAAGAAACCACAAAACCAAACAAATCATTACAATACCAAAGTGAAATAACATAAAAAGTCTCCTTTTTCATGAATTCATTTACAACTAGCATGTATGTCATCTGTTTGTGATTTGCACATTCTGTATGTGTATCTGATGTGTGTTTGTATTTCTATGCTGAAAAAGGTTGGAAAAAGCTATAACATATAAGCTTTTTTTGTATTTAGGGGACACATTATTTCAATGAGCACGTACTGTATAGTAGAACAAAATAAAACAACAATATTTTCCTGGCACATACTCCATTGTATTTGAAGTTTATCAAAAGCTAAATGGTTAATCACAAAGTGTCTAGAGTGTCTGACTAGAGATGATGTACCAGCTAACTGTCAACATAAAATGTCTTAACAATTAACCATGAAAAAGAGCAGCTATCTTAGACGTTAACTTTATTCTTTCAGTAAAATAATGCATATATTTCTTTCTCCTTCCACATGTTCCTGCCTGCGCTTTTATCTTGAAAGAATTCTACCGGAAGCACTTACCGGGCGGAGTCGCCGGTTTTCACTTCCTTGATGCCCACAGCTAACAGAGCTGCACAATGAAAATACTCACTTTATTCAGCTTATTTGCCACCTATTCATCAGGAAACAGCATCAACATCGAGGTGAGTCTGTATTATTTCACATGCAGCTATTATTATCCCGCCAATTAGTTTGTTTTATGTTGAATTTCACCTGAAACGCCGTTCCCATGTTAGCTCTCTCTGCTGTCATGCTAGCTGTTGTGGTGATGAGGGATTGCTCGTATGAGACGAAACTAATACAATCATTTATTAATTTCCCCTACATTTCTTAGGAAAACGCAGGGCAGTTTTTTAACAGTGGTCATACAAACAACTGGGCTGTTCTGGTGAGTATTTATAGATTTAAACATTTCATTTTTAGCTAATTTCATGCTAATTGATTTTCTGCATTAATGATGGCAGCAGCAGAAACATGTTTGTGAAAGCTGCTTTTCTTATTTGTTTGATGCTCAGGTGTGTACATCCAGATTCTGGTTCAACTACCGTCATGTGGCAAACACTTTATCCGTCTACAGGAGTGTTAAGAGGCTGGGCATTCCTGACAGGTAACTTTAATAACATTTCTGTATTGAAAATGTCTAATTTAATATCACAGTTTTGGATACGTAACCGTGATCTTGTGGTTATCTAGAACAGAGACAAAGACAGATTTAGATGATTAGTCTATTAATCTAAAACACTCATCAAAACAATCATCAGATTAATGAACTATAAAAATGATAATCGATCACAACACTATGGCCAACATTTTGAAAATGTGCAACAATGTAAAAACATAGGTACAGTTCTGAACTCCCATTTGAGCCTCTCTGAAATGACACTGTATATTTATAAGAAATCCTCACAACCATTTTATCTCGCTGTAAGTCAAGACATTTTTTTAATCAGTGTAAAATACTACTATTACGAATGTTTCACTTTCCTGTTCCTGCCTGGCATGGTCACCTAAACTCTAGGAATAAACTTTCTATGATTGTATACATGGCAAGCTAAAAACTTGGCAAGCTAAAAACTTGGCAAGCACTAAAAGACATTCGATCATACTTTTAAAAAAAAAGGACGAGGAAGAAAGTGACGAGTCTCAGAAGCCTCTCATCCTTTATTCTGCCATTTAAAATCTTGAGCTTCTGCCAACTGAAAATGTATTTAAGACATACTTCATCACAAGTGCTATCAGTATTCTTAACTACACAAAGTCTGAGAAGATCCAAGCCACAGATATTAATTAATTCATGATATGAATGAACTGTTGTGAGGCATAATATGACCTTTTCTTTGTGTTTGTTTAACTAACTGCTTGCCTGATTTATTATTTAAACTTCCACCCAAGTAGACATTAAATAAATGATATTCTTTAGAGGGACGGACAGGCATTCAATATATCATCCTTTGTGTGTATGTGATAAAAAGCATCTGAAAACCAAACCTGATTAAATGTAACTAATCAGTACACAAATGGTATTTAACAACATACTGAACCTGTGTTTAGAAAAAAATCCGCATTTGTCATTTACCTTGTTTTCTAATGTCGTCATCTTTAATGGTCTCTGTTGTTTTCTCGTTCTCCAGCCACATAGTTCTCATGCTGGCTGATGACATGGCTTGTAACCACAGAAACCCCAAGCCTGCCACCGTGTTCAGCCACAAGAACATGGAGCTGAACGTGTACGGTGACGACGTGGAGGTGGACTACAGAGGATATGAGGTCTGTTTGCATTGCAGTCAGAAGGTTATTCACACAAGCAAGCCAGTTTCCCTTTTTACAATCTGTTTCAATGTCTAATAGTACATGTCTGTATCTTGAAGGCAAAAAACAAACAGATTACTCCACATCTTAAAATTCATACATTTGTTTGAAATATATTCTTACCCCTTTGGCGAGAGTTTTAACCGGCATATTCTCTTTTAAACATCAGGCACAGTTATTACATGTTTGCATATGTTTTCTATTTAATGAACAAGACATTCATAAAAAGTTTAAAATCGGAAATGTGTAACTTCCTAATCTTGCCGAATGCAAGGTGGATGTATCCATGTAGTGTTTCACCTGCTTTATAATAACTAAGTACTGATATATAACATCACTTGTAGGCAAATATTATACAGGTGCAGTCAGGAACTGGAGGGTGTTAATGTCAACACTGTGAGTCCAGTGTTTGCTCTTTCGGTTGGGCCGGAAATTATTTTGTATCAATGTTTGCTGTCAAACGGTAATTACAGGCAACAAAAGCAGATAAAATATCAAGAGGGGGAACAAAGAAGAAAAGAATACAAGATTGATTTTCACAGTTTAATTAAAAGATAGAGCAGTTACCTTATACTGACCCCACTGATGCAGGTGTCCAGTTTTCAAATGTGTGTGTCACTGCTCACTGTTTTACAAAGCCTCAGTGGATGTGCGTTGAATTAGAAGACGCACATTACATAATATATCACATCTGACTCATGCATGAATATTGTATCTGTGTCCTCTTCAGGTGACCGTGGAGAACTTCCTGCGTGTTTTGACGGGCCGGCTGCCGCCCAGCACGCCTCGCTCCAAACGCCTCCTCTCTGACGACCGGAGCAACATCCTCATATATCTGACAGGTAACTAAAGGACAGATCCACCCTCACATACTCCACTGACACTCTCTATATTTCATTATGAAGTAATGTTCAATCAGCTGTTATGGTTAAAGAAGTGTAAATATTCCTTTTACAGTGTCTACAACCCTGCTTTAGCTAAAGAGAAACTAAAATGTTTCAGAGAGGGATGTGAAAAATAACTCCTTATGGTTGTCAGTAAAGTACATGTAGGTAGTTTGTAGCTCATTTAGGGGATTTCCTTAAGAAGCATGCGATTGTGCCTCTTGTCTTGGGTCCTGAACATACAAATACAATACAGACATACAATAAAATAACAACTTAAATCAAGTTTTATTTATATAGCACATTTAAAAACGATTTTTGGTCAAGCCAAAGTGCTGTACATGTAATAAAAGCACACTACAATAACATAATAAAAAGGACAAGAATTGACAACAGAAATATAAAGACAAAACACAGAGAAATGTCAGGTGTCATGCTCAGCTCTGACTAGAAGGCCAGAGAGAAGAAGTGTGTCTTCAGTGAAGATTTAAACTTAAGATATATAAAGAATCGTAGCTCACCAGATTCACAGATGTGAGAAATGAAGTAGTAACAGTACAATTAAATATAAAAACAGAGAGAGACCCCCAACAGTACATGCAGGCGCAGAGCTTTATATTATAGCCAGGTATTGATCAGTATATAATGTAACCAAAGTGGCCAAACTTTCCACATCTTCATGTAGTTTGTCTTTAATTAATTTATACATTTAGTAGATGACAGACTCATAGCAGCAAAACTCGTTAAATATATGGCATATGTTGTCGTTTTTGTAACCCTAATTGTTTCTCGTGGGTTAAGGTTAATATCAGTTAATTCAGTATTATGATTATATTAAAGATGAGTTTTTCAGGTGAGGTTTAGCACCTCCTCTAATTTACATTTCAGTAAAACTTCAAATAGTTTTTCTATAGAACTGTGTTTCACATCGTATTTGCTGGTATGAAATACAGTATATTAACATGAGTTCAGGTTGTCTGTGTTTGATCTTTACTGCATCGATGGTTAAAGGTAGGGTATGTAATTCACTTCAGAAACACTTTTTTGTTATATTCCATGGAATGCTCTTAACATCCCGATAGCAATGAATATATTAAATGCTTTGACAATAAATACATTAAAACATTTCATCTGTGGAAGCCGTGGCGCTGTAAAAAGCACGACCAATCATCTGAGCCGGCCCGGCTAAAATAACTGGATGGCCTACCTGCCTGTCAGCCTTCCATCTGTGCACAAACTTATCTCGTGCCCTCATTGGTCATGTGCGCGTTCGTGTGTGTTCGAGGAGGGGCTCTGTAAGGAAGACTGAAGGAAGGGGCAGATTTTTTCCGGTTGTGTACTTTCAAATTCTAGCGCACTCGAGCTGGTTTCTCCAAAATTACATACCTCACCTTTAACTAAATCATCCACAAAACAATTAAGTTGGCCCAGAAGGTAAAATCATTAAGAAGTTGACACTATTAAGTTGTTTGACGGAAAGGGAGCTGAGTTCATTCAATATTCGCAACACTGAGCATTATCTACCCCTTAAAAGGCATGTCACATCATGTGAGTCGTGTTTCTAAACTCTTGAGATTTGTTTTTATAGATATATGTTTGAAAGAGTCTGTTTTATTTCTTTACATTATTAATCTGTGGCTGCATGCAGGAGAGTTTCAGTTGTTTCTCCCCCACAGCTGCCAGCCGGTTTTATTTTCAGCTTGTTATTTTCTATTCTTTATCTTCTTCTTTTTTTAGCAATATGAATCAGAGAGGAATGAATAATGAATAATATGTGTTTGTCTAACAGGCCATGGTGGAAACGGCTTTCTGAAGTTCCAGGACTCTGAGGAGATCAGTAACGTGGAGCTGGCTGACGCTTTTGAGCAGATGTGGCAGAAGAGAAGGTAAATAAAGCGGAAAATCTCATAAAAGTGTGATGGGCTTTGTGCAGAAACATCCAACACTGTGTTCCCTCTGTTGTAATTCCCCTGAGGGCCAATTATCTAGGAAGCAAGTCAACCCTCATTTAATGACATGACACTAAGACATCTATAGATTTGATATATATCTTGTCTTTAGGAGCGACTCAGGAAGAGATTGGCTGCTTTTACAAGTCGTTTTTTTAATATTTTCTTGAAATGCAGGGCTCTATACAAAATACACATTTTACAGTGTCACAGACTTTGCTCATACACTACCTTGATTATTAATCAGTGTTTAAATGCATTGTGTTTGTCTATGTTTTGGTGCTAGAAGGTGTAGATTTTCAGGAGTAATTTAACTCAAGCTCAAAAATAGTATTTTTAACCCTCCTATTGTCTTCGTTTCCCCCTTACTTTGGTGTTCTCGGTCCTGTTTGAACTGCTATTACATTAACACAAAAACCATTAATCAGCACCACATTTCATTTAACACCCTTTCAAACTGTAAATATTGTATCAGACTACTGGTATACATGAAAAACTGCAGTAAATATACAAAGAATAGACACTGAACATGTATTGCGTGTGCCAGGTGTGATCCATGTGGGGGGATGGGCACATAAGAGCGGGAAATGTGTCAAATTGTTCTTTCTGTGTTTGTGTGTGCCAGGTGTGATTCACATGGGGGGATTGGGCACATAAGAGGGGGGAATGTGTGTGTGTGTGTGTGTGTGTGTGTGTGTGTGTGTGTGTGTGTGTGTGTGTGTGTGTGTGTGTGTGTGTGTGTGTGTGTGTGTGTGTGTGTGTGTGTGTGTGTGTGTGTGTGTGTGTGTGTGTGTGTGTGTGTGTGTGTGTGTGTGTGTGTGTGTGTGTGTGTGTGTGTGTGTGTGTGTGTGTGTGTGTGTGTGTGTTCTAATCCGGATGGTTACTAATTCCTTTTCTTCATGGCGGTCATGTTTGACCGGGAACACCATGGGTGTTACAAAGTTGACTAAATCATCCAAAATTCAATGAAAGTGGTGATCAGCCATTTTATATGTTCAAATGTCTACTGTGAAGGATATCATAAAGCCTTAATGCGATCGAGTCTAAAACAAAAAAGTTATGATTGATGAAAGTAGTAAATCGGTCAGATTTGACCCGAAGACAACAGGAGGGTTAAATACCTCCAGTAGACTTCATTCGGAAACAGTCAGTGTTTGGTGAAATACGTGCAGCTCCATGTCACTGCAACAGGGCCCCGAACATTAATATTGTGAAACAGAACTTTTCAAGATGTTTACTTATCATTACGTTCGATATATTTAGTTTGCAATTAACTTGCTGATGAATGAGTGCATTCCTTAGGTGGAGAAATTCAAATGAGTTTCATCTCACCTGCCATCACTGAATCATAAATCATTAGGCATACATGAAGGATAACTGAGTTTTTATTTCCTGTATTTTTTTTAATCAGGCTCTACTTCTCTCTTCTCTATTTGAGTCACTAATGCGATGATATTCACAAAAATCCCGACAATAGATAGTTACAATAATCCGCTTAGTGTTGTGTTTTTTAGTTTGTTTTTAATCTAGATCCGCTGTCTGTATATTCTCATCCCTACAAGCCCAACCTTTTAGACTAATGAAAGCGTCACCTGAAGTGTGTGTGTGTGTGTGTGTGTGTGTGTGTGTGTGTGGTGTGTTGTGTGTGTGTGTGTGTGTGTGTGTGTGTGGTGGTGTGTGTGTGTGTGTGTTGTGTGTGGTGTGTGTGTGTGTGTGTGTGGTGTGTGTGTGTGTGTGTGTGTGTTGTGGTGTGTGTGTGTTGTGTGTGTGTGTGTGGTGTGTGTGTGTGTGTGTGTGTGTGTGTGTGGTGTGTGTTGTGTGTGTGTGTGTGTGTGTGTGTTGTTGGTTTTTCTTGGTCACCATGGCAACTGCATAGTGCATTATGAAAGATGGTTTGGAGGTTTTTTTATTGGAGCAAATGGATGAGAGATATGCCAACTGTGTTCTTTGTCATCAGTCCGGTTTGAGAATGTACATGATCTTCTATGTGTGTGTGTCTCCAGGTATAATGAGCTGCTCTTCATCATTGACACCTGTCAGGGCGCCTCCATGTACGAGCGGTTTTACTCCCCAAACCTCATGGCTCTGGCCAGCAGTCAGGTCGGAGAGGACTCTCTGTCGGTGAGTTACCTGCCCTCACACGATTAACATTAAATTAAAATCATCCATCAGTTTGTCAGGTTTTTTAATAAGCAGCGTGGTTTCATAACACATTGCAACTCAAGACTAGGACAGAGCAACGTGTTCATACACACTCACCCCTTAATACAATCTCAAGTGTAAAGAATTGCTTTGCTAAAGGCACAATTAGTCATATCTCTGAATCATTTTTTATGACCTGTTAAGTGTGTGTTGAGATGTCTGTATGCGCTGCCCTCTGCTGCACAATCAAACAAACTTCAACCATTACAATGTTGGCTTTCTTACAATTCAACTAACATGATTATCTAACCAAAAAGCGTGGTTTTGGAAAACCTTCGTGAATGTTTTGTATGCAGTTCAGTGTAGAAGAGTAATTTACAGCGTAGATAAGAAAGGCAAAATAAAAATGCACTGATTTCAGGTGAATAACAAACTTCTTATTTTGATGCAAAGATCTGTACATAATCAGGAATGTAGCACAACATGGAAGTGAAGCAAATTATGTTTAATTAAATGTGATAGTGCATTAAAAAATGTTGTTGACAATGAATGAATTAAGGTAATTTTTTTCTGAATATAAAATCTTTTACACCCATATCTGCAATACCACAGTGTAGTTGAAGGTGTTGGAAGTCAGTCAATATGGCCCATTGCTAGCACTAGCAAGTTATTTAATTCATACCATACATTAAAATGAAGTGCAGTTGTGAGGAGTACTTATATTTGATCATGCAGCGTATTCATTCACAATGCCAAACTTCGCTTATCAGACTTAGATAGTACATAATTACACACAACGTCAAACCATAACACTTTTTTCGCACATTAAAACAAAGTGGCATGTTTTAGTCCTGATGTATCCTGAGGGTAAAGAGTTATTTGTGGGGGATGAGACATGACTGGGATTTATTTGATCATCCAAAGGAAATATAATCGTGTTCCCAGTATTGGGCAAAGAAGGATTTCTGAGCCAAAGGTAAAACACACCATCCTAAAGTGTTGTTAGACAATGAATATACAAATGTTTTTTCTTTTTGTCCTCCCACAGCATCAGCCAGATTTGGCCATAGGAGTCCATCTGATGGACCGCTACACCTTCTACCTGCTGGAGTTCCTGGAAGACATCCACCCTGCAAGCAAATCCAACATGAACGACCTGGTGAGTGTGACTTTAACTAATGTCAGAGAGAACAAACGTACCGTAGAGCTGACATTTGGGTTGATTTCATTCAGTATTTTCAATTCTTTTGTAAACCTACATTGCAAAACCAAAAGTATTCAATTTTATCAAGTTTATGTACACATTTTTACCTCATATAACAAGTGATATTTACTAATCGACTAAGATATTCACCACTTGTGAACCATGCACACTTATGAAGATATCAGATCAGCATTTGCTCCAGGTGTCGACACACTGATTAAACAATCAGTCGAATTGGTAAACTAAGGATGCATCTACATTACATTACATTACATTGCATTTAGCTGACGCTTTTATCCAAAGCGACTTACAATAAGTGCATTCGACCAAGAAGATACAACCTTGAAGAAAACAGAATCATATAAGTACATCCGGTTTCATAGAGCTAAAACATTTCAAGTGCTACTCAACTAGCTTTAGATAAGCCAGTCCTTTATTAGTATATAAGTGCTTTGTTAGTAATTCTTTGTTAGTAATTCTATCGCTCGAAGTGGAGTCGAAAGAGATGAGTTTTCAGTCTGCGCCGGAAGATGTGTAAGCTTTCTGCTGTCCTGATTTCAATGGGGAGCTCATTCCACCATTTTGGAGCCAGGATAGCAAACCGACGTGTTTTTGCTGATGGGAACTTGGGTCCCCCTCGCAGTGCGGGTGCAGCTACTGACCATGCTACAGCAGTGAGCAGCAGAGGTGAGATGGGGCTATGGCTTCATCGTTATCAGGAAATGATCGTATAGGCCGAACACACGGAGCCGTTAGGCCCCCCAGAGCGTTTCGTCCGCAGATCTACCCACCTTGGGACCCGTTACCGTTTGAGGGCTCCGTTTCCACGGTTCCGATACAACCCGTTTCGTGTCCGTGTGGACGGGGCCTAAGTTAATTGAAAATAATTCACCGCACCAGACAATACTGAATTGTATCACTCAGCTTTATAAGGAACAATCCTAAACATTCTCTGGATTCTGCTTCTCTATTGTGTGTATGTAATTCCTTTATGTTGTATAGCACTGCAAGTACCTACTCAGCACTAATTAGATTATAATTGGATTTCAAACCACATAAGTGATTTGAAGACCTCAATTTAAGTCCTGAGAAAATGGAGTGTTCCTTTTGTTGTTAAGGATGTATTGGTTAACGGAAAAAAACGAATTATTAAGTTCATATTTAGAAAATAATTGCGGCAGATTTAACGGATATTCATGCAGGATCCACTTTGTGTGACCTATAGTGTGACTGTGGCAGGTAAATGGAGTTCATTTGAAAAAATAGAGCCAGCTTCCCTCCTCTTCCTCCTCTGTCTGCTGTTTGTGGTCCTAAAGGAGATGAAAGTCACACAGCACTTGAAGCAGAATGTCTGATACTGTGTTTAGGGTTTTTGGCTTTCACACATGACGGAGGTGATGGGAGAACACGCTGCTTCAGGCCATGGCCTCCCTTTTTATCTTCCACAGTCCTGCAGAGATCCACTGCCTCCTCACCAGGAGTTACAATCAACTCCCCTGAAATCCTCTCCCTGCACTCAGCGCCAGCTAAATCAATGCTCTCTGACTAACGCTTATTACTCTCTCTAATCTTCCATTTTCTGGAGATGTACTCTTTGTTCTCCAGCTATTTTGTGGAATTAAGGATCGATATTATGGATTTCCCGGACGAGCCCTCTGTTGTTATTTTTTATCTAGTCTGGAGAGGCTTGCCCTTTGATGAATCAGAAATTGCCTCCACCTTCTCAACAAAATCCTCCTCGAATTGCGTGTTTTCCAATTCTCGTTTGTCTGATAGAGAAAATGCTAACCTCGGTTTAATGATTTTAAATGAAGAGACCAGTCAGACAAAACACACAAGTCAAGTGGTGACACACCAATCACTGAAAGATTTCTGATTGATGATGGCATAAACAAATGTCATGCTCCTTGCTTCTAATCTTCTCAGTGCACTTTCACACATTTGAACAGCTCCCACTGACGCTCTAGCCATGTTTGACGCAGCTGGCTACTATCTGTAGTATAGAAAGTGAAACTCTTTAACGCCATCTGACCAACTGTCTCCTGGAAAAAGTGACCTACACAATTGAATTGATGCTAAAGCTCTTGACAGCAGCATGAGCAAATGTCTACTGTACTGCATATATTTATCTAGTAGCATTTATTTATACAGTTTAGAAAGGGATCGTTTTCGTCGTCTCCTCTGTCTCCCCATTCAACACTGTCACTAAAAATGTAAGTTTCAGGAGCTTATAAAGATACCTCCTTCCATCAAATATCAATAGTCATACTTAAAAGGAGGAAAAGATAGAAAGTACAAAATTAATATTTGTCGTTTAATATTAATACAAATTTGGATTTTACTTTCATGGCAACAAATTGAGATGAAATCCATTTTGCAAATAAATGCTTATCAGATTTAAAACTGTACTATTTTAGTTTTGATGTGAATGGAGCCTTGCCTCTTTTGCTGTTTGTGAAGTTTAATATTTCTAACACAATGCTTGTGTTTTCTCCCCAGTTCAAAGTGTGTCCCAAGAGTCAGTGTGTGTCCACTCCGGGCCACCGTACTGACCTCTTCCTGAGGGACCCAGGAAGTGCCCTCATCACTGATTTCTTTGGCAGCGTTCGCAAAATCGAGATCACCATGGAAACCATCAACTTGACCGACCCCATCCAGCAGGTGGAGCTGAGGTAAGCAGATTTATTTGGCAATGATTATAATATGTATGGCAAGGGAGATAGAAAAATACATAATGACAATGACTTTATTCGCTGGGTCTTTAAAACGTTAACTTAAGGTATATCAACCTTTTTATTGGACGCCATCTGAAGCAATCTGCCACTCCCATCCAGGCTTGATCAATAAGTCTATACCTAAACCTATTTTCTTTTTATTATAACCTCTCTCTTTGACAAATTCTCAACGTAATTTCTCACTGCCTGATAATGTTCTGTTTATATAGTTGTTACATTATCGGTGGTATAAGTTTGCTCTGTTTTATAAGTGGTTCAAAGATAATGAAATCATTATTTATTTAGTTTTTATCTTTTTTACAAGTGTGTTTACGTTGTGTAAGTCGACCCAAATCAACTAACAAGACTAAACAAATAATATTTTAAAGATAAAACATATTCAGCAATAGAATATATAATAGAAACTAATCCGTATGAACCCTTTTGTTCCCCATACCTCTAAAGCACGGGTATTCAACAAAAATTCAACGAGGTCCAGTTAGAGAAAATCTCCCCATGCAAAGGTCCGGAACATCGAAATGTCTAACTTGCTTTATGAATTAGTGTGATATATATTGAAGTAGCTGTAGCTTTATCAACGTTTGCATGTAATCATCAACTGACTGCCAATCAAATAAAGAAAGTACAATTCAAAAACAACAATATTTATTGTCAATTAACATTGAACTATAAAGATATACAGTAAAATACTGTGGATATGTGTAATGTTCCTCTCGGGCTGCATTTAAAAATAAAATAGAGAAAATAAATAAAATAGCTTTTGAAAATGTGTGCATCTTAAAAGTGCTTAATTTTAGATAAATACAATAAAGTGTAGCAGCAGCTTGAGTTTCCCTTTTTCTTTGTTAACCGTTTCGCATCATGACTTAACAGTTTCAGACGATTAAAGAACAATATCAGTCTTTACACATCATAGCAATTGAACAGTTTTAAAGTTTCTCTTTCTTTCCCTCTTATATTGCAGTCCTTCACTCACTTTGTTTTGTTCAGTGCGAGAATTGAGCTTGAGCTTGTCCTGCCAGGAGATTAAATCTGGGCTGAAATGGTGTCAGGGCCATTCTCATACACACCTGCAGGTGCTCATTGGTTAGCCTCGGTTAGCCTGCCCTGGAACGATATTTATTTCTTTCAGTTCTGACTAGAGAGGGAATGTTTGGTCAAACACTTTGTGTTTTGTCTCATAGTGGCGTTTCACATTGGCCCTTTTAATGAGCGCCACGGTCTCTGAACAAATTAGACACACTGGTTTGTGCTCCCAGTGGGCAGGATGAACACGAATGAGTCCGTCCACTCGGGGTTAAAAGCTCTGTTCTCACTGTCCACTTTCCTCTTCTTGGAGAGCGCTATGAGTAATTATTTGTCTGTCCCTGTCTGCCGCTAACACGCCTGTTCACGCTCCTCTCCGCTTCTCTCCCTGTATCGCTAATTACTCTCTTCAATCACTTTCCTCTCCGCTTCTCTCTGCCACTCTCTCGTCTCTTCTTCTGTGTTTCTCTCCCTGTATCGCTCACTTGTCTCTTTCGCCCCCTGTCGGCAGCGGTTAAAATAGAATCGCCCCGTCAAAATTGAAATCCCCTATTAATGTATTGATCATAGGTCCGGGTCCGTATAGGTCGGCGTCTGGGTCCGGACCGCGGTCCGCCTGTTGCCGACCCCTGCTCTAAAGGGAAGTGATATTCAAGGTGGATTGGGGACAACCTGCATGTATAAAAACGTTAATTGAGTGCTGCGGGCAAAATGCATTTTATGTTTGTTTCACAACCTGCTAGACCTTTAATTTCTCTTCGGTCTCTTATTAGCTATATTGACTTCTCTACTAATGACGTGAGTTGCTATGACTACCCTGTAGGTGATTTAAGACCTGCTACGGTTGACCAATGACATGACTGCTTGAGGTTAATGCAGCTCAATCAGATGGTACTTATAATCAGTTCCTGCACGTTCGCAACAAAGTGAGGATCATAATTGGACAGCCTCTGTAGTCTATAAATCAGTAACTCTTCATCAGTGGCACTGAGTGAGCAGCGGTGCTTCTGTTTGGTTGAATGTGGCGCCACCCTGTGATGAATTTGACCAAATGCATCCAAATTGAATTCAGTTCATTCTCTCATTGCATCAAGTCGGACATGATGTGATGAATATATTCAGCCACTAGATGTCTTAAGAGAGCTGTCAAACTCTTAAACATCCTCTGTGTCTCGTGAAATATTGTTAACTTTCTCATATTAGTTCCCAGACACACTAATCCCCTGGAGTTTTTGGAAACGCTCAGCTAATGCACCAAAATACAATCACTCCTCCTTATTTTGGCTCATTAGGCTGAAGGTAAGGAATAGATTGTAGTGCTCTACAAACAGATGTGATGGAAATTAAAACTTTATTACACTCACTATTCTATTAATTCCATTAAGATGGGATTTAATTGAACCACTGGGAGGTGTTGGAGTGAAAGGACCTCATGTGGTTGGCTGCTAATTAGTAATTAAGAGGTAATTGCCAAACCGATTTTAGTCATCAGCTGTTTTGGCTCTAGGCTAGTTAGTCATTGCACACAACTTCCCCTATTAGTTTATTATTGATTAGAGCCTGACTCTAGGTCTGTTGATCTCATGCAACAAAGAAACACAGCAGCGGTGTATCGGGCTGCCTGTTGCCCTCATTCAGTCCTAGAGAGACGTTGCATCTACCTTTCTGATGTAAGAACCAGCAATCCCCATTCATTTGATGTTTAATGGAGCTCAGTTTACTGATGCAGCAACGTACTAGCGGCGTCTTTCTACTTTTAGGAATGATAGAAAACACCATCGTAAAAAGTTTAAAGATGTTAAGGAGGCTTACAGCACTTTCTGTCATTTTGTCTGTCATATTTAACACGTTTTTTGTTAAAGGGGACACTTTTATGCTAATTGTCATGCCTGTACTGTGACATGTTTTGATGCTTTAATGCCATACTGCCTGTGCTGTAGCTCCTCTTTTCACCATCAAAATCAGTCTGCTCTGATTGGTTTGCTGGTTGGCTCCGTTGTGATTGGTCAACCGCTTATGGCGCTTTTCCACTGCAGCACGTAGCACGGTTTAAGCGTGCCGTGCCAAACCCGGCCGTTTTTTGTTGCTTTTCCACTAGGGCTAGTTCCGGCTCAGGGCTACTTTTTCACCTTTTTTCTGGCCCCGCAAAATCGAGGTTCTTACCGGGCCAACAACCGGGCTGAATATGCTAAACTAGTGACGTAAACACTCGACTGCTGCATGGTCAGAGAGAATCGCTGGCCAGGGGGCTACAACAACTACAACAAAATGAACATGTTTTACCGTGATTTAATTGTAATACACGTTTCAAAATGATGCCGAAGTAACAACATACTGATACCGGTCTGCAGACAAGACGGCAGGCGAAACATCTTTTAAAATGTGTGTTTTCTGAATGGAGATCGGATCGCTAACGTTGTATATGCTCCGACTGTCCACACTCACAACAACGGCCTATACAGACATAAATAAAGCAGCGACTGTATTCGCCATGACACAGACAGTCTGTGGTTTGTACTTGTTTAACTTTCGTCTAGTTTCTGAACAGATGTGAGGAGCTGTGAGCTCTGAGTGCTAACTGCTAACGGCTGATGTTTTTGGTTTTGTGGTTCGCATTGAAGATGACGTCACGGCAGTTTTACGCAGCGTCGCTCTGCCTACACTGCGTTACTATAGTTACTGCCCCAGCTACTAAACTGTAATGGAAACGCAGCATAAAGTGAGCCTGGCCTACCAAGGCCTAACCATACCGTACTAAGCCGTGCTAGGTCCTGCAGTGGAAAAGCGCCATTAGAGATGTCCCGCCCCTTAAAGTGCCAGTGAAGTGCATTTTTTTGCGCCAAAATGAAATGGCAGTTTCATTTCTTACATATAATTGTACCTGTTCATGGCTAAAATAATTTTTTAGGAAGTGCGAGGGACGAGATAAACATCGCAAATTTTTCATCCCGTGAACGGCCGTCTGAGCCTACCGCTGCTGCAGACGATAGCGGCTGTGACGTCACAAGATGGGCCCAGTTGTGATTGTAAACATGGCGGAGACTTCGGAAAGTGATACTGGTGCGAGAGAAATGAGTGATTTTGACAGCTTTTCGGACAGGATAGATGAGGAAAGTGGCCATGGAAGTCAATTTAGTTGAGGACAATATTTTGTCATAGATCTAGAGTAGATCTACACACAGGATTGGCCATCACCTGATCATACATTCATCTGTTCATAGCATGATGCAACATTCATGTTCACATGCAGTGTTGTGCTAGTTACTGAAAACCAGTAACTAGTTACAATTACTAGTTACTTCACTACTTACACCAAAAAGTAATGCGTTACTGTGAAAAGTACTTTTTAGTTACTTAAAAAAGGGCACCCATTAATGCCCTTATACTGTAGCCTTCATTTCAGTACTGTTATTGCATCGGAGAATAATACAACCTGTTGATCAACTTGACATGCATTTGCATCACTGAACTCTGCTAAGCAATGTGGTCTATACAAACACAAACACAAAGATATGTTTCAAAGTGCCAATCCAGCCGCTGTTGCTTAGGTGGAGGTGGAGTGGCGTCGGATGAGTCTGGGTCTGTGGTCTTAGCTACTAGCTTCGTCCCAGCATGTTGTTTCTGCAGATGTTTCAACAGATTTTAATTGCTGTTTTGGGCAGTCGATAGGATCTTTGACCCGCCAAGACACAACTTACATTTAACTAAAACGTTCTTTTCTTTGTGCTCGACAAAAGTGAAATAGTGAGAATATCTCCAGGCGGAGAAACTCGACTTGAGCTCTGCCGCCGCCATGATAGTCTTGTTAGTAACACAAACACAGCGGCCTTTATTTTTCATAAACAATCTACGAATCTACGAAACAATGACACCAGCCACTCACCTTCATCTTTTGGGAACAGAAACATCGCCACTTCGGCAGAATTGACATTACCACAGCCAGCGGCAATGCATCGCTTCCCGTGTGTTTTTCCTCCCTTTTTCTTCACTGTCGCCTCCATTGTCAGGTTTCCTCGATTGGCAATCACTTCCAGTCGACTGCGAAACACTTTCCAATAAAATACTCGCTCAAAAACGTTGGTAAATTCCACTTTGAAACAGAGACAAAATGAACGGTGGTGAATGTAAACACTTCGGCTGAGCCCATCTTCTGACGTCACGCAGTAGATCGCAAGCCACGCCCACGAAGGCGGAGGTCGACTGCGGATTTCCCAGCGGAAAATTCCAACTCGTCAAATTCGTTGCTATTCCAACATCTTTTATATGGGTTCCAATGGACAATTTTGGTCATTACTATACGTATTAGCATAACAGATCATGCACCGGCGCACACTTCACTGGGTCTTTAACCTACAATTTGTTGGAGTGCTGGCCAATAGAAGTGTGAGTGTTACATAGTGATGTCTTTATGTTATACAAAGAGTCCAATGGAGGCGTTTCAGGCATGCTTAAAAAAGCACAATAGGTCCCTTCTAACATGTTGGTGAGATTAATATTCCATTGTGAGTTGGGTGATGGAATATTCTCTGGCAAATTGTTAAAAGAGGTTAGGTATACAAGGATGTTTTACAGAGAATAAAAACATGATTTGAATCACCAGTATGATTATCAAATTGTGTCATGTATTGTAATAGAAATGGGATAGTTTCAAGGTGACTGTATTGCCAGTGTAAACATGTGCAGCTTACCACACAAAATAACAGAAGGCTAAACAAAGGCAGGTTGATCATGGCAGGATCACGTACAAAATAGAAATACAGTAGCTCTTTAGTATTCTTGCAGGGTCTTGCATGTAACATATATGTTTTCCCCCTTATTTTTTCTTCGTTACAGAAAATCCAGCTTGATGCACAAAAATACAGAAAAACAAGTGTCTCTCTAGACGCTTAAATGATGGGAAAGACCAGATTTACAGTAGGAAATTGGTACTGGGACTATTAATGGAGTATTGATTGGATCAGGTCGAAATAAATGAACCATTAATACAGAATCCAGCTTCTCCAACAGAGACTTGCTGCTTTTCTTTGTCATATATAATAGATAACTGGATATCTTGTTACAGGCAAATTCAAATGTATCTCCTCAGGGTTTAAATCAACATGCATTTATTTGCACGTTCTTATCGGTTAATTAGGCAAAATAATGGATTAACAGTAGCATAAATAAGGATTTGTTGCAGCTCTACTTACAGACATCATCCAACCTCCCTAAAATAAAAACCTCTTATATAAATGTGTTTCTAAATCCGGGCTTGGCTTGGTTCAACTGTTTTTTTCAACACATCTGGATCGTGTCAAAAAAGCAATCACGGAAATGGATCATTATGAGACCTATGTGTCCGACACCACAGGTTAAATTACATAATAGCGTTTCCGAAAGACCTGAACATGGATTGTAGTGAGCTGTGTGTTCCCAGGGAGAAAATATCACAGATGTCCTCTGTAAAAAGCTGTTATTAAATATAGTGCAGCCTCTCCGACGGGTGCAGCAGGATATTTAGAGAAGATGGGTACATGTGTGTCCAAGTGTGTAAGTCTTTTTCTTTTCTGATGCTCACTCATCCCTCCCTTATCCTCTCTTCTCCTCCCACCCATTTTCTAAACGGCCGCTTCTGCCTCAGAACAAGCTCTTCCATTAAGTGAATTGCTCTTGATGCAGAGGACATTTTAATGGACCCCTCGATTCTTTTCATTATACATGAGCTTAACAGTGTAATGTAGTTACTCACGTCCAGCCATACTGTAGGTGCTTATTGACCAAAACATGTCATCTTGTGGGGTCACAAAGCTCCAAAGATGATCATATTAAAGCCAAATTAATTTCCCCCTTTTGAGTAATAAAGTGCATTTAATGTCATTTGTGAGACTGCAGCAGTGGAGAGGCTCTACAAAAAGTACTTTTCATTATTAGAAAAGATGTTAAAAGGAAATGTGTCTGACCTAAAGATGGCAGCTGCAGTAATACCGGAACTGTAGGTGGGGAGGGGTGGTCACATCTATCAGAATCAGCTAAGTGCATAGAAAAATGTTCTCCAAAAATAACTCTATTCACTTAGAAAATAGAGTGGAAAGTGGTCTGAATTAAAGATGAGATATTATGCAAAGTTTTAGGTTAATATTTGTATTTTGTGTCTCTACTGTAACATGTTTACATCCTTTAGAGTTCAAAAAGCTCTTTATTTTACTCATACTGCCTGTGCTGCAGCACCTCTTTTCCCCCTCTGGGTCTTTCTCAATGTCGAGGACGCTTCCTTGGTAGCACATGTCTTCCGAGTCAGTTGCTTCAGAATTGAGGCAAGAATCCTTCCTAGCCTCGGAAAACGAAGAATTGTGCGTCATATGCGAGGCCCCGCCTTAAATGGAGCGATTTCCGGCAAAGATTTGGAAATTGGTCCTTGCGCAAAGCATTGTGGGGATTTTAAGACCGCCGAGTCTACACATGTGCAGCCTCGAAATTTCCCGCAAGGAAGTACGCCGGCCTCGGTAGAATTCCAAGCATCCTGGACATTGGAACAGTCCTTCGGCGGGACTCGATGACGTAGTATCCTTGAAATAGTGGCTCTGGAGCAGCCTTCCTCGACATTGAGAAACACCCTCTGTCTGAAACCAGAGCCCACTCTGCTCTGATTGGTTAGCTGGCCGGCTCTGTTGTGATTGGTCAATTGCTTATAGATGTCCCGCCCCTTAGCCTATCACGTACAATGTGTTGGAGCGCTATCCAATAGAAGCACAAGTGTTACAGCGATGTCACTATGTTACAGAAGTAAACAAAGGAGGCCAATGGAGGCGTTTCAGGCAAGGGAGAGAAACTCCCTCTGGATGGAGCATTGGGATTGTAACCATTGCAGACCATTTACATGCACAAAAACCTATATAGCACACCTTTTTAAAGGACATTTGACCTAAAGATGGCCGCTGGAGTAATACAGGAGCTGTAAGTGGGGAGGGCCAGTCACATCGGTTAGAATCAGGTAAGTGCAACAGCGGTGAGTCCTCGGTGACACATTTCAGTGACATATTTCCAGTAGCAGAGAGAGCTGGCAGCTCACAGGGGGCTCAGCGGGGGGGTCGTCTCCGACCAGTTTCCTTCTGTCTCTGTTCCTGTCTATCAAAGCTTCTCCTGCCCCGCTGCACAGACATGGGGAGAAGAGAGACGTGCAGAGAAATGGGTTGAAATGAAACGGATGAAGACGGGAACAAAGGAGGAATGACCTGAGCCAAAAATTCAGAAATAATTTGAGCAGCACTAACTCAGTGGGTGAGAAAGTAAAGAAAAAGCAGAACCGGTTGCTTCACAAGCGAGCGGTGGCTCTCTGGGGGATTTTGCCCACTTTGTCAGCAGCTGTCTGACCTGAACTTCCTTTGATTAGACAAAAAAGGCCACTCTGTCAAACCTCCACTCGACTGTGACCTTTAGCTGAGAGTCTGCTTTCTGACTCATGACTGTGATGTTGCAGAAAAACCGACGAAAAAGATGAGTGGAGGCACATACATATGTCAAAACTAGCTAATTTCAATTGTGTTGTATTGGTGCATCCAGATCATTGAATGGGTTTGACAAGTCTATAAACCTGTAGGTGTAATGTAACTTTGACACTTGTGTTTCTTTGCCTTTTATGATCTTTTTTGCATTATGTTTTAAATAACTATATCAGTGCTCTTATCGTTGACACAGTTGGATGTTTCTGTTTCTCATAAATTCAAACAAAGTAAACCCATAAGAGTTTAATTAACAGTGTGCACAATACAACTAATTAACCTGAAATGAGATAAAAGGGACCCTTTTAATATGGAAACTGAAAAAGAAAACATGTCAATATAGCTTTAATGGATTCGGCTGGCCTGTGTTTTTCTTCATTACTGTCAACTGTCACAAATATCAAGCTGCACAAATGCAGATTAATTGAGCCCAATGTAGAGCAAAATGAAACGAGAGTAAATTGTGTTTTTGTTTGAGGTAACTCCTCAGACATGGATTCTGTTGCTGAGTTCTTACATCAGTAGGATGCTTAATGTGGGGTTGACACAAAGTAAACTGCTGCACCTGTGTTTGCTGTGATGATGCAACATGTAAGCCAGTGTGGCTCATTAATGCTTTTTTAATAGGTTTTACACCGAGATGGAAGCAGAGCGCTCGGTGCCTGGATAACCAGCGCTGAGTCTCAAAGCTCGCAGGTGTAATGCATCTTGTCTAATAGTAACTAATGAATATCCATCAACTGGCGTGAAGGGAACTTTTTTACGTTGTCCTTGAGCAAGACCCTTAACTTACTCCATTTATATAAGTCCCTTTTGAATAAAATATATGAATGCATGGCTCTAAATATAACTGGTTTTATTCCTAACTCTCAATGCACGGATGCTTTACGGTCAGGAAGGATAAAAAGGTGCTGAGGAGTCTCTCTTTTTACTTTGAGTAGCTTTGCCTTTTTATCCTGATATGGTCTTTGTGCGCTGGCCTTGGATACAGATACGGTGCTTCTTTATTTGAAACCATGCCGATAAAAGGCATACAGTCTTGCTGGAGTTCTTTTAGTTAACATCAAAAAGTAATTAAACAAATCTTTCAACATTTCTTACATAAACATGCCTTTAATGTCATTAACCTTTAAAAAATAAAGCATAGAACTACAACTCTTATATAGAAATTAATCAACTTCTTCCACAACCCAATAGTTTTTTATTGAGCGAGCGAAAGATGTCACAAATGTCACTCAACTTTAAGAAATACTTTTTTTTATGTTACACATCAAAATGTTTACTAATGTCTTAAAGAAGGTCTAAAACCTTTTGTTCATGCTGCCTGAAGTGGTGTTATATAATAATACATTCATATTGGATATTAAATGATCTGTATGCTTACTGCTATAACCGAGCTTCTTTTAGAAGTTGTTTTCCATGCTGTTGTCTGGATGTGTTATGTCCTTTGTGTGTGCTTATTTCATTATTTAAAGAAGTCTTAAGGAAAATAATTGCACTATAAAATGGGAATTATAAGCTTTTTCCAGAGCTCTTTTGGGATGCTGGTTATTTAAGGCCTTACTGATCATGCCACACCAAAGGCCTAAAAGCTAAAGCAGAATGTTCCTTTGTAATTCTTTTAACTGGATAAGAGCTACCAAGATGATTCACCACTAGAGTACTGCTGGAGGTTTGAGAAATCTAATCAATAAGAGATCTTTGCTGTGTAGCATCAACAACAAACCACCAACACTATTTGGTTTAGCGGCTCAACATTGATTTCGTCATTGATGCTGATTGATTTCATTTTTTAGAAAAGCTAACCAGAGTGCACCTTGGGAGACTTGTTCGTTTGGAGCTCAACTAACGCCTCTAACATTTGACATTTAAAAAGGTTGTGTGGGTTGCTTGGTAAAACAGACTTTACATATAGTATCACATACAAAATGATTTCGTTTAGTATTTTTACCATTTGTCTTCTGTAGTGATATACATAGGATCAACTTAATAAGATGATTTGCACTCTCTACAAGGAGACTTATAAGAGGAAAACATGACTTACTTGCATTCATTTGCACTGCATGTCATTGACTCTTAAATGGTGTGTTAATCACACACACCTCCTCTAGACACACACTGCCAACAGAAACGCTCAGGTTCGTTCCTCTTCCCGACTGCTTTTATTCATTTCTGAATAATGGCTTCCCATTTAATGAAAGCTTAATTTTTCCAAAGTGCAATTAACTTCAGGTAAATGCTAACAGAGTCCGTTTTGTGTGTGTTTTGTCTTGTAGTCCTGTCAATGAAGAGCTTCAGATAGAGAAGTACTCCTATGCAGACCAGCTGCCGGTGTCTGAGATCATCCATCAGGTAAGAGAGAGAGAGAGACACGCTCACGCACACGCACGCACATGCACACGCACGCACGCACTTCAGGGTCATTAGGGGTGAGACACTCAAAACAACAAGAAAAGGTCCTCGATGATATGATCCCGACATTTTCTTATTACTTGCAATTTCTATTTTTCATTATAATAGCCAAACACACAAATGCATATTATATTCTCCCCCATTGCTCTTTCCTCACCCCGTGTAACCCCAATCATTAATAAATCAGTCAGAGTTCAAAGGCTTTGTTTGTCATAGGCACAACAGAAACATTAACCAGTGGCGGAGAAAGTACTCCGATTTTATGTAAAAGTATCCATACTTAATTGTAAAAGCACTCTGTCACAAGTAAAAGTCCTGCATTCAAAACCTTATCTTAAAGTACAAAAGTATTGCCCTAAAATAAACTTTAAGTTCCACGTGTAAAAGTATTTGTTATGTGTAATGGCACATTTCAGAATCGTATATATATGAGGTCGCATTCACACCAGCCTTGTATAGTCCGGTTGATCGAACCCTGGTGCGTTTAGCCGCTTGGTGCGGTTCGTTTGGGTCGGTGTGAACGCAGTCCGAGACCTCTGAAGTGAACTAAACAACCGGACTCTGGTCCGCCTAAAAGAGGTGGTCTCGGACCGCTTGCTAGTGAACTCTCGAGCGGTTCATCGCTGGTGTGAACGCAGTCTGCACCAAAACATAGGAAGCGTCGTATTTACGTGTCACAAGAACGCGGATGTCTTCAGAATCGTTAGCGAAAGAGTGAAGCAGAATGAAGTGTTGAACAGTGTCGTGTAAAGTAAAAACAACTATCAAACTAAAAACTATACATAAAAGTCAGAGCCACCTGCCGTCGGTGAAACCCCCTCCTTACTGCAGAACGTCTCTCATTATATGTGTTATAATGTTTTGTATCGCACATTCTCTGATTATATAATCATACAGTATGTGCTGTCCACTATAGTCTGTAGATATGCTCTCCAGATTAACAGCAGCATGAAAATAACCTGCCGATGCACCATGGCGGAGGCTCCGATAGAAATGGCCGGGATTTGCGTTTGTACCCCCTTAATGTCTGACCAATGGTTGAACAGCATTTCCGTGCACATGACTTGTGTTTAAAGTTCATAGTCCGTTTGAGTTTTGCCCGTGTGAACGCAAACCGAACCTTCTGAAAAATGAAACAATGTAACAAACTGTCGTCTGGTGCGCACCAAGAAGCGGACTATTAGGTGTGAATGATTACTGGATTTACATGCACACAAATCTACATAACACTACAGGAGAGGTAAACCCCCAAACAGCATGATAGGGCCTCTTTAACATAACAGTAGAAGACGTATAAATGGTGCAAAAGTGTGCAATTGACAAAATGACTCAAATGGGTTGCATACTATGGATTTGTATGAATAGAAATATACAAAGACCCTCATTACAGATGAACCCTTTTAAGAACATAAAAACATCTAGCTGACTATACATCGTTCTTCGATTCGCCCTTATCTGTGCTCTGGTATATAACCTTCCCAACTTTCTTTCTGTCCTTTCACAGTTCTTATATGATGACATTTTTTCAAATTCAGCAACCTTTTCCATTTCCCCGACCCTGAATAGCAGGTATTTCTTGAGAACATTTTGCCACCCTATCATTACTGCTGTCTGGGTCCGTTTCCTTATACATCGAGAAAGTGCAAACCCAAACCTCCAATTATCTCTCAGGAAAAAAAGTTTTGGACAGAATTCGAAATGTGGACCTATAACATTTACAAGTTAGCTGTTCCTCCAGATGTTTTGGATGTTTGGGCACAACCATCACAACACCTTGATTTCCACCAAGTCTCTGAATCCTTTAATTACATGTGAGCACATTCATCTTCATCAAATGAAACACGCAAATCTTTCTCCCAAACACTTCTCAGAGTTGCCAGCATCGGTGGAAGAAGTATTTAGGTCTTATACCTGAGTAAAAGTACCAATACATGTCAAAATACTCCATTACCAGTAAAGGTCCTGCAATTAAAATCTCTCTTATGTAAAAGTACTGAAGTATTATCATAAAAATGTGCTTAAAATATTAAAAGTACGAGTCAATCCGCAGAAAAAGTGCCTCAATATGTGATATATTATTAATACATGACATTTAATTGTTAAAATTGTTGCATTGAGTAGTATTTTACTTTATTTATACAACATTTTTTATGTTTACGACTTTCTTTGTTCATTTCTTTTGTAGACAATTTGATATTTTAACCTGTTTGTACCTCAAGCGATTATTTTTTCTGGTTTAATCTTTAGCGATGCATTTTGTTGAAAGTTCATCAGACGTTTTTAATGCTAAATCTTCATCTTTGAATAGTCTCTAAAAGCTGTAAGATAAGAATATTGAAGTAGAAATACAATACTTACTACTGTATGAGATGTAGAAGTATAAAGTAGCATTGAATGGAAATACTTAAGTGAATTACAAGTAACTCAACATTGTTCCTATACAGCACAGTAGTAACATCACTGGTAGCCAGATATTTACAGTATCTCCCCTAAACACAAACATTTAATGATATTGGCATACCTCATGTCATTCAGCAAACTACCTTCAAGATGTTCTGATCTCGACATTTTTTAACACCCATTTTATTTGTGGTGAATCGTCAAATGTCTTTTGTGGGTTCACATCGTTTTTCCAAGTCACCTGTTGCTGTTTTTGTACATCGTAGCGTGTCCACACATTCGTCCTCAATTTGGACACAGAACAGAAAGTTATCGGCAACATCCAGCAACAGATGTCTTTGTGTCGTTTCCATGGTGACGGCTCTTAAGTGTGAAATGCAAGTGCCTCCTAGTCTCGGTGTGAAGGGGCCACCGTGAAATCCAGCAGAATGGATAGGTAGGATTGTGGCGAAAAATTGTGCATTCAGCTCATTCCAAATGGATTGTGCCTTTCAGTGGAGCCGACCTTCACAAATGAACACCTATTCTTCCTCATTCCACCTTTTGAACGTGTGCTCGCCGGCATTCAAAACACACCGTCTGTGCTCGGCTGTATCCCTCTTGTAAGATCTTCCATTAAGAGCCTTTAAAAAAAATACTATTTTATACTTCCCCTTCAACTCGTGCTGCAGAAAAGTAACAAAGTCACATTCATCTTTGCCACCGGCAAAGCAGACGTTTATGTGGAGCTTACATTTGGGGTTCAGCTGCCTCTGAAAACCCATATTTTAAAACATTAACACGACCATCCTCACAGTATTATCCAATGCTATATCCTAACAGAGATGGATAAATGTTATATCAATTCTGTAGCAGTATTTGATTTCACCTTGACAGCTTCAGTAAGTGACAGTGAAAGCTACACCATGGCAGAATTTATTTCAGAGCTTTTTTAATGGGTTGCACGCCCTGCTTATGTACACATGGGCTTTAACCAAATCAAAATATAATCATCAACTTAATGGATAAATCGCATCCCTCTTGTATTCACTATCCTCATGATTAGCTTCTGTAATCAATATTTTTATTTTAAAAAGGTGTTTTTGGGTATCTGGAGTGCCTCGAAACCCACCAACTAAAGTGCTTCAATGTTCATACAAATGATTTTAAACTAATTAAAAGGACCATTTTTTTTTTTTACCAAAGAGCTCCTGAGCTGTCATCTAGGCTTCTGTCTGTATTCAAGCTAATTGTCTAATAATACTAATTGGGTATCTACCCTTCAGCTAGTCATTTCAACAAAGCTATCTTTTTTATTTTAATATTTCAAAGTCAAAGTCAGCTTTATTTCTACATGTGTTATACATACAGAAATCTTGAAATACCGTTTCTCGCAGTCCCACAGTGTGACATATATACATACAACAAGATACAAAAAGGGCCTAGATAAACGGGGTATAAGACTAAGTAATAGTAGTAATAAGTACTAGTTAATAATACATTTAAAAACACAAAACATAATTGATATTTACAACTTCCATGCAGTAAGTTTGAGCTATAAGCATTCTGTCTAAACCCCCATGGGATGTCATATTGCAATCTTACATAGGGATAATGACTTCAAATTAAAAACAAATCCAGACTTTTTCAAATGATGTTTTTGCTGAGGATAAATGGAACAATTCAGCTATTGTGTTTCCCACATTAATGCTTAAAAAAGAGCTAGGTCATTTTCTAACTAATGCCAATCGTCAAACCTGGCCTTGTGATTTATAAAGCCACAGCTGCTTTCTGCTTGGTTTCATAAGAACACAATTACCACTTCTCCAAAAAGACATAAAATGATACCGTGGCTGTTTTGAATTAGTATGCAGATACTGAGGCATCTAATTATAAATCTGCAAAACAAAAAAGACTCAGTTGGTGAGGATAGATCTGTGGAAATGCTCTTGGTTTCGTTTCAGGGACTACAGTCGAGGAGGAGTTTCTGACATTTGAATTAACTCTGATGTTCTTCTCCTCTACAATGACTGTTTATACTAAAGGTCAGGTCCAGCTGACCAGCTACGTTTTTTTTTTTTAAATTGTAGAAGAAGTCTCTGGTTCTGCTGCTGTTAGTCTTTAAAAGGAGTCACAGTCATTTGGCCCAGAGAAATGAAGCTGACCACGGGCCGGAGCGCTGTCAGACGCTTATTGAGTATCGAGAAGGGAAGCAGGAGGGGTCTCTGCGCCCGGCAGGAAATTGATCTCTGAGAATTGCCTCCAAAAGCCTGGAAAATACATTCTGGTCTCAGATCGGCTTCCCACTGCTCACATAAGAAACAACCTCGTCAATAATGTTCTCAACACAGAAGCCATCACACTATTAAAGGTCATTAAAGCCATTTACTCTCCGCCGGCTTCGTATCTTTCTTTCTGTCTACCCCCACTCCTCTTTCAAATGCACCCGCACGAACAACGCAGAAACAAACTCATCGACCCGGCGACCCCTGTCAGAGATTTCGATTATCGGCTAGCTCTCCTAGCCTTGAGGATGGGAGTCCTGACAGACTCAGTCATCTCTCCCCCCTTCAACATAATCCATCTGTACTGCTGCAGAATGACCAATGTCCATAAGCCTATTGACGGCTCTCCTCTTTTTGATTAGCTGTCATATTGTGCGCGCCACTCATCGAGATATCTTTGTTTTCGTGCCACCGTGGCAGCATCTGTTGTTGTCGCCGATCAGATGCACTCATCTGAAGGACCCGATGTGATTGAATCTCATAAGATTTGATGTCTAAAGTATTCCCAAGTGGTCCGATTTCAGCTGTGCCTCCAACAAAAAACGAATCTTCTCACTTTGTTTATCTTCAAAGAAAACAATTTTTCCATTTCAATTTTTGCCAGTAGACCAGGCGACGGCTTGTAAATAGAAAAGTCATCACAGTGACTGACAGCGGGAATATAAGCCTGTGCTGTATGGCGTCTGTGTACAAACTTTCCTTCATTGTGTGTGTGTGTGTGTGTGTGTGTGTGAGAGGAGTTGATTAATGCCCTGTCAATGTTGTCAGCTCGCTCTTGGTGACAGGGTGAGTCCCCTCTTCCCGCCACCTTCCCTTTTCACCGCACACATCTCATGTCGCCAACACCTAATCACAATATGTTCAGCTCTGGAAATAACGAGTAGGAGCTCCTTTTTCACTCTCTCTCGTGTATTCTGCTTTTCTTTTTCATGCCTCGCTGCTGTGAGTTCTGGTCTCTGGCGTCAAATTGTTATTTGTTCTTTTGCCAGCTTGACGCCACACCATATGGCTTCAGAGAATTGAAAGTGGAAACACTGAAAATTAATGCTTTGCCTCCCTTCAATCCTACGCCAAATCCCGCTTTCCCTCACTGAGCCTGTAACATTGACACTTTCTAAAAGTGGATGTAGGGATTGTGTGGATCACACGCCAAACCCACTCTGACAAGCTTTTCCTGTGAATGAAAACATTATATCCTCTTGAAAACAAAACATGCTTTATGAGAGAATAATACACCCAGTGCTTTGTCTGTCCAAGCACTCAAACGTCCGGGCAATACAGTGGAGTGTCCTGGCAGAGAAGAAAGGCTCCTGCTCCCTCATCAACATAAATTTGCTGCAGTTTTGACCTTGGAGTGCGACTGTTTGGCAGGGCGTTTCAGACCTCCCTCAACGGCCATTAGCATCCTGCATGGCCATGTTAATTAGCTCCAATCAATCAGATGGGTAGCTGTTAATTGATTTTACTTGTGAATTGAATACGCAACACAAAGCGTGTGTAATGGAGGCGGGCTGCTTGAAGTCCTTGTCCTTGGCTGAGATGTGAATTGTTCCTTCGGTGAAGGTCAGGGGCCTCATTTCTAAACGGTGCGTACGCTCAAAAGATGGTGTACGCCAGTTTCTACGCAATGTTTGCGATTTTATAAAAAACAAACTTGACGGGAAAATGTGCGGTCCTCCACGCAAACTCTGACCCATGCGTACGCACTAAGCACAAAAACGGGAGAGAAGAGAAACTGCGACACCGTTGGCAGAAGGAAGAATGGAGAGATATGTGGAAATAATACCATAAATAGAATGTTACCTCTCATTTATCATATATGAAGAATTCATTTTCACAAATTGATTAAAGCCAATCTTAAAACGCCTGTTTGAGACTCCTCAGAGCACACAGAAACATAACTTGGAGAAATAAATAAATACAGAAATGTTATTGATCACCCCTCGATTATGTTCTCTTAAGAAATGTCTTCTCATAAATGATGCGGAAAACAGAAGGACAGAATTACTTTAAACGTTTTGCATTTCTATAGGTTGTATAGATACGAGCATGGTTTTATATACTATCATGTTTAATCATGTTTTATGCCGTTCGCCAATAGCCTACTTGATAAGTCGCTCGTAAAACACAGGAGGTATGGAAACTAAGAACACCATATGTGGTCAATTGTACAGCTGATATAACACAACACATTAGTTGTATTTCCTTTAACTGGTGGATTATGGATATATAGTTGCTGATCGACAGCTGGAACACAAACCACCAAATACAAAAAAATAATTCAGATCCAGTCGTCATGACTACACTCCGGAGGGATTCCCCGATCATTTCTTACAGTTTCTCATCAAGGGGGGTCTCCTGTCCCCGGTACAAACACACTGCCTGAGGAAGGTTAGGCTATGTGTATTTTTTTTGTCATTAACCTTTTTCGGACCACTTAATTATTTATTTTGGTCACGATCCGACCTCCATGCTGCTACTCTGGTTCAAACTGCATCCACCAAACAATATGATTTATCTCGACCCCCCCAAAATAACCAGAATCTGACACGGTGTGAGATGTCTTTTTTAGCTGTTCTGTCGTCATTTCCTGCGATCTTCTTCATGCAGTCAGTCAAAATGAATATTAATACGGGGCGTTTCTTTGACTATTTATAGGCAAATATGGGCTTTATAAATGAGGCCCCTGGTCTTTTCTGTTTCTCGCTCTCATTTCTGTGCTTAATATTTTTTTTTCTTCAGCCTCCCGTCTTTTTCTTAAGAAGCTGCAATCTTTTGAATGTGTGGTAGTGAGAGAAATCTCATACAGAGTAGGCTTGTTTGTTTCATTCCGTGGTCGTGGCTGTCCACATTTGATATTCAAAGTAGGTTTTGAATAAGTTATTGAATTTAGGGCTGTAGCATTTAGTCATTTAAGCAATTAGTTTGCCGACAGATATTGAGCAATTTTAATAACAGATTATACGTTGAAGTCATTTATCAAGCAAAAGCTCCAAACAAAGCTTCACAAATCTGTTTCCTGCTTCTCTGTTATAAATATATAAATATTTCATGTTAAAATAACCGTGTGGGTTTCTGGCTGCAGTTGAGACAAAAAGGAGAAATCAACGATGTGACCTTGGACTTATAAAAGCCTTTCTTTCACATATTACATCAGAGCCTGACCAATACATCGTGTTACAGTTATACGGGTAGAACAGTATGTGTAGATCTGTAATTTTTAAGAAATGAGTGGTATGTTCGGAGGCAGAACAAAAAGTGACCAAACATCATGATGAAAATGGCAAATTAATTACTTAAGTGTATTGGTGAATTTTGTCTGCATATATTGATCACTATTCTGTAAAGAGGACATTATGCTCAGAAACTCCCTCTGTAGGGAACTTATATCAAACAATACAGGAAAGGGAAAAACCTGCAAAAAAGCATAATCTTTAATAACCAAATCAATATTTCTTTACTAAATAAATACATTGGGCTGGCTACATTGCATGTACTAAACAAATCATCAATTAAGTAGTTGATTGATTTGTACTAGTTGGAAATGTGTAGTTATCACTCCTGTCCACTGACTTTCTCTCTTTGCTCTTGACATATGCTCCTCTCTCTGCCGGCGGTGCTGACTTGGCTTCCTGTCACAATTCATCCATCTCCTTTTGCTCTTCCTTACCCGAGAGGCTTGCACTTACATACCCATATATATATGCACACACACACACAGTCACAGTCACGCACACGTCTTCCTCGCATTGTCACGGAGGTCAACTGCCCCCAATGGCCGCCTACTCCCAGTCGACTCCTATCAACATCGTCTGCTTCGTCCTCCAGATGTTTAACCCTCGGCTGCTCTTCTTGTCTTCCCGTCGAACCCTTTGTCTCCAAGGCTGTAGCTAAGAGTGTCTCAACTCACTTTTTATTTTGTAACACAGATCTGATGCATGTAGTGTGGTGAGAGAAGACGAAAAACCCGCGTTGAAAACGTATTTTGGACCACATTTGTTTAAAATGAGTGTAGCCTGAACTGTCAGATCAGTATTCATGTTATTATGTCAAAGTCTCAGTGGGACAGATAACTGCTGTCATAGCGCTGCGTCTGTTAGACTGTAAAACATGGAGGACGAAAACTCAAGCATGATGTCAAATTTAAATGGGATTTGGGGAGTTCCAGCTAAACTAGAACAGACGGGTCAAAATCGACGAGCGTTCAACGTAGTGCGAGGAAAATAAAATGCTTCAAAGCCGACCTGCAACCATGGCTGCTTTTTACAGTGACTATAACCACGATTTAGACACTAAATAATGACCTTCATCCTTAAATGTTATATAAGGTCATGCAAATATCAGGGCTTGTAACATGAAGATTGTGTACAGTACTTTTTAAAGAGCTGTTTCACTGCTGCTGCTGAAAAGTGACGCAAAGAGAGACACACTCGGACAGAATGATATAATAATAACTCATAAGAGGAGATATTTTCTGTGGTTTCATCACTACGAGTGAACCCTTTCAAATTGTCTTTTGATTATTTTCCCTATAAATATATTGACTAGCATCTTTAGGTATCCATTACTAAATGTGCATCAAGTAAACATGAAGAAAAGACCCCTAAACATGAATGTACTTCAAATATCATGGTTCATGTCCATTTCTTTATTAAGAATTAACACTCTTCTATCTTCCTCTCTGGCGCTCTGTAGGTGCCAAATTAATGGATCAGATTTGAAATATCTCATGTGAAAAACTAAAACTGTTCTAACTTTGGCAGAAATTACAGTGTTTCACCATTCATATAGTTAGAAGTGTGAAAATAGGAATTCAGTTCCTTTTTCTAACAAAGGGCTTTTTCTGTACCCGGCTCTTACTTTGTCAGACAAATGAAACCAAAATGTCTGAGATTTGTTTCTGTAGATTCTCTTACAAAGCGCAGTTGAATCAGACGCTGAAAATATCCCTTTGTAGTCAGAGCTTGCTGCTGCTACTCACTGAAATTCATTCGAAGCGCTCAGTTTTTTCCACCAAATAACCTTCAGCTCAGTATTTCTCAGACACTTTCCGCTAGATAAAGTTTATATAGTGAATGAATGGTGTTAGTGAAGGTGCCTTTGACTGGAGGATTGGCCCTCAAATAAAAGACAACTGGACATTACTTCAAATTAAGCCATAATATTACACCATCATTTATTTATTGAATTACATTTTGTATCAATAACATAGATATGCATAGTAGCTAAATACCAAAGCTGTAAAATGGCCATTCAATACATTTGCCTACAAAATGTAGCCAAATTTAACAGCAGACATTTCTTCAGCATGACTTTCAGTTAAAGAGTCTCTCTTATGCTTTTTGGGGTTTCCCCTTTCTCGTAATGTGTTATATACGTCGTTTTTTGAGCATTTAAATGGTCTGCAAAGGCTTTAAGTTCCAAATTCCCTCCTTGATTGGACTCAATGCCGTTTCTACATGTGCTGTAACAAGAAAATGTCCCAATTTTGGGTCGAAAAGAAAATCTAATCTAATATCCTACAGCTCCTCTCAAAATCACAATATAACATCAGTCCTGTCTTTAAACTCTGATTTTCTTTGAAATATGATTATTGCTGGTCGTTGTTTGCCAGTAAAACCTGAATGGAAGCAGAAAGTCTCAGGTGAAATCTGCACCCTGAATGCAGCTCGAATCACTCACTGTTTGCGCTTTAGCATTCTGGATGGCAGTGGAGCGTTATTGATTTTTTTCTTGATTGAGCTGTTAAATAAATTTCAAGTCTGCCGTAATCCAATGTGACTCCTGTCCCAGTCTTTCCATGTCTGGAATTGGCAGCGCTGTTGCGTCCACATGTAGTTTGTAAGAAAGACAGCCTTGAGAGGAGCTTTAAAGGCACCCAGAGGCAGGACTACACTCACTCTAACTCACTCTTCGCCTC
The DNA here is from genome assembly GCA_031216635.1 of Dissostichus eleginoides. Lineage (NCBI taxonomy): Eukaryota > Metazoa > Chordata > Actinopteri > Perciformes > Nototheniidae > Dissostichus > Dissostichus eleginoides. The sequence goes on from CM062276.1 coordinate 12,100,022, forward strand.
ACTTACCAGGAGCCGTAAAAGTAAGGAGAAATTACAATAATTTCCACCAGCCAGAGTAGTTCATATTCATCATTCTAAGGAAAAACATAATGATTCCTGCTATAAATGATATTTCATGAATAAAATCAGGTGCGATGTGTTATTTAAGACTCGCTGTTTTATGCATAGGGTCAAGTTCATCATAACTGCCTCTCCATTAGCTAACGAGAGACATGTTCTTTGTGTAGCAGGAGCGTTAGAGTCAGTCATTAAAAAGACGTTGTTTTTGTTTAAAACTGACTGGCTGTCTCTCAGAAAGGAGATAAACAGGAAACTGAATATAACTGAAGTGTTCCATGTTACAGTCTCAGCCAGTTCTGGTGCCAGAAACACATTTTACTGGCATTTGGTGCTCAGCGGGTGGTGATTTCAGTGCTGCACATATGTAACACTTCAGTATATGCCAGTCTCTTTTACGCACCGGGTGTTCTCTACTGCACATATGCCAATTCAGCAGTTTTCAACCTCTTATAGAAAGTGTAAGTCAGCAGAAATGTCTACTTGAGTTGTACAGGTCAATTCACCTCTAAACTGCAGGGCAATTAGACGGTTTCAACACCCAAATGCCATCAGTCATCAAAAATTAGATAAAAACGATTCTGTCTGCACTGCAATTAGGGCACTAAACGATATGCAGTGCCATACAGACGCAATTTCAATTCTTTTTTGGGTCAACATTATTTGTGTAAGTCTTATATCTGGTTCTCATGTAATTCTCTGGCTGGTTATCATGGGAATTTCTTTTGATTCTTTTATTTATTTATTTGTGTTTGTCACTGAAAAAACAGTACTATCAGTTCTTTTTTAGACAAATAATTATTACATCATTTTCCCAAAAGCTATTTTTCATTTAACCACAGGCTTTTAAACTTTTTTTTAAATGTTGTCTGAACTCAAGTAGTTACACAACCTTTCCCACAAATAACATCGCCCAAAGATTGTCACAATTCTGATTTAAAATGCTCTTAAGAGAATAAGTAGAGGACAAATAACACCAGACTGTAATGGCAGAGGTTCTTTGAACGTGTTTATACTCTGTTATAATGAAACATCGATCAGAACAATATTCACTACCCTTTTAGCTCTGTGATGGTTTGTTTCCCGACTCTTCAGAAAAGTAGCCCAGACTGCTGAATGCTGCCTATAGGAGCGCTGTGACACTAAACCACACATTAAAAAACCAAATCAGTGAGCTTAAAAAAAAAAAGCTTCAAGCCTGTAGAATGGGATCGATGTAAGTATAGTGACAATTCCCCATATTATAAACATCTCTTTTCTTATTGTCACTATCTTGTTTTACAATGGCTTGTAATAATGCCCCTACTAAGCTTTAATAGCGTGGCTCCATATCTTCCTGACACTGTTGGATGGACTTCAGAGAGGCTAAATGTACACTAGCGCTCATCCCAGATAGAGGAATCACATCTCCTACGTATTTATGTCGCAGCTTTACTGTACTGTATGTTATGAGAGTGTGTGGCTAGTCTTGGTGCTTTGGCTTTGGGTTATGCCTTTTCTGACGGCTGCTTCCTTGCCTCCCTGGATAAAGGCAGCATGTATAGCGAGGGATAACAGAAATCTCTTAAGTGCGTCTTTGCAGCCTGTGTATAGCTTTGTCGCCAGTGGAGGAGTTAGGAAGACTTTTTAGAGGTTAAATCTCATCTCTCCGCAGAATATTGCAAATGCATTAGCATATAAATGTGCTCCTTGTGATATGCATGTTTAATACGGAGGAGATTTAAAAGTATAATCATACACAAAGTGATGATGTGGCAGTGGATGGGACAAACACAAGACAGGGGGGGTGTGCTGATGAGAATTACCACCCGCTCTTTGTGTGAACCATTGTGTTTGTGTGAGACGGAAGATAGTGTACATAAAGTGTGTGTGTGTGTGTGTGTGTGTGTGTGTGTGTGTGTGTGTGTGTGTGTGTGTGTGTGTGTGTGTGTGTGTGGTGTGTGTGTGTGTGGTGTGTGTGTGTGTGTTGTGGTGTGTGTGTGTGTGTGGTGTGTGTGTGTGTGTGTGTGTGGTGTGTGTGTGTGTGTGTGTGTGGTGTGTGTGTGTGTGTGTGTGTGTGTGTGTGTGTGTGTGTGTGTGTGTGTGTGTGTGTGTGTGTGTGTGTGTGTGTGTGTGTGTGTGTGTGTGTGTGGTGTACATAAGTGTGTGTGTGACTGCCTGCCAGCCTGTGTGAATGACAGAACAATCACCGGTGGCCTTAACAGGAGAAATATACACACCACAGCTAACCTGCAATCTCCCCCCCGCTCCTCTCCACTTTCCTCCCTCATCATCCACACCCCACCTCATCCCCCTTTTTCTCCCTTCAGAAACCAAAGCAGAGAGACTGGCACCCCCCTGATGGCTTCATCCTGGGCCTGTGGACTCTAATCCTCCTGGTGTTTTTCAAGACGTACGGCATGAAGCACCTCAAACACATCTTCTGAGGCCTCAGCATTCACACCGCTGGATATCAGAGGACACAAAGCTGCAGATATGGAGCTTTCACTGAAGGGATATTAGAGGAAAAGGTGCGGGGTGTGACAGGCTTATTTTTCCTGTAAAGTGGAAAGAGATGTTTAGCACCACAAATGCTTTTCCAGGAACTGTGTGTTGCAGCTGGTGCCCTTTTTAGTTTTCTTTTGGGTGGTTTCTTTCCGTTGATGAAATGTAAGCATGTGTGTATTTTTCCAAATGTGACAAGGGACAAACACTTCAAAGTCATGCGTTGGATTTGCAGTTCCTCAATACCAAGGACATTTTCTATGTTGTAGGTGTTTTTCTTGGATTTGTATTTATTTATTTTGGTGTGGAAAGTTTTGTCGAGCCAGTCCATTGTTATTTGGTACAAAAAATGCACTGAATTTAGTCTGCAGATAATTTAATTTATTTCTGACAGCGCGCTACTCTACATATTTCAGTAGCGGTGGCTTTATTGTTTAAGTGCTACTCAGAGTGTCTGCTCGGTCAGGAGAAGGAAAGTGTGTGAAAGTGTGTGATGAGGGCGGCTGATTGGCTGTGAGTGGGCTGTGAAGAGATTACTATTTAATGTCTCTCTTGTCTATATACATTACACCCCTTGACTGTCATATCACGCTCGTGAAGGATAACAATCGCACGTAATCCCATCTCGCCCGATGGACCCCTCCACTTTCCCATTCACCAAATTGCCCTCCCTGTGGAAACATCCATTAGCTCCCCAGCCGGGTACTCTGCTGATTATATTCTGGATGATGGACGGCTATTTCTCCGGCCATTCCACGCCCGGCGCTACAGCAGCGATAAGTGAGTGATAACCTAGTAAGCTGCCGGCCGTCCTAAATGAATCTCCTCGATGCTGTTTACCTCCTTTTGCCCCTCTCTCTTCCCCTGCATGTGTAACTCCTCTGCATTAGGCTCATTGTTGGAGGGAGTGACTGATTCTCAAAGCATACAGATTGAACCTGGCAGTTTGTCTTTGCTCCTCGGTGCGAGGATCATCCACTGCAACTGTGCTCTGCAGCTGAAGCAGAAAATAGATGGGATTGGAAATGAAACCATATGTATCAGAGGGCAGCTGCTGCGTCAGCCACCAAATACCTTTTCTTATGCATTATGTATGCAATGCTTATTTCTTCTTCCTCTCCGTTTATAATTTCCTGTAATCTCATTCTGCCTGGTCCCCTTTCCTAGAGAGCAAGATCATTTCTGATTAAAGATGAAACACTAAATTAAATGAATGCTTTTGTTGTTGTTTTCCTTCCATTATTAATCTTTATAGAAACACATGATCTGATTTAACTGTTACCTACCCTTTAAGGTATGCCCAGCTCAGTCTAGCCTTATTTTAAATCACATATAAACTTAACATCTGTAAACTTTAAATTGACATACAGCTTTTAAAATTGAGTTTTCTTTGTGTTGCAGTCTCGTATTTCACAAGACATTGGACCCCAGCCTCTATACACAATCTTAAACAATACGCTGGCAGCAGATGCAATAAATAAATTAGAACTAACCTATCTCAGATGGATTTGTTTGTTCTTAAACCCACTTCAAAATCAACTCAATTTCCTCTGCGCCTCTCGTTGCTCCTTCAGCACTCGCAGACGGAATTGAATGTATTCTCCTTTCAGCCCGGTGATGTATTCTCCTGTCTCCTCTGTCACTATAAATTCAAAATGCTAATAAAGATCTGTGTCTGTTTTCCTTCACACCTGATTTAGTTGGGAGAAAACCCAGTGACAGGACAATATCAGAGCAGCCACCTCCAAAGAGACGCAGAGACTGAGCAGTGGAAGCAGGATGCTCTGAATGTGTCACACAGGTTGTTCAAACGACAATCTCTATCACCAGTGAACACACACACACACACACTTTGCTTGTTGTCTTTAAAGCTGAACAACATTGACATTTAGTCCCATGTGGCAGCCTGCTATATTTAATGGTTCACGCACAAACACACCGAAGCACACGCATGCCGTTTGGAGACGGTGTGCGCCTGACAGGTTGTCCAATTTACAGAAAAACTCTGGATTTCCAACTGCTCTCCTGTCAGTCAGCCTTTGAAATGTCAATGATTCCCAGCAATGATGATAGTAATTTCAGCAGTCAAAGATTCTCCTTCTCAGCAGCGACAATAGCAGTGGCATATAAAATGCTCTGTGGCTCTTGTTTAGTGTGGGTTTGAATTTTAATGTTTTTTAAGCTCAAACTTTGAGTGAGAAAACAGAAATAAAGAACAGGAGAGTTCCACATTTCAGTGAAGCACACAGCTTTATGTTCCCAGTCCAGATTGCATTGTTTTATTTATGCAAACTCAATTTCACTCCAAGAACAAACTAAGAAAGCAAAGAAGATCCAGCTGATGCAAACAAAATGTGGTTTTTTAAGGACACAGTAGGAATTCATTTTGTTATGCTGGAATGCCACGATGAATATTAAAATGCATGAGATCTAAAGTTTGGCCTTGAAGACAGTAGTTTTAGTAACAGTGCTATATAGCAAAAATCTACCTTCAGTCTCAAAAAGAAGTCCTTCAAATGATTCCAAGGAATATTTTTACGATACGATTGAAAGCTCCAGAACAGCTTTTTACCTTGAGGTGAGTCAATTAAAACACATTTTTATTGTATAGACTTTGCATGGCAAAACAAAACAAATCCGTTTTTTTCTTCAGTGAGGTATCTCATGGTCTTCATACACCTGTTGTCACATGACCAAAGTTCCATACTAGATGAAAACAGAAAAACTCCAGCTGCTGTTCAAGACTGTGAGACCTGGTTAAAAGCTCCAGTAAGTGTACCTTGACTTAAATTGAAGATGTTAAAAATAAAACGCCTACATTTTCATCTCTGTTCATAAGTCTTATATTATACTTTATAATGAGAAATCAATCCTCCTTAATGCACGTTAAGAACATTTGATTGATCTGGTTCATCTGTCTCACTATTGAATTGTTTATCATCCTTTAATACATACTTGTATTCCCTTTATCATCCTCTGATGTTTGCTTGATCTATGTTACCTTCAGTAACAGAGGCTGTACTTTTTCAAACACAAAAGAGAGATGGTCCAGCACTCAGCCATGAAGTCGGTCAGATATGTGTTTTTAGCTCGTGGGAATAATGGCCTTGTAACGCCGCATGTCTTTCATTATTATTTCAGTGTGACGCAGCCTGATGTCACGAGCAGACAGGGAGACAGAGATTGAAAAGTGAGAATCGCAGCTGCCTTCAGTGGAGGGTGAAGGTGAGTCACTGGCCTCCCCGGCATGTTTCATCTTCATGTCTGTGGGCGCATGCGCACACACACACACACACACACACACACACACACACACACACACACACACATACATATATATATATACACACACACACACTTTTACCTTGTTTTTGTTACCTATAGAAAAACTACTGAATGCAGTACTGTTGGTAAACATGTTTTATTCAGTGGAATGACACATTTCCATCATGTGCAAAAAAATCAGATTAACAACATCTGTGCTAAATGATGAGTCAATTAGTCCTTCAAAAGGAAATACATTTTTAATAGTTGAGTAACCCTTTGAAAGGCATGTTTGATATTATGAGAAATGGGACTTCTTCTGAGAGTACAGATTGATACACTGTCATGTCTGTACAGTAAATATGCAGCTGAGTCAGCAGCTGGTTAGCTTAGCTTAGCATAGCATAGACACAGAAATGAGAGCCAGGCCAGCCCTGTGCAAAGACAGTGGTGGAAGACGGACTCAAATCCTATATCAGTTCAAATATAAATACCATAGTCCTAAAAATACTCAAATAGATGTTCAGAATTCAAGATGTTACTTAACTAGTTTTATCAGCAAAATCGACCTAAAGTATCAGAAGTAAAAGACAGAGATCTGCATGATGGCTCCTCTCAATGTGGTAGGATTTTATATAATCCTGTTTTTATAACATGTGACAGTATTTAAGGGATTCATCAATGAAGAGCCAAATTGAGATAAGCGTCAAATAACTATAGTGGAGTAAAAATGACTTTTCCCTCCCTGGAATATAAGCAGAAAGTAGTATAACAGAGGAATACTCTCGTACAATTTTGACATACTTGTACTTTACTTATGACAGCACTTAGTTAATATACTTGGTTATATTACACCATCATCCAAAGATCATTAGGTATTACATTATATATTTTAAGTTTTCTTCTATAAAAAAACACAGGTTGATGTTTTATCTTTAGTATGTGCTGTTTTTCTTGGCTGGGACTAAAAGTAGTCAGGCATGTAACCCCCCGGTAAAACATCAAATGGTCTTGTCTTTCCATTTTCACTTCATGCGAAGCTACTGTAAGCATCTGCTGGCTTCAGCTCCATTTTCACTGTACAGATATGAGAGAAAAGTCCAACTGAATATCTGCACGAGGAGAGTAATACCAAACCTTATCCATGAAGCATGAAACATTTGAAATGTTCACTGGTGTCACCTTGTCGATTGTGAGGATTTTCCGCTTTTCTCTGTTATACAGTTATACCAATTTAATATCTTTGGGTTTTTTTCTGTTGTTTGTACAAAACCAGCAGTCTGAAAATGTCACCTTGGGCTCCGGGAAAAAGTGACTAATTTCTGACATTTCAGAGACCAAACAATTCATCTAAAATGAAAATAGCTTGCAGCCCAAAAAGACAAACTGTGAGTGTGTGTATCACTCCGCTGATACACACTGCTGTGCACACAGATGAGTAAACAAACATATCTTTGTCTCTCCTCGAGCAGCAGGACTCTCAGTACAGTAGCATCACTCCTGCAGCTCTTTGTGATGGATGAAAAGTAATCGCCGCGTCTACGATGTGAAACACATCCTCGTGTGAGCGCCTCTGTATCTGACCCACGGCATTCCTCCTCTCATTAGAGATGAGGGGGAAATCAATAAGGACTTGGGACCAGTACCACAGGTCTCATCACTTTCTGCAGACACCTGATTCTTATTCATGGAGGAGAAAATAGAGGAAGGGCTAGTCTACAAGCCGCATACACTCCATCAAATGAGAGGAGAGTGCTATACAACACAATCGAGAGAGGAGAAGACTGACACATCACATACTCATCAGTTTAACCAAAAACTGCAATTTTCCTGCGAGGAGATTCAGGCCGCAGATGAGCGCTGTAGAGTAGGATGGATGGCGCCGCTGCATCCCTGCTCTCCATTTTAATCTCCCACTTGTCTTGTGTGACATGGCCGTGCATTTACATGGAAATCTGGCTTGTAGCTTTATAAATTGCACTATTAGGTGCTGACAGGAGCCGACAAGGCCTTATGATACATACGTACAGGCCAGGAGGCACACACACACGAGATAAAACCTCCCAGTTAATAGCACACGCATGTCACTCAGCCGGGTCGGGACGCGGTGTTTACAATGCACACATCTGAAAGGTAGTAAAAATGAAAGTCAGGGAAGTGATTCATACCGGATTTGTTGCACGGCACAAAGAAACGGATCCAACTTGACCTCTTCACATTTTGAGTACAGCGAGAGAATAATGGTGATGAATCATACTTGGACTTTAACTACACTATTATAGGTATTCATGTGGCACTGTCTCCAGCACCACATTGTTAGATTAGGTACATTGTAATGGTATTTTTCTTTCAGAGCACTGTGAGCCTTGAATTCTGCAAAGATCCTTCATCCAGCAGAGTAAACACACACACACACACACACACACACACACACACACACACACACACACACACACACACACACACACACACACACACACACACACACACACACACACACACACACACACACACACACACACACACACACACACACACACACACACACACACACACACACACACACAAGGATCCACAGTAAGACACTGCATGCATTGAGAGTGTTTAATGATGTTTCTCTTTGTATAAAATCACTTTACAAGGTTGTACAATGGATGTACAACTTTGAACTCAGTAAACCGAACACACTGCTGGAGCTGGAGAAATGTTCGCACCAAACATCCAGCAGGATTCTTCTTCTGTGGTAACTATATCTTGCCTTCTTCATGTTTCATCCTTCTCTGATAAGTGTCCAGCAGCCTTCAATGCAAACACTTCCCCATCTTTAGTCTTTTTCCTAGATGAATCTCTGAAGTATTTTTCTCCCTCCCAACACAGGTCACGTCTTCTGGGGTACCAGGGGCGCCGCGGTGGCTGTGGCTGTGGCTTCTAGAGTCTGGTTGGCTGGGAGAGGAGGGGGTGTCCAGTCCGGCTGGTAGAAGTGGATGTCAAAAGTCCGAGCCCACTTAGCAAAGACCTTCTTCTCCGTGATGAAGCGGTGGTGGCTGCCCCGCCGCCCCGCTCATGGGAGATGTACATGGCGCACTCATCTGGACCCCGCGGCTCGTAGTAGTGGTACGGGACGGAGTGTTGCTGCGGCTCCCTGCAGAAATACAGAATAATTATAATAATAATAATAATACGTTTATTTAGTGTTGGGAAAATACTGAATGTCCTCTTCCAATATCAGAGTCCACATGATAACAAAGTTATCCCAACTGTAGCTGTGTACATGACAGGATGTATGATTACCTAGAACAGCATCAGGACTGTTTTAGGCATATGATAGCTATGTGATTAACATGATGATTCAGCCTCTATGGAGATAGACATATGACAAGCAGGATCATTTCTGACGTGGGCCTTAGCTAATAGTTGTACCAAACGCTCTGTATGTGATGACTACTTCCATTCTTGCAAGAGGCAGAAATGTAAGGCTAACATAAAATCAAAACACAGACCACATAGAGTCCCAAAAGGAACAAACATATGAACGGAACACATCACACACATCTCAAGTAAAAACAAAAGGCAATGTAAAAAGATAGGTCTTCAGTAGATTTTTAAAAGCTTCTACAGAGACTGCAGAGTGGATGTCAATAGGGGGGGGGGCTCCGTAGTGTTGGAGCACCACTTGAAAGACACGGTCACCTTTAGTAGCAGAGGGGGTTGACATTTAAAACCGCTTTATGAGTCGCTTTAGCTTCAGTGTTTTTCATGTATTGTTTAAAGAGGTGGACTGATTTGCATTTCTTTGTTCGTCTCTGCATGGATTACGTAACCACTTTTAATAGCTTTTTAAATGCCACCTGCAGCTCATGACTAAATGAAAAAGACAAAAGAAGAAACAAAGTTTAAGCATGAATAATGAAAGTTATGACAAAAGAGCCTCCATTCAGGCGGGCATTTTATATTCCACGTTGCACACGGTACATTATCACGTCATGTATGAGTTCTCTTCTTACATCGGGTGGTCTATACAAAGATGTGTTACTAATTGCTACCCTGCTGCCTGATTTCAAATATGTAAATCCCACTCCCCGGGATACTTATCATGCACAAACTCTACAACTACAAATGTGGCTTTTATTCTGTCGTTAATCTAAGTATAGATGACTATTTCTTATCAATGTTGATTCAGTAAAAAAAATTCGGACTTTTTTCCAACCAGAATATGCACCGCACATGCATACACTAAAAAAGTCACAGTATAGTAGGTTAAAAAAAAGTTTGTGTGTCTAAAATGTCATTACATACATGTCAAAAAAAGTTTCATAGTATTGTAGGTCGAAAACAAATGTCATAATATAGTATGTCCTAAAAAGAAATAAAAAAGGTATAGTAATAAAAGAAAAATGTAATATTGGTGATTTGATTTAGTTAACAAAAAGTCAAAGTAAAGTATGTCTGAGAAAAGTAAAAAGGTCAGTATAGTTTTCAGATTGGAAGCTACAGTAAACTAACCCAGCTACGACCTCAGGCTATTCCACTACCCAGCATGCACCAGGCTGATGTCCTCTTGTGTGCTCTTCTGTCCGACCGCTGGAAGAAGCACAGACTTAAAGGTCCCCTATTATACTGTTTTTCATCAATATATTACAGGTCTCAGATATATACAGAACATGTCTCTGAAGGGTTTGGCTCCAAACACCAAACAGATCATTGCAGCATCCCATAATCCCCTCTGTTTCAGCCCTGTTTCCAAAGTGCTGATTCTCTGTCTGTTACTTTAGATGAAAATAAGGAGCCCCTCCCCACGCCCCTCTGAGAGATATTTGGTTAAAAAGAACACAATGGTGCTCTAGGAGGAGATTCAGGTGATAAGGGGGGGGGGTTACCTTGGTTGCTGATTGGCTAATGGTTACACAAGCCAAAAAATCGTTATGACATCATAAAGTGGCCAAAATCTGATCAGCTCATTTTCAGACAGGTTTTTATAGAAATGGATCAGGACAAAAAGAGAGAGAATCTTTGTTCCTGAAACTTTCAGAATCTCTTTACACAGAGGGGACACGTGTTGATGTAGAAGAGACATTAAAAAGTGGATTTTGCATAATAGGAGACCTTTAAGGAATACTACAGTTTTTATTTTGTCTTGTCTTGTTAGTTTCATTGTGCAATCCTGTGTTGCAGAATGACAGGAAATGATCCTTGTTGTACTAAAGTCGTGGTAAGAGTATGTCATAAAGTAATGTAATGAAAATGTTATGCTGTAGTATGTCATTAAAAGTCATGCTACATTAATAAAAAGACTTAGCAGAAAGTCGATGTGTAGTTGTCTACCCTTCATTAAGAATTGAAATAATGTAAAATGTCGATAAAACACATTGGATGTAAGTGATTGTCAGTTGGATCACATCCAGTAACATCTGCAGACTTCACTTGTAACGACTTATAGTGATTGCCAAATATGAGCTTAGACAACCATTTGTTCAAAGAAATGAACCGACATCTCTCCTCATTATCAAGATTGGACTTATGCCTATACCCAAAATGATTTAATCAATCAGTAGCGGCAACAATGATATACTGAGCATTTTACAGTTTGTTCTTTTTTATTGAGAAATCTAATAAGATTTGTTCCTTGTCCAATAAAATCCCCCAATTAATGCGTTGGCTGAGAGGAAAGAGACGTGAGCTGTAATTTCAAACCATTAAACTCGGCTAATGAGACGCTCGTTGAGTTTGTTGCTATAGGAGCAGGACCGAGTCCCCCTCAGCTATGTATCCCATAATCTTTGCATTTGTGCTAAAGGGGAGCAGCGTCATGGTCACGTTATTGTAACCTGCTCAGTGAAAAGAGAGGGAAATATTATTTTGTTCTGAGATTTATGAAAGGTTAAAAATCCCCTTTTCTTTTTCCAAAATACTCAGTGGAAATAATATCAGGGGTTCTGACCATGGATTCTTTTATCCTGGATTTTGGTTTTGTGTTCACTCTGTTTTAAAGTAAGTTCCATTTTGTTTGTAATTGTCTGATTGCAAAGTACTTCCTGTAGTTATTTGGCGCAATATGAAAAGTATGTATTATATATGTATTATTTCCATTTCCTCCACATGGCCCGCACTAATAATGAGAACATCTTGAGAGGTTTTTTTTTGGTATAATGGCTTCCCTGTAAAGATGGAGTATTCTACCTCCAATAACAGACACATTAAAAGCTCCTTCATGAGTCATCAACTTCCTGTTCTGAGTATTTTCCCTATAATCAAGTTGAAAAATATGAAAAACAGTTATAGTATAGTATGTTGAAAAATCATAGTATAATATGTTAAAATATCATGAAAACTGTATGTCAAAAAATCCAAATAAAAGTAGTTTCATAGACTGTTCAAAAAAGTCTTAGTGTAGTATGTCGGAATAAAAATGAAAAGTCATGAGATATGTTTAAAATGTTGAAAAGAGTTGTAGTATAGCGTGTCGAAAAAAAGACATAGTTTAGTACAACATTTTGAAATAAAGTCATACTGTAGTTAAGTATGTCAAAACAAAAGGTCACCGTCTAGTACGTTGTAAAACAAGTTACGGAATAGTACATACTGTATATTGTACTGTACTAGCATATGACATGTACATACATAGTTGACAATTTTGAAGAAAAGTTATAGTATAGTTAAATGTCAAAAAAATCTTAGTAGTCATATGACGAAGAATATCAGAAAAAAAGTCATAGTGTAGTATGTTGAATTTTTTGTAAATCATGTCAAATGTACTGCGAGCTGAATCTCTCTTCAACAGGAGGCTAGAGGGAAGCCTGTCCCCACAGATATGACAGAAAACGTCATTCTGTATACAGTATGTTCAACAAAGCTTCTTCACACACTGTGCAATGATGTGGGCATACAGAGCAGAGTGAGACCCCTGCTTTCTCTTTTATCTCACATGCACACAAATACTAAAACTCTGTGAGAATTATTCTTCATTTTTACTAATCTTCAGGCAATTTAAGCAATCCAAAATCATCTCCAGTCACAGTGACATTTTATCTATCAGCTGCCTGAATATATTTAGTTTTAATCTTTCTTATCAGAGCGATGTGCTGCTATGAATTTCTATACACTTAGAGCGACTGCATTTACACCTCTGCTCAGAGATGGCAAAAGTACACACATCCTTTCCTCAAGTAGAAGTACAGATACTCGTGTTTAGGATACTCTGGTAAAAGTAGAAGTACTGACTAAACTTCTTTACTCAAGTAAAAGTAAAGAGGGCTTTGAAATGTACTTAAGTAAAAAGTACCCATAACTAGCAGCTGTTTTAAAGAGTACCTGACCTCCCTTTATATTAATAGAACAATAATGTCATTGTTAGCTAATGAATGTTTCCATGCTGAACAACGGCAACATGACAACGTTTTCATTGGTCCCTCTTCTTTAGAGAAGACCAGGAAATGATGGATACACGGATCGTGTTCAAATCGCACGCAATGACTCTGAATAATAATGATCACGCCACCAAACACACATTCAAACTAAAGTAACCAGCCTGTTTGGAACATGTAAGAAGTAGAAGTACAGGTATTTGTGTTCAACATGTAAGAAGTAAAAGTAAAAAGTCGTCAGGAAAATAAGTGGTGGAGTAAAGTACTGATACCAGAAAAATGTACTTAAGTACAGTAACAAAGTATTTGTACTCCAGTACTTCCCACCTCTGCCTCTGCTTTATAAAAGCCTCAGTGATGGAGTTAGAGAGCTGATGGTGTTTCACATGCAGCTCCACAGCTCACCTGCAGAAGTCGGGGGACACCATGCCGTACACGTTGATCCGGTCACACAGCTCCAGGGCGATGGTCATCGTGAACCAGCCGGTGCTCAGCCAGGAGTTAGAGACTCTTCTGCAGAGAGAGGATCAGGCAGTTAGATGGATTTCATGCGTGGGAGATCACGAGGATTAAAAATGTACCTCGTTGCATTTTTTGGAATGTGATTAACTGGGATAGATATTTAGAAAATCTCACATCTCGATCCAGAGGCCGATTTTTCTGACTGCAAGATCATTCCTCGCAGCTTCATTAAAATACAAATCTATCCTACGTATCCATGGATACAAATGAACCCTATCAAATAATCAAACCCTCAATCAGAGAGTAGTATTGGTTTGCATGTGGTGCAGAAAGTAGAGAAGACAAAGCTTCAGCTGCAGAACCATCTGCTTCCCACTGGAGATTTTTCAGTCTAGCCCCGAAGAACTGAGCAGAGTTTTCTGAGAAACGCTATTACGAAAGAAATATGAAATTATTTTTACATTGCATTAGATAGTCTCTCTACATTTAAATGCCCATCAGAGAGACCCCTCTCATAGGGTTTCTGTCAGATGAAGTAACATAACAGCCTGACTATCATGCATTTTTCAAGAATCCCTTGTTGGTTTTGAATAGATTTAATGGGCTCCAGTCATAAAACTTCAAACACCACTCCTAAAAGGACATTCAGTTCAAAGTAAAATACTCAAACTAACACTAAACAAAATAACCAAAACTTTGATTCTGGGGATTTGACAGAAAAATGAATAAATAAGCCCTAATCAAAGTTAGCTGTAAAACGCAGAAATAAGAACATGTTGAAATATAAAAGCACACTGTTTATCAGAAGCTTCTGTTATTAAGGCTGTGGAATAAAAACACTGTTTCTCTTAAAGTCGCCTTTAGAGGGTTTTCAAGTTAACTTTCTCACATTTGGTCCCTAAATGTATTTAGGGTGTGTTTTGCAGACCTGATGATTAACCGACTGCAAATTGCCTGAATGGCCTGAATGGCCTGAATGGACAGCTAAAATGTTTCCGTTAGTCCGTCAACTACTTTAGTTCAGACTGAAATATATTTACTTTCAAACAGATTTCCATGAAACGTTAGGCAGATATTCATGATCCTCAGGGGATGAACCCTGAACTTGTGGCTCACATTTTAGTTTTGGGTGAAATCACTTCATACATATTGAATGTGTGACCATGAAATTTGACAATGGATATGATGGATAATCAATGACCATAGAGAAGAAAGTGTGTCTTTCATTGGTGAACTCAAGATCTCTTATCTAGCGCCATCATCAGGTTTAAACTTAGATGTTTCCCAAATCTTTGGTTTGTGACCAAATAGCTGTAAAACCAATGACATTCCCAAAAGTTTCAGCTATACAGCTATACACTATACATTTAAGATTTAAACCATAAACTGTAATCATATTGTTTTGCTCGCAGACCATCACTGCAAGCATCTTCAATTAAATGCGACTTGTAATTGGAGTTAAAGTTGAACGCTTTCTGCAGAGTTGGGAGATCAATCCCAAGATGCCTCCAAAATATGTCAAAGTATGGCTGTAGCAAACCATCAGCATGATGACATTACTATGAGCATGTTAACATTTAGCTCAAAGCAGAGCATGGCATCTAGCTCCTGTCTCACAAAGCAGTTGGGAGGAAAACTTGATGCTGGTTGGCTCGAAAGCCACGTCTGTAATCGCTGCCAAGCACAGTCATGCAGGAGGTTTAGCTGCTGTGCACTTTTGGAACAATCAGCATTCATTAAATACATTTATAATTTCCAAAAATGAATCACAACTGCTCTTGTTCTCTCACACACAGTGTGACTTATTAAAAGTATGAGCTGATATAACAACATTCAGCAGGGATGAGTTTGAATCCTTCAGCTGAGTCAGCCCAGCTGTGGTTCTGTCACGCTCAAAGAAACCTCACTGGGACTATGCCAGGGGACCAGTGGAGGTGTTCAGGCATCCGCTATCAGGTGTATTTTTAGATGGCCTCTTTGGAAACGTTCTTATAAAAACAAATATAAGTAATGCCTGCAGCCTTTACTTGAAATGCTGCAACAGATTCATATATCCGATCAAAGTTAAATAACAATGAAGGAGGAACGAAATGTGTTCTACTTAAAGCACCTCATTTATATTATGTGATCTTCCTCATCAAATATTTAAAGAGGTAGCAGCCTATAGCGCACTGAGTCATTTATGAACGTAAGTATAAGATTGGCCGAGACTTTAAAGAAACGTTCTGGGAAAAAGATCACAAAGAGATAGCTTTATGGTGCAGAGCCAACACGTGCGAGCTTTGCCAAATGATAGAAGAAGTGAAGGTTGATGGGGGAAAGAAAATAACTTTTGGCAAGAGCAGGAAATTATGGGCTGGCATGTGATACTATAGGCCTTTTATTATGAAGATGCTGTTAACTAATTATGTGTTTTTGCAAGATATTGTTAATTACAGGAATCAGAATTTTCACTTGTACAGTTGACCTTGTTAGGCTAGTATAATGTTGACTATGACCATCTTAATCCACAATGCTTACATTTGGAAATTAGCACTAAACACAGAGTATAGCTTAGGGGGATTTAGTTTTGCAGGTTTTTGGTAATAAAATTAAGCATTTTTTGGGTTTAAACGTATTGTTTTTTTCAACAGCTTCCATAACATGTGACCCAGTGACTCTAAATCAATGCAGCATTGTATTACAACACTGGACTAAATAGGTCACATCTTTTTAGGCTGTGTCCACTTTGTTAGAAAACATTCAGTCAGGAGGTTCCTATAAAGTAATACGGATTTGTCCTCATGGTACGATGAATACTTGTTCTAAATGTCACGGAGATCCGTCCAATAGATGTTACGCTTTTTCCATCGCGAACAAGTGATGAACAAACAGAGAAAAAAAACAAACGATAAATAAAGCCAAGTGTCAATCAAAAGTTATTTTTCATCCTACCTTTGTTTTAAACACTTTAAACATGCGTTACAATAAGCTTTCCTGGTCATCATTTGTTTTTGAATGCTGTAAAGAGCAGTAGGAGGCAGAAGATGAAGTGCAGTTTGACAGATCTGCCGTTCTCTCGACCACCTCGTCTCCCCGCTGCTTTCAGAGAGCTTGCTACCGCTCCTCGTCTGTTCCCACACACACTCTCCACACACACTCTCAGCATCCACAGCAACTCAGAGAAACAAAGCTCGGCCTGATAAGAAAAGTGTTGACAAGAACAACCAGGCAGCCATCTCCTCACTCGGTTGATGAGGGTGACACATTCTAAGTGGAGGGTTAGCCTGGCTGCTTGTGAGCTGTTTCTCTTATTTCTCACAGAGGCAGCAGCGTAGGGGGGACAGACAGAAAGCTTTTAAATAGAAAGCCTGTTGAGCATTTGAATTCTGAGCATTTCCCCTGTCTGAGGATGGTGGAATAAAAAAACACATCTTCCCTGGACACTTTAGAGGAGGTAAGGACATGTTAAGAGCTTTTTTAAACAGATATAAAGAAGGACTTTGGTATCAGACATACTAACAGTCCACTACCTTTCCAAATATGACTATAATCTGAATATGATACAGGACAGGTAAACAGTATAATCTGAATATGATACAGGACAGGTAAACAGTATAATCTGAATTTGATACAGGACAGGTAAACAGTATAATCTGAATTTGATACAGGACAGGTAAACAGTATAATCTGAATTTGATACAGGACAGGTAAACAGTATAATCTGTGAGGATGTTCTGAATAGAGCCTAAAACACATGATTTAGATGAGGGCTGTGTTGATATTAATTTGATTTCAAGAGCATTCTTTGAACTTGAACAAAGTGCATTCAGAATATGAAACTGAATTTGGCTCTTTAGCAACAGTTTACAATAATGGAGTAAAGATCATAGAGATGCATGGTTAAAGACAGTCTCAACGTCTGGTCGGAAAGAAAGACACAACTGCTTAAACATTAGAAATACTTCATAATCAATATGTTGTTCAATATTTGCACATTTTGCATACAGTATAGAAGGTTGTGTCCATTGGGGATCATTACTGGTGTGAACATTTAATCTTGATCACGGCTGCATAGAAAAGAGAAAATTGATTGAATATATATTCGCATAATTAATTTAAACAATTTAGTTAGAATAGAATGTTATTTTCAATACCTCTGTGCTTTCAAGTTAATAGTATTAGAGAAATGATGCTAAAACATGTATTAAACATATGTCCTACATTTGTATCACTGTTTTACGTAATATTTTAATAGAAGATCATTTTAGGTTTTCACAATACAGTAGCTTTCATGTCATCGGGTCCAATTACTATGAATCAATGCAGCATTATATAACTATACTGGACGAGTAGGACAAACCTGTTTATGCGATTTTAGTGCTTCCTCTATTTTATACGAATAGTGTTCGGAAAATCTGTGGCTAAATCAATGCAGCATTTATCAACTGGTCGAGTAGGACACACCTCTTTTTAGTGGATTCTAAAGCCTCTTCTATTTTATATGGATTTTTTGATGTAAAATTCAGTAACAAGACCAGAGTGAATGTCAAATATCCAACGTAAAACTAACTGATATGTTCCATTGTGGCAGTTTTTGAGGGAGTATTTAATCAGAATACATTTCGGAGTGAGGGAACAATGGAGCGTGAGATGGGCCGGAGAATCGGAGCAGCGGGAGCGGTACTGCAGTCGCTTTACCGCACCGTTGTGACGAAAAGAGAGCTGAGCCAGAAGGCAAAGCTCTCTGTCTACCGGGCCATTTCCGTTCCTACCCTCACCTATGGTCATGAAGGATGGGTCATGACCGAAAGAACGAGATCGCGGATACAAGCGTCCGAGATGGGTTTTCTCCGCAGGGTGGCTGGCGTCTCCCTTAGGGATAAGGTGAGAAGTTCAGTCATCCGGGAGGGACTCGGAGTTGAACCACTCCTCCTTCGCGTCGAAAGGAGCCAGTTGAGGTGGTTCGGGCACCTAGTAAGGATGCCACCTGGGCGCCTCCCTAGGGAGGTGTTCCAGGCACGTCCAGCTGGGAAGAGACCAAGGGGTAGACCTAGGACCAGGTGGAGGGATTATATCTCTTCGCTGGCCTGGGAGCGCCTTGGGATCCCCCAGTCAGAGCTGGTTGATGTGGCCAGGGAAAGGAACGTTTGGGGCTCTCTGCTGGAACTGCTACCCCCGCGACCCGACCACGGATAAGCGGGAGAATATGGATGGATGGATGGACATTTCGGAAACATTCGGACACTGAAATAACAAAGCAGATCGTGAATAGAGTGCACTGTGTAGGAGTTGGGGAGCAATTTCAGACACATCCTAAGTTTTTTTCTTTTTCAGCCGTCAAGCAAACAACAATCACCTTCCTCTCATTCCACTCCGACCTTTAATACAACAACATTGTGTTTGCTGGAGAAAAATATCTCCAAATGGACACATCCTGCTGTTTTACCGTGTTGCCAAACAACACCAAAACCCTCTGAATCAATATGTTCACTGAGTGACAGCGAGATGAATAATGACACCGCACTTTTGTCTGGTTTTCATCTTTATTAACGTCTGTGCAGGGGACAAACAACAGTGTCTGACCAAAGTGATGCTATCGCTGCCCAAGCACAGACTTCTCATTTAATTACGACAGGACCCAGGTTGTCTGGAACATGTTGATTTGTTTTGATATGCAAACACAGCCCTGTGGCTTTACTATAACAACAGCACACACACACACACACACACACACACACACACACACACAGAGACGCACACACACACAGAGACACAGACACAGACAGACACACACACACACACACACACACACACACACACAGAGACGCACACACAGACACAGAGACGCACACACACAAGAGACACAGACACAGACACACACACACACACACACACACACACACACACACACACACACACACACACACGGATACCTTTAACAAATGAGAAAACTTCCAAAGCGCAACATTTTGTCATCAAGCCGTCTTTGGTGGATGCGCGGAGGTCTTAGTCAGGAGGCGTGCAGCTAATCTTCCTTAAGAAGTCTTCCTCATTTCCTTGTTTATGAACATGCTGATGAATAATGTGGTGTGAAATGTCAAGCTCTTAGCTTCAATGGCTGTCTTTAAAAAGGACTGGAAGCAAGCTGTGAGTGGGAAGAAGGATTTATCCCGGCGAAGGAAAACGTCTCCTCGTGTTTACACAGTTCTGAAAGTCTAGCAAAAGTACCCGTTAATGAGTAGTTTAACTGTAGTCTGATCATTGGGTGTTACAATCTTATTTCTATTAAAAGAGCGAGAAAAGAGTGCTCGTATCTAATAAAGGAGATGGCTGTTTTCATAATATTGACGCTGAAGTTGATTTGCAACAACACCCAGCAGGCATATTGTCATTTACTTTGAGAAAAATAATCTAATAGAATCAAATTAGTCAAGAAGTGTAAATCTTTCTAATTATGAAGCTGATTAGAGAAAGAGAATCGTGCTGCTCTTTGGTTGTTCTGTTGTTGTATTGTGATCATTTCTAAAGAGCAGGTGTAGTTTATTATAATGGTTTGTATGTTACCGCTGAGAGGTAAAGGTCAAACCAAGGAGTTGAAGCTGAACACCTGTCATCATACTGAATGCACCCCGGACACCGAGCTTAACATTAGTTTAACAAAGCAGATTCTTTGTTGTGAAAGGTCTTTTGCTTCTCGCATTAGAAGAAGGCATAGGCACAGTTTATTTACGCGACTCTAATGGCTGCAGTGATTAGAAGCAGTTTGGTGTTGATTACTGATTTACGGTACTTCACTTCTGTATCTACTTGACTTTCAGGCCGCTTTCCTTCTGATCGCAGCTCCCGTTATGTTGCATTGCTCAGGCGTGAACGCGTCAAGAATAAAGCTTACATTTCTTTTGTTTTGCAATCACTTCTCACACAGTGTTTTTGTACTTCTTAGCCAATACAATCATATTTATTTGTATATATTTTCTAATGTGTCTTGCTTTACTTAGCTGCAGACTTTCCTGCTCCTGGAATGCTTTATGTTTTATTAATATATACATATATTACAGGCTACTTTTTGTTCTTTACAAGTCATTAATTGCTTCAGGAAAGATGTGTAACTAAAAATCTCACTTTTATTCCAAAAGATGGTCGATATATATTCCTACATGCTCTGCACCTGTGCTCAGGTGGTACATCCACACAGGTATATTCTTTGGGCTGATTAGATCTGTTTTTCTTTTGATCTGTTAGTAGTTTCCTTCAAATTGTAGCAAAATTCCAGAATTAACTTTTATAGTACTTTAATAAAAAAGAACAACCTTTAAAGGTTACTCAAAAAATGATGTCCTTTGAAAAATGTGTCATGTTCTTCAACTTTTAGAAGATACCTATTCATAATTGACTGTGTAGAGTCTTCTAAGTTTAATTAAGTAAGCCCTGTTCTACTTTTGGGGGTTCTCCCTTCCCTGTAGTTTGTTAAATACGTTTTTGTGGATGGTCTACAAAGGCTAAATTCCCTGTGTTCCCTCCAGAGGGAGTTTCTCTCCCACACACTCCTCCACTGCCTGAAACACCTCCATTGGACTCCTATGTTTACTTCTGTGACATAATGACATCACTATGTTACACTCATGCTTCTATTGGCTAGCGCTCCAACACATTATACGTGATAGGCTAAGGGGCGGGACATCTCTTAGCCTATCACGTATAATGTATAATGTGAGCTGGCCGGCTCTGTTGTGATTGCTCAACCACTTAGAGAAGTGGTTGAGCAATCACAACAGAGCCGGCCAGCTAACCAATCAGAGCAGACTGGGCTCTGGTTTCAGACAGAGGGTGAAAAGAGGTGCTGCAGCACAGGCAGTATGAGAGAAATAAAGAGCTTTTTGACATTAAGGCATGGAGACATGTCCCAGTAGAGATACAGCATATACATTATGATTTGTAAATGTAAACTCTACAGTCTATTGTTCTCTGTTGAATACGAGGCCTTATGTTGCTGCTCTCATTCTCCTTTTTGACCTTTAAAGTCACCCCAGTTTAGTTTTGCAGGACTGTCAATGCTTTAGCTGGCATTTTTCATCTTCTTTTCAGCATTTCGATTTACTTGTAAAAGGGTCAAACTGTCTTTTGGTAACTGAATGAACCTGACACCTACACACTTCACTTTTGTTCCAGCACTACTTTTCCCAAATGATTCAAGTAGAAACCTTACAGTAAAACACAGTGAGACTGTAAGTGATTAGAACAAAGCATTATGGGAGCATACAATTATGTATATAAATAAAAAGGGATAAAAAGTAATTAAAAAAGCTAATTTGCCTTTAATCATCGGTTGAGGCATTCAGGCATGGCAATTGAACACAGAGGATGCAGAGGGACACCTGTTTTTCATTGCTCCTCTGCCAGCTTTATTAAAATGGGTGGATGTGACACCATCCCACACCGTCTTAATTACCTTTACTGAAACGGCATAACCCATAATTACAATTACTGGCTTGCAGGGTTGCCGATCGCACAGTTGATTACCCAGACACTCTGCTATTACTGCAGCTCACACAGCTTCACAGTCCTGGAAAAAACTATAGGATTCATTCTATAAATGCGTTAAAATGTTGTTATTTCATGCCAAAAGCTTCCTTTAAACTTTTATCCATCATTAAAATGATGTAAAAGCATCGAGGCTTTCTTCCTCTCTCTTCCCACGCTCCACAGAGCTGAAATGACCTCAAATAAGCCCCACGGATATTAATGCCAATGCTATAAAAAGGATAACAGTAAATCGGAAGCCGCTTGCTCCCTGTAAACATTTAAACATTTAACATGAATGAAGACACAGATCCTGAAGGATGTCTTGGCCATTCAACAAATCCTCGACTCAACATTTTCCCCCTGACATCTGTCTAAACGCTGGAGTCAGATTCATTGTGTGTGTGTGTGTGTGTGTGTGTGTGGTGTGTGTGTGTGTGTGTGTGTGGTGTGTGTGGTGTGTGTGTGTGTGATAGCATTAAGTGCTAATGGCCTCAAGACTGAGGACTCAGCTTGGACTCATTACATTTGAGCCCTCTGACACTGCTTGAGAAAAGACGCTGCAGAAACTCAAAAAGACTTTCTAAATCATTTGTACATCACACGTAAACAAAACATTATTTCTTCTTTTCATTGCAAGTATATTTCACATTTACTTTGAAACATTTCCCTCTGTGAAGTCCCAACAGGAAACATTAACTCAATACACTTTCATTACCCAATGATGCCTTTCTAGTTTGATTTTCAAAAACAAATGACAGATGGTGACGCATCGGCGTGTTTTGCAGCACCTCTTTTCACCCTCTGTCTGAAACCAGGGCTGTTGTGATTGGTTATCTGCTTAGAGATGTCTCACCCTTTGTCTCTCACGTATAATGTGTTGGAGCGTTAGCCAATAGAAGCGCCAGTGTTACATAGTGATGTCATTATATTGCAGATGTAAACAATGGAGCTATTTCAGGCAGGGGGGGAGTGTGTAGGAGAGAAACTCCCTCTGGAGGAAACTCTGGGGTTTTAGTCTTTGCACCATTGACATGCACAAAAAGCCTATACAACACACTACAGGACATGGGACAACCCCAAAAAGCAGAATAGGGCCTCTTGTAATCTAATGGCAGGACAGTATAAGATGTGTTTCCCTGATGTCAGGTGATGATTTGTTGTCACATAATATCACATGACACTGGTTGTAAATAGAAACCTATCCTTGCTTTCTATATGTGAAGCTGCCTCTAAAGTTTTATGTTAGCAGGCCTGCATGTTGCGCTTTGAGTGTTTCTTCACCTTGGGCGAAAAGTGAAACCATTACATTCAAACCATGAAGACTGACCTCTTCAAGAAATAGACTTCTGGAGCCCTGAGGAGAAACTCTTATCACACAGCCTTCCAACTGGACTAATATCAAACCAGACTGTGAACCTCACGCTGCGGCACATTTCTGCCTCCTCTAGCAGGTTATCTGAGCAGGAGCTATTTGGCCAAATCATTTCCATAAATGCATCATCAAAGTAAGGTCATTTATTAAAGAATTGCGGCACTGAGAAATATTTACTGGTAACCAGATAGACAGAAATCTAGCTGTGCTTCGAGTACTGATTATATATATTAATAGGCTTGAAAATGCTACACAACAAGATGCTCTTATACCCAAAAGCATTACCACAATATATAACCATGTCACTGTTATTCAAGTCTCCAAAGATGCAATTAATTATCTGTACGAAAATACTTTTTAAGGTCACAATACTTCAATGCCATCTTTGTCACTAAGTTTACTGAAATGACTGCGTATTATTTTTCGCCATGGTTGTTTACTTATTTGTATATTTTATTACTAATGTGTGCATTACTTTTTTATTATTTTATATTTCATTTCTTTTCTTTTCTTACCTGCTATTCAACTTTTGCTGTAACACTGTAAATGTCCTCGCTGTGGGACTAATAAAGGACTTCTGATTCAGTAGTTCTTTTATTTATTTTCAATTGAGGGATTATTCAGTGAAGTAAAAAAACACATTTTCCCAAGGCCCTAAGTGAAGGTGCCAAATTACATTTATTCCAAAGACTCCCAAATCACATTATTCAAATAAAAGGCAGCAAATGCTCACACTTGAGAATCTTGTACCAACAGATGTTTGAAATATTTTCTTTACATGTTGCTTATCCTCTTACTTGGAAAATGAGGACTGATTTTCTGTCAATCGACGAATAATGTAATCGAATCATTATTCAAACACGCTGTCCACAATGCATCTCTCATATAAAATCCCCAAAAACTGAATGCATTCCTGTATTTTACATATCACTTGAGCTCATCATGTTAATGTCGCAGTTTTAGCCTTAAAGGGTGATGTGCAATATGTGCTATATATATACCTGGCTGCTAAATCCTCAGAACTGTTACAGGATGTGTATTTTGTAAATGGTGTAACTTACTTTTATTATAATTTTGTTATCTTTAATACTTTTTCTGCATTCTTCTTAGGTAGCATTAAGCTGTCTTTGGCTCTTTTCTGCTGTAACAATGTACATGTCCCCTCTGTGGGACTAATGAAGGTATTCTGAACTCTCCCTCACCTGTCCTTGCCGGTCTCCTTCTTGAAGAGCTCGTCGAACTGCAGCATCTTCTGCCAGGAGATGATGTAGACTTTGAGTTTGGGCA
The DNA here is from genome assembly GCA_031216635.1 of Dissostichus eleginoides. Lineage (NCBI taxonomy): Eukaryota > Metazoa > Chordata > Actinopteri > Perciformes > Nototheniidae > Dissostichus > Dissostichus eleginoides. The sequence goes on from CM062276.1 coordinate 12,124,814, forward strand.
GCACCTGGTTAATCAGCCTCAGGTTGTTGTACACCAGGCCCTTCCCGTCCCTCCTCATGTGGCTGATGGGGCCCCAGAAGATGAACACGGTGTCCTGGCTAGCGTTCAGCAGCTCGTGGCGGCTCCTCAGGACGCGATGCATGCTGGAGTGAGCGACCACGCGCAGGGACGTGCGCCGGCCCACGTCTCGGGCGAAACCCCGGGCGGTGGGAGCGTCGTTCATCCGGATGACACACTCTGATTGGTCGATCTCTTCCCCCCGACCTCCTCCAATCAGGTGACCCGAACTCGTCACCAGGGCGCAGGTCTTGCAGTGCATCCTGGGAGGCTGGGGAGGGAAGAAAAACAAGATTGAAGCAAACAGAAAATAGATAAGATACGATAAGAATAAGAATAAGATAAAAAGTACTTTATTGATCCCAATTTGGGACATGTTTGCGTTGCAGCAGCATAAAAAGACATGGCATTGTACAATAAAAATTAAAAGACTAGAAGTATGTTGGGAAAATACTGAATGTACTCTTCCAATATCAGAGTACACATGATAACAAAGGCCCTACGTAGCTGTGTACATGACAGGATGTTTGATTACCTAGAGGAGCATCAGGACTGTTTTAGGCATATGGTAGCTATGTGATTAACATGATGATTCAGCCTCTATGGAGATAGACATATGACAAGCAGGATCATTTCTGACGTGGAACTAATCTAAACTAAACATTGAATACTGCTTTGAACCGGTATTCCTCCATCTTGTGACTGTGTAACTCCCTCTCTTGTATATCAGCATGTGAAGGACACTGTTCAGGAACTAGTTGTACCAAATGCTCTGTATGTGATGACTACTTACACTCTTGCAAGGATAATAAATACATGTCTCCTGATATTGAAGCTCAAGCCGGTGACGAGTGATATTTTTCTAACATTAAACATTCCAAAATGTAAACATCTCAATAGAAATAAAATAGCATTAGAATAAAAAGTTGAAAATATACATGTTGAATTACAAATACAAAAGTAACATAGAACTTTCTTTTGCAAATATGATGTTCTGTGGATTGAAATGTGTGGCCTCTTTATTCCCAGTGGAAGCACTCGCAGCACCGACGGCTGATTTTTAAGTTTTTTCTCCATATTTTCAGTTTTCTTCCAGAAGTCAAAATTGCTCTGAAAGTTGTGTTTAGCCCCGGTTTATACAGAAATATGCAAAGCAGACAGGAAAGCACACCTAGGGGGAGTGTGGTAAAAAGACTCGCTGTGTGTTTGAGGAAGAAAATGCTTTGTTGACAAATGGGTAGTGGCAGAGCCTCCTGGGATGTGTAGCTTGTCATATTGCTTTTGCGATAGGTAGAAACCCCGGGGTCTTACAAAGGATTCACCTTACATCTTTCTCCCACTCACACACTACAGAGGAATGTGTGTTTACCTCAAAACAACAGGCCGGGTGCACAAAACACATGTTGAATTCTTATCAAATATCAACCTAAAGTACTCAGCATATTATATATATCAAACTCAGGAATATTGTGGAAGATGTTACTGATAATAACATCAAATATATGATAATTATGTGATGCTATGAACTGAATATCTTCTGGTTTCAGAGTCTTGTTAGCTAAGAAAGCAAGCATTTTAAATTTAGCATAAGATACACTTTTAATGTTCCTGTCACATTTGTCCTTAAGTTACACACACTGTACACACATAACACTAATATAGAAGTATTGAATTGTGGATATTATGACATGTTTCACTATTTCCTGACAATTAATCGACTAAATCGATTCAACAAGAGTAAAGTTTACACATTGACCAATAATAAGAACAAAGTATCAGCCTATCATCAGAAGAGTCATTTTATTTGTTTCATTTTATCAAACAAATTGTATTTGTTTTTTATAAGGACATCTTGAGCGTTTTGTTGGATTATATGACTATAAAGTATTACAAAAATACAGTACAGTTATATGTCATCATGTTGTTGTTAAAGACCCTGCCACAGATTCAACTACACTGGAAGTCATGCTTCTGCACACATACATATGTATTATTAAGAATGTGCCTTTTTCTCTCTGTGCATGAACATTAATCATGACCATAAATCTATTTATGTAAAGCTGCTCTACATGTTGTTAGTGTTAGTGTGTGTGTGTGTGTGTGTGTGTGTGTGTGTGTGTGTGTGTGTGTGTGTGTGTGTGTGTGTGATGTTATTCCTCATGTACTTTTTATGCATGCATGTGGGTGTGTCTCTGATTTCCCCCCCTTGCACTGAGCAGCAATGATATGCAAACCAGGCCCTGCAGAGCCCTTTAACGCACCCTGAACTATCTCCCCAGCAGAAGTATAATGGTTATTTACATTCTTATAGCCATAACAAATTTACATTTCCATGGCATTAACAAGAACAAATGATTATAGCTGGATGTGAGTGTGAGTGTAGTGGGGAAATGCGTCGTTATCACCTCATCTGCTGACTTTGACTAGTGTCAGATCACCAGACGAACGGCCTCATCTGGCTAATGAGACCTGGAGGAGCGGCGGCACAGAGAGGAAGGTGTGAAAGAGAGTGAAGTAAAGCGATAAAAACAAAGAGAAAGAAAGTCTGGCTTAAGAGAAAGAGATATATGGAGGCAGTGAGAGCCACCCCGGTGCCGTAGTGTTCGATGAAATGTCGAGCTAATGAGGTCCTAGCGGTCTACACCATCACCAGCAGCAGCATCCATCCATTCCTCCCATCTTCCTCCCATCTTCCTCCCATCTTCCTCCCCCTCCTTCTCCCACCTGGCAGCCAATCTGGCCACAGAGCTGCAGCACCAGTGGAGCAGGTCAGAAATCCCATTTTCACCCGGGGGCTTTTAAGTGGCTCCGCAGACGCTATTCTCTCTTCCTCTGTCTCACGGAGAATTTAAGTGGGGCTTCGCTGGCCAGAATTGGCCTCTAAAGGGAGCTCCGTCAGGCTATTACTGAGAAATAGGCTGGATGTCTGGACAAGACTCCCTATTTTAGCCGGAATTACGTGACCCATCCAATATGGAGGATCGGTGTGAGGCGATTGAGTCGATGTAGTTTATCTCGTTCATTGCCGGTGCACAAGAGAATACTAAAGATCGGATCAAATGTCTGTTCAAATAAAAATCCAATCAAATATTATTCATAGAGCCCATTATCACAAAACCCATCTCAGAGGGCTTTACAGAGCAACAAACATGAATGAAAATGTAAAATGATGTAAGAAAATTCAAAAGATATGATAAAGTTACAAGATAGAATGTAAAATACAAACAAAAACAGTAAAATAAAACCTAATATCTAAGGCCCAGGAGGATTACATGACATTACATTTAGCTGACGCTTTTATCCAAAGCGACTTACAATAAGTGCATTCGACCAAGAAGATACAAACTAGAAGAAAACAGAATCATATAAGTACATCAGGTTTCATAGAGCTAAACCATTTCAAGTGCTACTCAACTAGCTTTAGATAAGCCAGTCCGTTGTTAGTATATAAGTGCTTTGTTAGTAATTCTATCGCTCGAAGTGAAGTCGAAAGAGATGAGTTTTCAGTCTGCGCCGGAAGATGTGTAGGCTTTCTGCTGTCCTGATGTCAATGGGGAGCTCATTCCACCATTTTGGAGCCAGGATAACAAACCGACGTGTTTTTGCTGATGCTCGGGTGCAGCGAGCCGTCTGGCGGATGCAAAGCGAGCGGAGTGCACGTGCTGGGGTGTATGGTTTAACCATGTCCTGGATGTAGGAAGGGCCAGATCCATTCACAGCATGGTACGGATGTTAGTAGGTTTAAACCAGCCCTAGCTTTATTAAAAAGGAAGGTTTTTACCATTAAATAGCATCTTCATTTTTAATTATAATGAACGTAGTCTGTGTGTGTAGTTAATCTTGTTATTTTTGGCTTGATGATGATTGAAAGGATGATCATTTTGTTTTTTACTTCCATACTTAATTGTTAATGACATGAGATGAGCTGTTTAATTCTGTGTCGTCTGTTTATTGTGTGTAAATATGTGTTTGGGCAGCAGGTAGAATTGCTAATGCTAATGGGGATTCATGCTAATGCTAATAGCTGGTGATTATGGGGATTCTAATAAAGACATGCTGCCCATATAGAAACTGGACATTTCATTCAGATTGATTTCATCCTCGACAAAACAGCAATGAAATCTGTGCTCAATGATTCATGTGATAAATGGTTCATAATTCACATGTATCATTAATGTGTTTGAAATCTCTGGCTTTGTTCTTTCATACACAACAAACTACCTTTGATCCTTTTTATGAGATTAAAACTGCAGGTGTTTGGGTTTTCTTTTAAAGTGAAGGATATCAGTGTGCCGTTAATCAAAGCTGCAGGCAGCAACGTCACACAAATGAATATCCAATCAAAATTCATTCGGATTAACATTAGGCTATTTCTGTCTGACTGGAGGTATAAAAATAGACATAGGAAAGAAGAAAACATTTTTTCAGCTTTGCTCAAAACAAACACAGATTTATCAGTGATAAAAGCAAGTCAAAGTAGTTTAGCATCATCTAGTAAGTGGCTGCCATCCCCGTTAAAAAGAGGCAGTTATTAATGTAACAGACAGTACAACTAGACCTTTTAAGAAGCATAAATAATTCAGCATCGATGCATGTACGGAAACAAATGTATATGTCAACCGTACCCTCGTGTGAGGCTTTGGCCTTCCTTCAGGGACGATCAATATCCATCTTTAATCTGATTCATTTTAGAGGAGCAGAAGACATGAAGATCAAATATCAGAACCAGAATCCGGTTTATTTAGCCAAGTAGTCTAACACATCCAAGGAACTTGATTTGGTGTGTAAACCAAAAAAATAAATAATTCAAGAGAAGATCGACTTTTTATTGCTTGAAATTACGAAAAGGAAAAAGGACAAGGACATCCCTCTGTTGGAGGGGCAAAGGAGTCTGGTGGGATTATTTTCGCCGCCAGCAAAGCGTGTTCCTGTGACGGAAAGTGTACTGCCGGCGAGCCTTGACGGGGGGTGCTAGTTGAGCACGCGCGTGAACTGCGAGTGCCAGCGGCGAAACTGAGGCTCCGTGGTAAACTGAAGAGCCGTTTAGGAGCCGAAAGAGCCGGCTCTTCTTAGTGAGCCGAGACAAATGATCCGGCTCACTAAAAAGAGCCGGAATTCCCATCACTAGTACGTAAAGAGATAGTATCTATAACCAGGGGTTAAGTTGGGATTTGATATGTGGGGGGGCTCTGTGTGGAGGTGCGAGAGGGGGGCCGAGGTCGAGGATCTCATTATTTGACCTTAAGGGATATACACTGTGGCCCTAAAGCAACTGCTCCATTATCTGTATCAAATGCACACATTGATGCCACCATATGTCACCATAAAAATAGAAAGTACTACAAATAAACTGGAATTCATTTACATCTTAAATTATTAATATATATACACAAAAAAAGGTTTACAAATATCCAACCTTCAAATTGCTTTTTTAAATCAACACTGCTCTGCACACTTGCTAAAGAACATTTGTGTGAAAATCTCAATTCATTTGTAGGGCTGCGTGAGTATGGCCAAAAGTATGGGAGTGAATCTCACTGTAAACTATTTAATCATCACCAAATTCTGTGTTATTATGACCGATCATAACTCAGCTTTATGCAGACATACATTTAGCATGGTGTACAGGGCCGGTTTTTGGCATAGGCGACATAGGCGGTCGCCTAGGGCGCCAGATCTGGGGGGGGGGGCGCTGCGCTGGCAGCTCTGGGAGGGAAAAAAACATTTTTGACTGTTTGCGCTCATCCTAATTTTCAGCCTTGATGTAACAACATTCATAATTAAGTAAATGTAACACCCTTTTCACCCCGGTTACACTTTTCATTTGCCCTGTACGATGGGCGCTGTAAGTGATGAAAGTGGGGGCTGTTGGCTTATCAGGCGCCCGCAGCTCACAGCCAAAGTGGGCGTGGGAGCGAGCAAGAGAGATAAATGCAATTTATGTAAACAAATATTTCCAAGGCACTCCTTTATAATTATTGGATAAACAGGTTTGAAATCATTTCAATGTATACTATAGGACAGTAAACCAAAAATATCATTTAAAACTTGAGAGATATAAAAATATGCATAAATACATTTTAACTAGGTAAAATAAGATATGAATGACCAACAAAAATAAAATAAGTTACATTTATTTGTTATTGGCTATGGTAGGTTATTGGTTATGTTCACATATTTGATTATTAAAATGTAAACCGATCTTTTTCATATGGGTGTTTAGAGTTGTACCCCTAGATCTAGTCTCTACTAATGTGTGCTTAAAGTGCACCAGCTTGAAGCATTTTACTTTACATTTTCAAACATTTCTTCCCGGGGGGGCATACCCCCGGACCCCCCTAGAGGATGTGACATCCACACCCCAATTAAAACATGTTCATACAATACTGAATACATTTGAAGCCTTTTTGATGTATATAACCAACATGTCAATACGTTTCAGTTGTTGTAGTGTATTGGTCTTTTGTAGAGATTTTTCATTTATTCTTTATATATTCTATTGTGTATTCCTTGGATACTTTTATCTTTCTACTGTACGATTGAAGTAAATGTGGGAAGCGTTTAACAACAGCCATTTACTTCAAAGATTTTTCTCAATGTTATTCTTATTTTTGTTAATCCTGGAAGAATGCAGAAAAAAAGACATTCTCTTCAAGAATAAAAAAAACATGACATTAGTAATTGTGATAACAAATTAAATAAGTTGTTAGGTTAAGTCAGGGCCGGTTTTTGGCATAGGCGACTAGGGCGCCAGATCTGGGGGGGGGGGCGCTGCGCTGGCAGCTCTGGGAGGGAAAAAAACATTTTTGACTGTTTGCGCTCATCCTAATTTTCAGCCTTGATGTAACAACATTCATAATTAAGTAAATGTAACACCCTTTTCACCCCGGTTACACTTTTCATTTGCCCTGTACGATGGGCGCTGTAAGTGATGAAAGTGGGGGCTGTTGGCTTATCAGGCGCCCGCATCTCACAGCCAAAGTGGGCGTGGGAGCGAGCAAGAGAGATAAATGCAATTTATGTAAACAAATATTTCCAAGGCACTCCTTTATAATTATGGGAGAAACAGGTTTGAAATCATTTCAATGCTATAGGACAGTAAACCAAAAATACCGTTTAAAACTTGAGAGATATAAAAATATGCATAAATAAATGTTAACTAGGTAAAATAAGATATGAATGAACAACAAAAATAAAATAAGTTAAATTTATTTGTTATTGGCTATGGTAGGTTGTTGGTTATGTTCACATATTTGATTATTAAAATGTAAACCGAACTTTTTCATATGGGTGTTTAGAGATGTACCCCTAGATCTAGTCTCTAGTAATGTGTGCTTAAAGTGCACCAGCTTGAAGCATTTTACTTTACATTTTCAAACATTTCTTCACTCCAGACTCCGCACACACACACACACACAGACACCGCTGCAGACTCTCTGCACGAAGGAGCCGCGGTGCTGCAGCTCCTGATCGGAGCAGAGACACACGTTCACTAAGCGGATAGACTATATCCTGTCACAGAGATCTGCTATTTTAAAGTAAAGTCAACACATATCGACCCTAAATAAAGTCTATATTAAGAACGAGAGATGTTTTAACATATGGCTTAAACAAATGACAAATGAGCGAGGGTGATGACGTCAGAACATCGTCCTATGTGCCGGGGCTGAGCCCCGAACAGCCCCGGCCCAATTTAACCCCTGTCTATAACTTAAGGGACGGCTCAATTCAAAATTCAAGTCACGTGACACGACGTGACGTCACACCCCCCCCGCTCTCGGGGTGGACGCCCTCTCAGCCCTGGTCTGGCGGAAACACTGGTTAAGCTACTCTTTTCCAGCTATTGTTTTGCCCAAAACTCAATTTAAAATCATAGCAAATAGAGAAAAGCAGTATATTGTCACATTTGAGAATCCTGACCCAGTGAGCTCACTCCTCACAAAGCGACATAATAATTTATTTTCGTTTCATAATGAGTCTTCTTGCCTAATAGTGTAACCTTGTCCCACTTGGTGCAAACACCGGGAGCCTGCCCTGGTTTCATTAAGCCGACACATCCATCCACAGCGTCCTAGTAGAGGTACAAAGACATCGACAGACAACAGTCACACGAGATACAGGGTCCCGCGATTCAATAAAGTCAGACTGAAGCACTCCTTTGTGCTCCAGTCAATCCTCACAGTAAATACAGAGCTGAATCCCAGATCGAATGCACGCTAAAGTGTCCTTGAGCATGTTTTCTCTCAGTGATTGTGCTGTTATGTTAAATGTTTGTTTTTCATGTATTGTGTATATCTGTCTATGTTGATGTTACACATGGAGCTGCTGTGATGCAAGTCAAATTTCAGACTTGATCTGACCATTAAAGTATTATCGTATCGTATCGTACATATCTCCGCTCCGCCCTGTTTCCTCTTTCTGCCCGGCGACGCCTCGCTCACAGGGAAACGTCTCTGACCTGCCCGACTCTCTGACCCGAGGAGAACATGGCTGTCAGAGCGGAGGGGATTAACCTTGAGAAGGATGGAGGATGAGAGGATGGAAAAGAGAGAGAAAGCTCTGGTCCTGGACCACCTGGGGAGGCAGAATCTCTGAGAGCAGAGGGAGACGGGGGACCAAAGACAATGTTCTGCTGCTTATTAAGCTCTGAATAAACATGAGTGTGTTTCCAGTGTTAATAGGTTTGTTCTGGATAGGGCTGCAACATTAATCAACATTTGAAAAAGTTACTTACTATTTGCTAATACAAGAGGTGGGAGAAGTATGCAGATCTTGTACTTAAGTAAAAGTAAAAGTACCAGAGTGTAGGAATACTCAAATGTTACTAAAAGTATTGGCATCTAAATATACTTTAAGTACCAAAAATGTAAAGAACTCATTCTGCAGATTTGAATTTAGCTCTACCTTTACCAGTGATGCATCAATAGTCATAATGAAGTAAATTGAAATTGGCCCTTATGAGTATTTCCCTTTATGCAACTTTTGTATTATTTGATGCTAATACTTTTGTACTTTTATCAAAGTAAGACTTTTACTTGTAACAGAGTCTTTCTGAAAATGTAGTATTAAAGTAAAAAGGAATTGAGTTATTCTTCCTCCACTGGTGCTCAGGGCCCTTCGCTGCCCATGGGTAACACAGACAATAATTGTTGGTTAAAACTCACATGGGTCTTAAGGGGGCATGAAATCTGCTCTAATTCCTCACCCGAATCCCCCCCTCTCTCTCCCCCAACTCAGCTGCGTCCCCAGAGGAAAAGACACACTTACACTGCAGTGAACCATTACGCTTGACGTGAGCCATACCCCCTCTGAGCGGAGAAATGGCATTGGAGTGTTGTTATTGATTTTGTGTTGGTGAGTGCAGTGGGGAGGGGGATCGAGTGAGGGCTTAGTGATGATGCCGGGCCTTAAAGGATGTGAAATGGAGGATATGGTCGGTAAATGCTCGCGCTGAGAGGCGGCAATCATGCAGCCCAGCAGGACGCCGTCCGGCTGTCTCGGGTTCAGAGATACACAACAACAAAACAGAACATTGTCAGCCTCCTCAGGGCCCCCGGCCTGACCTTTAGGCTCCTCAAAGACGCCTCTGTTTCTGCTGCTCCCTCAGAGGAATGCCTTCAAACCCACAGTCAGAAATTAATGGTGGCTGGAGGCGAAAATGCTCTTGTAAGTTGTGAAAAAGAAAGCGAAAAGGGGGAAATTCTGAGCCGAATATACATATAAGAATCTGTTGTTGTAGGTCACGCTGCTTATGTGTTGCAAACGGGGCAGTGGATGTCCTTCATGGCCCATGGGTTACATTCTCCAGTGTCGTATGTGTGAAGAAAACAAAGAGAATACATAGAGATGCAGGAAACAGCAGTACAAAATGTTAGCACCACTCAGAGCTTCCAGGATGAAGGGTCCCTATTATGCTTTCCCCTTTGCTGTAGTGTTATATATGTTATATATAAGTCCAGAGGGAGTTTCTCTCCCACACACATAAAGTGCTTTTTGAACATCAAAGCATGGAAACATGTCACCAGGGGCACAAAATACTTATATATTAACAGATCAACCTTTTTGATAATCACTTGATTGTTTTTTAAAGCAACAAATGCAGAAAAGGCTGTTAGAGAACAATTAAATATGGAGAAGTTGTGCTTCTTGTCTGCTTTATATCATATTCCATCTGGTAGATGTTCTGATATTTTAACTTGACAAATAAAAACTTGATGTTGAAATATTCCCAATAGACTGACCAACTATTCCCTCCATGCAGCTACGGCTGAACAGCAAACAGCTGCATAAAAGAACCAATGTGCTGAAAAAATAAAGAAATCTTCAAACAAAATCAACACCAACAAAGCGAAGGAGGACAGGCTGCTGGGGGAAATTGCATCACAACACACTGAACATCCAGCTGTTCCTAACAGGGCGGTGAAGTTAAAGCAAATCTCTCAGGGCTGGATCCAGCTGATATTTGCAATGCTAATGTATTGTTTCATCATTCAGTAACGTTGCCTTTGAAAAGGCCATAAAAAAGCTCTGAAAATCAGATAAAAAAGGGACAAAAATGCCCTGAGTAATAAGCTCATTTCTTAAGTTGGTTCTTGCTGTGTGAGCCAAAATGTGCAATATAAGATATGAGATGATAAAAAGGAAGTGAGGAAGAGGGGGGAGATGGGAGGATAAAGAAAAGAAATAGACTGTGTAGAGAGTGAATGAATGTAGAGTTAACAAACAGAGAAACAAAACGGCATTTAGAGTTGAAAGCTGCGCAGGAGGAGCGCATGTGAGAAGGCGGGACGAGTACAGTTACCAATTAGAGTCAAAACTAAACAGCTGAAGGCAACAACAGAGCGGAGGAACAAGTGAGTTAAAAGAGCTTTATTTAGAGGAGCTGCAGGGCACAGGCGATGGAGGAAGGCTGTGTGTCCGGCAGCACGTTGACCACTCATTAGAGAGAGCTGAGAGAAGAGCGAGCGCTAGTGAGAACTAATGAACACGAGGAGGGGAGAGGAAGAGGAGGAAGAGGGAGAGAAAGGGAGAGAAAGGGAGATATCGAAACAGGGGCAATTAGGGATCCAGTGATGGGCGGAGGAACTCCAGGTCGACAGCTCGACCCTCTGGTCTTAATTAGGGCAGTTTTTTTGTGAGCACCTTGAAAAGAAGACATCTTTGATGGAGGGCAATTATCTACTTCACAGTTTTTTTTCCAGCATCTGGCCTAAAAAGAGAGTAATAGAAGTTCATAGATGGAGGTAGAGAGTGTTTTGATCATCTAAAGGGGGGCTATAGTTGAAACGAGAGCCGATACTTTCCACAGCATTTGAAGAAGAGGAGAGATTGGCGGCCGAGCTCTGATCTTCAAAGCAAGCAAGAGCGTAAAGAGGGCTCTTCACTGAGTGTGTGTGTGTGTGTGTGTGTGTGTGTGTGTGTGTGTGTGTGTGTGTGTGTGTGTGTGTGTGTGTGTGTGTGTGTGTGTCACACACACACACACACACACACACACACACACACACACACACACACGACACTTTTGAAGCAAAAACTGCCATCAAACTAACAACCAGACACATTCAAAAACAACAACAGATGCAAGCAACATTGCAGCAGACTGTGAAAGGGAACCAGGCTGTCGTTGTTCGGTTATAAAAAGGCCAAATAGAATAATCTTGTAGCCTGATAGGGAGAGAAAAACATGAATAAAGATAACGTTTCAAATGATGTGTAATACAAAAACCGTTACAATGCAGCCGTCACTAAACGCACATTTAATCGATAAATGATTTTGTCATTGAGTAAAGTTAGCCATTATTTTATTAGTAGGCACTTAAATCAAATTTAATAAAAGCAACTGACCATTTAAAATGCGTCTTGGACAAACAGATGATACAACATTTCCTCTCATGTAAAGCTGACTATTTTTGCTCCTGTCAGATGTGATTGAATTTAAAACACTAAAGATGAATGTTGTTTTGGATTGGAAACGTTAGTAGCATTAGTAGTTTTCCTACAGGAAGAAGAAAGAATAGACAAAGTGTTGGACTGTATTCAAAGGAAATAGAATAATAGTATAGCTTTGAGAGTCTGGAAACTACAGATCATTTGTTGAGGTCAACATGTTGTGGTCATGCACATGTTTTATGTTCAGGAGCAAAGAGAAAGATAGTGTGACTTCTTCCCCCAGCTACAGGAAGTCTCCTGGTTCAGTCACAATACACCTGCCAGTATTTGCTCCATCTCTTATTCATTTTCACCGAGGCCCTTACAATGACAAATTCATTTTGAGAGTTCTCTGTTTCAGTATGATCTGTGGCAGACTTGCAAATCAGAGTTTGGCAGCCGAAACCCGGATGAATAGTGTTTGGAAGTTATTGTTGTAACAACAACACTGTTTTGTACAATATCACTCAACAAGACAACAAGCTGCAGAATGGCTCTGATGCAATGTTTACAGTCAGTCGCTGTGCTCAACATTTATTTATTATTCACAACAGAACCACAAAACTTCCTTTTTTATGGCCGAGTGTGGGACTATTTCATAGGGAGAAAACCAATGTGACCAAACCAACTGTCCACATTGGTTTGTTGAAGACAATGTTTACATGACCACACTTTCCTTCACTGGCTTCGTGAGAAGATTCCTGAGGTAAGAAATATAAAAACAGTTCTAATGCAAAACTTTAAAGAGGACATACTATGCTCATTTTCAGGCTTGTGACATGTCTCCATGCTTTAATGTTCAAAAAGCTCTTTATTTTTCTCATACTGCCTGTGCTGCAGCACCTCTAGCCACGTACAATGTGTTAGAGCGCTAGCCAATAGGAGCGCAAGTGGTACATAGTGATGTCACTATGTTCTCGAGGTAACCGGCCGTCTGTGGCTCAGTGGTAGTGTGCTGGACTTCGAATCAGGGGGTAGCAAGTTCGAGTCCCACTGCAGTCAGCATGTCGTTGTGTCCCTGGGCAAGACACTTCACCCTAAATTGCTCCTGTGGGGATTGTCCACGGTATTGAGTATGTAAGTCGCTTTGGATAAAAGCGTCGAACAAGTGACATGTAATGTAATGTAACCAAAAGAGTCCAACACAGGGAGTTTAGCCTTTGCAGACTCTTTACATAGGGCCTCTAAGTAAACGAATCTTGTGGAAATGTCAATTGTATTGCGCACAACTTTGTAGAAATCTTACTTAAATCAAGAGCTCGCAAGAAGACATTCCTTCATACTAAGAGGTCAAACAATTGGGAACTGCAGTTGCAGGGTATAACAGGCAGTAGATTGACACAAAAACACACATAGAATATAATACAAATCAAAGAACACCAAATATTATGTCGTCAAAACTGACCACAACATTGTAGCATCATCTCTGTGACACTGTCTCAACAAAACTTGACCACAGTGCTTCTACTATACTGGGCTGTATTTTATTGTTTATTATACAGCTCTTACTAAAGTTATATAGGTCTTACTATTGCTGTGTCCACCCACACTGCATCCACGTCTTTGTTTCCTTCTCACAGTCAACTCCCTAATCTAAAATGTATCTGAAGCAGCCCGACTCTGCCCTGAAGGCAACGATGTGTCATTAAACCTTAACTCTCCTCACCACCTTCGCAGAAAAGGTGAAAGAAGAATGTTGCACCTCGTATCTTGCTCTCTCTGGATAAAACGTGATTCCTCCTCCTCTTCTTCTTCACCTCGTCAGGTAAGGTTGACCCGGAGCTCGCTGTGAGTTTCTATTAGTCTGAGCTGCTGGAGAGAGCGGATCGAAGGCAGCTCCACGTGTCGAGTCAGTGAGAGTGTGGAGACAATCGGGTTGCGCCTTCTTACAACACACACTTTCTTTCCCTTAATGGGCTCTATATCAGCCTGGTGCAATCGGTACAATGCAGCCACTGCTTGTCCCTATAACCTCCACACAGAAAGAGGGGCTGCTGTGAGGACCACACAGACACCTCCCTGTAGGAATGATTGCCTTGGCATGAATACAAAAGATGAGGTGCAATTTACTAAAGAATCTCCCTCCCTTGCCTGTATTCTCGCTCTGAAATTGCAGCAGGAGGAGAAGACGGAGGAGACGGAGGGGGGGAAAGCAAGTAGGGAAATGACAGAGGGACAGGGAGATGGGTAGAAAAGGCAAAAAGCGAGAGGGAGGAGGTGACAGACGGAGGCGGGCGGAGGAGGGAGGGAAATGAAAGGCAATCTGAAGGATGAAAAAGAAGAGCAAGAGAAAGGAGTGGCTGTCAGAGAATGAAGCACTTTGGAGACCAAGGAATGTAGGGCAAGGCCTACGGAGAGATAAAAGAGATTTCAGGGGCATCCTTTGATGACGGAAAAGTTAGAAACGCACACTCGTTGCTTCACAGCAGCGCGGCATGATGATATCTGATGAGGTCATTGTGTGAGTGTGAAACAGCCGACTCAGGAACTTCATTCAAACTAGAGCTGCACCACTTATTAAATGGTTTAATATTTTTCTTTTGAAACATTATATACATTATTTAAAATGTATTGAATTAAGCATTGGTTCATTTTTAGAAGGATCTGTACAAAATAAGGATTCCTTTTTGAGTCTGTAGAATACCGACTTCTCTACAGCTCCACAACAATTCATTGAGATGTCTTCCCATACGTTGCCTTTACAAAGCTCTTACTGAAATGTGGATATTGCACAGGTCCATAATGCGATATCAATTCAATTACAAATAATTGGAACCCCTCATTAAAACATCTGCAGGATCTCTCCTCCCAAGCGAGTCAGACAGTAAGGTTCTAAGGACGGTTTACAAGTCAGCTCGCCTTCATCAACACAACATTTAGTTTGATTATGAGAAAATTAAACATTATGTTTATGATGAAGGTTTGGGTGTTGCTTGCATTTAACCAAATACGGTTCACATTTTCGGTTCTGCTTAAAGAGTCTGGTTCTTATCGGTTCCGTTTTTTTTTACGGGTTCAAAACAGGTTACATGCTTATTTCACATTTAAAAAAAAACATTTATGAAACGTTTACTCGTGATCATGGTTATCACTCGTAAACAATGGACTGAATCAATACTAGAAGATGATCTTATTAAGAGTTTGGCGAGAGGAATGATTCGGAGAGGTCTGAGCAAAAAGGTGCGAGACATTATTTCACATCACGTCCACTGCAAAAGACCAATTTCTACACGAAATGGAAATTAAACTGAAAGATAGAAGGTGCAGTATCATTCTGGCTTAAAAAGGCGCATATATGTATGTGTAGGGACAGCGGGAGTATACGTCTAAATATGGAACCGTTAACCGTCAAAGTTGAGATGACACGTTTGTTATGAACAAGGGAAAACAGGCAATTTTCCACCAACTTCTTCCTCTTCCATACCGGCTGTTAAATCTTGGAGTGCAAGTGTAATAAATCCCATTGATGGAGATCCCAAAGGAGCAATTACTGTTGTGTTCTCGCAATATAACAACAAGCCCAAGAAAAACAAAAAGAAGACATCAATAAAACATTGCCAATACTACAGTCCTGCGGAGAAAAGCTTGGCTTCCCTTGGAAAACACTCAAAATATTCTAGTTGGAGTTTGTCCATTATCTGCTGGAGCAGAGGATAATGAGAGACAGTTACCAAGAAGGATGTGTGTGTGTGTGTGTGTGTGTGTGTGTGTGTGTGTGTGTGTGTGTGTGTGTGTGTGTGTGTGTGTATATATGTTAAACACCAGCTGCCAGTGACAACACTCGTCAAGCAGAAAGAGTCTCCTGGGAGGCGACAGATTTCATATTTGCAAGCAGGACGCGTGGGAGAGTCTTTCAACATCTTTGAGCTTTAGTCCACAGTGCAAAAAAGTACATTTACTGAAGTACAATACTTAAGTACTATTTGACATAGTTATACTTTACTGAGAATACACAATCCATGGTACTTTACAAATTACTTCATTTACATCACTACATTTTTCTCCCAGCTGTAGTACTTTAACTTTACTGATCAAATCTTTACAAGCTTTAAGAAAACAATTCAACATTATGGATCAAGTCAGTGGTTTCTAAATCTTCTTACAAAAAAGTAGTGCCTGATCAAGGTCCTTTTTCAGATGTGTGTATCCATCCACCTTATTTAGGTGCA
Organism: Dissostichus eleginoides; assembly: GCA_031216635.1. Taxonomy (NCBI): domain Eukaryota; kingdom Metazoa; phylum Chordata; class Actinopteri; order Perciformes; family Nototheniidae; genus Dissostichus; species Dissostichus eleginoides. The sequence continues at coordinate 12,140,968 of CM062276.1, forward strand.
CTTACAATTCACTCATGTGTTGAAATGGAAGAAGTCTGCAGTTCAACCTAAATATAGTCAGACAAGAACTACTAGAGATAAGGAACAATGAAAGGATGAGATTCAAGTAAAGCCAAAGCACAGAAACTATTTAGTTTAGTTCAAAGAGGGTTACTGCACTCAACATATAATTTAAAGACAGGCCCGAGGTTGAAGATATAAAGCCAGGGTTCGAGTTATAAACTGAGCTCTATGGGAGTCTTTAAAACTAAAACTAAAACTTAACGCACGCACTCAAACATACACTCAGCCAGGCCATACCAGTTTTTTTTGGTGCCATTTTATTGGATTTATTTGTCAATATTTACAGCGTTGCTGCCCGTAGTGATAGCCCCATAGTTTAAATCTACTACCCACAAATAAACATATGGACATTGGTTACTATTTAAAAAAAATTGCAAATGTATTTAGGAACCTATCCATGTGAACATATTTTAAGTGGGGGTGGATCTCAAATCCTCAAGGGGGGTCCGGGGGCATGCTCCCCCGGTAAGATTTGTTTTTTATTTTGGAGTTAAATGCATCAATCTGGTGCATTTGGGGGGGGAAATATAGAGACTAGATCTATGGAAACACCCATATGAAACATAACTGTATACATTTAAATAATCATAAAATCGTAAGAACATGGCCATAACCAATAACATACCATATCCAATATTAAAAAACATTGAAACTTGTTTATTTATTTATTTTGGTTCATTTATAGTTGTGAGTGTGTCTGTGCTCCTGAACCAGCCTCACCTGTCTCCCTCCTCTCCCCCCTGCTCCTCTTTGAGGCACCAGCAAAGACTTTAAAAGTGTATCTTACCTTTTTTCACCTAGTTAACATTTTCTGACTAAGTTAACTAAACACCCAGAGAGTCCTTAACCTCACCTGAGCTGTAGTTATCAGAGACTCTCAGTCTGACAGTAGAGAGCTCTCCCTCCACCTTTTTGTTGAAACATCTCCCTAAATCCATTAGCGTAGCTAGCTAGCACCAGATGCTAACAACAACAATAAAAGTAACCGGTGGCGCGCGCGCTCTCTCTCTCTCTCGCCACCGGAAACCTCCCGGTCCTCCCGATGGCCAGTCCGGGCCCCCACACACACACACACACACACACACACACACACACACACACACACACACACACACACACACACACACACACACACACACACACACACACACACACACACACACACACACACACACACACACACACACACACACACACACACACACAACACACACACCACACACACACACACACACACACACACACACACACACACACACACACACACACACACACACACACACACACACACACTACTTGCTACAAACTTAAATATGAAAAGGTTCAACTACGCACACACACATCTCGGCTCACGCAGCACGCTCAGAGGCATAGATTGCGCAATAATGTATTGCGCACCTTGGAGGTGCAGTGCAGGCATATTGTCATTCAAGAGATGCGTAGTTCTTTCGGAAAACATGTTTTTCTTTTAGCCTATTTACCTCATTAACGTAAATAATACTCATTACATTGACACATGCATTATTTGTGATTAAAATAATGGTTGTTGGTAATGTATTAGCGACCCCCACAGATGTATGATTTCACTGTGTCCGTGGGAGCTCAGCTCCCATTGGCTCCCACATAACTCGAACCCTGTATAAAGCTATTCCTGAAGAGCAGCGGTCGTATGTTTTAACGTGATCTTGGTGTGGTTGGGGATTCATTTCTATGTATCAGTCTTTCTTTTACATGAACAGTGACTTGAGGAATAATCTGTTCAACTATTTAGTTTGATAACCCTGATTTTTTTGGGTTAACTGGTCATGTGGCCATCTTGGTTGTCATTTTTTTTTGTCATTATAGTGTTTAACTATATAAGATACTAAAGGAAAAGAAAAGACAGTAAAACGAATACATTACTGTAATGCTGTCCTGTTACATTTTTGTACTGATACTTTTACTTAAGTCAAAGGGACCTGAATACACCCTCCGTCGCTAAGAGTGCAAATTACTAATTAATATGAATATAAATCAGCATTATTATTAATTTATAATAATGCTCCCATCTGTATGATAAAACGTAAGGTCCCAATGTGACCGAGTGGAACTTATTTTATTTTGCAATCCCAGAGACTCAGTACTTTAACAGGAAAACACTAATATAATGAATCACAACACTAATGTTTATTGCCATGGTAATGCATATTCATTTGCTTAATGGGTGCGCACCTGAGATGTGATAATAGCCAAACTGGTGATGAGGAACTTGTAAAATGAGCTTCACACTCTCACATGTTCCTCACGTCAGTAAATGGCTGCGAGGAGGTAGTTTGCCTCCGTTTTTCAGCTCGGTGATGATCCTCCCACACACACACACACACACACACACACACACACACACACACACACACACACACACACACACACACACACACACACACACACACACACACACACACACACACACACACACACACACAACACACACAACACACACACACACACACACACACACACACACACACACACACACACACACACACACACAACACACACACCACAACACACACACACACACACACACACACACACACACACACACACACACACACACACACACACACAGGGCTCATTAGTCTAATCCTGAGTGGATTCTGCCTCGCAGGAATTCACAACAACACAAACAATGTGTGCATGCTAACAGCCTTCTGTCGGGAGCGGCTCCCACAACGTTTTATCTCCTAATGAGTCCTGATCAGCGCTCTCACGTTACTGCGCGCTGAAGGAAAGGTGAGCCTCACACAGACGCAGAACTCAGGTCCTTCACTTCAGCAGAAGTACCAAAACAACAATATAGCAAGAAAAGAGGTATTACGTGCAAAATGACCTCACTATGTAACACTCTCACTTTTCTATTGGCTAGCGCTCCGACACATTGTATGTAATAGGCTAAGGGGCGGGACACACTAAGTGGTTGAGCCGGCCAGCTAACCAATCAGAGCACAATGGGCTCTGGTTTCAGACAGAGGGTGAAAAGAGATGCTGCAGCACAGGCAGTATGAGAAAAATAAAGAGCTTTTGGAACATTAAAGCATGGAGACATGTCACGGTAGAGACACTACATACTGATATGAACCTGAACATGAGCAGAAATAGGCTCCTTCAAAGTAAAGCACAAGTTACTCTCTCATGTTTAAAGCATTAAATGGTCGTATTAATGCTCGTGCGGTTGCTACTGTTCCTCTCAGTTATTAGCCGAGCATCTGATGCTATTCATCATCATCATCATCATCATCATCATCATCATCAAGGCTTCTGCTGCATTATTAACTAGATAATGATGGAGGATGGAATTAACACTGTGATTATGAGCCGGGAAAATTGAGTCATCTTCGGCTCATAAACAGACAGATACTCTTTTGCATTTCTGAAACGAGCCTCTGCATCTGTTGAATGCGTTTATTTTCCGTAGCCAGCTGTCTTTACATCATTCTTCATCACTGTAACAAAAAAAGACATAGTGTTTACAGTGTCAAACTTTTTCCCAGCTCAGTGTTGATCTTTAGAAACTTACTTTGTGGAGTTTCAAAGCCTTAACAGTGTTCGTAGAGGAAATTCAGGTATTTAGGGACCACTTCAGAACCTCTATTAACCAAAGCAGAGCAAGGCTTCCATTGAAACAACTGAAGGATAAAAAGCGCTAAAGCAACTTCTCTCATCGTTACTGCTGTTTATCTTGATAGAGAAAAGGCAAAGTTTTAAGCTCCTTCATAAGTAAAAACTAAAACTCTGCTGCAAAGATCAGAAATATACTGTTTCAACATCTTTAATAAGGACTTTTTGATGAGATTGTTTGCATTTACTCAAACGATGCTTTATTAAAAAATTCCTTGTGGCTCAGGATGAACAGGAGTCCCACTTGTTATTGAGCCCATTACCTAAAATAATTGATTCTTTAAAGAAGCTGTCGGGCTGTAATTTATTTGTTTGTTGTTGCATTTGTTATTTGTTCAGCGCAGATTCATTTTGTTCTGCAAGAGCACAACAGAGGACAAAGACTCAGCGACAACACTTTTTCTTAGGTCATACATTTTATTGCAGACATGAAATACCTACTGAATGCTGACTCAGATTATAATAAGAACCTCTGTTTTCTGATCTGTAAAGATGATACGTTTCACATCATTTGATTAAGGATTTGCCCTTTTTAGAGGGGTTTAGACATCGGAGTTCTCCTGGTGAGAAGGAAGTGCCGCTGTGTTGTGTTAGTTTTTACCTTAGGGTTAAGCGGAACTTCAACTGTTGCTTTTAATATTGTGTTTTAGGGTAGAAACAAGAACCAGAACAGAGCAGAACATTTTTTTGTAGTTACTGCATGTGTCCTCTGACTGTGTCAAGTACTCAAACTTACCTTCATTTCCATAGCACTTCAGAGAAGAAGTGGATGCATCTGTGTTACTTTATCTGATTGTGTGTTTAATGCAACTTGGATTTGAGGAGATTTTCTGGTTTCTCTGATAAAACTTTAAACAAAGTCACAAAATAGAAAAAAAGAACACGGCTTAACACCCTCCTTGTTGGATCATCGCTGCAAAAGACCAACTGCATAGAAACATATCTGGTTATTTGATAAAAAAGTTGTAGGTGAAAACATGGAAATGAGCCATAATTGTAGTACTGTCCTGGTCTCAAAGGCAACTGTTTTTTGAATGACTGTTTGGTGAGATGCCTGAAACAGGTCAATAGTTAAGACAAGCTGAAGAGATGCACATTAGCCGCCTTAAGCCTAGCAGTGATGTGGTGTGTTTAACGTTAGCTTTTTTCACTTCTGGCCATTGGTTTGCGCTTCAACTACTATACAAGTGGTGTTATACGTGGAGATTATCCTGCTGAATAAAACGTGTAAGTCTCATCATCTTTTGTTTGCCACAGAGCTTATTATCTACAAGATTCCAAAAAACAAGGGAGAAATCCCATTGCATTTTGGTCGAGGGAGCTCTTGCCATGCTAACTACCGACTCGGACTACAAAAATACGTCATCACTGAACCACTCTATTTTAGACAGAAACAATGAAATAAGAATAACACATAATGGGAAAAATAACCTCTGGGACCAGCCTTTTCTCCTTCTCCACATATCTATATTCTATTTTTTTTACTGCAGGAAAATTGAGAGCTCTTTTAATGAGATTGTGTTGAGCCACCACAACCATACCTCCTGCCTCCCCGCCTAAAATCTATTTAGTCGTACTGACAATCATAGACACTTCCTCTGTTGACCTACATGTCACTGTGACCCAATTGCATCTGCTGAGGCTTGTCAAAGATCCAATGAAGTTCAAATCTGATGCGAACACTGCGCTGCATACAAAACCTCAAATCTCTAGGAAAACAGAGCCGGGGTGAGAGGTGCTGTAACTGCAGGGTGAAATATATTTTCAGAAAACAAACAAACCACAACTCACATGTACTTCCCACAGTGAAGCGGTGTGAGGAAGCTGTACGGACAAATTCTATTCTCCACATTTCAAATTACTGTTTCCACCTTCCTGTCTGTGTTCGCTGCAGAAACACACTAACAACTGTGAGAGAGATAAAACAGCAAAGACTGCAGACTGATGGACGCTCTGTTCACCTTCACTCCATCTTATTTTGAAACCAATGCTTCACCTGGTCTTCATTACCGACTAGAGCTCTAACTAATGATTATTTCCATTAGTAAATAACCAGGAAAATATCTTCTTGTTTAATCCTTTGGTCTGTAAAATGTCAGGAAATATATAAACACGTCCACCCCGGTTTCTCAAAGTAGAAGGAGATGTCTTTTAATGTCTTGTCTTGTCTTGTCAGTGGAAAACCAAAAGACATTCATTATAGATATTCACTTTAATGTGTAATAAAATATGGAAAAGCGAGACATCTCCTAATTTGGAGATGAAAACTGTATTTTCTTTCATTTTTGCATGAAAATTACGATTAGGTTCAATCCATCAAAAATGTTTGTTGCTATTTTTCTGCTTTTAATCATCTAATCGCTGCGGCTATATCGCACACCACACAAGGAGATGTTTAATTTATTCTGATGCCAGTTCATTGATATTTTGTATTGGGTTTTATCATCCCTCCCTCAATATGCTGACCAGCTTTTTGTTGCATTATCAAGAGGTAGCTGCTCTACAAGCGAACACACAGGCATCAAGAAAGTGTTTTATTCTGCCATCAAGTCATATCAGAGTTATCGTTATTACGAGATATGGACTTGTAAACAGTGTTAATGTCAACATCCAACACGCATTTACAAGGATTTTTCTGAAGGCTCCGATATATCCAATATTGCAGGTTATAGATGGAAGTGCCTGAAAAAAACAACATATGGATTCCTAACATTAGCTTACATCTAGGATTGTGAGCAGAGTGCAGTGGTAATTCATGCAAACACCAGAAGAAGAAAAAAATGTGAATAATAACTCTCAGTGTTTCCCCTACCATTGTCTTGGAGGGGCGCTGCGCCCCGCCAACGGAGCCCCGCCAACGGAGCCCCGCGCCCCCCCTGAAATTCAAGGTGTTTAAAAAAAATGTTTTATTTTTTATTAAAACATTTTTTTTTAATATATATATATTAAGAACCCCCGCTCAAGCAGCACCCCCCCAAAGCAGTAAACCTAGGGGAAACACTGACTCTTATTAACGGAATACAGGCGAGACAAAAGGTTTTGCATTTCTTTACAGGCTTTCACTCACACTGTCGTCTTTACATAACCATCAAACTCAGCAACAGGGGTTCACCTTTATTAAATGCTGGAGCTCCTTTCTTTTTCAATGGTGAGAACAATGGCTGATTGCAGTGCACCTTATCTGACATGATTACAGTGTCTGCAAGAGGCTTCCTGAAAAAACGGCATCTTTTGTCTTTACATTTATGTATTACTGCACATTTGCAAATGTGTCTCTACAGCTCCTTACTGACATTATTTCACTAGAGTCTCTGAAGCTAACTGGAGGAACACTTCCTGCAAAACATTTTGATGCAGAGCAAGCTGTCACGCTATAATCTCCCATGGGTTGAGATCTGGTGACTTTGAAGGCCACAGCATATGAATCGCAAACTCATTTTCATACTCATTAAACCATCCAGCGAGCCTCTTTTTTTCTTTCTGTGCATGCATCTGCATTTGCTTTACACTCATTTATTCTGATTTCTTTCTTGAATTTGTTGCTGTTTGTTTGTCAAATGTGACCTTTTCCAGTGCAGGAGGCTGTGGCTCAATGGAATAGTGCGCTGAACTTAGTGCGCTGAACTTTGAATCAGGGGATAGCAAGTTCGAGTCCCACTGCAGTCAGCATGCCGTTGTGTCCCTGGGCAAGACACTGCACCCCAAATTGCTCCTGTGGGGATTGCCCACAGTATTGAATGTATGTAAGTCGCTTTGGATAAAAGCGTCTAACAAGTAACATGTAATGTAATGTGCAGGGGACGATGCGTCAGCTGAAATAGCTCTGAGAGAGAATAAGGAGTATTTACGGTATCTGTTTTACACTATAGAGAGTCGTGGTCCTGTGAAAGACCCTGCTGTTGATGTAACTTGAATTAATGTGGAGTCCCTCGAGCAGTGAGGGAGGAAGAGGAGGCGGAAGAAGCTATGTATAACGTCCAGGAAAGAAATGCTTACTCCGACACCACTGGAGACCAAAATATCTTCAATGAGTAACCATGAGAGGGTCTCCTCAATGAAGGGGGGGATATATATCAAAGTCTTCCCTGTAATTGGGACTGTTTCTATTGAAGGCAGACATCGGGGTGCAATGATTTAATGTCACATCAGCAAAACACTTCAACGCTACAGAAGGCTACTTCTTTCTTTTAATGTTTCCTGCATGGTTTCTTTGTTTTACAAAAACTTTTCTAACCTCTTAACACAGCTCCTATGCTCTATTTTTTGGCAAAGAAACCAACCAACAAGCCCCACGCCTCTGTAATTAATGACCTTGGTATCCAATATGTTTCTAATCTGGGGAGTTTTGGGGGACGCTCACGGCATACAGAAAGCGATTACGCCAAAATACAAGTAAGAGTTTGATCATCCCTCTCCCCCACCATGGAGGACACGCTCATTAATCACGTCTAAAGAGCTGAGTAATGTAGCCTGTCGTAGGTCTGGGGAGCCAAAGGAAGGGAAAGCAAAGAAATTGGGTTTTATTGCCGAGCTTCCTGCCAGCCGTCTCTTTGCATTTGCCCTCAACGATGCAGAAGCCAGTGGCGGCTCATCATCTCTCTCCTGATGTTGTGCCAAAAGGTATCATCCATTTATCATAGTTTAACCTTTTCAGATCCTTTACAGGTCTCTCAGGGGCCAAATGAGGAGAGAGCCCCACAGGCCGCCGCTTACAAGCACTAAAGGTTAAAACACGCAGAAACATGAAATCACCATTCAGCTCATGACACACGTCTCAGGAAATCTCCCTCCACGTCCTTTATGTTGAAAAATGTACGACTTCACCAGCGACTCCCAAACCACAGAATGCCAAAAGGCATCAAGTGTGAGATTACTCCGTCGAGGGAATGCTTATCGAGACGTGCCCACCCCCTCCACCCTCCCACTCCTCATTCATAATTGCTTTCCAAGCCTGCATTGGAAAGACCCTGAAGCTTTGTTATGTTTAGCGGGAGCAGATAAGTTGAAATCCAAGACTGTGGCACAATTGGGAGTGCTGTAGTAGAGAGAAATCACTATTCTCTTCAGTCGCAACGGAGCATTTTTATTCTAACAAAGTCTCTGCATAAAAATATTGGTTATCTGGCTGCTTATGTAACGTGCGGTTCCCATTGTAATTTAAAACTCTGAAAGGTACCCCACACACACACACACACACACACACACACACACACACACACACACACACACACACACACACACACACACACACACACACACACACACACACACACACACACACACACACACACACACACACACACACACACACACACACACACACACACACACACACACACACACACACACACACACACACACACTTCAAACTGTTAGTTTGCATAAAGGGACGGAGCAGTCCTTGGCCATGTCAGCCTAATTGGGGAGTTTTCTTTTTCGCTATCCAGCTGGCACATTGCACAGGAAAATCCTAATGAACGTTGAAAAATGACTTTGTTGCTTGGAGAAAACAGAAGATGTGGCTGCCTGAGATGAAATATTGAACATCTCACTCCTCCAACTGTCACTAAAGCAGTGGTCGGGAGAGGGATGCCTTGTGATGTCTTCATTGGCACAGATGGCTTTGTTCTCCGTTGGCTCAGAGTGAAGCAGGTCGTAAAAGACGGTCCAGAGTTTGGGCAGAAAAACCTGCTTTTTTGTCGCATTGGCTCCAACTCCACAAACTCTCCTGGAGCTGGACCACTTTTTACGGCAATATCTCAAAAGCTATTGGATGGATGGTTACTGAAATGTAGGGGAAACATTAATTGTTCCCAGAGTATAAATCATACTTTTTTGGTGATTAATTCGATGTTTTTATCAGCACGTTTCACGCATTTCACATTTGTGAAAAATCTCAAGATATACTAAACGAGTTTGACATTTGAAATTTGGTTCAAACTTTCACCGTCCTCACAGGATAAGTCCTAAAGACATTCCTGATCCACGGACTTCTCAATTTGGTTTTGTGTAAAATATATCACAGATGACTGGTCATAACATTTTGCACAGATATATTCATGTCCCCCATTAGGACTCGTTTTAATGACTTGGCTAATTTCTTTAACTTGCCATCTAGCACTATGATCAAAAGGTCAACATTTTAATATTTACGATTGAATCAAAAACCAGTTCAAGATATTGAAGATGGTAAACCTACTTGCTTTACATCCGCATGTAAGAATTGACAATATGGAAGACTTGGAACAAAAAGAGAAAAAAAAACTTTTTTAACTATCCATCGTGATCGTGACATTGTTAGAGGAGTGCGATAAATCTTCCGGGTACTCTCTTAAGCAGACTATTTGTCTTGTTTGTCAGGAAGCCGAAGGGTTTGACTTTAAATCATATGAAAACATCTTGTGTCTTGTTAGCAGGAAGAGTCGGCCTGGTTCTCCCTGTTCCCCCGTGACATCAGGGCGTCCCTCGTGTTTCATAAGACTCCTCGTCTGCACCAGAATCTCCTCCATCACTTCTCCCCTGTCTGACAGGATATCAGTTAGGGAATCTGCATGATAGTGGTGTCAGAGAGGCAATCAGAGGGAGGCGTAACGCTGCCTCGTGCTTCCATCTCCCACAAGAGACGGGCAAGACTGGTTTCCTGTCCTCCTCCTCATCCTCCTCACTGACTGAATAAAATGTAAGATACTGCTAGAAGAAAGGAAACCCCTCGGGATCTTTCTATCGTTCGCTCTTGGTTTCTGCCTCCTTCACTCACTTGTCTTTTTCTCGTAGGCTGAACCTTTCCCGGCTCCTATATTCTCTTCATCAATCTCCACTCTTTCTTACTTTTGTCTTCTTCTCTTGTCTGTTGGACCTTAGTCTTCAAGAGAGTCATTTCCTTCTTATTTCCATACCAACTTCCTTTCTTTGCTTCCTTATTCCTTCCGTCCCTATCTTCAATGCAAACGGTCTGCCAACCAATGACACTAAATCCCATCAGCATTAAAACATACTGGTACACAGGGTTTTAATGGATTTCTGTTGCATAAATAGTGTCTGTAAGATACAAACAAATATCTTTCATAAGTATCGGTTCATAACCCGAAAAAAAGAAAGATTTGCAATGTTCTTCAAATGTTTAGAAATCTTGGCAAGAAAGTGTACAGAAAACTTAAAGACTTCAAGTTGTGTTTTCTCAGGGCTGTGATGAGTTTAATACTCTGGTGGAAGATAAAGTGAAATGGTCAAAGGCTGGCTGGCTGAGCGCACGCCTGCTGATATCTTGGAGAGATCAATATGGCAGAGAGGTCAGCAAGCAAAGATGAAGAAGACAAATGTTCATGTCAGAGGAGTTTTTCCAAACACCGCTCATTCAGCAGTGCGGAAGAACTAATGTGAGGCAAGGTCAATCATTTCTTCAATTCTCCATATGTACAGAGAGAGCTCATCTGTGATCCGCCGGCAGAACAAAATGTCTCGAAAAACTGAACGTAATGTGTTTGAAGGTTGGCCTGTGTTTTGCACTTCCACATGCTGTCGTAGCAGAGTGCATTTGAATCAGAGTATTGATTGCAGCTTGCAGTGGAACAATGTGAAGGGTGATATAATAGCAGCTTTTGAAAAAAGCATAAATGATGTTCAGTGGAGCCTTGGCCCTAATTGATGTCCCTTGTCGCTAAAATGTCAATAAGTTTATTGCCAAGAGAAAAAAATAAATTGGCGGTTTACTTAGGATGCTCGGCTGCTCCCGTCAGAGCGGGAAAATCAATTCCCATCCAAAGCTGGGTTTACTGACGCATTACAGACAAATCCTCATCAAATCAAAACCAACACTGTCACTGAATATTTGCATTTCAGGCCTTGAGAAAAAAAGATGCTGCAGCGTGTCCCCTTAGCTTATATGAATGACTCGTTTTATATTTATATGTGCACCGCGCAAATTCTGTCAGATCTCATTATATTAATTTTGAATTCAAGACCAAACACTAGTACAGCCTCTGGCATATTGACCACAACAAATATTAACTGGATTTTAATGTCCTGTCTCACAGCATGCCCATCATCCACATCCCACTTATAAACAGAGTCACAACATTAAAAAGTGTACACACTTTAATGAAGATTCTAAAAACAAGTTAAAGTACTACGATCTCAAGGAAGCAACTGAACTAAACACAGTTCGAGTCCTTAAATATCTTTAGGGACAAACAGGGTGTGCAAAAACATCAGCTTTAACCAAATAATCTAGAAGTAAAAGATGAATGCCTGTGAAAAGTTATTCAGAATTGTCCATTCAATGAAACAAAAATGTCTTTCGAGGACCATATAGAGCAGATATCCTCAACAACGGACACAGAAACAGACAGCTGAGGTTCATGTATTTTTTGCTTAAAGGGGACCTATCATGCAAAATGCACTTTTGTACGTCTTTTATACATGAATATGTGTCCCCGGTGTGTCAGGGAACTCACCAAGTGTCAGAAAACACAACCCTCTCTCTTTTCCTCCGTACCCAAATCTCTAAAAACGGGGCTGCAACGGATCTGATCCAGATTTGAAATTGTTCTGACGTCAGAAACGGGGAGCTCCGCCTATATGGGCAACTCTCCACCTATCAGGAGGAGACGGCCACGGCCATTGCCGCTCGAAAGCGCTGGAGACGCTGTAGTACATAAGCCAGGCCTGTAAGTGGCGCTGTAGTCTGCCACAAAATCAGCGAAGAAGACTTCTCACAGAATCAGCCCTTGCAAAAACAGGGCTAAAAAAGAGCAAATAGAGCGAAATGAGGCATGGCTAAAATGCATGATCTGTTTGGTATTTTGAAAAAAAAACTTCACAGACATATTTTATATAGGTATGGCCCTACAATATATTATTCAAATATAGCATGATAGGTCCACTTTAAAGAAACCCCACTCAAATTTTTTGGGGTTTACCTTTCCTGTCGTGTGTTATACAGTATAGGTTGTTGTGCCTGTAAATGGTCTGCTAAGGCTAAAATCTCGTAGTTCCATCCAGAGGGAGTTTCTTTCCCACTCCACCCCAATCACAACAGACCTTTTTGAACATTAAAGCATGGAAACATGTCACAGAGTACAAAATAAAAACATGAACCTGAAAATAAGTATAATATGTCCCCTTTCATCTCCATTGGATATCTGCCCGAGGAGCCATTCTCACACATCATTGTTGGCATGGTGATTAATGTCATGCTGCATGAGAGGCGGCCCATGTAGATGTTCATGGCCATTCAAAAACTGAAAGAAACCTTCACAGCTTTATGCCTTACCCAAACTAAACTACAAAAGTAAGACAGAATTAAATACAGTCGTGGTGCTTATTTATCTTTGGCTCAAAGCACCAACCATGAAACACAACGTCCTAGATATAAAGGCTGAAATGCGATTAAGAAAATATTATATATTTTGTCCATTATGTGAGGCGGTCAAAGTTCTGTAATAGGGAGCTCACAAACAGAATTTGTTCGGTTTTTTTGTCACATTTGCAAGCGTGAACAGACAACCTTATATATTTTTCAGGCTGCGAGAGCTACTTCCTTTTCTTTCAGTATCCATTCACGAACTTTTGTAAAGCTTACAAAGACGAAAATACGTTCCATTACATTTAGACAGAGAGATGCTTCCTGTAATCTTTGGACACCCAGACAGACAGCCATATAGAGATTTAATAATCATCACTGAGTCACAGGAGAATGCATCCCATTAATACAATTCTATATATGTATATTTGAATTTAATTGTAACCCTTTGAAAAGGTTCCTTAGAAATAGGTTGAAAATGGTTGCCTCATTCTGGTCACATAGATATTAAGTCACCATGACTACATGCAGTTGGGCACAGTATGTCATACATAAAGTGAACTGTGAATTCACGGTTCACACCATCACCAGCGTGCATTCCCTGTAGAGCCGAGTGACTCAAAGGGGAATTTTAAGTAGACAGACGAGCAGCATTTCTCCTGAGAAAACTCTGCCAGCTGAACCTTTCACAGCCATCAAAATTAGAGGCTTCTGCACTTGTTGTTCTCATTCATAACACTCCGTTCGATGTCTCACTATGGGATGTGCCTCAACGCGTATGCATCAGGTTTCCGCACCAATGGGATTTATTTTAATGAATAATAGTTCTACCTTCTGTTGCCAACCTGCAGTGCTTTTTCACAAGATTAAGTGACTCTTCAGAGCCCCTGGTGTTTGATTTAGCAAAAGTTCATTTCCCTACCAGGCTACTTTTTCTGACATTTACGAACAATGTGTTTCCAAATCTGTCCAGCTGATACATGTACACGCTGCCTATTTGTCAAAGCAACAGCCTCTTCTGAGAGCAGAGGGGAGGCTGTGAAATTACTCATATGCAAATCAACCTGTGACATAAATCTGATGATTTAAAGCAGTTTTGCAGCAGCCAACATATCATTTTCTTTAGAGAAAGATGGCAACACTAATTAGCTCTGTCACTCAAAGTGTCATCCTCCCTCCCACGGAGAGATACTCCCGGACACAGGCCCTCAGGGCTCTGGTCGAAGTGACTATTAACCTTTATCGGCGGAAAGTCAATCAAATCGACAACAAAGACACACAAACTTCTACAGGGAGGGAAAACAATACAACTAGAGACCATGTTGTAATGGGATCACTCAAGCCATGACAATGAATCATGTCAGAAGAGTAAAGCAGGGAGATAAAGTGTTCCCTTCTGCCACCCCTGCCAGGCTGCATGATCTTCATTTTGTTATCAACTACACACCTGTAAAGTTTAGTGTCTGGGTCTTGCACTGTTGCAGCTCTATCACCGTGACAAAATCTGCCGACATCCGTATAGACATCAAACACCTGGTTGTAGTTCCAACCACAAAAGGCATTTTGCAAGAAAACACATAGAAATGCACATGAGCTGAAAACAATACCTGACAAAGAGCCCCAAATTGAATACAATCATGCAACAAAACTACAAAGAAAGGCACAAAAACTCCATAAAAGATGCCAAAAGACTACAGAGAGATATGAAACATCTACAAAAACAATTACAGAGACACAACATGATTACAGAGAGACAACATGATTACAGAGAGACAAAAACGATTTCTGCTTGTTTTTCATTGGATCTATTGTTAAAACGTTCCATTCTCTAAATCTAGCATCTTAAATCCAAACGGGTTGGAGAACAGTTGCATAGATCATTACTCTCAGAGTTGCACACCGCCCACCATCAACCAAATTGCCTGCAGAGAAGCTGCCTTGTATGTTGCCTAAAAAAGAGAAAGCCTTTACAAGGTGATTAGGTCTGCTTAACTTGCAGTGGCTTCGCTCCCCGGTACTCACATTGATTGTTTTCTCCTGGCTTGGTAAATAGATGGAAGTCAATACACACTCCTGCTGTGACGTCAGGGTTCACCTAGCTGCAGGTCTCCTGGGTTTACCAATTAGAGAGCAAGAATGCAGCCAAGAATTTAATTTGTAGCCTAAGCTGTTATTAGTAACGACAGGTGGGTATTGAGTGTGGCGCTACACTGTGCTGGAGAAAATTGTGATAAATGACAGAGGGTGGTGATGCGTTCTTTCTCTAAAGAGCTGTGCGGATAGATGACTGCTGGCCATTAGACAGGGGGAAGGGGTTGTGTGTGTGTGTGTGTGTGTGTGTGTGTGTGGTGTGTGTGTGTGTGTGTGTGTGTGTGTGTGTGTGTGTG
Source organism: Dissostichus eleginoides (assembly GCA_031216635.1). Lineage (NCBI taxonomy): Eukaryota > Metazoa > Chordata > Actinopteri > Perciformes > Nototheniidae > Dissostichus > Dissostichus eleginoides. The sequence goes on from CM062276.1 coordinate 12,156,376, forward strand.
TGTGTGTGTGTGTGTGTGTGTTACAGGTAATAAGAAATGGAGATGCAGTGCACAAATGGCATCTTAAGGGAGACACTGGCTTCACTTTGGTGCCCATTTTGCAGCGCATTATCCAAACTTTTGAAACCAATCATCCACCCTCTCCATGCATTATGAGAGCCACACACACACACACAAACAAACACTAGTGGGAAGTAAGTAAGTACATTGACAAGTATTGTACACATTTGAGGTACTTTGACCAAGTATTTAAATTTTTACAACTTTATACTTCTACTCTACTACAATTTGGAGGTCAATTTTGTACTTTTTACTCCACTACATTTATTTTACATACCAGTTACTTTATAAATTCAGATTTTGACACACAATTTAGGAAACATGGGTGGGTCAACAGAAAAGTAAGTGGCAGCATTTCTTCAGCAATGAAAATGTATACTACTAAAACATTAAGTACATACATTTTCACTTAATTAAGATTCTTGCTGGAGAACTTTTACTGGAAATTGAGTATTTTTACAGTATGGTACTTTTACTCAAGTAAAGAATCTGAATTCTTTGTCCACCTCTATATACACACACACACACACACACACACACACACACACACACACACACACACACGTTTACCTTATGGTCGATGATGCCACTGTATCCCTGGAGGATGGGGGGGTGTGGCCTGGCCCTGGGGGGGGCTTCAGAGGGCCGCCGCAGCTGCTCATTTTGCCAGGTGTGGGTGTGTGTGTGGGTGTGAGTGTCGTTAGCGTCCCTGGAAGAAGTGTCGTTGAAGCTTCCGTTGTACACGAGGAACAAGCTCGCGCACAGGAGGAGCACGAGGAGCACAGCTATCCCATGGCGCTGAGGCAAAGACACAAACAGATACAGATTATTCCTGTTGCACCGGACTGACTGTAAACTGCTCTGAGTCCTGCACCCTCATCTTCCTCCGTCACTGTCAACACTAACACAACTTCCTGAAGTCGTGTCACGTGTGAACACAACTTAAAAAAACAGCTTTTACCGACTTAACTTAAGGGCACAGTCAGGATCATGACATTGACAAGATGCCAGGTTGTTAATGAAAATCTTTACTTAGTTTGCATGCATGAATTGTAATGCACAGGTGCACATCTGCACGGAAATTTACAATAAGCCATAAAGTTAAAAAAAATAAGTTAATAACATACATTGACGTTGTAAGTCAAAGGGTGCATACAGAAATCCCACATGCCCATAAGCAGGTTTTTGTTTTGATAATGTGCATCTTTTTTTATTTCACAGCGTGCATTAGGACAATACATATTAAAGAAATACAAAAAGCACTTTTAAGATTAATGCATCTGCATTAAAACCAGGAAAACCCCCTCATGCTGTCTAGTGTTTTTAAAATCCGGAGCTTAGTGGCACAGAGCGCACAGCTGGATCACCATTGTTCAGATCCTAATCTTCTGATCCCATAGAGTGCACACATCCGCGTTATGGTGATCGGAGCGCACTTCACTGAACAATGCTGGGTGTAAAAAGCCCAAACAGTTGCATGGCAGAAAGCTTTACCATAGGTGTCTTCATTTTGCGGAGCTCCGTCTTATCCCTGCAGCTCAGTGCGTCCGGCTCTACTTTCTCTCACCGTCCATCTGCTCTCGTCCCGGTCCTCTCCTCTCCTCCTGCCGCCGCTGACTGTCTCCAGACCGGAGCTCAGCGCATTCATACGAGGCGACAGATGTTCACTGTGGCACCTCTGCCGGGTCTTAAAGCCCCCCGAGTTACAGCGGCTGGGAGAGTATAATAGGCGCAGTTAATTAAAGAGACTACTTGCGAGCAGTGGCGGAGCTGGGGGTTGGCTGGATCCTGGCCACCCTATTGACCACCCCAAACACCCTCACCACGGGGGCCCAAACTATTTTAGAACATTAAGAAACAAATGTTTAAGTAACCTTTCATCATTCATCAATAATTAACATTAATAGAACTTTATATTGATAATTTACTCACTAAACTTACAATTCATTTAACTTCTTTTCTTCCAAAAGTTAACTATCCAAAGCCTCTAGTTTGTACACCCCCTTCTATTTACATGTAATGGTTTGGTCCCGCCTCCGCCTCCAAACGGCACTTTCTAGCAGAGAGTGAGAGCATGTGAGGAGCAGGATGCTAGTACTTATGTGTGTACCATGTCTCAACGACTAACAAAGTCAGGCGTTCAAAAAGAAAAGAAAGGAGAGAAAGACAAGAGAGAGGGACTAAAGGGCGACAGTATGTCACCCAGTTTTTCAAAAGAAAAGGTGGGTGTGGTCCATGAGTGGTGGAAATTAGTCTGTTAGATAAGCGTAGTCCATTTTAAATAATAATTATGTTTTTTTTTTACTAAGCTGACATTAAGTACTGTTAATATCTATAAAGAAAATGCAGAGTTTTTTAATTGCACTGCTCTTTTAGCTGACATTTAATAAATGCAGGTACATTTTTAGCAGCTATTCATACTAAATCAGTTGTCCCTCCCCCTTGTGCCAGGACCAACAGATCCATCTCTAGGCTCAGCAGCCCTGTCCCCCCTTAATGCTGAACCTGAACCAGCTTGTCTCCCAACTGAAGGAGGTGAGCAGCATTGTGTTGAATGCCACTTAACATATCTGAAGGGAGACTGGAATACAACATATATATATATCAAAACAAAAAGCTAACATCTCATTTCAATTATACATTTCAAACACAGTATTTTTCCACATATTTAAGTTATATTTATTTGGATTCATGCATTCATGTTGAGAATGTTCCATTCAAAAATGTTATTATTAAAAAGGCATTTAACACCATAAAAGATGACTATTGAGATCTATTGTCAGGAATGTTAGTCTTATATCAAATAGTGGATTCTACTGCAGCAGAATGTTGCACGTCTGCACAGTGTTATATTTTCACAGCTCACTGTCAGTAAATATTGTGCGGTTAGTATTGGACTACAAGATAGATGCAAGCCTGTACAGCAGTGACGTGCGGTGAGGTTCATGGCTGGTGAGGCACTGTCTCTTTCAGTCAGATTTACAAATATTATATTTTGACCTTAATCGAAATATTCGGATATTTTCAAAAGCTTTTTTAGTCTGATGCTTCGATTCATTTTAAACAGACCGTTCAACAAAAGGATACCCAAAATCTAAATATTGGATTGTTCTTTCTTAGTAAGATCCCATTTTCATTACAATTGTGGTCTTACCTTGACTTGAAGATGAAGTCCATGCTATCCTTCTGGACAACAATCTCTATTACTTTTTTGTAAAAGTCCTCCTTATCTTCCTCTAGTTTCAAAAGTCTAGTTTGTTGTTTGCGTCTACCGTCTCTGCGTAGAATAACAGTAGCAACAAGAACCTGTGGGCTCACGTGCGCCCCCTTCAGTGCGGCAGAGGTTATGGCTGCCTCTCCTGGTGCTTTTTTCATTGCTGTTGTACGATGAGACCAGCGAGCCTAAATAATATCATATATACGTGAAATAAGTTATTTAGAGACTATGGATGGTGAGGATAAATGTAATAAAGGGATCTACAAACATTACATTTGTGACCTACAGTGAGATGGTAACAGGCATTCGCTTAGGGCCCGCGCTCCTGCCAGTTTCTGTGGGGTGACGCATTCTGAGGTGAGGCAGACCTCATCTGTGCCTCACCTTACCACACAGTAACTGGCTTGAGCGCGCTCACAAAATAAGTGCCCGCGCAAAATTAGTGCCCGCGCTCCAGCCAGTTACTGTGGGCTTACGTGAGGCAGAGCTCGTCCCTGCCTCACTTCTCATTGCACCCATGTAGTTGTAGCGGAGCTCGGCAAATTTGCCGATTTTGACTATAAAAAGCGATTGGAATCCTACAGAGAAATCACACTTAAAACACAGATCAGTGGAGACATTCAATTATTATTACTATTTAGTTTTTCTTTAGTTGTTTTTCCATTACATTGGAGTATGACAGGTGAGGCTCTGCCTCCCCTGCCTCCCCTGACTGCACGTCGCTGCTGTACAGGTAGAGTTATTTAAAGCATAAATGAGTCGGTTGGGTTCTGGAGGTGTGGTTACAGCAATTGTGCTTGGTTGGCGTGCCTGTGCCTGGTGGTGGGGCCCAATGTGATATCTTTTCATGGGGCCCAAAATCCCTGGCGGCGCCCCTGGTTGTGTGAGTGTATGGCCAGAGAGCAGGACCTATAAACACATTTACTACCCAATAGCATTGTGAGGCTGAACAAAAGGACCGTTTGACTATGTAAATGTGGTCTTTAAAAAAACAAAACATTGACTGACTTTTTTGGATAGCTTAAAGTAATGTTGTACAATTACAACCGGGGGCCTTACAGGGTTAAGGGCTATTGTGTTTTGCTATTTACTTTAAGATGTTTATTCTTAACCAATAATTTAATTTAAAAACTCTTATTTAAATGATGTGTGTGTGTCTCTGTTTTCCTGATGATACACTGAGAGAATGAGCTCATAGGGCTGCTGATAAGCTAAACAGTCTGTATATTGCACTACATTTGCATAATGTAAGCTTTGTTGCATAGCCGTGGGAACATGTTTCCAATGGGGGGTGCTGTGGGGATGACACCAGGGCCGGTTCTGACCCATTTGCTGCCCTAGGCAAGATTTTCCATCCAAATGAAGCAACATTTCTAAATCATTTTCAGACAAATTTGACTACACATGTTAGTGTTGTTAGATCTTATTGTCTTATATTTTTGTACAGCACTTTGAATTGCCTTGTGTTGAAAGGTGCTATATAAATAAACTTGCCTCGCCTTGCCTAGTGATGACTCAAAATCTACTAGCATTCATAAATGTCCAAAGTGTCTATTATTTTAGTAGGAAATCCGACCTGCAATTGAGCATTGGAATAGAACATGTTGTTTCATAAGGCCCAATGAGAACAAACACGAGGCAGAATCTAAACAGGGAAGTGTAAAAAAATGTTGAATCATTAAACATCTGATAGAACAAGAACAAGACACACCTAGTTTTTGTTTTTCTAAAAACAAAACAATGAGGTAGATACTAACTGTCATTTTTGAAGGAGGGGCAGCTTGGGCGTATTGTTGTAACGTTGTTACTTTGCCTGTGGGAATAAGAAAAAAATAGTTCGATATACTGAATATTATTTGATCCATTCCACCACTAGCTTAATCCCAAATAATGTAGAGGTGTGTTGTAGGTGCCTTAAATAACCCCTTATTTTCTAGTGAGATGTATTTTTATGTTCATATAATAGTGATTTCAATGCACCTCAAAATGATCACTGGTTCCATCCTGGCCACCCCACTGAAAATGTCCTGGCTCCGCCACTGTCTCCAGACCGGAGCTCAGCGCATTCATAGTAAGGAGACGAGGCGACAGATGTTCACTGTGGCACCTCTGCCGGGTCTTAAAGCCCCCCGAGTTACAGCGGCTGGGAGAGTATAGGCGCAGTTAATTAAAGAGACTACCTGCGAGAGGGTGATAAGGCCGTTTTGTTTAATGGTTATTTCCTGCTGAGCAGTATTTGATGGAAATCTCTACTCGGATTACTCTGGAGTACAGTGAACCCACTCCGTGTCATCTCCTTCTTCCGCTGCACTGAGTATGAGGGGGATTATGAATGCAAGAGAAGTTAAACAGCTGCGATGATATCTTGGAGAGCAACCGAACACTGAGTCATTGTTAATCAGAGAGGTATTTGTACTCAAGTACTATCTATCTATCTATCTATCTATCTATCTATCTATCCATCTATCCATCTATATATCTATCTATCCAGTTTTCTCTTTATTCAGTGCATTGCACACCTTATTCTCTTGTTTCTTTCTTATTTAATGAAAAGTGCTATTATAAATCAGTTTGCTTGGATGTCAGTATTCAAATATAAGCACACCTAATCATGTTCACTGTACATCAACATTATCGCAGCATGCAGCCTGGTGCTGAATTTTCACCGCTCCTGTTTCAGTGTTGATATGCATATCCCTGTTGAGCAGAAGCCCACTGTGTAACGCTTCCCATATGTGCACATATAGATATACAAATATGCATGCATGTGTAGATATGTATACATTCAGTGCACGACCAAATATGCACATGCAGTATAGTATACATGTACGTACATTATATACATATAGATGTAAAAGGTTGGTACGTAATAGAGTTAAATAGTTACCACTAAGAAACTGAGAGAAGAAGAAAAATAATGTAAAACCATGTTTCTAAAACACTGATAGGATTTAATTTGAGATGTTTGCTATATGTTCAGCAGAAGACTTGAAAGGTGATCAAAGAAATGTTAAAAAATGATGATTTAAAATCGACGAGGTAAAAGAAATACAGTCAGGTCTTAGATCATCGTAGATTTAGTTTGAAGTCTTGTTGCTGCAGTTGTACAAAATGTAGAAAGAAGAGGGAATTTTCCCAGAAATACAGAGAATTAATCTTTTTTTTAAAGAGATGATATTAAAGCATGTATTTTGGGAATATATATCTCGATCATAGGAACACATGAGTAAAACTAAAGGCTAATGTTGCTCTTTACCTGTTGGATATTTAAAAAAGCAACTTTTCTGCTAACACCTTTCCCCTTTCAACTTTATAATGTGATAATGTGCCAGTGCGGTGATTAAAGCTGTTTCTGCTGACCCCAAGTGGCCACAAAAAATGCATACAAATATATCATTAGTCAATTTTTATACAGATGCTAATGATTCCCTTAAACAGCTGGTTACTTTAGTTATCATAGCAAATGTTAAAAAACGATATGCATTTGATGCTCTCGTGGTTATTTACGTTACCAAAACAGTGCACGTCAACTGCATTGCTGGACCGGAACAATGATAGTGGTTCATTCTGCTAAATCCCTGATTACAAGTACAGTATTTGAAGAGCCACTACTTCCTTTAATGACTGTTATGGGGTATTAGGTACAGATTTGTTCAAACTAGATGTCATTCTCAGGGATACTATGTAGGATTGACTTTGTGATCTTTGAAAGGAAGGAACATGTCACCCAGTGCGACAACAATGGAGCTATATGGCCCACAGAAATAGCTGTATCCCTAAAAGAAACATGAAATGTCTACAGATTAATCCTTGAAATAGTTTATATAATGACCTCATCTCCACGTATCTCCCTGTGTCGCCATGACTGCACATTAATCCACAATGGACAGTTAAACCCACACATAAAAATGCATTAAAGCTGTGGAGCTGCTGCATGTTTCACCCACATCTGCCTGTGACTCTGTATAATCTGTTTAAAAGAAATTAGGCCCTCACGGGAGATGCATGAGCGACTTCCCAGAAGCAGTAATCCCCATCAGTGTTGCCATCGTTGTCACGGGGAATAATGTGCTGAAACACAACAACAATAACAACAACAAACGCAGCACATCAGAAAAACAGTTTCAAAGAGAGGCCGTCTTTGAAGTGTGCTTTTACTGAGGGCAGGGAGAGGGCGTGTGGATCTCTGCATTTAAATGGGGATATTCAAGGAATTTGGCAAATACATTTTAGAGATAACTGTCAAAAGTCTTCATATGTTTTCATATGTGGTATGGGAATACCTCCCATACCACAGTATGGGAGGTATTCAGACCCTTTATAAAATTGGTAATACCACATATGAAAAAACTGTCACTACGAGAAAAAAAATCCTGCACTTAAAACCTCTTAAACCCTGACGCCACCACGAAAGGGGGCCTCAAAACGTTTTTTTTTTTAGACTGTGTCTCAGGGCTTCTTAACATTTATGAAACTATTAATGTTCCATACCCTTTTAACGGGAAGAAACTCCGATAACTGATAATATGAACCATTTTTAGCTAAAAAAAACACAAGAGTCATACCAAGCCTTTGAATTAGCCTTGAGCGAAAAAATGCTAACTAATGCTAACGGACTTAGCACAGAACTCACGGTAGAAATGCCCTTATTACTTATCTTAACTGCACAAACAAGATATCGACTAAGTAGCTGAGATTCCACAGATTCCATACATGTAATGTCATCACTGTACGACCCCGAATTCGCGGAGATATCAGCCAGAAAAGAGAAAAAAAACAACATCCGGTTTCAAAACCATAACAATAATTAAGCCTTACCTTTTTTTATTTGTGATCAAAAGTTGTGTTCAACGGAATAAAAACGCCGCTCAAGGTTAATCCAATGTCTCTGTGTCACGTTTAATTTTTTACTGATAATCCATCATCATATTTATGGCAATATAGTGGGTATAAAGTTTTACAGTCCAAGGCTGTACTTTCAGATATGCTTCGTTTGTATCTCTATTATGTCCGCAGATGTAATGTTTACGTGGATTTGGGAACTGCCCATCGATTCTATTGGATCTAACGGTTAAGAAAAAGGTGTAAATCACCCAAATCGACCAATGGGTTCCAGAGATATGGTCCTGCGTAAAGTATAAAGAATGCCAGCCGGCGTCAGCACATTACGCAGCAGACTCTACGCAGTGTTTACTACGTAAGGAAGCAGGAATTGCAGCAGGACCCAGAGCGCGCGGAGCACAGACCGGACAGCAGATAACAGAGCAGATTACAAGATTTGCATTTAGGACTTTTTCTATACTTTGACTTTTGTCAAATAATGGCTCGCAGGAAAGAGACTTTTAATACTTTACAGGCAGTGGAAATTCTGACTAAAATATTGTAACATTGTAAATGTTTGAAATAAATCTGCTCCAGTTGGAGTCAAACTTCATTTTGTATGTTTTTTTTTTAATTTCTTTTTTTTTTACAACAGTTGTATTTGGATGGAATGAATACTTATAGTGAAAATTCAAAGTAATAAAATGATTTTTACAGTGAAAAAGGTCAAATGGAACTGATGGTTCCCAAATTATCCAGAGGTGAGTCCGTCTGGACTTTATTTTTCTAAACCGCTCTAAAAAGGTCAAATCTCATTTGTAGTCCCAGTCCGCCCCTGTTGTACGTGATAGGCTAAGGGGTGAGACATCTCTGATTGGTTGACCAATCACAACAGAGCCGGCCAGCTAACCAATCAGAGCAGACTGAGCTCTGGTTTCAGACAGAGGGTGAAAAGAGGTGCTGCAGCATTGACAGTATGTGACAAATAAAGAGCTTTTTTAGAACATTAAAGCATTGAGACGTGTCGCACAGAATACAAATATCAACCTCAAACTTAAGCATAATATGTCCTCTTTAAAAATTGTAATCAAGTAAAATAAAATTGAGCAGGATTTACTTAAAGCATTGAGACGTGTCGCACAGAAACTTGGGAATGTAACATGGGGAAGCTAGCAAAAGTAAGGTTGATTTTTAAAATGATCTTACTGGAAAACCAGGCCCAGTGTTACCAGCTCTTTTCCAGCATTAGCACTAAGTCTAAAAGTTGATTAATCTAGTGATAAAGATGATTCACTTGGCATCACTTTCAGTCTTTTCAGGCCTACCTAAAAGGCCAGTACCACAAAATGATCATTGAGGACTCATTGAGGATATATTACAATGAACATAAACAACAAACATCGCTATGGTACAGTATTTTCACAGCTGCCAGGCTATAAAGTGTTGAACGACTGGTGATGCACAATGGTGGCACAGAGTGTGGATTACAGTCCCGCCTGCGACAGATATAGAAACCCAATTCCTTTCCATTTTTTGGTAAGAGCATTTTATGTATTAATGCACATGTGTCAAACTCAAGGCCCGGGGGCCAAATCCGGCCCTTGGTGGATTTAATTTCGGCCCGCAGGATCATTTCTAATTACTATTAGATCTGGCCCGCCGGTATATTGCACACACACCTTCACTCAATCCTGAGGGTTTCCTCAGCTCAGAGCCTGACCCCAAACATTGATGAACTTGCACCCAAGATGAGATGCCAAGTATCTGGCTTGAACTAGCATCACAGAGCAGCAAACTGAGTTTCAGTGGATGTTTCCTTCTGCACTTTGTTTCTTGAGACAACAGGGCATGTTTGGTTTGTTCTTTGAGGGAAATCGTTTTGTTGAAGCTGTTGTTGGCCTGTGCAAAAATGTAATCATAAGAAATGACTCTGGAAAAGCTGCAGATAGAGCCATAAAAAATGAATGCAACTGATTATTTAAAGTTTAATGTTGTTTTTATAGGCAATAATTTAAGCTTTGTTAGTTCCAGGTTTAATATGTGCAATAAGTTCATTTCAATAAGTTTTGCAATAAACATTGAACCAGTCCGGCCCTCGCCCTTATTTTGGCCCACTGTGTATTTGAGTTTGACAACCCTGTATTAATGGCTAGTTTTAAATGTTTCCTGATGCTGCATTTATGTTGTATTTTCTTGGTTTCAATGTTTAAGGTTGTGCTTTAATATTGTTGGGTAGTTTTATCATCAGCAGTGCATCATATTCTAAAAGATAACCATGAGTTTTTCGCCCACATCCTCTGAGACCCACTTATCTCTAAAAGTCAACTTTTCACAAGCTCTGATAAACAGCTCCGTTTTCAGCTTTGTGACAATGCATTTCCTGCTTATCCTCGAGGGGTTTAAAACTGTTTATTTAGCTTAAGAAGTAAAATGATGTTCCCGACACAGAAAGAAACATTTAATTGGTCGGTTTATGACGAACGTTCAACATTTAACACCTCTTGAGAAACATAGTTTTCAGTGGACAGGAAGGAATTACAAAATCTGTAGAGTATCTAAAGTCATATAAATAAAGAAGAGTAGAAGTATGATGTTGCATGTTACGACCCCCTCCACTCCACTAGGGGTCTATGCCTTTGTGTTCTGCTTGCTGGCCCTTGTTTGTGTTTTATCAACCTGGGCCGTCGACATAAAAGGCCAACACCAACCCATACTGCCCTCTCACTCTTCTGTTGGACACGGCCGCGTCTTTGTTTCTGCACATTTTCACACACCCATACACGCAATCATTATGACTTCCACATTTATTAGGTTTCTTTGAAGACCTTTGGTTTTTGTGGTATTGTAAATAAATATGCTTTTGTTACACTTAACTTGTCTGGTCTCCCATCTTTGTTGCAGCCTATGAGCCAGGCCGTAACATTGCATAAAAACCAACATCACCAACAACAAAAAGTACAAGTACCTGAAATGTGTACGTTAGTGTAGTTATATTCCACCACTGTTCACTGCATGCATTACGTTTATGGCCATTTTCACTGCAGTTGTGTTTTACCCTGTGAAGAAGCTTAGATCATATTTCTTACATAAAACTGTAATAATCCCTGGATAGACAATGAGCGAAATATCGAGTGCAGCTTAAAAGAAGAGCATTTCATATGTGCATACTTACTTCCTCTTAGAAAAAAGTAGGAAAGTGTACCAAAAGTTCAACAAGCCCTTAGCAGTAAACAGGACTTATGCATGGAAACACCTGCACTAACATTCATCGAGATTTTATAAACTGCTGCCACAGTCCCTCAACATGAGTTACAAATAAATAGAAAATTAGAAAACGAGGACACATTTTCAATAGGATATGAACACGAGGTGGCCTAATACATGCGACTGGATGCTTCTATTTCGATGATTAGCAGGGGTTTATTGTGGTATACTTCAAAAAGGATTTTAATGAAAGGAAATACTCAATGGTATGCTCGTGTTTATGCATTATTCATGACTCTTTTGTAAGATAAAAGGATCAAACATCCAGTGTGAGTTTGTGGCAGCTGTTATGAAGAGAGAGAAGTTAGAGTAGAGCTGTTTTGTTTTCCATGTGCTGTTAAAAGTCTGTGCTTGTAATTCTGCTGGAGTAATCTCTCTGCTTTTCAAGAGAGGAGGAGGAGGAGGAGGAGGAAGCATTCAGGAAGAGAAATGTGCACTAACTCTTAAAATAACAACAGTTTTAGTGAACTTTAACTCAAGTCGTTTTACAACAAGCTTCACTGAGAGTATTCATGAGGGGCCAGACGGATCAGTGTGTGGGCGGCTCGGCCATGACGATCCCTGAGCAGTCAGACACATTTAAAATGCAATCAACATGCAACATGCCGGCAGCAGCAGCAGCAGCGTGTTGATCGATGTTAATGCTGCTCGAAACACTGAGGCGTCCCCGTAACACTGACCAGGGTTACGGGGCCCCCCCCCCTCCAAAAAAAAGGTTACAATATTACGATTTATTGGAACTAAATCAAATCAGAGACCCGGATGTACAGTGGAGATTAAACTGTTCATTACCTTATATAAAAGAAAATAATGTTTTTTAATTAAATTGTCACTTAATGTTACTAAAACAAATACTCTAAATGAAAAAAACGACTGAAACAACGGACTGTTACTGAAATGTACTAAAACAAATCACTTTACAAAAACAAATACCAATTATTATTTTATCTTTATTTTACCCAATTACTTTATACTGTCTTTCTCTTTTTAACCCGCTGTCATTGTGCCCCTCTCATGAAATAACTGGCCCCAGCCAGCCCCCATGTCCCTGAATCTGGTGGTTTTAGACCTTGAGTAAAAGTACAAAAGTATTGACATCCAAATATACTGAGACTACCAAAAGTGAAAGGGACTCGTTGTGTGTAATGGCTCATTTCATGATCATATGTTTAATAACTTGATAGGGTTCTTGATGCATTAAAGAGGACATGTTCTGCTCTTTTCAGATTCATATTTGTATTTTAAGTCTCTACTGTGACATGTCTCCATTCTTTAATGTTGAAAAAGCTCTTTATTTTCTCACACTGCTTGTGCTACAGGCAGGATCTTGACCTCTAATTATATGGTAATCTTCTTTTATGTGTTATTTTATATTTGCTTTTAATCTGAATCCAAAGCAGTAAAAAGTAAGTTACTTTTTATAATGATTATTGTTTCATCACAGCTAAAGAAAGAGCTAATTTTAATTATTTTATATACTGCTATTTATTAGTTAATTTATATTTTCTATAGGCTAATAATATAAATCTATAAAGTCATGTTGTAGCTTGTTATGTTGAGCCAATTTAAGATACACTATAAAATACTTGGTTGCTAAATATTACAGTACTGCATCATCATCATCGCGTACAGTATAAGTATATCATGTGTTTCAAATGTAAAAAGTAGCTATTAGATTTGAGGGTTAAATACTTTTAGTGCTGTAAAAAAGTTAAATATTGATTCCAAAATGTAGTGTATAGAAGTATAAGGCAGCAAAAACAAAAAATACTCAGGTAAAGTAGAAATATCTCTACAATTCCCTTTGAGTAATTGTACTTCACTTGATGCCACCACAGTGTTTACGATGCCTATAACAGGAAGGAGGGCCTGCTACTTATTTCCTGTCGTCGGTCGTTACATGGTTGATTGTCTGGGGTCCGCACGGTGCTATATTTCTCTGTTTTATGTTCTCTCTAATCCTCCGCAGATCTGATTTATGAGTGAGAGCTGCCTCCCACAGAGCTGCAGGAGGAGGACCTTGACGAGAGAATCTGACCGGCTTTTTGTCCTTTCCATAATTAGAGAGTACATCCAATTCACCCCGTTCATTACCCCCGGGTCCTCTGACAAATGATGAGCTGTTTAAACGCTCGCTGGCTGTCCTGTTCGGGTGAACGAGCAACAGTGAATACCAGAGGAGGGGAGACCCAATCCTAAGGGGGTTTGGTGTATGAATGTATGTGTGTATCTAATATTGAATTATATTGACCCCTTTCTTATAATATATTACATTTTTTGGTGGTTTTTCTTACAATTATCTTCTTTAACTGTGTTTATATCAAAGTCAAAGTCCACTTTATTGTGATCTCAAAATATGTTTTTACACACAGAAAGATCCAAATACTGTTTCCCACAGTCCCGAGGTATAAAATAACACATTAAAATACAAGAACACTCAATAATTACAAAGAACCACAAAATAACCGTTTACTTCAAGTGAGCAGGATATAAAAAAGGATGATGTACATAGTGCAAATGAGAGTGCACCATATACACCCAGGCAAATTCCTGGTATGTGTAGACCTGTTTCTGAACCCACTTGGCAATAAACCTGTTTCTGTTTCTGATTTCTGATTCGATTCAGAAAACACATATTTCTCTGTCTGTATGAACAGGGTATATGCAGGAATCCTGAAGTCAGATGTGATACCTTTTAAGACCTTTTTTAAGACCCTTTCCATACATTTTAAGACCTCATCGCCACTTCGAGTTCTAACCGGTTACATTGGCGACACACTTTAACTCACATTTACTATATACAGTATTGATTGTCCTTCCTCCTTATCTTCCAACCATTTGGACGCAAACTTGCATTTCCCCATAACGATGTTGTTTAACAACCGGCGTAAACGGACCTTCGCGCGCTATCGAGCAGTGAGCGCGCGATGTCCTGTTCAGATGACGTCAAATCCAACGGGATGCCATAAATAAACTACACAGAATCACACTACACACCTACGCAATGATTACATTCAGGCACACTGTAGAATACAACCTCTTTGGACAATTTATATACTTATTGAAAACAAGCTACAACATTTAATACCTTGGAAAATGCCGTTTAATACTTTTTAATAGCCTTCATTTTCGCTGAATTGATTTATCAACTTTTAATACTTTTTAAGACCCCGCGGACACCTTGATGAAGCAACCTCTCTGTGAACTTGACTTCAGCGCGTACTGTATACACAATTGTGCCATTTTGAACAATTGCTTGAGTTCAATGAAAGTTGACACGGTAATAACAGCAGATCGTAAAACAGTAGTTATATGGTATTTGTTACATTTCTGAGAAATTAGAAGACCTACTGTCAAATGGATTAATACCAGGAAATTGTGTAAGTTATGTCATATTTGTGTGTACTTAAAGAGGTCTTACTATGCTCATTTGCAGGTTCATATTTGTATTTTATTTGCCATCAGTCTGCACTTACACCTGCATAAGCACACAAAGAAAGATGTCATTCTCACACAATGACGGTGACAAATTAAACTAATTTAAAAGGTTTTATTGTTGCCTAATTGATTTTCACATTGTGACAAAATGAATTGAAACAATGGCAGCCATGATGGTAGATCAAAATGGATTAACGTGCTTCCAAAAGGTGACTAATGAAGTCAAGTTTATAACATTGGGGCTTCAGCCAGTTAAAATGAAAATGATGAGGTAAATATTGTAGCTAGTAATAAACAGAAGCTGTATTGATAAGCTCTATTATTCTAACATCTACTAAACTCAATATCTCAATGTTGTTCAACTGACTTTTTCGTCTTATAGTATTGTATCCACTTTCAGAAAAAGTCAGAATAATAACAGGTTGTTGTTGTTGTTGTTGTTGGCATATTTACCCCTGTCTGTTTTCAATGATGATTTCTGGCATCAGATGTGAACGTCCTCCATGTGCTTCCCATCGTGGGACCTCGAGTTGAGATTAATCTACAAAGAAATGTAGAATAAAATGCTCTTCAATGTTAAAATATTATTTAAACAACTCAGCAATCAGGTATGTTTTCACTAAATCTAAAAAATGTGAAAGTAAAATCACTTTTATGGAGCTAAAAACCTCCAGGCCGCTCTTTAACTGTAGAAGGCAGTGTGTATTCAAGCAGAGGAAACATGGAGTTCAAGTGGAAGTGAGGTTTGGCTCTTTGTGAGATAAACACATTGTTAACATGATAATAACAGCTGACAGGTAATTATAGCAGAAATTAATGGATTATATTACCAGATGGAACATAAAAATGAAGCCCATTCAGGTCGTACCAAATTGG
Organism: Dissostichus eleginoides; assembly: GCA_031216635.1. Taxonomy (NCBI): domain Eukaryota; kingdom Metazoa; phylum Chordata; class Actinopteri; order Perciformes; family Nototheniidae; genus Dissostichus; species Dissostichus eleginoides. Next base: position 12,172,052 of record CM062276.1, read on the forward strand.
ACAACAGATAGGATTTCCGGGACCGGATTCAATTAAATAACGTCAATCATCGGGACCATTCTCATGAAAATAACTCCAAACCCAAAATATATTCAATCCTGCCCCTAACCCGGAGAATTACAGTCACTACCCCACCGTCTGTTCACTCGCTGTGTATTTATAGTTAGTGTAGCAGAGCAGGGACATTGTCCACAGGAGGATTTATTCACTCTCCATGTTTGTTGACTGTGGACTTGTCAAGAATAGGGTGATGGGTGTCCTTTGCTCGGAGCTGGCTTTTAATTAAATTGTTCCCTCAGGCATGATGGAAGAGGGAATCTAGTTTCAGGGGTGACTGGACCACGAGTAGAGAGGGAGACCCGAGCTCTGCAGGGTCGAGTCTGAGTCAAGAGAAAGAAAGCACAAGATGGAGAAACACCAACGTCTCCACTAAACCACTTGGGAGGGTATTAGGCTGTAGCAAAATCAAAGTTATCTTTTAAATCTCTTCTAAAACTAAACTTTTCTTAACGTGTTCTACATGGCATCTCTGTTTATTGGTCTGTTTCGTTGTACGAACTGTATATTTCCTTTGTTATTGTTGCTGCTTATAGGTTTTTCTGTATGTGAAGCACTTTATTTCAAAATGGAGGCTGTTGAGATAGTCACATATTTTGTATGACTTTTGAAGACTTAATGCAATCTTCAGAAGTAAAAAGCTAACGTTAGGCTATAAACGAACTACATCACGTCACATGACTTCATGTCACCATCACTAAGCTAAAGGCGGCATATGTTTGGCGTTTGTTGTGTCGTAGATTAAAATGTGAACATTGCTTAAGCTTCTGTTAATCACATACTTTTTTGAAGGCATTTAACCAAAAACATGTTTTAAAAAATCGTATTGTCAAGGCAAGGAAACCAGAAGTGGTCAAATGCTAATTAATTCCCAGGTTTTATGACTCGTTCCTCTTCCTTATCTTACATAACATCAGATCAAGGGGGCGTTGGGGAACTCCAGTTCGAAACCCGCCACTGCGTCAGGCCGTTGTGTCCTTGGGCAAGACACTTCACCCAAATGTGCTCCTGTGGGTATTGTCCACAGTACATGTATGATATCAATGTGTACTTGTAAAGCGCCTCGATGACTTCGAGGTGTGAAGATGGGCGGTGTGGTGCTGTGCATTGATTATCAGATCAAGGGGGCGAAACCCGCCGCCGCTGTGTCTGTAAAGCCGTTGTGTCCTTGGGCAAGACACTTCACCTGAAATGGCTCCTGTGGGTATTGTCTACAGTACATGACCATGATATGTATTTGTAAGGAGTGCTTTGAGAGTCATTGAAAAGCGCTATAATAAGGATTATTATTATTTATTACATGGCCACGTCTTTCTCTCTAACGCCATATTCTCAAGAAGCTCAGTTTTGAGTTTTTACAGTATATATATACAGTCTATGGTTTTTATCTATATTTTTTTACTTTAACATTGATAGTGTTTTTGAATTGTTCAGTATATGTTGAAGTATTGAGATAGTGTGTATTTGCAGTGGGCCTTGTAAACTAAAACATGCTTTAAATGCTGAAATATTTAACATTGTTACATGACATGTTCTTGTCCCTATAAAAACATGAATGGATTCTGCTGCATTTTGCCGTCTGATAAATGCTTAATGGTGCTTTTATTGTTCATTTCAGCTATAGGGCATAACGATTTTCTGCTATTTCTACCCAATTCAGCTGAAGAACTGCATTATTCCTCCTCTCTTTTACAGCACATCTTGGTGTAATGCAACACTTCACAAAATGTTGCTGTGCTCGCTGCCATTAGAGTGTCCATCCTCCACTCCAGCTAATGGAAATTCACATTTGGTGTATAAGTGCCTCTCACAAAGTGCCCCTCTAATGTCCCGTTCTCAGCCCCTTCCATGTGAATCTTTATTGAAAGTCACGCTCAAAACCAAGGAAAATTCCCCGCTTGTTGGGAGGCAGATTGCAGTTTGTGTCCAAGGTAATTTCACCAAATTACTTTCTTTCCGCCCTAATTTCCCCCTGAAAAGAAAAACCTGGTCCCCTCGCTGCCAAAGCCAAGAGATGTGGGGCCCCTCTCTCCTCTCTAATTTTCCTCTCTGTTTATAACCGTCTGAGGAGCCGGCCAGGAGCCCGCCTCCCTCTTTGGCTCAGAAACACTTTGGCTGAATGAGCAATGGCTAATTAACTTCTGAATATAACTGTTTATCTGACTTTATGATCTGACTGTGAGCCAGTTTGAGGGTCAGTCTGTGTGAACGTTTGGCTCCTGATGTGAGCTCAGAAACACCAGAAACCAGAGGTGGGAAAAACACTCAGATCTTGTACTTGAGTAAAAGTAGAAGTACCAGAGTGTAGGAATACTCTGTTACAAGCAAAAGTCCTACATTCAAAAGTTACTCAAGTAAAAGTAGCATCAAAATACACTTAAAGTACCAAAAGTAGAAATAGTCATTGTGCAGATTGGTCCATTTCAGAATAATATATATGATATGTTTTATAATGATTGATCATGAAAGTGTTCTCAAAGCTGGTAAAAGTGCAGCTAGTTTGAATGACTTTGTATATTGCAGGGTAGCTTGTGAATTTACTCAGGTGGAACTAAAGTCTGATTTAACACTTGATTATATTTCACATCATTCATCCACATCTGCAGTAGTAACTAAAGGTGTTAAATAAACATAATGGAGTAAAAACATAACAGCCAACAAGAAATAATAAAGGAAAAACATAGCATGACAGGAATACCATACTGAATGACATACAGAGTCATAGTGGGAAAAAACATACAAAATAGTATAATACAAATAAATAAATAAACTTAAAGGGTGCAAATGAGCCCAGACTACCAGTAAATCTACTTAGTTGCTTCCCTCTGCCAGATGCTCTGCTCCGTGCCTCAGCTCTGCTGCTGCTTCACTGGACTGATGCAATGCACCGTCTCATCATCCAGCCCGCAGGGAAACACACTCTTACAGCCCAACATGCTCACTCTCGTGGGGGGGGGGCAGATGCTATGTGGCGAGGGAGCTGTTGCAGGTCAGGAGTAAGGACTGCATCATTTGTAAAGCTGTCTGGGAACAAAAGAAACCAAGTCAGTCTGGTTTTTTAAAATGAGAGATATATGTAGTACTCTAATGTGCCATTAAAAATCTTATTTTGTGAAATTCACTCAGTGATTTGTTTTGAATTGATAAGGTCAATATAAGGTTCATCCCATAGAAATCCTGCAAATGGTTTCAGGAAATAAACACCACAAAACATTGCTCACTTGATTTATGAATGTATATATATGAGTATGTCTTACATTGGGTTATATTGAGTAAACACATACAGTACATCTGTCTGTATGCACATAATTGAGTTATTTGGAACAACTGCTTAATTTCCAGAAAGTTCAAGGACATGGTGTGAACCCAAACTGCAGATAGTAAAACAGTTCAGTTATATAACTATTGTTGAAGTCTGATGAATTAAAGGTGCACTGTCTAAGGAGTCAATAACAGAAAATGATGTAAGTTATGTAATACTGTATCTGTGTGAACTTAAGACTGTGCTAAACTAATGGATTCTGGTTTTCTTGCAAGTCGATCAGCAACACGTCGATCTCAGAGTCTCCAGTCTATTCTGCAGTTATCCATTATTTATACAGTTCATTAAAATAGTGAGTTGGCTTAGAGGACACAACAGACTTAGCTGAGGAATCAGACTTATTTGAAAAAGGTAATTCTTGTTGACTTTTGATTGATTAAAGTTAGAAAAGAAAAATGAAGCTTTGTGCTGCTGGAACTATCTGTGAAAGAAAATGTTTTTAATGAGAAATGTCTGTCTGTGTGTCGGAGAAATTGTAACACTGTTCCTGGAAAAAAAAATGCTGCAGTTGAGAAGTACTGTCTGCAACATGTAATTTTGTATAATTGTGCTCATATTAAAAATGGGAACCATGGATGATGTTTAGAGTTGGCATTGTAAACATTTAAAAAAAACAAGTTATTAAGTGAGTAAGAAATTAAGTAAATAAATAGATACATGAATAAATAAATGAATGAATAAGTAATTTATACTGTCATAGAAATTATACAGAATTTAATATCGTGATTATTGCATTTGCAGATTTGTTTTATGGTCATTATTTCCTCCATAGATGGTTCCAAAACATTTAAAGCTGTATCTCTAAACAAAGCACTATCTCTTAAAAACCACCCATCTGCATGTCTACAAACCATAAGAGGTACATGTGCATGAATCAACCTTTAAACACCGTCTGTTAAACTTACTTGTGCTTACAAAGAAAGACATGTCTCTCTGTCAGTCATCAGTCTTGTTCCCTGCATTGTGTTGAGCAGGATCACAGTTCATAAATTATCTGATTCCTGCACAAAGCGTTGAGACCGACAGACGAGAAAACAACTGTGAGTCCTTTCATCATTCTGCACGAGGATTTTGTGGAAGCAGCCCTGCTCGGTTTGTGATTGGTTTGGACAGATGTAATTTTCAGGAGGCTTTTGAAAGCTTCTCTGTCTCCGCAGTGTGAGAATCCCCAGAGAGAGAGACAGCATGCACACTGTGTTTCTGAGGCAGGGAGTGATCACTGTACTCATGAAATGTTTGGTTAGGAGCAGAACAACGGCTGTGTGAGGCTGTTCAGCAATTTTACTTTGCTTCAGGGGAACAAAAAAATCTGCTGAAGTTGGTGGCACATTTCCAGCAGAGTAGGTATTCATCAAACTGTCAATGTATTCCAACGTTTCGCCAAGTTGGCGCGCAGAGTCAGTGAATGTTTTCCTGTCTTCAGCTGCCTGGCATGGCTGCAAACGCGCTGTGAACATCTCCTCTCGCTGCCTGTGAAGTCGTACTTATCACTCAGATGATTGGAGGCAGTTTAAAAAGAGCCCTGACTGGCTGGAGAATAATTGCAAGAAAAACTGCTCTGTGAAGCTGGAGCGCTGCCAGTGAATATATTCATCTGTAGGAAAAAATGGTCTTCACTGCCTCAAAAATGACTGCTGAGGTGCCAAGACCATAACAAGTCAAGGCAATGGTACAACAAAAGTATTTAGATTAGATTTAAAAGTTCCTACATTCAGTATAGGAAGCTAAACGGGACAGATGTTTGACTTCTTCAGTGTGCAGAAGCTTCAAGCTCGGGCATTTTAAATCAACTCATCAGCAGCAGTAGCACCAAGTGGCTCCCTTATGTCCCTCATGTCCTCATATAACATATATTGGTGAAGGACATGTGTTCATATAATCCGGCTGTAGTGTTGTTTTGTCCATCTGTGCATTCTCTTCACTTAAAGATATGAAATGCAGGCTTGGGGAGTAACGGATTAAATGTAACAGGATTTTTTTAAAACTGTGTTCCCTAAAAGTTACATAAAAAAATACGTAATCAGATTACTGTAACATTTTAAAACTTGGGGATTACTAGCAGGATTCCAATGTTACACAAAAACTAAAAAGAGCAAATTGTGTTTGTTGTAAAAGGACCACGTTGTATTTCTTCTTTGTAAGCTCCTCTGTTCTGTAGGCTAATATTTAAGTGTGAATAAACGTATACGCCTACTACATGTACGCATGTAAACATGTCACAGTAGAGGCACAACAAACTATTATGAAACCTGAAATGGGCAGAAGGGCTACTTTAATGTTTTCATTTTCTTTGTTAGGCCCTTTGGATTGCTTTGTTATGAAATGTGCTTTATACTGTAAATAATCTTGGCCAGCCTTGCCTTCAACTTCGAGCTCAGATAAAGACAACAAGTTCAAAGAAGTGGAGATACCGCTGACTGGCTGCTCATATTCCTGACAAATGAAACACCAGAGCGTCCTGAAATTCTCATGTCTTACTTTTTGTTTTCGCCTGCAGTTCACAGACGGCCTCAGTTGTTGTTCCAGCGTCGACGTTATAAACGCTCGCCAGCACAAAGGTGTAAATCAGGGCCAGGCACTCTTCATCGGACAGGCTGAGCACAAAGTGGAATTTAAACAGTTCATCAAATGCAGCTGGGGAGCTGGTTTCCCTGGCAGAGCTGGGCTGTTTGTCCACTCCGATGTAATAAATGTCAGAGCGGCTCTCTGTTCTCTGACGGCGAGGGGCTGCTGACCCTCAGGTCATCATGGACCGCAGAGCACAGAGTATCACAACCAGGCAGTAATGAGACCATTACAATGAGCTGGAGCATGAAAGCGTACATGGTTTTATGTTCAGTGATGCATAGATTCAAAGTATTAAGCAGCATTAAAAATATCTTACCATTTCATGTCGGGTCAGTGTTAACTATGAGTCCGAATAGTGCAGATATAAAAAGCTGCAGGAGGAGCGGAGAGAAGAAGAAATAAATACAGGAAACACACAAGTTAAAGATCATCAGTGATAATGAGCTCTTAAGCTGTTAAGACATCTATCACATGTAATGTACCCTTACTGGTTGAATTATCTGCACTATGCAAATGTTTAAAGTTACCGTTTGACTCATGAAAGATCGATATTTTTATTTTATTTGTGTCTGCTATCTAAGTGTGAAGCATCCATTTAATTCTTGTTAGCCTAGCAAGCGAATAAGGGTTCCTTGAGTTAGCGTATGTTTACCATTGTGAATGAGGTTTGTAATAAACTAATCAATATCACTTAGGCACTTACCTGAGAAAAATAAGAGGTCTTGAAAAGTCAGAGCCAAAGCTCCAGATGCAATAATCCAGAGTGGATCCTGCAAAGAGTGGAAGTTAAATAAACTCTGAACGAGCCAGTCAACAACAACACCAACTCAGAGCAGTGTATCCTCATGCAGCAGGTCACCATGGACACTGTGTTGTCTGTGTATTTGCAAACTGTGTATATGTTCATAAGTCGTGTGTAAATATGTTGTTTTCGTTACATCTTTTGTGGAACAGAACACATTTTCTTACAGGGACAATAAAGTATTATTCTGATATTATTTGTGCATTCTCCTACAAATGTCCAGCAACACAATCGATCAACCAAAGCATCTGCAGGAAAAACCCTAGACAAAAAAACTGCTTGGTTAAGCTTAGGAAAATACTTTGTTTTGTGTTCAAATAACTAACCTACGTATGTGACTCAACTTAAGGTGGCCCTTGTTAAGTAAATAAGTCACGTAACAAAATTAAGTTAAAGTAATTTGTATTTTGGTTTCACACAACAGAGGCATCCGAGGTGAAAGCCCTGTATTGTTTGATCTAACCGTCCACCCAAAGGTTGGCCTTACACTCTTTTTATAAATTCACCTGACTGCCCACACCCTGCATGTTCCTGCTCACGATAAAATGCATTACTTCTCATCATAGGTATATAAGTACGAACTGAGAGTGAGAATAGTCTGCTCGGTTGCCAATACACCCAAAACCTGACACCATGTAACAATGGTTTTCTGTTTGCTGGCGATCTCACATGGGAAGCTGTGTGTGCATCTGAATGGATGAGAAGCATCGTTTCATTTCCAGGAAACGTTCCCATTCCCAGAGTGCTCTCCTCTTGATCCTGATGCACCTTGAAAGCAGCTGACACTTCCCAGAAGAGTATTTGACGGAGCGCTCAATCACATCCGTCAGCTGTCACACAAACCAGGACGTCATCGGCATAAAGCTGAAAATGAATAAAGAACACCTGTGGCTGATGCATTCAGGGGAATATAAATAGGCATCAGAGTCGGGTGATTGATTGTGATGAATAAAGGGAGGCTTTTCAGAATAAGATCTTTTAGAGCAATTCAATTACCTCCAGGCCCACAGGAAATGTGGGATGTTATAAACTTTGATTACATCAAGGTTAATGAAAGGATGCGAAGGGACGGCTGTAAACAGACATTAACTGAAACATTATTTTGCTTGTGGTTATATAGTATAATACACAAACCAAGTCAATGCGAAACACTTATTTCTCGTTATTAAAGTGCTTAAATTGTTGTCAAGAATTTCCAATGAGTACGAATCAGACTGTAGCTTTGCACAACACAGAGATTTAGTTTGTCAGAGCGGCTCATTAGTCACAGTTGAATGTTTTCTGTTGCCGCAGATAATCTGAAAATTGTTGACATGTCGTGCCAGCCCGTACACTTTATCCTGTGAACGCTGCTGATTCCTGACAGGCTCGATATGCTCCGAGAAACTGAAGAAGGAAGGATGAGCAACTACTTGAGGAGGTGCATGCAATCAATATAAACATGAGGCAATTAGTGTAGCGCTCATATTTCTTTAGGGAGGTGGGTGTGAAATTGTGGCGATCAAAGTGATGTCTGCTCCATGAAAGTCATTAATGAGGTGCACCCGAGTGACTACAAGGAGGTATTGTTAGAGAGCCTATAAGAACCCTGCATGGAATTAATTAAAACACAATGCACTCCTCCATCTTTCATGCACTTTTCACATATTATAGATAATTTAAAGAGTTAGCAGACGGGCTGCTCACTCCCACATGTATCTCGTGTATTTCTGCTACAAACTGAATACAATGTCTGGACTGGTCAGCCACTTTGAAAGGAGTGAAATACACCAATTAATAGGATCTGGCAACACAAGTGGACAGGGAAGAGTCCAACATGCATGATGTCAGAGCTCATTTCCATTCACAGTCCTCATGAAACATGCAAATCAGCAGAAACTCAGGTATGCAAACAATACCAGGGCGCAAACGAACAAACAAACTAACAGTTTGAGCGTCGTACACAGCTGCAGATCATTGCTCCGGGGAAAGTGACGTGATGTGTTTGGACTTGATGAATCCCACACACACCTGACTAATTGGCTCCATCTGACAACAAACAGCAGAACAGTCATTAGTGCAACAGATGAGTAAAACATGTGGGAGACACAAGAGGTGTTTTTGTTTGGGAGAGTGGAAGACTTTGGCTGAATGCAATGTTGGAAACGGGGATAATTATCTTCAATCAATTACTTGAAAAACAACTTTCAAGGTAAACAAAAAGGAGTCATGCAAATGGAGAGATATAATTGAGATATCTGTGGCATAGACAATAATGTAAAACTACATTTTAAACAGCATAGAAGGAATATTAAACAGATTTTCAAGTTCTTGATCTGCAGCTGGTTTGTAGCATTTAACTAATACTTTCAATACATCAATCAACTGTGCGACAAATATATTTATTCACTATCTTGCTGCAAATTACTTGAAAACAAATGTCTTTATGTATGGCGCTAGCTATTAGCAAAATGACTGGAAGTAGGCATAAGCTAGCCTGACTCATTCTTAAAATAAAATGTCAACAACGATCAACTAATGAAGACAAACAAGAAATGTAAGAACAATGTTATGTGGTTTTAGAGAAAGATGTCACTATTTCTTGACTGAATGAAAGGAAGTCCAAAAGCTATTGTTTGTCAAAGATAAGCTGCAGCACAGTATAAGCGCCCATACATTATTGTTTTTACATTTATTTGTGTATATTTTAAATAAACAAGGTATAACATGTGAGTAAGTGATCTTAAGAGCTTTTGTTACTTTAGAGAGAGCTAGGCTAGCTGTTTTCCCATGCTTACAATCGGAGCTTGCTAGCAAAACTAAGCTAAGCTCTTGGCTTTAGCTTTGTTTAAAACCTTTAACTACAATTTAAATGTAGGGAATAGAATAATGTTGGTTAAAAAACATTTTCCCCAACGCTTTGGCAGCCACATTGTGAGTTTGTGAATGCATGAACCCATTAGCATGCATGGTTACAGGTTCAGATTCACCCAGTCTCACGGCATTTCGTGTTATAGTCACGAAATTAATTTAATCTATTGATTCGTGTTCACCAACACGATCTTCGCATTTCTTTCGTGTCACACAGAACGATTCTAAAAGCAATGTATTTCTATTGGTAGTATGTTTCGTGCCTGCACCACTTATTTTTGTCCGGTCGGGTCTTGGAATACCAGAAGCTGTGTGGTTCATAAAAACATGTTCTTACTCAATGTCTTACCCTAAGCCTAACCCTTTTATTTTAAATTGTATAATGTCGGAGTTTTTTTGCCGTCCGCGAGGAAAAGAAATGGCTCAGAGCCTCAGAATACTGAAATCTGTATTCTTTGTCATCTTTTTTTCCTTCTAATTTGTTATTATTTGGTGCAGGCACGAAACATACTACCAATAGAAATACATTGCTTCTAAAAATCGTTCTGTGTCAGAATACTGAAATCTGTATTTTTTTGTACCTGTTTTTCCTTCTAATTTGTTATTATTTACATTGCTTTTAAAATCGTTCTGTGTGACACGAAAGAAATAGCGAAGTCGTGTTGGTGAACACGAACCAATAGATTAATTTTGTGACTATAACACGAAATGCCGTGAGACTGTGTTGCAACATTAACACCGACAAACTCACCAATTTAGGAAGAAGTGAAACAGCACCTTTCTTGTCATGCAAGGAAAAAAGTACTTGCGTTACGTTTGTTGACTATAAAGAGAGCAAAAGATGGATGTAAAAACTTCATTTCTCATCGGAAAGGGCTGTTCTAAATATAGCGAACACTATAACTGATATTGATTTTGTGGCTGAAATACGCTTTCCTACTTCCCTCGTACACAACAGTACAGCTACAATAGATAAAAACCTCATACAGCCCCTCTTCAATCAAGCACAACTATTCCTATTCCTTTTACTATTGATCTTAAAGGTAACATAAGTGTGCTTCAAACGGGAGAGCGTATAGAAAGCAAAGTATTTCTTTATTATCCCTTTCTTCTTTCTCTTTTCACTTACATTTTATGATTAGACTCCCAATAAAAGCGTCCCTGAGCTCGAGGAAAGCTACACGTTGTAGCACCATCTGGCCCTGGAGAGCACATCCTTCTGCAAAGACGTTCATGAGGTCAAACGCTCTGCAAGAACATGTTTGCAAACACTAAAATTGAAAAGATTCCAGTCGTCTCGTTGACCTTGCACAGTTAAGCCCGAACAAAACAGGAAACACTAATGCACGCCAGCTGCTAGCTAAACAAAAATAAAAGGCTGACAAAAAAAAAACACGTAAATATGTGGCCGGGCTGGAACGTAATTGAGGTCTAACGGAGTCAAGGTAACCGAAGTAGAAATAGAGGATTCAAGGTAAGGTGAACTGAAACATGTGTATAATTTTTTCCATTCATCCTCTTTTGAAACTCTGTGTAAGCTTTGCAAATATCATGTTTATTGCTCACTTTGCTCCCAACTCGCTGTACGGCTCCATCCAGCAGCTATTTACAAATCTTTAATCTGTAAACTTTAGCAGATTCATTTGGTAACATTTTGAACATAAATGTACAGCTTTTTACTTTAAGAAACGGTTATTCTGTGCATTTTTTGTATCTTCGCTGTTTGTGTTGTGTCAAATTATGCACCCCCATCGTGAAATGCACCCCTTGACACGGGAACGCACATTTGAATGTATAGTCCGCTATTCTATGTTGTCTTTCTGATGGTTGGGTTGTCGAATCCTGGATTTTGCATTCATTCGTCACTTATTTTTCAGTTAATCTTTTATTTAATATATGTTTTTATTTAATTGTGACGTCCTGTCTGTATACTTGTGCTTGTACTTGTGCTTTACAATATATTGTTTATTTTTTACATCAAGTGCTTGAGGGTGGGATTAATAGAAGCATCTTTTTGTGGGGGGTGCTTTTTACGGCAGGCCAGGGGGTGCATTTCACGACGGGGGTGTATAATTTGACACAACACCGGCTTTGATCTGCTATTGTCTCTTACAATAACAACTTTTAGTCTAATTCCTTCAACTAAATGTGACAAACTACTTGGCAGGACACCTGTTTCAGATTCTGGTTGTGAAGAGCCAGCTGATTTCATGTCATCAACTCATATGGTTTGTTAACTTATCAAATACAAAGTAGATAGTATGCAGAGTCTGAGCTGAATAAAGTAAATGTTCATTTAGACTGACGTGGCGGCTGCTTGGACTGAACACTCAGTCGTTGATCTGATGTTGGTCAGCTCCGGCAGAAAGAAACTAAATCTGTCAATTCAACTTAGGCCAAAAGGAGGGGTGGGTTTATACAGTAGCAACATTATTCAAAGCTGACTTCGCGATGAGGTAAATGTGGATAAATAGCACAAAAAGCAAGACTTGGCATCATGTTAGGAACAGCATGACAGTAAGAGATTCGTATTTTTCTAAATGAGAGCGAGTCATTTCCTAATTAACTTTCCAGCTCATACTTAAAAGGGAATATCAACTTCTTTACACATGAAGGTAATCATGTGCAGCATACTCCAGCTTTAAAACAGTGTAACATTTCCTCTTGTCGAGTGCCTCAAAGAGCAACCTTGTCTCCTAAATATTCCATTTTATAATGTTATTTCTGCATGAATGATATTGACTGATTGACATGAGTTTTCTATGGTTTAATAAGTGTGCACTTTTTGCACCATAGATAAAGTCCAAGGTTTTGACACAGGAAATTGAAATGTTCCTGTTTAAATACATTTAGAAAAGTATTTGACAGAAATAAATTGTGGTGTAGGGTTAAGATTGAAAAAACTCGTAACCTTTTTCCCTAATTTGAACCAAGAGCTCTGAGTTGAACCTAAATATAAATATAAGAGCGTTAATCATGTTTAAGTTAAAAATTATATATGGATAACAAATAAAATAGGTTGTGTTTAAATGTTTGCAGACACATTTGGGAGGAAAATGGCGATTTAGGAGATATATTAATAATCTCTTTAAAGGGGACCTATCATGCAAAATGCACTTTTTGATGTCTTTTATACATAAATATGTGTCCCGGTGTGTCAGGGAACTCACGCAGCGTCAGAAAATAAAACCCTCTCTCTTTTCCTCCGTACCCACATCTCTAAAAACGGGGCTACAACGGAGCTGATCCAGATTTGCTGCCGATATGACGTAATATCGGAAATGTGGACCCACGGCCCTATCAGAAACGTTGCCATCAGAAACAATGCCCGACTGTTTTTGACGTAATATCGTCGGTGTTTACATTAGCATCGCTAACACTCAGAGCTAACCTTACTGGAGAGCATGTGTGTGAAGAAGCAGGAAATAAAAAGGAACTCACCTTGTGGTATAACCGGCAATAGAGAAAGCCTTTGAGCTCCATACTGTTTCAGAAATAATCCTTGATAATCCACGATATGGCGTTTCATCACGGCAGTATTTAGTTTAGACAGTAGCTGCCGGGTCCCGCATGAGCTCAGACCCCTCCTTTCTTATTTTGCTTCAATTTTTATTTTTTAAAGCTTTATACCCAAAATCCGCACTTTTGAAACAGGAGTGAAATAGAGGGATATGAGGCATGGCTAGAATGGGTGATCTGTTATTTTGAGCAAAACACTTCATAGACATGTTTTTTATATATTTGTATATATCTGAGACCCATGCTATTGCCTAAAAATAGCATGATAGGTGCACTCTAAATTAATAAATGGAGGCGTGTGGCGCAGTGGGTTAATGAGCTGATCTTCGAATCAGAGGATAGCAAGTTCGAGTCCCACTGCAGTCAGCATGTCGTTGTGTCCCTGGGCAAGACACTTCACCCCAAATTGGTCCTGTGAGGGTTTTTCCACAGTATTGAGTATGTAAGTCGCTTGGATAAAAGCGTCTAACAAGTAACATGTAATGTAATGTAAATAATATAATCCAGTCAGCATTAAGTCTGTTGCAAAAGAGTAGTGCAAAAATATATTTTAAGAGGCTACAGTTGTATAACTATGAGCCTGAGTTACAAATAAGTAGCATAGAGTTTCAAAGACATTATCTTTCACAAGACAGGGGGAAGAAATGTGTTTGAGGGATTTTCAGAACTCAAAAGTCAGAATATATCAACCACCTGCTTGAATAAGGACCATTATCGTTTCAATCTGTCTCCTAAATGTTTTATTTTTATACTTTATTCATTACTGTAGCATCAAAACCATGACTGTGAGCATTATTATTTAAAACTTGTGCTCTTTATTTATGCAGAGGTGACAGAAAAAACTCTCATGCTCACCGAAACTCGTCTGAACTCGGCTCATCTTCGCTGCTGATGTTTTAAAAATCTCATGAGACGTCAGATTTGAGATGACGGCTGCATTCATATAACATGAACACATTTCTCCAGGCTTTGTTGAGAAAGGAACTTAATCAAATAACAAGTTTTTTAGGTTTCCTTTAATCCCAACAGAGAATAAAAGACACAGAGGACATGTCGGTAAAAATAAGCACACTCACAATATATCAATTTTCAGCTAATAAGTAGACAGCAAGTGACAGAAATACATATAATCACAACATGTACATTTAAATAACCTGCACCTCTCCATGCAGCATTTTTTCAACCGATAAAAAGGAGTGTTAACTGTGTTAGCAAAAACATCTTTCTTTATAACAACCTCTCGGTGTTATATTACATTCATTGTAACTCAACACTCACTCAAGTTACACATTTCACAAGGACACTTGACCTGAAAATGGAGAAAAGGAAAGTGCTTCACAACACACAAAATAAATGCAAGACACAGGGAAGGAGAAAATAGAAATGAACTTTAAAGCACTTGAGGCATTTGAGAGAAATGGCAACAAGTACAACAGTCAGGAGGAAATGCTACCATTTTCTTTTTTCGTAGACGTGAGACAATCTTTAAAATCTGAACTCCAAAACATGATTATCAGCAATTATCTGGACCGGAAAAAAGAGCCGAAGATAATGAGAGCAATTTAAACGCGGTGGTAATGAAAATCACGTCTTTGTTCTGCAGAGCTCCAGACGAGACGTTTTAATCAGGGTTTTTTTTTGTAAAAGCAAGAGCTGCTAGTTTTAAGGGGCGCAACCTTCAATTGTTTTTTTAACTTAGCATTATAAAATGGAGCTCATTCAACTGTTTCGGTTCTGTTACGGTGAGGCTGAGGAGCAATGGGTTTTATTGTCCTTCCTATTTGCATACTGCGAGCACAACGAGAAGAGTCTGCTTCAGGTTTGAAAGGAGAGATGAAACCAACAAACGTCACTGCTCAGAACACGAAAGCTTGAAGAGATTTAAATGATCAGTTCAAGATCTGTGAGGGAAAAACAAAAGAGCCAGAACCAGAGATGAAAATAATTCAGGGGGGGGAAAGTAGAAATAGTTCCAAATTTTGGGAAATTGATTTGAGTTTTGCTGGAGTTAGATTTTAAAATGTGAGGATAGATGAAAAGTTATGAAAACACAGCTAGCTGGTTAGCTTAGCACAAAGAATGGAAACAGTTAGACTGGCTCCGTCCAAATAAGGTTCACTCATTTTAGGTTAATATTGTAATATTTTTCTGTACAAGAGCCAAAGTAAAACCTGAACTTTAGGCTTCTATTTTATCAGGAAATAAACCCATTAAAAATCCAATTCTAATGTTAACAATTTCTATGACTAAAACAACCTTGGTTCACAAAGTTATCGCTGTTTTAGTTCATTGAAAATCCCAAAGGATCAGAACCAGTGCGACAGAGGGTAGACTTTTTAGTCTCAGCTGAAAGAGCTCTGAGCCGACGAACACTCGGCACAAAACCAAGTGTAAAAAAACACAAATTGTTGTTTTTCACACCTCATTTTTCCCATGCTTAGAACATGTTAATTTGTAAGCTTTTAAGAGGATTTAGTTAACTTTGGACGGAGCCAAGTTTGATGTTTACACTGGTTTCCAATTGTTGCGCTAAGCTAAGATATGGATAAGCTAACCGGCTTCTGGCTGTAGCTTCAAATTCACTGTAAGATATGAGATCAGTTATCACACATATCATCTAACTCCCTGCAAACCGCAAATAAGATATGTCCAACTATTGATTTAAAGTTAAAACAAATAATGAAATAATGTGTAAATGCTCATTAAAACTATATTTTGCCGCCCACTCTTCTTCATAGTGTTACTTATTCACAGCGAAAGCATCTCCAGTCCTCTCCCTGTGAGCCCCAGATGATTCACGGTAGCCTATATAACGGCTTATTCTCGATAATATCCTGTATAATACATCTGCTGGTTTCCTTCCAGGGGGTTCTGGCTGAAGACAAAGGAGTGTTTGTTGATCAGAAAATAACCGAGAGCAAAGCCTGCAGCAGCAGAAAAATATTGGCAACACACAAACCACTGCATCAAGAAAAAAAAGACCAACAAGAGGAGGAGAATGTGATAATTAGAATACAAATAATGCACCATAACACACCTGAAATGATGGGACAGCTATAACTTATGTTCGTGATATACTGTACAGCAGACGTAAAGCTGCCGGATGAACGCACAATCACAGGCTGAAGGAGATATATGAACATTAATCATGTAACATGCATGTGATTCGGTATCAGGGGATGTTTCACCTATATTTCTAACTCTCCCAGAGGCACACATCTTATTTTCTAGCTTCCAGAGCAGGAGGAATATCACAGAAGGTCGTGTTCTGCTTTACATACATCGTGTGGTGGGATTCCTTCAGACCTCTGGAGCTGTGTCGTCTCGGAGGAAATCTGACCTCTGACCCCCCCTGTGTTAACGGCCATCTTTTATACGCTGAGACACACCGGGTGGAATTCAAAACAGGCCGATTTTACATTTTTGCAGACGCTCTCCTCAGCTGGGCGGACTTGCAATGAGTTTTGAGGTGGAGGTCGTTCTGTGATCGTTCTCGGGGACTTTATGCCGGGAAAATATGAGATTTTCTGTCGCCCAACAAGAAGCTGACGCACACAATGACCCAGAGAGCAGGGATTTGGATACTCGCAGGTCAACATGCATCGAGGGTTATAACTGGATGGTTAATCAAAACATCTCTACACTTTTAATGAGCTGTTGCTGTAGGTTTTAACTTCTTCAACAATCTTCATTAGAGGAAGGATCTGCTCAGTTGTCATGGAGCTTAGAAGCGTTATGATTTTAATGTTAAAAAACAAAATAAAAAAACGTTTTTGTTTGTGTTTCCACTGCAAGTGAAGAACAGTGAAGATTTAAAATTGGGCTAGAAATGGATCAAGATATGGTTTGTTTTTCATACACGGTGATATAACACATGATAATTAAGTTGTTGTTGCATGATTGTACATTTTGATTAAATGTTGCAGGGGAGAAGTGAAACACGAGGCGGACAGTAAGTCTAAAACCACCAGAACACGTGTCTGAAGAAGCGACAGGAAGGCGATAACATCACTTTTTAACATCAGCAAAAATGTGGATAAATGTCCACCACTGGTACATTAATACGTGTTGCTGCTGCTTGCTTCCTGTGTCAATAAATGTTGTATAAGTTGTAGACGCCTGAGGCTAATGATGGACCAATCAGGAACACAGCACATTACACTCCAGCCTTATAGTTCTCAGGGAACGCAGAGTAGGGACTATTTTCTCCCAATACAGTTTCCTGCAAGATAAGTATCTTAAAAAGGTTACTGAGGTATCTAAGCAGTGGTTTTACAGATGTCTCAGTTACATAAATGTATTTGTTGTTAACAAAATGCGCCATTTGAAGCTGATGCCACTGCTATGTCATCATGCATGCATAAAAGGTTTTTAGAGTTAAACGTTGGTTTGCTTTGAATCATAATCATAAGTTTGGTTAACATAGACGCAGGGCTGTGGTCAGGAATTCCCCAGAGACTTATTATATTGTAGGCAATTCCAATAAATAACATTGCCTTATGCAGATTGTAGCACTGATAAACACTGTAGCGTGTCATTACAGTGTCTCTAACAGATGTTATGTGACACAATTAGTGCTAAAGACAGTTTGACTATAGCTTTAATTTCTGTTTACGCCCAAAGCAGCATCTTGGATTTGAGGTTGGGGTTGTCCAAAATGGGAAATCTGACTTCAGTGGCATCCTAAAATTCTAAATAAGAATCGCGAAATTTGGACTAGTTAAAATGTCAGATGCAAGAAATGATATTGCAAAGCCTTCTTCAAACTGCTATCCTGGGGATAAATACTTAAAACTGTACTTAATGGCCTGTGAAAATCCAACATATTAATATTGGATCTGGCTTTTTTTAAATCCTCCCTACTCTAAATTAAAGAAACTCCAAGTAGACGTGACCTCAGAGTCCTCAGCTGTAGCTACGCGTCTGCCAAGAAATCCACAAACCTTCCAGTTTCAACCTACATGTTGACCTGTAAATCACCAAATCGATGCTTCCAGAGAAGGAGCCCAAAACGAAGTGTGTGTGAGAGAGAGAGAGAGTAAACAGAGCTCTGCAGCGAGGCTCAGCTGCAGTGTATACAGTCGTCAGGGACCCCGTTCATCAAGTCGCCCAAATTAGTCTTTGAATCCTTCCAGTGTCGCTCCCTCTGGGCGGCGGCTCTGACCGGGACACTAATCACAGTCTCGAAGGGGGGGGGGAGTCACGGTCACAGCCAGAGAGTCTCATGATGAGTCTGTCATGATTTTAATGTTATTAACAACAACAAAAAACGTGTTGTTGGTGTTTCCGCTGTGAGGAACAGTGAAGATTTCAAATTGGGCTACAAATGGATCCAGGAAGGACAATTTGGTTTGTTTTTCATTCAGGATGAAACAACACACGATAATGATGTTGTTCTGGCATGATTATACATTTTGATTAGAAGGAAACTCTAAAACCACCAGAACACGTGTCTGAAGAAGCGACAGGAAGTCGATTACATCCGTTTTTAACATCAGCAAAAACTTGAATAAATGTCCACCAGTGGTACATTAATACACGCGGCTGCTGTTAGCGTGCTTCCTGTGTCATTAAATGTTGTGTACAAGTTGTAGACGCCTTAGGCTAATGTTGTCGAAGGGGGGGGGTGAGGAAAGGGAGTCATGGTCACAGCCAGAGAGTCTCTGATACCAGCTGACCTACACACCTCACTGATTATTCCTCACTGCGCTGGAACTGATGCATTCAAATGTTACGACCTGAATCAGGAGACATGCACGCTGCGTTCAAAGACAAATGGGCAGATGTGTTCACACAGTGATAGTGTACACAAAGAGGCACAAAGCTGAGATGAGAATATGAGCGATGGAGAGAGGAGTGGCCTCCTCCTCCGTCTCTGTACAATGAGTGTATCGCAGGCACAAAATGATAATGGAATACAATTAACTTCCAATGGTTTCACTGCACACATAAATCTCTCCCTCTGCGGGGGTCACAAATGATCTAACTCCCTCAGTGAGTTTGTGATTGCACATTGCTCTATGTGCTGTGATGCTCACATTGTCAATGGCACACTGTTACAGAGAGTTGCTAAAGAGATGAATACATTAGCAACCGATCCAGATCGAGCCGGAACGTGTCTCTTAAAAGTTTCACAGCGTTATGAGAGAAAAAAACAGCTGACATCTTTCAGTTGTGTGAGTTTACAGACAGCAAAGCATGACGGTGAACAGCCGATTTACAGCCATGACTCTTGTTTACCGTTGAGTTTTTTTGCAGTTTTCTTTTTCAAATGACCTTGTTTGTTGAAGCTGTTGTAGGCGAAAAATGCCCTCAATTATTAGTCAGAGACGAAGGCCTGAATGATGCGTATTATGGATTAATTACAGCCTGACAGGAGGAAGCAGAGTAGGCGAGATCAACAGGCATCCATGGCAACAGGAGCTCTTCTTCAGCGTTTTAATTCAGCCTCTGCCATGTTGAGCGCCTGCAAACATGTGATCCGTGAGGTCACAGAGTTGACGGACAGTTGTAACTTCCTGTTGTTTCCCTCCGTTGTTTTTTCTTTTCAAAGTGATTCTTCGAGGCCGTCCTTTGCTGAACTCACAGAGCAGAGAGGAGCGGCTGGTCAGTGAACAGAACAACTCGGCAGCTCTCAAATTCAAGAAGCAGGAGATATGTTTTTGCTGGCCATGTTTATCAATTGAACAGGAAGGCTTTCTGTCAGAAAACGCGCTTCCTGGATGTTCTCCATTCAGCACTTGACAGGCAGCCATCGAACAACCTCTCTAATGGATATGGAGTGGAATATGTGCCAAAGTGTGATGTTTGTGCACATTAGGGAACAGGCTTTCTGTCAGTGTAGCGATCCAGCTGGTGCCCAGACGACAGAGTTGATGATAATGGCGATGACGGTGTAATATTTCCTTGTCGGTTCAGCCAGGGTCACGACAGCGTCCATGGGGGGTTAAAGAACTTGATGGAGTGAGTTTTGGCCCACTTGCCAATCACAGATTTCTCCGTGATGAAGCGATGGCCGCCGTACGGGGCGCTCTCATGGAGCTGATACTCGCACACTCGTCCCGGCTGCCCGCCTCGTAGTAGTGATAGGGAACCTTTCTGTAGCCCTCCGTCCTGAAGGGGAGAGGAGAGGAAGACCGTTAGATCAATAGAAAGAACAAGATAGAAAGCAAGAAAGAGGGAAAGAAAGCAGCAAAAAAGATAGAGTTTCATGTTGTTTTTTTAAACCAACGACAAGGACATTATGGTATTTATTTGAGGTCTTATTTGTAACTATTATAAACTGTGTATGTTCGCATGTGACTTTGTTCCCCGAAAGTATTTTAAGTTACCATGAAACGGCTAGCTGAGTGCATTTTGATTTAACGTATTATCTTCTTTGGACAATTTTTTTGCTGTTTTCAGATGTGTTACAACCCGCTGGGAGATTACAGATTGACCTACTAGATCGGTTTCTGTGCTATCACCCTCGCCTACGCTAGAAGATGTTACAGAGCACTTGGAACAGGGATGAAGTGGAGGAGGAAGCAGAAGACAATGAAGAAGATTGATCCTGATCTGTCAGTGCTGCTGGTGAAGGTGAGACTCATCTTTTTGATATAATAAAAACATGTAATTGCAAAAACGAGTGCAGGATGAGTCACTAACATTTTTAATCGTTCTCAGGGAAATTATACACTCTAAAATACCATTATCAATACCATAAGTTGTCATTTTTGGGGCCATATACTGACAAACATGTGACAAAACAACTTTAAACATCTTTTTTGATTTCATAGGAATTTGAATCCTGCATTTTGGCCATGTAGCTTTGGGAGAGTTGAATATCGGACACTCCCTGAAATAAAGAGCCCTTCTGCAAATGTCAGACTGTTAACCAAATAAGCAAGTAGTAGTGCTGCATCACAAAGGAGAGGCATGTATTTAATGTGTGCGGTGATGTTTGACGTCCTGTCAGTGAATGGATGTTGAGATGAGATGCGACAGGATCCTTCTGATTGAGCTCTGAAAGTGATTGACCAATCGATCACATTTAATCACATCAGAGCTGAGCGTCACAACACAATGAAGGTTAGAAGTAGGGTCAGGATGCAGTTATATCATTGTGTTATTAACCCTCAAGAGAATCGAATCGTTTTATTGTTATACAATGATGTGAATTAAAATCTATTGTTCCTATCAGGCTGCAGACTAAAGTGAAGATTTTTGTCCTACGCATGTGAAGAATTTGGTCAACCATTGAAACAGTCTATTTCATTGAACACCTATTATTATCATTTGTATATGGTTTTTTCATGTGTGATGATGAAATTAATCAACTATACAAATCCTAGTCAAACATTAAATAATACAGTGTTTTTTCACGTGTTTACATATTTTTGATATGATGGTAATATATCAGGTTCAAATTGTTCTGTTTTTCAAGTTGTCTGAATTTCCATTTTTGTGTATATAGATAAATAATATATACCGTATACACAAAATGCAGGTGGAATGCATTTTCAGGACAAGCTCCAGAAAATAACAGCATTTAAAACTATGAAATAAAGTTAAATGAAGGTTTTTCAGGACAGCGTTCAGCAGTCAGCGGCTTGAAGTGATGCTGCCTCGGGCGAAAGCCTCCACTCCACAGGTTCCCCTCATTAAAACTAAAATAACAGCAGCTCCTGTTATTCAATAACTACTCTTATTATTTCTAAGATATCATGAAAACATTCCTCCTATTCTGAGCCACAGTAAATCTAAAAACCTCCCAAATAAACTGAGTAATGTTGAGGAGGGAAGTGGAGCAATTCTGTGCTGAAATTGTTTACAGTTTGCATCTTCAAACCATTAGAAGAAAGGAGGAATCAATCAATAGATCCACTGTGCAGCCTGCAGTTGGTTGCTAATAGTGAGTGATGGCTTTATGAGAAAATGTTGTGTAACACTTTCCTTAGGGGAATGAACACAGACAGAAGAGAAAGAGCCATCTCCAGTGGTTCCACATCCACAGAGCCAGCTCTCAGTGAGACACAACCCAATCACTGCCTCGCTCCTCTCTGTGTCACACGCTGGAGCGCACCGGCGTTAACAAATAAATTCAATTTCACCCTCTCTGCAGCACCTATTGA
Source organism: Dissostichus eleginoides (assembly GCA_031216635.1). NCBI lineage: Eukaryota > Metazoa > Chordata > Actinopteri > Perciformes > Nototheniidae > Dissostichus > Dissostichus eleginoides. Next base: position 12,194,283 of record CM062276.1, read on the forward strand.
GGCTCCATTATCTAATATCTGCTGAGGTCAATTCTGACTAGCGCTGCACACAAAACTTCACTTCTTCTTGTTGTCGTAGCGGAGCGGTCGGCTGCCAGCAGAGGTTTGTGTGACACTAAATTGTCCACTCAGAAACTCAGTGAAACACAACATCCTCCCGTCTCACGCAGGTAAGGAAGGAGATAAGAGAGAGGCGGGGAATAAGAGGACGACGCCCCTTAACTGCCTCGCTGAATGAAACCATAACAAGCACGCTTCCTTTAAAGGTCACCTATAATGCTAAATCCACTTGTTCATGTCTTTTATCTTAAACATGTGTCCCCTCTGTGTAAAGAGATTCTGAACGTTTGAGGAGAAAAGATTCTCTCTCTTTTTGTCCTGATCCATTTATATAAAAACCTGTCTGAAAATGAGCTGATCAGATTTTGGCCACTTTATGATGTCATAATATTGTTGGCTTGTGTAACCATTAGCCAATCACCAACCAAGGTAACCCCCCCCCCCCCACCTTATCACCTGAATCTCCTCCTAGAGCACCATTGTGTTCTTTTTAACCAAATATCTCTCAGAGGGGCGTGGGGAGGGGCTCCTTATTTTCATCTGAAGTAACAGACAGAGAATCAGCACTTTAAAACAGGGCTGAAACAGAGGGGATTATGGGATGCTGCAATGATCTGTTTGGTGTTTGGAGCCAAACACTTCAGAGACATGTTTTGTATATATCTTAGACCTATAATATATTGATGAAAAACAGTATAATAGGGGACCTTTAATAACAGGGTTGTTTTGAGTAACTAATCATGTTTGCCATGTTGCTTGCTGTCAGAGAAGCAGCAGGATCGCTCTCCAGTGAAGCTCCACGGACAGCTCCAGCTCCCTGGCTGTTCCAGGATCAGCCCCTTGGACAGAGCTCAAGACAAACTCCAACTGTTTACCAACATCATTTGGGCTTTTGATCCACTACCAAAACTGAATTTCTTCTCGTTGTAGCGGAGCGGTCGGCTGCCAACAGAGGTTTGTGTGACACTAAATCGTCCACTCAGAAACTCAGTGAAACACAACATCCTCCCATCTCACGCAGGTAAGGAAGGAGAGAAGTGAAAGACGGGAAAGGAGACAACGCCGCCTCTTAACTGCCTCGCTGAATCATAAAGTCCTCCGCGCTGGTTGAATTATCTCTCCTCTCTGCCATGTGTATGGGGCTGTTTATATTTCAACTCCCGCTGTGCACGGGGAACACGGGGAGGATAAAAGGCAGGATTTTCACTGCGTATTAGGTAGAAGTGTTTGACTCGGGGGATAGAGAGAGATCACGTTGAGAGAGAGGAGGCGAGTCAATCAGACTAGAGAGCGAGCAGCCGTGCCCGGAGCTACAGCATCTTGTTTGTCATCCTTCCCATGGCCTCGCAGTCCGAGAGCAATCACTCACCCACGAGTCAGACCGAGGAAGACTGGCATGTATAGAAATCAAACTTTAAGCAGGGGAGGAAATGGGTGCTGCAGCCTCGGAGACTCTGCAGCCTGCTGGGTATTCTAGGCAGGAAAATATATAATGGTATTCACAGCACACAGAACCCAATATGGATTTCAGCATAGAAATTCAGCCATTAAATCCAAAGAGAGGAATTGGAAATGCATTCCAACAGGGCAGGTCTTGATTATGGGAGAGGCTGCGATTGGCGGCGCTGCTGTGAATGCGAATCTAGTTTACGAAGTTTTTTGTGTGCATTTTTCACCTAAGAATGCAGGGGGATAGTCGGTGTCTTACTTGCAGTAGGTGTCATTTATCATGCCGTAGATATGGATCTCTTTGCACATGTCCATGGCGAGGATGAGCGTGAACCAGCCGGTGCTGAGGTAGGAGCCGGACTGGATCCTGCAGACACACAGAGACACCTCTTTCATTATGATATTCATCTTTCGATACAATACATAACACTTTACTGTCAGATCAAGTGTGAAAATGTTCTTGCTGTGCAGCAGCTCCGTTTGCAACACGGACACATTTTAAGACAAGATACAATGAAACACACATTTAACGTAACATTACAATCACTGAAGACAATATATTCAAGACCCTTTAACCTACATTAAGTCTGGGATTTAACTCTGTATTTCATTTGAGGATCGACTGGTGCATAGAATAATTCTTCAGTCATAAAAAAACACTTCAATTTGCATGAAAATGAAAACATCTGTAGAGTTTTCAGGTTGCCGTTTCTCTGACCTCTGAGCTCTTTGCTCTTGTAAAGCAGAGGATGAGATAATTACAATTATTCTAACAGCTGTTCCTTTTGTAGGTAGTTCTGTATAAAGAGCCTAGCTCATCTCATATGTACATTTAAAACTAAATGCATCTGCAGCACAGCCTCAGGACAGGTGCATCACCATATGTCTGCCTTACTGTAAGCTTCACACGGCTTTTTAAAGATTCATTATGGTGGACATTACTAGTTAAAGATGTTGTCAAATCCCAACGTCTTTATATATATGGAAAGGTTCTGAGGCTGAGAAAAGAAACACTTTATTGGGGGTTGAACAGCTTATCACAACTGCTGCAGACACGCCGTCCCCTGTGAATAATGCAGGACCCCCAGTGGGCCGATCAATAACAACACGCATAATCCTTTCATCAGCAGCACACTCGCGGTGTTATGACCTCACAAAGTTAAGAAAGGTAAGCTTTGATCATCCTCCAACACACAACACGCCGCTGAGATGGAGCTTCACTCGAGGTTTTGCCAAAACAAGACGAGTAAGTGGGTCATGAAGTGTAGACCCGCAGCCCCCGCATGGCAGGTGGCCCGCGTGCTGCCACTCAGCAATGCATGGGACTACAAGGAGCCTTAGACCTCGGATGAATTCAACAGAGTGCACAGCATGATACTGATAAGGATGAGGGGGAAATGGAGGCACCTCCACAGTATGAGACACGGAGACAGCGTAGAGATTATAGGAGGACCGCAGGTGATATACATACATATATATATGGCTACAAAACATCCACTCAATGTTATCTGACAGGCGAATAATCACAGCAATTAATGGCAGGCATGAGAGATGAATACATTTAGGAAATGATAACGTGTTTAATGCTTTAACTAGACAATTAAAAGAAGGTTTAACAAGAATAATTGACAATTTATTAGTTTAATCCACTAATAAACAGGTCAAATGAAAAGAGATTTGAAGAGAAAGCTATAAATTACATACGTTTAAATGCAGTAACTAGTACCAAAATACAATAAAGACAAGAATGAGTTGAATGAATAACATCATTCAGAAACTGGATCATTTCAGTTTATGATCATAAAATTGGAAGGGTACTGCCTTTTTCCCTTTTTTTATTTTTCAATGTATCCAGTCCACCTTGAAAGAATATCAAAAAGAAAATACCTCATACTTAAAAATGATAAAACAGCACCATAACAAGTTTACTTCCTTTAATAACGAGGACGTTGGAGCAGCTAATCCTGTTTGCCATGTTGCTTCCTGTCAGAGAAGCAGTGGGATGCTCCCTGTTGAAGCTCCACAGACAGCTCCAGCTCCCTGACTGTTCCAGGATAGCACCTTGGACAGCTCTCAACTCAAACTCCAACTGTTTCCCAACATCATTTGGGCTTTTGATCCATTCAAAATGGAATAAATGTCTGCTTGTTTCCCGGCAACCCTGCGTGCATGTGTCTACACGCTGTGACCAGTTCAACCAAAAACAAACAAATACTTTTCGGCTGTGAATATATATTAGAATCTCACAGGAAAACAAAAGATAAAGTCTTCAGCCATGACAGCAGCTCTGTGAGGTGAAGCTGACACCAAAGAACTGACACAGACGGACCCCGACTGTTGTGTCGCCTCGCGTCTCTGCGTCTTGGTCATGTGTCGCACTGGAACACACCGCAAAGACTTCAGCCGACAACCAAGAAGCATGTACGAACTGCGCATGCGTGAGTGGCAATAACTCTCTTAAGCTTACCAGCAGGCGGCGGTAGTGTGTATTCGTCATTCAAAAGAGGCAACAACCGGAAGACAGAGAAGAAGAACAGACTGCGTGATATAAACAAACAACAAATAGCGTGTGCGTTCCATTTTCACTCTACAACGAGAAGCTCATGGGGCTTTCCCGAACCTGTGTCGAGAGCTGGAGTTAAATGAAATCTCAGATTTGCCTTCTTAATAGTTTGTTTGGGTCCCTCACTTCCGTTTCGCTTCTCATGCACTGATTCGCTAAGCTGAACAGCCAATCAGAGTGATTTCTTTTGCCGACAGCCTTTGGCCGACTGCCCACCGATTCGACATGTTGAATCGGTGGGTTTTCGGCCGAAAAGGTGTCGGCCCGGCTGAAAAGACCCGACGGTGCGGGACACACCAATCTGAGTAGGGCGTGTCGACGCTCATCGTCGGCCTGACGCCCGTCGACGGCCAAATTCAGCTTGGTGTGTCCAGGCCTTAAGAGATAAATGAACATGTTGATGTTAAGCAGACGTTATGTTAGCACGGTCACCATCTTCGTTTAGTCTGTTAGCGTGATACAATTAGTTGGTTAGCACTATGTACAGCTGAGGCTGATGGTAGTAGACACAATTAATAGTCAGAGAAAAACAAAAGTTATTTCAAATCATCCTAAAGGGAAGATGAATGTTTGTACTAAATTCAACAGAAATCCATCCAATATTTGTTGGAACATATCCATCATAAAGCCTTGCTGCTAGCATGGCTCAAAAGCAAAGATTAGGGGAGGGTCTTTTAAATGAAGCAATATTTTGTGCAGCAGGAAAATGTTTTCTCTGCCCTCATCTCCTGATAATTAGTCAACTGGAAAAAGGGATCCTGAGGATGCTTTAGACTGCAGCGGATCTACTGAAGCACCTTTGTCATCAACCATTTTCACTGTTAACAGGCTTTTTGTACAGCTGCAGATTTCCATTTGCCAAACCTTGTTATGGTCCAAAAGTCTTCAAGGCTCAACTGGAAGATTGGGACCGTATCATTGATTAAAAACCTGCAGAAAGCTTTCAAACAGCTTTCAAACATCCCATTAAAATATGTAATTTGTCATTTCCATTCCGGTTGTGTGTTAAACATTGTAGTACATAAGAAATAATGAAGTGTAAATCTCCTTTCTCTCCTGTGATAGCAGATGGCACACGGTGGAAGCAGGTCTGATTGATAAATCCAGGTTCATTTCCAAAACAGTTCACGTCTTAAAGTCCTGAACCAATGCCGACAATCCTTCAAAACATTGGGAGACATTTCTCATCACGTCTGTCCCTCAGCTCCTATATGGAGACTTTTCTTGCCTCTTCTCAAAGCCAACTGCTGCTAGTTTTCCAAATCGCATAAGGAATAATAATTTATGATTATGACCATTACGAGTTAGATGATGAAATTGGATGGGGATTTTTTTTTAAACACATATTTGCAGTACAGAGCTGTGACCATGACCTATTTAAGATGTATTTTATTCCCTTTCCCAATATATGCTTTTATTTATGTATGGATTTATAAAACGCATTGTTGCAATATTATGGGATGATTCAAATATGGTCCTAATATTGTTCAAAACCAAGTCAGAGATATAAAAATAAGAAAAAACAATAAAAATGTATTTAGAACCTAATAAAAAAACAAACACCCCCATGAGAGTGTTTAAAATAAATAAGAGACTCATATGTCGCTTAAAATTCAGTTGCATAACATTTCTCCACTTCAGGTTATTTGATATAGTAAATAAAATAGAGTCAAGTGGTACAAAAAAAATGAATAGTTTAAATACCAAACATGTTTGGCTTTATTATAGGAAGACCATAGTCTAAACCAGGGGTGTCCAAACTACGGCCCGGGGGCCAAATGCGGCCCACAGCACATTTTGAAACGGCCCTCAGCTAATTCAAAAAGTATAATGAAATATGGCCCACAAATGAAACTGGTGCTTGTCATATATTGTACTTCTTAAATAAATATATAACACAGTATGTCTTAATAAGCCCACTTTTCAAATAAATTCAGTCAATTGAAGTTGAAAGAATGTTCACCCTTCATATTTCCTCTTTTTATAAAGCAATCTGAAGCTTCTGTTTTAAAGAATGAGCTGCTAACAAAATAAATGAAACCCTGTGGAGAGTTGTGATGCAGGCTGTTGTGTTTCTTGAAGCATTTTCAAGTATCAAGCATCATTTATTTGATTGATTTTGCTAACTTATAACTTAACTGATAAGGCATATATACCTCAACTCTAGAGAGCCCTTCGTATATTTTTCTGTATGTGGCCCTCAGGGACACCCCTGGTCTAGACGCTTCATTAACAACAAGGGCATTCTTTGGATGCAGTGACCTCCTTACAGTAAATACATTTGCTGCAACAGATTATCTAAACACACGCTTAATAATAAAAACAATAATAAATGCAAGGAGGTCAAATTCAATACATTACAGAGCGCATATTCCACATTTCTCCTGGTCATCAGACGGCACTCGGTCCTTAGGGACTATCTGTGTGGGGACGGGATCTGTGAACTTCCTGATGATGAACATACTCTCATGAAGTAAGACTCCTCTCTTCGGTGCTCAGTAATAATGACTGTGCTGTTTTTGCCCTGCTCTCTTTAGAGATCAGTGAAATGATGTCAATGAGACTCTTGACATCGGTGTCCTCGGTGCTCAAGTTAATGAAGTTTGAGTTTCTGTGGGTGGTGCTCTTATCGTTGTCAGTTCAGCTGTGCTTTTCTTCTCCTCACTGCAAGTGAACCCGCTGATTAAAAAGTCAAATGTGTCACGCACCCCTGTGTAACTAAAGGATGTATGCTCAGGACCTAGCTGACAGTGTGGATACTAAAGAAACTGAAAAGGTTCCAAAAGGTTGGATAGTTGTTTGGCTACAGGGCCGTAGAAACAGTTTTATCGACAATCCCCCCACCACATTCAATGCAGATAATCCTGACTCAATAACAAAAACGAATCAAATGTATCTAATTAATTAGCATTTGTAGCTATGCTTTTTCCCCTATAGCAATAGAAGTGTCTTGAAATACAACCTTGGATGGATTGCCATAATATTTTGATGCTCATGGAGCCTAGAGGCTACATCCTACATATCCCCTGACTTTTCCTCTAGCGACACCTTGAGGTTAACAATTGTGATTTTAAGTCAAAAATATGATGAATTGCTTTCTTATCTTAACTTACTTTCATACACACATTTGCATATTTTTTCGGAGTTGGGCCATATGTTGCTTTTTTGTGACACTGTGACACCGCTGTTGGACTGCTGCTAGTTTTGGGTAAACTCAAGCTGTCTGGGGTCATAAGTCAACAACGTTAGTTAACATGTTGTTATTTATGAGATATTAAAGCATCACATATGCACTTTAGACAGTCTAGACGAATCAAACATATGCTCAGCACCGTTAAGTTGTTTATATGTATGCCATCGGAAACAAATTAGCATGCAGACGTTAGCATTTACCAGAACATTTACATGCACAAAAACCTACAAAACACACTAGCCTGTTTAGCCCGAGAGCCCCCGGTAGAGGGGGCTGCGGGGTTTTTTTCACGAAACTGTGTCTCAGGGCTTCTAATATTTAAAAACCTATTAATGTGTCATACCAGATTAACGGGAAGAAACTCAGCTAACTGACAATACGAACCATTTTTACCAAAACAAAACACAAGTCTCATAAGAAGCGTCTAAATTACCCCTGAGCGAAAAAATGCTAACGCACTTAGCACAGAACTCATGGTAAAAATACCCTTATTACTTATCGTAACTGCACATACAAGATATCATTTAAACTGAGATTCCGTAGATTATATAGGTATTAGTATCATCACTGAGCGATCAGAACTCGCGAAAGGGGAAGCTAACACAGACGTCACAACACGTAGCATTACGGAGCAAACACGGGAGATCGTCTCACCTTAGCTGTTATTCTGATCAAAAGTCGTGTTCAATGGCATTAAAACGATAAAATCGCAGCTGAAGGTTAATCCATAGGTTAATCCAAGGTGTCTGTCACTTTGAAAAAATTATTGATAATCCATAATTCAATTTTTATGTAAAAATCGGAGATTTTATATTAGCTGCTAATGGTAGCCACCAGAGTGTATCGCAGCTTCCGGTTCCGGGGAATTCTGGCTGCGCAGCACTCATTCACCAATGGGTAATGATTAGATGGATTTTAGGAACTTACCCTCGATTCTATTGGCTCTAACGGTTAAAAAGAGATGTCAATCATCAAAATCGAACGAGGGGGGCCAGAGATATGGAAAATGCACCCAAATGACCCCAGAAGTGTTTTTTTTTCTAAATATCTCTAAAAAGGTCAAACTTCACTTGTTTTGCATCAATCTGATACAGGGTACTTATTATATGTTATAGTTTGGATTCCTAAAGCTTTTAGTCTACTATCCCATCATTCAAGGGTGGTTTTCACTATAAGTAATTTTTTTTTTTTGGACGGACACTATCATTTACATTTGTTTACTATGTCAATCTGAATTTACTTTAAAATAAAAACATATATACTGATTCTGACACTTCTACATCCAACTCACAGATGTAACCTTGGTTTGAGAAAAAAGATAATTAATTTTCCCCTTTAAGAAGGGAAGATATGGTCATTTGTTCTGGGAATGTCATTTTCGAGCCTGAGACCTGAAAAACAGGCTCAGGGCTTAACAGGCGGAGGAAAGGTTAAACCTAAAAAAGGACAATGGGGTATTTTTTAAGATCTTTCCATACAAAAACATTGAGGACACTATCTCAATATCCTTAGTAGCAGCTACAGCCATGACTGGTGGAGTAAGAGATAGTAATAGGACATGAGGTTAACTCAAAGTATTCTTGACAAGCACAGCAAAGCCAGTTAGAAACGTCAGAAAATAGCTAAAAATGTTTTTGCAAAAACCAATCAGCAAACTTAAGTAAACTAAACAGTCTGAAACATCCTTAATGTGGATTTATGGCCCCAAGTGCACCATCGATTTAAGTTTAAAGTTTTAACAGCCCAACAAACTTTCTCACACACGCTGACACCGGGGCTGTTGGGAGGTGAAATTACACAGAAATGTAATTTGTTGTAATGAGGGAGTGGAGGAGCACAGAAGGGAAATGGCACATTATCAGTGATACACAGAGCGGCAGCTCTCAGCCGTCAGAGCTGTCAACACATCACCATTACGCTGCATTATTCATTAGCCATTTGCCACTCTGGCAGTACACACACATGCATACTTTCACACACACACACATCCCCAGTCGAGAGCTGAATGTCCTAAAGCAACAAAAAAGAAAAAAAGCATGCTAGAATAAATACAGGGGAGGGATCTGCTGACCTGATAATTAACATTTCAGAGCAGATGTGTGTGAGTGACGCAGGGAGAACGACGGATAGAATTCAAGGTCTTCTGCCGACAATTTGTTTACCTTTGACAATCATAATGGCACAACTTTGCAGAGAGGATGCTGTTATTGTGCGGCCAATTCAAAGGAGAGATAAGGCTCGGTGTGAAGCGGTTTTGGCAGGCGGCAAATAACATCCAGAGCCGGAGGACACAGAGAATGCAATTTGCTTGTTTTGTTAAAGCAAAAAGAAAGAAAAAAACACAGCCTTTTTATTCAAAGGCGGCAAACAAAAGGTGTCATGAGGTCTGGTATCGACTCTGCCTGGCTTCTTACCGAGTCTCGGTACGGCTTTTTAGAAAAATGGAACATAATAAATTGTGTTGGGCACGAACAAAAAGGAGAAACAACAGTAAAAATCCCTTATTTCTCTCTCTCTCTAACACAAACCTGACTCAGGAGTGATTGGGACTGACATGCTAGGACGCTATCGGCGCTGGGAAACGAAGGTGTTTGAGAAATGAAGTCGGACACTCTGTGCAGGGTTTAAGTAAATAATCCCTGAGTCTGCCTGAGCTGGAGCCTGTTGTGCTTTACCTGCCGAGCGCCAGAGGCGAAGGGATCAGCGCGAGGCTCCTCTACCTCCAACTCCGTTCAATAACTCGCACTTGACATTCGCAGCAGGAGAGCCGTCGTCGTGTGGGAGAAAATCCAAAGTGACGACCGCTTTAGTGGATACGTGCTTTATGTGCGACACAAATACGATATGAAACCTCTCAAAAACACTTAGGGGAATATATCTCAACCCTTTTGTCCGAAGTTGATCCTCACTCTGAACGGTTATCAGTTTAAAACATTGATTATTGGCTACATGTCAGACATAATTAGACACCTGATGTGTTTGTAGCAGCATTTGCTCTCAGACAGCTCAGCTTGAGAGTTGATTTAAACAATTAAAAACTAAACTAGACACTTTTGGCAGGCCATAAATCATTACAATGAAATCAGAGGAACAGTTTGACAATGTAGGGAATACGCTCATTTGCTTCTTTACCCTTTTCATGTCCGTACTAAGACACATTTTTACATTAGGACAGACCCAGGAAAGGGGTTTGTCTCCAGCCTTTTAGCTATGTTAACCTTTTTCTTTTGTAAATACACTATTGAATAGTTATTTAACCTTTATTTAACAATGGAGTCTGTGAAGATACAATAGGATCCTGGTTCAAAATGGCAGCGTAGGATGGATTTTACATTTTTTCTCATAAACCTAATTTAAATGATATTCCTCTTTTAGCATTTTTGAAGTTCTGCAGACTGAAATACATCTAGAAAATCTGATTCACATTCAAACATTATAATTTAAAAGCTTATGGCTGTATGTATCCTGGATTACAAACAAACAAAAACAATATACTTTGTTAACCAGTTTTAGACTCATTTTAATCAGCTTTTGTCTTTTTGACCCTTTGTTCTGTGGATCCGCACAATGATTTTTATTCTATTACTGTCTGTTTTCATCTGACTGCAAAGCCTTCATAATACAGAGCACTGAGAGTACCATGTACAAAAGGTCGTAATCATTCCACTGTGCTAAAGAGCAGGATCAGATCAGAACCTTCTGTTCTTTTCTATCGGCTCAGTTTGAGCTTTGACGTAGAGAGAGCCCTCGTACATCCGTTCTTTATCAGGTCATCTCACACACAATCTGTACGGAGCATCTACAGACCGGGCCAGGTTTTATTCCTCTCCTGGAGAAGGATGCCGGGAATCGTCTCAAACATCTATTTCTCTCTCCGGCTGTTTACAACCGCATACTCACAAACTCACATATTACTTAAAGGTCACCTTTTATGCAAAATCCACTTGTTCATGTCTCTTCTACATCAACATGTGTCCCCTCTGTGTAAAGAGATTCTGAAAGTCTCAGGAAAAAAGATTCTCTCTCTTTTTGTCCTGATCCATTTATATAAAAACCTGTCTGAAAATGAGCTGATCAGATTTTGGCCACTTTATGATGTCATAACGATTTTTTTGGCTTGTGTAACCATTAGCCAATCACCAACCAAGGTAACCCCCCCCCACCTTATCACCTGGATCTCCTCCTAGAGCACCATTGTGTTCTTTTAACCAATATCTCTCAGAGGGGCGTGGGGAGTGGCTCCTTATTTTCATCTAAAGTAACAGACAGAGAATCAGCACTTTGGAAACAGGGCTGAAACAGAGGGGATTATGGGATGCTGCAATGATCTGTTTGGTGTTTGGAGCCAAACACTTCAGAGACATGTTTGTATATATCTGAGAGCTATAATATATTGATGAAAAACAGTATAATAGGGGACCTTTAAAATGTGTGTTTGTTGTTCTTTCAAATTGCATATTTTGTGGATTTTCTGTAAATAAAGGGCCCGGATGTAAACTAGATTAGCAGACATGTCTGATTCAGAGATGTTAGTTTACTGGACATACTTAGAGGGCCCCATAATGCATTGCTGCTCTTTTGACTGTGCAGTGGCGGACTGTGAAGCAGACGGTTAAACAGTTACCTTTGGAAAAACTAATCACGACCCAACGTTACTGTAAGTAGTTTGTTGTGTGTTTGTGTGAGATTTACAAACACAGCCTTGATGTTCTTTTCTCTTATATTGTTTCAAAGAAATTGCTACTTGAGCTTCAGTTGCATATTATGGGGTTTTCACAAGTAGCATCTACAATTGCAGGTGAACAATCAAAGGAAGGGTTTCTTCCGCAGATGTGAAAAGGATGATCCAATCTTCAGAGCAGGAACAGCAAACTCGCTGCCCTTTTCATCCAGTTTTGTGATTTTCTCCCCCCGGCAGGATGTGGCCTGATGTTCGTTATTAATTGATTACTTCATACGACAACAGGCCGCCGGACAAGTTGTGGAGTTTGCCCATGGGCGAGTTCAGTGTGGAGGAAAAACAAACTGCGTCTCTGAAGCAGCTGAGGAGCTTCTGAGGAACAGCACAGCGACAAAATCCAGAGCTCAGCCGCGGGGTGAAAACAGGGCTTTTGGTGTAACATTTTTCTTTTTCCACACACCACAGAGCACTGCCATTTATTTTAATGATGGGAATGAGCAATGCAGCGCTGTCTGCTGCTGAGGAGTTTCTTAATTCTGCCGAGGGGGAAGATGAGGAATCGGGGTTGACCTCCACAGACTGCACTATGAAGTAGACTATTAGCTTTCTTCAAGTCTATTTTTGTTTACTTTGGTACCAGTATGCAGAGCTAATAATAACCAGGGAGAGTTGATCGTTTAACTTGAAAGAAAAGAGGATAAGAGTAGCACTATCTTTAGTTTGGATGATGTCGGGACAGAAAGACAGAATGCTTTCATGGTTTGATTTAGTCAAAATATTGAATTTTCTTTCCAAGATCGTAATCATGTTGAGTAAACCTCCATTTCATTCTTTATCAAAAAAACACACTGGTTTTAATGTAAACTGAAGTACTAAACAAAGTTTTTCATGCAAAAAAATCCAAAGACATATTCTCAAAGTGAGTGACTCAGCACCTGAACAAGCTATTTATAGAAGTACCAACAGGTGCAACAAACGTACGAATCAACACAAGGGTGAGTCATTCAAGTAATGAAATCAGACAGAGCAAAGACACCAGTTACCAAGAAGACAATTCATTCCCAACTATTACAACAAATTATATTTCAAGATTTACCACATATGGTATTTGTACCACAGTATGTTTGCTGTCTTGCTGGATTCAAGATCCTCTTAAAATCTACAAAAATAAGTGTCTTTGTTTTGGTGTAACTTTTAAATGGTTGTAAATGTGGTGTGAATGTGCATGCTGTAGTGATACATCTTATATATTGTATTTGTAGGCAAGTCACATTTCTTCTCTTCTTAGTATCTTCAGTAATAAAAGATAACGCTTCCTGCAAAGATTGCCGAGATGTATTTGTAATTATTGTGACCAATCGTGCCTGGAGGATCTGCTGCTTTTAATTTCTGTTTAGATTTGTCATTGTCCAGAATAATGTGAAAGTAAAACATGCATTTCTATGATTAGTTTATGGGAAAATGTTTTAATTCAAAACTGTGAAACAGTCCCTTTACTCTCAGATCATCTTATATTGTCTTTAAAAATAAAAACCCAAGAGACGGTTTGTCCAATTGCTTTCTCTTTCTTTTTGCATCCGCTTTGCAACAATTTATTTCTCTGAGATTAGTGTTTTACTGTAGTCCTTTAGGCCCTGGTGATATTGGATTTTAGTCCCGTGTGGATCTCTTAGTCTCTGGTTTAATATTTATAAGCTGTTTTCACATTTTCTCCTTTTCCGATTATCTTTTCTCCCCATTTCCTGTTCCCACTCGATCTCTGCTCGTCTGTTTTGATCTCCTCTGGCCACAATTTCTCTCTCTGACCGTTTCAACTCTCATCTGCTTCCTCTCCTCCCACTCTGATCACCCCTCAGTTCCCTGACTCTCACTCTTCCCAGAGTTAATGGCCTTGTTGTCCTCCTAAAGCAGATGTCAATATGAGCGCAGGGAGAAGACGGAGGACAGAGGGCTGGTAAAAACGGACAGAAAGGCTGTGAACCCACTGTGTGGACGCTGATATCCCAGCATGACATTTTGCACAGAGGATTTACAAAGTGAAGTACTCACTGAATAGCTAATTATGGATATAGAGGGATTTCAGAGTGCAATTATACTCTATTTTAGTGGTGATGGAAACTAGGAGGATAAGAACTGAGGACTAAACCCATTATAGAATGTTAAAAAATAAACACCAATGTATTCTTAACCTTTTCCTAAAGCATGCCTGCTGCTGATGATACATTCATTAATCCACACTGTCATCATCACTCAGCCTTTTCTAATGCGAGATCTCATTTAGCATGTGGAGTACAATGTCTGCCTGTTTGGGTCGGTAAATGTCATTAAATCAGATTTAATGAGAAAGTATTTAGGGGAGGTGGCACTTGACATATTTAAGGATGAAATACATCTGCAATATCAGCTAAAATTGGGGGTGGTACAGTAAAATATGCTTCATTAACCCGGAGGAAACTCAGCAGAAGTGAAAATTGGCAGATTCATAAGGTGTTAAGTTTGGCCAAAATCCAGATTGTGGTAAGTGTTCCTTCTTCTGAAAGTTTCTCTGAAGTTTCTGATAAGAAAGCATGCAGGCATCGATCAAGGACATTTTCAAAACACCAACATATAAACTGATCCTGAAGCCCAGGAATAAGTTTAATAATGTATGTTGTTCGATTCTTTAGCCCAGCTTTAGGGCAACTGTTGCAACGATGGATCCATGGCAGTGAACCTGGATGAGTTTGATCAAACTGAACTGATAGCTGTGGTCAACTCACAAGAATAACCACTCTTTCTCAGCTCATGTTGAACAGATTGTGGGTGAAAATATAAAATGTTTCGCATTCCCACTTTCCCACCCTGAGGCAAGGCAGACTCCGAGCCTACAGGTGAACCGCCACAATTATATCATGTGACCTTAATCCCTGACTATATTAAATGTAGTAATTTATTTGAAAACATATTTTTCTTAATAAAACCTTTCTACCATAAGGGAAGGTGACCTAGAATCTCTCCCTGCCACAGCCTAATTGTACCCATTATTTGGCAGGTGCTAATTTCCTTCCCTTGTACAGTGAAAAAGGTGATAGAGTGAGATAGTCATGTCTTCAAATTCTCTGTAAACCAGGGGGAGGGAGAAGGTGGAGAGCATATTTCTTAATGTCAAACCCCTGTGGAGTGTCTGTGCTGTTCACATGATCCAGACTGCTGTGTTCACTGACTCTCAGCACGTGGAGAACATCCATCCCCCTAACAACATCTGTCCCCTGTCGCTTTTACAATAAAAAAGTACACAAATGACCGTCCATATGTTGCTAAATGGCAAAAGCAAGAAAATAAAACCACACACACACACACACTCTCTGCCTCCTCGCTGGGAGTCTTCCCCTCTTCCTGACATGTGTGGAGCTCACGGCGCAGCGAGGGGTTTCCACTGATCTCATCGTCTCCGCCCGCCAACCAGGACTTTAATAATTCTGTCAGAGCAGAAGAAGCCGTCTGATGCCTTTCTGCCCACCACCACCCCAGCAGTTTTCTCTCATTAATTTCACAGAACCCCAGTGAGTCTGAGGCTTTCTTAGGCCTAAGGATGTTTTACAATCAATGTTTCTTCCTTTACATCCCGGGTCAAAGTAAACCATGATGATGCATTACCTGCCTCTCAGATTGCATTGTTATGGCTCATAAATCCTGACACTGCCAGGTGCCATTAGCTCTGATGAAAAGATCACAAGTGCGAATTTCATTGAACATCTTTGCCTATTTTCTATTGCCCCTTTAGGAGAGGAAGATAACTTTTTATTATCAGGAGAAAAATAATGTGTGTGGTTGTAAAAAATGTTCCATTTATTCTTTTAATTGAGTTCAACTGATTGCACTCGCATGCCTCAAAAGCGAGTCAAACTCAAAAGCAGCCTGTCTTGATAGTTGTTCACACAATTACTGCCCACAGATATTAGTTCTCGGTCTCACTGCAGAAAAAACTTCAAAGCAAGTTTATCTCCAATTCGTCTGAGACAACTGAGCAGATATTTCTGATTATAAAACCTTTTCCCTCAAAGACAAAGCCAGATTAGTCAACCAGAGCTCAGCAGTGAGGCATTTCGCTGACGTGTTAATCCTCAGCGATGTACAATGAGTGGATCAGCGTATTCCTCCTTGGGATCGACTGATTTCAGTATTTTTAGTTATCAATATCTCATGTTTTGTGCCAGTTCTCTGTGATTTTCAGTATTCAGTGTCTGCCCTAAATTCTCTCTTTGTCTTGGTGAAAAGCCTTCTCTTTCAGATCAACATGGGACATTTAATCGCTCTAGTCAAACCCAAATTAATGATTTAAAAAAAGGTTTCATGTTCTTTCAGGCTAGAGGAACACCCACACACTGCACAAACATAACAATTGGATCAAATAAAAATGTAAACAAAGATTACAAGACAATGCTAGAAAGCTGATGTTAAGCAGTTCAACATGTTTACCATCTTTGTTCAGCTTGGTAAAAAGGTAACATGCTATGTAGCTACAGACACACATATTAGGCTTTTTTGTGTGCGTGCGTGCGTGCGTGCGTGCGTGCGTGCGTGCGTGCGTGCGTGCGTGCGTGCGTGCGTGCGTGCGTGCGTGCGTGCGTGCGTGCGTGCGTGCGTGCGTGCGTGCGTGCGCTCGTTCTCCATCGTGTGCACATATGCTGTGAAAACCAGTGAAGGACTTCCAAGTATTTAGAAACTAGGCCACGTGTCTCCTTTTTTTGTTTTGTTTTATCAGTTTGTATTCAAGGCTCCAGTCTAACTTATTTCCTAACTGGCCTGAAAAATATGTTTTCCACCCTCCCCAAGTCAGTGTGAAAATGTAAGCCTATTGTAATTGTATTGTTATTTGTACTGGTTATTAGCATGCAAACACACAACTCATGAATAGGAAATGAATTAGTGTACGTTTTATTTAAATATTTGCTTCGATAAAAAAAAATCCTGGCATTATTCATTAGTATTATGTATTAAGCTGCTTAGGAAGTCAAACAGGTCATAATTCCCTCTCTAATATCTATTTTATATTGCAGGGAAAACCTCTCCTCTAAACAAATGCATATATTCAAGTTTCTCGGCCCAAAAAATAAAATATATATAAAAATAATCAGGTTATAACAAATCATAAGGGAAGTGTCAGACTCACAGTAACCAAACAGCCGGTGTATGAACCAAACGTCACGTATGTACTTTGCCAAATGGCTGGTAATGAGGGTGACATTAGAAAGGCCACCTGTCAACCAGCAACCTTCCCACAATGCACCTGTCGCCTGCCAACAACAACCCCTACTTTATATTTGCTGCGGGAGGGGGGAGATGGAAACACGGGCGCCATGATTGGCAGATTTGAATTTAAATTGACTCGGAGAGAAGTAAAAAAAGCTGCAGCAACAACAACAAGAGGGATTTTCAGAAGTCTCCTGCTGCACCCCAACCGGAGGAAAAGTCCCTCATACTCAAGTAACATGTTTTTGTTTTAACTTTGCTTTTCTTTGGGTGTAAGGCTGAATAACAACCTGGTATTATAGGGTTTGAATTGTTATGAATTGTGTCCATGTCTCTGTACATCCAGTGCTGTTGTTGCTATTTCCTTTGTTGTGGTGCTCATAAAGCAGCAGGAACTATAATAGAGTCTTATGAATTGAATTATTTTTTCGGCCGGCCTGGTCTTATCAGCAGCAAAAGGGCTCCAGTTCATTTCAAGTTCAAGTCAAGAATTCTGCAAAAAACAAACTATAAAGTGAATTAGACCTTTTCAAATAGTCTTTTATCTTTGGAAGAGGATTGTCTTTAACAAAAACCTGAACCACATACTCCTGAATTCAAACAACTGCTTCCAATACAACTATAATATGAACGTTTTTTGTTTCTTCTTTTACCTTCGAGGCATGCAAGAAATATGAAATCTCTTCAAGAAGTCAGTGTAACATAAGGTAAAATGTACCGTGGCCGACAGGAGCAAACGCCTACAACGGCCCAAAACACTTCATCAGGAGAAACGCACAGCACTTTCAAAAACTATGCAAATACAAAAACACAAATGAGCCGAAACACATGCAAATAAAAAATCTCCGAATTGAAGTGTTTTTGGCCGTTATGACGCGTGTCTGACACCATATACATGTTACCCAAATAATGATTTTGGGGGTTGAAGTATTCCTTCTAAGCGGCTCTCACTCAGACTTACTTCTACTGTCTTGTATATGCCGGCTGGAAATGTTTTTCACTTCACTACGGTGCAATTTAGTCATTCAGGCGTCAGCATTTTGCAGTTCCCAGAACAATATCTTGATAAAAGGAAACCTAGACTTCACAGGTTACACTCCTGCTAGCTTCACTGATTAAGGTGCTGACAAACATTCTCCACTCAAATATCCCTTCATTATCTTCGACCCCAGCCGAGAACTTCACACAGGAGTAAAACCACATTTGTTTTGCTAAGACAGTCGTATTTATGTTTTATTCAAAGAGAGTATAACGTCTTCACGATCAAAGCCTCATGCAGGTTGAGAGGTTTGTATAAACAGATTCTAGTGAGCAACATAAGGAATACGCTTTACAATATTACACTTTAAAGTCTTCACCCTCAAAGAGAAGCAAAGCTTCATCAAAACCAGGTTAGTGTTAGCGCCATGTTTTCCTCACTAGGCGTAGAAACAGCAGTCCATAACACAAGAACTAAGCCATCTATTTGGCCGTAAAACTAAAGGAGGGAAAGTCAGAAGAGTGGAGTAAGAGTTGGGATAGGACTGGTACAAAGTAACAGATTTTATGACTGCAAAACAAACTCTGAATCATGTAAAACAGTGTGTAACCTCTGCAGCCTGTTCAACATGTTAATAGAAACCCGTCAACCAAGGATTAGCAAAACAGATGAGGACCAATTTAAGAGATTTCTCCAGGGACAGAGATCAAGACAAAGACCTGAGATCCAGAATTACACACAGGACTACTGATTATAATTGATCCAAAGCTCAATAATCAATTAATCTCACTTATACTGTTGAATAATTTAGAGCAGGCTTCTAAGATAACCTCACAATAGGGAGTAATCCAAAGCAAAAGTCCAGTAACCAGAGCACTTTCTAAGCTCTCCCTGACTGTTCAAGCTGCTCCTAACACGCCGGGTCCCCTCTCTTACAGTAAAGAAGATTTATGGCTGCCCGCAAAGAAATGTGTTACGACGTTAATATGCAAAAGCGTCTCGCGCCGACAATGCTGCGGCGCTGCTCCTGGTTTTTACAGGAGGCTTACAGCGACACGCCGCCGTGACTTTACATTCTCATGTTCATCACGCCACATTATGAAGACGGTAAACGATGCCGCACACAAATCAGAAATCTGAAAGGTGTGACAGACGGCATAATGAAGTGATTATTCTTCCTTTAACGCAGAACACTTCCACTAATTTGACACAATGGCACATGTCTTATGGATATGGTTTCTAGATACAGCATGGATGCATATATATTCGTGCACAGGAACACTATCTATACAGTATCTATTGCACTTGATTTAAATGTTTCCATATTCATATTCAGTCGAGTTGAAAGGGAGTTCATTTGATTTATAATGCACATTTCAGGCACAAAGGCAAGTGCTCCACAAGTTATGAAAGGAATAAAATAGAAAAAAGGAGGGGGTTGCGGAGGAACAGATGAAATACATCGCTTAAGGTGAAAGAACAGGTGGGTGCCGGTGCTCTAAATCAACAGAAAGTTGGTTATAGAAAATGTTGTTGATGATTTTGCTGACTGGAAGCAGAACAGCAAGGGAGGGAAACAAAGGGAACCTGTGTGATTCTTCGACCTTTAGTAGCACTGCGGAGATGTTGTTCTTTGAAAGGGGCCTTGTTTGTTTGTTTGTTTGTTCATACTCTGCCAGTGTTGTATAGGAAGTACATGTATCCATCATGGGTTCCAGATATCAATGAAACACACAGTGCGTTACGTTGAGCAACACAACATCATTATGGTTTGTTAGAGGGGACCTATTGTGCGTTGGGGGTGTCCTCTTTCCTCCTGAGTCTTTTATGGGTTTTTTGTGCATGTCTACAAATGCTAAAATCCCTGTGTTCATGGAGACATGTCACAGTAGAGACAAAACAATCAAATATGAACCTGAAAATTAGCAATATATGTCCCCTTTAACAATGAGACTCATCAGGGCACCTCAATTTGCCAATTCAAATTAAATAATGTACCATTACGCACTGCATTTCTTATTATGTAGGCTTACGTTAAAGAGAAGAATAAATAACGTTAACCTTGTGATAAAACGTTTTTTAACGAGGCCTCAGTACTTTTTAACTTAGAAAATGTCCCTTGCTTTGTAACCAAAGAAATCCAGCATTAAAAGCAAACCTACTGCTTTGAATCTAATTGTCACTTTGTAGCTTAACATTTCAGAGAGAGCTGAACAATAGGCACCAAATTGCACGCCAAAATGGAAAGTATAATGTGGTACTAATTTAAGTAAAGGCTTGCAACATCATTACTTTGACTTGAAAGCTTTCAAACCTTCAGGAACCGTGCAGGATGACCAGAAAGTAAAGCATCCAATTTCACACAGCTCTGCAGACGCACAAGAGGGGAAAGAACCACTGGAAGTCTCTCACTGGGATTACTATGATTTGTGTGTCAATGCATTACAAAAAATTGTGAAAACTAAATGTGAAGCAGTAAGTGTGAAGCATTAGCTGATTGTTAGGAACCCAAAAGCTGATGTTTGGCTGAATTAGTGTTATTTGTCGCCGGATGAGAAACTAAAAAGAACAGGCGACGCTCTGTTTGCGCGGATGAAGGCTTGACAATTTTACAAGCAGATTTGAATACTGCTGCCACGGGGTGATTTCTTCCCTTTTCACACAGAGTTGTTGGACTATAATCTGAAGTGACTGGTTCACATCCAATTTAGTGAACATATAACAGAACGTCACTGACAGAATGCATTACAGCTGATGCTGCACGGCTTTATGGATGCACTCATTCTTCTTCCTCAGGACAGATAGCACATCCGTCCAGTAAGTGCATTACTTAAGAGATCACAGAGCGACCGCTGTCTGAAATGATGCTGCACATCTTGCATTTTTATGATTATTTGATTGTAATTCAACAGTACAGCATGCACAAAGGAACAATTCTTTAGCCGAACTAAACATCGGAGCAAAGCTTGTTCAAGTCAGAAGGTGTTAGAGGATCCGTGAGAAATGTAGAGAGAGCGTGCTATGTGCTCTGTCAGGAGACTTATAATTCTCTACCTGCTGCAGTTAAAATGTCAAGCACCAGCCAAAGAGGAGGAGGAGGAGGAGGAGAAGGAGAAGAAGAAGAAAAGCAGAAGAAGAGGGCAAGGTCGACTCTAGACTGATTAATGTCAGGACAAAAGATATATACAGACTATTAGTATCGCTAGAAATTCACATTAATGTTCTCTAATGTTTCCTTTTCAAAGTGTCGTATCTTCACTTTACATTTCACTGCACATACCGTTTTCTTTAATTCTTTGGGACAGATGATTTATGTTATTAATTTTGCATTCAGGTTTTACTTCTCTAACATTGTATTGATGTTACGGCTGCAACCCATGATTGTTTTCATGATATTAGTCAGTAAAACACCAAGTTGTGAATCCTTCTAATGTCTGTTTCCAGGGTATATGCAGGAATCCTGAAGTCAGATGTAATACCTTTCAAGACCTTTTTTAAGACCCTTTCCATACATTTTAAGACCTCATCGCCACTTCGAGTTCTAACCGGTTACATTGGCGACACACTTTACCTCACATTGACTATATACAGTATTGATTGTCCTTCCTCCTTATCTTCCAACCATTTGGACGCAAACTTGCATTTCCCCATAACGATGTTGTTTAACAACCGGCGTAAACGGACCTTCGCGCGCTATCGATCAGTGAGCGCGCGATGTCCTGTTCAGATGACGTCAAATCCAACGGGATGCCATAAATAAACTACACAGAATCACACTACACACCTACGCAATGATTACATTCAGGCAGACTGTAGAATACAACCTCTTTGGACAATTTATATACTTATTGAAAACAAGCTACAAATGTAATACCTTGGAAAATGCCGTTTAATACTTTTTAATAGCCTTAATTTTCGCTAAATTGATTTATCAACTTTTAATACTTTTTAAGACCCCGCGGACACCCTGTGTTTCACTCTGATCACCAGGCCAAAAAACACTAAAGACATACAATATTAACAAAGCAGCAGATCTTAGGTTGACATTTTTGCTTAGAAAATAGTTGGCAATTGCCTAAAGAAAAAAAAAGAAAAATAACAATTATAGTTTTGTCATTAATTATATTGCTATTCTTGTTATTTTCAACTGTTCCGCCCTGATTTGTAGCCTAGTGCATGTTTGAAGAGCTGCAGCTACATGTTTATCATTTTCTAATAAGGGCCAATAACATTTCATCTCATCCTTTTATCCCTTTTGACAATACAAGTCCTTTAAAGCAGGGGTTCCCAACCTTTATTGTGCCAAGGACCGGCAGATACATAAAAAAAAAATCGCGGACCGGTTGTCAATTTTAACTGATTTTAATATTTACTCACCACCAGCAGGTAGCAACAGAGGCTAATATATGTAACAGCCTGAACAAATACTAGAACAATATGCATCCAAAACATATTAACAACGTTTAAAAAAGAACCGGTGTCGTTTTTTGGTTTTTCGGAAAAACGGAAAACCAAAAAACCGACGTTATTCAGTTTTTAAACCAAAACGGGAAAACAGATAAATCAACGTTTTGGATTTGTTTGTATGATTTACGGATAATCCAGTGAATGCTGGGAAAACGAGGAGAAGGCATTATGAAGGAGATGTGTGTGTGTGTGTGTGTGTGTGTGTGTGTGTGTGTGTGTGTGTGTGTGTGTGTGTGTGTGTGTGTGTGTGTGTGTGTGTGTGTGTGTGTGTGTGTGTCAGACACTGGCATTTGTTTTCAGAAGATATTATGATAGTGTCGTTCGTTCCGGTGCACTCCGACAGCATTTAGCACTACATCGAGATTAAGATTAAACTAATTTATTTTGGGAACACCCGCATATAGGCTACCTATGGAGTTAGCCAGATGTGTGTAAATGACTGTTCATGGTCATTTGAAAACAAATGCCGGTGTCGGACAGACACATACACACCGAACACACAGAGCTGAGCTGAGCAGAGCACATACACACACACATCATGCGCCTTGGTGACTGGACATCTCCTTCATAAAACTAATAAAAGGGGGAGTAATCGGGCAGTTCGATGTGTGTAGAGATGTGTGTAGAGGTGTGTGTGGTTAACACGTAGCAGCCTGCAGTCACTCTTAAGCTGTTCTGATGAAGGTAAACACAGCGAAGGCGGTGCGTAAAAAGGCACAGCTCTTTACCCGCTGGTGCTGCACTTCTCAGAGGCGGAGTATACGTCCCGCTGCTTCCTGATGCTGCAGCCATTTCATGAAGTGAAGGAGGTTTTCCTTCTATAAAACAGCTGTGGGCAGCAGATACTGTGAGAGTCCCAGACATGAATTCATAGATCAAGGCAGACTGGTTTACAGACTCTCCTGTTTTGCCAATCCGGTGCTTAAACAAATAGCTCTACACCCCTGGCCGACATGTCCTTAAAATGAAGTCCGAGTTTGAAATATATCTCAAATAATGTATGCACTGCCATTTCCCCACATAAACACAACAGTCTGCAATGAAACGGTTGTCTCCTGTGTGCTCCTCTTCCTACTTGGCGCAACGGTAACTTTCTCGTGCGCACAAGAGGCTGAGACCTTAGGCTGAGCCGCCGAATCCCTCAGAACATCATGAAAGCCATTTTCAACTGTTTTCTGGTGAAAGATTAACTAGGCTACTGGATGAAATAATATGACTGGTATAGGTGCGAAAATGAATAAAAATGAAAAAAAATATTATGATAAAATATTTTTATATATTTAAAATTCTGCAAATATTACGATAAACTCACAGCTATTTCGCGGCCCGGCAGTAACACCTCCGCGGCCCGGTACCGGTCCGGGGACCGGGGGTTGGGAACCCCTGCTTTAAAGGACAAATATAACACTTATAAAGAGCATGAATATGCAAGAGACTCTCTCTGTGACAGCGTGCAGAGACATATCTTTAATACAAACAGACACACCTTGCAGCCTTGTGTTAGGAGGCTATTTTATCTCTTTAGAGGGTTATTTTCAGAGGCTACAGAGGCATTTGATCTAATAAGGCTCATTAGAGGAGGCTAGGCGCCTACATGACCGGGGATGCAGGTGTGGGTCTGTGTCCGGTGGAGGTGATTCAATCGGGTGCAGCAAAGCAGAACAGAAAATGCATTTACTGCTTTTGTGGCCGCGGGCTGACCATCATGTCCACCTGCCTCACTGCCCAGCCGCCAGAATAACTGACCCACGTGAGCTGAATGTGATTCTGTACGCTAACACTGGGTAGACGAGACTTTATTCAAATAAGCTAGAGAGCAGACAGCGTGCTAAACGAGGGTCTGACAAAATTGTACGGTCTTATTTGAAGCTGATGTACTTGCAGCCTTGGAAAAATAGTCAGTTAAATACATTTTAATGTAATACAGTATGATGTACTATAAAACAAAACATATATTGCTTTAACAAATAGATTTTTCTCACATAATTTGTCTCAGTATACCTGTATTTCTCCTTTTTCTGAAAAGCTGCTTTTAAGCGCCTGTCACTTCAAGCTCACCTTCAAAGAAAGACCCGCTCTGATTGGTCAGTCAGTCTTCAGGGTTTTTGCTCTTTTGTACATTTCTCCATTGATTGAGCTTTTTGATACTTTCTCAGTAATTACACAGCCCCCAAACCTTCATTATAATCAAATAAAGACAGCAAAGATGGAAATATAGCTTTTAAGTTGGTTTATACTAGATGTAATGGACTGACTGTAGTGATGCTGTTCATTTACATATAACCACAACACTAGATGTATAATAAATGACTTTTACCTCCAGCTGCCACAGCTAATGTTCATTCTTTCATTTAAGTGGTAACACAAAGTGACAGTGGGCAACAAACAAAGAAACAGAACTGGAGTTACATCCAGGTCACTTCTGTTCCGTCTGGTCTCATTACTGAGCAGGACAGCAGAGGAGTGAAGTCGCTGTAGCGTTTCATTGAAATGGATAAGATAACTGAACCTTCCTTGAAGTTGCTTTATGTTTGTTTTCACTATAAATAATCTCCTCCGGCGTTAGACTTTGGTAGTGAGAAACACGAGCAGCACATGCAACCAATCACAGCGCGTCAGATAGTGTGTGTGCAGGCTTCAAAGCTAAGCCGTAACCCCCTAACGCTCAACCGTAAGCCCCCGTATCAACCAACATCAGCGCACAGCCGCACTAAAGCTCCTGTGGGTGAACGAGGGAGAAACATCTCCCGTGGTTAATCCTCCAGGAGAGAGAGGCTGAT
Source organism: Dissostichus eleginoides (assembly GCA_031216635.1). Classification (NCBI taxonomy): domain Eukaryota; kingdom Metazoa; phylum Chordata; class Actinopteri; order Perciformes; family Nototheniidae; genus Dissostichus; species Dissostichus eleginoides. The sequence goes on from CM062276.1 coordinate 12,219,687, forward strand.
GCCGCAGAATATTAATGCAGACGCTTCGGTGATGTATTAGATGTTCAACAATCACACTCAGGTGTAGTGTTCACTGTCCACGTACAAAAGAGTGGTGATAAGAAGATAATGGTGCGATGAAACTAGCAAAATAGAAAACTGGACTTATACGTTTTCTATCAGAAGTGGAAAAGTAGTAAGATACTTTATTTATTTGAAAGAAGTTCTACTGTACCATAGTGTTTTAAATGCTAGTTGAAGTCAGGAATTCAAAAGTTAAATTCATTAAAAGTACACAATGAGCTTTTTCTGTTGATTTAAAAAGTTGTATCTTAATCTATATTATTGCATTAAATTGTTTTGATTATTATACGTACTTTTAATGTTTTATGTTATAATTCAGTCAAGTTTTTTTATATATATATATATATATATATATATATATTTGTATAATTTTTTTAATTTAAGCAATAATATAAACGGAGACAAAAGGGACAATATTGGCCAATAAAATGTAATGGATTAAAACTAAAACAAAAAGCAGATAATGGGAATACTGATACCTCAAAATTAGTAAACTTAGTAACTTTCTGTTTTTACTACTGAATGATGACTTATATTTTTTTCTATAAAAATGGGTACCACTTTACAATAAGACTACCCTTATAAAGGATTCATAAAGGGTTTATAATTAGGTTATTAATTAGGTTGTAAACACTTTATTAATCATTAAGAACCATTTATAAACCAGTTCTAACATAGTTTTCATCAACACAGGCTCACTATTTGGCAAGATGACTAAGCCTTATAGTGGCTACCTAGCTTACTTCGTCTTCTTCATCAGCCAGCATCCTTGATATCTGTTGTTCACTGAGTTGATTCCCCCCCCCTTCCATCTTGATGTTTCTTGGCATCTCTTTATGACCATTTATTTACGAGTTACTAACATTTATAGTTGCCAAAAGGGAGCCTTGTTGTAAAGTGTAAAACACATTAATGAGTTACTACCATTTCTAATAAGGCTTAGCAGTACAGATAAATGTGGGCTCACTATTTGGCAAGCAACCGGTCACAGTTGCCCTGTTTATCTCATGGCTTATAAAAGCTTATTAATGATTTATAAAGTGTTCACAACCTAATTAATAAATGAATTACAAACTATTTGTAAACCCTTTATAAGGGTAGTCTTATGGTAAAGTGGTACCAAAATGTCTACAGAATAAGAGTGTTGCCTTTTGACATTGCAAATAGAATTCAAATGTCCCTCCCCCTCTGATATTCTTGCTCTCATTGGCTGCTCAGAGTGTCGTTACATCATGAGGACACAACTGAAAATGGACTCTAAGGAAGGCTGCACTTCGCCTTCAGCTGACAGTTTGCTTCTCTCCCCCCGACTGAAGCCTCATTTCTCTCAGACCAGGTCAAACGCACACAGAAACTGATGAGGGGCTGATCCTCTCTTTCTCTGGGACGAGGACTTCCTTGTTCTTCTGAATCGACCGTCTGACCTGACGAACCGCCTCCCAGAGCGCAGCGCTATTTATGTTTCAGGGTTTCCGTTGGCTTCATTTAATAAGATAATTTCACGGCAATTACAAGCTTTCACCACAAATGTAATATCATTTCACGCTTGCTCAGTGACAAATTCTTGTTTTGGATGGAGAGCAGCGCGCTCAGTGCAGATTCTAAGGGCCGTATACAGCGGGAATCAAGGCTTCATGTGGAGAAAACACAATGAATCCTACCGCTCGCTTCTCTCTTTAAACGGCTCGGCGTGATAAGCATGAAATTACAGTTCTGCGGTTTCTGCTGCAAACATCGTGTTTCAATCTCCTACAGGTTTCTTCTTCTTCTCTTGATATCCAATACACAAAGCAATTATAGATTCAGTCACGTAGGTAGGACGCAGCATGTAAACAAAAGTCTGAGCACTGGCGGAGAGTCGTTTGACATTGAAACCGGAGACTGCTCGTGATCACATCGGGAGGCAGGTTGCGTAAACAAAGTTCAGCTCTTTCTGTCACATTCCTCCACTTTCTGTTCGACTTCCTCAAGGTCAATCTGCAAATCTCAGCTGCTTTGTGCAAAAAAAACATTTCATATCATTTTCTTTCAAAGATAAAAAGCACAATGGAGTGCGGCTGCAACAAAAGACAATTCAATCTCTGTTGAGTGAAACCGGGTTCTTGTATTCAGTGATTTTCGCAGTAATTTCTCTGCGATATGACCAACATCGAGAGGGTATAAGCGAAACGCTCTCAGAAATTGAGGCTATTCTCTTTGTACAAACAAAACAGAGGAGTGAAGCGAGACAAGCTGAACAGATGATCCAAAATATCAGGGAAGACATTTTTGGAAGCATTTCAGATTCAACAGCACACATGAAAGAGTAAGGCTGTGTGTGCCATAAATAATCAGATGCTGGGCTGATCAAATAAACAACCTACAAAGACATTGTCAGTAAAGCTTTGACCTGAACTCACCTACATTATTGAAATCAGCAAAGATTTGTGATTTCAATCTATACTAAAACGCATCTGCAGTGGTGAGAAAAGTAATCAGATCTCAAACTTAAGTAAAAGTATAGATATAGCTCTCTACTTATATTCTGTTAAAAGTCTTAAATACAAGATTTAACTTGGAAAAAAATACAAAAAGGTATTAAAAACAGAATGTTATTAAAGTAAAAGCACTTGTTGGGTGGAAAGGTCCTTTTCAGAGAGCTAAAATCGTATATGTTAATGTGAATAGTTTAATTTGGAGCACATTGTCAAATCTATAAAATCATGTTTCTTGTTTGTTTTACTGACTCCAGCTGTCAGATTAATGTACTGAGCCTGTAAGTACAATATTTGCCTCCGAAATGAAGTGAAATAGAAATATAAAGTAGCATCAAATTCATTTACGCAATAAAGTTAAAACTACCTCAGCAGCATTATACTTAAGCACGGTACGGGAGTTTATGATTGGTTCATTTACACCACTTGACAACTGAGATTTCTCTGAGAAATGTTGATTAACAATACGTGTATGAGTGTATGGACTAATATCTACATTTTATTGAGGTTAGGGGAAACAAATATTTATCTTAAAATCACATAACACAGGTTTAAGTTACAACAGACACATAACAGGTTTAAGTCATGTCCGTTTTCTTCAAACTTAAAATAAAATAAACGTGTGACTCTAAACCAAAGCATGCTGCAAAATCAATTAAAATGCAGATTGTTTTTCTTTGGAAACTTAATTTAAGGAGTTGAATGAACCCTCGGCAGCACCTCCTGTCAGCTCAGTAACAACAACTCACTTTAATAGATTCCTCTTAAATATATTTCCTCTAGAAATAAATCCAATTATAAACTTTAAAATGAATATCTATTTATGTTAAGTTACAAGTTATAGTGTTTTAAACTTAGAGCGCCATGTCCAATATTTGTCAGGATGTGCAAATGTATTTATTTCTGGTCCGTCAAGGTCACATGTGTCAAACTCAAGGCCCGGGGGCCAAATCAGGCCCTTGGTGGATTTAATTTCGGCCCGCAGGATAATTTCTAATAACTCTTAGATCTGGCCCACCGGTATATTGCACACACACCTTCACTCAATCCTGAGGGTCTCCTCAGCTCAGAGCCTGAGCCCAAACATTGATGAACTTGCACCCAAGATGAGATGCCAAGTATCTGCTTGAACTAGCATCACAGCAGCAAACTGAGTTTCAATGGATGTTTCCTTCTGCACTTTGTTTCTTGAGACAACAGGGCATGTTTGTTTTTTTCTTTGAGGGAACATTTTTGAAGCTGTTGTTGGCCTGTGGAAAAATGTAATCATAAGAAATGACTCCTGAAAAGCTGCAGATAGAGCCATAAGAAATGAATGCAACTGATTATTTAATGTTTAATGTTGTTTTTATAGGCAATAATTTAAGCTTTGTTAGTTCCAGGTTTAATATGTGCAATAAGTTCATTTCAATACGTTTTGCAATAAACATTGAACCAGTCCGGCCCTCGACTAGTACCGATTTTTTAATTTTGGCCCACTGTGTATTTGAGTTTGACACCCCTGGTCAAGGTATTAAGAATTTCAGTCAGTCCAATACATATAACATGGGAAAAGTTCTTTAAAATACAGGAACCAAAGAGCCGTAACTTGTAAACTGATCAGGAGTATCACCTAAAGCAGTTTCACGGTCAATGAACAGGAGACTTTTGGAATACAAATAAGTTGTGATGAAGTATTTTAACAGAAGTTTTCATTCTTAAAGATGTTGTCCGTTTTAAATCAGAAAAGACTCCCTTACTCCTCTCTTCTTTCCGTCACAATTAATTCAGGCTTTGTTTTTTAGATCTGTGTCACATGAATTTGGCAAAGAGCTTTCCCCATTCACAAACATTGAACCGAATCTCTCAGACCGTCATTATAACGCAGAGTGGCTGTTGAACTGAATGGTGTTTCATTTCAAACTATTTTAGGATGAATGCACGCTAACTGCCAGAGGTACTTACGCTCATATGAAGTGGACGGCTCGAGATTATGAAGCATGATTACACAGCCGTGACATTCACGCTAATAGAAACAGATTAAAAATGAAATTCGCCTCATATTTGGAGGCCCATGAGAGGGGAGAATCTGCACTTAAGTTCATCTAGGATCAAAATGACTCACCCCTTGTGAGGAATTACATTTTGTATCTTATTTTAACCTGAGGCGCTCGCGAGCCCTTTAAAGATCAATTGTGCTTTTGTGCCATTTCTCTGGCCACTGAATAACCTCTATTCGGCTTTTATTGCTCAAATGTTAAGATTGGTCACATTTCTTTGATTTTATCCTGTTTTATTGTACCTAAGTTAAACGTTTTCAGTGGCTTTACAACCACAGCAAGATTCTATATGCCAAAATAATTCCTTCAAAACCTTGTCACAGATTTTACTGTCACAAGTCTTTTGAGTTAATTTTCAAGCCAGAAGGGACACTATAATATTGTACATTACAACAAGTTATCCAATTTCATGCTGGATGGGCATCAGAGAAACAAGGGGTAATATAACCTGGAGTACACAGGAATACATGAGCTATGACTAAATGGCTCCTGTGTTCTCCTGAATTAAAGGTCACCTGTAGAGTTGTTGACATAAAGTCACATTTTTCCATGTTTTGATGAGTGGGTACTCATTATATCTTGCAATCAAGCAGGGACAGGCGTGACGTGACAAACTGCAGATACATTTGTGAATGTTCAGTGGATGTTGGTTTGTCTTAACGATTTAGGGTTTGGATCAGCTGCATAATGTCCATGTCTTCTTTTATCTGTTGTGCTTGTTTTACAGAACAGGAGGCACCACAAGTAAATCTAATTTCATGCTCCGTGAGTTGCCATGAAAAGCCAACTGGAGACGACAAAAGAAAATGAGCTTTATCTCAAAACAACACCTGTATTCCTTCTTGAATTTGAAGGTCACCTGTGGATTCTTTTGATCGTAAGAAATGCTAAATCAGCAGATCTCTGTGTTGTTTGAATCTTGTTTTCTGTAATGCAAATAAGGACTACATGACAGAAATACTTTGTTACAAAGCCCTGTATTAAATTGTGTGTTAGCTATTTCATTATATTCATGGAAATGTACCTTAAGTTTTGATTAGTGGAAGTTGAAAATCTCTCTCTAAAGTCTGATTTTAACCATTTTATACAGAACAGCAACGATTGCTTTTTTTTCTATTTGGATTTATTTGATGATTATTTTCTCTGTCTGTCAGGTACGCTTTGTAACATCCCTTCTGTTTCAGATGAACCTCAATGAAACAATAACAAACCAATGTAAACTATGCAGATTTTAAAACAATAAAAGTGCCTAAGGTATAAAACATGCTTGGATGGTTAAACCTGCATTCAGTGTATTGACTGGTATAAATACACACTGAAGAAGAAACATGTTTGTTTCCAATTAAAAATAAATGTTGTTCCTAAAGGAATGAGCCGGTTCCTATAGAGATAAATGAAACTGCACACAATCAGAAGCAGAGGGAGAGTGTCATAATAGAGGAAACAAACACACATCATCCACAAAGTGTGAAGCAGCAGCTGGAATCAGAGGGTCAGGCAGGCCCAGTCAGCAGTGCTGTAAAGTGACATTGTGATTTAAGTGCTGTGTCGTGGTAAGGTCTGTTATCTGCCGCCGCTAACAGGGCCGCGCCGATACGGTCCGACGGCCAGCGACTGCAGCGCGGGAGGCAGCGCTGATAATGGATAGCTTCAGCCGAGCAACTTCCAGCCGCACTGCGCAATCACATGAATCATGAGTTTAAACTGCTGTCAGATACGCTCACATCCAGGGCTGTGGTCACTCTTTTATTGTCTTTTTCCTCAGAGGATTTTTTTTATTTCTTTTTTAGCCGTAGTAAGAGAGAAGGACCAGGAGCGAGAAATTCCCTGGACGTCAACATGATGATGGGGCTTAGAGAGAAAGAGGGATATCTTGATGACTCAGCTGTCTCTTTGTTTGAGAAAACAAGGTTATTCCCTGCCAGCAAACACAGAATCGTGTGTGTGAAATGATGTTTGATCTATTGGGTTTTCAACAATTGGACGTTTAATACTTCAGTAAACACCTCCTCCAGATGTATCTACTTCTGGTACATCCCTTAAAGAACTCACTAGACTTTTTTTCTTTTAAAGCAGTTTTCTATTCTATATTCTTAAAATGTTCTTTTTAATCCAAATGTAGCGCCTACAAAAAAAGGATGGGGAAGAAATCGCGTTTTTCTCCTACTATTTTCTTACCAGTGAGATAGAAAGCATTGCTGTATTTGATGGTGCATGTATTCTTTCATTTCTTGTTTAAATGTTAAGTACAATTATTTGGATTTGCATACTAATTAAAAACAGTACAGTGAGTGTATACTATGAAAAATAGTTTTAAAAAAACACAACATACTCAAAGTTGCTTAGAAATAGTGTGAAATGTGGCAAGTGGTTGTTTGCTAGTTTCGTCTTGGAACTCCAGCACTTCAGATCATCATAACTTCTCTACCTCCGAGCGTCCTTGCGTTTAATATCCTCAGCTCTGTCCAGAAATGCCCGATATATTTTTTATATCTGGTTTCAAATTACAGGCTGAGAGATGGTCACTCGGTTGACTGGAGAGTCAGTCAGCCGGAGCTGGTTTCTGCTGATCAGCAAGTTCAAGATGAGGCGGCGCGACTCCTCGGCTGCTCGCGGCAATCTGGATAATTAGAGATGTGTTCGATCACTGCTCCATCTCCTCCAAGCTGGTGATTATCCTCCCACACCGGGAAGCGAGAAGTGACAGTAAGCCAGTGAACACACACACTCACACACTCACACACACAATAATGACCGCCTCGCTGCACATTATCCCGCTTATTACACGACCGCATGCTGAATAAACCAATGGCTTTACTCCCAATATAAATAGAAAATGATTTAATTGACTTCAAAATGATCGTATTGCTTCTCTTACTTAACACAAGTTGTCTTAGGACAAGTTTAAGTCAAGTGTTAAGACAAGTTTAAGTCAGGTCTAAGGACAAGTGTAGTTCAGTGTTAAGACAAGTTTTAGGACAACTTTAAATCAAGTCTTAGGACAAGTTTAAGTCGGGTCTAAGAAAAAACAAGTCTGAGTTAAAAAACTATTAACAAAGTCAGTTTCTTAAACAATCAAATGAACTTTGCATGGATGAGGAGAAAAAATGGATTGACCCTGTTTAGTTTTTAGATATTTTGAGAGCATTATATAATACTACAGACTTCAAAAAACTCATTTGCATGTCTATGAGGATCATAAAGAGCCGTAGTTTATTTCTGGAATAATGCCATATCCAATAAGCTCAACATAATAGCGGCTACTCCCTTCACTCCCTCTGGTTGCAGTACATTAAAGTAGACTATGTTATTGTTGTCTTTCATGCCAATATAAAAGCAGTAACCGTGGACACCAATTAATTTTAAATACAGGAATATGTGGAGCCAAGTTTCAGACGAATATAACACAACATACAGGCAGGGAAGCAGCAGAGCTTGTCACGTTTTCATTAGATGTGTTTCATTGTTCACACCTCGAGTTTCTCTCTCTGTTACCAATCAGTAATGATTGAAGCCCTGCATCTCACCCAGGAGCATTATGTCCAGTAATGAGATTCTTCTCCCCGAGCTCTGCTCCCTAATCCCACGTTTCTATCTGTGCTTCGTGGACCCGAGAACAGCTGAGCCAGGCTGAACATGGACGCTCGACATGAAATTCAGTGTTAACCCTGCCATCCTGAATAAGAGCGAGACAATGGAGCTGGAATGGACTGGATTCTACGCCTATTACGGAACACGTTAATCCTCTTAAGAAGTTAAGAGAGGTCTTGATGACATGAGGGAGAGGCAGGGGTGTAGAGCTCTGTGGAAATGAGCAGAGGCGAGTCTGAGAAATGAGGTTAGTCCTGAACAATAGCGAGGCTGGAGCCTGAATCTCATAGTCATTAACCTGCAGTTCTCTTTGGGGACTTGCAAGAGAAAGGAGTTGCTGCGTGGGTTAGTCTTTAAATTACAGAGTGCAATTTTAACAAACACTTTTCCAACTTCCCAGGTTACAGAGCTGTAGCTTGGATAATTTTACTGTTTTTTGCAAATTCAAAATGTGCCAAAATGCTGTCAGAGAAGTTGTGAGGCCGGCTGCACTCAAGGTGTTTAGAAAGACTGCCAGAATCCTGCCACCTCATTAACAACAGGACGTTTCCCCACACCGGCATTTGGCTGAGGTATATACCATAGGCTGTCCATGCTTCTGAGGCTCATCATAAAAGCTTTGAGTTGGAAAACGGCCTCTGGTGCCGGGCTAAGCCTCTTCAGAGGGAAAGTACGGTAATTCACTTTGAAGAGGCCTCATGAAAGGGAGGATTTGAGAAACGCAAAGCACAGAGCACACCATCAGCATCGATAAAGATGATATTATAGCAAAGAACTGGACGGTGAATGTCAAAGCACTAAGTGGTACATTTGTCCGAGATGTGACTCACCGGTCTTTTCCCGTCTCCTTCTTGAAGACCATGTCGCAGTAGTTCATCCTCTCCTCTGTGGTGACGTAGATGCGTGCATGAGGGTAGTTCTCGGCCGCCTGTCGCAGCATGTTGTACACGATGCCCTTCCCGTCCTTCCTCATGTTTCTCAGCGGCCCCCACACCACATAGACGGTGTCGTTGGCCTGTCCGAAGAAGTACTGAGGCTTCTGCAGCAGCAGGGGGACGCTGGTGTGCGAGACCACTCTCAGCGTGGTGCGCTGGCCGACGTCAACTTCGAAACCCCGCGTGGGTGCGTTGTTCATCCGCCAGATGCACGGAGAGCGATCGATCTGCGCTCCGGCAGCCTGGCCCAACATCTGGCCGGAGCTGGACACGATGCTGCAGAGATCACAGTGCAGCTTCAGAGGCTGCAGGGGGACAAAAAGACCGTTACAACGATTCATCAGCATCAAGTCAAGACTCGAGTCATGTCTGATTTACTCTCAAGTTAATGGAGGCAAGGCAAAGTCTATTCCACAGGTTAGAAGGAGTCAAGTCTTAGGGAAAGTTTAAGTCAAGTCTGAAGACTAAGTCAAGTAAAAGGAGAAGTTTTAGGACATTTTATAAGTCAGATCTTAGGACAAGTTTGAGTCAAATCTTAGGAGAAGATAAATCCAGGTTAAGAAACAATTAAGTCAATGCAAGTTGGAAGTCAGGTCCCAAATTAAGTTTCAAGCCAATTGAGAAAAGGGCCAAGTCGAGTCTCAGGTCAAAGTCAATCAGAAAACGATCTAGTCTCAAGTCTTTGTTGAGCAACATTTCTCTTTAGTGCGAGTCTCACATTAACGTATCGTCCAAACGGTTCCGTCGCGTTGAAGCTTGCCGGTGGGCGTGTCTGGTGCGCGACTAACAACCAATCACATTAATCTCCCGCCCCGGACACACAAGCACGCGATTGGCTAGCTCTTGTACTGGCATAGGATTTGATTGGCTGGCGCTTCCGTCGACGCTTGAAAAGTTGAACCTTTCTCAACTTTCGAAGCGAGCAACGGAGGCAAAGCGACGCGACGGACCCACAATGCAGTTCGGCAAAGCGTGACGTCATCCCATTCAAAGTGAATGGGAAGCATCTTCGTTGAAGCACGCGACGGAACCGTGTGGACGATACGTAAGTGAAGCAGGTTTCTGTAGAGTCTCAATTCAAAATCAATCGGAATAGTCTCAAATCAATTAAGACAAGTCTGGATTAAGTCTCAAGTTTGTAAGAGTAACTTTGAAGTCAAGTCCAAAATTAATAAAGACATGTGAAGTAGTTAAAATTTAAATATCACGTTTTTGAAGATGTGTCCATGTCCATGTCTTAAAGTGATTTAAGACTAGTCAGAGTCCAGTAAAACTTTAGTTTGTGCAACTCTTAACTCAAGTCTAAAGTTCCTAAAGATATGTCCAAGTCTTGCCAAATATGTTTGCCTGAAAACTGCAAGTCAAGATTCAAGTATTTCAGGTCTGAATGCTGAATATAATATTGCACAGGCTTAATAACGCAGGATGACCACTGCACTCTGCTTTATATTTGCTAATGTGCTGGAAGCATCAATAAGTCCAAACTGATATAAGAAATATCCTCACTGCAGTGTTTCACTTTGTCTCATGCTTTGAGCCTGACAGACTTTCATCGGAGCATAAAGTACGTCATGCATAAAAAAGACAGGTAACAAATGACCAATCATATTCTAATCATAGGCTTTACACAGACTTAATAATGAAACATGGAGGACCTGTCTTTGCCGCTGTATCTGCTTTGAATCGAGGCTACTGCTGCGGTTAAAGAGAGAATAAGCAATATATAACTTTTATAGACAACCAAGGCAACATAAGCAGGGCTGTGGATCAGCCACAAAAAAGATAATAAGAAAAGAGACCAAAAAGAAGAGAAATCACGGAATCAGAAAATCACAGAACTGCAGTGCTTTATCATTTTCTTAAATAGCTCGAGAAAAAGTGATATTGCTTTGATATAAACACCCCAACTTGCAAAACAAAAAGAAACGTTGAGGTAACTTCTGCTATTGGTAATGAAGTCATTTGTCTCCTGCAAAATGTTATTATCATTTTGTGTCAAGGACAAAGAAAATCTTTATTTCTGCTTTAAAGGAAATGGAAAAAAAGTGATAACATTCTTAATAAATGTGCTCCTATTATGCCATTTCTACAAAGATAGGAACCCATTAGGACCTCGCCTGGTGTAACGATTGGATAAAGTATGGCTTCTGTCTTTAATTTAACTTAAAGGTTATTTTGGTAATACAAAATGATAACCTCAGAGTTTACTTCTGGTCTTAAATACGTAACTTCTCTTGCCATTTTGATATGAATGCAATAAAAACATTAAAGTGACGTTTTGGCAAGGGGCCTGTGTGATCAGAGGATACTAAAATACATTTGGTAATTATTTATTTAAAAAAATCATTCATCAGGGTTTTACAGGCCTATATAATTTTATTTTACGTCCTAAGATTAATGTCACCATGCCCAGAACTAACATTGATTAAGTTAATTGAATGTGGGACCTCAGAGGTTACAACAGTCTTACTGCGGCAAAGCAGAGCGGAGAAGCGAGGGACTCGTGTCATTTATCTTACTGTATACCTTTTATATATATCTTATTATACTTTAGTGGAGCGGGGGGATTTGTAATGAATCTTCAATAATAGCTCTTAGCTAAGCTTTGCCAAGAGAGGGAAAGAGCTCTCTGAATCCAAACTGGGAGATTTAACTAATTGAAGCTAATATGCTCGGTTTGTTTTGATGAGATTAAATGTACTTAAAGTGAATGAATGCAAGAGAAAGTTAAAAAGAAAAAGCATTGTGTCTTGACGGAGCCCTGTTTGATCATTTGCTTAATGGAGGGTAACTGTAATTCCACTGGTTTGAATATAAATTGCATTTTTGCTGTAGTCTGGCCAAAGTTCTCTCTTGCATGTTCTACTTTTAATCAACAAACAAGAAGGTTTTAGGAGCAAAAAGAATCTCACAATACAATGTATTCATTTATATTATGACTACTTGATGTATGCAACATATGCCTCGAAAACATTAAATAAATAATCACGTTTAATTGGTGAACATTTTCATACAGACGGTAATCATGTTACTTAATTTGAGGCTATTCTTTTTCTTTCATATTTAATAATAGGTTACAGTTTCCAAGGTAACAATGCAGCCATGAAAGCCCATCACCGGGGAAACTAGTTAAAGCATGGGGAGTGTGTCTGTGTGTGAGTGATAAATGAAAAACTGTAAATACTCATGTGTCTTGTAATTATAATTATATCATTGTTATTAATCTATCTATGTGTACAGTACATCTGTAACAGAACAATGTATGTGCAATCGTGATAAAAAGGGCCCCGTTACGCTCATTTTCAGGTTTATATTTGTATTTTGCTCCTCTACTGTGACATGTCTCCATGCTTCAATGTTCAAAAAGGTCTTTATTTTTCTCATACTGCCTGTGCTGCAGCACCTCTTTTCACCCTCTGTCTGAAACCAGAGCCCAGTCCACTCTGATTGGTTAGCTGGCCGGATCTGTTGTGATTGGTCAACCACTTAAAGATGTCACGCCCCTTAGCCTATCACGTACAATGTGTTGGAGCCCTAGCCAATAGAAGCGCAAGTGTTACAAAGTGATGTTAACGGTAAATGGTAAATGGACTGTACTTATACAGCGCTTTATCAAAACTTTACGACCCCTCAAAGCGCTTTACATACTACGAGTCATTCACCCATTCACACACATTCATACATAGCAGGGTCACTTGCTCTAGGGATCAAACATTCATACACATTCATGCCATCGGGAGAAACTCAGGGTTAAGTGTCTTTACCAAGGGCACATCGACATGTTGACTGCACGGGCTGGGATCAAACCCACAAACTTCTGATTGAAAGACAACCGCGCTCCCTCTGAGCCACAGTCGCCCACATAGTTACATACAGTAGTTATTATTATAAGCAATTAAATCATCTTTAAATCATTATAGGAGCTGTTTTTGTTGGATTGTTACTGTCAGCAGTTAGTCCAGCAGCATAATCAAAACACAAGTCATGGTTGTCATTAACCACATAAAAAGAGATTTATCAGGGCTGGTTCAAAGTGCATGGATATAATCAAGAGAAGAGAGACCCCCGCTACACTTATCAACACATAGTGGTGAATAGAGCAGATCACCTGCTTAGGATTCTCCACCAGAGCTACCTGCTATTGCTTTTCCTCTCGTGTATGGATTCAGTCAGGGGTTAAGAAACGATCTCTGCACCTGGGCTAGCTCTCCGTTTGCTGGGTGGTTGAGACACACATCAGCGCAGCCTTGAGCTGTCAGCGGCTCGTCCATCATCCCCCTCAGCCGGCTCATAACTCCATCACGCCTCTCCGCACACACAGATTGGCTGAACTCTGTGGGGAACGCAGGCTGGCTAACTGCATGGCAGACACATGGTGAAAACCTGCCGCTAAGGAGCCCCTGAGCAAGGCATTTTACACACAACTGCTGCAGTAGAGATGCTCAGTGAGGGGTGAGGATGTTAATTAATAAAACAGAACCAAGTGAGATTACTCCTGCGTTAATTAAGCTTCATTTAGAAATAAAAAACGGCTTCTTGAGTAGTTCACAAATATAAAACGTTATTAGTTTCCGATGAACATGAATCACTTTATTAATGAAGAGTGTAAAAAAGTAATCTAACGACTAGAAACCCTATTTTGATTTTGTATATATGACTGGATTCGAGCCAACAAATCTCTGACCATTACTTCCTGTACATCAATAAAATATTATGGCCTCTTCGTCCGCTCAGCTGTGATTCATGTTTCAGTTTCATGTTTACGACGGAGCTGTTTCAGTGCACCACGCAGTAATCGTAAACAGGGGGCGCTTTTATAATCCCAATAACTTTGCCACGCTCGGATAAGTACAACATCTACTGAAAGCCTCAGATTTAAATGCATGACTGTGTCGAAGATAAAGTAGGTTATTTAAAAATAAATAAGAAGGCCTAATGCTGTGAACTCAGTCATCATTTAATTATAGCACCGGGGTGTGAAGTTAACCTTGACGTTCATTAAAATGCTCTAAACACAATTAATTAATTAATTAATTAATTAATTAATTAATAGCAATAATTATTACATTAATGGGGCCGAGTCCCAGTACAAAAGCTCCTCCTGGGGCACAAACATTATACTACAGGGCAGCGGTGGGACGTAAATAATTACATTGACATGCAGTACTGCACTTAAAGGTAGGGTAGGTAAGAATGGAGGAACCAGCTCGAGTAAGCTAGAATTTGAAACTACGCAGCTGAAAAAAAATCTGCCTCTTCCTTCAGACTTCCTTACAGAGCCCCTCCTCCAACACACACGAACGCGCACATGACCAATGAGGGCACGAGATAAGTTTGTGCACGAGATGGAAGGCTGACAGGCAGGTAGGCCATCCAGTTATCTGACCCGGGCCGAGGCAGATAACTGGACTTGCTTTTTACAGCGCCAGGGCTTCCACAGATTAAATATTTATATATGTCTCAAAAAACAAAGTAATTTGAAGATTTTAAATGCGGAAATGATTCACATTACTTATTGAAGTTAATGTGAATAAGTTAATGCGGTCGTCTGTCAAGCAGAAAAGGTGGTGGGTTTCGATCCCAGCCCCTGCAGTGCAACATGTCGATGTATCCTTGGGCAAGATACTTAACCGATGTCATGGCCAGCGGAGTGTGTGTGTGTGTGTGTGTGTGATGTTAGATCCTTGAACAGGTGGCAGCTTGCACGGCTGCCCCTGCCTGTGTGAACGGGAGAATCAGGACTTGTATATGTAAAGCATTTGAGGCGTCGTAAAAGACTGGATAAAGCGCAATATTCCCTTTACCAAATGTACCATTTGAAGATATGAGTATTTATTTTACCTAAAAAAAGACTGACTACATTCTATGCCATTTCACAAAAATGCACCCACTTTGGTAAAAATATAATCTAACACGTCGACACGACATTTTCATCATCCTAAAATGAATTTTGTGTTTAGTGTTAATTAAGACATGCAGGACACTAACATGCAGAACTAAGATTGTCAACAGTGTTAAACATTAAGTGATAAACATCAGCATGTTTGCATGATGAGGTGAAAATATAGCTACGTCTCAGCTTGCCTAGAACCTGAGAGTTTCTAATAATAATCAAAAAATAGAAGCATATTTTCCTTCATATTGCACAATAGTACATTTCAAAAGGTCAGTATGTAATAGAAAAAACATACGTCTAAAATGAAAATAATGAGTTTCTGCCTCCAACCTAGATGAACCAGGGTCCTGAATATAAAGTGCCACAAGACAAATGTTTTTTATTTCTCCTGAAAGGCAGAGCGGGGGCGATTTATCACACCTGGAGGCAGACCCAATCAAATGAAGAAAATAAGGCCGGCCATTCCCCAAGTTAACCAGGTTATGCATTATACATGCTTGCAAGAGGTTTATAACACCTGGAATGACACCTCACTGTGGGTCATGTAAGATTGCCTTACTGTCTGGGAGAAATATTGCTTCTAAAAGGTGTTGCTGTGTGCTTAACAGAGGCTGACAGCTCACACAGCGGCTTTCACTCCGGACATAATCGCTTACGACAACCAGCACACGAGCATCACCTTGACCAGACCTCCACTATTCTGTCCATCCTTTGTCAGAGATTTTGGCAGCGTGCAGAACATTTTTGACACACACGTCCAGGTCAATCACTGTCCTTTCTGATTGGCTGTGAAGAACTCACTGCTGGGGGAACTTGAGCCAAAACGAGGCGTAATTCTGCAATAGCTGCCAGTCTGTCCTATGATTTGCATACATCTCTCCATGGGGAGAGGGCAGTGATTTAAGCAGGCTTGTCTGGAGGCAGAAGGAGGTGCAGACGTAGAGATTGGTGTAATACGTGATTGCCTCTGGGCCTGTGTTGTGTGGATGAAAACCTCCTGAGGCAGAGGGTGGCGCTCCGCATTTATCTGCCAATATCAGCGTGCTGAATACAAGGCATCTTCTTCTCATTAAGGACCAACGCGCCCATCGAAACTCCAAATCTAGATGTGTTGCAGCCCAAACTGAAAGCACTCTCCTCATTCCCCGTCAGACTGAAACGTTGCACGCATTTCTGCGAGAAAAATAAACGATTTTCCTGCGTGACTCCTCAATGTGCACCAGTATAAGCACAGTTTCGGGGTTTTTCAGGCTGCCTCCCTCAAACAACAAACAGCTTGGTTTTTTACATTTTGATGTGGGAATTAAAATGTTTTGATATTTCAATTTCCATAAATTGTGCGGGGAATTTACAGCAGAGAGGTGTTTGAAGGCAGAAGAATAGGATCACGGACATGGCTGTTTGGAATTACAAAGAAATAGTGCACACGAGAGACGTCAAACAGGCGTTTTCAGAACAATCACAGAGAACCTGAGTTAATGAATGAAGAAATCCTCAAGGAGGCGCTTTGCTGTCTGAATGAGCGCTTATGAATACACCTTCATTATCGAGGTGAAGCTGCCTGATGGCGGGTTAACGTCAACTGAGGGTTTTAGAATATAAATGCAGAATAAAATAACCTGTGAGAGACGTTATGACAGAAATGTCAAAAGACTCATTGTAAAATATTAGATGCAAATGCTGTCATTGATGTTATCAACTTGTTGACTGGTCAATTAAATTATGTTCAAACAACATGAAAACTAAAGCTTCAGATTACCATTGTGAAGCTATTGATAACTGACATGTACCAACGTTTTCCTTTTTCCGTCATTTTCATTTTTAATTCGCTTTTTCAATGTTAACGTCTGTCACTTTCAGCTGCAAGATTGGGTAAGACAAAGTAACGACAACTTTAAATTCTTTAAATTCAAGACCCTGGTTCATCTTGAACCACCGTTTGGTGCTAAATAGATAGTGTTCTGTACACTATCTATTTAGCACCTTTAAGGTAACCAGCTGACAGACAATGTTAGCATTAGCGGTAGGAAAAGTAACAAGTTTGCTTACCTAATTGATGGGACTAAATATCAACTCATATCAAGTCTAGTAGAGATGTGAAACTTTTTGAGGTTGAGTGAGGTTGCCATTTCTGATTGTGCATGCTGGTTAGTGTTTGTGTGTTTTGTCTGTGTGTCACTCACTTCCTGTTTGGGGATGCTAACGTAGCCCAGGTGAGGTTTGAAGGCCTTGTACGGCTGCTTGGAGAACATCCAGTGGCTGCTGAACGTCTGATCCAACACCGGCTTCAGCAGGAAGTACGGCTTCTCCGAGTAGTTCACCACCACCACGAAGAGCGACACCACCACGATCAGACTGGTGGCGATCAACGACTTCTTCTGTGACGAGAGAGAGAGATGGAGCACTTTAACAAGACGGAGACATGCAGCAATCATTAAATAAAACTGATCGTTAAATCAAATGTCTTCATAGTTAGTACTTTAATAGCTTGAGTAGATGCTTTCCAGTTTCAACATCAATCTGCCAGCAGTAAAGGCTAACGGTAACAACAACAGAAATACTTTGAAAAGGCAACTAAAGTGTAGAGCAAAATGAATATACTGTATCAAAACAACAAGTATATTGTTCAACGCAATGTGAATTCTTCACACACACAGCATTATACTCTATACATGCATAAAACCTGCAGAAAAAAATCCAGTCACAGCTTTAACTTTTAGCACCACGGGCTAAAAAGTATTTTTTATCAATTTAACAACGATGACTCACCGTAACCTCTTAACTTAAGTTGTATTGAGTATGAAAATATCCTTCACTTGTACACATTTGTCTCGTTGGCAGAGGTTTATACCAGCTTATTTTCACACATGTTCCCTATCTTTAAAATTTAACAACTCATACTTTAGAAAAGCTGAGCTGGCAAATGGTTGAAAAGTTGTCATAACTTTTTGCCAGGTCCACCACTTAAGTTAGGATGGAAAGATCTTAACCAATCCTACATTTTGCACACTCATTCATATTCCACAAGGGATAAATCCCACTGACTCTTGAGATCTTTTTACTTTCCATTTGTGCCACCAGCAGGTTGTCAGAGGGAAAAATCTTGACATCCAAAAGATTGATTGCCATGAAATGTGTCAAAGATAATCAGGGTCCCAAGAGGATCAATTTAACTGACTTTGGGGACCCATTGACCTATCAAGGTTTTTACTTATGCAGTGAATGATCTGATCATCTACTTGATGAATTTGCTCAAATTATACACACATTCATGTTTCACAGACAATGTTATTTTACGACTTTGGTGACTTTTCATTTAACGCCATTGTCAGGTCAAAGCTTTTATTTTCTTATAGGAAATATCAGCTTGTTACTATGCTGATGTTAGCATTGAACTCAAAATACAGCCTCACAGAGCCACTAGCATGACTGAAGACTCAAGAGTCAAAGGCGCATGTGTTGTTATCTACTTTTCTGATATAGCATCTCTACCAAGAAAGCAACAATTGCGTCAGCGTCATAGTTTCATATATTGCAATATAGCAAAAGAATGGAAGTGAGAGGGATTGTGGCTCGACAGACGGAGTGGGAGTGATGAATAATGGATAAGAGATGGAGGGCGAGGAAAGGTCTCACAGAGGAGAAGCTATTGGCACGGCAGAGCTGGAGGGATCAATGCACAGAAGTGAAAAAGAATCAGACAGAGATGAAAAAATGTGTGGTGTGCTATGACATCTCGGAGCCTGGGGTGATGGATAGATTTCAGGCAGAGTTGGAGACTTTTTTTTATTCTTTTTTTTCCCCAGGAAACTTCAATAACGTGCTGCTAATCTAACACACAACACCGGTGGGAATCTCCAGATATTTTGGGAAGGTGGTGCTTCGCAAATTCTTTGAAGTTAACTGATGGTGAGAAGATTGAATGTGGCTCGGTGTAATGGCGAAGCCCCACAGCCAACGTGCCATCACCGCCTCTCGCTCTGATCTGCAACATCAAACAAAGGGGCTTCGGTTCTCAGAGACAAGATCAAACATGTGAACTTGAGGGGGGGGGGGGGGGATGAAAGAGACGGTGACCATTTGCTGCCCCAATGAGACTCTCATTTACGAATTGCACGTATGTTACATCATGCTATCATTTCATAGTATTACCGCCAATCTTTGATCACAAACAGAGTGCTTCAAAATGTGATCCTGCATAAAACGGCACAAAAAGGACTTTCACAAGATAATACACCACTTTCCTGGAAAGGACAGTTAGTTGGTTTTATGTCACCCCAAAAGGAAGATAGAAATGGCAGGTCATTTTCTGAAAATGTGCTGTAATAGCTAGTCATCAGGAGTCCATTATGGAGCATGAAACCAATCCCTTATAACGCAAGAGGCTTTTTAAGGACGGGAGAGTGAAGAAAAAAAAGGAAACAACCCTCGTCTCAGTCTGCAGAGCTTCAATATCCATCTGTTCTCATGGCGGCAAAACATTTCCTTGTCTCCTTCAAACTCACTCCGGCCACAAATCACAGGGGGAATGATGTGTCAAAGTGCGGAGGTGATTGGACGGCTCGTGGTGGGCGTAGCGAGGTGCTGAACCTCCACTCGTTTCAGTGCGAGACTCACGACTCCTCTAGGGTTCAGCCATCCATCAGAGCAATCACCAGTCGACCTGTTGAGCCGTCAGACAGAGCTGATAGGCCTGGCGTTGAGGAAGAAGTATAGTGTGGGAGTTTGGGAGCGCCGGCAGAAAAGGGGACCATTAACATCAGCAGAGCGGCAATAAAGTTTCAACATAAGAGCCTTTGGTCAATGTTAAAACATTTCTCCTTGAGGAATATGACTCCATAAGCGACTGCAATGACCTTGTTTGTGACCATCAACACCAAAAGCACCGAAAGCTTTGAGTGGGATATTTTTTAAAAGGTTCTTAAACCTACTCTGAGGAGGTATTGATCTCAGTTTACAGACAGACCGCGTGGGATCATTGGGACACGGGAGGTCAACAATCTTCCACTGATTTTTCATGCAGTGAGTCAGTGTGAGAAATGTGGATGTCAGACAGAAAACTTTCAGGAAAATATTGATTCAGCCTAATAATTTTTGCCTTAGTGAATAAACTGATTTATTGGGGGAAGTTGAAACGCATTAACAACATTGACATATCATCACCCTGGTGTAGGAGGAAATAGGGAAGGGAACACTGTCTGGTGCGATCCTATTGCAAGATGTTCTTTTTTTTGTTAGTTTTCACATTGTTATTATAATTATTCAATGTCAGACTTGTACTGGGAGACTTGTACTCGGTTTAAGGACGTGTACTTAGGTCAATTATCTGAATACTTCCTTCACCACTGGCAGAAACATGTTCAGTATAAGAAAGTTACTGATGTGTTTGTTATCTACAGGCAAACAAAAATCAGAATTCCCCTCCTTAACGTGCACCAAATAGGCAATAGATCTGGAAATTACAGAAAGATGAACAAAAAAGTACCCCATTCACTTGAGTGATGAATACAAATATGAAGCACATTAGCTGTTAATTTCCCCATACATATTGTGCAATCAACGTTTCACCTCCATCAGGCTCTATCTGGGCATGAAGAGAATACGATTTCCCACAAAGACTTACACTCCAGCTCAGTAAATAACAGAACCACCCTGTAGTTCAATCCAAAAAACTAATCGCAATGGGTATTGGCATAATGAGAGGCTGAACCTGAAGAAAATGGCTCATGAAAAAACATATCTGGTAGCTATATTCGAGAGCCTCCTGGGCAATGGGTAAAAAAAAAACAGAAAATTACATTTGCAATGCAAAAGAGCTACCTCCCTGGCACCTGATTCCCGCCACCACGGTCCAGCGAGCAGTTAAAATCCAATTTCAATTAGGGCGTTTGAGAACATATTTACTGAGTCTTTCTCTCACTCTTCCTCCTACTCTTTAAGTGTTGTTCTCCAGGGGAAGGGACAGGAGTGTAAACAAAGAGCCACTCTCCAGATTGAGAGTGGGGGTCCAGACACACATTACTTAATTCTTGTTATATTCCCAGCAAAGGTCTCGCCTCAAAAGTCATCTAAGTACGAGATAACAAACTATTATTTTCCCGGAGGTCGAACTCTCTGCTGCCGGTAAAACCGTCACGCACAACTTCCCTCTCCAAATTTCCCTCGCAGGAGCTCTGCCGGCAACAGGAACTGTGCGAGAGAATTAATTCAATTTGTAGATGTTATTGAATATATAGTAGGTTTATGACTGTATGATTAATTTCATTCATGAGCTATTTACACAAGTCTCCCGGGGTTTTACTCATCACAAAGGCACTTATTTGTTTTCTTTCTAGTTGACTTGCAAGTAAAAAAGCTGCATTGGAAGGAAGCTTTTTGTACGGAGAAGTAATGGTAAAAATGTATTTGCAGCCAGTTGCATTATATTTCTAAGTTATGACATACTAACTCCAGCTGGCCCCCTATTTAGCAGAGGAAAGAAAGAAACGCCTCCCTAGTCACTTTGCACAGATATGAGTCAGTATAGTCAAGGTCAGACATTTTAGGGGACAAAGACATGACGAAAAAACGAATTTTTAGAGAGATTATATTGCATTGTCACTGCATTTCAAAACTGGATTTTCTTTCATTTTCCTGCAGACTCAATTCAAGATTAATATGACTGGATAAGAGGGACTTTTTGTTTCAGCGAACAGTGTATCAAGATCATTGTATGTTTCTATGAAAAATGATCTCTAAAATATGCAAAACAACTTTACCTCAGAAAAGTGTAGAGGAGTCAAAGTAGCGACAAAATTCCCAATAATTTAAGTCGCTCAGAGGCTCATCCCTTTACTCGTTCCTTCACAAAAGTCAGTTCTAAAGTTAAAGTTTAACAATGTTTAATGAACAAAATAAAACAAACTATAATCAAGCAGGACCATATGGTCAACAGACAATGTCTGAAAGTAGCTCACCCTCTGAAATTCCACAAATCCTGACCTACAGGTGCGTTAAATACAATAAACCACACCCAGGTGACAATTGCCGGCAGTGATAACCGATTACAAATAATAAGCGATAGCTAAATAAGCATTTTGGCTTCTACAGTATCGGAAATTGAAACAATTGAAACCTCAAACCCACTTAATGGTAGTAAATGTTACATTCAAATACTCAGTTTCTTCTTTAATCATTTCACTGCATGTTTAAACTGAATTAGATCTGAACTAATGTTACGCTTGTCTTCACACATGCTGCATTCACTCACATTGAGAAGGGCACTGAAGGAGCTGCAGCAAAGTTCATCTCCTGACGTGAAGATGTTGCATCGTGCTGGTCCTTGCAGAGCCCAGCAGAGGGGGCCGTCCCCCCACTCAGCGGTCTGCTGAACCCAGAGGAGCCCCTGCTGCTGCCTTGCATCTTAAAAGAGGATGTGACTAATGCTCAGCTCTGGAGAAACACCCACTTCCATTTATCTAGTCCCATATAGTGTGTCTATGGGGCAGATTGCAGCAGCAGGAGGTTTGTTTATGCATTATAGTGCTCCCAACAATACCAGAAACTCATGCAAAGACCGAAGAGTGTTTACCCTGCATACACAAACCCTCCAGCTCATTTATTTATATTGTACCCTGCAGAGTGTTGTTAAGTTTGCATGTGTGCAGATCCAAGTGGCAGCAAGATTGATAACATTTTAAACCAAAATAACAATATGCAAAAACTTCTCCAAGCTTTGCACCCCATCATTTTGTTTCAGTGTCTTCAGTAACAAAGATGTAGTGGAGAACAGTGAGTGGGACTTCTGGTGCCTTTCATTTCAATACCAGACATTAGTGTACACAGACAATGTACTATGTCACAGTCAAAACGATTTTGAAGAATGTTGTTATTAATTATGCAGTGGTAGAAGATTTCACCCTTATCGTCAATTAAAGTCTACTCAGCAAACCAGCTTTGTCTTTTATGCTTAATACCAAAAGTCCTCAAGTTGGAAGTCTTGCTACTCTTTTTAGAAAAAAACTGGTTCTTTTTTTAGCCTCAAACTATAATTTCAATAAAAATATGCCTGGTGTAGACAAGACATCTCGACACTTTTCAGGGGGAGCTTCTAAAAACCTTACAGACAACTAGAATTTTTTTAGTAAGAGGTCATTAACTGACACGGTTGAGAACATGTTGAATTTCATAAGATAATCCTATATTTTTTATGTAAAGTCAGTGTTTCCCCTATATACAATAGCGGCGGCATTTTTTTAATTAGAATGAGACATTGCCACTGTATATACTAGGCCTCAAGAGCCTTTCTTGTGCTGGCAGACACATAGAAACATATTGGCGGGGCGCACTTCGCATGCGCACACACAAAAAAAATTCCACGCGCTCCACGCTCAAATTTCGCTGAGCCCACGTGCCTTAGCACCGCTGCTATGACTCCATCCTAGGGGAAACACTGAAAGTCTTCAACTGAAAAATACCTAGTAACTCCAGAGCTCAATAAATAAATTGTAGTTAATTAAGTACAATATTTACCTCTGAACAGTGAAGTAGAAGTATGAAGTAGCATAAAATGGAAACAAATGTACCTTAAATCTGTACTAAAGTGCAGTACTTGAGTCAATAGAGTACCTATCCAACACGGAGGACACTCTACTCTGTTGTAGTTCCTCTTTCTGTACATTTACATTTAAATCAAGTGCTTTCTTTCCTTCCTCGAGTATATTACCAACACGTCCTGATGCTGATGCCCTTGATGTGTGCAGCATCACAGAGAATCTTAATCTGGCCCGAACAAAATTAAGAGTGTTACATTAAATTGTGTGTGTGTGTGTGTGTGTGTGTGTGTGTGTGTGTGTGTGTGTGTGTGTGTGTGTGTGTGTGTGTGTGTGTGTGTGTGTGTGTGTGTGTGAAGCAGTCAAAACCCATTTGACTAATGCATATCTGATATCAAATGGAACATAATCTGCATAAGTATAAAGGATTAAACACTCTGTAATATGCAATCCCCCTTCTGGATCCTGAAAACTTTTGGGAGAAGGTTTTTTTTTCTTCTAAACACCACCATATGTTCACAGAGAGAGTTTGGTGAAGCTCTATATTATGCTCCGCTGCGTAGGCTGCTGCTCGCTCACTTGAGAAAGTCAAGAATTTGTCAAAGGGGCTCTTTGAGGAGCAGAGGAGATGCAGGATGAGTCTACCTGTCAGAAACAAGCTGCATTGAGATTTTACACTAGACTGCCGTTATGATGCTGCAATAAAGACTTCCTGCTGTATGGAGAGAGATACACTCTGTCTATTCCCTTCAACAACCCTTAAAACTACTCTTAATGCCTGGATAAGATTCTGTGTTTCACTTTATATTCCCAGGGTATATGCAGGAATCCTGAAGTCAAATTTAATACCTTTCAAGACCTTTTTTAAGAACCTTTCCATACATTTTAAGACCTCATTGCCACTTCGAGTTTTAACGGGTTACATTGGCGACACACTTTACCTCACATTTACTATATACAGTATTGATTGTCCTTCCTCCTTATCTTCCAACCATTTGGACGCAGACTTGCATTTCCCCATAACGATGTTGTTTAACAACCGGCGTAAACGGACCTTCGCGCGCTATCAAGCAGTGAGCGCGCGATGTCCTGTTCAGATGACGGCAAATCCAACGGGATGCCATAAATAAACTACACAGAATCACACTACACACCTACGCAATGATTACATTCAGGCAAACTGTAGAAAACAACCTCTTTGGACAATTTATATACTTATTGAAAAGAAGCTACAAAATGTAATACCCTGGAAAATGCCGTTTCATACTTTTTAATAGCCTTCATTTTCGCTAAATTGATTTATCAACTTTTAATACTGTTTAAGACCCCGCGGACACCCTGATTAGGATGCTAACAAACATTTAACCATAAATACATAGGAGCAGCAGTTATCATTTTCTGACCACAAATCAGGAAGCATTTAGCGTTCTAAAAGACGATTTAGAAGCCAAAGCAGCCGACTAGTTTAAAAGAAAAAAACGTAAGAAATTAACATAAACTATTTCTTTTTTTTAGGGACTGAAAAACTTGGTTCAAAAATTGAATTTGAATAATGAAAGTGAACTAGTTCATTTTCATGTGTGAACTTAACTTGGAGCTAGCTCTTGTAAAGTATGAACATGAACAACAATGTAAAAAGCATTGCAGTCCATTTACCAATTAAATCTTTAAACACAGCGTTTTTAACAATGTTAAAGCTCATTTACATTGATTTACTTTGAACTCGACAAGTTTGTTTTTTTATTGAGTGATTGTAACTGTTTTCTTTTATGTCACTTTTTTCCAATAAGGTTTTTTTTTGTATTCTTATTGAGCTGCTTTATGTGAGACCACCTGCTCCACTCACTCGAGCAAATGGAGACGAAATGTGTTTTATTTGAAGCATGTTGGCTCTTCTATTGTCTAACTATTGTCGAGGGTTATATTTAGAGAGAATGTCCAGCCGCATTCGGCCAATCACAGAAAATGCCTTTTGCCACTCACTTATGACTCTATCCCTTTTGGCTTCATCCCGCTGTAATGTCAGCGTTGTTAAGTAGCTGGCTCTTGTGGGCGCAGATGGTCGCCGGGCAGAGGAGAGCAAACAGCGGCCAAGGACAAAGATACAGTTTAATGAATCTGCAGCTCAACATCCAGCACACACTGAAAGAGAACCTTTGGTGCAAACATATAACACAATAGAGAAAGGATACAACATACCCGATGAATTTCTATAGTGTACTTTACACAAGAATAGCAATGAATCTCTCTGTCTGTCTCTTTGTGTTTGAAGGGCGGCGGAAGAGGGGGGGGACTTCGGCTGTTGAGAAAAACATCGACCAGAGAAAATCCATTTCAATTTGCCAAATGCCAGCACAGGATTACTGACATTTAGCAACTGATATTTCCCCTGAAACTCAACGGCATCCCTCCATAACTCCATAATAGAGCTTCATCACATCGGTAGTGATTACACATCATGACTGCTTACACACAGATCATTTGAGTATATATAAATGGCAAGTGCAAGCTACTCACATCTGAGAATGTGAAAGGGTTCGACAGACAGATGCAGGACGAGTGGAACAAACAGCGTCTCCAATTCTCTTCTCCACTTGACTCGACACACGTTTGTCCTGTGCAGAGATTTTTTCTAACAGTATTATTTGTTAAAGAAATATTTCTGTCAAAAAAACTTCTCCTCAAGGCTGCAGGAGACAGAAAGAAGCGACGCTCGCCGAATATTGAAGTTGCTCAGTGACAAAAAATGAGTTTGTCATGTTTGGTGCCCTCGGAGAGAAGAGGACTGAGATACCTTGTAGTTAAAAGAAGCATTGTTCTTACTGTTGAAGGTTATTTGCGTTATCTTCTTCTCTCAGTCTTTTCATGCAACACCTTGGGCTTTTGAGAAATTGTCATAGGTGTTTTTTCTGACATTTCATAGGCCAAGCCATTACCTGATTAAAAGGAAAGGGTATTCAAAGTTCACCTGATAATGAGGATAATAATTTGTTATGAAACTTAAAGTTAGAGGACTTTTACATTTTAAAAGAAAGGTAGAAATCTAATTGAGATATCCTCAATTTTAGTCCCTTTTATAAGTCAAGCAAATGTTGGACCTTCCATAATGGATATTGGATTTTCCATTATGTCATTTTACAGTTTAACACAACTATTGGATTTTTGAGGTCAATGTGCCAATGTCAATATAGAGTGCCAGTGTTGTATTCAATATAGACAACATCAATTATGACATTTTACAGCGTTAGAATCAACTTGTCAGTGATCTCTGGTGGACACATTTGTCTTAGAGACATTGTTTTCCATGTCTGCACTGCAATCATTACTTATCAACTCATATATAAACCAAATTCTAACCGACTCCGTCTCCAAGCCAAGATAACAAAATGACTATAGTTGTTTGTTTGACCGTCCAGAGTAAGAAAGCCCATTATTTAATCTTTTTCAGGACTACTTCCCATAACGATGTACTTATTTTGATACTTGATTAATCCTCATTTCTAAAGAAAGAACTTCAAATGTTTTCTGATTGTTAGAACATTAGGATTTGCGGCTTGAGACTTAAAAAAAGTGATTGTTCATGAGCCTTCTCTGTCAGGGTGCAGTTTCAAGGCAATCTGTGCCATGCATAAGAAACAGGCAGACTTCTTATTTCCTTCCTCAGCTGCTTAACAAATAGGATACGTCGGATTCGGATAAAGGATGTGTTTTTGCATTTGCTAGATATATTTTTTAAGTCTCATTCTTAAAATTCCTGATGTTTTGGTTGAGGGACGGACTGAATCCTCTTTGTCTAAAGCAGCAGAGATTTCTACCAGTGCAGCTTTTTGTTTTTCCATTAATCCTCTTTAGATTGTGAAGGTTCTCCCAGAGAGCTCGAGCACCAGCATTGTGAAAGTGGAAGTGGACTATGTGGCACGCGCAGGTGTTCATTCTGGAAAAACAACAATAAAGTTCACATAGTCTTTTTTAGTCAAAGCCTCCGTGGTGCTGCTTGTTTATGTTGGTAAACTGAGGGGTTGGAGAGTGTGGCATTCAATGTGTGTGTGATGGTTAAAGGATCGAGGCGGGAGCGAGTCAGAGACAATAAAAAAACAAGAAGCAAACACCTGCAGCCGTCAGGGAGATCAAGAAGAAACCAGAATGAAAATCTGGTCACACAAAAAACCACAGACTGACTCGACACACAGCAGCACAGGTTCAACACAAATCAACAGCTCAGTGAACAGATGCAACATTACCCAGAGCACACTGTGGCATTTTGAACCGCTGCCCATTTCCTTTTCAAATAATGACCACAACAACAGGAAGTTCCAGGGCACAGACGGCCATAAAAAAGCTGACAAGGGATTATATATTATATGAACAAAATGTACTAGCACTTTATTTAATGCCCTCACTTAACCACCGGGCTCTATTTGTTTCTGTCAACCTCTTCAGGATCAGAGCACAGGCTTCCACTGGGGATAATAACAGTGGAAATGAAACATGTTATTACCTGGCTTGGTCAAGAGTGCTCAGCTGGAGCAAAAATGAAGACCACCTGGCTCCCACTGACACTTCCATCAGAGGAAAAGAGAGAATCAAAGCCAGGGTATTCTTGAAACATATCGGATCTTGTCGACAAATTCTGCAATAGGATGAAAATAAATCCGAACATGTCAAAGCTACAAATCAAGCTAAAAAAAGCCGGTCTGGAGGGAGCGGGCGTGGCTCAGTTGGAAAACACTAATGCAATTACAAGGATTTTCTGCTTGCTCAGAGGCTCCGTTCAAGGGCGGTTCGCAGAAAGCTCAAAGCGAACGGCGAGAATCAGCCGTTACTCAGCGAGCCTAATCATGCCACCTCACTGGGAAAAAGCAGCTCCCAGGATTACAGCGGCGTGGATCAAAATGAACGGGGCAAGAAATCATTTGTGAGCGACAGGTTTTCATAAATTGAGATGCTAAATTGATACTTCTCAGAAGGGTCTCACCTGCCCCTTCCCATGAGCAGCTTACAGGTCAGGGTCAGGTAAAAAAAGGAGCACCACTGGAGCTAAAGATGACTCAGTGTTTTGCTTAAGTACACTTTAGCAGGGCAAGTACTTGAACCCCAATCTTCCTACTTAGTCTGCACCTCCTGCTGCCCCTTTTGTTTCTTCATAACTTATCTTTGTGTTGTTTGGAGAGGCTAACAGACACAGACTCTGCTGTTCGCTCTCTTCTGGGGTTTCAGCTCGTGCCTGTGCCAATGGGTATTTGGGTCTCGCAAACAGCTACTAAGAAATCGGTATAATTGCCCAGAAATGAGCGCTGAAAGTGTGCCAGGGAGAGAAAAAAGAAGTAAAATAATAGTCTTATTAACAGTTTTTATAATGCAAGATTTAACTTGAAAAGCATTCTGCTAATTCAGTTTTCCTGCCTTGTTCAACAGATAAGAAAAGAATTGCAAGGTTTAAGTACTGAGATTTATAGTGGAGAATAAAAGGCAGTTATAAACAGAAATGAGAAATAATTGCTAATTTTAGCTTCTGAAATTTGAGAATTTGAAACTGAATATTTTTGGGGTTTTGGAAGTTGGCGCGACCACACAACCATCTAAAGACATTCAACAAAAATTAAGCATTTTCTAATGTTTCATATGCCAAACGGTTATTCAACAATAAAAATAAGTTTAGGTTACAGCCCTAAACATTTTTATTTTGCACCAATACATTTTTTCTTCTTCTTTTTTGTTGCCACCTTCCAAACATTTCAAATCCCCATTCTGCCAAAGCACAAACAAGATCACACAGGTCTCTACTCTAACAGCTTGTTCACACCATGTCACATCTCTCACACCGAGCACCCACTGATAACTCCTTCATACATACACAATGTGAAGTCCATCCGGCATGAGTCATTTCCACGCAGCAGTAAGTTGGCAGATCAGCTCTTGGATCAAACCCCAAAGTCCACAGTTCTTCCAGGAAACCATCGGGGCCGGAGGATGCCATCTGACCACAAAGATCTGCTGACTTGGCCACAATCTCTCCGACTCACAGGTCGTACTTACGGCACTCATTCGTCTTTAACCACGAGTGGGAGTTTGCAGCTGAGTGGAGAGCGAAGTGTTAAGATAGTGTTAATCCTAATATGGTGTTTGACCCGTTAATCCTCTCTGTCCGAGTGAATGTGTGTGTGTGTGTGTGTGTGTGTGTGTGTGTGTGTGTGTGTGTGTGTGTGTGTGTGTGTGTGTGTGTGTGTGTGTGTGTGCTGCAGAGGGATCAGACAGGTGTAGTTAAAAACAAACACTGATGCCAGCTGATTATCTGAAAATGATCCATCATCACACCAACAAGATTAACACAATAAGCAGAAGAAGATTAAAAAGTAGTTTGGAGTCAGGAGATCATTTAGGATCAGTGTCAGATGATTCATGAAATCAAATTAAAACACCTTTGTTCAGTCA
The DNA here is from genome assembly GCA_031216635.1 of Dissostichus eleginoides. Taxonomy (NCBI): domain Eukaryota; kingdom Metazoa; phylum Chordata; class Actinopteri; order Perciformes; family Nototheniidae; genus Dissostichus; species Dissostichus eleginoides. The sequence goes on from CM062276.1 coordinate 12,249,648, forward strand.
TGTGGAGGCATTTGGTTTGTTTTGGAGTTAAAAGTCACATCTCTGAGAATACCTCTGCTGAAGGTTAGGACTGAGAAGCCCACAGTGCGCAGAAAGTTCATTAGGAGCAGTGTTGGGCAAGTTACTTCCAAAATGTAATACATTACATATTACTTATTACTGTCTTTTTAAAGTAATAAGTTACATTACAATATTACTGTCTCTGAAATGTAATGAGTTACACTACTTTTTAGTTACTTTTTAGTTACTTTCACCCAAATAACCGCAAAAGAATGGCTAGGTATTTTAAATGCTAAAATGTAGTTTAGTGCAGCTCATTATACATCCAGTGAAGGGCAATGTGGTATAGCATAACAACTGTGTAGGCCATTAAGGCTACTAACAACTTTTATTACACGGCTTAGTTGAATACTCGATTCTGATTGTAAATTCTTAACATGTGACACGTTGTTAATACAGTACAGACCACTGTCAAGGACTATAATGAAGGTTGCTAAGGAGGATCAAGAAAGAGAAAGGAAAAGAGGTTAAAAGACGGAGCGCTGGACGTCTGATAAATCACCAGAAGAAGGCAGAGAGGAAGTAAACAATAACAGGAACACGGAATGGGCTCTGTATTTTGTTTAGTATATGGCCATGTACTGTAGGCCCGGTTCCAGAACAAAATGACTTGGGGTGCATCTGAGATTACGGGGTGCAGCACTAGTAGGTTTACATGAGCAATAGTGGCCGGCAACAGCAATGAACAGATTATGGCATTTGTTATGTTTTGAAACCAAGCAAGTGAGAACATTTCAAGTGTGTTAAAAGTGCAATCCTGAAATATTTCATATAGTCCAAAGTGGACTATGGCAAGGAAAAGCACAAAAGCTTCAAAACTGTACTGATAAAACAAAAGAGAACATATTGTAAATCAAGGCAAATATTATTTGAACCAGCTCATGGTTTGAAATGGCAAACATTGAAAAGCAAAAGTATTATTAAAACCATGTACTACATCATCACCTGGTCCCATCATATACTCTGGGAAGAGAATATTTACTGTGCTTGAAAACTGGTATCACATCATCATGTGAGGTTGACTTTGTGACCTGGAGAACATTTCAGCTGCAACATTAGCTTGTTGATAAGCTTGGGATATGAGATGTTTTGTAGCCATTCGTGGTGAAGGCATCTGTGCTATTGTATGCATTATTTTTTGACCCAACATTTCTACAGGCATGGCAGAATATGGCACTATTTTCACATGAATATTCTAGCCATTGTCTATTTTTATACCACGAGCTGCAAAATGACCGCCTTACCCCACTGTGCAGGCGGGTACTTGTTTAGATATACCTGGGCAGGCTCTGTTTTGCCGTGGTATCCTGGCACCTGCGGGCCGCAGAGGGGCGGCGTAGTTTCGGGTGACGAAGACTGATGCTCCGGGGGCGAGGGCGGCGAGTCAGGCGGGAGTAAGCTAGTGTCCACAACAGAGGGTAACGTGATGTCCCCATCTGACCTGTTGCTATTGTCTGCAGTAGATGCAGTGTTGCTGGCGTTTAGTGATGGTTGCTTTAACCATTTTCGTATAAATGATTATCCACAGATGTGTGTCACTGCTGTGGAAGCACTTTGGAAATGATGCACGCGCAGCGGAGCAGGTCACGCGCACCTGACACAATTTGTTGTTTTTATTTTTCGCTCCGTTCTCTTTTTTGAATAGAGGGTGCATAACATTCAACTGGGGTGCAATGCATGCCTATGCACCCCCGAAGATCCCCACGCGAAGCCTGAAGGGTAAACACCAGGTTTACTAATCTACCCGCACAATTTTACTCTGGTGTCGGAATGTCTCGCTATGTTAGTAGGCTACATTCTTAAAAAACAAAACACCATTTAATTTCGGGTTAAAATGTGTTGTAACTGCGTTACTGAGCATTGTAACGGGTAATATATTACCCACATTTCATTAGTAATGCGTTACATTACTTCGTTACAGCAAAAAGTAATATATTACTGTAACTCCGTTACTTTTGTAACGCGTTACACCCAACACTGATTAGGAGCATCTCGAATAAGGATTAATGAAATCTAGTTCAAATATTTGCGATTAAATTGCAATGCCTCGGGAAAGAAAAATACTGCTGAATCAACAGATTAACTAAGAAGCAAATCAGCATAGGCACATTCCCATCTGGTTCCAAAATCCACCTACATCATCGTTTTTTTCCAAACACAACGAAGTCAAAATCTTTAAGAGTATTCTAGGTAAAGCCTGGAAGTCAATAAAGGTTAAGCAGTCTGGACTTTTTCAATGAAAAGGTAAATCTTCTACTGTATTGATTACACCGTGTGCACTTTGCTTTATCCCTGGAAGAACAACGGCAGATTAATAACTGCAGATAATCAATTTACCTCATGAATATTGGCTTTGTCCTCTTGATTTAGGTTCATTAAAGTATAAAACTTCAACCCTCGACATTTAAGCTTTTAACGGGCTCCTTTGAGAATGCATGTACAGCAGTAATGGAGGTTCTGGCCCCGAGGCTCTTTGTGAATGACATGTCATTTTATGCTGCTGACCGAGTGGAAGATAATTTATAGGCTGCTATATCAGCTCTTTCATTAAACTTTGGGAGTCTTTTCTTTGTAATTATGGTACAAAAAGACCCAAAAAAACAGCGGAGGAAAAGACCAGCGCTGGCAGCACCTGGAGTGATGATTAAATGATCCAGGATTAGAAGCTACCTGACTAACATGACCAGCGAGGCGGAGTGGGATCAAGTCGCTTAAAGCCTAAGTCCTCACAGATGTTGATAAGATTTGTGGTGAGCGCCGGCTCCGCTGGCCCAGTTGCTGCGGCCGCTGGATTAATGCCAGATCAGGAGCGAGTTATCACCCTGGGTTACCAATGTGAATACGCTAACCTTTGCACAATTTTTTTACGCAGCAGTGTGTGTGAGTGTGTGTTTGCACAACAGATGTAGGGCACATTACCATAAAAAGAAGCCACATGTTTAAATGGTCCCCTCTCGCCTCAAAAGGGGTTTTTAAGAGAATGGACGGCAAACAGCGAAGCAGCAAAACAAAGACTTTCTTTAAGGTCAATCTGTGAGGGGAAGGTTCACAAAGTCAAACTTGAAATTTAAATTTGAGGAAATATAAAGGACTATAATACTGCAGCGATCAGGCACATATTCCCAATTTGTTTTAAACTGTAGTAAACCTTTTTTGGATTTGTGGAAACTTTTACTAGAACATTGCAGCTGGCAATTTTATAACTTGAATGAGTTCATGCTAGTTACAAAAACTGCTGACCCTGTAATCACAACATGTGTAATGTGCTTGAATTAGCTACCCATGCACTGCATTTGGACCTGATGCAAACCAATGACGTTATGTACCATGATTTAAGTCTTCCTTTTACAATAGTCAACATTTAGGAGTGCATATCATCCTTAGTAATGAAATGTTGACCAATAGCCAATATTGTTCTTAATTGACAATTGGCATAAGTGTTCAAACTGGAGTTCTGTAGTTAAATGTTAACTTTTTACAAAAAACTTGCCGTTATGATTTTGGGGGACCGTTTCCTGTTTTTGTTCTATATTGATTCATATTTAAAATAGTTAACAGTATGATTATTGTACGAAGGGATCTATTAAACTTATAATAATTGATCTGTATGAACTGTAGCATTCAAAAGGAACCAGGTTTTCCTTGTGGACCCTATGCAGCCAGAACTTTTATACTAACGGAAGATCTCATGTAAACTTCACACTAAAGAAGGAAAACAGATAAAAAGAGAGAATGGCACAAAGGGAAATCTGAGCACGGATTTGATAACACTTTCAATATAACCCAGAGCCTCATTCAACATCCTTTTTATCAGTCTGCTTTCTGCTGTAACCCACACGGGACAAGAGGGACTCAGAGAAGTGCCATTCATCCCCGAAACTGTGAAGAACTGGGACACTCAGTGCATTCCCCTAGCTGTTACAACACCTCGACACACACAGCCGAATGTGTGTTTCTGTGTGTGTGTGCATTAATTAATTTGAGGTCTTCTTTGTGTGCCTTCTGCTTGCGTGTACCCGCATGAACCCGTCACAAAAACATGCTTTTCTGGCCCTTGTTCTGCCAAATGTAGTTGAGACGCGATGTAGAGCTCACCCTGAACTGTTATGACTGAGGACAACAGCCTCAGCCTTTCCCAGCTCCAGCTCAGCTCTTCACGGATGAACTCACTCCAATTAAACACCAGCTAACAAAGAGGGGAGAGCTTTCCTGCAGGCCTCGCTCAACACATGAACTAAGTATCAGAGCGATAGTCACACAGCTCTCTCTGGTTAAAGCAATGCATCATGCACAGAGATGAAAAGTAGTGGAGTACTTTGTGCTCTACTTAAATACAACTTTTGAGGAACGTGCATTTCAGAAGGAGTCTTAGTCCACTCCACTACATGTGTTTGACAGATATAGTCACTAGTTACAGAAATGTATAAGTGAATGAAATTGAATTTATAAAACCAGAGGCTTGTTTGCCCCCCAAAAACATTTCAGATATTGTTTCATTTAAATATTCAGAAAGAGATCAAATTCTTCAATTTAAAAAAAATAGAAAAAGTGCAAACTATAAATAATATTTGTGTGAAGCTTTTTCTATTTCTTCTTTTCTACCACATTATTTATCTCATGACCCCTCACATGTATGTCATGACCCTTAAAAGGGGCACCTCAAGTACCTCAAGTGCGTATCTGGGATTTTTGTACTGCAATTTTTTTTTGTATAAAAGTATTTTCCAACATGGAACAATCTGGAATCACCACATTTTGAGTAAAGTTTTAAGGAGTTTTTAAATTGAAAAATAAGTGGATTACCACCCACCTTTAAGTGTGTGGAAATGCTTAAAAAAGGATGGAAAGATAAAATATCGCAAACAACGTTTCTACGCTTTGCTGGGGTAGAAAATGTGGTGCGTATATGAAAGAAAATGTGACAAAGCACAAAGGAAACCGACTTTGCTAAATAATCAGGACGACTTTGGGATTAAAACATCACTAATACTTCTGCTCCACTGAACACTCGAAAAACAGTGTCAGATTAAAACATCAGATTAGTGTTGAGCGATTAGAAGACTGTAAGGATCCTTCAATTAATCCTGAAAACAAACATAAATCCCATAACTCAGCACATTTCCTGCATCGTCTTCAATTGTTTGAATCATAAAATACATAAGATTATCAATTCAGCCATCCATCATCACTTTATCCATTCATCCACAACCGTTACTTGCAAAACAATCAAACAGAAGTCTACTGTTTGATTCATAAACAAGCATCTAACAGCAGAAACATGCCATTTTACTCGTGCCAGATGTCTTCTCTGTCTCACTGCATGCAACAAGTTGGCTGGATCTAGTTGAGATGTTAACTATAGAGCAAGGAAAGCGTAAAGTGTATAACTGCGAGGGTGCCGTGATGTCAGCAGCACTTCCCAGTAGCCTAATGAAGACATAAATGGCCTCTTGAGTCTGACTATCTTGACTTATTTATGTACCTAATAGCCATGAGAATAACAAGCAAACTGGCGTCCTTTGATTTAAAGTTACAGCTCATTTACTTGGCAATATAATATAATACAGTGTGTAATCTAGTGTGAAATTATCTCATGGCTCAGATAACAAAAACAGAGTAAGGAAGTTTGTGAAAGGACATTTTTTTGACTAAGATGTTTTTCCAGTGGGAGCATTGAATCAGACGAATAAGAAACTCCTAACTTTGGCCAAATACAAATAAGAAAACAACATGAAGTCTGACAACACCAAACTAAGACTGTGTTTACTATCACACAAAGTCTAACAGAAATAAACACATTCATTCATCTTTCACTGTCTTAATTACCTCCACAGTAAAGAGAGATCAATAACAGTGACACAGTCAATGTTATTAAGAGAGCACTCTACAATGTTTTTGACCAAATATTTGCTTTTACCAAGATAAAGTGCTGTTGTAGACATGAAAAGTTTGTTCATGGACAACTGGAACACAATCTCTCACTTTGAAAAGTTTGTTTTATGTGATTTTGTAAATGTTTGGCATATTATAGAACTTAAACAACAAGAGTTTGAGTAAAAGAAAACTGAATTATTAGCAAACAACTATTTCATCATGTACTATTTATATCTGACATGTTATGGTCAAAACAGTGATGCGAGAAACAAAATGCCTAGCCAACTTGTTTATTTTTTAAGTCACTTAGCAAGGGAAAGAGTCATTCAATGTTTTCAGCCTTTTCAAGATACATTTCCTGAATGAAAGTGAAAGGTAAAGGGTGAAACAGAGAAGAGGAAGGTGGGGGTTACTGAGGAACTTTTTGTCAACTTTCTCCTCATCTGTGAAGGCCACAGTGGAGGTTGTAAACTCCTCACTCATCATGTGAACACCTGAACGTGACATGTTGTGAACACAGCTGGCTGCATGGCCTGCATCTGCCTGCTTTGTATCACCAGAAATGAACAGACATGGACTAAACGCAATAAAAAGATAAAAACAAACACTATTGCCTGGCTATCCTTCATATGCACGAGCGAAAATCACAAATTCAGACTCCCCCGACTCCCCCACCCCAAAAAAAAGAAACAGGCGACCACCATACAGAAAGCAGAAGAGATTAAATTACCTCGCAGCATCACCACCACGAGCTCATATTTAACACAACATCTGCTGAAACGCACACTAACGTAACGACCACCACGTCAGAAGATGGTTTCACGCTTTTTTCCTTAATTTCCATTTTTTGGGGGGTGTAAATATGAGAGAAAGCCCCTCTTACCTTCCACATCCAGGCCATTCTTATTTCTACGCAGACAATGGTGGACCGCTTGTTTTCGTCTCCCCGAAACGCCGTTCCCCGCTTCCGTCTCCAAACGCATGTATTCACGCATGCACCGGGAGAGTGGATGCGGTGCACTTATATGCGGGCATCGGCTCCATAAATATTGGAGTGTGTACCGTTATTCGTCTCCTCTCTCGGGTTTTTTCCCCCCATGGAGCTGGCTGGGACCTGGAGCAAAGCTGCGATCCTATTGGTCGGTGCAGACGCAGAGCCCCGCCCACGCATGCGTCATGTGACCGCTGCTGGTTTCCTGACTTCTGCTTTTACAAGGAAAGATGAGTGTAGTAGATACAATATTTCCTGTTTTTTTAATGTTCAACACAGTATATAAAATGTATAGACTTAAGTTCTTAAGTTTTACATGCATAAATGTACATTTGCTTAAGTAAATCCTCACTTTCAATCAATAAATGAAGCTATATATTAAGACAGTGAGACTGCTCTCCTAATATGTTATGTTACTTTCTATATATAATAATTCCTAGTATTTTGTGTTACTAAATGTTTCTCCTTTTATGTTTATCCCATTCTTTGTATATTTGAATTGGTCACGTATTTAAATAAAAAAATAATAGCTACATCTTCTACATGGCAAGATGATTGAAGTTATATTGTTTTCTGTTACTTCACATTTCTACTGGAAAGTGTGTGTTTTGTTTTTTTAAATCAACACAATATACAAAAATCTAGTATTTTTTTATCAAATCGTAAAATTGGTTTTGCAGAGCTGTACATAGGAATGGGTAAAAAGTAAATCCTCACTTTTATGTTTTAAAACAACAGGTAAATGTTAAGACAATTGCTTTTAAAAAAGCTTTTCAATCTGTGAGACTGTGTTAACCAAAATAATAATTTTACCAGAGTTACTTACTGTCGTTTTTTGTTATTTCTTTGCATGTTTTGTTACCTTATTGTAAATCATTTAATGTTTTTATTTTATTTTGCTTTCATATACAGTTAAACATTGTCTTTCTTATCTACAAAAATATCCCTAAAATGTGTTTTCAATGCGGGGGAAAAAACCGTGGAAACAAGAAGTATCCAAATAGTTTTCATAAATAGTTTCTGTGTGTTTTGGAATGAGCCTCTGGGTTTTTCAAACATCGCTGATTAAATCATTTAGTTATGATAAGCTGAATACATGCTAATAAGGGAGAGGCTCAAACTGGGCTCAATGTTCCCTGTATCACCCTTCCATGTTAATATGTATATTTCCATGCTCATGCAAAGGATGAAAAGAATGGTTGCATTCAGGCTGCTGTGCGTGCAGAAGGTCAGTTGTGTTTCCGGAGAATATTCATGTTATCTGCTCTGGTTGGGGGACAGAGAGAGATAAACTCAGGTCTGCAGACACATGCATCAGAGCTGAATTTACATGAATGCAAAAGTGTTGCATTAAAACACATAATTTCCCCTCTGTGGGAAGAATAAAGTTATTCTGATATATTTCCTGGAAACATTTCAGGGATCCTGATAGAGACACATTCATACACATTTTCCCTCTTATCTGTAGCACTATTTATCAATGTATTTGGTGTGAGCTGCAGCGTGTTGGAGATATCAGCCCTAGAGGTGTCAGCCTTCTCCGTAATGTTACTACATTACTCTCTGCCTGTGGTGCTATAGAATGGCAAAAATATAAATTAGAAAACTCTCAACAGCAATGTCTCAAGATTATCCACAGATCCTGTGAAAGAACAATACAGAGAAGTAAGCATGCATCTACACATGGGTCTGAAGACTGTCATCCTCCAGTGGTCTGATCCCCTGGCCCTGTAGTCAACATGGCTTTGTGTCCTTGGGGAATACACTTAACCCCAAATTGCTCCCGATGGCCAATGTGTGTGAATGTTAAGTCTCCCAGGTGGCCCTTTGTATGGCAGCCCCTGTCTCTGTATGAATGTGTGTGAATGTAAAAGTACTTTGAGGGGTCAAAAAGACTGAAAAAGCGCTGTACAGATGTAAAGAATGCCGTCCCCCATGTCTGAGTTCTTGCGTTAATTAGCTGAGTAACGCTGGGTGAGTTAGCTTCTCCAATATCTCCATCACTCGACAACTCACACCAAACATCTAGTTCATAATTAGCACAACAGGTGAGAGAGGGAATATGTATTTCAGATTTGGGGTGAACTGTTCCTTTAACTCAGTCGTAAAGAGATTCCAGCGACCAGCCGTGATTCTTCCTCTATTTTCTACATGATGCAATCCTATTTCAGGGTCACAGGAGGACCAGAGGCCTCCTCAGGGGTCAAGTTCCTGTCCGTCACACAGAGGGAAAAACACTAACACTGCAGACAATTCAGAGAATCCAATCCTCCCTTTCTACATGTCTTTGGACTGCGAGAGGAAACCGGAGCACAGCGAGGAAACAGGAGCCGGCATGGTGAGAACATGTGAACACCGCACAGGAAGAGCCAGCAGAAAGGATACGATTATTTTCTGCAGGAGTAGAGGCGCCGTATCACACAAGAGAAGTTTATGAACTTTTGATTCAAGATTCAAAGGTGTTATTGCACAAAGCTACAGTGTAGAAATGGCAATGAAATTATTCTGACCTGAGCTCCTCCTACCATGCAACATATATAAAAAAAATACAAATGAACAAGTAGTGCAAAAAGTCTACATACATGTAAATAGAATATGAGATATGTACAAGAACAGAATATGAAATTAAATAATGTAAATTAAGACTATTTACATAAATTAGTATATTGCAAGATGACAACAGGAATGTATATTTATATTTGAGTGATTTCACTTTTAGTTTCTGAGTTTGTTAAACTGCATTTGGCCATTGCATTAAAGGTTTCTGTGAATATTCACATGGTTAAATTAGTTGAACTTAAGCTGGCAGGGACAGGAGGAAGGAAACACTTTGAGGAACTAAGTAACTGTAAAAATTGTCCTCGAGTGTGTCCACTCTATGCTATTTAAAACTTTACTCCACGACCTTTTGGAAGAAAATGTCGTGCTTTTTACGTCACTGCATTTATCTGATAGCTTTGATCACTAGTTACTTTGAAGAACCAGATTATTAAACAAAATAAACATAAAATAATACATTATTAATAATATTTTATAATGTATTAAGCTAACCAGAAGTACTTGACGTAGTAGGGATTAGCCCTACATTTTCAAACTACAACATTAGGGATGCTTGAACATTAATGATTATATTTAAATTATTTAATATACATTATTCAGATATTTGTATGAGTAGGTTACTCTTACTTTTGGTGCTTTAAGCTCATGTATATGCTACATAAGTATTAGCATGGCCATTCTTTATAAACCTGTGTGACAAACTTTTGAAATGATGACATGTAAAGCGTCTAAACTACGACAGGACCTCGAGGACAAAACGTATTATATAAGGTAGCTTTGTATGCTACAATAATGTAACATTTACTTTACATTTTGTCCGATGTCGAATCGCATTTTTTTGCGTTTTTCAACTGAATGTCAGCATACTGAAGATGGGGCTTATTAACTAACCTCTCTTGTGAAGTTGAAAACCTTTGCTTGTTGACCTTTTGTCTCGGTGCCTGTTGTCGTTTACTTTCAAATGTGCGAAATAAATGAGAGACTTTGTTTCGGAAGATGATTAGACCGGAAGACAGTGTGTACGAAGTCTGTGGTGCAACTATTCAAATAGGATGAATGCAGAGAGGAGGTATGTGTACAGATGTTTCAGTTGATTCTGAATAAATAAACCAATAACATGAAAAGGAAGCCTAGCCACACAAGCTCCCTCACAATATATCTCCATTTAATCTGCTCTGATAGGCGGTACTTGAGAGCTGTTTTTGGTTTATCACACTGATTTTCACTTTATTTTTACAGCTACTGTTGAAATGACCTGAAAGCGTGATGCAAACCTTGCAAACATCCTGTCATTCAGAGGCTGCCTGTGTTTGCCCGCCTGTACGGAGGCAGTAATTGAGTTCAGCTGCAGTCTGCAGTCTGCCTTCCTGCAAGATGACATGACACCTCGAGTAAGAAAGAAAAACAGAAAAACCTAAATTGGTTTCTTTGATTTGCAAACAAGACTGACATTTTAGAAAATGTCTAACACCGAATGTATTTGATGTACACCCTCTGTAATTACCGGAACACAAACAAGCCTGAATCTGCAGATGTGCAAACACTCGAGTGGGAGGAGGAACATTCACTCAAACCCTGTGAGCTCTGCAGGTCACCACATGCTGCTGGAACTCATCACTATTTCTGATTCGCTGTCGGCACATCGATTAAAACTCTCAGTTCTTTTTTCTGAATCTGGCCAGGTGTGAAGCAGGTCCTCTAACTAAATCAATATCTCTATCTGGGTTATCGCCAAATCTCCCTCCCGGCCTCTCCTCTCTTAAAGCCTTTCAAACAGAGCATGAAAAAGGTAATCCTCAAACTCGGAGAGCGCCACATCAAGGATTAAATTCTCAGGAGTGCTGAAATTACCTCAAGATGAGTAAGAGACTGCGGATGATAACCCGTCACCTTTGAGGGTGTGATAAGGAGCTATCAGGCTCAGGAAGATGAGGATGTAACACAACGCTTTCAAGATTAAAGTTTTATTTTTGAACCTCCTTCTAGGATCACAAGTGCAAATCGTGAAGTGCACCTCCAACTCCCAGCTCTCAACAATGCTGTGTCCCCATTTCATATGAGATACTAATTATCATACTAACAGGAAATGATGCAATAACATGTGTTAATATGCAAGTGTCACTAACAATGAAACCTCAAAGATTGTTGAAGAAAAATGTTTTAAACCGAGATCTTAAATACTTACTTTTTGTGTTTATCCACCCCTAAACATCCCCTAATCCCCCGCCCTTACCCCACTTAAAAAAGGGAATGGTAATTTCAATGTGTTTTTAAGTATATTGAAGATTTACTTTAAAAAAAAAAGTGAAAAAGCTGGGAACCAGAGCCAGGTATTGTTCATAACTTTAATTAGAGAAAAGGCCATCGGTTCACCTCATTTAGGGATTATTTCTCTCAGCAGTGAAGAATACATTAAGAAAAAGTTTGGACTGGAGATGTGTCAGTGCAGGTCTGTACTTTCTGTCTCTGAGCTTTTGTCTAAAAATACTTGACACCCTGCTGTGCAGCGGGGCTCTGATTTCAGTTTCAGAGCACCTGGGTCCATTTGCCTGATGAGAACGGTCATCGTTGGTCTGGTTCCCAGGCTTCAGTCCAGTGAGCTCAGTAAGAGGATGCCTCAGAGAGGATGAGGCCTGAAACCCTCCTCCTGTGCTGACAGACGCACACAAAGACACGGCGGAGGTTCCCAGCTGATGGAGACAAGTCGCTCTTCACAGTCTGTCAGTCTGCAGGAGACCCGTCTGGAGTCCAAAACAAGAAAACTTTTGAAGAAAACATAGCTTTCTCGCATGCCTCCATCATGAAGGAAGACTCCAAATACAGGAAATGGTGATGAATAAAATAATGTTAATGAGGGCCGGCTTTAACAACAGCAAACTATATAAAAACAACAGTTAATAAGCTGTCACGCAACTGGAGCAGTATAATCCAACTCTTACATTTTTGTATGCTAACTACTTCGCAAACATGTGCTTTTCGCTAAAACCTCACTATTTTAAGCCCTCTCGCAAAAACAGGCTAACTCTTGTGCAGGCCAGCTTCTTGTCTGAATGAGGACTTTGTCTGTTGAAGTGTTTTAAAATAGTAAGGTTTTGACAAAAATGCATTTATACATTTTGACTCCTGTGTCACTAACTTTTTGATACGCTGTTCACAAACTATTCAACATTAAGTGGTAATCTATAGTTGCTTATAACAGGTATACGTTTGCTGTGACTTGAATAAAGAGTAATTATGCTTCACTCTCACACTACTGGAGCACTTCAGCCTCTCTGTACAGAGGATGTACTCTAGCATCAGATCGCCTGCAGCCACAGGATAAGCTGCTGTCCCGTGTTCCTCCTCTGCTTCCAAGAAGGCTTACCACCATGAATCATCTCCATTCAATGTCACAGATGCAACCCGGTATCACGGCAAGACGTGAACATGTGACGATTTACCATGCTGGGAAACGTGAAGATGTCACGATTTCGTCCCTTCAAACGTGACAGTTACACGGTATTGTTAACACAGATGTGTCTCTACTGCCACTGAAAAGAACCATACACTGAAATCCTATATACTTGTACACTATACATTTGTCAACGTGTGTAATGGTTCGTTTTAAAACACAAGCTTCATTTATGTTCATATTGTTCGTTAATTTCGCCATTTGAGGCTTAAAGGTCATTTTATTATGTCTTTTGACAGAATCTACCACAACACAACTGATAAATGTAACCATGACTATGCACTGTGCTTTACTGCCTCCTAGTGATTATAACAATGTGTTAATGCAGAAAAAGGAGCCTCAAATCATCAGATATCTTTAATTGTTTTTGTTTATCTATGTGAAAAACTCCAGAGTGCCACAAAGTCAATTATAAATTCACTGGAAAGACCAGTTTAGTCCAGTTTGGTCGAGTTTAGTCCAGAGAGTTGAGCTATAAATCAGACTTCCCCAGAGCTGGGCAAATAAGTGTAATATGTCAGTCTAGTTCAGTAATAATAACCCCAGACTGGGTGAACAATGCAACACAAATCGCTTTCGGAGCCGTTTTAAAAACCATTTCATTTCCTACCAAACTTGTGAGTCATCCACATACACATTCAAAGAACACTGCAGCGGTTTAATTAAACATTTATGAAGTGATTATCTGCTGTGCCTGTGGTTCAGCAGCATTTGGCTGCAGCCCCCGTGGCCTGGACTAATCCTCCGTATTTTGTGCGGAGAGATAACAAGAGGGAGACTGAGAAGAAGAGAAGGAGGAAAATGGGTTGCGGATTTTCCTCGCAAACAAAACCAGACTGAGAGTGAAAAGCTGTGATCCGTCCATCTGCTTCCCCCTCCATATATTCCTAAATCTCTGCCTCTATCTCCCATTCACACCTTTTTTACCCATCTCTCCCACCTTCTGTCTCCTCTTCATCTCTCTCTTCCTCACTAATGAGAACCGGTGGGGTTTCCTGGTCCTAACAACCAGCCTGTTTGTCTCTGCCCAGACACCAGGGGGCCACAGATTACTGCTCCCCCGTCGCCTAAACAGAGAGACAAGTCAATCTAAAACTCACAGGGCTGCCAGCATATTCTTCATAGTGTTTGCAGTTTGCAATGCACTGAGAATATCACATGATGAAATGTGCATTCAGCTGGAACCGAAGCAGGGCATGGACCCCTCCCTGGAGTCTGATCCAGCCCCTAAATAATACCTTCTCGTACCAGGCAGAAGATGGTTGGTTTGTTAATAACAGGGATGGATAACTGAACAGGCCTACTGTGTGCAGGGCCTCTGTATGCGTTCATTTAGTTAGTAAATAAAGTACAAAGAGACAAGCATAACAAAAGGAGATACACAATGAGTACAGAACAGCGCAAATAAACTATAAAGACACACAACAACATTGGTGCAAAACAAGCCAAAAAGACACAAAACAACCACAAAGTAAGGCAACATAACTAAGATGTTCAAAAACATTTAAGAGTCACAAAATCTTCATGAGATGTAAAACAACCATAAAGAGATTCAGTTTGATCACAGAGATGCAAAACAATGCAATTCACTCGAAGGAGACGTTAAAAAGTTGAAAGTAAGTCGTCCACACGGCAGCGTGCGTCGACGCTTGCCGGTGGGCGTGTCTGGCGTGCGACCAACAACCAATCACATTAATCTCCCGCCCCGGACACACAAGCACGCGGTTTGATTGGCTAGAGCTTGTACTGGCATATGATTTGATTGGCTGGCGCTTCCGTCGACGCTTGAAAAGTTTAACTTTTTCTCAACTTTCGAAGCGAGCAACGGAGGCAAAGCAACGCGACGGAACCACAATGCAGTTCGGCAAAGCGTGACGTCACCCCATTCAAAGTGAATGGGAAGCGTCTCCGTTGAAGCACGCGACGTCCACACGGCAGCGTGCATTGAAGCATGCCGGTGGGCGTGTCTGGAGCGCGACCAACAACCAATCACATTAATCTCCCGCCCCGGACACACAAGCACGCGGTTTGATTGGCTAGAGCTTGTACTGGCATATGATTTGATTGGCTGACGCTTCTGTCGAAGCTTCAAAAGTTGAACATTGCTCAACTTTTGAAGCGAGCAACGCGAGCAAAGCGAAGCGACGATCCCACAATGCAGTTCGGCAAAGCGTGACGCAACCCATTCAAAGTGAATGGGCAGAAGCGTTGAAGCTTCAACGCACGCCGCCGTGTGGACGGGCCGTTGCGGAGGCAAAGCGACGCGACGGAACCACAATGCAGTTCGGAAAAGCCTGACGTCTCCCCATTCAAAGTGAATGGGAAGCTGCGTTGAAGCTTCAACGTACGCTGCCGTGTGGACGGGCCGTAAATGTTTTGTAATATGCAAGGGTAAAACTTCCCTTGTTCAATTGTAAATAATTAAAGATTATGTCATGAAAGAAACCTTTGAAAGAGCCAAGCTGTAAAATGGTTATCAAATGTACTTCAGTTTTGTTTTGCAGTGTGCACAATGCTAAATTAATCTACCTGTCGTACATACTGGTGCTATGTAAAACCATGAATGTGAAGTAAATTGAAACAAGAGAGAAGAAACAGACCCATGGGATTTGAGTCTATGAAATGACTGTTTAACATTTCTTGTTTGAACGTCAATCAACTACAAAGACAGGCACATAAACTACAAAAATACTCAGCCTTACAACCACATCTCCACCCATATTTAAAGTTGCAAAACCACCCCTGAGCAGGAATCCAGAGGTGCATCAGAATATTAAAACTGTCATGTAGAGTAATTAGTGCATGGAGATAAAAAATGTTCCTCATAGTTCCTGTTATCACTTGATCATTAGTCAGACTTTTTAGCCATTATTTATTAAACAAAAGCCATTGTGGTTGCATCAGGTAAAGCGTCATCTTTCTTATCAGTCTGTTCATTCCAGGGGAAGTGGTGATCTTTTATACAAGGAAGAAAACATGTAGGAGGGAATTACCTTCCTCTAATTGAGAGCATCAATCTTTACACTCTATTATTACAATCTGCCACTGCTATGACACATCATTTCTCCAACAGTCTGGGCTGCCAGCATTGTTACTAAAGCCTCAATATGGCTGTGAAGTAGGACGTAAAGTGCATGAGAAAATGTTAAGTGCTTCAAGTGACTAAAGTATAGGTTACAGATAACTCCCAGTTTCCATAGAGCTTTACTGATCCACATCTCACTGTATTGGTACAAAGTCAGAGAATGTAACCTGTGATCATTATATATTTGCTTGCGATCACATCACAAACTACCAATAATCTGGCAAATTACTCACCAGGAGTCTTCTCAATTGTACATTACTCGCATCAACATAAATGCATTTTGAACATTCAGTAAATATGTTGAATGGTAAGACCGCCATCTAGTGGCTTTACTCAAACCAGCCACAAATACTGAAACGCAAACGTGCCCATGTAACACAAACAGAGTGGTATTTAATGTGGAAAAAAATGGGGCAACTTTGGACAGATGCAACACCAAAAAACACAATTTTTGGTTGAAAAACATCAAAGTTCTAGTTTAACAAAAGGGATATTCAGACTGAGCACTTACCTCAACTTGTTAAATTGCTTTGGAGCGGTGTTAGTTTTGTTAACGTCATGTTCGTCCAAATGTTATCTTGATGTCCTCTTGTTCCATGTTTGTTTATCCTCTCAGAATAATGCCTGATATCCTAAAAGCTTGTTTTGACCACTAACCATAAAACACGAAGCTAACAGAGGCGTCTCTCTGACAAGCTAGCCGCCGTTAACGTTAGCCACTTTTTATGGCAAACCGCTAAATCTCATTGAAGTTCGGTTAAAACAACATTCCTTAGATATTTGACTTACATTTTATCTAAGTTTCGATGTCAGCTGTAGAAAATAATCCACATCGTTCATGGTTGTTTTCCCACACTCTGGGAGCACTTGACACTGACAGCGTGTAAACCGATTAAAACCCCATTTTAAAACTATTATCAGCCACTTACCTCACATTTTATTATAATGATTTCTTTAATATTATGCAATAAAACTGAAATATCAAAAACAAATACTGTTAAACAATTTAGACTAAGATTTGTTGGCTGGAAGGTGCCGAATAGAGAAGAAATGTGTGTACTATTAGGTACATTTCACATAACTTTATAGCTAGTTGTTACAAATTAAAACGACTTCGGATTCCTGCAAGCCAATAGGATATTAGCTTGATCTTAGAGGAAACATGGATATACCTACTATACATGTATTGTTGAAGGAGATGTATTGTATGTATCGGATAGGCTGATTTACAAAGGAAGGCCTGGATTATTTGCAAAAATAAAGTGATTTCTTTTCCAAATTTTTGGAAGTCAAGGCGCAGTCATTTTTAAATTGCTTTGCATTTCTGAGTGTTTCTTTGTTTTTGTTTTCTTTACTTCGTCATGTTTTTATTTTAAATGTAGTTTTATTTCTTTGTCGAATATGTGAAATATGTGAAGCGAATGTTTAAATAATGTGTATCCAATTTGTCCTTTAACACAGTGAGTGATATCCAGTGACTAAAATAAACTGGGTTAGATAATTACCCAATTTGTCCAATATACTGAGAGATGAATATTCAAAATATCCCTATTCCCATTTAGTGCACAAACATACTGAATCGAAGTTGAGGGAGTTATCCTACATTTATTGCCAACCAAAATAACAAATAAGTTACATGAATATACACACAGACAGTTGTGCAACAGTAAGCAGCTTTTTGGATTAGAGCTGCCCCCACAACACAGAGATGAGAAATAGAAGTTTACCCTAAAGTTTTGACTTTTTGAATCATACAATTTCTTTATAATTGTGATATAAACCCGATGATAATAATAAAGGGATTTGTTTGAGTAATGACACAGCATTAACTTGGCATAACAATGTCAATATGAACATTTATCAGTGTGTCGTTTAAATTGGGGACACACTAATAGGTTCAATGAGTGATTTAGTGACTCTCTGTAACAATGTCAACACTGAACAGTTAGCTTACAACAGATAAAAGAAAGACAACAAGAGTGCAGCAATATGACAATCAGTTATTACTGAAAAGGGGGGGGGGGTTAGTACACTTAAGAAGAAGCTTAAAAATCATCAAGATTTGAGACGAACATTTATTTCATGTTTCAACACAGTTTGGGGGCAATTATTAACTCTCTGCCCACAGCTGCATAACACATCTGGGTTGAGTAACACAGGTTTAAATAAATAGTGTAGCTAAGATTGTGGATAAGACGTTAAATGTGCTTGACAAGAGACAAAGACGTGGCCATGTTTTATACCTCTAGAGACAAAAGATTACATCTTCCTCAAATCTATGCAAAAAACTATTCCTGTTTGTACTGTAAACTGGAGTTAACTAACTTGTTCACAACAAGTCATATGTTGCTTCTCCAATTATAAGAGATATAAGCAAAGGGTGGTACATTTGCTCTAGTTTAAAAAGGACAAGGATAGTTTTACCTTCACATGCTTTTACTTTTCAAATACAATGTATTTGACACAGTCAATGCATGAGAAAGGCAGAACCAGTCAAGTGTAATCTGTCAAAAATAATCTACCTTTATCATTTGTTTAATGCACATAACAAAGCAGAGTTAATCAGTGCCTCTGTCTCTGGCCGATGAGAGGTATGAGAATATTCCAGTTCGCTAACAGTCACATGTTTTCCCTCAGACAGAGTAAGTCGGAAATCTGAGGAATGTTTTCTAATGGTTTCTGGAGTTTAGCACTGATGGTTGCACTGTAAAACATCTCTTTTCCAAACTGTTCTCTTGCAGTAAAACCGACAAAAGTGACATGACAACATAAGTTGTGAGGGTGTAAAGACTCTCTTTGTCCTAAGTGAAACCTGCAGCTAAAAGGTGTGAACTTCAGTTAACACTAAGATGTGTAGTGGTCCTCTCTCTCGGGTGTTTAGCAGGTCAGCTCTGTGTGTGTGTGTGTGTGTGTGTGTGTGTGTGTGTGGTGTGTGTGTGTGTGTGTGTGTGGTGATTGTGTCGTGGGCTAGCTGAGGATGTCGGGCTGCAGGCGGACCCTCTGCAGGACGTCCTCCGGCATGCACAGAACCGGATTCACCGGCTTTATCTGCTCATCCCCGAGAAGAGAGAGACCTGCGATTCCAAACAGAGTGTGGAAAGGATCCACCTGCAGAGAAGAGGCATGACACTTAACATTTAAGAGGAATATAATAAGCAAAAAGGAGTTACAAACTTACTTATTTAGCCAGGCTATGTATTAAGAATGGTTTATGGACATTATTTACATCATTTTATTTACATAATAATAATCGTAACAATGTTTTATTATATTTTAGTATTATTTTTTTTCCAGTACTTTTTCCTATTATTACTATTATAATAGCTTTTAAGTCTTTTTGATTACATCTTCAATATGCTCATATGCACCTCTGGGTAGATGCTTAACAGGATTACGTAGGTTGTCTCTGTGCCTGAACTGTGCAAAAAGTAGAGTCTGATCTTATCTAAAACCCTCCAGTACTTAAGTCCATTGCCATCTACCTCACGATTTCTTTATCTCATACCTTTTAACCGGTTTAAAATATATATAAGATAGAGAGACAAAGGAGGGGATCATGGATGTGCAGACAGGGTTAGACGAGTTGAAACAGCAGACAGGATTTGGGGAAAACACAGGTCTTAAACGCGTCCTCTTTCCATCACAGCATGCAGGAGTTACTCATGTGTGACGGCTCACCATGTCTCCCGGTCTGTCGGCAAAGCCTCCGGTCTCCTCGTCCTGACAGGCCAGAATAAACGATCGCAGCTTGGCCTTGTCGATCCAGTGGATCCTACCAATGATTTTAAGAGACGCTAAAACCCACCACGAGTAGCACACATCCGGAAGCTGAATGACACAAAGAAAACCAGAGCTATGTCAGTACTGTACGTGCAAGTTAATAAGATCCCAGCTTCCTTATGTTTTTGATATAAACAAATGTACATATATTATTTTATTTTACAAGTTAACGGAATTACTTTTGCTAATTTAAATTGGTAGATATGTTGCACTTGGAGCAGTCAGCAGGAACAAGGAGAAATATATGGATTGCAGGGGCATGCAACACCGAACAGAAACTTTGGCTGTGAAAGCCCAAACTTGGTGGTCAACATGCTGCCGTCTGAGCTTTTCAAAGTTTCCCCATCTAATGAGGAGATGCCTTGTCTGTGAGATCAATTCAATACTTCGTGTGATTCATCATCAAATGTTTTGCTAATATTTGGCAAACAGTGAAGGCCACTCTCTGCTCTCTACTCAGCAGTCCACACACTCATCTGAGCACATACACACACTCATCTGAGCACATACACACACTCATCTGAGCACATACACACTCTCATCTGAGCACATACACACACTCATCTGAGCACATACACACACTCATCTGAGCACATACACACTCTCATCTGAGCACATACACACTCTCATCTGAGCACATACACACACTCATCTGAGCACATACACACTCATCTGAGCACATACACACTCTCATCTGAGCACATACACACACATTCACAGAGCAAGTGGGGGCAGAGTGGGGGAGACAGTCATTTTTTCCCCCTCATGCTGGTATTGTTTCAAAGTTAAGGCGTGTAATCATACAATGAACATATAGCACATTCAAAGTTGTGGAGCTAAATTGTTTGTTAGACTCAGCCATATAAGTATATAATAATGGCAGCCAGCTAATGGAAATCTCTGTTAAACTCTTCCAGTGTGAATAAACTTTTGTCCTGTGGAACTCACAACTAATCAAAATCATTTCCAGATAGAGAAGAAATAAGAATAGCAGCAGCAGAACTACTTCAGTAATCATTCTGTCCTGATTTAGTTAAGGTTAAACAATGACAAGAAGCCCCTTGATTTCCCCGCACATCCTCTGGAGAGCACTAACTAGTGATGGGAATTATGGCTCCTTGAAGGGAGCCGGATCTTATGGCTCCGTTCCTTTCAAAGAGCCGTTCAAAAGAGCCGTTTTTTTTAAAGGGGGCGGGGTTACTAGGTTTATCTGCGAAATAATCACCAGGATAATGATTGACTGTATTGCCAGAACTAATGTCAATAATCTGCATTGTAAACATGACACAAGGTGGCGCCATATCCATGTCATTCATGTCAGTGAATGTACTACTTTGAATTTACCCTCTGTATGTGTTAAGTAAATAAAGTTGCCTTGCCTTGAATGAAATTCACGCAACTCTTAATATTAGATACTGTGTTTTTAAGTGGCGATGGAGATTATTTGTTGACCCTGCTTTAAAGGATATTTAGCCTTTACAAATGGTGCGCTTTATCACTGCCTGGGTTTTGGTTGAAGTGCCTCCAAAGGCTGCTGCGTTTTCGCGTTTGGCTCATTTTCCATCCGAAAAACACGTCGTCTACCTGTCCTGTACGTGTTATGAATTCTCTCTCGCGCGTATTCCGTTAAGACCCACCCCATCTCACTCCTCGTGCTGAAACCTACCAATCAGAGTAGGGGCGGGTCTTCACAGAATATGTTTGGGGAACAAAATCAAGCTTTTTAAAAGGCGAGTGGATTTTTGCAGGCAGTGAGTGCGGACCAACGATTGAACGATAACAAGAACGGCTCTCACCAAGTACGACTCGGTTCCCCTCGTTCGTACCAAAGAGCCGTTCAAAAGAATCGGCTCGTTCGCGACCGACACATCACTAGCACTAACCTTCTCCGGGCGTCCGTTCAGGCCTCCGGACGGCAGCTGCCTCTCACAGAGCCACCAGCCCAGCAGGTCAGCGTTCACCTGGTGCAGCTGGCCGGTGAGCGACAGGAAGCCGGCGCAGCAGTAGATCTGACAGACAGCAGGGAAGAGACCACAGGGAGTACAGGTGAGAAGAAGTTTAACACATGTCACCGCTGAAGAGGGGTGTGAAGGTAACGGCATCCGACTCCAGAGAGGACATTTCACCCTGTCAGTGTGAGGGATTGACAGTCTCTCCGTTGTGATTTAATCTTCCCACAAGACCAGCCCACAGCCTCACAAATAAATAACATTTATTTAGAAACTGGCAGCTCAACACCTGTATGAGGCAAGGATTTGCTTGTACATTTCCACATAGTTTTCCTATTCTATTCATAAAAGATGTACATTTGAAGTTATATCTTTTGAATTTAAGTATATTAGAGGTAAGGTAGTCATTATGGATTATGAAGTAGGTTTTTATTGCGATTTGAATTTTAGATATGATTTGTCTTGAAAAGAAAAAGCTCCTGGTGCATGATCTTCAGTTCAGCTGTTGAACAGTATAATAAAGTGGAAGCTAGTCTCTCATACAGTGTCTTCTAATGGTTAGTTTTTACATGATCCTACAACAGATGTCAACTGGATAATTGTAAAACGACATCAGATAAACACATCAAATGTTGAACACCTTGAACACATTTCTGCAGTTAGAACCTGATTTCTTCAGGTTTAACCCTGGATGTGCTGCTTTTGTTCTAAAAGAGGTGAAAGTGAACTCCCACAGCGATTGTCTTGCATTAAAGGTGAACGTGAGTGGACTCACCTGACCAGCGTGAGACTCTGAACCCGGTCTGCAGCCAAATCCCCCGTCAAAGTTCATACAGGAGAGGATGAACTCCACAGCTTTGTCAACATTTATTTTGTCCATCTTGCCCTTAGAAGGAAGAGAGGACAGAGAGTCATCTTCAGATTAGAAAGAGTTACTGTTGAGACAAGACAAAAACTGTACATGATATACGTACCAGTAATGCAAGTGTCGCAACAGCACAGAAGGAAAATCTGGTGTCTATTTCTCCTGTAACGCAAACATGGTGTTTAATATTATATTTATTATTATTATATGTTTAACTGGAATTTACGCTGCAAGCACAACGCGCGTTTGAATTGTACCGGGGCTGACACTAACCATTGTTTTTATTATCAATGATAAAATGGTCTAAGAAATGTCAGAAAATACAAAAAGAAATGCATCCCAGTTTGTCAAAGTTCAAGGGGACGACTGTGAATGTCTTTCTTGTCAGACCAAGACCAAATGATATTCAGTTCAATATTATATAAAACAGGAAATATCATAATGAAGCAGCTAAAAACTGCATTTTCTGGAATTCTTGCATGAAAAAACGACGTAAACACTATTATTATTTTTAAATAGTGGGTTCATTAATCTGTTGTTAGACTAATTGTTACAGCTCTAATTTGTAAATGTTGGTTGTGATACAAGTTATTTGATGAAATGCCTATTATTTGATCCCTTTACTCAAATGATTGTCTGCTTTTATTTCTTATTTTTCATTGGAGGAGCAAATGTTTCTTGAGACATTAATCAGAGTAAGTCTGGCTCACCCCATTTGTCTCCTGCAAAGGATCCGTCTTCCTGCTGCAGCCCTTTGATGTACTCCACCACTTTGTCCACATCGAGAGCATCCACACTGTCGTACAAGCACAGGATCTGAAGAAGGAGTACAACAGTAAATAGACTGAAAGGACGAGGGTACTGAGGCTGCTAGAGAGAGAGAAAGAGTAAGATAAATAAAATCTATAAGAAACAATTATTGTATAGTTCTGTGTGTCCTCCAGGAACTAATCCATTAAAACATACTTCAAATGTCTGCTTGCATCAACTTTGAATCAAAGCAAAGTATACTATTTTTTTCGTTTGTTGGCGACATTTCCAACTTTCTCATCCACAGAAGTTGATGAGAAAAACAAGAATAGGTTTAGCAATCTGTCACATTTCCTGTTGGCTGTCTGAGGAGTCACCTGCACGGCGCTGAGGGTGTAGAGCAGGTGGGGGTCGTGTCCGATGCTGGCGCTGAGGCCTCCACACTCGTGCTGACAGGATTTGATGAAGTCTACGATCTCCGGCCGGTTCATCCGGGGCAGCTGCGCCATCAGGTCCATCACCGTCAGCCCCCAGTAGATGCCGCTCATCCGCAGGTACTCTGACAGTGTGTACTCCTGGACAAACACAAACAAACAGGAAAGATAAACAGTGCAGCAGGAATGAGTCCAAAAACCCGGGAATGAGTCAGCATTATTGCACTTATCGGTCCCTCATCTCAAAATCTATGGGATTTTTTATGGGATTTTCCTGAAATAAGGTCCATGGTTTACACAAAAACAGAGAAAATTGTCTATTGTTTGAGTAATAATGTCTATAAAACTGAAATTACATCATCCAGAAATCTTGAAGGGCATTTGGAAAGCACAGACCTCCGCGAAGCCCATGTCTGTGATTCAAAATGACTGCAGTTTTTTCTGCCTTGCCAAAAATGAAAAAGTCCCAAAGTAAAAGTAAGTGGACAGTAGTGTTTACAAATAAGGGGTCACCCCAAGTTCCTCGGGTCCAAGTCGAGCCTTGTATTTAGTTGTTAGCATTTGTCTCTTGATATAACAACAGTGGAAGAGATTGGTAAGGCCTATTTTCACAGATCAAGCAAGACCATTGAAGTGAGATGGACGTTTTGAATGCTATTATTGTAAAAATATGTTCAGTCCCTTTGGAAACATCAATGTCCAAAAGAAATAAAATCCTTTGTCAAACCGATGCGGAGTAAAGTCATATCTGCACATTTGATGGTGTCTGTTTCAAAGAGTAGATCAGTTTGCTTTTAGCTGAAGGTGGGTGATTTCAACTTATTGACCATGAAAATCATATATTAAACATTTAACAATGGCCAAAAAGGCATTGCTTAAAACATGAATTCCTCTAAAAAGCTTCCTTCATGTGTAATATAAAGATAAAATACACTTGGGGAACATCTTACCCTGGGAACTAAAAGATACACTCCTAAAAAAACATCAATTAATCCTACGAAAATGCCTTTTACTCACATAGTCATCCTTTTTGGAGCCGTAGGCAGCGATGTAGTCTGCATGTTTGTCCAGCAGCAGAGAGCTGGGGGCGTCAGGCTTAATGATGACATCTTTCACTTGGGTACCCTGACATTGAACACATCACCACAATACTTATCAGAATCAAGTGTTTTACACGTTTACATAAACAAGGAATTAGCTTTTGTGTATGGTGGTGCAAATATAAACAAAATATACAAATAATAACCTAAAAAGCTAAAAAGAAACTTAAGACAATGAATATATGACATACTACAGTGTATTATATATTTTAAACATGGGAAATTTTCTAAATGACCTTGTTTCAATGATATACAACCACAACCTGCGTGTCAAGCCTGAAAATGACTAATATTATGTAGCAAAATTAGTGAAAATTGCAGTTGTTTTGGTATCATTGAGCTACATGCTAACTCTGATGCTAACCACTTTACTTAAGTTAGCTGTTTTCACAGGTTAGCGGTCAATGTAACGCTAAAGCTGAACATAATGGAGATAAGTGGACGTGTTAATGCAGTTCGGCTATATTGTTATATAAAAATAAGCTGAGTAACGATGACATTTACAACATGATAACCAGTTACCATTCTGGAGATGTTCGCATGATCAGGCTACTTCTTCTTCTTCTGTTTTCTTTTTGGTGGCTGTCAAACTGGTTAAGATGGGCATTAGCGCCACCTAGTGGGGACACGGGATTATGCAGGAGAAAATCACTGATGCTTTTAGAATCAGATATAACAATACAAAATCCCTTTTCGTTTCACACATGTACAATGGTGTTACATGAGTGGATATTAAACATTGCACATGGTGGTGTTACAGTCTGTATTGTGTGGTGGTGTTAACTTACAGTCTTTATTGTGTGGTGGTCAGTGGTGGAAAGTAACTAAGTACATTTACTCAAGTATTTTACTTGAGTATTTTTTGACGTGTGTACTTTACTTGAGTGCTTTCATTTTATGCTACTTCATACTTCTACAATACAAATTGTTAGTGTATTTGAGTTTTACTAATGCATTGTGTTGCACTGCTTAAGAAAGATATCATCTGAAATGAAAGGGAGCCTCATTCAACATTATCTACCCATCTGAGAAAAGCTCTCTGTCAATAATCTATCTAACTAAATAAATGTGTGTTGAAATAAATGCTTACATTTCACGAAAACATTAGGTTCAAATACTAGAAATATATATTTTCTTACTAAAAATCATGACTTAATTTGTTTGGCTATTTTTTAAGATGTATTTATTTATCTTTCATTGCTGATGTGACGATCTACGGACAAAAGTTGAATCTTCGCTGATTAAATTGAGGGAAGGGAAGAAAATGTCATTTCTCGGATGAGAATATCATACAGGTCTCAATCATACATTAAGTATAATAGGAAAGCATCCAACCGGAAAATGTACACTGTAACCACTAGCCAGCCAGAAACTGTCGAACATGTTTTACTGCATTGCAGGAAATATATGACTCAGAGGAATGTGCTTTTCCAGACACTGAAGAAAGCAAAATGCGATGACTTTTCGCTATCAGGGCTGTTAGGGAAAACATCAGGCAATATATATTGTGAGATTATTACATTTCTAAGAGAAATTGATACATTTAAAATAATCTAGAGTTTAAGTTATTTTTTTTTTCTTTCTTTTGTTTATTATTTTCTGCATAGTCTCTTGTCCACACTCCAGTCCAGTTGGTGGCGGTAATGCCTAACCCTAACCCTACAAGTTGGTTTGCCAACCGCCAATAAACACCAAAGAAGAAGAAGAAGAACATAAAAGTCTGTGACACTTCCGCATACAGCACATTTGCAGAATGAAGTTGTTTGTTACAGGTCTCGTTGTCGGGCTTTATTTATGTGAATCACAAGGTAAAAACATAATTTTTTTGTCTTCTCTTGTTGATCAACTTTTTTTGTTTCACAGTCAAAGTTGTTGTTAGTGATGGTGAGATGAAGCCTTATGAAGATTTGAAGCTTTCCAGCCAATTGGTTCGCAAAAGGGATCATCTCATGAGGCTTCATTTGAACCATTTGAACACAAACCAGGGTTCCCGCGGGGTCTTAAAAAGTCTTAAAAAGTCTTAAATTTGATAATTCGAATTTAAGACCTTAAAAAGGTCTTAAATATGACCAAAAAAATAAGAAAGGTCTTAAATATGATTTAGAAGGTCTTAAAAATTATCGGATTTGAAAGGTACTTCTGTGTAGCGATCGCGTCTAAATGTGTTTTGGGGGAAATGTCCGGGCTGCAAAGTAACCAGTACGGTAAGATCCTTTCAGTTCCCCCCAACAATTTCTATTGAAATAAATCAACATGGAACCAGTAATCACTAACTTTGTTTCCCCCGGCCCCTTATCGGAGAACACCCAGCTAGCAACCAAGCTTCAGCTAGCGGCAGTCAGAAACTCGTCTATCTTCAAATCTACTTACAAATAAATATGGGGAAGTGTAAGTTTAACCGTATTTGGTTGGAAAACATCGAATTTAGTGCTTGGTTGAAACCAGTGGAGGGAACGTGTTTGAAGCTCGCTGCACCTTTTGCAAAATAAATGAGCATTTTTTTGCTAATGTAGCGTTAACTAGTGCAGTGTTAGCTAGTGTAGCGTTAGCTAGTGCAGCAGCTCCCGCAACAACACCGGGGGACCTCCAGGTGAAGTTTGGGTCTACGTCAACCCTAAAAGCGGCGGTGCTGTAGACGCTAAATACCGTAGTTAAACACCAATCATACAACCGCAACGATGAAAGATTGTAGCCATTCAGCAGAGCTCTGAATATAGCTCTTGTCTCTCTCTCTCTCTCTCTCTCTCTCTCACACACACACACACACACACACACACACACACACACACACACACACTAGGGCTGCTCGATTATGGCAAAAATCATAATCACGATTATTTTGGTCAATAATTGATATCACGATTATTAAATACGATTATTCATTGACTTTGAAAACATCCATTTATTGAACTTTAAAACAAATAATCATTTGAACAGTATCTTTGTAACTGTTGATTACCCTGAACGTATAATTCAACTGAAAAACCATTACAAAAATAAATTAAATAAATGATACATTTAAATAAATAATAATAAATACCAATAAACAAGATCAACAAATATTTTGGAGCGCACTTCCACAAGCTACTAAACATATATATATATATGATAAATTAGACTAAAATTAATTAGATCAAATATGTTGTAGTAATCGTTTTTTTCGATTATGTTGTTTTCGTAATTGTGGCAGGCCAAAATCGTAATTGCGATTAAAATACAATTAATTGCACAGTCCTAACACACACACACACACACACTTTTTGTCTAACACGCTAACACAGTTCTGTACTGTTATGCTGTTATGTTCAGTCATCGTTCTTATGTTGAACATGAATACATTTACTTTGTAAGTAATTATGGGACGTATTTCTTCTTTCATAGCAATTTTCCTTCATACTTTCTTGAAATAGGTCTTAAATTCTATTCAAAGTGGTCTTAAAAAGTCTTAAATTTGAGTTGGCGAAACCTGCAGGAACCCTGACAAACCCCCTGTTGGTCAAAGTGTGTAAAACAGGCAGATTGGACATCTCAACAGTGTGCTCTTTCTCCTACCGAGTTCCCAATGAGTAAAGCCTTAGAATAACTCTAAACAACAAACATAAAATCATGTTTTCATGTTAACAATATTGTTTTTATTCCAGTTTAATGATTGTGATTGAAAAGCCTAAGGAGGCTGGTAAACATTGCAAAGAGGGATTTGTATTCCTTAATAATATTCGTAAACTTAACCATGTTGTAGCCTGAGAAAGGCTAAACCATATCAAAGACTACATTTATTAACTGAATTATCTCATTTAGCTGTAGCTTTTATTAAAAAAAAAAAAAGACGTATTGACGAGTCGTTGAACCAGGGACCCTGCGGTCGTGAGTCAACTGCTTTCCAGCTGAGCCACAGCCCACACACTGTATTTACCTGAAAACACTGTAAGCTATTTATTCCTTTATTTATTTATTCATGTTTTTATTCCTACATTTATTTATGCTTTTATTTATTTATACTTATGACATGTTCCGACCTCTATATAAGTGAGGGTCTGAGCTCTCTTAGTTCCATCGTGTCACCGGGCCCGGGGACAGGAGGGTAATATGGTTCATTATACATCCATGGGTAATATGAGCGTTGTGGTTCAACCGATCTGAAGCGCTTCCTGAAGCAGTCACGTGGTATCGACAGGCAGCGAGGCTTCGTTTGTCATCGATGACGTCACTGGCCCAAAACGATACAAGCCTCGATACAAGCTTCACAAAAAGGTTCGGGGATTACTCGACACACGCTCCGAAGCCTCGGCGCAATACGTAACATCACTAGTTGTTGTACTGTAGCACTACTTAAAGTGCCAGTGAAGTGCATTTTTTTGCGCCAAAATGAAATGGCAGTTTCATTTCTTACATATAATTGTACCTGTTCATGGCTAAAATATTTTTTTAGGAAGTGCGAGGGACGAGATAAACATCGCAAATTTTTCAGAGTCTGAGCCTACCGCTGCTGCAGACGATAGCGGCTGTGACGTCACAAGATGGGCCCAGTTGTGATTGTAAACATGGCGGAGCCTTCGGAAAGTGATACTGGTGCGAGAGAAATGAGTGATTTTGACAGCTTTTCGGACAGGATAGATGAGGAAAGTGGCCATGGAAGTCAATTTAGTTGAGGACAATATTTTGTCATAGATCTAGAGTAGATCTACACACAGGATTGGCCATCACCTGATCATACATTCATCTGTTCATAGCATGATGCAACATTCATGTTCACATGCAGTGTTGTGCTAGTTACTGAAAACCAGTAACTAGTTACAATTACTAGTTACTTCACTACTTACACCAAAAAGTAATGCGTTACTGTGAAAAGTAACTTTTTAGTTACTTAAAAAAGGGCACCCATTAATGCCCTTATACTGTAGCCTTCATTTCAGTACTGTTATTGCATCGGAGAATAATACAACCTGTTGATCAACTTGACATGCATTTGCATCACTGAACTCTGCTAAGCAATGTGGTCTATACAAACACAAACACAAAGATATGTTTCAAAGTGCCAATCCAGCCGCTGTTGCTTAGGTGGAGGTGGAGTGGCGTCGGATGAGTCTGGGTCTGTGGTCTTAGCTACTAGCTTCGTCCCAGCATGTTGTTTCTGCAGATGTTTCAACAGATTTTAATTGCTGTTTTGGGCAGTCGATTTGACCCGCCAAGACACAACTTACATTTAACTAAAACGTTCTTTTCTTTGTGCTCGACAAAAGTGAAATAGTGAGAATATCTCCAGGCGGAGAAACTCGACTTGAGCTCTGCCGCCGCCATGATAGTCTTGTTAGTAGACACAAACACAGTGGCCTTTATTTTTCATAAACAATCTACGAATCTACGAAACAATAACACCAGCCACTCACCTTCATCTTTTGGGAACAGAAACATCGCCACTTCGGCAGAATTGACATTACCACAGCCAGCGGCAATGCATCGCTTCCCGTGTGTTTTTCCTCCCTTTTTCTTCACTGTCGCCTCCATTGTCAAGTTTCCTCGATTGGCAATCACTTCCAGTCGACTGCGAAACACTTTCCAATAAAATACTCGCTCAAAAACGTTGGTAAATTCCACTTTGAAACAGAGACAAAATGAACGGTGGTGAATGTAAACACTTCGGCTGAGCCCATCTTCTGACGTCACGCAGTAGATCGCAAGCCACGCCCACGAAGGCGGATTTCCCAGCGGAAAATTCCAACTCGTCAAATTCGTTGCTATTCCAACATCTTTTATATGGGTTCCAATGGACAATTTTGGTCATTACTATACGTATTAGCATAACAGATCATGCACCGGCGCACACTTCACTGGGTCTTTAAGGCGAGACACTACAGGTGGATAGGGTAAATTGTTTTAACTTAAAGAGATCAGCAAGACATTTCTACAGTTAATTACTTATAATAAGACAGTTGTTTTTTGTATTACACGTTTTCTGAAATAGCATGTTTAAATATGCAAATGAGCCATAATCTCATTAAAAAATGCGCATATTTTAATACATTTCAGGAACACAAATCTGAACATTGGATAAAGTCACGTTCAAAATTCTTGTTTGATGTTGTAGTCATATTAGCATCTAAAGTTTTTTTATGAGGGATTTTGGATATCTCTTTTTATCACTCCATAAACCTGAAAATACTGTCAACAGCCGTAAAATATCAATTTTCGCCATGTTTTTAGGTATAAAATGTTATATAATTCAGGCTATGAATGATATATGAACAAACCCTTCTCTAAAAACCTTCAGAATATTGATAGGAATATAACTGGAAGGTTTGGTGTATGTAAGTGCTACTGAAGTGGACATTTCTCACTCAGAATAGGAGAAAAAACTCATTTTGAGAAAACGACCTTTTAAAGATTGCTGTGAGGCGCTACCTCAACCATCCTGTTCTTTGGATGACAGCTTGCGCCTCGACGCACTCCGTGAATGTATTTCATGTTCGGGGTCATTTGTTTTTTTATAACCTTGCTTCGTGCAAGTGACAATTGTTGTCGTCTTCTCTGTGAACGTTGATTTCGCTGTTCTTTTGCCATTTTGAGATTGAAATTTCCTGCGGAAAGCTAAACCAGTGTTTTATCACACCACGTGACGCATCTGAACGAATCACGTTGTCAGAAATTGACACCAGCCAATGAGATTTCGTTTGTTGGTTTAAGACCCCTCTGTACTTTCACGATTGGTTACTGATACAAAGGAAACGACCATATTTGGATCCGATGAGATTTTGCAGGAGAGACGGAGCTTTCGAACCACACTAGTATACACTCATGCAAACAGCGGTCGCGGTACTTTATGTTACGTTAGAATGCTAACTTTTGGTGAATTTAGGAGAAATTTCAAGAAGCATATAGAACAAACAATGGATGTATTTTATGAACATTTATCCATGCTGGAAGTAGATTTAGATGTTTTAGGAGTGAGATAGAGATTATTATCTAATGCATCCGATGAAGCACTGCATGAAGTCTTTTGATGATCAGAGGCTGTTGTTGGGGCTGCAAAAACGTTTTTTTAATTTGTTTTTGTAGGCAGACCATGCAGGCCAGCCCGATGGTCACCAAGGTTCATGTTTTAATAGCATTTTTTACAAAAAAAGCCCAGGCGAGCCTAACATGTGAAAAAATTACTTAGACCTCAGAGAGTTAAAACGTGGGCCTGCGACCATAGTTTTACTGTATTTTGTTTTGAAAATCCACAGCGGAGCGGAGGTTTGTGTCGTACTACATGAGGTGTATTTTGCATATCTCTCAGTAGCCAACACTCTGTGAGTCTGTTAGCTCGGACATAAACTCCGTAATAAATGTAGTCTACATTTCATAAGAGGTGTAAAACCTGTGAGCATTTTAAATCGCATTTGAACGAAATGCTTATATTATCTGTAGTTGTATTTGTATTGTTGATTTATTGTGTGAACGAGGCGATATAGAGAAGGTTAAGCTGTCATATGCACACGTTATTATTAATAAACTTAAAATAAAAAAAATGTTTAATTTATTTAAATTTTGTAATCATCTCGCGACCCCCCACTTTGGGAACCCCTGTTCTAGAGAGCAGGGGTTCCCAACCTTTTTTTTACCGAGGCACCCCTGAAAATATTTCTCGACCCCAAGGCACACCAACTTT
This sequence comes from Dissostichus eleginoides, assembly GCA_031216635.1. Classification (NCBI taxonomy): domain Eukaryota; kingdom Metazoa; phylum Chordata; class Actinopteri; order Perciformes; family Nototheniidae; genus Dissostichus; species Dissostichus eleginoides. The sequence goes on from CM062276.1 coordinate 12,282,194, forward strand.
TCGTAGATTTAAAAACCACTTCAGATTATTACTTCTTTGATTAATCATAGGATGAAGGTATTTATAATTACCTATAGTAGGAATAGAGAAATATTCAGTTTTGAACCAATAAACATACAGTATATTGTGTGATATTTATTGTATGATGTGTCTACTGTTTTACAGAGATCAGTGCTGGGACTATGTTTGTGCTGAAGGGAGAGGATTTGGATCTGAATATCACCAAAGCTGTTGTTCTTGGGAAATTTGATTTTTTTCTCTGGAAATTTAATAATAGTAACATAGTAAGATTCAATTCTACGGACAAAAAAGTCTCTGATAATTACGATGGACGGCTCGAGTTTCCTGGGAACAATTACTCTGTGATCTTGAAGCGTCTACAAGATGCAGACAGTGGAGTTTATACTGCTGTAGTGACAAAGCTTTCAGGAGGCGAAACAGAAGCAGCTAAATACAAGATCAAAGTTCAAGGTAGGTTTGTTAACCTCTCAAACACTGATAGAGTTTCTGTGGTCTTGTTTCTAAATCTCTTCACCTGCTTCTTCCCTCCTCAGATCGAGCGTCTCCACCTCTCCTCACAGTGAGCTCTGTCTCTGATAGCTCTTCCTCCTGTAGCTTCACTGTGACCTGCAGCTCACAGGACTCTCACATCAACAGCACTTTCACATGTGACAACCAAACCTGCAGTCAGGAGGGAGGAGAGCAGTCAGAGGGGATCCCTGATACTTTTCTCCAGGTCCACCAATTAAGTGGATCGATCATATGTAACCATAGCAACCATGTCAGCTGGACCAACACAACCAAAATAATCAATTATGTCTGCCCCAAACATTTTGGTAAGACTGAAAGACAAAACTACTTCCTGATAATAACACAGTTTGGAGTTACGTTTAGAGCATTCAGTATACTGTAGGCATTTTTTAACAACACATTTGTTAAAACAAGAGCCAGGTATTGCTTACATTTGCTTAATCAGTGACATTTGGAAGGTTGGTAGTTTCACATTTAACTGAATAACTGTTTGGTTTAACATATTAGGGTTAAAGCAATAAAATTGAATGATTTCTTACAACAGATCAGGTCGGCAAGAAGGCTATTTTTGTGTAATTAAATCTAACAGTCTGGCAGGATGTGATGCAGTAACACACTTGATGTGTTTATGAATTTAATCAAGCATTATGATGTGGCTTATGTTTTTATTTACAGTTCCTGACCAACCAAACATTGCTCCCATCATTTTGGGAGTATTCTTCACAATTCTCGCCATCATTGGTGTAGGACTTTGCTGTCTTCGAAAGAGAAGAACAAGTAAGTGTGCATTTTATCAAAAACATTTCTTTTAGTTTTACTGTTTGTGGGAATCAAGTGTTTTAGTCAAGTTCATCGCACCTACACATCCCCATTGTCTATTGAGCAATCACATAAAACATCTGAAACCTCTCATACAGCAACATACTCTTTATAATATTCTCTTGAAAAAGATAATTTAGACATATATATATATATATATATATACAATATCTGGACTCAATTCAGCTCAAGTAATGTAAATGTTATGAAGGTAATAAGCTTTAAAGGTGAAGCTCTCAAAATGAAATGTAAATTAATGCAAATCCACATATTGTTTTGACTGACCTGCAGGTAATAGAGTGATTGTCGAAAATCCAGTTTATGATACTGCTCAGGTAAGAGACAAGGTTTCTTTTACTTTTCACTCAAAAATGTAAATTAATTTTTGATTTTGAACAATTTAAACTGACTTGGACTGAATATGAGGAACAAGCTAAATCCATAACTGGAGCCTCAGACAGTTATATTGCCTACTATGGACACAGTATATCTGCATTTGCTATTTACTGTATATTATCCCTGACTCCTTTCTACACCATCTTCTTCCTGGTTCCAGGTCCTGCTGCCCGCAGTTCCGGTTCTACAAGACCTCCAACTCATACGACCAAATAGGTCGATTGTTCAAGTGCTTATTACGACCTATAATCACGTTTTTAAATGTATCGACCTCTTGTGCTCCCGTTTACTGCAAACGCTCCGGAGGGTCGTATATTAACGAATAACCCTCTCTGGAAAATCCTAAATTGTGGAATAGTTTGGCCATTAAAATGCTTTTTGATTAGATTTCTAGCGAGAAGTGTATATTGTACTTTCAGAATCCACGTCCAGTGGATGTGTCGGATCTATAGTTTGATAGATATTACTAAGATGATTTGAGGTCTCGCCAGGAGAACATTTATATTGACGGGCCGGCAGCGTCCATGTAAAGTTAGCGTCAACCCTCACGGGGTGAAAACAGTATTTCCGGTCTCGAAGTTTTCATAATAAAACCGTATTCCCCTCACTGTCAAATTATTTTAGTTATATCTGCACTACTCATCCACTAAAAACATCAGTTTATCCTTGTTAATTACACAACATTGATTGGTTTAAATGGTGTACAATGAGGTTTTGATAAACATCGAACTACCCATAATCTTCAGCTATCGTTGAAGCTCGGTGATTGGATGTTTTAGCCGCAATGCACGCTGAGATATGGTGTTTATACGATATGAAATCCGAAAACATTTAAAAGAAAATAATACTTTATTCCGAGTGTGCTTGCTTTTCTCTTTGGAAGTCATCACATGACGGCATTGTAATACACGGTTCGGCTGCATTAAATATTACACATCTGCCATAGTTCTTTATTTATAGAGCCCTGATTAGAAGACTTCTACACTGTAAAAAAAAATACAGGGGATTTTACAGTAAATTACTGGCAGCAAAGTTGCCAACAAGTTACTGTATTTTTACTTTACAGTAGCGATCCTGTATTTTTGTTTACAGTATCCAAATCAGTGCTGTATTTTTATATTACTGTATTTCTGTATGTTGCTGTAATCTCAAAAAGAATATTTTACTGTGATTATACAATACTGGTATTGTGAAATAACTACATTACTGTTCTGCAGTATAATTTTACAGTAATGTATGCATTAAAACAGTATTTTACTGCAGTTTTCTCTTTAACCAATTTTAGATCCTTGTCTCATTTTGGTGCTACCTGAAACGATAAACAAAAACTGGGATACAATTTAAATAAAATATGTTTATTGATTTCATTTCAATATTAAGTTCAATATGAAAAACATGGTAAAATAGGACAGTTCATAACTGATATAAATACAACAGTTCATGACGGATATAAATACAACAGTTCATGACTGATATAAATACAACAGTTCATGACTGATATAAATACAACAGTTCATGACGGATATAAATACAACAGTTCATGACGGATATAAATACAACAGTTCATGACGGATATAAATACAACAGTTCATGACTGATATAAATACAAAAGTAGTGAACTCACAACAGTAAATCTTCTGTAATTATGTGAAAGTAAAAGGGTCCCCTGCAAGAGAAGTGGACAAAATGGAAAAGGCAGTATATCATTGAAAATGTTTTCTACTTCAAAACTGAACAATTAAATACTATAGAGATCATACATGTATGAAGCACACATACAAAACATGTGGAATTAAAATACATGTTCAGCTTTACATGTCAAAAGTAAAGTGTCAAACCAAATCCTTACCTAACATGATGAGCCTTGGTGTGCCTGGTAGGGTCAGTTGAGCCTCAATTTCATCCTTGGTTGCACACACACACACACACACACACACAGTAATATTTGAAAGGCATAAATTATTACATTTTCATTGCACAAGATCATAATGTATAACTCCACTTACATCAGCCAAAAGGAAAAGAGCCTCTTCTTTTTCCTTGAAATGTGCCATCATGACCAGAATTGCAGAGAGATCTTGGTTGGAGGATTCCTCCTCGATTTGGGTTAGGACATTCTGAATCTCTCTCCTCCATTTGGTCCGCTGACTGTTGAAGCTGTTTAGCCATATAATACTGCAACTCAATCTCGAAATAAAATACGAACTTTTAGGGGAAAAAAAACGGCAATAATAACGTTTATAAACCTAAATAATCCGTTAAAGGTCACAGCGGTTCTCTCCTCTTGCTCCTGATATTTTCACCCCGAAATATTGTCCAGTAACAACAAAAGTTACTGTAACATTACAGCACTATTTACAGTATTGCTGTAATATTACAGTATAATTTTTTAATTGCTGTATACATTTCCCGCCTAAGGATAATATTCCCACAATGCAGCATAATGTACAGTATCACACTGTATTACAAATTCAAAGTAAATTACTCTGGGTAATACAGCAATTTACTGCCCACATTACAGATTTTTTTTACAGTGTAGACAAACTGGAAGAACTGCCGCCAAAACTGAATATGTGACGTGGATCATAAATATATCAGCAATTAAACAACATCTTCAATTTCTCTTCACACAACACGTCTCCTTGCAGTATCAACACTAATTCGGCTGACTTTTATATTTGATCCAATTGGTAGATAGGCTGTATTTACACCATAACGGTGCACAGCTGATAGAAAGGGACTTGTAGTTTTTAAAGATATTACTGATTTTCTTTGAATATAAGAATGTCATTAAAAGTGCCAATGTGAAACGCCACTATGAGACAAAACACAAAGTGTTTGACCAAACATTCCCACTCAAGTCAGAACTGAGGTCACAACAAATAAGCAGTCTCAGAGCCCAATATGATCAGTCCACCAGGATCAAATTGTAAACTAAATATCGTTCCAGGGCAGGCTAACCGAGGCTAACCAATGAGCACCTGCATGTGTGTATGAGAATGGCCCTGACACCATTTCAGCCCAGATTTAATGTCCTGGCAGGACAAGCTCAAGCTCAATTGTCGCACTGAACAAAACAAAGTGAGTGAAGGACTGCAATATAAGAGGGAAAGAAAGAGAAACTTTAAAACTGTTCAACTGCTATGATGTGTAAAGACTGATATTGTTCTTTAATCGGCTGAAACTGTTAAGTCATGATGTGAAACGGTTAACAAAGAAAAAAGGGAAACTCAAGCTGCTGCTACACTTTATTTTATTTATCTAAAGTTAAGCACTTTTTAGATGCACATATTTTCAAAAGCTATTTTATTTTCTCTATTTAATTTTTAAATGCAGCCCGAGAGGAACATTACAGATATCCACAGTATGTTACTGTATATCTGTATAGTTCAATGTTAATTGACAATAAATATTGTTGTTTATGAATTGTACTTTCTTTATTTGATTGGCAGTCAGTTGATGATTACATGCAGACGTTGATAAAGCTACAGCTACTTCAATATATATCACACTAATTCATAAAGCAAGTTAGACATTTGATGTTCCGGACCTTTGCATGGGGACATTTTCTCTAACTGGACCTCAATTTTAGTTGAATACCTCTGGTCTGGAGGACATAAAGGCCTGGATGGCGTGCAACTTTTAGAGCGTTGCTTTTATGGCTTGTCTATTGTTTTTACTTGTACTTGTTTTATGGTGTGTGAGCTGTGCTGTGTTATTTTTATTATTTTGTATGTTTTGTTTTGTTTATTTGACACTTTGGTCTGGAGGTTTAAAGTGCGTTATAAATAAAGCTGTATTGTATTCTAACTACAATATGTGAAATAATATAGCAATATCCTGTAAAATTGTGAAAACATGAATGAAACTACACATCTTCAGATGTTATACATAAGTGTCCTACACTAATAATACAAAGTTATTATGGCTTTGTATGCTGTGTGTTATTTGTAACATCTTCAGAAACTACCTTTCCAACTCCTCATGCGGTTGACTGTTACAGGTCTATACAGGTTCATGGTACAATGCATAAGCTTCAAATCGAGAGACTGAAACTGTATTTGTCTTTACCGTTCTGTTTTAATTTCACAGTAAAGTTAATAGTAATATTATGTTTGATATTATGTTTTATTAACTAGACCATTGGGTCATGATAAGACCATCTTTTATGTCGGTTTGGTGTTACAAATATCAAAGCAATATATGTGTGGATAACAAAATAAATCCGTCATAAACTAAACTGGAAACTTATACTGGAAAGTATAATTTATTGTGTTAACACTGTAAACTTGACAGTTTTTTAACACGCACCACCTAGTTTATGAAACGGATTGTTGTATAAAAATATTTTATTGCAAAATTATTTTTTTTGGTTAATGTTTGGAACTTTCCCATAACCGAAAATGTGGGCTCCTCTGAAGGGGGCCGTGTTGGCCTTATCCCATGTATCTCTGGAAATAATTATCAGAATGTCACCAAATTTGGCCTAAATGTTCACAGAGGTAGGTATCAATACCTTTTACCATCTTTGTAGTATTAACACTTAAACACACATAAATCATAGGCGGAAATGGAATAGGACATTTAAAATGCAAAAGGTATGTTTATGCTTTTCTGTCATTTTTAAACTAAAGAGTCCAATCACCCAAAAATGTCATTTATATGTACCAGAGACTCTTATCTTTTCATAAAAATAGTTTTTTTGACTATTCACTTCACCCTCTGCTGTCACCAGCCTCTAACAGCTAACCAGTGCAGCCAAAATGGCCGTCAGAATGGGGCCCTGTGGGTGTACCTGTGTGAAGGGAAGGACACAAAGCATAGATTAAGAGATCAAAAAATATGATATACCTACATATTATATATAATAATGTTTTTTATTATAATCATTATTATATATATGCTTTATATATCAAACTTTTCTATTCCAAACACAGTTTTTGTTTGTATTTTACATAATCTTTGAGTAACACAGTTGATACTGTAGATACTGTGATCCCATGAGCTATCAGGTTTCGTGGCATCATATTTTCACATGATTTAAAGGGGACCTATCATGCAAAATGCACTTTGTGATGTCTTGTATACATAAATATGTGTCCCCGGTGTGTCAGGAGACTCACAAAGTGTCAAAAAACAAAACCCTCTCTCTTTTCCTCTGCTAAAACAAATTAAAGGAACACTTTGAAAACACATCAGATCTCAATGGGAAAAGAAATGATGCTGGATATCTACTGATTTGGACTGGGTAATGTGTTAGGAACAAAAGAATGACACATCATTTGATGGAACTTAAAATTATCAACCTACAGAGGGCTGAATTCAATGACACCCCGAAAATCAAAGTGGAAAAATTATGCGGCAGGCTAGTCCATTTTGCTGAAATTTCATTCCAGCAACTCAAAATGGTACTCAGTGTGGGGGAAACTTCTGAAGCAATTGGAAACAGGACTCAGATACCTCATTCACACCAACGCAACTCCGGTTCAAGCTCCGTGCTAGAGCTTTTCAGGTTCAGAACCGGTTCTTCGGTTTAGCTCCGGCTCTTTTCACACCGCTCAGAGCCCGACTGGTGCTGCGTCATTGCGTCATCGTTTGCGTCATGACGTAACCGTTTGCGTGCCTGCTTCATAAAGCCAAACCGCGCGGAAACCCCTCACAGCTCACACCGACAACAACAACAATGGCCGATTGTGTTGAAGCGGCTACTCGTTTTGGTTTTGGTAAAAACCAGCGGTTGCCATCTCTTTCTGCAATTGTTGGAGAATTGCTTTGGACCGCGTGCTCCCCTCCAGCTTCCTCTGTACCTCTTTGGAAGACCAGATTCCCGGTCTCTTCAGTGGACCACTGCTGCTTGTTAAGTTTCTCCATCGTTTTGTACAAACTGGATAAAACGCTGGCTTTTTGTTGTTGTTCAGGAGTTGATCCCGCCCCTGCCCCTGCCCCCGCCTCGACGTAAGCGTGACGTATGCGGTGCATTTGCTCTAGCCGGAGAATTTTTTGGTGCTTGAAACGAACCGGATTCCGGAGCTAAGAGGCTGCTCCGCTGCGGTGCGAACAGTGTGAACGGTGTGAAAACCCGGTGCTTTTCAAGCTCCAGCTCCGAACCGGCCCTGAAACACCGTTGGTGTGAATGAGGTAAGAGAGGACGAGGAGAGCTGGAGCTTTGATGGCAAACACTGATGGTTTATTTGGAGTTACGGCCGGAGAACTGACAAGACAGGTGGTGTGTCACGAGTTGACACAGCGGTTGCCAAACCAATTCTGAAGAACTCTTTCTGTAGCTTGAGGTTTTAACTAGTTCGGAGTGTAATAATCAACATTCTTTATCAGTGAGACTAAATCATTATGGACCCTGAATCTAACTAGAGCTCTCATCCATAGAAAAGAATGTGCGCCAGGGACCTACGTCCCTGAACAGTAAACTACCTCATGGCGGCTTGTGCTCCGTCATAGACTGGCAACAACAATCAGAATCAGAATCAGAATCAGGTTTATTGCCAGGTAGGTTCGCACATACTAGGAATTTGACTTGATGTCATGGTGCATACATAAAATATAAAAACAAGAAATCTAATATAAAACACAAAATCTTTTACACCGTAATAAAATACAGTTAAATAGCAATACAAATTAAATAAAGCAGTAATTTACATGGAAATAGAATTCTATGAATGAGTTTTTGCATATAAACTATGAAATGTGAAATCAGAATATGTGCAGAAAGGAGTATGACATTGTGTGCATTAATGTAATGCATATAGTCTATGATGTGGCAGAGGTAAAGTGTCAGCGGGGGGGCCGGGCCTTGTTTAAGAGGCCGGTAGCAGAGGGGAAGAAACTGTTCAGGTGGCCAGAGGTTCTGGTCCTGATGGAGCGCAGCCTCCTGCCAGACGGGAGGGGCGTGAACAGTTTGTGTCCAGGGTGGGAGGGGTCGGCCACTATCTTCCCTGCCCGCCTCAGGGTCCTGGAGGCGTGCAGGTCGTGGAGGGATGGCAGATTGCAGCCGATCACCGCCCAAGCTGCTCCTCCTTAAGAGAGATAGCAGCAATACCCAAGGCCATAGAACTATGCCATAGGAAAAGAGACAGTCAAGAGAGAAAACGATGAACTGGGTCGAAGGTTGAATACCTAAGCAAATTATTCCCTAACACTCAGTGCTGTATATTACCCCCACCATGCTCCTATGAGACGACGGATGGTGTTGTGGGGTATCACCTCCCTGATCTGGACCAGGGCATCACTGAGCTCCTGGACAGTCTTAGGTGCAACCTGGCAGGCATCGGATGGACCGAAACATAATGTCCCAGAGGTGTTCTATTGGAATTAGGTCCGGCGAGCGTGGGGTACAGTCAATGGTATAAATTCCTTCATCCTCGTGGAACTGCCTGCATACTCTCGCAAAATGAGGCCGTGCATTGAAGTGCACCAGGAGGAACCCAGGACTCACTGCACCAGCGTAGGGTCTGACAATGGGTCCAAGGATTTCATCTCGATACCTAATGGCAGTCAGGGTGCCGATGTCTAGCCTGTAGATGCCTGTGAGGTCATTTTGTAGGGCTCTGGCAGTGCTCATCTTGTTCCTACTTGCACAGAGGAGCAAATACCAGTCCTGCTGATGGGTTGAGGCCCTTCTACGGCCCTGTCCAGCTCTCCTAGAGTAACTGCCTGTCTCCTGGAATCTCTTCCATGCGCTTGAGACTGTGCTGGGAGACGCAGCAAACCTTAGAGCAATGTCACGTATTTATGTGCCATCCTGGAGGAGTAAGACGGCCTTTGTAACCTCTGAAGGGTCCAGGTACCGCCTTATGCTAGCAGTATTGACACTGACCATAGCCAAATGCAAAACTAGTGAGAAACAGTCAGAAAAGAAGAGGAGGGAAACAATTTCAGTGGCCTCCACCTGGAAAACCATTTCTGTTTTGGGGGTCGTCTCATTGTTGCCCCTCTTGTGCACCGGTTGTTAATTTCATTAACACCAAAGCAGCTTCAACGGATTAACAACCCCATCTTCTACTTAACTGGCCAGAACAATGTCCCAGAGTAGAATTTACTTAATGCTTTTCTCTGATTAAAAAGTGTTCCTTTAATTTTTTGAGCAGTGTATTTGTATATGATTGATAAAGCCAATTGTTTTTATTCCAATCAAATCAGTCATAAAAAGATGACAGTTAGCCTTATTCCAACATTCAAGATTAACCTTGGTTCTCAAGAGAATACAATGAATAGAGTGATATTCTTCAGACTTTCCCCTGTCCTTCATCCTGACACATCAAAACAGTATTTTATTTGATAATTTCAGCCAGTTGTATCTTTTTAACTCTTATTGTTAGAAAGGTCATAGCACAAAATGTTTGACCTTATGCATACATACGTACTTATGCATTCTCTATTGGCCCCTTCCGACATCCACAGCTATTCTGCTACCTTTACGGGCACTCCTCACATGACCAGAGAAAGTCTTTGCTAAAGTTAAAGCACAAACTGATTCCTACAAACAGAGTCATTTGGAAATCCATGTGCATAATCCAGAGAGCTCGTAGATGTTCTAAGGGACAATACAGGGACAAGGAGTCTGACAGCACAGCTCTATCAACAGAAACATGTGGTCTGGACTAAGAACCATCTCTTTCAAATTAACCTTCTATTCACGGTTTGAAATCAACAATGGCTTAGGATGCACCGAAGGCCAAGGGAAACCGCCTACTTATACTATCCAGAGCAGATGTGTTCAGATGTTTCAAAAGGATTTCTACACAAGGCACCTGGACCTGATGGCATCACTGACCGAGGTGTGTGCAGAACATCTGGCAGCTTCAGTCTGTAGTCCCCACATGTTTCAAGAAGTCCACCACTCTCTGCCTGAATGACCACTGCTCAGAAGCACTCACCTCCACCATTATGGAGTGCTTTAGTTGGTTGATCAAACTTCTATTACCTCCACCCTCACTGACCTATCCACTTCGGTGTGTTAAGTCGCCCTGCCTGCTACCACATTGACCAAAGCCCTCCGAGCTTGCCATCAGGCTCAGAGACCTTGCACACACCTGCCTCTGTGATTGGACCCTGACAGGCCACATCCTCCACCTTAACCCTCAACACCGGAGCCCCTCAGGGCTGCCTGCTCAGCCCTCTCCCTTACTCTATGTTCACACACGACTGCGTGGCCACACACAGCTCCAACACATTGACAAGTTTGCTGATGACAAGATGTCATCCACCGGGGCACCAATGGCAATGAGACGGCCAACAGAGAGGAGATCAGAGGCTTGAAATCCTGGTGCCGTGACAACAACCTTCATCTCAACGTCAGCAAAACCAAGGAGCTTGATTGAGGACAGTGAGCTACAAGGAAAAGGATGCTCCACCATCAACCTCAATGGGACTACAAGGGAGAGATACAACAGCTTCAGGTCCCTCTGGGTTCACTTTAGTCAGGACCTGACCTGGTCTCCCCACACAGACACGATTAAGTCAGCAAGACCAAGGCTCCTGTTCCTCTGGAGGGTGAGAGTGTTTAACACTCTCACCCTCTGAGACTCCACTGCAGGGGGGGGGGGGGGCGGTTAGGGTTAGGGTGGTGCACTAGTGAGCACGCTCATGAACTGTTCGCTCTTCACTGTATGCCTCGCAGCAGGGTTACTGTGCGGAGCGCATAAAGCAGACCCTTCACGCGATAGCGAGGGGTAGAGCGAGGGATCGCAGATGCCGTCGTGCTCGCGGACGGATTAAAAAAATTAAACCTAAATGGCTCGCGAATTATACCGCCGTTAATATACCTGGGCGGCCCGCCCAAGTAAAGTCTATGTGTGGGAAACCCTGCTATCTTACCAGTTCTTATGCAACTCGTAAATATCTCTCTCTCTCTCTTCTCTCTTTTCTCTCTCTTCTCTCATCTCTCTTTTCTCTCTCTATCTCTCTCTTCTCTCTTCTCTCTTTTCTCTCTCTCTCTCTTCTCTCATCTCTCTCGCACCAGTTATGTGCAGCCCTGGATATAATCTTTGCTTTATTGTATGCATTACCTCTCTGTGAACATTTAGGCCAAATTTGGTGACATTCTGATAATTATTTCCAGAGATACATGGGCCCCCTTCAGAGGAGCCCACATTTTCACTATTTTCGGTTATGGGAAAGTTCCAAACATTAACCAAAAAAAAAAATGTTGCAGTAAAATATTTTTATACAACCATCCGTTTCATAAAGTAAACATATTAAAGTAATGAAAAAACATGGTTGTGCTTTGTTCTACCTCGGGTAGGGGTATCTCGATAACTAAAGCCTTTTTTGGGGGTTTGTTCCTCTACTATTTGGGTCCTTATCACAACTGATCAAGATGGCCAAATGATTCTCTGCTCAAGAGGGCCTTGCAAATGATTTTGGAAGAGAGAGAACCATTTGATGATTATGTAGAGGAAGAGGAAGAGGCTTGTGAGGATCACATTTCGGACAATTCTGAGTCTGACAGTGACTTTGAAGAAGAGGATGAGATTGAGCATCAGCTAGTTACAAAAAAAAGACGAGCCACAGGACCAGCCGGTCAGCGGGCATAAAAAACGAGTAGCACTTTAATTCATTCATGTGATCTAACAAATGTAAAAGGGCAAAGATTAACCATATATGCTTTTTATATTGCTTGTAATTGGGATGAAGTAAACATCTGTTGAGTATTTTAACATAAAATAGTTTGATTGTGTTGAATTGAAGCCCAAAAAGGCAGCGGGTCCACCAGACCCACGAACACTGGCTGAATAACAAAAATATGAACACCATACAAGGGTTAAATAAGAAAAAAGCTTTGGGGGTATCTACAGATAATTATATTTCACATCATTAATCAGAATCTGCAAAGTAACTAAAGTAAATGTAGTGGAGTAAAACTACCAGGTTAACCTCTGAATTGTAGTGGAGTAGAATTACAAAGTAACAATAAATTGCATGTTGTATATGCTCCTGTAACAAAAAAAATTCCAACTTGGGATCAATAAAGTATATCTTATCTTAACATGATCGATGGCTACTGCCATATTTGCAAAATTTGCCTCTGAACCTTGATAAGTGCATGTTTCAGGCTTATCAATTAACAATAGGAGGGGCCACAGACATAAGACCAGCTATTAAATAAAGCTCTTCTGACCTTAGCTGTCATGTGGGTATATTAATGCTGCCAATTATGGACACAAGCAATTTTCACCCATTTATTCATTATATGTTTTAAATGTGAGTGTTTCCTGTCCCCAAAACCTCCAGGGGTGTACACAGTTTAATACTGGCAACTTCTAATTATGGGAAATACGAAAACGCCTTTTAAAACTACAATTCCCAGTAGAGACGTGCCATAGAACATGCTGGGGGGGGGGGGGGTGGACTCGTTTGTGTCCACCCCACTCGTTGGTGGACTCGTTTTTTGGATAGTGTGCCGTGGATGGGCTTCTTTTTTTTTTTAGTGGATGAGTAATGCAGATATCACTGTAAAATAATTTGACAGTGAGGGGAATACGGTTTTATTATGAAAACTTCGAGACCGGAAATAATGTTTTCACCCCGTGAGGGTTGACGCTAACTTCACATGGACGCTGCCGTCAATAGAAATTAATAGGGGGAAAGACGTAGTATACACGTTCTCCTGGCGAGACCTCAAATAATCTTCGTAATATCTATCAAACTATAGATCCGACACATCCACTGGACGTCGATTCTAAAAGTACAATATACACTTCTCGCTAGAAATCGAATCAAAAAGCATTTTAAAGGCCAAACTATTCTACAATTTAGGATTTTCCAGAGAGGGTTATTCGTGAATATACGACCCTTCGGAGCGTTTGCAATCAACGGGAGCATCAATCAACACCCTTATCACTTTTGTAGTCTATGGTATGGACGTTTTTATTGCATTAGGGGAATATATTAGCTACTTTTGATTGTAGTGATATTACTTCACAATCGCAATGGAAAATGTTCCAGCCCGGACTCAGGATCAAACCCATGATCAGGGGCGTTTCCTGGACCTGGAAACATTAGGGGCTTAGCACAGTGGCGGCGCCAGAGATTTTCTTTTGGGGTGCTGTGGGGTAGCTTGACGTTTCATAGAGGGTGGTCAAACATGTATGGGTTTCCCATTAAGGTACCGGGTGCTACAGTGGAATGTTCTACTGCAACACTCCCCACACGCACATACACAGTGTACCCGCGACTGTTACAATGAAGGCTCGATAATCAGCTCACGGCATATAGGTGTAAGCAGGGGTAAAGTGCTATTTTTATAAGTGGGGGGCGGACCTAACATCCTCTAGGGGCGTCCTCGTTTCCTCTAGGGGGCCCAGGGGCATGCTCCCCCGGGAAGATTTTTTTTTAAATATTGAAGTTAAAAGCATCAATCTGGTGCACTTAGAGAGCAACATTAAGAGATCTATGGATACATCTCTCAACACCCATATGAAACAGAACTGTAAACAGATTTACTTTTTCTTTATGGATATTTTACAAATCACTATTTTACAATAAACTGTATTCTTGTTTTACTGTCATATAGTACATCATACCTGGTTTGCATTTATTCTCTTATCTTTTTATAACTATAATGATCATATGAAGGTGTGCCTCGGAAATAATCTTTTACATAATTCGTGACCAAACCGTTTGAGACCCACTGAGATAACTTAGACTAAAGTTAACTATCTAAACACAGAGAGTCCTTTAGCTCACCTGAGTCTCTCAGTCTGTCAGGAGAGGACTCTCCTCCAGCTTGTTGTGGAACCAGCTCCTTATGTCCGTTAGTGCAGCTAGCACCAGATAATAACATATGGAGCTAATTTCCTGCCATAACTCCACAAACAAACTAAACAAGTTTTACAAATGCCTTATTATTCACTAACAAACACAGTGTGGTTTGCAAATACAAAACACCATCTACAAACTAATGCATTTAGATTTGCAAATAAAAAACGTATCTATCAAACAAACACATTACATTTTTCTAATAAATCATGTTTCAGAGACAAATTCAGCATAGGTTTTACAAGTACAACACTTTTTTTTCTGATGACAACGGTGTTTCTAGCGATCCAGCGATCTGATACCGGACCTCATTTAACAATGGGCGGCCAACAGGTGAGTTGTTTTTTCTGGTAAAGCCAATGTTAACTCTTCTAAGTTACTGTTTCATCATGAGTATGAGTAGACTGCAGGAGCTACTTTACACCAAGCTAGGCACATTTCATGTTGGTTCAGTAGGAGAACTCAGTGTATACACTCATTCCTCCACTGAGCACTGGTGGGCAAAAGCCACATTTTTATATATAAAGATATATATAATTGGTGCAAGCTAGCTCCTGCAGTCTGCTTAATATCATCCTACTCATAAAACAGTAACTTGTGGAGTTTAACATTTTCTCCAAGAGAAGAAAGAAAAATAAATACAACAACACAATAAACTAGAGAATGCAATTCCTGAAGAAATTGCTAGTGGGAATGCTTTATGCTGAAAGCTGACGCTGAACTGCTATACTGAAATGTAATGTGTAAGAAGAAAGTGAAGAATTTAGATTGAAATTATACATGAATCCTGGGGGCTTGAATGTGTGATAAGAGAAGAAAAGAAAGTAAAAAGGCTTGGAAAAGCAGCTGAATATTTGAACTGCAAATTTTTTAACTTACTTGATGGCGAATGATCTGTCGCCATGGCAACAGTATTTGATGACACCCCATAATACGCTTAGATGTGTTGATGGCTGCATCGTTACCAAACCTGTAAAGTTGTGGGCCGTTTGGAGCATTTTCACTGAAGTTATGAGAAAACCGTGTTTCATAGCGAGAATTATGTTGCCAAGGCAACGGTATTTGAAAAAATCTCCAAACTTTTCATAGGAGTTATAGCAATATCGTGTTTTATTGCGAGGGATGCGTTGCCATGGCAACAGCTTTTGAGGAAAACTCACTAATGGCACATAGACATGTTGAGGGCTGGACCATTAACTGTCATCTGAAGTCTGGTGGTGTTTTGACCATTTTACGACAACATCGTGTTTTTTGGCGAGGGATGCGTTTCCATGGAAACAGCCTATGGTGAGATCTCAGATTTGGTGTAGAGCTGTTGAGGCATGGACCGGTGATATGCAAGCGAAGTTTGGGGGCGATTGGACCGTGTCCATTGGAGTTACAGCGACATCGTGTTTCATGGCGAGGGATGCGTTTCCATGGAAACGGCATATGATGACACCCCATAATTGACATAGAGCTGTTGAGGGCCGACCATTAACCATTATCTGAAGTCTGGTGCTGTTTTAGACCATTTGCATAGGTATCACGACAACATCGTGTTTTATGGCGAGGGATGCGTTTCCATGGAAACGGCATATGGTGAGATCTCAGATTTGGCGTAGAGCTGTTGAGGCATGGACCGGTGATATACAAGTGTAGATTGGGGGACGATCGGACCGTGTCCATTGGAGTTACAGCGACATCGTGTTTTATGCGAGGGATGCTTTGCCATGGTAACACCACATTACGTAACATCTGATTTGATGTAGAGCTGTTCAGGGCCACAGTGTTCACCATCATGTGAGGTTTTCTGGCGTTCTGAGCATGTCAGTTGTAGTTATGACATCATCAGTTCCATCACATAGGTGTTTATATTTGAGCTAACGACGTTATCATAACACCTGTGCTTGAGCCCAGAGATCAAAGGTTTCCATGGTGATGGAAACCCCAGTAATCAGTGAGAGGAGAGCATTTTCATTGTTCTGAATGAGAGATAAACCTCTTACATGTGAACGTTTTGTTGAAGATCGTAACAGATATCGTGAAATTTCAACACGTGAAGCATCTCAAGGACCTTGAGCATCGGAAGTGTGCTTTTTGTGTACTTTCGGGTTAATAATGTGGCCTTTTTTGCAGATTAACTAAAGGTGTGCGGCTGCTGCTGTGAGGAAAGTGCAGCCTGAATCTACAATGGGGGAGAAATGTTTTATTATGAAAACTTCGAGACCGGAAATGTTGAAAGTTTTTGTCACTTCATGCCCTCAAGAGGCATTTTGTTTAAAAAAAAAAAATGTATTTGGTGTCTTTTTTTTCCCTCTTAACAAATGAGTTTACAGGGGATTTGTTACACATACTGTAAAAGCTCTTAATTCATATACTGCAGTGAACTAACAAAAGCATTATTCTGTTTATTGTAAAAGGGGCAGATTTTAATAAAATAATCCATTAGCACAGGACACATTGAGATAAAAAACGTATTTTTGTTTTCTTTTTTCTAAGGTTACATTTTACACTTAGTAAAAGCCTTATTGTATTTATTTGCATTGCATTGATATTGATGTGTCCCAAAAGTAATGGGAAGTAATCAGGTTACCTTATTTTAATAATCAGATACTTACATTAGGTTACTGACAATTAGGTAATTAGTAATTGTAATGGAATACATTGTCCCAATTAAGCTATGTGGAACAAAAAAATAGCCACACATGATCTTTAGTCTATTCTTTAGTAGAATCCAAAAAAAATCACAAACATATGTGTGAGTAATTTGTTCATTTGCATTAACACATAATGGATAATGACACATATAGGAACACAAAATGCTTTAATTAAAAAAATGTAAACAAGCATAAAACATACTGTACAAAGAAAAACTAAATATGTTTTAAACATCTTGATCATACAAATAAAAATGTTATTTGTGTTTTTTTGAAAACCTCCCTAATCTGAAGGCAACAAAATGATTTTACCTACAAGCAAATTACTTGATAATTGGATTAACAAGAACATTCAGCATTTTTCTTGAAAGCTTCTTCTGTGTTTTCTTTGCAAAGCATCAATGTTTACATCAAGATTAGCCAATATGAATTGTCAGTACACATGTAAAGTACATTGTAAGTGAACATATTTATATCCATGTCTGCTACTTCTAGCCTTGAGGCCGCACACGTTTGTTGTTGATTTCTACATTTCTTGGTGTGTGGCTTATGAAAATGAATTTGAAAATGTTTAGTTTGGAATTTGCAACCCCTAATCTTTCTACGTATCTCCTGCAATCCCCCCAACTACCCCTAGGGGTCCCGTGCCCTCAGTTGGGAACCAGAACTATGAGTTTATTTGTTCTTGTTGAGCTTCTCCATGAGATGAATCGTGATGACAGCAGACACCATGATGATCAGACCCACAGAGAGCACACACGTCTTCACCAGGCACACAGATAACCCCTCTGGATCTGAAACACAACAAACAGAGAGTTTCATATCAAACCGACACAGAGATCCAACTGAGAAGCACTACTGGAGTGGAAGCTGCAACTCAGGTATTATTCCTTATTTTGGATAGCAGTTTGAGTCCTAACATGTCAAATACATGCACGGCAAAGTGCATTTGAGTTTTACAGACTGCCCGTATGTGGTGGTTTTATGGTGATGTATTGTTAACTCTGTTTTTTTGCTTATTCAAATATTCATGTTTAAATGTTCTGCACTTAATAATAATACGAGCCAATTTGCACATGTATTCTCAAAGAAGTTTCATTAAACTTAAATTCCAAACTGTGAGTTATCAGGAAATAGTTTTCTCTTTCAGTCTTACCATCATGCTGGTGGCAGACATCGTTGATTATTAGGGTGTTGTTGGTCCAGCTGACATGGTTGCTATGGTTACATATGATCGATCCACTTAATTGGTGGACCTGGAGAAAAGTATCAGGATCCCCTCTGACCGCTCTCCTCCCTCCTGACTGCAGGTTTGGTTGTCACATGTGAAAGTGCTGTTGATGTGAGAGTCCTGTGAGCTGCAGGTCACAGTGAAGCTACAGGAGGAAGAGCTATCAGAGACAGAGCTCACTGTGAGGAGAGGTGGAGACGCTCGATCTGAGGAGGGAAGAAGCAGGGGAAGGGATTTAGAAACAAGACCACAGAAACTCTATCAGTGTTTGAGAGGTTAACAAACCTACCTTGAACTTTGACGTTATATTCTGCTACATTTTCTGGTTTAACCCTTTCCAACACAGCAGTATAAACTCCACTGTCTGCCTCTTGTAGATTCTTCAATTTCACAGAGTAATTGTTCACAGGAAACTCAATCCTTCCATCGTAGTTAGCAGAGACTCCTTTGTCATTAGAAGTGAATCTCACTATGTTACTTTTATTACATTTCCAGGAAATAAAATCTAATTCCCCAAGAACAACAGCTTTGGTGACATTCAGATGCACATCCTCTCCCTTCAGCACAAACACAGGAGCCCCAGCACTGATCTCTGTAAAACAGTAGACACATCATACAATAAATATCACATACAATATATAGTTTTGAATAGTGAATGTTACTCCAACTTTATTTCTGACATTCTGATCATCAGCTAAACATCACCATCTTATTATGAACAGAATTCATAATAACCCAGTGACCACCATAGTGCAAAATACATGTATGTTCAGCTTTTTTGTCTCTCCTGCTAATTAGTATGATAAGTAACTTTTGCTGAAAGTGAACAGACATGTAATACAAATGACTTACAATTTTCCATTACCATTAATACAGCTACTCCTCACGCAGTAATTTCAGTAACAATTCTGGTGAAACGAAACCTAATGATGCATTGTTCCTATACTCCCCCCCCCCCCCCGCCTACCATCAACCACACTGTTGTTCACCAACTTTGATCCTTTTCTCCATATACTAAAGTAGCTTTGTGCATGAACTCTCAAATTATTCCTCATTGGTTGTAGAATAGGAGAAAAAAAAAAGTTGCCTTGAACAAAAATGTCAAGTTAATGTTATGTTTAGAAAAGCTCATTAGATGTCAGTATATGCAACACCATTATACTTGGTTTAAATATACCTTTTTTTTTTAATAAAGACATCTTTTTTATTAAAAATATTTCCTTCTTTCAAATTCTTTTTCAATATTTGTATACACATGTTTGGCTTCTAATGCTCAGAATTGATAACCAGGATTTAGTTTCTGCATTATTTCCGCTAAAACAAAGGTTTCTTTTTTGGATAGGAAGATACATTCCTGATGGCAGTAGGAAGGTTACAGTTGTTATACTCCACATCAGCTTACTTGACGAAACTCCTCTTGGACCACAGAGATGCCAGGTTTTTAAACTCTTAAAGAGTCAAACTGTTTACTGTTTTAAGCAGGACACAATGACTGTAATTAGATCATGTTAAAACATTGAATTAGACGTGTTTTTATCCTACCTCGTGCCTCAGTGCAGACCAGCAGCCCCAGAATCACGAAGATGAACATGACAGTCTCTGTCCGGTTGCCCTGCCTGAATACACAATGTCACAGGTTACAGTGTGTGCCCTGTTTTGCCCTAATAACACATCACCAAGTCCTCTTCCTGTAAAAACCACATAACCTTTTGCTTTATGTGGAGATACTAACTGAAGTCAATTACAGGCAATTACAATTACAAGGCACTTTACATTTCAGTTGGTGTATGTTGCACCAGATGAAGCAAAAGGTGGAAAAGAAAACATTACAATTGTGTCAATACATTAGATAAAACCTATAAAAAGTGTAGTTTGCACTGTTTATTACTCACATTAGTTTATGTGTTGCTTTACTTTAACTCTTCTAGCTGGTTTCCTGCACAAACAACCATAACCACTTCCTTTCTCAGAGCTCTGTGTCTCACCCCTCTAGCATTTTCATGACAGCATACCAAACTAATGATACCTGGGGTAAAATGTCAAAGATATCTTCACACAGCACATATTCTGCACTGGCAAAACAAATTACCATAAAATAAGGAAGGCCAGTCTCATGTTCCTGTACAGGCCAGGGCTTTTTGTTGTTGTTGTTTTCTCATAAAATACTCTACTATGACTTTTCAGTGAGATTCTTTACGACATATTTAACTGTGACCTATTTTATGATTTTATACCATTGCACTTTTTATGGCCCACAACACCAGGACATTTTATGGCAGATGATAACTAGAAAATGCATTTCCTGCAGAAAATGCGTGCGAATGCTGTAAACTGTGAACATTTGTGGCTGAATTTAGCTGAAAATGCAGAAAAAGCTGAATATGTCTTTAGCTGAATGGTAGCTGCTTTTAGCTACAAAAACCAAGTAAGTGTGTTGCTGAACTTAGCGGAGAAATGCAGAAAAGTGAAATGATTTGAATCAAAATTGTTACAGCTCAAATGCATTGCAATGACTTTGTTGAAAACTTGAAAGTGAAATGTTAAACTGGAAGAGTAGGAAAAATAGTGAAGAAGCTTAATATTTAAAAGAAAAGGTTTAAAAAAGGTATAAACAACAACATGTATAGCCTCAATGTCCTGAAATAGCTGAATAATGTAATAGTTGAATGGTTTCTGCAGCTGAAAGTAGGCTGAAGGAGTTAAATATCAGATGTAAGTAGTAGTGAATGAATGTGTATTAAGAAGAGAAAATTAAAGTAAAAAGGCTTGGGAAAGCAGCAGAATATTTTGACTGCAAACTTTTCGACTAAAACCATACGTCACCAATAATGTATAAAATATGTGGAACATGTTGAAGTCAGTATGAAGTCTCCATCAGACAGAAAAGAATAGGCTGAGACAGTCTGTTAAAGTCCAGTGTGTTTGTCAGTGTTTGTTTCTGTGCTGAGCACCTAATCATAACAAATAATCATAACACCTGTGTGAGCCCAGAGATCAAAGGTTTCCATCTGCCCAGCAACACCATGGTTACCAGCTGCAGCACTGAGTCCCATTAAGAATGCATTGAGGATTATATCTGACAATTTTGCCACCTGTTCAAAAACTATGGCTCCTATAAAAAAATGACCTGAAAGTGAGCATCAGGGAACCCCAATGAACTGATATATGGTTTTTTTTTGGGTTTTGTGTGTAAAATGTGAAGATGGGAGCAGTTTGTTTAAAGTTTACTTCTCTCTGTTCTGAAAACAGATCCGGAGAATTTTAACATGGGAGTCTATTGGGAGCTAGGTGGACTTTTTGACAAGTTTTTGTCTCTTCATGCCCTCAAGAGGCATTTTGTTTAATTTTTTTTTTAAATGTTCAACGTAGGAGAGGTTTTCCTACGTTTTTCATGAAAAATGATGTCCAAGGAGTGTAGGGTTTGGGAATTATGGCAGGTTTAAAACATTTTTTGGGCGAATTTCAAGCATTCCTCTACTCTGTTTTGAGATCAAAATACTCTGAGCCTTAACGAGCTGCTCAATACACACTCATGTTAAAATCTGAAGAAAGCCTCTTTACCAAGCTCCAAACTAAGTTAAATATCTCAAAAAGTGTAAAAGATATCAAAAATCGGAATAAGATTTTAATAGCTGAAGGTCTTGTGATCATTTTAAAGTTGGAATGAAGGCTCTAGCTGAAAGTATGTGGAAGGAGAAGCATTTGGCGCAAGGTGTAGGTAAAAGAGGATTTGAAGGCTCCTCCCATTGACTTCCATGTTAAAAAAAGAGTTTAAAAAGCTGAATATTTCAAAAAGTATAAAATATTTTGAAAAAGTTGAAAGTTTCCCATCGATTGCTGAACAGGCTGAATAGTTTGATATTTGAATGGTTTCTGTAGCTGAAAGTAGGCTGAAGTTATCGGACGGCAAATTATTGGTTGAAATAAGAAGAAGAAGAAGAAGAAGACGAAGAAGAAGAAGAAGAAGAAGAAGAAGAAGAAGAAGAAGAAGAAGAAGAAGAAGAAGAAGAAGAAGAAGAAGAAGAAGAAGAAGAAAAGAAGAAGAAGAAGAAGAAGAAGAAGAAGAACTGTTATTAGTGCGAATGCTGCGGCACAGCATTCGCACTAATAACAGGACTTTTTGTTATGACACACTTTACAATGACATATTATGGCAGACTATACTTTTACTTGTTTTAATTAGATTGTAATGTCCTACTGTCCTATAAAACATTGTACGACTTTTGTCATATTTGGCTTGACTTTTTATACTGTACTATGACATTTTATTGGATACCAAACTTTACTTTTGTAATGACATTTTTGCCATGCTATAAAACTTGAATGACCATATTACGTATATATTGTATATTACATATACAGTACAGTACAAGGACTCTTGTGACCTTTTGTGACATTTCTTTGTGATATACTTTACTGTGACTCCTTACATATTTTTCTTTATAGCATATCATACTATGACACTTTTATTATGGCCAAACATACTTTTAAACGACATACTATTTGGTGATGCAATGGCCTATTATGATGAGATGATTTATTTTGTTATGTTATGCTTGACTTTTTTAAGACTTATTACGGCATTCTATTCTATTCTATTCTATAAGGACATGTTGTAGATATGCTATAGTTGACTTTTTAATTGCATTTTTTACGAGATGCTATTTATTGAAAAAAGCATATTCAGTTTTTTGTAAAAGGAGCAGATTTTAATAAAATGATCTCTTAGCACAGGACACATTTTTGATGAACAATATAATACTTTCTTTTCTTCTAAGGTTACATTTAACTTAGTAAAAGCCTTATTGTATTTATTTGCATCGCATTGATATTGATTTGTCCCAAAAGTAATGGAAAGTAATTTGTTTAGGTTATATGAACATCAGATACTTACAGTAGTTACTGATGGTTAGGTCATTAGTAAATGTAATGGAATACATTGTCACAAAAAATCAAAAACATGTGTGAGTAATTTTTTCATTTGCATGAACACATAATAGATAACGAACAATATAGGAATAAAACTGCTTTATTAAATGCATGTATGCTTTCATTCAAAAATGTAAACAAGCATAAAACATACTGTACAAAGAAAAACTAAATATTTTTTAAACTTCTTGATCATACAAATAAAAATGTTATTTGTGTTTTTTTGAAAACCTCCCTAATCTGAAGGCAACAAAAATGATCTGACCTACAAACAGATTACTTGATATAATCATTGGATTAACAGGAATATTCAACATTTTCTTGAAAGCTTCTTCTGTGTTTTCCTTGCAAAGCATCAATGTTTACATCAAGATTTAGCCAAAATGCATTGTCAGTACACATGTACAGTACATTGTAAGTGTACATATTTATATCCATGTTTGCTGATCCACCAATTGTGGATCAGTGAAATATCATCAAATCAGCAGCAGAAATGTTGTACCCCTAAGGCCTTCTGCATGCACAATAGAAATAAAACAGGGACTCACTCGTCAAAAAACCCACTTTCCTTTTTCTATAAAAGAGTGTGAGATACTGTTTATGTAAGATTGGTTGCATGTAGCAGTGGTTCCCGACCTTGAGCTCGTCGCCATTCTATACTATTATTATACTGTCACCAGGGGCGGATCTAGACAAATATTCATGGGGTGGCAAGATGGTGGCAGGAGATTTTGAGGGGTGGCATCCCCTGGCAGAAGTATATGCTGATTTAATCGCAGTCATATCAATCAATGTTAACTTGGAAAGCCACACTATTGATGTTTTAACTCAATAACATTAGGTGACATTATTGTGGCACAACAGTGAATCCTTAAATAGAAATATATAAGGTGGCAGACATAATTTAATGAATTTTAACTGAACAATAACTGAATGAGTTTGTTTCACTCTTAGACCAGCAGGGGTACCAAATCTATGCAGACTGCTGCAATAAGTACATTAATTAACTGTCGCATCGATGTTTGTCTGAATATGATAATATTAACAATCATATCATTCCTATCAGCTGTCAATCACTGTTATGATTCACAAACTATATTTTTTGGAGGAGTTAATGATGAATGTTCCTCAAGATGCTTGCTCACCCTCCTTCAAATTTGAAAGACAAGTAAATATATCATGTATCAAAATTCAAAAGATTCAAAGGAACAGTTCAGCGCCCCACGACTTTACTGCAAACAGAAACCTTGACTTTACATCAGAAAGAACAAACATTAAAGAAGTGACTAACTGCATCAGTTAGGGTTAAAAAAACGTGTATTCAGCTAAAACATATACATCGCTGCAGTTATTATCCAGTGGAAAGTCCTTACCTACTGGCCTAGTTCAATCAAAGTGGTTACTTTTTTTTGGCTGGGCAGTGTAGTTCTACACACCGTCTTATTTAACTTTCTCAGGACTTAAAACTGTTTTTTGGGGGCAGACCCCCACAAAGAAAAAAAAATATACACACACATACAAGGTCATCATCTTAACAGTTGTGTATGCTCATCCGTGAGCAGAGCATCAAGTTGGCATGCCTATAACAGCTGAATGCGGCGATTACCATGTTGTTCAGCAAACGCCTCACAAACTGATTAAGATCTAAAGCTTTAGTGCGTTTTGATTCAATGATGAGTACAGCCAAACTTGACAGTCTCTTCTCTGTCGTTGTAGACCGCGAATACCTCATTCCTTCCGTCTACTTGGGTCCGAACGCTCTCGTTTTTCGCCGTCCCGTTCAAATGAAATCGCCACCAATCATATTTCCAAGCTCACGCCAGGGTTAAAAGACTCGAGACATTAGAGATTTTCTCTCATAAATGTCCGATGACAAGCCAAAACTTTTCTTTCAAAAAAGCTGCCAACTGGGGTGGCAGCTGGGGTGGTAGTAGACTATGCATAATTTCTGTATTTGCTGGTGTTTGCTGCTTATGTATGCGTTTTCGGCCTTGTAGTGCATTTGCTGATGTCCCCCCCCCCCCGTATGATCATAGGGCCACACTGCAGCAGGATCTACACCCAAAAGGCGTTTCTTTGCTGGTTAAATCGTGGAGCCTGCTCATTGTAATAAAGAAAGAACACATTCCTTCTGATGATAATGTTTGGATCCTCTGGATGTCTGAGGGTTTGCACCATTATGCCTACACGGTATCCAGCAGGCCTTCTCATGTAGAACAGTCCACAGAGCACTAAGAAGTTGAAAACGTCTTGACTTATAAAAACGAGCGAGTACATGATGAAGGAAACCATCAGCAGTGCTGCCCCAATAACTAAGACTAATGTGTGGTTAATGCACAGGCCAACAAATTGTATCAAGGAAAGAGCGACTGCAATCCCTGATTTGGCCACTGAAAATGTTACTGAAGCAGCTCCCATCAGCTCGGGACCAACAGCAACTATCCTTCGCCTTGCGCCTGAACATGTAGATGAAAATCCTTTCAGTACCTTGGGCGCAGCAGCGACTATCCATCTATATGCACGGAATAAATAGATGAAAAAACGTCTGGTACTTTAGGACTAACACCTACTATTCTGTATACAGTTGGAGATCCTACCAACGGTGCAAAACTACCAGAAATTCTTCTTCGAGCTAAAGGAATAATGACTGCAATCCCTAAAAGAGTAACTCCTCCTATGACATATCTATTTCCAATCATGTATGTGATGTGAGCTCTCAGCTGTTCAATTAGAGGAAGTCCACCTTCATTTGGGGTCTGAGGTGGCTGAGGCTTCCAATGAAGCCTGAGCAACCTGACAGCCTCACTTTGATGAACCTGTTGTGTTCCCTGGACACAAGGGATGAAAGCGCTAATGGGAGCATGTCTCCAGACTTGTGTGAAAGGCCAGTTGTTGTGTCTGTGACAACAGCAAGTCCGGGAAACTGGAGCAACCTCCTCCAACTCCTCTCCTGAGCTTTCTCCTCTTCTTAATTCATGATGCTCAGGTCTTTGCTGATTGAACGGGGTGCTGTGGGAGGACGAGGGTCCAGAAAATCCTTCACTCCCTTTGTGACATAAGTGCCCACAACATAACCAAGACAAAGGAACACCATGGCTATCACGGGTTATTTGTCTAAGTTTTGAATATGGAATATAATTAATTAATTATTGTCTCTCTGGGGGATTTTACCGACCGACTGCAGTGTCTGTCTTCAAAAGTGTCTCACTGAACAAGTAGATCCCTATGACGTCATCGTTCTTCCATCGCATAGATGACGTCACTGTCCTATGGCGTCAGTGCGTCGCTGCTGGCTGCACGTCAAACAGACGGCCCCGCCCCCTTTTACAGGTGAAAACAACAAATCGGCGCCGAGCGGAAAAATATACTTTCGTCAAGCTGCTGTGTTGCACTTTAAACAACAAAAAAGCTCCAGAATTACGAGTTTCTTTACTTCCATTATTAAAAAAAGGACAATAATAGAAGAAATCTTTGGCTTCAGACCGTTCAGAGAAAACGAAAACTGTAAACAAACACTTGATCACAGTTAGCATCAATTATGATGCTAATGAGGTTACCGTCAGTCGTGAAAGTGCACAGTTGTAATGTTAAAAGTCAAGGTGATGAATCTAGATGCAGCATTAAAATATAATACACTTTTAAAGTCAAAGAAATTCTGTTGTTTTGTGTTATTTTGTTTAAGTGTTGTTTGCCACTCGTTCACTGTTACTCTGAAAGGACATCGATCCCCTTTCCCTCACTGACCATCCTACCTGGGCTTCATGTAGTCCTTTCCTGTTCTGGTTTTGATCGGATTTGCACCATTCGTACTACACCGTCAGCCAAATGACACCAGATACATTCACCCTACGAGTAGCGCGGCCTCAACGTAGGGGGGAAGTACCCGGATGGGTTGCTCTCAATATTGATTGGGTGGTTGAATAAAAAAAAAAAATGTAAACTATTATTAATTAAGTACGATGCTTATTATTATTATACATAAGAAATAATTTAAATGCATGTTTAGCTTGTTACCAGTTAGTTTATTAAATAGATTTGCAGACTTAAAAGCTGATCAGATTAAATAACTATAGTGTAATGTGTCATCAAAAAGTGACAAATGTGTTACAATGACCAACGAACCGTCCTTACTTTCTGAATAGGATCACCATGATCAAGTGTAAAACTGATCCCTCTCTATATTGGATGGCAACTGTTTATTTCTAATTGTGGGGGAAACTTCTGAAGCAATTGGAAACAGGACTCAGAGAGACACGAGGAGAGCTGGAGCTTTGATGGCAAACACTGATGGTTTATTTGGAGTTACGGCCGGAGAATTGACAAGACAGGCGGTGCGTCACGAGTTGACAGCGGTTGCTAAACCAATTCTGAAGAACTCTTCTGCAGCTCGAGGTTTTAACTAGTTCGGAGTGTAATAATCAACATTCTTCATCAGTGAGACTAAACATGATGGACCCTGAATCTAACTAGAGCTCTCGTCCATAGAAAAGAATGTGCGCCAGGGAACCTCGTCCTGAACAGTAAACTACTCGTGGGGGCTTGTGCTCCGTCATAGACTGGCAACAACAATGCGCCCAAGCTGCTCCTCCTTAAGAGAGATAGCAGCAATACCCAAGGCTGTAGACCTATGCCATGGGAAAAGAGACAGTAAAGAGAGAAAACGATGAACTGGGTCGAAGGTTGAATACCTAAGCAAATTATTCCCTAACACTATTATAACACTAATAACTTTAAAACCATATTCAGACAATATGCATTGATAAACAAAGTATTAAGCCACACATATTCACTTGTTTCCAACACTCTGGTGAGAAAGATATTTAGTTGGTTCTGCTGTCATTTTTAAAACTTTTGGAAGGAGGCATGAACTGGACATTTTTGAGAATGTTCCTGGATAAATGATTACCAACATCTTTGTTTTGACATGCTTTTATTGCCAATTAAAATGCGAACCAAACCAACACTGTACTGAAAGAGTTGCAGCACACAGTGTAAGGATGAAGGAAGGGCTGAACCTGCTCCTCCTCTCCTAAATGAGACACTCTACCCTCACCAAAAAAGATCTAAATAGTGTCTGTTTTGACTGGGCCTGTGAACTGTGAGTTTAGAAGGATCCACGTACCCTCAAACAGTCACCAAAATATCATACTAGATATAAACAACTCTACAGCTTTGTGTCAAGACTATAGTTTATTGATTTTAAGAGATGATGCCTCTGAGACCGCTAATCTTCTTGGCGTCCACACAAGTAATTAAATACAAGCATATCATATACAAGTTAAAATAGTACATTCTGAAACTGTAGATGTTTATTTTCAAACAATATTCATTATAATTTGAGCATTACATTCTTGGCTTCTTCCAAGAAGGATCAGAAGGCTACTATTCTCATAGTTCATATGCTTCATCTGTTCGTGTTGTATTTGTTCCTGGTTCACGTTATTTACAGAGGTTGGAGCCTGACAGGACAGTCGTGTGATATCTTGCGTGAAAGTGGTGATCCCAAACCTATCAAGTCTCAAAGTAAGGCAACAGTTCTACAATGCATTTCAAAAACAAACTAGTACAGGTGCTGTTGAAGGGTTCTGGTGTTTTCTGATTAGAAAAGTGGACAGCTGATGCAAAGTCTGGATCAATCTGAACAAAGCTCGGCCCGGATTAAGTGCTGATAAGGCAAACTACATTTTGTGAGTATAAATAAGCAGATATATTCCCAGGAACACATGTACAGTATGTGTAGACACATTACAACATTAGTACATCTGAATAAGGGACGTTAGGTGTGAAGAGTTCATTTCTTGTATTTTCCCAGGAGTTCTCGGGCAATAATCATTCTCTGGATTTGAGCTGTGCCCTCGTAGATCTGCAAAGGAAATGAAATAACATTTAGAAAAGTTATTCTAACGACCTCAGCCATTAGCAAATAGGTGCACAACATCCAGGGCTTGAAATGTTTTATAAACATCCTGAAATACAATTGAAACCATTCCAACGTTGAGTGTGTGTGTACAATAGTTCTTTTGAATGGAGGCTTTACCAGAGGTCATTAAAACAAGTTTGTTGTTACACTTCTGCACCTCTTGCAGTATCAACTACATTTACAATAGGGATGGTACCGAGCCCCGGTATTAAACGGGCTCCGGGGCGGAATTATTAAAGACCGTGGTACCGTTAAGCTCCGACGTTATCGGTCTTTTATCGGTACTGGAGACATTTAAAAAATATATGTCATATGTATTATTGCTACATAAACATTATATTGTAGTTTTAGTTTCGCCAACTCCGTTTATAACATGCAATAAGACTACTAAATGCGTCTATGATGTATTTTCGATCTTTCCAATCCAGGCGAGAGATCTCTCTCCCCCGTCTGTGTGCGAGGGGGCGGGGCAGTTTACACACACGCAGCTGCTACATGCAGCAACACACACACACACACAGCGGAGATGGCTGAGAGAGCGAGCTCCAAGGTGTGGTTAAACTTTACCCGTCTCGATGTGGACAATGCTCGTTAGCAAAAGTGCAATAAGAGTTTAGCAATTCTTCTAAACATCTTGCAAAAATGCACCACATTCAGACGGAGAAATGCACCGGGTTCGACTGTCTTTCTAGTAGCTCTGTAGCCCCATCCACGAGTAACGTTTCCACCTCAGGTATGTTATGTATACCTTAATCTTCCTCCAGAAGAACCGTTAGGCCTTTGGCAGCATACCTGTCTGCCCCACCTGTGTTGCTCTCTACTAATGTATTTCTGCAGTAAATACTTGTTTTTTGTTTGTTTTTTACAGTTCTGTAAGTTCACATTATTTACAATTTGTTCAGTTAATTTACCTTTTTTTCTTTTCTTCGAAAGAACCGATAAGAGTACCGTTAAAGGACCGGATCGATAAGCGGTATCGATAAAAGTAGTAGTACCGTTAAAACCTTAACGGTACCCATCCCTAATTTACAATGAATAGTCTTCTTTTCTAGATGTCCTTAGGTGCAATCCCTGAAACATCAGCACCCACCTGGTAGATCTTGGCGTCTCTCATCAGCTTCTCCACGGGGTAATCGCTGTTGAAGCCGTTTCCTCCGAACACCTGCACGGCGTCAGAGGCCACCTGGTTGGCGATGTCTCCGGCGAAGGCCTTGGCGATGGAGGCGTAGTACGTGTTCCTGCGGCCCTGGTCCACTTCCCAGGCCGAGCGCTGGTACGCCATCCGGGCCAACTCCACCTTCATGGCCATCTCAGCCAGGATGAAGGACACGGCCTGGTGCTGTTGGACAGGAGGAGACAGAGGGCCTGTTAGTCCTCTAAAGCTAAAACAAGCACTGAAAAATGTAATAAAAAATGATATCCTATAAGAAAATGATTTCAACTGAAACGAAATGATCGGATTCAAAACTAGTAAAAATGAAAATAAAAAAGTTATTTCATTGTTTAGCTTAAATATATTAGTACAGTATAATTTTCTGTGAATTTCAATAACATCGATCCCAAGAAACGGTACAAACAAGACGCTCCAGGAGATGGCGCTATGCTTCGTTTATCAAAGTTAATCCCTGCTGTTTTTCATATGCAATCTAGTCTCGTGGAATTCAACGACAAGAGCAAGATGTATTTATTCTAGTCGTAAGAAAAACAAAACTACTGTAAAACTATAGAGTTGAAAAGTCATTCTTCAGCACTCTTCAGTAAATTCTGTAATCCATTGAACTATAAATGGGATGTATCAGCGCTATAAGCCTGTGATGGAACGTGTGGTTTTCTGCTGATGAATGAAATGAAGAGAACCAACCTCAGCAATAACTTTTCCGAAGGTCTTCCTCTCCATTGCGTAGTTGGTTGCTTCCTCAAGCGCCCTCTGTGCCAGACCTGTGGCTCCCGCTGCCACCTGCCAAGCAATAATTACATTAGCATCATAGATACATGTCTTCAGTGATAATCACATTAGCATGAACAGTTTGGTATTATTTGGATGTAACAATATAATATCAGATATGAGATATAAAACAAGAGACATTTATACATGGTGCTACAAATTTCAAGTTCAGTTCCAGTTAGGAGACTTACCGGTGGCCTTGTGTTGTCGAAGGCCCCCATGGCAATTTTGAAGCCGGACCCCTCTCCGATCAGGACGTTCTCCTTCGGTATCCTCACATCCTCAAAAGTGATGCCTCTGGTATCGGAGCACCTCTGGCCCATGTTTATCTCCTACAAGCACAAAACAGACGAAAGCCCTGTTATCTTGTGGTGTGCATATCACAGTGAGAAACAATCCACCGGGAGGATGGGACCACTCTGACTGGATAGCAGATGCTTTCCTATCAATTCAAATCTAATGGTATTTTATACAAATACAAACATTAATCTGGAGGAAGAGTTCATAAGGAGCTCACAAGGAGACAAATAATAAGTCTCAAAGCAGAGGGACATTTAGCAAGATTCTGTCTCTAGAAAGAACGTTAAATGTACAGGTGACTTATGTAAGGGATCATGAAAAGAACACCCTTCATGCAGATCAAGATCCCTCCGCTACACGTCGGGCTCCTGATCTGCCTGTCGGGTGTTCTTTTCCCCATAATGACCAAGTCGTCGCTGCACATTGTCCCGCTTATTACATGGCCACATTCTCAACAAAGTAACGACATGACTCAAAATATTAATTGAAATGCTTTTATGGATTTAGAAAAAAAATGTATTGATTTAAAAAATAGTTGTATGTATTGATTTAAATTGACATACATCCGCTTAGAAAAGTAGTCCGTTGTTACCGTTTGAAAAACGTAGCAACGGCAGGAAGGCGGAGCTTTTTGATTACCGATTTGAAAACATCGCTGCTTGCTTTAAAAGTAGCACAATTCTTTATGTCAAACCTTGGAAAGTATCTAGATATCCCTGCCCTAATGCAAAAGTAACTGGCAACTGAATATGTTTTGCCGTTTGATGTCTATGTCTGGACCGCTGTAAAAAGGAGGGTTTCTGCCCCGTTACTTCTCCGCTGTTTTGTTGTCGCTCGTCTTATCAGTTCAGCCAAACTGTAAACAGTTAAATCGACCAAACTTCTTTGTGCAGATGTGAGCGTCCTTAACAACGGTCAATAAGTGCTTGACAGCGGTCTGTACTACTGGATTAACAACGTGTCACGTGTTCTGAATTGACCAATCAGAATCGAGTATTCAACTAAGCCATGTAATAAATACATTTAGTGGATTTTAAACAATAACATTCAAAAGAATTCCTTTGGAGTCTTGGGAATAGGTGACTTTTCCCAGATAAATTGTAAAAATGGCATCGGTTTGTATATTCTGTTACTTCCTAAAATGTCACAGCTTTTGGAGCACACATGCAACGTTCCAAAGTACCATTACAGGTATTACTACATTTAGCTATGGATAAAACTACATTCCTAGAACAATTGAGCCTCATCTTACCTTCCTTCCTACTATAATTCCAGGAGTGTCAGCCTCCACAATGAAGCCAGTGAAAGCCTTGCTGGTAGGACATTTAGGATCTGGGTTAGACCGGGCCAGGAGGAAGTACCTAGGAGTATAAGAGACGTAGAAAAGCTCAAAAAACCTTAGAGCAACAGACAGATGTATGTGTATTTATGAGCTTTATGGATATACATACGTACATATCAGTTGACAGGTTATAGGTACACCTAGCTTAAACTAAAGCAGTCTAATACAAAGTCCTTCAATAAACCCTCCTTTAACCAAAGATATCATGTTCAGATTTCGTAGCATCACAAACATAAAAGTGGAAAATGAGTTTATATTCTTAGTGTACAATAAGAGAAACAGTACATACCAGTTTGCTTTCCCACCATTGGTGATCCACATCTTCTGCCCGTTAACAACGTACTCATCTCCCACCTTCACAGCACGGGTCTTGAGGCTGGCCACATCAGAGCCGGCGCCGGGCTCCGTCACACAGTACGCCTGCAGAAAACACCCAGCAGTCAGTTAACCCCGTCAGATCTGAGGCAAGAAAGAGCTATACCTGTTTTCATGTTGTGTTATTTGTGATCTTTGCATTAATACAAATAACACAGTGAATGATTTACATAGGGCAGTGGCTATTCATTTGTTCTGTCATTTACATCCTTGGATGAAGACTTTTTTTCACATAAACAGACTATTTTTTGAATATGTGTGCTATCAACATCAACAAGCATGACTACGCCGGTGTTATTTCTCATACTTACACACATGAGAGGCTCCTCCATCATCCTACCCAGGTATTTAGTCTTCTGCGCTTCATTGCCGGCTAGAATAACAGGCATTTGCTGTGAGAGAGAAACAGATGATTAAACGTTGGATTTGCAAATCAGTTTTGAAAAATGACCATCGCGATGGACTATATTTTGATTTGATTTCAAATAAAAAAACCAGGAAAAACGACGACTTACTCCCAGAGAGTTTGCTTCGATAGCGGTCTGTATGCCTGTGCAGCCATAAGCCAACTCCTCTGTGATGAGGCAGTTGTCAAAGATTGTCAAGCCCATTCCACCTGAATACAAAGGGACAAACATAGTAAGGTGTGTCAACGTGTTTTTACACAGGCATTAATAAACCTTCCTTAATTTTCAATTAGATAAAAAACTTTTAAACATACTTAAACTGAGATGCTATTCTTTATTTGTGTGTGCATATTTAGGCCATCACCTTCAAACTGAATTAATCTGAGACAAGATGTGCCAGGGTATACGTGGCCTACCACACAGGATAATGTAGTGAAAAGATGAACTAGTCAATCAGCAAATAAATAACATACCATACTCCTGTGGAATGTGGCCGTTAATTAAACCGAGTTCCCATGCTTTCTTGATGATGGGCATAGGATACTGCAAAACAGGACATTTAAGAGTTATTCAATCTTTTTAGAAAATAATATGATCACCACTCTCAGGGGACATTCACGTTACACCAGCACAAAACAAATCTTTGAAGGATAAATAATAGACCTCTAACAAGGCAAAAACAAATTGATGTATTCGCCACATGATAAGGATCGGTGCAAATATTTAAAGATTCAAGATTCAGAGGTTTTAATGCCCATAAGCTACAGTGTAGAAATAGCATAAGATAAAGGGTTCTTCCTTAGCCAATAGTACACAGCTCCTTAAACCGACAAACAATCTGAACCGTAAACAAACAACAAAATTGAATAAGATTATAATTGAATAGAATCTATTATTTGCATATATTATACTCACTTCACCACTCCTGTCATACTCCGCTGCAGCAGGGAGGATCTCTTCACGAGCAAACTTCCTCGCCACCTGTTGGAACTCTTTCTGTTGCTCAGACAGCTCTGTGGGTCAAAGCAGCAAAACACAAAATCAGTAACTTCAAAACTGGGGAAACTGGTCATGAATGATAGCATGATCTATTCTACTTCCTTCTCACCAAATGAGAAGCCGAGGGATGTGTTGTTAGATGCAGCAGCACTGGCAGCAGCAGCAGCACTGGAGCTCTGCAGCCGGATCCCCGACCGCACGCTGGCTTTGAGAAACTGTGGATGGAAAGGAGCGGAAATCAGCAACAAACTAAGTTTAACAGGACACCTCCACACCTCTAACGTTTTCATGAAGAATTTAGTAAAATATTAGCATTTTCCTCTCAATGTATTTACCATTGGCAAAGAGTACAAGCTACCTCATGAATGTTGTATGGTATCTTTTAAAAAAATGATATACTCTGCTACTTTTTTTTACCATGGTTTAGTTATCTGCTATGTGTTGTTTTTTTAAATTAATAATAAAGTGTGCATAATTAGTTATTTTTAATTTCTTAATATGTAGGACTATTCTCTTCACTTTATCTGCACTATATGTCTGCTGTTGTAATAATGTACATCCCCCCGTTGTGGGACAAATAAAGGAATTCTGATTCAGAGCTAAGCTACTTTTCCCTGAAAGTATTCACCTCACAAAGTTTGACAAACATAGAGATCACTGAAATTAATTTAGTTCTGAAGTGAAGGCATAAATAGAATCATTAAAGACTTTTCTAACGTATTGGGTCAAACACTTTTATAAATATGCAGCACAATAAAAACCGATACACTCATTGCCCAATTGTTTTTCACATCAAGCCATGAGGAAATGACCAACATATGCCCTTGTTTTCATTACAACACAACAGCCCAGCTCATAATGTGTATGGCTATATTGCTGTAAGAAATGTAGGTTTACATGCCAGAATGTTTAGTTTGATTGTAGGACACATACGTAACATTTGATGGAAAGTACCATATACCTTGACTATATCCTTTTTAAATGTGGTCAATGTATAATGTTTTAATCAGGTACTAATATTAAAAAGGAAAGTCCTTGTATGTTAAAGAACTGTCTGAAATAACCGGATCCTGATATCCATTACTTGAGTTTTGTTCAACGACCTTCGCTGTGTTTCAAAGATGACCAGCTAGCTGATTATTTGTGCAGAAAGACATACTTTGCTCCTTATGTTTAGCGTTATCTTATGGTCAATACATAGATGACGTTGTTTTGTAACGTAACGTCGGTTTTAAAATGTATTATAACTGTTGACGCTGTTAGCT
Source organism: Dissostichus eleginoides (assembly GCA_031216635.1). Classification (NCBI taxonomy): domain Eukaryota; kingdom Metazoa; phylum Chordata; class Actinopteri; order Perciformes; family Nototheniidae; genus Dissostichus; species Dissostichus eleginoides. Next base: position 12,318,066 of record CM062276.1, read on the forward strand.
AACGCTAGCCGTTGACGTAGTTTAACTTTCCTTTGATTTAAACGAACAATTTAAACATTAGGACAATAAGACAACAAGCTGTGTGCATCAAATTAACATAACTAAAACTTTTAAAATATGCTGCTGAATTAAAGCTAATTTAAAGACACGTACCTTGTTGAGCAGCATTGTTATGTGTCTTGATAGCACTGCACATATAACTAGACTGAACACCACCACAACCTTTGTCCCATATATGCGCCAACCAATCACAGCAGCGGGATTTATCACGTGTCGTTCAGGGCATGTGGAAGATGACTTTTCCCCCAGTTCCTTACCTAACTTAACCTTTTTATATCCATAGGTATGGAAAATGTTTGGTAACATTGTGGTAATGACTTCTTGTATTTGTTCTTTCACGCTTTTTATTGTTACACATGGACACAGTAAAACTAAGACTGCGTGATGTAACCCACCCTAGTATTAGTAGTATCCAGGGGAGATAATTACGTATGTTGTCGTTGACTATTTTCCCCTTTACTTATTCAAGAAAATATATGAACATCATATATTTTGTATACTAAAATTGACTTCAGGGGTAGATTTATAAATACAAAAGTACATAAAAAAACCACATCAAGTTTGATTGATTCATACTGTTTTTAATAGTGCTACTATTAAGTTTCGATTCAGCACATTTCTTTTTATGAATATGACATTTTCCTAAAAATGAAATTAACTGTACAAAAAAAACACCTGCATCCATACTATCACCTTTAAGGTATGTAAACATCTCTTTATCCTGGAGTTGTATTGTTTGTCCTGTTTATCTTTAAAAAAAAGTGTTCTACCACTTTGAATTGCCTTATGTTGAAAGGTGCTATATAAATAAACAAGTCTTGCTTCATAACCAAACATGTCGGGGACTAGCAACCGTCTCCCCAAGCCACATCCCAACAGTGGGACTCAGATAGATAATTTTCCATTGATTTCTCTTGGCATTTCACTAGTGTAGAGCACATAATATCATGAAGTCATGTATCATTTCATTACCTACCAGTCACATATACATGACGCTTATTTTGACCCCTAACACCATGCTAACACCGCAGTAGGGCAAATTCTGAATGCAGCTGCAAATGTCCTAACTAAACAATGTTATGTGCCTTTTAATAGTTCATTCATGTAGAGAGCAAAAATAGGTTTATATAATACATGAAAACATTGATGGTCAGAATTCATTTGAAGTTAGTGCAGTTTGTTTCTGTTCAGAACTATGCATCTGTTGTAATAGTTGCATATTGCTTTCTAGGCAGGAAAAGCAAAACATTTTTTTTTAAACTAAAATTGTGGACACAGTAACAAGACAGCAGACAGTTGTGGGGCTTTTGGATTTTATTGACGTATCAAACAGCTGAACATCTATTTGCCTTTCTTGGCCTTGATCTTCCTCAGGTAGAACTCCAGCTCCTTGCCTTCCAGGATGTAGCCGTCACACCTGCCGCACTGGCCGGGTCTGGATGCAATGCAAGCTGCAGGAGGAGAGACAACATGTCAGCTGAGGGGAACAAACGCTATCAAAAACTGTCCAACACCTGTCTATTTTATAGGGATCCCAAGCTCTGTGGTATTAATACTTCGACTCTCTTTATCATACTCTAAAGTTTTATTTAAATAAGAGAAATTAAGGATTTGTTAATAAACGCCTTAATAAATGTAAGATCTGTAGTTTCAGCACCCAGACTAGGTGAAATAAGAATGGACTAGACGTCTGCAGGTAACAGGTCTTTCTCAGAGTCACATTATCATCACTTTCATTCAGTAGCAGAACTGGACAAAGTTATCTTCATTGAGAGACGTGCACCAGGACAGACGGCACTTTATAGAGGCGTAAGGGACATTTTCTCCCATTTAGTTTTCTTGTGATCTTGGTGGCTTTGTTGGAAATTAACCAGTGATGCAGTCAATTTAATGATTTAAGGAGAATCACTACAGTAGACTACAGATGTTCAGACTCACCAAGCAGTTTTCCCAGCTGGAACTGCTCCTCCAAGAGGGGGCTGATCTTGGCCGTCTTTTTGCGCTCATCGTACTTCTTCTGGGTCCTCTTTGACCTCTTCTTGTTCAGGACCTCCTCTTCCTCAGGAGTCTTAACAATGGAAAGAAAGCCCATTAGCAAGATATTAAAAGAATTGCGGTGCATTTCTGAAAGATGATTCTTACATGCATAAAAATGTACTACTCTCTTTATGTAATCATTACAGGGGCATCTGAAGCGCTTATGAGTCCCTGCTAATATTAATTGAAAGGGTGTTTACAGGAACTGTTAAATAAGCATTCAAATAAATAAAGACAGAAAACTAACTCATGATACTGAAGTGTTTAGGACTTAGAAAATTACAGAGTAAGGGGTGCAGGTAACAGGTCTTTCTCAGAGTCACATTATCATCACTTTCATTCAGTAGCAGAACTGGACAAAGTTATCTTCATTGAAAGACGTGCAACACCCGAGAGTATCAAGATCTGGAATTACTAGAGGATAAGGCATCTTTGTGTGGCTTTAACAAAATAGATGCATTCTCACGCCCAAGTTACACAAATGAGTTATGATTCTCTACACAAAGGGGTAGTGTAAATGTGTTTCCTTCCACTTACGAGCTTGGCTCCCTTCTTGCGTCCCAGAGGAGTGGCGAAGTGGGCCTCATACCACTGCCTGTAGGGAAGAGAGTCCACGAGCACGATGCAGTTCTTCACCAGGGTCTTGGTCCTGACCAGCTCGTTGTTGGAGGCATTGTAGACCACATCAATGATCCTGGTCTTACGTGTGCAGCCTGTGTACACAACATAAAGAGCAGTTAGTAAAAGCAAATGACTGCTCCCTTTGTCCCCGTTGTTAGAGGACAACAACAACGACTAAATAAAACTTTGAAATGCTAGGCAGAGGAAACAGATCGTTCTCAGATGTCTTTGATATCAGCACTTGCATTCAGTAGCAGAACTGGACAAAGTTATCATCATTGTAAGCTGCCTTTTGTGAAATAAAACAAACTTACACTCAGAGCCCCATGAGAAGTTACCAACATCCAGCCTCAGAGCACGGTACTTCTTGTTCCCTCCACGCACCCTCACTGTGTGGATGCGACGGGGTCCAATCTAAGAAAAACAATTAAAAAAGACAATTGTTAGTTTTGCGGTTTCCTAGGATTCAGGTTATCCATGAGTTAAGATTGTATTCTGATGTGTTGAAGCGTGTCAGAGTAACTATGACAAGTCCGGGCATTGGTAAGTCAAGAACTTTGATCCAAAACGGCTCAAAAATGACAAACCTAAGGTCTCTTTTTCATCACCCACACTTCAACACAAGTTGGCCTAAAAGCAAGTGATCACCGGTTTTACTCACTTTTGTGTTTGCAGGAGGGCGTCCAAGCTCATACTTCCTTTTCTTATGGTAGGGCTTGCGTTTACCGCCGGTCTTGCGTTGTTTATGCCAGTTATCCCTTGAGATACCTTAATAAAAAACAAACATGGATAAAGAAGCAGGGGTTAGATCACCACAACTCACAGGACAATTTCCACAGAATGATTTGCTATGCTTGAGCGTCAGTTCTCCAAGGTAAGTTTTCCTCAATTGAATTTGGATCCGCTTATGAGTTTCATCATGTTGCTCAAGCATTAAAACATTCAAATTCTGCACAGGAGAAGGCATCTTTGTGTGGCAGTAACAAAATAGATATATTCTCAAGCCCAAGTTACACACATGAGTTATGATTCCTACACAGAGCAAGGTGTATGGGAAATGTCTTTTCTTCCACTTACGAGCATGGCTCCCTTCTTGCGTCCCAGAGGAGTGGCGAAGTGGGCCTCGTACCACTGCCTGTAGGGAAGAGAGTCCACGAGCACGATGCAGTTCTTCACCAGGGTCTTGGTCCTGACCAGCTCGTTGTTGGAGGCATTGTAGACCACATCAATGATCCTGGTCTTACGTGTGCAGCCTGTGTACACAACATAAAGAGCAGTTAGTAAAAGCAAATTACTGCTCCCTTTCACTTGTTAGCAGATAACAACAATGACTAAATAAAACTTTAAAATGCTAGGCAGAGGAAACAGATCGTTCTCAGATGTCTTTGATATCAGCACTTGCATTCAGTAGCAGAACTGGACAAAGTTATCATCATTGTAAGCTGCCTTTTGTGAAATAAAACAAACTTACACTCAGAGCCCCATGAGAAGTTACCGACATCCAGCCTCAGAGCACGGTACTTCTTGTTCCCTCCACGCACCCTCACTGTGTGGGTACCTTAATACAAAGAAACATGCAAAATAAACAGGGGTTAGATCACCACAACTCACAGGACAATTTCAACAGAATGATTTGCTATGCTTGAGCGTCAGTTCTCCAAGGTAAGGTTTCCTCAATTTAATTAGGATCCGCTTATGAGTTTCATCATGTTGCTCAAGCATTAAAACATTCAGATTCTGAAAACAGATTGACATTATTTGAAGCTTGTTAAATGGACTTGCTCACTTTGTGCAAAACTTTTCATTTAGAAAGTAACAAGGAACACGTCCAAGTGCCATCAACTCCTGGTTAAATAAAAACAATCTGTATTCATGACTAGAAATTATACAAAGCATCTTGCTACATCCAGTTTATCCTATATTCACTTTACTGTTCTAAATTAACTTCACAACATCAAGCTAGATTAAAGGAGATGTATGATCAAGAAGCTTACGTTTTCTACAGTAATTCTGTCTCATAGAACTTAATAGACGTGTTGCACTTTGTGCATCAATTCTATCTTTAGACATGTAATGATTATCTTAGCTAATAGTGGTAGCAATTTCAAAATCTGTTAAACATTGTGGCCTTCAAGAACCAGCATGTACCTCACGTGTCCAAGATACACTTCCCATTACCGTTCAGGTTGATCAGACATAACAAACAAAACCTTATGTTAAATGCCCACAACTTCCTTCTCAAATAAGTATTCTTATTATTCATCGGATTCGTTTTAGTGCAGCAGCTTGACACGATCACTGCCACCCTGCTAAGCTAACTAATGCTAGCATGCTACAGTTAATTCGCAGATAAAACCTCTTAACGCTTTTCATGAACGGCTAACCGGTTAAGTACAAACATCTGAATACTACTGAAATAAGATACATAGCCCCAACAATTGAAACTAACTAGACTGCCAACAAGCAAAGCCATCTTGGAGCCCTCCACACATCCTTTTCAGAATACTTAACTAAAATATAAAAACTCCCAATGCAGTCAAAAAAGATAAAGCTGTATATGTTCAGATAACATTTAGCTTCAATATAGCAAACCATTTTAGATAGATATCTTCGTTAAAACATCAGATGGACAAGGATTCTCCCTCCGACCAGAGCGTGGGTATTCCTTTGCCAAAACTACACAGCTCCATAAACCAACAAACAAACCAATTGAATAAGATTTAAAAAAAAGTAGAGCTGATACTAAAAACTAAGCTATATGCTACATTTTAACAGGGAGATAAAAGGCATGTGCACACATCACTCACAGACAATAACAGAATAATAACATTTGTGAAGCTTTAATGTTAATCAATTAAGTCAAGCTATATTTAATGTTGCACTGCCACCTATTATTTCCATATATTATATATCATATTATATATTCATATATCATATACTCACTTCATCACCACTCCTGCCATAGTCCGCTGCAGCGGGGGATCTCTTCACGTGCAAACTTCCTCGCGAACTGTTGGAACTCTTTCTGCTGCTCGGACAGCTCTGTTGGGTCAAAGCAGCAAAACCCAAAATCAGCAACTTCAATAACAACTTCAGTTATTTTTCCAAATGTGGTGAAACTGGTCATGAACGCATGATAGGTTTTAATAATACGAAATCAGCAACGCTGTTAGCTAACGTTAGCCGTTGACGTAGGTTAACTTTCCTTTGATTTCAACGAACAATTTAAACATTAGGACATGAAGACAACAAGCTGTGTGCATCAAATTAACATAGCTAAAACTTTGAAAATATGCTGCAAATTTAAAGACACGTACCTTCCTTGTTGAGCGGCATGGTTAAGTGTCTTCACACTAGCAGCACTGTATAACCAGACTGAAGACCACGTTTGTCCCAAATATGGACCAACCAATCACAGCAGCGGGATTGATCACGTGTCGTTCCTGGGCCGAGAGGTGAAGTCCCGCCCATCTACTTCCGACCCATGGGACCTTATTTCGGAAAAATGATGTATTGAAGTCAATGGGGAGAGAAAACGTATCTTTCGATCCCGTTTGAATTGTGCCATGAATTACACATATGATGCTTGTCAATCTTAAAAAATAATTTCCATGTCAAAAAAGTCACAGTTTGTCGTAAAACTGTTGAAATATAAGACTATGAAAAATACGCAACTAGAAAGACTACAAATCCCAGAATTCCGGTCCTGCATGCTGGCTCTTACGGAACCAACTAACTCCCCTTTTGCAAGGCCGGATTAACCATATGGGCAACCTGGGCAAGTGCCCAGGGGCCCTTGAGCAAAGAGGGTCCTCAGTGACAAGATGAAAAAAAAAGAAAATGAAAAAAAAAATTATTTTAATTTTTTTTCGGGCACAACCTCACTCATCATACATTGTTTTAAATGAGACTCCCTCTTCGCCATAAATAACACAGCTTTTCTATAGGGTCAAATTCATATATTTTCTAAACCGTCTCTGTACTGTAGGTCTCACTATGTATGGCTCAACTTTATTACTACGCGGCGGCGGTGTATAGCCGAATCACAGCCCCACCCTCACTCATTGTCACGTGAGCAGAAAAAATGGATGGTGCCGGTAGCCAAACGTCCAGAGGGGCTGCGAAAAGAAAGAAAAAGAAAGAAAATGAAGAGAGAGTGGCGGCTGCATTAAAAAATGTGCCAACAATAAATAGCTTTTTCAAAAAAGCAAAAAGTGACGAAATAGGCCAGCAACAACCACAAGGAACAGTGGCGGCGGTCACGGAGGATGTTGTTGAGCTAGCGAGCAATGTTAGCCTTGAACCTAGCATGCTAACGCAGCGGGTAGAAGAGGAGGAAAAATATGAAGACGAGCCTGACGAGGACGTCACAGAGCAGGGTGAAGGTTCAAGTTCATCGGAAGTTCCCTGTGTCTCTCAGGACCCTGCACAATGGGGATTAATTGCTGGAAATGTCCGGGAGGAGACTTTGATGAAAGGGGTTTCATACTTTCATAATCGGGCAACGAAGTATCCAGCATCTCGGAGGGAGACCGATGCTAGCGGCCGGACATGCTCACTGACCAACGATATGCTGACCAGACAGCTTCACAATGGAGAAATCGTTCAACGCGATTGGATTATTTATTCTCCATCTACTGGAGCAATTTATTGTTTTGTCAGCACAGAGCCAGATAAAACTCCTGCAAACAGACTGCAGGTGGTGCTTAAACATGGACTACAGACAACATTCCCCAATGTTTTTGTTGCACTCAGGATTTTTCTCACACTGCCTGTAACCAACTGCGAGGGTGAGAGGTCCTTTTCACATCTTAAACGCATCAAAAATGAATTTAGGACAACCATGGCTCAGAAGAGACTTTCAGCCCTTTCTTTGATGGCCATCGAGTCTGATCTTGTGAGGGATCTGGATTTTGATGACCTAATCACAGACTTTTCAAAGAGAAAGGCAAGGAAGAAACACTTCTAAAAGGTAAGATCCACTGTCTCTCATACACACTCATTCTCTCTCTCTCTCTCTCTCTCTCTCACACACACTCACTCTCTCTCCCTCTCACATACACACACACACACACACACACACACACACACACTCTTCCATCACATATACTGATCACTTAGTTGAGCAACCACAACATTTCACTACATATTTTACTTTTGTAACTCTCAATGTTTGTAACTAATACAACTCCTTGTGTACTTGTACAGCCAGCCAGTCATATTTTGGCATTAAGTGGGGTGCTGCTCTGAGGTTTTGAGTGATATTACCAAGGTATTCCTGAGCCATACACTGCCTTGGGATCTTATCCATTGTATCTTTGTCTTGTGATTTTTGACTAAAAGGGCAAAAGGCTAGACCTACTTTGGTTGAACTATGTGGCTGCGTCCCTGCTTTTGACAAATAGGTGTGCGATTTGACATGCCAGATTGACTGAAAATTCTAAATATTGGTCATGTTGGTAGGATTGGGTAGGCGTGGTGTTACTTGTTGGTACGTGGGTTGGGGGGGGGCCATGAGCACTCAGTACCCAGGGGCCCCTGGAGGTACTAATCCGGCCCTGCCCTTTTGTGTATGTACACCTCTCAACATGCCCAGACTTGTAGTGATTTTCACCTCCTTTAATACTTTTTGCCTCATTCTGAAAGAAAGAAGTGAAATGTGCCAACGTGACGGCCGTCTTGGTGTGTGGTGCGAGACAGGAGATGTAGTTCATTGAGCGGTTTCACACAAAAAAAGTGTTACTTCAGTTCCGACACATTTTAATTTTTTTGACTTGCAAAATTATCTTTTAAATTGACAAACATCATATGTGTAATTCGTGGCAAATTCAAACGGAATCGAAAGATAATCTTTCTCTCCCCATTGACTTCAATACATAATTCCCCCGGAAAGGGAGGAACTTCGCCTCTCTATTGGTTCGTTACCTAACTTAAAGGGCAAAGTCCCTCCCTTTCCGGTGGAACACATGGGACCTTATTTCGTAAAAATTATGTATTGAAGTCAATGGCGAGAGAAAACTTATCTTTCGATCCCGATGTTTGTCAATCTTAAAAAATAATTTCCATGTCAAAAAAGTCACAGTTTGTCGTAAAACTGTTGAAATATAAGACTATGAAAAATACACAACTAGAAAGAATACAAATCCCAGAGTCGCGTAAGTTATGTCAAAACTGATGTCATAATTGTTTTCCTCCACTAAATATAAGAGATAGCTAAGATAAGATAACTTTAACAAGATGCCTGTGTGCTTTGTACCAGGTTGTAATCTTACCAGCAATGGGTCTTGCTCGTTCTTTCGCTTCCCGTCTGATGAAAGGACCACGAGTGGCTGGATCAAGTTAGCTACCTAGCTAGTAGCAAGCACGTTAGTTAGCATTACAGCCGGCTTAGCCATGTCATTTTTATTAGCCTTAACATGAAGTAACATTAAGTAACCCAAAATGTTAAACAGTAAGAGTAGTAGTCATATTTCGTGAACCTTTGAAGAGTACTGTCACACCGGTGTGATCATTCTATAATACACCGTTTAAGCCTGGATGCCCCCGGGGGAGACATGCTAACGCTACATTAGCATTGGCGATCTATTCTACTTCATGCTATCTGCACAAATGGTTAACATTGAACATTAAAAAGATCAGGCAGTTCAGGGAGAATCGAAGGAAGGCAGGCAGGCAGGCAGGCAATTTTTTGTTTTTTACTTATCTTTTAAATTGACAAACATCACATGTGTAATTCGTGGCACAATTCAAACGGGATCGAAAGATAACTTTTCTCTCGCCATTGACTTCAATACATAATTTTTCTGAAATAAGGTCCCATGGAGGTCCACCGGAAAGGGAGGGACTTCGCTTCTCTATTATACTGTTTTTCATCAATATATTATAGGTCTCAGATATATACAAAACATGTCTCTGAAGTTTTGGCTCCAAACACCAAACAGATCATTGCAGCATCCCATAATCCCCTCTGTTTCAGCCCTGTTTCAAAAGTGCTGATTCTCTGTCTGTTACTTCAGATGAAAATAAGGAGCCACTCCCCACGCCCCTCTGAGAGATATTTGGTTAAAAAGGACACAATGGTGCTCTAGGAGGAGATTCAGGTGATAAGGTGTGTGTGTGTGGGGGGGGGTTACCTTGGTTGGTTGGTGATTGGCTAATGGTTACACAAGCCAAAAAATCGTTATGACATCATAAAGGGTCCAAAATCTGATCAGCTCATTTTCAGACAGGTTTTTATATAAATGGATCAGGACAAAAAGAGAGGAATCTTTTTCCTGAAACTTTCAGAATGTCTTAGAGGGGACACTTGTTGATGTATAAAAGACATGAAAAAGTCGATTTTGCCTAATAGGTGACCTTTAACTCTTTATATCCATAGTTGTGGGAAATGTTTGGAAGCATTGTGGTAATGACAGCTTGTATTTGTCTTTTCACTCTTTTTATTGTTACTGATGGACACAGTAAAACTAAGACTGCATGTGGTAACCCACCCTAGAATTAGGAGTAGTATCTAGGGGGCAAATTACGTACGTTGTAATGTCGGGGACTTTTGTGAACATATATCAACACATCATATATTTTGTATACAAAAAGATGACATAATGTGTAGACTTATAAACTAATGAAAAATGACATAAAAAAAATAATACAACAAAATAAAACAAGTTAAATACAGTTTCATATCTCAGATTAAATATTTGTTAAATACACAATTAGCCTTTTTATTAATAATGTTTTTAAAAAGTGCTATTTTATTTTTGGTAAAACATTTCAAAAGTAGGTTTGGATTCAGCCCATTTCTTTTACGAGTATGACATTTTCCTAAAAATTAAATTAAATGCTTTGCTTCCATACTATCACCCTGAATTGTGTAACAATCTCTTTATCCTGGAGTTTTATTGTTTGTTCCGTTTTTCTTTTTGTTCAATACCAAAACATGTCAGGGACTTTAACTAGCCACCCTCCCCCAAAGCCACACATTTTCCATTGATTTTTCTTGGCATTTCACTTGTATTCATAGGCGTAACCTCCACATAATATCATGAAGTCATGTATCATTGTAAAGCTTAAACCATAACCTGCCAGTCATATTGTCATGACACTGATTTTTACCTCCAACACCGCAGTAGGGCAAATTCTGGATGCGACTGCAAAGGCTTTTTTAACTAACTTAATAATGTAATGATGTGCCTATCATAGTGCATTCATATAGAGAACAAAAAGAGCATTATAAATGATTAGGCCTACATGAATAATTACATTTATGGTGAGAATGAATTTAAGTTTGCGCAGTTAGTTCAGAACTATGCATTTGTTGTTATAATTGCAGCCGTAACTGGCTTTCTAGGCAGCAAAAGAACCTTTACAAATCTTAAAGAAATCAAAATAGTGAATAAACCTGTGAGATAATTATCGCCCCCTTCCCCCACTTTCAGTATAAAAAACTGCAGAGGCCTCTATTCAGTAGCAAGGGTTATGCATATTGTTAAAATCATTTGAATGTTTAAAAATGTTGAAATGGTCTAACATTTAAAAAAAAAAAAAAAAGAACATGTGTACCAGAACTTAGTTTTTTCTTCTTAGCTCTTCCAAATATTTTAGGACCCCTAAATATATCATAGTGGTTACCTGTGTATTATTTAAGGAGATGAGAAAAGAAAATCACTGAAGTTCCTTAACTCTTCTAAAGGCTGTAATTTCCGTTTCATTTAATTCACTTAGAAATCTTGCATAAGAATAAAGTATTTAACCTAACCTGTAGCAACCTTTTAGATGAACCTGACTTATCTAAAGGTTTCTACAGGGAGTTCCTAACACAGTGGAGTAATACATAAATGCCAGGTTCTTTCATAAAGGAGTTGAGGGTTTGACTAAAATAACCTTTTAAACAAATGTAGGTAATGAATGGTATTGTAAGTTACAATAAAAAAAAAAGGGTAGTGAATGAGGTAGTTGACATGATACACTTCAGACAGATGAGAAATGGGTTTGAGCTTAGTATGCGACACATTCTGGTGGATAATATTGTAACCATTGCTGCAGTACAGGCTAGATCACTCATTGTTAAATGTATTTAATGAGATGGGAAAAGAATCACCATATTTAAATGTTTAGCCATTTTGATATTTGCATCTTCTGATATTTTGTTTGCCCGTTCTACTAAAAATTCCCGACAAAATGCCACGATTTTGAACCGTGAAAATTAAAATTAATTCATGTACAACAACGTTTAATCACATACCGATTTCATAGAACACATTTATTTCTAGTTTTGTAATTATCTGCACTGAAAAATATATGTATAATAACTTACTTGTTTACTTTTAATGCCTTGACCGTATTGCCCTTGTAAGCATACTGATCAATGTATCATAGGTCCAATTTAGTCCCTATATATTAAAAGTTTTAAGCTTGTATTGTCAAAATGATACTTATACTGTCTGTTATGCTTGATTGCACCATCAGGAATGCTTGTTATTTCGCTGTACTCTGTAGTGACAATAAAGGTATGTTATCTATTCAAGATTTGAAAACCTCCGCCATTGTTATACGACTTGTTAAGCATTTCAGCTTCCAGTAGTCTATGAAACCCTGCAGCCTTCTAGTCCAACGTGAGGTATTTAACCCACAATCGCTACTGACATGAAATACTGTTTGAGAGAAAACACCAATTGGTTTGCCTGATAAACCAACAAGCTCTTATGTAAACCTTCAATGTTTATATTGGAATCACACAAAAAAATGCCCTAATTGGGATCAATTAAGTACTTCTTATCTTATGTGTACCATGTTTATCAGATGAATACATTTGACAGTTTTAGTTTCAACCCCTCTGGCACATGCCATAGATTTCTGGGTGAAGCAGGTCCAACGAAACCTATGGCTGCCTGTGGCCAAGATAACTAATGCAATGCAGTTTTCTATCAGTACTAAAACAAAGAACCAGTAACGAGACAGCAGACAGTTGTGGGGCTTTTGGGTTTTATTGACGTATCAAACAGCTGAACATCTATTTGCCTTTCTTGGCCTTGATCTTCCTCAGGTAGAACTCCAGCTCCTTGCCTTCCAGGATGTAGCCGTCACACCTGCCGCACTGGCCGGGTCTGGATGCAATGCAAGCTGCAGGAGGAGAGACAACATGTCAGCTGAGGGGAACAAACGCTATCAAAAACTGTCCAACACCTGTCTATTTTATAGGGATCCCAAGCTCTGTGGTATTAATACTTCGACTCTCTTTATCATACTCTAAAGTTTTATTTAAATAAGAGAAATTAAGGATTTGTTGCCAAACGCCCATGAAAATGTAAGATTTGTAGTTTCAGCACCCAGACTAGGTGAAATAAGAATGGAGCAGACGTCTGCAGGTAACAGGTCTTTCTCAGAGTCACATTATCATCACTTTCATTCAGTAGCAGAACTGGACAAAGTTATCTTCATTGAGAGACGTGCACCAGGACAGACGGCCCTTTATAGAGGCGTAAGGGACATTTTCTCCTATTTAGTTTTCTTGGTGGTAATTTAAGTATTAGTTTATCTTCAAAGACTACTTAATATGCTGCATCTAGAATAGATTGAATGTAGCCTCAAACATTATCAAAATTAGTGCAGATATCCTGCTGTAAATTTAGATTCTCAATTTGTCATCCTTGAAAGTACATTTGCATTTCCCAGATTTCATTTGAAATGTTCTTCTTGAACTCTAAGAAATAACCCCTGACAATATGACATTAACGATTGAGTCTTGTAGGAGTGGGATTAACTGCCATCACATCTGGAGGCTAGAAGTATTTTAATAACAAAAGGCAGAGTGCCTGCTCTTTAATTGCAGAGCAAAAAGGGGATGACATTTTCTTAAAATGTACCACCAGGTGAAGTGCTTCCAAAGAAATTAACCAGTGATGCAGTCAATGTAATGATTTAAGGACAATCACTACAGTAGACTACAGATGTTCAGACTCACCAAGCAGTTTTCCCTGCTGGAACTGCTCCTCCAAGAGGGGGCTGATCTTGGCCGTCTTTTTGCGCTCATCGTACTTCTTCTGGGTCCTCTTTGACCTCTTCTTGTTCAGGACCTCCTCTTCCTCAGGAGTCTTAACAATGGAGAGAAAGCCCATTAGCGGATATTAACAGAATTGCAGTGCATTTCTGAAAGATGATTCTTACATGCATAAAAATGTACTACTCATTACAGGGGCATCTGAAGCACTTATGAGTCCTACAGGAACTGTTAAATAAGCATTAAAATAAATAATCTAAACAGAAAGGTTTCTGTCTGTTTAGGACTTTAGGAGTAAGGGGGTGCGGGTAACAGGTCTTTCTCAGAGTCACACTATCATCACTTTCATTCAGTAGCAGAACTGGACAAAGTTATCTTCATTGAAAGACGTGCAACACCCGAGAGTATCACGATCTGGAATTACTAGAGGATAAGGTATCTTTGTGTGGCTGTAACCAAATAGATGCATTCTCAGGCCCAAGTTACACAAATGAGGTAAAAACTGAAGTTAGTGCCTGAGTTATGATTCTCTACACAGAGCAAGGTGTATGGGAAATGTGTTTCCTTCTACTTACGAGCTTGGCTCCCTTCTTGCGTCCCAGAGGAGTGGCGAAGTGGGCCTCGTACCACTGCCTGTAGGGAAGAGAGTCCACGAGCACGATGCAGTTCTTCACCAGGGTCTTGGTCCTGACCAGCTCGTTGTTGGAGGCATTGTAGACCACATCAATGATCCTGGTCTTACGTGTGCAGCCTGTGTACACAACATAAAGAGCAGTTAGTAAAAGCAAATTACTGCTCCCTTTCACTTGTTAGCGGATAACAATGACTAAATAAAACTTTAAAATGCTAGGCAGAGGAAACAGATCGTTCTCAGATGTCTTTGATATCAGCACTTGCATTCAGTAGCAGAACTGGACAAAGTTATCATCATTGTAAGATGCCTTTTGTGAAATAAAACAAACTTACACTCAGAGCCCCATGAGAAGTTACCAACATCCAGCCTCAGAGCACGGTACTTCTTGTTCCCTCCACGCACCCTCACTGTGTGGATGCGACGGGGTCCAATCTAAGAAAAACATTTAAAAAAGACAAATGTTAGTTTTGCGGGTTCCTAGGATTCAGGTTATCCATGAGATTGTATTCTGATGTGTTGAAGCGTGTCAGAGTAACTATGACATGTCCTGGCATTGGTAAGTCAAGAACTTTGATCCAAAACGGCTCAAAAATGACAAACCTAAGGTCTCTTTTTCATCACCCACACTTCAACACTGGCATGAAAGCAGGTGATCACTGTTTTACTCACTTTTGTGTTTGCAGGAGGGCGTCCAAGCTCATACTTCCTTTTCTTGTGGTAGGGCTTGCGTTTACCGCCGGTCTTGCGGCGTTTATGCCAGTTATCCCTTGAGATACCTTAATAAAAAGAAACATGGATAAAGAAGCAGGGGTTAGATCACCACAACTCACAGGACAATTTCCACAGAATGATTTGCTATGCTTGAGCGTCAGTTCTCCAAGGTAAGTTTTCCTCAATTTTTTGGATCCGCTTATGAGTTTCATCATGTTGCTCAAGCATTAAAACATTCAAATTCTGCAAACTGATTGACATTTGAAGCTTAAAAACGATCTGTATTCATGACTAGAAATTATACAAAGCATCTTACTACATCCAGTTTATCCTCTTTTCGCTTCAATGTTCTAAATCAACTTCATAAGCCCAAGCTAGATTAAACGGAGATGTATGATCAAGAAGCTTACGTTTTCTACAGTAATTCTGTCTTATAGAACTTAATAGACGTGTTGCACTTTGTGCATCAATTCTATCCTTACACATGTAATGATTATCTTAGCTAATTGTGGTAGCAATTTCAAAGTCTGTTTAACAGTGTGGCCTTTCAAGAACCAGCATGTACCTCACGTGTCAAAGATACACTTCCCATTGCCGTTCACGTTGATCAGACATAACAAACAAAACCTTATGTTAAATACACACAACTTCCTTCTCAAATAAGCGTTCTTATTATTCGTTGTTTTAGTGCAGCAGCGTGTCAGGATCACTGCCACCCTGCTAAGCTAACTAATACTAGCATGCTACAGTTAATTCGCCACTCTATTGGCACAGTTAAAACGTCTCAACGCTTTTCATGAACGGCTAACAGTTCAGTACAAACATCTGAATACTACTAAAATAAGATAAATAGCACAAACTATCAATAGTGTGGCATTTTCAAACACATTTCAGCACCAGAAGCTAACTACACTGCCAACAAGGCGGCCATCTTGGAGCCCTTCACACAGCCTTTTCAGAATACTTAAATAAAATAAAACAACTCGAATGCAGTCAACAAAGATCCAGCTGCATATGTTCAGATAACATTTAGCTGCAATATAGCAAACCATTTTAGATAGATATCTTGGTTAAAACATCAGATGGACAAGGATTCTCCCTCCGACCAGAGCATGAAAACACGTACCCATTCTCAGGCGCCGGCTAGAAAGAGGAATCGCAAAGGATCATGGGGAGGTTTGAAGCCACGTGAGCTCGCGATACTTTGCGAGATCTTCATCTGGGCGAGGTTTTGTTGTCCACAGAGGTGTATCATCGCGGGTGTTAATGTTATTGCGGATTAATGATCAATTACAGCGATGGAAATTCTCAGATTTTTTTAAAGTAGCACCACTGTCATTCAGAAATACTTTTTTACAATGAAAATTAATGCATTCAAAATCCAATTCAAGTAAAAGTACAAAGGTAAAAGCAGAGGTGGTTGAAGTATTCAGATGTTGTACTTCAGTAAAAATAGAAGTACCAGAGAGTAGGAACACTTTGTTACAAAAGCAAAAGTAGCAAAGTATTAACATCAACATATACTTAAAGTTACAAAAGTAAAAGTACTCATTATGCAGATTGGTCTATTTCAGAATAATATTTATGATATGTTTTGATTATAATTATTGATCCTTAAAGTCTTATTGAAGCTGGTAAAGGTGCATCTATTTTTGAATACCCTGTAAACTGCAGGGTAACTTGTGAATTTAATCCAGGTGTAACTAAAGTTATTATTCAAGTGTTGATTATATTTCCCATTATTAATTCAAATATGTAACTAAAGGTACAAAATAAACGTAGTGGAGTAAAAGTACACAATTTACCTCTGAATTGTAGTGGTGTAGAAGTACAAAGCAGCGACAATTTGAAATACTCAATTAAAGTACAAGTCCCTCAAAATTGTACTTAAATACAATACTTGAGGCAAGTACTCAGTGACTTTACACCACTGGGCAATAGCACTAAAATACACTTAAAATACCCAAAAATGAATATAACTTTTTTTACTTTACAGATAAGAACTTTATTATAACTGAACAACTGAAGGATATTTAATGAGCTCCGAATGGTTCAAAATGTCCCGTACTGTAAAGATAAAATGAAGTTAAACCAGTTTACTGAGAGCTGTAGAAGTGTGGCTGGTGTGAGGAATGTGAGCATGTGGTTAGGGGTATTGCCAAATATCCGGAACAAACCATGACATGCAGGTCCGCTGCAACTCGCATCTCACACTGCACTGTAACTTTTATACATGTACCTGTGTTTTTATTATCTTTGCTTTTTGATGTTTATAATGGTTTTACGCTGCACTATTTCTTAATGATCTTAATGTCTTTCATTTTTCTAAAGCACTTTGAATTGCCTTGTGTTGCAAGGTGCTATATAAATACACTTGCCTTGGTGTCTGAGGAATGAGACACACCTGTATTCTATAGGTGAACAGAGACAAACCAGGACACGGCTGTCATTCTTAATCACTGCGGAGTGACAAACGGACTGAAAAACAGAGGATAACGTTCACCTTCAGACTAACAACTTCCTCTGAGTTCTCCACACACTGAAGGTGAGTCGGACCATAAGCAGCACTTAAAGTGAATTTAAGTGAAGTCAGTAGAGGAGGAAGGGGAGCAATGACTGACTGTTCTCCCTGCTGTGTTTTCAGCTTTACTCAGAGACAAAATGTCTTCCAGACCAGAGGAGGATCTCTGCTGTCCGCTCTGTCATGACGTCTTTATAGATCCTGTTGTTCTGTCATGCAACCACAGCTTCTGTAAAGGCTGTCTGAAGACCTGGTGGATGAAGAAACAACTCCACGACTGTCCAGTTTGTAAGAGAAGATCTTCAAAGGAGTTTCCTCCTGTAAACCTGGTGTTGAAAAACCTGTGTGAGTGTTTCTTACAGGAGAGAGATCAGAGCGCTTCAGAGGCTCTTTGCACTCTGCACTCTGAAGAACTCCAACTCTTCTGTCTGGACCATCAGCAGCCAGTGTGCCACATCTGCAGAGAATCAGAAACACACAACAAACACAGTTTCATACCCACCAATGAGGCTGCACAGGTTCTCAGAGAGGAGCTCCAGACATCTCTGAATCCTTTAAAGGAGAAGTTAGAGTCTTTTAAAGAAGTTAAAGTGAAATTTGATCAAACAGCAGGGCACCTGAATTTCCAGGCTCATCGCACAGAGACGCAGATCAAGGAGCAGTTTAAGAAGCTTCACCAGTTTCTAGAAGAGGAAGAGGAGGCCAGGATGGCTGCACTGAGGGAGGAAGAGGAGCAGAAGAGGAGGATGATGGAGGAGAAGATGGTGGATGTGAGCAGAGAGATAGCAGCTATTTCACACACAGTCAGAGCCACAGAGGAGGAGCTGAGAGATGAAGATGTCTCCTTTCTGCACAACTCCAAGGCTGCAGTGGAGAAGCTGCAGCGCCCCCTGCTGGAGGATCCACAGCTGCCCTCAGGAGCTCTGATAGACCAGGCCAAACACCTGGGCAACCTCACCTTCAACATCTGGAGCAAGATGAAGGACATGGTGCCCTACTCTCCTCTCATCCTGGACCCAAACACTGCTAATCCAAACCTCATCCTGTCTGAAGATCTGACCTCTGTGAGACGAGGAGAGTATCAGAAACTTCCTGAAAACCCAGAGAGGTTTGATAACTTCTGCTCTGTCCTGGGCTCTGAGGGCTTCAACTCAGGGGCTCACAGCTGGGACGTCCAGGTTGGAGACAGCACATACTGGTTACTGGGTGTGTTAGCAGAGTCTGCCCAAAAGAAGGGAGACATATGGTCTGGATTATGGAGAATACATTTCTGTGATGGTGAATACTCAGCAGGGTCACCATTAGATCCACACACTCCTCTCAGAGTGCAGAAGAAGCCCCGGAGGGTCAGAGTGAATCTGGACTGGAACAGAGGCGTTCTCTGATCCTGATACTAACACACACATACACAACTTCACACACACTTTCACTGAGAGGGTGTATCCATACATTGGTGGTGAAGTGAAGATATTACCAGTGAAGGTGTGTGTGACAGTGGAATAACGCAGCTAGATAAAGAGGAGGATTATATCTATGATGGTGTTTATTTCTTAAAGATTCACTGAATTGAACCCCTGGAGCTGCACCTGTCTCAATTCTTGTTACTTAGTTTTACAATATCCTTTTTGTTTTGAATTGTCAATCTTTATGAACCTAAAATACTTGCATTTAGCTGATTTTCGTCCAAGGGAAAACGTGGGTAAAACAAAAAATTGTAAGAATCATGCATTTATTTATTAAAATATGGTGTTTCATTTAGAGGCAATAAGGGGACGAGTTTTCTTCACGTCAAATGATTTCACTCGGTGACAGAACTTAATGCTGGGTTGGTTTAACCTTTTCTATTTTATTGACACCGTGTCATTTGAAATTGTTGTTCTTTTTTGATTTGTGTGATGGGTTCCAAAATAATAATAAAAAATGTATCCGATTGAATGTTTGAGCAGCCATTCATTTATCAGCTACAAACAAATACATGTTGAATTCTAGTTCAGATTAAAAAGTTTCGAAATGTGAAAATCCATAACTAAATAACTCAAATATTTGCATTTTAGACACATACAAATACAAATAAACAGAGTTATAGGGATTACTTTATTAAAAATAATATAAATATAGTGTTCAGGTGTTGAGGCTTAAAGGTGAGGGTTGAGATTGGTCCAGTACTGATCTTATGGCCCTTAGCATACATCCATCTTCATCCGATTTTTCTTGTTACAACATCTTGCTGTGCATAGGAATAGGTTTCAGAGCGTAACACTGCACATCATTTTTGACACATATAAGCTACTGTTGTGTAATTGCAAGAATTACAGAATAATAACATCTACAACTGTGACGTCAGTCAAGATAATCGATTGACTGCGGGGGCAAAACGCATTATTTTCTGCTTTATTTTGTATAAATAGGCACCAAAATGTGTAGAAGTGGAAGCAGCAGTAACAACAAAAAAACTGTGAGCTCTGAAAATGCTAATATTCTCATCATATCCTTAAATTAATCCGGTTTCACTTGTAGAACAATACTCATCCAAACGTTGCCCTCATAACTTTTCAAGCCCGCCACAACATCGTATAGCAACTTCAAACACATCCATTCATTTAATGTTTAATTCAAGAAATAATAAAAAGTCATTTCATGTTTCCATAGAGTTCTTTATTATATACAGCTATGATTAATTGGCAGTTGTGTCGATATGTGGATACAATTGGAGAGATTTTTCTTCATTCATCAGTGATTTGAAAAGTGTTTGTTCAGGTAAGCAGCAGCAGGAGACGATCACTCCTCCCAGGGGCTCATGTCCGTGTCGATGGCCACGCAGTTATAAGCAGCGTAACGCAGCTTCTCCTCACAAACCTTTGCACTGCAGGCACAACAACAGCAGAGAAAAGGGATGGGATTGAAAAAAGGAACATTAGTGTCAATACAAATATGTTTTCATTTATAAAAGCTCAGACCAGTTGCACAAATAGCCTTCCGCAATGTTCACAGATTAAACTAACTTTAAGGGATTCACTAAGACAAAGAGTAAGAAAAACCTTTGAGTGCACAAGTGAACATTTGAAGGAAACCCCCAAGAGGAAGACTTTAAGGGTTTTTTGTGCAACCAATTTTATTTTTAAGAAGAAATTAGCTCCAGCTGGTGTTTAACTTAGTGTCCTGCTATACAGAGTACACACAACTGTACAGTCACAGATTTAGCAGGAACAAACACATATCATCAGCGTACCTTGGGTAGTTGGGTAAATACAGAGTGCTGGAACAAGTGGACGACCGTGGAAGTGCATCAGTTGTTTCCATGCTACATGAGAAAACAGAGAAATTAATACCATCTATTGTAACTTTCTTAAAGATCCGTTTTTGAAATCTACAATTACATTTTAAAGGATGCACTCACCCTTTATCAGGAAAGACGTAGATAGGCGCAGGAAGACGACTTCTACCGGTTACAAACCTCAGAAACCTGCTGCGATCCTCTGAAAACAGATGAAAAATCAGGCAGTGAGTGTTTCGAATCTGTACTCATCCTAACAAATGCATTAACCACTTTAGGCCTCATACTCTGTAGTTGATCACAAGATGTTGAATACAGTACATATGCTCTGTAAAATATGGAAGAATGAACAGCAAACTGACCATTGGTGAAGCTCGTCAGTGCGTCCCATAAGTACTGCACTCTAACGTCACTCATTTCCAGGTCCTCATAGCGTGCTGGTGGGGAGAAAGAAACAAAATGAATGTATTATAATTCGTTATTTTTTGCAGTGTTTGTTCGAAGATGATCTACAATCAAGCGTCTTCAGCTGTTCTGAATTTTCTTTCTTCGTAGATGATTGTACGTTGATCTGAATAAAAGCTTCTAAAAGAATAATTCTGATTCATAGCTAGTTTTAATAACTTCCTCTTTGGATTAACCTCCTAATAAAGTTGTTTAAATAATCTATTTTGCTTGTTAACATCCCTTTTGACAGTTGTGATGTTACTATCACATGTTTTCCAATCTTAGAAATCACAATGTTCTTTTACCTCAATTACATTTTTAGACTGAATTTGCAGTAAAACAACAATTATTCTTAAGATGCGTCTTTTTGAGCTTGTTAGCATTCTGATGTTTAGCAGGCATATAAGCGTGCTAAGATCAGCCAGTTATCACTAAGCACAACTAGAGCTAAGGCTGATGGGAATTTCACAAAACAAAGTATTGGATGATGGCGCTAGATTAAAATTGTATAAATCACTGAAGTTATGACAATACTCGTCGATGGTTTCTAGCATGGCACTAAACGGACGGTGTCACTGAACACTCACTGAGTCGTTTCAGGGCTTCCACAGTGATCTCAGGGTCTCCACACACTTTCTTCTCCACTTCCTGCCAGGTGAGCATGTCCAGCACGGCCTGAGGAACGACCTTCAGCAGCCCCGCCTGCACGGCTGCGATCTGAAACACACACACACACACCATCAGGCACATGCAACATCCACACACACTTCAGGGATTTAGCTCACTTTGGAACAACTAGCAGTGTGAAGAAAGGCAGTCCCACCTGCTGCCTGCTCTCCTCAAGCCGAGCTTTCTGCACCAGGCGGACGAACTCGCTGCGTTCCTCGTAACCAACGGCAACATTACTGCCGCCGGGGATGAGCTCCACCATCTGGCCGTCGCTCAGCAGGGTGGTGTAAACCAGCTCCTCCCCAAACCTGAACTCATACGTCTCCTGGTCCATGTTCTCCATGGCATCCAGCAGGTTCACCTAGACACAAACCCACAAGTAATTTCAGACAGTGGCTAGAAAAATCCGGATTAGTGGCTACATGAGACACTTAGAGACTGTGTATTCGTTATATTGTAATGCAGAGAGAGGACAGATTAAAGAGGGTGTAGCATGAAGTATGGGATTTTAACGCTAAGTGCAGGGAGTGGGTGAGATACAGTCAAATGGATACTTCCTTATTTAAAAAGTGTTTGTTGTAAATTTCATATAGAACATTTTGCTGAGTTATTAACATTACTTTCAACCTTGTTTATGAGCCTTTCTGTTTGATGTTTAGAGACACGTATCAGCAAAAAGATGAAGACTGGTTCGGAAATACATTTGAACTCAATGTGATCCGGGATCTGTCATCTGAACAAGACGCTGCTGGCTTTTTAATAAGCATATCTGTATTTTTATTTTATTTATTATTGTCAATAATTGATTCCCAAGACGTGTAAGACTCAACAATCTCAAAATCGAGTCCATAAAATATAGATCAAATATCAATCTCTCTTCTACCAGAAAACGTTCTGGCTTCAAAGTGCTGCACAACTCAGTCTGCAGAGCCTACGTTTGACATTCAATGTTATCAGGTGAAATCATTTTAAAGTCCTCACCAGCACAGAGTCTACAGCGGGGAAGTCTTTGTTCCAGCTGACTGCCTCTCCGGTCAGCTGCTTCCACACGAGCCCGGGCAGCGCCAACACCTGGGGGGTCGCACACAGAGGGAAATCCACTCTGAGCATACATTTATTCTTACTTTATTGACATACAGTTATGGAGAGTAAACTGCACTCACCAGGAAGTCTTTTCCTCTGAGGGCCGCTCCCATCAGCTGGCCGATCCACTCGTACTTGTTGAACTCTCTACAGGACGGGTTGGGGACGTAGTAATCTCTGGCCTCTAAGGAGCCCTGAGGAGCAGCAGGTGAAGAAAAAAAGTGTTGATTTATTTGTATTCAGTATTAGTTAGGGGTGGGGGAAATCATCCATACAGCATAGTATCGCGATACTTTGCGTGGCGATATTGCATCGATACACGCACGCCAAGTATCGATATTTTATTATATAAACTATTCATATTGCAAATCCAAATTAAAATGTTTGGTAACAATTGCTTTTTCAATCCACTAGATGGTGCTGAGCTTTTTCTTGTGTGGTCATAGCCATGGGCAGGAAGTTAGTCAAAACAAAGATGGAGTCAGCGGATAAATATATATATATATATCTAAATATATCGTATCGCAATATTTAGCATATCGTAGAATCGCAATACTGTTGTATCGTGGCTTAAGTATCGCGATATTATCGTATCGTGGGGAGCCTGGTGATTCACCCCTAGTATGATTCCTGTACCAATTATACTTTGGTAACATTTGTATTTTCTGTAGCTGGTGAGGGTGAGTGTTACCTGGTTGGACGTGCGGCTGAAGAAGGGCAGCGGCATGGCGCACTCGGCTGAGCTGGGACAGAGCTCCTCCGACATGTCAGCCAGGCTGTCCCGAAACCCTCCTCCCTGATCGATGATCCCCTCGGCGATGAACTTACACTCCCACCACTGGTCGTACCGCGCCGGCCATCTGGCAAACACAGAGGAGAGACGGTGGATTCAGATCTCAATGGTCTTGTGATTCAGTCAAATTCAGGTAAAAGCCAAGATGAAAGGCTATAAACACACACCTGTAATCCAAAGTCTTCTCAAATTTGTCAGATGGCTTGAGGCCTTCATACACCTGCAAAGAGAACAATGAAATCATAAAGAAACAGTAACAGCTCCCATAATGCATCAGAGACAGACAGACAAACTGATTAATATTTCCTCAAACCATAATCTCCCCCAAAAATGATTTATGGTACAGTATTAGCACACAAACATACCAAAACTTCAATGACTCATTATGCAGAAAAGACCAGTTTAAAACAATTCATTGCATTATAACTATTGACCGATTCATTGCAGTGTCAGTTTAATGTTGAAGCAAGAAGGGATCATTAATTACTGGAAGTATAAACTAACACCAAATTCAAATAGTAAAGTACTTTAAGAAGTCAAGGCAAGGCAAGTTTATTTCTATAGCAACTTTCAACACAAGGCAATTCAAAGTGCTTTACAAAAATGAAAAACATTAGAGCGTTAAGAGAAACCTATTATAAAATGGCATTTAAAAACACTTTGAACATTTAAAAGTGTACCCAAGTCCAGTACTTGAGTACATGTACTTAGTTCCTTTCCATATAGTGCGAGTACCTGATTGAGCACAGCGTTCTTGCAGCTGGGGTCCAGAGAGGGGTTGTCTCGGTGCTCCATGGCCAGCCGGCGGTTGATGTAGAGTCGGGGCATGAAGTTGGGCTTGCTGGTCTCCGAGTCCTTCAGGCACTGAGTGATGAGCGCCGAGCGCCGCTTGGACAGCAGCAGGAACTGCTTTATGCTCTACAGGAGCGCAGGAGAAAGACACTTCAGAGTTATTTTATTAAGTAGAGATGCAGTGAGAAACTGGGAAATTATCAGAATGAACAAATAAAGCTTTTACAAGATGAATCAGCGAGTGGTTGTGGAGAGATATTTAATATTAGTGTCTAACATCGACTAAAATATTTATAGAACTTGTAGATATTGTCCAAACAGCATGGTAGCACAAACTATAATATCTGCTATGCACTGTTTAACACTACCGTAACAGCCTTTTTCAAACAAATGTTCCTAAGAATACCATTTATTTAATGAGGAAGTCCCCTTTAGATTGACCTATTATAATGATTAATATAATAATAACAAAACAAAGATTCAAATATACATTTAATAGACAATAGATGTTAACCTGTTGGTCACAGGGGCACTGAAGGAGACATGTTGCTTAATGTATACAGCGTACTGTATATGGAGAGAATATTGATAAGTGCTAATAAGAAGCGCATGAGGATGTTCAATAAAAAATGTATTACTTATAACCAAACTCTTTCAAAATGCTGTTTCACTGCAATTAAAGAAAAGCCCTTTCCCAGTAAGAGCAGCTACTTTGGGCTTAATTATTATTCAGTGTTTGTCTTGCATATATTACAAGCTTCACAGAGACTCACTTTGATCTGGTTGAAGGTTCCCAGACTGTAATCCCAGGCAGGAACCAGGTGTGGGAGCACGCTGTCCAGCAGACAGATGAACCTGAGAGAGAGGACACAACAAAACAGTCAACAACAACAACATTGAGAAATGCTTCATGCTTAGAAATCGAAGGACCTGTCAAAGCATTGCATCTGACTTTTAATTTCTAACATTTAAACCACTTTGGAGTAAATGTATTGCACCCATTTTATCAGTTTGGGGATGAACATGAAGTGTACCTCTGTATGACGAGTGCTCTGCGGTACAGGACTTCGGGCGTGTTGCCCTGCAGGCGGGGGTAGCGCACCAGGTTGGAGGACTGGAAAACATCTGCGTTCAGACCCAGGTCTCTCTCACAGGATGACTTAATCTTCAAGCCTCGTATCCGGACGTCTATGCCCTCATCTGCAGGATCAGAAACTTTATTTAAGGTTCACAAAAACACTTTAGAATCTTTTGATGTCTTCAAAACCTGGAAAAAAAGACACAAATACATAATAACAGGGTCTACTGATCGATTTCATACAGATATGGGACTTAACCAGGCCTGGCCATAATAGTATATATATATAGACATTTAATTGGATTTATTAACTTACCTGTATTTATTTAATCGAAAATATTTAATATGTTCCCTCTAATCCAGCGGTTTCCAACCTGTTGGCCAAGGCATTGCAAGTGGGCCGCGGAATCATTTGCAAGACATTATGATTTGTTTGGAAACATTTTCATTATTAAACATTTTTTTATTTGAACCTCCCTTCCTTTCTATCTCGATCCTCCTTAGCAACGGTCATTACAGTCCTTGACAACGGTCTGTACTACTGGATTTACAACGTGTCACATGTTCTGAATTGACCAATCAGAACTTTATTTAGCCTCCATATTGTTTATGGTTGAATGTGGGCCGCGAATTTTTTTTTCGATTCTTAAGTGAGTTGAAAAAGGTTGGGAACCGCTGCTCGAATCCGTGCTATATTGAATTATTGTTCATTTGACTTTACAGAGAAGCCTGTTCAAAAGCCTTACCTCTACATTCCTCAATCCGAACCTCAATCACAGGCAGGTGAGCCGTCATATCCTCCAGCACACACACCTCTCCAATCAGGTTGCTGGAGGAAAATATATATAAATTATTATTATGAACGTTTTTTGGGAAATATGTTGACGAATATATTGTTGAAGAGGCTCACTCGTCTATGGTGACGTCACTGAGCTTCTTCAGGTTGTCTCCCTCTCCTCCGTACACTGTGACTCTTTTGGGCATGTAGTTATCATCTGTGGAGTCCACCGTCAATATCAGCTTACTGGAAAAGCACATGATATACAATAAAGGCATGTCCACAAGAAGAACTCATTTGAGATGAGCTTAAAATACGTCATAGATGAATGACCAGGAATTCAATCCTGTAAATCCTAAAAATACAATGTGAAACATGTAGCTGACATCATGACTCCTATTAAAAAGTTCAGAGATTAGATTATAACGTGTACAATGTCAAGTCATTACAACTGTCATTAAAGGTCCCCTATTATACTGTTTTTCATCAATATATTACAGGTCTCAGATATATACAAACATGTCTCTGAAGTGTTTGGCTCCAAACACCAAACAGATCATTGCAGCATCCCATAATCCCCTCTGTTTCAGCCCTGTTTCCAAAGTGCTGATTCTCTGTCTGTTACTTTAGATGAAAATAAGGAGCCACTCCCCACGCCCCTCTGAGAGATATTTGGTTAAAAAGAACACAATGGTGCTCTAGGAGATTCAGGTGATAAGGTGGGGGGGGGGGTTACCTTGGTTGGTGATTGGCTAATGGTTACACAAGCCAAAACATCGTTATGACATCACAAAGTGGCCAAAATCTGATCAGCTCATTTTCAGACAGGTTTTTATATAAATGGATCAGGACAAAAAGAGAGAGAATCTTTGTTCCTGAAACTTTCAGAGTCTCTTTACACAGAGGGGACACATGTTGATGTAGAAGAGACATGAAGAAGTGGATTTTGCATAATAGCTGACCTTTAAGAACTTGAGAGATAGTGTGTGTTTTAAAAGGTGTCTAAAGTGGCTTATTGATATTCAGGAAGGAAGCTGTGACACAATGTATGACGCAGCTGAAGACCAGCAGCTCCCTCACTTCACCACGGTGCCTCTCCTCATGTGCAGGCGGATCCAGTGCTGGCCCTGCATGCCGTCGCTCTCCCAGAACGTCTCAGGGTCGCCGTCCGTCAGGTAGCTCGCCCCCCCGCTGGGATCCTCCTGTCAGCAAATAACAAGGTATATCTATGAGAAGCCTTCACCGGCTGACTCTTAATTACATCTTTTTAACAGGGACTCAATTAAAAGTAGTATATTATGAATAATGTCTGACAAAAATGCGTCATCATCGAGGTGAAAAGCAGACAGAAACAACCAGACAATTTTTCATATGCATTTCATATGAAATTCAAGACAATCATCTCAAGAACCTACAAACTTTTGTACATTTAATACACACCACCAAAAACTCTCACCGAACATGAAGAAACATCGATGCTGGTGACGCACTGCTTCACACTGCCCAGGTTCTCGTCCTCTTTCCCTATGTGGTCGTAGAAGTAGTGCACCAAGTCCTCGTCACACTCGTATGACCAGGTGGGAGGAACAAACCTTAAAGATTTGAAGGGGAAAATAAGCTTAATGTGAAAATCTGTAGCTGTATAATCACAAACAGGGATTCTCTGATCTGACTCAAGTCTAGGGCTGCAAAGATTTGGAAAAAAAAGAACTAACTGCGATAATTTAGGATGATTTTGCACTTGGGATACGATTCTGGGGTTGATTACTTTTTTCAGCATTAAGACATATTTTCAAATATGATTTCTTACGTGTGTAGAATCATATTTGTAGGTTAGGATATCAGCTTGACAATACTTAAAACATTTGAGCATTTAAAAAATATTGTGGTTCCTCCTATTTGAATATTGCAACAGTCCAGACTGCGATTTGGATAAAATATTGATTAATTGTGCAGCCCTACTGAACACAAACGTGCTCACCTCAGCTTCTGGACGGCAGAATCATCACACTCAGCGATCTTGGGCTTGGAGCCGATGTGCAGGGCGTTCTCCACCCCCACCACCTGCTCCCAGCGGTTGCAGGGCTTGTGGTCGTATCCGAAGAGCTGCTGCTGTCGGCTGATGGTCTCCGGAGACTCCACCGGCACCAGCCTGTCCCCCCCCTCCGTGTGTTTGCACACCAGGATCCAGCCCTCCTCCAGCTCCTGGCCCGGACGGTGCTCCTCCAGCTGCTCCTGGAGACAGACGGGGACAAGTTATGTCAACATGTGTTTTCAGACCACATAGAAAGTCATCCAAATGTAACAAACAGCTGATACAACTGTAAGAAGGGGGAAAAGTTTGTTTCTGATACATTTAAGAGTCGTAAAATGCCACTCAAGTATCTGAGTTTTATCTTTTGTAAAGGTCCGACTCTTTGTTTGCATCTGTAAAAGAAAAATGGTTAAGATCTACATCAATGTAGTTCTTCTTGTTGTCCATTTAACAAAATATATCCGAAACAGTCAAACTGCAACTCTCTCTGAATAAAGCCTTTGTTATTAACTTCACACCACTTTCTAAAACTAAACAGACCCACCACTTCTTTTTTAAATATATGTATTTATGTTCCTTGTTCACATTGTAAATTCTTTTTTATAATGTTTTTTTTCACAATATTGGCTCTTGTTTTCCCATTTGTATTTCTATTAATCTGTTGAACTAAAGCAAATTCCTGGTACGTGAATCGAACTTGGGACTTAATCTGATTCTGATAGACAACTAAATGATGCGTTTACAAAGATGAAAATCCTGAATATTAGTACTAAAAGACACCCATCTGTTGAAAAGTAAATTAATATAATGTAGTAGTTAAAGTAAAGTAGTTATGACAGCTCTTGAGGCAGAATTAGAATAGTTGAAGTAGATTACTGGGTGTAATCTACTTCAACCAACTTTATAATCCTTTTCTATATCTATTCGTTTTTTTACACATGTGCTTGCCTCTTTATTTAATAAGTCAGCCTACTAATAAAACACTAATACAGTAACCTGCAGGGGGGGAAATAAACGTACCTTGCTGATTTTCACCCACAGACCCTGGCTGTTGCAGAACTCCTCCCCTGTGGTCCGGATGCAGGTCCCTTTCTTTGGCTCTATGTTGTACTTGCATAGCTTCTTGATGTTTGGGGTCTGGTGTGGGCTGTCAAACACGGGCACGAGCGTCTTCCCCACCGTGGAGCCTCCTCCTGAAGTTCCTCCTGTGGATGGTCCGGAGGAAGAGGAGGATGAATCCTTGCAGATCTTGTAGCAGACCTCTCTGGGAACAAAACACAGACACTGCGGCACCGCCTCGCTCCTCTTGAAGCACTCGATGCAGCGGTTCAGGAAGCGGATCCTGCCCAGCAGCAGGTGAGGGTTGTCGCCCACAGACATGATGAATATGAGGATGAAGATGGAGGTGACAGTCAGCAGCTCAGCTGGGGGCCCACAGCTGACATTACACCACTTTCCTGATGCTTCTGTCAAAACAAAGCCAACAACACAGAATATTCTCGTTACACAGAGCATTCAGTGAACAGCACCACATACTGTAATGTAATTAGATTGTTGTCGCTCTTCCACAGGAGTGTAAAGCTTCTGTTATCCTCTAATTAGTGACCAAAGTCCGCAAACAGGAGAAAGTCTCGGCTCCTTATAAGAGCTAACGTTAGCATGCTAGCTAGGTAAATGTATTCTGAGACGTTAACGACAGCCGTTATCAACAACAACACGTTTATTTTAGAGTTAATGAGAGAGATTTAATGACATTAAAGACAAGGTGGTATCTAAAATTAACACTGACGTACCCTTTCGGCCGATTAATATTTATAAGTGAAACTCGTCTGTCGTTCTAATCTGACTTCTTTGGATTTCTCAACGCGGAAGAAGCGCATCAGAGACTTTTGACCCTCTGCGATTTCCGTCGTTTGTATTTCAAAATAAAAGTCTCACCGCGGATGGTGAATCATCATGGATGTATAAAGAGATTTGGAGGCTTTGAAAAAGGGGAAAAATAAAACGGCTGCATACAGACCGGTTGGAGTGGACCGGAAAACAATTGCAGAGACACTGCGAGAAGGGTCCAGCTGCAGCCGCAGCCAAACGGTGGAGGTTGAACCTGTAGGAAGTTGTACTTCCAAATTATGGTCAGAAGAGAGCGCGCCCAACACGTGAGACGCTAACGCAAGGATATTTAATGAGGGAGGTTACAGGCATAGGTTACAGGGGAGGCTTTGCGAATCGCCAAACTTTCCTGGCAACCTCCTCTTTCGCGACCCAGTGACGTCCCACTTAAGGATGTCGTGTTTTTTCATCATCATCTGTCAGTGTCACAAGTTTAATGAAGTCAGCTTCTGTTTTCCTCAATGTAGTGTAGTTTTCCTTAAAGGTGGGGTAGGTAATTTGGAGAAACCAGCTCGAGTGCGCTAGAATTTGAAAATACACAGCCGGAAAAAATCTGCCACTTCCTTACAGAGCCCCTCCTCCAACACACACGAACGCGCCCATGACCAATGAGGGCACGAGATAAGTTTGTGCACAGATGGAAGGCTGACAGGCAGGTAGGCCATCCAGCGGCTAAAATGATTGGTCGTGCTTTTACAGCACACGGCTTCCACAGATGACATTTTTGTATGGATTTTTTGTCAAAGCACTTAAGATATTCATTGCTATCGGGATGTTAAGAGCATTCCATGGAATATAACAAAAAGTGTATCTCGAGCCGGTTTCTCAAACTTACCTACCCCACCTTTAAGTATGAAGGGGCATATATAGTTATTTTACTATTGATACTTAAATGTGTTCAAGGCTTTTATTGGCATGGAGTTTGTACATTAAGACCTTACATTACTACTTTTACTAAGAAAAAATACTATTTATTTTACCCTTGCCTACAGACTGTAGTCTTTATAATGCATGCTGTTTACAATATATAGAGTCTATATCTTGTGTTTTGAAGGGAACTGCATTGTGTTTTTATGACATGTATAGTTGGTAAAAAAACGAAAATATGTTTGATACATTTATTTTCATAAATGAGAGGGGAAGTCACACTGAATAATCACATTAATGTTTCAAATTCACACAATAGTACTTTTAACTAATATGTGTTATTTCACAGATTGTTTCAACAATAAGAGAACATTTCTGGTTCAAAAACGCACAATGTTTCAAGGGTCCCAATCATTTTCAGTAATTGTGTTCCACTGCAACATTAAGCAATGACATTTCTTGTTCTTTTTGGTTGATGTTGATGATGTTTTCCTTAGGAGAAGCATCCTCCTCTTCCTCCTCATGTGGGAGTGACGCCCCATCCAGCAGAGATGGAAGGCTGCAGCCGCGAAGGATTCCTTTATGTCTCAGCAGAAAACCCTCCAGACCCTCACCCTGAGAGCCCTTCAGAGGTAAATACTGTTTCTGTGCGTCTGCAGGCTGGTGAATCTCCAGATCCTCCGCACTCATCCTGCAAATAGCAAACATTTTGGTTTTAACGGTCACCTATTATACTGTTTTTCATCAATATATCACAGGTCTCAGATATATACAAAACATGTCTCTGAAGTGTTTAGCTCCAAACACCAAACAGATCATTGCAGCATCCCATAATCCCCTCTGTTTCAGCCCTGTTTCAAAAGTGCTGATTCTCTGTCTGTTACTTCAGAAGAAAATAAGGAGCCACTCCCCACGCCCCTCTGAGAGATATTGGTTAAAAAGAACACGATGGTGCTCTAGGAGGAGATTCAGATGATGAGGTGGGGGGGGGTTACCTTGGTTGGTGATTGGCTAATGGTTACACAAGCCACAACATCGTTATGACATCACAAAGTGGCCAAAATCTGATCAGCTCATTTTCAGACAGGTTTTTATATAAATGGATCAGGACAAAAAGAGAGGGAATCTTTGTTCTGAAACTTTCAGAGTCTCTTTACACAGAGGGGACACATGTTGATGTAGAAGAGACATGAAGAAGTGGATTTTGACCTTTAATGTTACTGGTCTGTGCAGCAGCAACAAAAAGCATTGCAAAAGTTAAAATGAGTTGACCTCATGTCAAAGGTGGATCCTTTGAAGGCGGGTGTGAGAGTCTCTGCTGCCGTGGACAGAGTGTAAGGGACGGAGAAATGTCTCTGCTCCCAGTGCTTGTCCTTCTCGATGGGAGCCAGGTTCTGGTACATATCGTCTACAGCCAGCATGGACACCTGGAGCAGAGAGAGTGAGCGGTGAGCAGTCGATGTTGAAGAGAAACCTCAGATGCATTAGTGGATCATGAGACAAGGAGCCCCTAGGCAAAGACATGCAAAAGGCCTCAAAACCCTACTTTACATTGGAGCAGGACACATATAGATTATTGTTTGGTCTCTTTTTGTTGTTGTTTTCGGTCTTTTTGTAGTCATTTGTTTCTCGTTGTAGTACTTTTGAGTCTCTCCGCTGTCTTTTTGTGTCACTTTGTAGCTGTTTTGTGGACATTCTCAGTGTTTTGGAGTTGTTGTGTTTCTGTCTGTAGTACATTTGTGTCCATTTGTTGTCTTTTAGTGTCTCTTTGTGGTCATTTATGTCTCTAGGTAGCAAACTTGAATCTCGTTGTCTTTATTTCCAGGGTGTTTGTGGTTACAGTGAGTGTCCATGGTCATTATAAGTCGCTTTTGTAGTCAATGTAATCTCTTTGTACTTGTTTTGTGTCTCAAGTTCATTTGTGTCTCTTTGTGGCCTTTTTTTTAGCTTTTTATTCAGTCTAAGTGGTCATTTTCTGTATCTCTGTCATTCTGTGTCTCTTTGAAGTTGTTTTGTCTCTTTGTGGTCGTTTTCTGTATCTTGAGGTGACAACCTGAATGTTTCTGTCGATCAGCTGGTTGGTTTCAAAGTCGTCATCATCCTCGCCAAATGGATTGATGATCAGCTCCCCGACCTACAGAGAGGAAACCGGTCATGAAATCCCAACAACAGATTCCTCAACAAAATTAAGAAAAAGAAACACGTTACCTTGAGCCAGCCGGCGTAGAAGAAGAACTGCAGCAGAGTGAAAACAGGGACGTACAAGTCTATTTTGTGATCCTTGTATCCTTTCTCAGGGTTCAGGAATTGTCGTCCAACCACACAGAAGGCAAAAAAAGAGTAAACGGCTAAAGTGACTACCTGCGCGGATGGAAAAAAAACAAGTCGATTATATGTGGTGGTAGAAGATCGTGTAGTTGATAAATAGTAGATTAAAATGAAAAAATATAACAATTTTGGATTGATTTGTATGAAAATGACTAAAATGTAAGTTAAAGGGCAAACAAAAGCCATCAAATAAAGTAAAAATACAGTAAGCTGTTGATAGTTTTGTCTTCTTATACTTTTGACCTCCTGGTGATACCTGAGTGTAGACCAGAGGGATGCTGATCCAGTCGTAGTGGAACAGCAGGCTGCATTTCCCTCTGTACTTATTCAGCTCCTGCAGGTTTGAAAACACATCATACATTTACAGGACGTGAGACACTGGGACTTTAAAAGTGCATTTCCACATCCCTCAAGTGTGGAACGTTGAGTTGTTTTGTCCCACTCACGTCCATCAGCAGTCTCAAAGCGATGTCGTCCCTCACCCTCCCCTCCTCCCTCGCTCGGGACGCCAGGTTAGAGAACCAGGTCAGAGGCATCCAGTACTTGTTGAAGTCCGAGTGCAGAGACTCAAAATGATTCAGCTCGTGTGTCGTCATAAATCCTGTACACAGATCACAAAGTGCACAGTGGACATTTTGTATTGAACATGTCGGAAACAAAACATACAACAATAATAATCATACTTTTTCTTTATTGGTTGGTTCTCTGTAGTTTTATGTATAACTCGTATGGCTCTGTGCAGGATGAAGATAGGATGTGGATTTGTTTTATGTGTGTTCCCCCAAACCTCCACTCAGTACATCATGTATGGAAGTATGAAGGAGCAGTACAGCATAAACAAGGACACTATGTATTAGGTCTTTGGCTTTATTCAGAATTGCTATTGATTTGGATATAAATATGTCAAGCATCCTCATGAATCAACATCATTTCAATCTGCACTTTGCCTACTTAAGAAACAGTACAAACAGGGCAATGGAGAAATACATACTCAAAATACTGATTTAAAGAGAGAGGGATGTAAGCTTGAGACTTCTGGGGATTCTTTACACAGATATGTACTTCTGATGTAATGCATATTAATGTGTGTTAATGCAGAGATGTTCCTGTTGAATGGCACCATTTATTTTTTCCACTTGAATATCAATTGTTTTTTAAATTGTTAAAGGTTAAACATTGTTTTAGTACGTTAGGCTTTGACAGATCATTTTAAACAGTTGAATTCATCGAATTGAAGAGCATCCCTTTTGGGTTTTGTGTGACTTTGTCTCAAAATGTTACTTTAAAATCAGCCGGGTCCTCCTTTTTGCTGGGTAACCATAATGTTATATATTTATTAACTTACATTTGACAAGCAACACCTTCTTGTTCAAATGAATTCATAAAAACTTCAGGTTTTAGAGAATTGTATTCCATTCTATTTCTATGTAAATACTGCTATACTTTACTATAATTTTTATAATTTTTAATGTTATTATATGTTATTACTATCTGTCTTTTAACTGTTGTTTTACTTTTATGTATGCACCATGACACCAAGTCAAATTCCTCGTACGTGTCAACCGACCTGGTAATAAACCTGATGCTGGTTCTGAAAGGTCCAAAGGAACAGCAGGACTTTAATACTGCACTAAATGAAACCTGTACCCTCCCCTCTTCATCCTCACCGGCCTCCACGATGTGCTCCATGGTGGGGAACCTCTTGAGGACTCTGGTGCTGATGGAGCGCAGGATGAGGACGGAGGATAGGTTGGCGTATCTCATGAGGGTCCGTCGCAGCAGACGCCCCCTCTCGTCCGTCCCGTGCACGTTTCCAGAGACCACCATCATCAGGTTGTCCGGCAGAGGGAAGTTGGTGTACTGACCCCACCATCTGTTGAAGGCCAGGGTCACATAGAAGCCTGCACAAACAGTGAGATGCATCCAATAGAGAACATTCTTTTAATTCATTGTGGCTGTTTTAATGCATGTGTCTTTTATTCTTATTTTGGAACTTCATCCTCAGCTCCTTTAATTGGTCTAAAATAAAATCCAAAATATAGACACCACTCTGAAACCCATTAACACCACATTTGTATCTCACTGCCATAACATTATTCATCATATTATATCAGCCCTTGCTTCAACATGTGTAGTTTTTTCTTATTTTATACTTGGGACATTGCTGCAGTATTATGTGTAAGATGCAATTTAACATAATCAGCTGCTAATCATTGACATACCCCACACTGTGAACCCCCCTAGCTAAAATAAAAGGAAAACATTTTAAAACAATTCGATACTACTAATAAATAAGGATTTTGGTTTAAAAAAAACACTGTCAAAATTATAATAATACATAGTATGTAATACAGTAAGTGGAATTTTTTTTTACATGTGATCCTGTACAAAAATGTTAAACGGCATCAAAATCAAAATGTTTGCTAATCATTGACATATCCCAGAGTTTTCATTTTCAAATTAAAACAAAACAAAAACACTAGCATTTTATAAACAACTATAAATGATTAAAATATAGAACATTATTATTTGATAAAGTAACTTTAAGGACTGAGATGGTTGAAAATGATATCTAATTCAAAGAATAATTTAAAAGTTTCTGGCATTTTTATGTAAGAAACATTTTGAATGATCTGATGACTTCAGAGCAACTCAAAAGGAGACACAGGGGTTAGGCGTCTTATCTTTTCACATCAGGCTGTGGTGAATTATCTTCAGATTATGTGACAGAGAGGTCCGACTCACCGAGGACGAACAGAACTGGGATGAAGTTGGTGTTGGTGAACTGGTCGCAGTAAAGGGCGATCCGCTCAAACAGATCCTGCTGCTTCGGGGAGAGGAGGAACCTGGGAGGAGAATGAAGCAAACACTTCATCATACCAAGCAAACAGCAGAACTAAAAGATGGAATCAGTGCGTTTACCTGTAAAACACACTGAAGAACACATAAACCCCGCAGAAGAGCAGGAAGTCTTTGTAGAGCAGCTTGTAGATGCTTCCCTTCCACCTGAGCAGCAGCTTGCAGAAACCCCCAAATCGAGCGTCGGCCACCTCAAGAGTGTAAGAAACTGTCATGTCTGGGTTCGTTACAGCTGAATAATCCTGGAAAATATCAATATGTGATGCATGGATCACGATGCATACGTTCTATTACAACAATCTCCCTTTAAAGTATATAAATCAGTGTCTCACCTGTGAATGCAGGTGAATCACCTGGTGCGGCCGTCCTGGGAGGAAGAGCTCTTCCTCTGGCTCTCAATTTAAACCTCTCTGTTGTCGTCATAAATTAACTTTTTTAATTTATTACCTGGGAACCTGAAGATCCACACCTATAGTTACTCAGTGAGTGCAGTTTTGTCCTCGAATGGTAATGTTCGGGACTTATTTTGTGTGATCAGATAACATTTATCATTGATATAAAATATGAAGGCAGAAGCAAATTCCCCCAGTGTTTAAAAAGTATTGATTACAGTTCAATTCAGTTCTTTGATCAAAGTTGAGAGTTTTTGTTTTCACAGAGCTGTAAATGTCAAACAGGATTTAGACCGGATTCTCTGGACTTTTTATGAATGATTAATATACAGATTATTTTCATAAATAAGTCAATAAATAGTTGGCAATAAAAAAATGTTGGAATATAATAAAAAGAAGATTAAGAAAAAGAAAG
The DNA here is from genome assembly GCA_031216635.1 of Dissostichus eleginoides. Lineage (NCBI taxonomy): Eukaryota > Metazoa > Chordata > Actinopteri > Perciformes > Nototheniidae > Dissostichus > Dissostichus eleginoides. Next base: position 12,355,346 of record CM062276.1, read on the forward strand.
AAGAATATAGTCATTAGAATAATCATCACCATAATAAGGTAATATAATAATAATAATAATAATAATAATAATAGGTTTTGTCATTGTTTGTTTGTTTGTTTTGAAAACTTGAGTGGGGATGAAATATAACATAATGACAACCATCTCTGTTGTTCTCTTATATATTCATATTTTACTTCATATATCCTTTTAAAAGAAGTGTTTCCCATTCATTCATTAATTAATTAATTGTACTTCTGTTTTCTTTTTGTTCCTAATTCATTCCTTAGTTTCCTGTTGAAATCTTGAATGTAATTTTACCCCTACTCTAATACAAAATGATACAACAGAAAAAGATGTAGAAACAACGCAAAAGAGGTCATAAAATAGTTGCAGATTTAATTTTCTGTTTATTTAATATTGATTTGAACTTTCCCTTACAAGAAACGTTGCTAATGCAAATAAAAACAACCGCACAAATATAAAAGACAGATTAATCTCAAAAACATAGTTCACAAGAAACAGGAAGTAACATAGAAGGTTAAGCGTAGCCCTTGATGGTTAAAAACAGATATATATATTTTTCTTTTGAGAGTATAAAACAGTATTTTGAGTATTTTTCCACGTCTAGTATCCGCTCCAGATTCTTCTAAAATCAGGACACTCTGACCTCTGTTATCTGAGAGAAACCGATGCCCGGCCACAGAACATCAAATAACCCACAGATTGATTTGCACAGCAGAGTTATTTACTGTCCGGTGATAAAAACACGTTTACAGCGTCAGATGAGTTCGTCTCTCAGTCTGTTGTCATTGGCGGCTGTGCTCTGATCACTTGTTTGTTTTTCACATCGTTACAGAGTGAGTTGTAAATCTGTTTTATCCTCTGACGCTGTTTGCTCTCCGCTCAGCTGACAGGATATTTATGAGACCGTCTATCCTCCATCAGAGCCGGAAAACTGATCCCTGTGGACTTCCCTTTATTATTTATCAGCAGAATGTGAGCCTCACTCTGACTGTAGATTTAACTCAATGCATTTATTTCCAATAGATTTATGCATTCATCTTAATAAAGTGTTTTTTCTTTGGCTGATAAATGACAGATGTATTTCCTGTCACTAGATGGCGCTCTCGTTGAGCAGCAGGCTCTCACCCTGAGGCCTGTCGTCTGTATTTATCTCATAAACAAAGACACATTAAGGCTCTTTATTGACAGAAAACAGTGAAAGAGCATCGGACACATTTAATGTCATGCTCATTCAAAACACTGAAAGAACAAATCAGCTGTTTGTACTCCACATTTTGAATGAGATCATTCGTGTTCATCCATCTTGTTTTAATTGTGTTGTCTCTAAAGCACATTATTACAATTTCCTATAATGTTAATTGTTCTTTTCCAACTGAAATATGCAGTAGTGGACTAAGAACACATACTCAAGTCCTGTTAATAAGTATAATTGAAGTACCTTAGTTGACTATTTGAATACACCCCTACTACATTTTGGAGTCCAATATTATACTTGACACCGATAGTTATTGTGCGGATTCAGATTATTGATACATAAGTGATAAGATATAAATAGATTGTATTGGCTGACTGTTTTTCTTGCAATTAAACACCCAAAATGTTAAGCTCCTCTCTACAGTCTTATTCCTGAGATAATGATGCCGACTGGTATATAAAGTACTTCAAAAATGAATATCACATGATCTCATACATATCACTCTGAAATGGACAAATGCATAATGACTTTTATACTTTGATTTGGAATGCAAGTTTTTCCTTTCAACATTTTAACACTGTGGTATTGTTATTTTTACTAAGGTGGACTTTTTCCACCTCTATAAACATATGGCACAAAACAATAATTTTAAAACTATTTCAAACGTACTTTCCATTTTTATGTTTGTGTCTCTATTCTGTGTTAATCTAGACTTTAGACTTTAATCTTGATTTTTAGACGGAATAAACTCCCATAAGCTTTTTGTTTTCCATCGTTTCCTGCTCATATATTTCCGGTCTTGCACTGGATCTCCTGGTCCTTGGTTTAGGCTTTTGAGAACAGGACAGACTGATCGTATTGGGTTTCCTAACGCGGTAATTACAACTTCCCACAGCGAGGTGAAATTAGAGCTCAAAGGGGGATTTCAGGTATCTGGGGGCGGCCCGGGTCATTGTCGGTTCAGAAAGATACGAAAGGCCACAGAAAAAAAGGTTCAATGAAAAGATCTGAAGCTTGCAGCAAAAAAAGGAAGCAAAATAATAAAATATTTCGTTTTTCTTTCCTCTTTTGTTTGTTTGTCCTCATCATCATACACTGAGGCACACATCTGGAAAAAAACATTTAATTTTCTTGCAACAATAAACATTTTGTATATAAAAAACAGTGAAGTTAGTGCATCTGCCAGAATAGACAATATCATATGAATCAGTGCATCATACCCATTTAGTTTCAACAGACAAGGATCACTAATGCTGCTATGAGCTAGTAGCTGTTACTAAACAAACAGAGGATAAGGACTAAATTCACTTTACAAATGTTGAGGTCATAGGTCTTACTCTCAGCAAGTTTGGACCAGAAACCAACATCAAAGTCTCTAAAATTGTCGATCCAGATGAATAACTTATTCTTAATGTATCATTTGAAAACCTAAAAGAAGTCAAGTTTTAATTTATTGAACCTAAATGACATGTTTTAATTGACACTGGCAGTTAGCTTAGTCTAGCTTAGCAACATTACAGCACAGCAGGCCTGAACATCTTTGGATTTATTTCACACTTTAACAAGAAAAATACTTGTAATCCCAAGACTTTGGAGGCTGGTGTGCTTTTTTTTAGCCTTTCAAAAAAAACAACAACACAAGAACAAAAGTAGACCGTGTTTATATGCGGTATCGTCATCGCTAGCATGAACACTGGTAGCCAAACATTACTTTCAATTTACCTAGGTAGATACATGTGCCAAAAAATGGCTAGTGACATAGTTTCAGAACAAATAACAAGCCTGTATTTGTCAAGCCAATTCTTGGGAACATCTGACAGTTAACAATAAGATAAACCAAATAAATAATGCTACCAATAGAATGGTAAGACTACATTTGCCTAGTAGCTAAAATACACTCACATTTGTTATATCAGGTTATTTCTCTGTGTACAAAATTACAAAAAGCAACATTCACTCATTTGTCTGCTTGTCATTTGACCTAAGGGCCTCTGGCAGTAAACCTCACAGTGTCTATAAATACATCTTTAATGGAAAAAACCTGATAACCCCAATGGAAAATATACCTCCGGTGTTTTAAATTCCAGGAAGCTCCACACCCTTTAGGCTGCAACCACTTTCTGTGTGTCCGTCTCACTAAACACGAGCCAATTAGCGTTCTTGTGAGACGTTTCCCACAACTTGGATGACCCTGATTTTTTTGTTTTTGTCTTTTGTGTCTCCAGTGTCATTTTGTGGTAGAACCATTGCACAGAAATGCTCTGCATCTCAGGTTACTTTACAGAGATTTGTATCTTAAAACCAGCATTCCCCTGCATTTAGATTTGACTGCGCTGATTGTTTCCAACATATACGCACATTTAGTATGTGACGTGAAACATGAGCAAGCCTTTCATCCTTTATCCAGGGGCATATATAAATGTAGACTCCTCACCTCAGCTTTACATTCCACATTTCACAATGAATTAACTGTTGGCCCTGCAATGGGATTAGTCATTAGTTATTGTTCATTTCTGGTTGTGCATCTTAAAGTGAAGGATCCAGAACATCCTGTATGCAGTACAAGTCAAACTGGAAAGCCTTAAACAATTACACTTGGGTGAGGTAAAGGAGACTGAACACAAAAGATTGCCTGACTTCGATTAATAATGCATTTAAAATATGTCCTGCTCTTTGTAATATAGGTGAAAACAATATGAAGTGTACATTTGTGTGGAGTGCAACATCATATATACAATTAAAGTTCTTAGTTTTTTCCAGAGTGAAAAAGGCGGGCCTCCCTTTCAAACGTCACTGCGTCCCTCAGGTCCCACAGGAAAAGCTCCGGATTAAATCACTTCCTCTTACATTGTGATAGCACAGTGGTCGGACCACTCTCTCTCTCGGACAATAGATAATTTGCTTTTTCTGTAACACACACACACACACACACACACACACACACACACACACACACACACACACACACACACACACACACACACACACACACACACACACACACACACACACACACACACACACACACACACACACACACACACACACACACACACACACACACACACACACACACGGTCTGTTTAGAGCATCATTTGACATTTTGATGGAAAACACTTTCTTGCCAAGAGTTAGATGAGAAGAAAGATGCAGGTTCTCAGAGACAGGATTAGCTTAGCCTAGCTTAGCATGTCCTCTGTTCCCATGTTCCCATGTTCCTATGTTATTTATATAAACTAACATATTCAAATATTTGTAAGGGCTGTATTTGCAGAGAAAATTGTAAACAAATAAAGGGAGATGGACGATTCAAAAGAGGTTTGAATGGTAAAGATCTTTTAACCCACAGCCATATATCACAACTTTGGTGACTGAGTAGCGCTAGCAGTTTTCTTGTTAGCTGTTAGCTAACCAGCTACAGTAGCTTTCAAACTAGCTCTGCAAAATAGTGACATCTTCCAAAAAGCTTCTTGCCTTGCCTAATTCAAAAAGAGCGGGTGGATAAACTTAAACTTTACCACTTTCTGGTTTCAACAAAGCTCACTCATTTCTAGGTTGTATCTAATAAGTTGAATCGACATGTAGAAACAAACACAACACAGTCAGGCTATCTGTTTCCCCCTGCTTCCAGTCTTTATGCTAAGCTAACTGCTCTATACTTAAAGCCCCTAAAAAACTTGGTTTCAAAACTTAAGTTCCTCATTAAAATGAATTTGTAACACTAAATAAGCAAGAGTCAAAGTTTAAGTAAAGGAAAAATATCCATATTTTGCGGTTTAACACTCAAAGATGTTCAAACCAGTGAAAAGAGCAGGGATACAAACGAATGCAGAAATCTGTGAGTGTGAATTAACTAACTTTGCTGCTGTGTTTATTGTATTTTTGTACTTCTGGCAGAACAATTTCCTTCGGGATGAATAAAGTCTTATCTTATCATATCTTAACAAAGTTTTTGGTTTGACTCCAAACCGAGAAGCTGATTGAGCAAATTTTAGAGAACTTTAACACAAACATATGTAGGATTAAAATCTTCTCATGTAACTCTTGTAAAAAAACAAACTACATTTGAGCAATTCTTTTGACCTGGTGTCACGAGAGGCTGACGTTCTCATACTCTCCGTGGTCCGAGTCCTCGAGCTCGATCCCGGGCACCAGGCTGTAGTACTCGGTGCTCTGAGTAAGGTACGCCTTCTCTCTGTCAGTCGAGTCCTTCATCACCTCCGTCACGCTCACCGTGTCCAGCTCGGTCTTCTTGGTTCCTTCAGGGCTCGGAGGAACCAGCTTCCCCTCTGAGGAGCAGATGGAGGTCACACGAGGAAGAGTCTCCACCGAACCCAGCTTAATCTCCACCTCTTCGTAGATGTCTCTGGTGCTGCCCAGCAGGGTGGAGGCTGGGCGGAGCAGCAACTGGTTCTTCAGGATCCCCTCTTTGTGTTCTGCTTTATTCTGATCGCCAGGCGTAGGTTTCAGCTTGCTGCGATGCTTCTGGCCGTTACTGGAGTTGGTAGCTCTCTTTTTCGAGGTGCTTAATGACGGTTCCTTCTTCTTCCTCTTCCTCCCGCAGCACCAGCAGAGCACCAGGGCAGAGAGGATGAGGAGCGGCAGCACGATGAAGAGCGCGGTGAGACCAGCTGGGCGGCACACGTCACTGATTCTCACCGAGAACACCGTCCTGCCGGCCAGGTGCCGAGGAGTCACGCAGGTCAGGTTCCTCACCAGATCCTGCATCTTAACCGTCCTGTTCAACTTCCCAGCGTCCTCCAGGCCTTCCAGTAACAAACAGGAGCAATCCCACGGGTTCCCATCCAGATCCAGTGTTTGCAGACGGGGCCTCACAAGCACAGAGTCTGGGAGGAGGCGAAGCTGGTTCCCCTGAAGATTCAGCTTCTGGAGGACGTCTGATTCCTGGAGGAAACCCTCAGGCAGCTCCTGAATCAGATTCCCGCTCAAATCCACCTCCATTAGCCTCGGCTGCCCGCTTAGAAACCCCCTCGGCAACACTGTGAGTCTGTTATGACCCAAGAGAACCCTCTGTAAAGTAGACACGTCTTTGCCAGTCATATTAACCGAGCTGATATTACAGAAGGAGAGATCCAGCGTCTTAATGTTCGTCTCGTTGGTAAACACAGACCAGTGCACATGGCTGAAAGTGGAGCCGGAGTAGTTCAAGCAACAGGCGTCAGCAGGTATCTCAAAGGGAAACTGGGATAAAACAGTGGCTTCTGGACACACACATGCTCCCACAGGTCCCATCTTCAACAGGAACAAGAAGATCCGCAGGGCGCCACGCTGGGAAGGCATCTCTGAAACAGAAAACACAGACTGTAACTTCATCAGAATCACTTAAGAATCCATCTTTCTTTCTCTCTTCTTACCTACCTGCCTCCTGTCTCTCCTTCTCTGACTGGATCAGCTTTATGAAGGCTCACGGTTGTAAACCTAGCGATTTCTCCGAGGACTCCTTGTTGCCGTGAGGATTGGGGGGGTTGGCATGGTGATGCAGGTCACTGGGGATCAGGAGTCCAGTGTTTGGCTGTCGGAAGGAAACAGATGCTGCTGTGAGTTTCACGTGAAGGCTCTGCTCTTAATTGACGGATGGAGGTTGTACAAACATTACCTGAAGGCAAAGATGGAGCCTGAAGAGGTTCAGCCAGCAGGTTATTGTGTTTACTTAGAGTGGAAGCGCCCTTAAATCTGATGTGAAGATGTAATTTATTTTATATTTTAGGCTCCTTCTAAATGAATGGAAATTACCTGTCAATAAAACGAACTTGTTATTGTTAAAAATGTTTATCCATCTAATCTTAAAACAAATTGCTCGTGTTTTCAGTAATTTAGAAGTTTTCAGTCACTGTTGCGGTAATTAAAGATTTATCCTTCTCTTTTGACTGTGTAAGTCTTTTCTTTTGTGTGTTCTTTTGTTGTGTACTGATATTGTACATGTTGTTTACCATGGGAAAAAAAACAACAGAAAAGGCTTTCTGACAGGGAATGGAAGCTTTTATAAACCATCTGTCAGCATCATTTACTTTTAGGAGGTCTAAGAAGGTCCTTAAAATAATGAGAAATTCCCTAAACTCATTGTATTAATGTAGAAATTTCCCCTGCATGGCTATTTTCAGTGTCATGTTTGATACCGTGTGTCTACTTGGCAGACTAACATGACAACATTTGGGAAACCCTATAATTGAAGAGATTAAAAAAGTAATTGCTGGGCACTTCCTAAATCTCCTATGTGTTCAGTGACGCTGCCTGAACATAAAAGCATGTGTGGTCGACATAAACAAGGCCTGTGTTTTCTGACTTTACATGTGAAGCAGGCAGGAAGAGAGGGAGTGTGTTTGGTCATCAGACTTCCTCGCACACCACAATGGAAATCTGCTCCACAGTCCGGAGGCAGGAATGTGCTAACACCCCAGACAGCACCAGAGGATAGTTTAAACAGGACCAATGTGTCCGCTGGGATCATCCATTAACCAAAGAATCAATTCACCTGCTGATGATAAAACACTATTTGCAAAGACGTTCACTTGGACTGTACTTTGTCACAGTTAATGATAATCTCAGCATGCTAACAAGCTCAATAATGATGACGCTGGATTTTAGCATGCTAACATTAGCTAAACAAGTGCAGCTAAGGCTGATGGGAATGTTTGGACATAAAACAAAGTCCTGTCTCATTTACTAGGCAAGCATTCATCGTTTAAATTGACTAGAGCAATCTTGCAGTCCAGTATGTAAAGAGTCAATAGGAGCTACTCTTTAAGAGTTCTCATAAATAATGATGAACCATAGAAATAAGAAGACTACATGTTTTTTCAGCCTGGACTTCAGCAGAGCAGCAGAGTGTCTAACAAACGCAGGAAGTGTGCGTCACAGGAAAGAAACTCTGACTCTTTGTTTCTGGCAGAGATGATGTAATATATCCAACATAGAGCAGAGAGTGGGAGGATGAGATACTGCAGGTACGAGGAGGGCTGTTTACGTTATCAAGAGTTAGTTTCATTCTTTTGTGACACAGTACTTAATACTAATCTAACATGGAGATAATCAGCCAAAACCTAGCAGTGGAAAGTGACAACTATTATGACAACTCATTTTAATAAAGAATAAGCAACCTCAAAGTACATGAATATGTTAAAATCAGTTCCACATTTACAAGCTGCAACATAAACGTGATTTAATGAAAGATCACTTTTATAATCAATAATATAAATCATGAAAATAATGATGTTTGCTTTGAGTCTAATGCGGATATGGTTTTACTTAAACAAGGACTTTTACATGTAGAGTATAGGTGTTATTGATATCTTTATTCATGCCTTGAGTTGTCTTCCACTTCTGTCAACACTGAGTAATATTCAACCAGGTCGGTTTCTTTCTCCGTGGTTCACAGCAGGTGAAACCGTTTATATTTCCGGCAGCAGACGGACGGAGAGCCGGTTGTTTGGATTAAATAAAAGAACAAAAGGTGATTGGTGTGAGAAATGACAGCTACCACAGCTGAACAAAGAGCAGATACACGTTCAGTGAAAGTCTCCTTTATATTACAATATAGTCATCAACTTCATCTTTCTGCCCTCATTAACTCCACTGAGCTCCCCCGTCAGTGGGGGAATTAAAAAAGAGGGAAAACACCTTTAGACTTTAGTGACATCATGACAAATATTATGATGTCTTTGAAAGGGAATTTAGTCTAAAGCTACATGCTTTCATTCAAAATAACTTAAACGCTGCAAAAAGTGACCACATGGGGGGTAGCAGAAACAAGGTGTTGATATAACATTGATATGTTATCACCTTTTAAATTGAAGACATGCATTTATGGTTGAAATAGCATACACAGATCAACAATAACTTTAAATAAAGTTGAGTATTTTTCCAAGTGATGGATTGAGTCAAATATTGTGTCCTTTCCATCTGTGTTTAGCGGCTTAATGCTCCACTATATTTACCAGCTAGTCGATAACTTTTTCTATCAGCGGTTTTATGCTTGACAGGTTGAGTAAACTTTTGAATCAAAAACAGCTGACTGCTGCTGGAACTGTTGAGAGTAAACCAAACTGTTCAAGTTGTGGGACGTAAAACAACAAGATAAAGAACAAGCTAAAAAACTCTGTAAAGCTGAGAGCAACAGCAGAGACTTCTTCCACATACAGGAAGCCCTGTTATACATGTTTATATACATTTATTTATTAAAGTAGCATTTTATTTCAAAGATATGTGACACTAATGGCGCATTTCCACTACAGCGTGGAGCGCGCAAATTCTTTCCGGGCCAACAACCGGGCTGAGTATGCTAAACTAGTGAGAGAATCGCTGGCAACATTTGACCGTGATTTAATTGTAATACTTGTTTCAAAATGATGCCGAAGTAACAACATACTGATACCGGTTAGTAAAAAACCATGAATTAATGCTTAGGCAAGTCTGCAGACAGACGGCAGGCGAAAAACCTTTTAAAATGCGTGTTTTCTGAATGGAGATCGGCTAAGCTAACGCAGTATATGCTCCGACCGTCCACACTCACAACAACGGCCTATACAGACATAAATAAAGCAGCGACTGTATTCGCCATGACACAGACAGTCTGTGGTTTGTACTTATTTAACTTTTGTCTAGTTTCTGAACAGATATGAGGAGCTGTGAGCTCTGAGTGCTAACAGCTAACGGCTGATGTTGGTTTTGTGTTTCACATTGAAGATGACGTCACGGCTGCGCCTACACTGCGTTACTATAGTTACTGCCCCAGTTAAACTGTAATGGAAACGCAGCATAAAGTGAGCCTGGCCTAACGAGGCCTAGCCATACCGTACTAAGCCGAGCGAGGCCCTGCAATGGAAATGCGCCATTATTGCTCTGTGATGCTGTCTAGTTATTTCGGTTCAATTTAAAGCAGCAATTTCTTCTTATATCCCCCAGAAAATAGAGATAGAAAGGCTGTTTTTGTTCTGCAGTGCACCTTTAACAATCACTTGATGCAATATAGTTAAATGTGTGATAAAATCGACTTTTCAGATAAGCTTGTGTTTGCTTTTAATCTCAACCTTTAATTAAAAATGTTACCGTGTGAACTGAGCCTCCTGTTATTAATACACATTTCATATCCTCGTTATTTGCATGCTGCACTGCTCTGTAAAAAGCGTTTTTCCTTACTGATAGCTATCAACAGACGTTATATTCAACATTTGAGGAAAAGGAAATAGTTGTATGAGGGTAACAATTGGCTTAGATTTGGATGCTTTGGTCGTAGTTTGATGTAAGACTTTTCTATGTGTTTCTAATTCCAAGCATTCACTAATGAAGATAAGTGTGGCTGCTCAGCTGATAACAGAAAGAGTCTAAAGGTGAGAGTCGACTCACACGTTTCGCTATCTGACAGAACAGAGATCTGCAGTCACTCAGGTTTCTGCACAACAGTTTCAAGAAAGCAGTGTGAATATCTGCAGATGAGTTTATCTTTGGGTAACAGTTAAAGGTGGGGTAGGTAAGTTTGAGAAACCGGCTCGAGATACACTTTTTGTTATATTCCATGGAATGCTCTTAAATCCCGATAGCAATGAATATCTTAAGTGCTTTGACAAAAAATCCATAAAAATATTTCATCTGTGGAAGCCGTAGTACTGTAAAAAGCACGACCAATCATTTTAGCCGGGCCGGCTAAAATGATTGGATACCTGCCTGTCAGCTTTCCATCTGTGCACAAACTTATCTAGTGCCCTCATTGGTCATGTGCGCGTTCGTGTGTGTTGGAGGAGGGGCTCTGTAAGGAAGTGGCAGATTTGTTCCGGCTGTGTATTTTCAAATTCTAGCGCACTCGAGCTGGTTCCTTCAGAATGACCTACCCCACCTTTAAGATAAGTGACTTTAAACACGTCTGAAACAACTGATCACCTCTTTTACAATGTAGTGTTTGTTTGCAGAAACTCTGTGGCTCAATTCATGGATTTTAATCATAATAATACATTTAATTAATAACTACTCAAAGACACTTTACCTAAAGGTTTTTCAACTGCAACACTTGATCTCAAAGGGACATTACTCATGGACTCTTTTTTGAAGATTTGAAAGAGGACTTTTTGGTTAATAATAATCTTTTTTTGTACATTTTAATACAAATCCAAATATATTAAAGTGAATCCTAAGTTTCCTATTGAGTTTCTTTCATTTGTAAAAGCTTTGAAGTTAATGAAAAACAAGAATGCAACAAAATTGTTTTGGACATGAAATCCCTAGACTTATTTTGCCTTTAGTATTATTATTATTTGATATTGTAAAGTCTTGTTTAAGGATTCATTAAGAGTTATAAGACTAGACTTTCACAGGTAATCTTGACTTTTGTTTTTTATCTGTCTTTTTTTGTATGCATTATTCCAGTCAATTATTGCGAACACATCTCAAAGCCATGTTGTTTTGTGCATTACAAATGAAAAACAAAAACTTCATGAGACACTTGTTAAACTGAGCCTTGGAGCTGTGAGTTTGAAACCTCATAATCCAAACAGAGAGAGGAAGTTCTCCTCTCAGGGTGTGAAGAGGAGTGAGGTTTAAATCTGGAGAACATGGGTGATGTCACGCTCTAACAATGTGAGCAGCTATATCCTCTCTTAGGCAGAGCTTCCTCTGACATATAACGGTCTCCTTTCATTCAGCTGTCATCATCAAATATGTTAAAAACCAGGGCTGCAGCACCACAAACGGACATTTTCTGACGATTTCAGTTTCCAAAAATGTCAGTTTTTAGGCCTAATTGTCTTAGTTCGTATACTTAATATCATTAAAATGCACAAATTAAAGGTAACGTAAATACAAAAGTAGTCAAGTTTCAGAATTTGTGTAGGTATAAAAACAACAATCCACTGAACAGAAAATTATCAAACAGTTCTACATCAATTAAATGCAAAAAAACAGAATTAATTAGTTAATTTAATGTACTTTCTTGTGTTTAGTCAAACTTTTTTAAGGGGTGGGGTTGAATTGTGGAGGACCATGGACTCATGACCCCCGTATATCTGACTGCACCTCTGCACAAAACACACCGTAATATTACTATAACAACTACACCCTGTGAATCAAAAACACGTTAACCATGCATGCACACACCTGTTTGAGATATAAACACGTGTCTTCTTACCTGTGACGTTCATGTCCGCTGCAGGTGTTTCTCCGTCTGAAGCTGGAGAGAGATGAGATTCTTCTTCAGGTTTCAGTCTCCACAGCAGCGGTGAGTTCCTCCTCTCTGCATCCCGGCAGCAGCTCCCCTCCTCGGGTCAGAGGGTGTGTCTCCCTCCGAGCGGAATGTGGACATACAGCTTCCAGATAGCATGTGTGAGTGTGTGAGTGTTGGTGTGTGTGTGTGTGTGTGGTAATCATGTTTATTCACACACAGTGTTCGGTTAAAGTGCGTTTATCTTCGACTGAAACTGGCTGATTTAATCTTTACGTGTTTCAGTGACCGCAGAGCGCCCCCTGGTGGTTGTACTAAGTTTATCATCAAACTGTTGAAAGTAAAAGTTCATGTTAATCTTATTGCATAATGATACAATCATTTCAACCTTTTTAAACTGGTATTTCCACTATAGTTTCGTGCTTGAAAATTAGTTTCAATGACTTCGGCTACAAGTTTAATTGAGTTGATCAGTTAGTTTTTATTTAATAAGTCTAATCACTTAATTTAACCCTCTGGCATACTGTTGCCCTCAGGCAACAAACCACTTTTTTCGACCTCACACTGGCCCTCTAAATATTTTTATTTTTTTTAAATATACACAATGTCCCCTGACATTGTGTATATTTAAACATAAAATGAGGGAATTATATGGGTGTGGCATTTTGTCTGGGGGTGGAGCAGTCCTTTCTGCAAGCAAAGCTGCAGGGGACTCAGGGCCACCACTTGGTAAGATACATTTCATTTTTTATTAGAAATGTACATAACTTAAAATAAAAAATACATGCATGTGCATGAATACGTAAAGAAGTATATTTGATTGTTTAAAGACTTATTATGTATTTATTAATTAGCTAAAACTATGTTTTTTTGTTCGTTGCCTCAGGGCAACATTGTGCCACTTAGACCACTTTTTTCCAGGCAATATCATGCAAGTGTGCAAATGTGCTCAGCTGTAAAATGATAAACCTAGTCAATGTTTTTACTTTACCATCTACTGATATTTACAGGAAATGGACACCAAAACATGTTATGGGCAGAAGGGACACGATCAGGCTGTTAGGGCTTTCCGTCTGACAGTGAAGGTCAAGATAGGGTTAGACACACGTTTTATCTTACTTCTGGTAACCAAAAGGAAAAATTATGTTGGCCTGTAAGTAACACATAATAAAAATCATATTTTCACATTACATATGAGTGAAGTAGAAGTCTGGTCCAACAGTAATAACGAGTAAGGAGGTCATAAATCAGTTTAATTTTATACGTCTTAGGTTATTGAATCATAAACCTCAGGTAATGGCCTTTCCCCAAACTGCATGGAAACACACACACACACACACACACACACACACACACACACACACACACACACACACACACACACACACACACACACACACACACACACACACACACACACACACACACACACACACACACACACACACACACACACACACACACACACACACACACACACACACACACACACACACACACACACACACACACACACACACACACACACACACCCTTTTGAATTCATAGAGTTGTTTTTTCTATTTCTTCTGAATTGTAGAAATCCTTGGTGTTTCAATACCCTCGTAGCACATTGTTACCCTGAGGCAACAAACCAACCCCTGGTTGAGGGGTGTGTCACATTTTATAATTGATATAATATCAGGGACCCCTAAGCTCACACATTTTCACACATGGTGAAACATTTTTTTTTCTCCCAAAAGAAAAAGTCATGCCATAGACTGGGTTAATAAGTTCATTTTCAGGTTTCCTTCCAGAAAGGTAATTAAAGTGCTCTGTTGACATACATACATTACTCTAGATTGTTTTTTTTGTTTTTTTAATATTTCTCATTCATTTAGAATTTAACTCGGGGAATTTGATGCTATTTTAATAGACATTTTACGTCCTATTTTCATATTTTTTCCAAAATGACTTTGTTGTGTACTTAAATTGTTTTTTTCACACATTGCATCAATAGCCCTACTGTAAACCATTCACTTTTTTTTGTATTTATTCAGAAAGTGAAATGAGCTTATCTTTTAGGAAAACTATAACTTTTTTAAGGCCATTGTGACTTCAGCTATGTATGACCAATAGATGGCAGCATTTACCAGCACTCAACAAGCTCAAAAGAATCTGTTAACATTAACTTTTCAACAACAGAGGCTGATATAAGATGAATTATTTAGAAATAATTGAAAGATAGTTATTTTGATAATCTATTGATTGTTACATTTCACCCTAAAATGCCCAGATAACTGTTCCAGATTCTCAAGGGTTAGGATTTGCTAAATTTCCTTGAAAGTAAATACAAAATGTTTTAATATTCTGCCTTTACAGTTCAAGATGTAATCTCAGGTATTTTTCACAGTTTTTAAACATTAAATAATTAAACATCATTAATGAAAGTAACCATTGGGTTAAAGCACTAATACTAACGAACACAAACGTATACAAACAGATTTATTTGATATAAAAGACAGGTGCAGTTTTTATAAAGTCTATATACACTGGTCAATGACAATAATGTGAAAATCTTTTGCTACAAAATTAGTGTAAACATTTTTTCTGGTTGGTCGTTTTTTTGACTCTGTGATGAGACGGAGTGCAGAGGACTTATTGTAAACAATGCACACCTCCCTCTCACTGAATACAACACTGACAACATGTGAAGAAACAGAAAGACGATATAAAAAAGGAGATTATGCTACGCTGTAGATCGTTGTTAGGTTATATTGAAACTTATTGAGTTGGCACCTCTCAGTCCATGGCAGACAATCACAGATGGAATATTTTAGTGCAGTTTTTGTTGTTTCGTGTGTCAGTTTTAAGTCCCAGGAGTCGAACACACAGACTGTATTTATATAATATTTATATACAGACACTTGGTGGCAGCACTGCTACAGTTTATCCTCTTCTGCAGCAAAATGAAACTAGAGAAGCAGCTTCTGAATAACCCTTTGGACACCATGCTACAATCTTAAATAAGTATTTTGACGTTACAGCAAAAGAGTATTCTATTATAGCAAAAACAAAGTCCTCCCGTCACCATAGTTTAGCCTCTTTGCACTGGTTACCAATTTATTTTAGAATCGATTTTATAATCCTACAGTACTTCTTGTCTCACAGTAGCCAAATGTTTTAGCGTACTGACGTGTTGTTATCAACCCTCTCTTCTAACTCTCTGCAAGAAAACAAATAAGCATATCTCAAACTGCTCAAGTTGCATTAATGCAACTCATGATCTGCTTTAACATAAACGTTTTCTTCCTTGTAGTTCCTTAAGGTGAAGCAAATTACAACACCTTTCACACCTCGAATTATCCGAGTTGTGTGCAGTTAATATTGAAATATAACTCTTCTTAACTTCTCAGATTGCTTTCATTGGAATACGGGAGCAGACACAAATTGGACACAACTAAAGTATAACTTGTAGAGCAGAAGAGTGTTGTTGTTCTTTGGTATCATCATTTCAAGAAACTTATATATTGGCCTTAGGTTTTAAACCACTACATTAAAAGATTGCGTGCTGGAGGGTTAGAGTATTTAACATTTTATTGAGACAGAATGAACCCTACAGGAGCCAGAGAATCAGCTACCTGTTCTATCAGATCAAACTAACCAATAAAAGCAAATATAGCTCATTCAGATCACAAATGCTGTGGTCATCTCTGAACAAAAGAGTCACCGCTATTAAAGACACTCTGACTTTAGTTATATTTTGCATTTAGTTTGTGCCATTGAAACTCCCACTGACACATTTTCTGCCTCCTTCAGCCTAGAATAAACGTTGATTGTCTGCTGACACACACCTTACGTGCTGCCTTTAGTCTTCACAAAGACAAAGAGATTTGGGCTTCAGTTCTTTTGGTTCTGGCCATCATGAGTCCAGGTAGATGGAGTAGATCTGGTTGAGGCAGCGGTCGACGCCTCCTGCCTGGAACAGGAAGCTGTCGTCAGAGTACCCGCCCCCCCCCTGCAGCTCCTGCAACAGGTCGAACCCTGAGGGACGGAAATGTAAATCTGTACACAGCTCCTTTTCTTTCACGTGAAGCGGAGTGGGCAGGCAGTGGTTGTAGAGACGGACAACACAATCATTTGTTTATTGTTCATTCTATGACATCCGAAGCAGGAAGTCAATCAAATGTACAGTCGTCATAGAGGGGAGCTCGATATTGTTATATACTTTTACTTTAAGGCAGTCATACTGTTGCACAAATTAAAGTGACAGAAATACTTTAGTCAAGCATTAAAAAGACAGTCAGAAGTCAAGTTTCCGGAATATCCTCAACAGAAAAAATGATGCATGTTGACTTTATTTTAAATCTCTGTAGTGTCTTTGAGCGCTGGATAAAATACATATATTATTATGTTTCCATCCAAATGGTTATGTGAATATTAAGGGAACATGATGAAAATATTGTATTTATATTTCTTTAATGTATTCATTGCAAACCTTTTTGCATTTTCTTTTACAATATCACAAGCTTTCTTTCAGCTTAGTGTGAAAACATGTTCGGGATATTTTGAGGCTATTTTCTTTATTTTTTTTTAGAATAAATAGTTATTTCACTCAACCCCACTAGCTTTCTCACCTCCACACATCTGGCCCATAACGGCAAGAGGTGTGGTGGGAAGAGAGAGTATCAGATAATCTAAGAAGCACTCTGATTGGAGGATATGGACCATTGCTCTGCTGTCTTACCTGTAGAGTGAGAGGTGGGGGGGTTTGAGAAGTAACCGGTGGGTTCGAAGCCCCCGTCGCTGCCTGGTTGAAGCGCCTTTCCTTCTCCGTACAGACATCCTTCAGGAAACATAGAAGTCAAGACAAAGTCAAAGTCAACTTTATTGTCAATCTTTCAGTTTGTGTGTACAGACAGAGAGATCGAAATACCGTTTCCCACAAGCCCAAATACAAATATATATAAAAATATGTATAAAAATATGTATATCCTATATATACACAATCAACAGACACATTTATACATATGCACACATTAAGATAAAAGCACAACAATCAATATCTACAAAATAACAGTCACTTCAAGAAGAACCGTCAACACCTCAAACGCTCAGACACACTGATGCAGACACACTGATCAGACACACTGATCTGACACACTGATCTGACACACTGATGCTGACACACTGATGCAGACACACTGATGCTGACACACTGATGCAGACACACTGATGCAGACACACTGATGCAGACACACTGATGCTGACACCTTCCCTCCTCAGTACCTTGCTGCTGTGAGAACACCTGCTGCTGGTGGCTGTAGATCTTGTGGTACTCCTGCAGCTGGACGTCTCCTCTGTCTGAGGAGGAGCTCACCGGGCTGACGTCAGCCGACATGAACTGTGACGTCGGTCTGTTCCTGTTGGAAACACAACAACGGGTAACTATTATACTCAGTTCTTTCATATCAAAATTTATGTGAGTGCAGGGACTTGCAAACACATTTCGAGGGATGGTTGCACATGTGGCGATAATCATTCACAGTGCATTTGTTTCAGCATTTGCCTTAAATCATTTCTACATCTTAAGAAGGCTCATAAAAAGCTTATGTCACATGACGGGGCAGAGGGCGTTACTTCCAGTCACTTTGTTATGGTTAAGGGATGCTTTATCTTAATCTAGAAATACAAGTTTGGATGACAGTGATTTAGATTGATCTCAAACCACTAATTATGGGCTATTTGCTTTCATGCAATCACCCAACAAAGAATCCTCCAGAGGCATTGTGCACATCCTGGAAATATTAAGCCATTTAAACTCAAATACTGTATTTCTTTATCCATGAATATCGTTTCTTAAATCATAAAAAAGCCCTCAAATTTCTGTTTTTTTACAACTTCATTTGTCACCCACTTTATTTTCTTTGAATGTTGGTACCATTCATTTAAAGTAATGGTAAATAATTTATCTTAGAATAAGGCTAATTTGAAGCTATGCAACAGGTTTGACTTTATAACAATCTATGTATAGTTATTTAAAAGTAGGTTTCGATAAAGTTGAACTCTCTGTAGTGTTCTGCAGTCTTTGATGCTGATAACCATTATCCAGCAGTGTGGCAGCAGCTGTGTAATCAGACACTAACGTGTAAATACTTAAAACTGAACAAACAGTGCAGTTTATACAGGAAAGCGTTTCCAGGGGGGGTAAAGTGGGCGGGCTCTGTATCCATCGTTACGCTGCAGGAATGTGCTGACTGTGCACAAACACTCTGACTCAACATGGAAACCAATGAGTCAGTGGAGCCAAGTGGACGAGAAGAAAGGAAAGACGAATATCTCTCCGAGGAGATATGGAGCTGAAAACCCCCAAAATGGTATTTAACCCCCGCCCTCCTGCTTCTTCAAAGTCTCAGCAGTTCATGCGGCCTGAGAACTCTCCTGGATGATGGGCTGCAGTATATTCGTCCCTGGAGAGATAAATGGCCTTGGATTCTGCTTGAGGATTTTTAGTGGTCTTCATAAACAAGCCAGAGCTCTTCAGAGAGACTAATGGCTGCCGGCCGAAGCGACTTCTATTTACACATCTGACCAGTTTCTTTAACCCTTAGATGCATTAGTGGGTCTTTTTTGACCCGGTGAGGTGGTTTTCTTGAAGTATCTTTTTAATTACATTTTTTTATCATTTCATATTCCAGCTATTCCTCAAAAAACCCGTTTTGGATATCATGCCATTCTAATTTTAAATTAAAATGTTATACATTTTAAGAAATTGTAGTTTTTGTATTACTACCCCAAGCTTCCATAAGTGGGTCTTTTTGGAACCGGTGAGGTGGTTTTCTTGAAGTATCTTTGTAATTACATTTTTTTATCATTTCATATTCCAGCTATTCCTCAAAAAACATGTTTTGGATATCATGCCATTCACATTTTTAATTTACATTTTAAGAAATTGTAGTTTTTGTATTACTACCCCAAGCTTCCATAAGTGGGTCAAAAATGACCCGCATGCATTTTCTATGGAATCCTATGGGAAAACGTTTTTTTTCAAAATGTAAAAAAAATGTCTAAAATTATAAATAGTGAAAGATTAAATATAAAATATTTCTAGTGTGAACCGAAATATAATACTAAATATTATACAAGTGATTTTTCTTAACCAAAATGACAAAAATACACATATTATTCTAATACGGGTCCTTTTTGACCCACTTATGGAAGAGTGTAGGGTCCAGTCACTCGGGCATCTAAGGGTTAAAAAGGAAATGTTTGGAGATTTCTTTACATATCTTTCATTTATCATCCCCAGGTCCCTTTATTACCCATTTCCCAAGTCAAATGCCATTACATTTAATTTAACAGTCCCCGGGGAGAATGACTATAAAAGCCAAGATTAATCAGGAGGACTTTTTGAAACCCAAACTGATATAACTTACAGATGGCTGCTTGGCTTCCTGAGGTAATAAAGAGCAGGCTTTGTTTAGGATTATGTAAACAAAGTGGGCTTTGATATAGTGCGACTGTTGAAATGAATGTGCCGCGATGACTGCGAGCCCCAAGAATCCAACACGTCTCTGGATTCCCCCTCGCGGCCCCGCACCATCAGAGCTGACCTTAACTATAAACAACCGCGGCTGTTCTGCGGCTCACATTCTTGCGAAGTTGCAACAACATAGCTGGGATGTCTGATCCGTGCTGCGTGGATCTGTCGTTTTGTGGCCGCTGTACCCAAAACCTTCTGATGCTCGAGCTTAACAGAGCCGGAGGGAGAGTCTGTCAGCACAAAAAAGTTTCTCTGATCATATTTTACCGGCGAAAAACCCCTTCATCATTTTCTTTTCTCTCTATCTAACTAAAGCCAGCAGCTCTCTGAAATCTGGAATGAGAAGAATCCTGCTTGTATAATTTAAGCTCTTATGTTTATTTGCTTTTTTAATAGCAGCAAACTTGGACTATATCAGACACGGGGATGAGTGGTTTTACTAAAGAAGGTGCCAGCTTGTGCTCTGCTCTGTTTTCAGTTCTGGCAGAGGAGAGCTGCAGTAACATAGATTGACTGGATAACAGAAGATCATGTTGAATGTATGTAACACAGATGGAGGTTTAATGTGATCTAAGGGCTACCAATCAAGTACTTAGAGACATTTGAGTACATTTATTGCATGTTAAAGACAGGGAAAATACAAAAATGTGTGGGCATGTCAAAACATTTCAGCTAAACCAGCTCTTTGGATCCGATGTCAGTCGGAGCTTCTGCAAAATAAACTTCATTACGTCTCTTTCCCTCAAATTGTATAATAGTGTTTCTGTGTGAAAGCCATCCCAGTGAGTATTTGATGGAAACGCTGCTCCAAAAAAGCCAATCCTGCTCTCCCCCGACCGCAAAACACACAAACACTGAACATCACAAACACTCGCTGATGGACAAGCCTTAGCGCGGGCCTCTGAATCCCTCCAGTATAAAATAATTAAAAGAAGTCGAAATGGCTCGTCTCGGCCAGAGTAAACACGCGCCTGGCTATGAGGTCAGAGGAGCACAGATAATTTACTTTCACATGTTTAACGTCTCGCTAAGTCATTTGGGGGAAAAACAAGTGCTTGTCTGGTATTGGCTTTGGCAGGCCGTGCACTGCGGGCAGCGAGGGACTCCATGACATCCTCAGTGTCTATAAAGAGACTCAATGGACAGACTGTGAAGCTCCCGCTGTAAACTGTGAGCAGATGGAGGCTGAGGGATGCTGCTTTAATGCGAGTACATTACTGTATATGTCCTAAAACACATACAAACAGACACTAAACTCAAATGTTTATTAAAACTTAGCTTGGTTTGTTGAACTCCAAGAACTTTAAATGGGTTGGTTTGACACCTAAACATCTCCTCAAGTCAAGAAATCCAGGTGACAGATTTATTAAGTACTTCCATCATCATTTTCTTTTTCGAAAATATTAGGATGTGCAAGGCTTATTCGAGGTTGGCAGACATACTTTAAACCAGTGGTTCTCAACTGGTCAGGCCTCGGGACCCACTTTTTACTTTGTCAATAAATCGCGACCCAACATTTTGAACCACTCAAATCTATTCAACAAAAAATCGTGCAGTAATATATACGCCTTTCAGCAGACAATATTAATGAAAGTGAAGTACAGTGCATATATCCCTTATACCCCTTCACAGAACTAAAGTATGCTTTAAAAAAAGGTTTAATGAGAAGATGGAATCAAAGCTGAACTGTATAACATAAAAAGGCACACATGCTGAAAACCCCCCCAGGAGATTTTTAGAAATACTAACATATAAACTACGCATTCTGGTACTCTGAGATGAAAATAAATAAATCTATTACTACCCGACATATTAATAATATTTTATGCCATTGTTTGTTTTTCACTTTGTTCTGACAGCTTGCTGCTCCTCACAGAGAGAAGAGTAAAGAGGAGAGAGTCTGTGTGAATTACTTTAAATTGTGGGTAGGGTAGATAGCCCCCATTGTTCTGTGACCTGTCAATCATCAAACCGGGGGTCATATTTCATTACGTGTTTCTTTTTTATCTGAAGTTGTACCCATGGATGTATAAAGAGTAGTTCTACCGCAAAGTTATTCTCCGTGGGGACTTCCGGCAACAATCTTGATTCTGATTGGCCAGAAGACTCGAAAAAACATCAGCAAAGATGTTTGATTGGGAAGATGATCACTACGTGATTTCAAAACCGTTTATGGTCTCCGGTACTTCCAGTCCAACGCCGACTGCATGCACAGCGTTAAAAAATGGGGCCTTCAAAATAAAAGTTTCATTTTTTTCCCAAAAAACAAACAAAGAAAATTCCCTTTTTCTTTTTTTTCACTTACACATAACGAGTAAAGTAACGAGTAAAGTAACGCGTTTTTGTAGAGAGTAACGAAGTAAAGTAATATATAACTTTTTAAAAAAGTAATAAGTAATATATCACTTTTTTTGAGTAACGACCCCATCTCTGTCCGCGACCCACTAGAAACGGGTCCGCGACCCACTTTTGGGTCGCGGACCCACCAGTTGAGAACCACTGCTTTAAACTAACCTACAATAAATCCACTTTTTACTTCTTACACTACGACAACTTGTTTGGGTTGTTTTTGTTCAGAAAGGATAAAAACTGATCTGCACCTGTTCTATATGGAAAGCACATTTTAACGTACACATGGAAACACTAGACATATATATAAAATATGGCATTTGCTAACCCTTGTTTTTCTATTAACTTACAAGAAATAAAAATGATTAGACCCGATGAAATATTAAAGGGGAAATCCTGATTTTACCTTTTACTTTTATGTGACGTTATTGTCTATGACTCAGTTGTTCTCGATCATCGTGATGCATTTTATATTAATTCAAAAAATCACAGCGTTTGCAAAAACATCGCAAACCAAACAAAAGTGAATCGATGATTACTTCAGCACTTGCAAACGTTCAAGGCTTTTTAAGGCACTGCACACATTCAGCACATACGCAGTTTCAGTACCAACATCCTTTTTCAATTAAACTGAAATGTTCAGCACAAGTTCCATAGATTGTGACTCAAAGATTTAGATATCAAGTTATAAAACTTTTTCAAACTGTTTTTCCCAAGGTCCATAACAAACCTTGAGCCCAGGCATATTTATAGGTTTGAATTTGTGTTCAGAGAGAACAACACATCTCAATTGCTCTGCCATGACCCAAAGCCTATTTTAAAACAAGGTTTCGCAGAAATACGAGGGCATGTGAAACTATGTGGATTATATTTGAAAATTTGATCAGTTATAAAACCACGAAAAATGTTATTCTGACCGTTATCAAATCTCTTTTATTAGATAAGACTTCCTTTGTTGTTGCTGTTGTGCCAATAAAAGTCAGTTTACGGGCGATTCTTCAATGAACAATAATTTGAGGCCATATTGACCAGAAACGGCTGCCTGAGGCCTTCAGCTGCGTCTTTTTAGTCTCACTTCTACTTTTATACTGGGCTAGACAAAATGTGTCTCAGTTTACAGTACACATAAGTTCTGCGGCCTCCAACTACCCAATCAGGGAAACCACAAAGCCATAACTCCATCTCTGGTGATAATGTCTTGGGTTTATTCAAGAATGCACGAGCTGTTTCTGAGTCTGAGCTCTAAGACGAGGGAAAGTCACATCGGGGATTTGATGGCGTCCATATACTTGAGGTTTGACACTTGGAAGAGTTGAGCAGTTTTAAAATTGCTTGAGTAGAGGAATCGTCAAATGAATAAGGAGTTTAACGGCGAACATCCAGAACACTGTGGTCAGTTTTTTTTGCTATTTTTATCTTTCCTAGAAAATAGCTCCGGATGAAAACTGCCAAACTCAAACACAATCCCGCTCAGCTGCATTGTATCGGGTTGGCAGCAGAAGTCGCTGCAGCAGATAAATCAAACCGTTGCCAGACAGCAGCAGGGGGGGGGGGGGGGGGATTTGGATGAACTGACCATTTAAGTTTGCCTCTGGGTACATCATTAGCCCAGTAGCAGTAAAATACCGATGTTTCAAGGAAATAAAGGCAATATATTTAAAAATGCACGACAGTGAGAACCTAACAACTTACTTTGACGTTTAACAGCTGCATCTCCTGATATGACAGGTCATTTTTCCTAATGACTTCACTCACTGGAGCAATAAAACAGACATTCAAAACGGGGAAAATAAACACAATCTTTCTTCTGTTAAAACCGCTGAGCTGCCCATGAGTAAGGCGCTTAACATCTAATAGCCACTATTTAAATGTTTATAACCGCAGCTGAAGAAGCCCATGTGTTTACTGTTTATTACCTCCGCATATGAGGTTATGTTTTTGGTTTGTTTGTTTGTTTGTCAGCATGATTACAGACAACTGGCCCGATTTTCTTGACATTTCGTGGAAAGGTGTACCGGGGGCCAAGGAAGAACCCATAACATGTTGGAGCTGATTGGTTTTGGCAGGTTTTTG
This sequence comes from Dissostichus eleginoides, assembly GCA_031216635.1. Classification (NCBI taxonomy): domain Eukaryota; kingdom Metazoa; phylum Chordata; class Actinopteri; order Perciformes; family Nototheniidae; genus Dissostichus; species Dissostichus eleginoides. The sequence goes on from CM062276.1 coordinate 12,379,658, forward strand.
CTTTCCAAAGTGCCCGTGTAGTATTTTTGACTATCGAGCTGCAACACATTCACCTTCGTTGATCTCCTGGATCTTACACTCACCCTTCTCTCACGCTCGTCAGTGAAGATATCGGGCTGTTGGCATCAAAGTTTCCCTCCACGCCTCGATACCTGGAGCAGGTGTCCGCTGACGGAGGGAGGAACTCAGGATTTGCCCTGTTGTGGACGGAGCTGCTGTTTGAGTACACACCTAAAAGAGAGACATGGATACATTAAATGGATTAACTTCACTGAAAATCAGTTTTCTGAGAATTAACAAAAGCCATGAAAGGTAGCTGCTCAGTGGTGAAGGTATTTTTCACATAAAGTTAGTTAGATAAACAAGTTAATATAAAAAAGTAGCAGAACATCGACATACTAATACGTTATGAAATATGGGTTAATAAATAGCTACAGTCTGTGGCTGTTTGCTTTGATGAGCTGGGGCGACACTAATGATCACTCTAATTCTCTGTTTTACTATTTTTAACTAATTGAAATGTAACAAGCTATTCCATAAAATAGTAGTAAGATAGATATGAACATGTCCTAAATGCATAGGTTCATTTCTTGTTTTTTCTGACAAACTTTCCAAAAAATACTAAGAAAATAGAAAATAATTCACAAGATAGGAAAAGCAACAACTTCTTAAATCTAAAAAGCTGTTTGTTATTAAAAAAACAATTATTATCATTTAGCAACAAAGCAAACAAATACACTTTTCACAAAACAGCTAACTGTGGTGGTAAGAAACATAACTTTAATTTTAACGTATTTTCACTTTCTATTTCCAACACTAAGCACACACACGGGCCGAGGAGATGTGAGTTATGTTTCAAGCGCAGTTTGACAAGTTTCTACAGACTTATATATTCTCTTCACAATAAAAGTATTTTGAAAAAGTCCAAATGAAACCTGACAACAGCGGCTACTCCCTGCAAAGAATAAAGATTTTCAGAGTCACGTTTCAAAACTACAGGAGGTGTTGATATTGAAAACATAATTTTTTGGTCGCCCACATTTAAAACTGTAGCACAAAAACCTTCAAGCCTTTCAACACTTGGGTTTGATTTTAATGGCAGCTGATGATTGTTAGCGTATGTCGCCATATATCCTGCATAAATACAGTAAAGTACAGACACTCGTTTATACAAAACATTCAGAAAGTAACATTTGGGTATTTCTGATAAGCAGAAAGTCCTCTTGGGACAATTTCAAAATTAAACACTGAAAAGCTTGTTTCGCCATGAATAAAAATAACGGATAGTGTGCCGTTTGAGGCTTTCCCCTCAAAGTCTTCTGGGTAAAGCTGCAAGTAGTCTGAAGTAATAGACATGGACAGCTCTCCTGGACACTCTGCTCTCTCTTCTGCCAGCTGAGCCTCAGTGTACCTGACAGCTTCTTGATCCCTGTTCAGCCATTGAAAGGGGAAAGAAACAGAGCTTGGCTGGAAAAGGTTTTTTAGCTGAGGGACGGGCGGGGAGGAGGCCAACTCGCCCGCAGTCAGTGCCCGGTAATTGGACAAGGTAAACACGGGCATGATGAGCTATCATCGCAGGAATGGTGGAGAGGAGGGAGAGGAAAAGGAGTGAATGAGGCCATGGGAGAAAATGAAAGAGACACAGCTTAACGGCCCAGGTGTTTGGGCAATTACTCTTTTCTTTGTTGTCTCATTTCCAGAGAGGGTAAACACTGATTTGTACATTTGCTCTTGCTACCGTTTCACCCGTGCGTACCTGTGAAGTCATCGACGCCGGGTAAAGGCGAGTTGTTTCCCTGGTGGAGATGCTGCCTCGCCAGACAATCGCTCAAAATGTCCGACTCCAGCAGCGTGTGCACCTGAACCTGTCAGACAGAACACAGATCATGTTCAAGTAGATGTGAAAAGTGGTAGAGATGGAGATTCATACCCTTTACTTAAAAGGCTGGCATTGTTACTCAAGTTAAAGTAAGTATAATTAGGTAAATATAGCTAAAATGTTCACGATGCAGAAGGATTTCTCATGTGACCCTCATTCTATTACTATTATTATATCATTGGATTATTATTATTCATGCATCAATATATATACTGTTGTAGTTTGTTGAATTGCAGCTAATTTAGAATTTTTTTTATCACACTGCAACTAATTAGTAATTTCAAGATTTATCGATTGATTCTTTCAGTTAAAAAAATTCAGAAAGAGTGAGAAATGCCGTAACATTTACCCGGTTAAATTACTTATTGTTTCAGCTGTACTTATTTTATTTATACTGTTTGGTAGTGTAATTTATAACAACAATATTTAATAAGCTCTTTGTTTGCAACTAGTAACTATACCTTTCAAATAATGGTGAAGTTAAAAGTACAATAAGAGTTTAATAAGGTGGATTGATAAGAAAACACTTTAAAATCCAGTACAAGTACTTCAGTTAGTTCTCAAGTACATGGACTTTTGGAAGTTGGAGTTACATTAAACCACTGAGAAGTAAATGGTGGAACATGTTATGTCTTCATGTTGGGGAACATGTGCCTGCATGTACGGATGAGAGTAATTATGTTTAAGCTGCAGCTTTCTTCCAATTGTGTTTCGCTGTTGGGCAACACGGCTCCCATGAAGCCAAACATTGAAATGATTAATTTTGATTACAAACAGTAGATCAATTCAAAAAACACAGCGCTTTGTCCACGGGCCCTTTTTTACTGTTCATTTTTCAAAGAAATGTCACTTGGAGCAGATGCCTGGTTCTCGTTTGGTCTTTCAATCCGACTTCTCCAGAAATATCGTTATGCAACTTATTCCGAGATGTTCTAACAAAGTTAAGACAAGACAATTTACTTTATTATCCGGCGTTAACAGAGGATCCCCCAGGACTTTCCAAAACAGTTTATGGTCAGCTCCAGGACTAGCAGAGAAGCTTGTGAAGGACACCAAGGAACCACAAAAGAGTTATGAATAATCAGCGAAAAATGTGCACCCAAAACCACTGTTTATGAAGATACAAACTTCATAAGCTGTGACCCATCCGCCTGAAGAAATGTATAACCGTGAGGAGTTTCTGAAGTACATGTTTAATATTTCAAAGTTCTCTGTAGCCCCGCAGCGCACATTTACTGCATCGCAAGGCGTGTAGGCCATGTCACAACTTACAAGCACACATGTTTCTGTTTAAGACAAACAAGGCATGGGAATACACACAAAGCCCTGTGTCACTCACGGGCCATAGAAAACAAACAAGGCCCAGATAAGGCTGAACAATAGGCTCCCTATGCTGTCTTCCAGCGAAGTGTGTGTAATACTTTGTTTTGTTGCGTTTCATCCTACTGAATCATAAACATGCTTACTCTCTCCTCCTGTGGCTCTACATCTCGTTCTCACAGAAACTAGAGTTATTAAGAGCAGAGCAAGGCTGCTTCACTTACGTCACTGACCCTCAAAGATGTTCTCGGAGTACCTCTGTTAAAAAGGTTTTAAAGATGATTATTCCAAAAGAACTGCATTTTTATATCATTTTGTTGCTGCTATGTTCTTTCTGAAAGCATGAGACGATGTGAACATTTCATGACACAATGATTCTATTCACAATCATTGGGATTTATAATATCTAATATCTTGATTATCATCAAAATATGCTTAAAATGGCCCTTAAACAAACTGGAATAACGTTGCCTTAGTTTTGTTAAAAGGGAACATTATTAACTGCATGCCCGAAAGGAAACATGTTCTTTGTGATCATAGTTTTTCGGGAAAAACAAACAAGAAATGTTTTGTATTTATATAATATAGTTAAATATACTGTATATATGGTGGTTGTGGCTCAGTGGGTAGTGTGCTGGACTTCGAATCAGGGGATAGCAAGTTCGAGTCCCACTGCAGTCAGCATGTCGTTGTGTCCCTGGGCAAGACACTTCACCCCAAATTGCTCCTGTGGGGATTGTCCACAGTACTGAATGTATGTAAGTCGCTTTGGATAAAAGCGTCTAACAAATGACATGTAATGTAATGTAATGTATATAAAGTATATATCTTCGAATTTTACAATTTTCATGAAAAGTCATGAACTGTGTTTTTGATGTTGAATGTTATCCTTGATACGACAGAGGAGCTTCTGAAACAGTATTTGCACGATCGTAAAACTGCCCAGAAACCAAGATGAATAAAGATTAGGGTTAACCACTATATTGAAATGGACCTTATTTTCCTAGAAAATGCTATTTCAAAGAAACTTTACTGAATCCCTGTTCACCAGAGGTCAAGCATCAAGATTTTATGACCGTTGAGTAATAAATAAATGATTTATGAGGGCTTTGTGGTGGCCTAGTGGTTTAAAACCCCTACCATTAAACCGCCATGCCACTGGTCCGAGTCCAGGGGTGTCGTTTTTACTGCCACGAAAATTAATCATTTTTACTTTTGAACAAAGAAAACTGTTTATATTGACCTCTTTTACTTGATTTGTATTTATAGCCTTGCCTTTCCTCCACTTCTAATCTCACATATCTTTAGAAACACGGTTTTATTAAAGATGTTGGTGATAAGAGAAGTAATCGTGTTTTCCTTAATGTGCAACATGTAAGAATATAACTGCTGTTGTTACCTTGACCTCTCTCTCCTGAAGGCCTTTGGCTGAATGAGCTTTGACGTGTTTCCGTAGCGAGCTGGGGTCGGTGTAGCGCTTGGTGCATCCTGGGAGCTGACAGGCGTACGGCTTCTGTGAATGAACCACCACAAGAAGGGGTGAGGAACGGCAAGAAAAAGATAAACAAAGCTGTGAGGGAAGAGAAACTAAAGTACTGTAGTATTGAATCATTTTAAGTGTGTTTTCATGTTCCAAAAATGTTATTGTACCAAGTAACTATAGTAGCATAACATTGAAGTAAAGTATAAATACACTTAAGTTCTTTCTTAGGTAACATTAAACTGTCTTTGGCTCTTTTCTGCTGTAACAATTTAAATTCTCTGTGGGACTAATTGTAATCTTTACAATACTTGAATAAAAGTACTTAGTTACTCCACCAATTAACCTTATTGTACCCTTTACAGAATATTCAACTCTATACTTTTAGTTTCATGACTTACACAAACTCAGAACTTTGTAAATCAGGTCATAAAATTCACCACATCTGGTTTATGGATATGATGATAAATACAGAATAAAATCGTGTTTAGAAATAACAGTACAAGTTTAGCTGAGTCATTGTGCAGATTGTTTACAGGTGTGAGGCTGTGTACAGTAGTACTGTGTATTACACGCAAACATTTAGGATAAATGTGCTCACTCAGCGTGACATGTGTACTAACAGGGAGGAAAGAAGTGAAGATTAAGTCAATATTTTATAGGAAAGACTCAAAATGCAGTATATTTACCTTTAGTCTGCAGGCTTAGGGAGAGGAAGAGAGAGAAGAGTTCAGAGGAACAGATCGTATACACCCCATCCTGTTCAGTCATAAATTAATGTGTTCATAATGTAAACTTTAGATAGTGATCTTCCTACAATCAGTAGCTGGAGAGGAGTTTTTCCAGATGGTTATTTCTAGATGTAGTAAACCTTTCAAAGCAAAGGATCTATATATAATATAGTAACCATAAAATAACACGTCTTTATATGGAAAATATAAACATTTGTAGGGTTCGTATCGCTTTCTTACAGTAAAAATGATTGATGTTTTTTCAGACTTAATCATCACATTTATTTTGTTACTATGAATGCAATTGCAAACAAAGCAGTTTACCGAATTCCTTCATACCCAAATAGGGATGGGTATCGTTAAGGTTTTAACGGTGCATTTCTCCGTCTGAATGTGGTGCAATTTTGCTAAATGTTAAGACGAAGTGCTCGTGTTACCGCCCTTACATGCTAAACTCTTTTTGCACTTTTGGCAACGAGCATTGTCCACCTCAAGACATTTAACCACACCTTGGAGCGTTTAGTTCTCTCCGCCGTGTGTGTGTGTGTGTTGCATGCATGTGAGAGAGATCTCTCGTCTGGACTGGAAAGATCGAAAATACTAAAAATAATCATAGACGGATTTTGCAGTCTTTTTGCGTATTAGAAACGGAGTTGGCGACACTAAAACTGGAATATAATGTTTGTGTAGCAATAATACATATGACATATTTTTTAGATGTCTCAAGTACCGATAAAAAGACCGATAACGTCGGAGCTTAACGTACCCCGGTCTTTAATAATTCAGCCCCGGGGCCCGTTTAATACCGGGGCTCGGTACCCATCCCTATACCCAAAGCAATCAATGTATATCGACACAGGGTATGTTTTGAATACTTTCTTGGTTTATTTGAGTGATTGAGTAGATGCAAAACAGATTATGTTGAAAGTAATGTATTTTTGAAGGAGTATTTTTGAACTGAAGCATATTTTCTAACCTTGAAACAACAACAGTTAAAACCGAGCGATTTCCAAACTTTGAATCGCTGTTTTTTATAGCATTTAGCTAGAGAGAGAAGCACATTTCTGCTCTTGGATTTTGTGTCGTGTTTTTCACAATCTCGTGAAAATTGATAGTTTGGTTAGGTAAATGAGCTCATTTCCATGAATCTAATTCCTCTCAGATTTTTTTCCCCACTTTGGATTACTGAGTGTTTCACCAGGTGGACTGAATTAAGTTTCCATGAAAACACATGTGAATTATTTTTTATGAATCTTGTTGGTTTATGTAGTAGGATCTGAACATAACAAGTCAAAAATAATGACCTAAGTGGTGGTAACAAAGAGAACAAACTGACCCAATGTTTATCAAATAAAGGGTGGAGGGGTTTTTAAAACAGCACAATGTACAAGGACAAAAACACTTAACCATGAATGAAGTATTTAAAAGTTATAAGTAGGAAAAAGTCAGTTTGATTACGTCAGGGCAACAACGGTAAGGACTTATATATACAAATATATTTATGTTATTTTTGTAGAGAGCTAGTGAACATATTTAGCTCACCTACAGTTTGAACATTTGTATGATTAGAATGGGATGTTGTTGAAGTAAAATAGTGACAGTGCACACTTCTTAGTTTTTTAAAATCATAGTTGTTATTGTATTTAGTTGTATTATCCTCCTCTACAGTATGTACAATATGTCTTTAAATGATATTTCATGCGAGGCAAAACGGATAATGAAGCGTTTACATGTCAAAATGCAACTGTGTGTGTCAAAATTATACAAATATGGAAAACATAAATCAACAGCAGAGCTTAAACAAAGCTTTTCTGTGTAATGTTGAAATTCAAGATGTCGGGACTAAAATGCTTTAGTTTACGAAGCATGTGAATTCAAACAGGAAACAACAACATTCAGATTTTCTTTCGTAGTTTTGATTGGTCTTGTTGTGTTCAACATTAGCTAATACATGTACTTGATGGATCAATAAAGACTTGAATAAGCACTAGGTAACTGTGTGATATCGGTTTAAACTGATTGAAAAACCCAAAAACAAGCAACATGTGAGCTGCAAACTTTAGTTGAGACACATCTGCGTGACACTGACCACATCTTGGAAACAAATCTTTCATAACACACTATTATTTATAACATTAGTAACACAATTCAAGATATTAAATCAAACATAAATAAGTTGTATTGACACCACTCTTTTCTTGGCTGCTTGTAATACTATTTTCACCAATTATTTACATCTAGACACATCTGGCGCCATCTCGGAGCCCCAGATGTGTCTGATTCTGGATTTGTGACGCAACTGCGAAGCTGCTATTAGCCAGCGTGAAACCACAAAAAGGAGAAAATAACTCTCTCCTCTCGTTGTAATAACACTGAGTGGATCGTACGGCTCCATCTCACCCGTGTAATAAGAGATCTGATTTGCTGGATTACTGCTAAATCCTCATCGCTTGTCAGCAGGAGTAAAAATAACTGTGGTTTACAGAATAAATCCACAGCAGGTATGTAGTTACACGATCCTAAAGAATGTTCTGTACTGTACCCAGAAATAGGATGGAATAGGGCAGCAGTGGCACTTCAAATTAAACATAACCCCTTATTACCAACACATATTGTGTCATAAAGAAGTCCGTCTATTGAGAGCCGACAGGAGATGAGGATTTATGCCTACAAATGCTTAAGTTATATATTAAAGTGACGCCTTTTTGTTCTTCAGACAGGGAAGGCTTTAAAGTAAATGTTCCTAATACACGGAAGGTGCAAACTACTTTATTTGAAGGGGCCATTTTATGCTTTTTGGGGTTTTCCCTTTCCTGTAGTGTGTTTTATAGGTTTAGGGTTAGGGCTACTCACTAGCGCTCCAACCAAGCCCCCAGGAAGTGCGCCGGACTCTGAGGGAAATATTCGTTGTGGCCAAACGGCGGTACTACATTTCCATATCAGTCGCTGGGCCCGGAAATACTTTTTCCCATTGACTAACATCGGGAAAGAGTGGTCTGTAAATCGTTGGATAATTTTTTAAAAACTAAATAAACGACCCAGTATGAACATTTGTATAGCCCTTATTAAAAACATTCGGTCCTCAAGTTGTAAAATGTGCTAATAACGTTATTCTGAGAGTTCTTTTCCTCTGCATTATGAACGCGCATCTAACCCACGGGACCGCGCCGCCCAGAACGTTCATGTGACGTGTTCAGTACTACATTAGTTTTACCTTTACCCATGGATGCACAATAAGAACGGATTATATGATTATATGAATACTTTCGTCACGTTTCGCTCAAAAGTTGGGCCATTTTGTCTTCATGCGCCAATGAGCAGCTCTCATAGGAATGAACGAGGCCCCGCCTCCCACGCTGTATCCAGTTCTTATTATACATCCATGGCTCCAACACATTGTACATGATAGGCTAAGGGGCGGGACATCTCCATGCTGTTGACCAATCACAACAGAGCCGGCCAGCTGACCAATCAGAGCAGACTGGGCTCTGGTTTCAGACAGGAAAAATAAAGCACTTTGAACATTAAATCATGTATACGTGTCACAGTAGAAGTGAGAATAAGTGTAGAAAAAAAATGTCAGTATTTGCCTGTAGTGAATGTAGTATTTTTGAGTAGCATGAAATGTAAAATGCATGTACTGTACCTACAAATTGTACTTGAATAACTTAGAGCCTTGATAGGAACTTAACGGAGAGAGCCAGATTGTTAGGGCGATCTTTTGGCAGCGAAAGGGAGGAGTGGCGAGTTATGAAGATGTGATTTCAAGAAACAAGAGTTTCAAGGAACAAGAGCTTCTTTCTGTATTCTCTCAGGTGTCATCAGTAATGGATTTCATAACTTCTTTTGCAACAGAAGCCTTCATTTATGATCCTGATCCCCTGAAACATCCCCCAGTCAGTTTAAGCGTTTAAAGTTATTAGATGATGATTTCTTCAGCGTGTTTTTATAAAGTGTGATAGTGAAGAACAAGATTTTATTTTAATATTCTATCGTCTACGCAGTTCGTATAAATCATAGCTGCAAAGTCGTCACTGAAAGAGATGGATTTGAATGATAAAAAAACACTTGCGATTTGTGTGCATTTCCCAAGATTTTTTTTTATTTCAAGTTCTGCAAGAATGCAGTCCTCATGTTTTCTATTAAACTGTTTTTGGTTTTTGACATTTCTCCTGTTTATCTAAGCTGCCCAAACCATTTCCTCCCCACAACACAAAGGGCCAAACATACAAAGAAAAATTGGCCCCTCAACAGTTTTTCACGGTTGAATGGATTTCCTTTCTTTCTTAAAGTTGTTAATTAGCTGATACATTTATTAAGAGGAAGTTGCTGCATAAGGCCCATTGTTTGTCCTCATCATTTGTACTCATAAAAAAAAAAAAACTCATTAATGTTGTTTTTAAAAGAAAGTATTTCTCCAATACCATAACAGACAGAACATTCTGGTTACTGGTTTAATTTAATGAGACGTGTGTGCTGGTATTTTTTAATGTAAAGTGTGGTCTTTAAGGCACGTGCAGTGTGGCTGTGTGTTACTGACCGTGTCCAGATGTGTGCGCTGGTGTTTGGCACGGTCGCTGGAGTTGCTGAAGGCCTTGAGGCAGCCGGGGTGCTGGCAGATGTACGGTTTCTCTCCCGTGTGGCTCCTCAGGTGGATCTTCAGGTTCTCCAGACGGGAAAACGCCTTGAGGCAGCCCTCAAACTGACAAGGAACATATGAACAAAGAGGCTTACTGAAACCTGACACATCAAACATTTGAGGAGAGTAAAAGTGAATAGTATTTTCAAAGATTTACTGAGTCAGAGTCAGAGTTAAAGTTACATTAGGGTCAGGGCTAAAGAGAGATTTCATCCAACAGGGCGTAGTAATAAATCAAAACATAATTGAAAACGAATACTGGCACATTTTACAGTATATCGATAAATGTTTTGGTTTGAAATTAGTAAATAATGATAAATTGTGAAAAAAGCCAACCATGAACAAAGCTATTTGACTCCTATTGGACCTTTTAAGTATTTTATATTCACCTTGTTTTATCTTACTTCTGGTAACCAAAAGGAAAAATTATGTTGGCCTGTAAGTAACACATAATAAAAATCATATTTTCACATTACATATGAGTGAAGTAGAAGTCTGGTCCAACAGTAATAACGAGTAAGGAGGTCATAAATCACGGTTTAATTTTATACGTTTTAGGTTATTGAATCATAAACCTCAGGTAATGGCCTTTCCCCAAATTGCATGGAACAAACACACACACACACCACACACACACACACACACACACACACACACACACACACACACACACACACACACACACACACACACACACACACACACACACACACACACACACACACACACACACACACACACACACACACACACACACACACACACACACACACACACACACACACACACACACACACACACACACACAGGCAATTTTATTTATATAGCACCTTTCAGCACGCGACAATTCAAAGTGCTTTACAAAATAAAAACAAATACAGCATAAACACATTATTAAATGGCATTTAAAAACAGGCATAAAAAAGCAAAGATAATGAAATAAATAAATAAACACAGCAGGTACAGAATAAATGAATAAAAGGCATACTGCAGTGTGAGTATGAACAGCTCAATTAAAAGCAGCGGCAAAGAGATATGTTTTTAGTCTGGATTTGAAAATAGGAAGTGTTTCAGCGGACGTGCACGATCCGGGAAGTTTGTTCCAGATTGTTGGGGCATAATAGCTAAAAGCTGCTCTTCCATGTTTAGTTCTTATTCTTGGAACAGAGAGCAGACCCGACCCAGAGGACCTGAGACTCCTGGATGCTTCATAGTTATGGAGGAGGTTGTTTATATACCTCGGTCCTAAGCCATTTAGTGATTTAAAAACTAGCAATAGTATTTTAAAATCAATTCTTTGGTCGACTGGAAGCCAGTGTAAAGACTTCAGAACCGGACTGATGTGATCCACTCTTTTAGTGTTTGTGAGGACTCGAGCAGCAGCGTTCTGAATCAGCTGCAGCTTTCTGATGGATTTTTTTGTGAGCCCTGTGAATACACTATAGCAGTAGTCGAGTCTACTGAAAATAAAAGCATGGACAAGTTTTTCTAAGTCCTGTTGTGACATTAGTTTTTTAATCCTAGATATGTTCTTCAGGTGATAGTATGCAGACCTAATAACTGTTGTAATGTGACTGTTAAAATTCAGGTCTGAGTCCATCACTACACCTAGATTTCTAGCTTTATGAGTTACTTTGTAGTCTGCCGACTGAAGCTCTGCGATTACTTTTAATCGGTCCTTCTTTGCTCCAAAAACAATGATCTCAGTTTTTGTTTGTTCAATTGGAGAAAGTTCTGAGTCATCCAGTCAGTGATGTGCTCAATGCACTTGCTCAGTGTTCTAATCGGAGAGTAGTCTCCCGGTGTAATTTTAAAATAAATCTGGGTGTCGTCTGCATAGATGTGATAGCTTAGATCACTGTTTTTAATAATTTGAGCCAGTGGTAGCATATAGATATTAAAAAGCAATGGAGCCTTGAGGAACCCCGCATGACATATTTGTCATGGTTGATTTGTAATTGCCTATGGAGACAAAGTTTTGTCTGTCCTTTAAGTAGGAACTAAACCAGTTTAGAGCTGTTGCTGAAACTCCCACCCAGTTTTCTAGACGGTCTAGCAATATGTTGTGGTCAACAGTATCAAAGGCAGCGCTAACACTGATATTCTGCCACTGTCTGTGTTTAAATGGATGTCATTTAAGACCTTAACAAGAGCAGTCTCAGTGCTGTGGTTTGGTCGAAAGCCCGACTGAAACACATAAAAACCGTCAGTTAAAAACATGAAATTACTCAACTGTTGAAAAACAACTTTTTCAATCAATTTGCTTAAAAAGGGAAGGTTTGATATTGGCCTGTAATTATTCATTACGGTTGCGTCTAGGTTATGCTTTTTTAGGAGCAGTTTAATTACTGCAGTTTTCAGGGCCTGTGGAAATACACCCGAGTGGAGAGACTTGTTTACTATGTGTAGTATATCTGAGGCCAGGCAATGAAAAACAGTTTTGAAAAATCCTGTCGGGATAATATCGAGGCTACAGGAGGAGGATTTCAGATGTTGAATAATGTCTTCCAGATCTTTAGCATTTATCTCACACACACACACACACACACACACACACACACACACACACACACACACACACACACACACACACACACACACACACACACACACACACACACACACACACACACACACAACACACACACACACACACACACACACACACACCACACACACACACACACACACACACACACACACACACACACACACACACACACACACACACACACCAGTCTGCAGGCTACACACTGCAGCCCGTAAACTGAAGCTTTGTTACTTTAAAGAAACTGTGTCACATGTAATCTCAAATCTCACACACTAAAAAGGTTTTCATTTATGTGGTGCAAGTTAAAGTTTATATGGAAGTATTTCTCAAGGTTTGATTTAAACATCCTGGCTCTCTTAAAGGAAGTGGGAGAACATACAGATGATCACAGGAGAGCACTTTAACATTTTTCCATGATTCAAAACTTTCTAAAATCACCTTATGTGGTAAATGCAACACATTCTGAACGTTAGGAATGTGTTTTCAATGCTTTCAGCAATCATTTAGATTCAACTAAGTGCAATCTACTTACAAAAGTACGTAAAATAACAGTTGGTTACATGATGTCATGCCATTAAATAAGGTAAAAGCCCAAGGTTTAGTTTATGAAAAGGATTAATATCTCTGTAAACAAGACTTCAAACAGGATCCGAGTCTGGTTCTTAAATAATTAAAATACAAAAATAAAGAGTTTTCATCCTTTGTAAACTAGTCCAGAGGAAAATATGGAAACAGTTTTTCTACCCAATATTCATTCCAGGGGTTTTATTAGGTCTCGCTAATGAGTCAGTAAATGTCATTCACCTCGTTTATTTTAATAACTGTGTGCATTAAGAAAGACTACATCATGGAGATTAATTCATCCAAGGCTGGAACTCTCCTTAAAAAACAACAAAACAACAAAAACAGAACTAAAAAAGCAACCCATAAAGAAAAACAGATCCGTGACTGAAATGTATGTTAATGGTCGAATGCTCATGAGTACTTATCTAGCAGTTTATTAGCACACATCCACTATGGATTATGTGTTTTTATGAGAAGGGAAACTGAGGAAATGCAGCTTTATGTGGACTGATCAGTCAAAGTTTAACAATGAGTTGTTGGAAAGGAGGAAACACTCATTACCCTTTAAGTGTTGCTCGTCACTAGTTCAGGGATGAAGTAGTAAAAACATCGTTTAAAAAAACATTAAGAAAATGTTAACCCACCCTTGAAAAAATGTCCACTTAAAAAAACATATTTCTAAAGTATTTTACAGTAGAAATACAAAGTCAAGTTTTATGTTGGCCGTTACAGTTGATGTACTTTATTTGCTCGTTATGACAGCATGTATATATATATATATTATACTGTGTCTCCAAAATAATAATGTTTTCTTTATTATTACATACAACTAAGAAAACTCGAGGAAACAGTGCATTGAACTTTATTTTGTCAGACATTTAGTAAAGTGTGTCCTTCAATATGTAGATTATTACTCAGTACTGGTAATTGTACATTTTCCATTTTAATGTATTAATGTGTAGTTAAATGATTAAAGGCTGGCAATATTCAACAAACAAATCGTATAAAAAGAGGTGATGACAATAACAACACTTTCATTTAGGTAATTTTAGTCAGGGGACAATGGTGGACCAAAATAATCAATGTGGTCTTTAGGTTGGGAGAAATAAATAAAACAGCAGTCTTTAATGTTAAAGGACAATACTTTGTTGAACTAATGAGACCTGGATTGCTTTGTAACTTCAACGTACGTGTATTTCGTTACGTGGAACTGAGTAATGATGCTGTCATTTTTCTTGTACGGAAAGTCTTGGCGATGTTTGTGTGATTGACGCAAAATGAACTACAGTGCCCTTGTTCATTTTAGTAAAGAAACGTGTCAGCCAGTGCAAAACTGTGCCATTGGTTCCACGTGTTTTTTGTAACAATGGCACTTTGGCACAGAGAAATAAGATCAGGGTTGGCAACACAGATATTTTACTATACTTGAGGTCTTTCCTGGGGTGTGTTGACGGAAAGGAAAACATAAAGATATCCTTTATATGCATCTGACCAGAATGTTAATGCAGGACCATAACTTATGACTGATGACTCCATCATGGTGTATTTAAAAACGCTTCAGGAGCTTGTGTTTACAGCTTGAATAGCACCTGTCTGATCTGAGACTTAACATAACGAGCCGTCAAATTAGATTGAATTCAACACACACACACACACACACACACACACACACACACACACACACACACACACACACACACACACACACACACACACACACACACACACACACACACACACACACACACACACACACACACACACACACACACACACACACACACACACACACACACACACACACACTTCATTTTTCCATTACTGCACCAGGAATGACTTAATTTACATGTTTTGACCTGAGCAGTTAATGAAAATAAAATGACATTATTCATATAGCGTGACTGACTTTTCTTGTGTGTTGATTTAAATGTATTAATCTCTTTGCAGGCGACTCGCCAAAGTCATATATTTACAAGCTTGCAGCAGGTTTAGTCATTTGAATGAACTAATTAACTTAAGAAGGAAGCGTGTCCCTGAATGAAGATTTCTGAAGGAACTATTCATCGCAGCCTCAGTTTGACGACAGCAAAGAAATCGCTGGGGAATAACGGAGAGAGTTACTCACCCTCAGGGACGGGGATTTGGAGCCGAGCTGAAGGTCATCATGAGGCAGATGTGTTCAGGCAGCAAAAGTCGTGTTTCAAAAAGTGACTCATGACAGATGTGAGGCTTTGCTGGGGCTCAAAGGCCACGGTTGTGATGGTCAATGCAGAAAGTGTCTCTTTTCGGACCTAATCTGGTCTGGTTTCGTCTTTATCTGGGACGTGCTCTTAACTTTTACTGATTCTTTTTTTCGTCTTTTTCTAGTACGTGCCTCTGCAAATTTTTCATTTTATGGGTTTATAGGCTATCATCCTTATAAGCAGCCTGTATGTTTCACAAGGCAAGTACAGTAGCTCAGACAGGAAATGGTCAAAGTGTTTTCTCTGTGGGAACATATAGTTTACAGGAAGTGCAATGTGATGTTAAAGGTCCCATGTCATGGCCATTTCTACTGATCATAATTCCATTGTTGAGGTATACTAAAATAGATTTATATTGTGCAATTTTCCAAACTCACATTGGTTTCTCATACAACATCTCTGTATAGTATGTGTATTCACTCTCTGTCCGAAACGGCTTGTTGGAGCTCCTGCCCCCCCCTCCCTATGAGCCCAGAGGTGGTGCCTTTGTGACATGCAACAACATTAACATTAACCTTTCTGTTGGTCGCTTGTTAGAAGACCCTTCACGCGATGGCAGAGCGAAGGTACAAGCAGGGCCCGTAGTGACAGCCCTATAGTTTAAATCTACTACCCACAAATAAACATATGGACATGGGTTACTATTTAAAACAAATGGTAAATGTATTTAGGAACCTATCCATGTGATTTTAAGTGGGGGTGGACCTCAAATCCTCTAGGGGGGGTCCGGGGGCATGCTCCCCCGGTAAGATTTTTTATTTTATTTTGGAGCTAAATGCATCAATCTGGTGCATTTTGAGGGGAAAATAAAGAGACTAGATCTATGGGAACACCTATATGAAACAGAACTGTATACATTTCAATAATCATAAAATCATGGCCATAACCAATAACATATCCAATATGAAAAAACACTGAAACATGTTTATTTATTTATTTATTTTTGGTTCATTTATAGTTGTGAGTGTGTCTGTGCTCCTGAATCAGCCTCACCTGTCTCCCTCCTCTCCTCCCTTTCCTCCCTCCTCTCCCTCCTCTCCCTCCTCTCCTCCCTCTCTCTCCTCTCCCTCCTCTCCTGCTCTCCCTCTCCCCCCTCTCTTCCTCTCCTCCTCTCCTCCCTCTCCCTCCTCTCCCTCCTCTCCTGCTCTCCCTCTCCCCCCTCTCCTCCCTCTCCCTCCTCTCCCTCCTCTCCCTCCTCTCCCTCTCCCCCCTCTCCTCCTCTCCCTCCTCTCCCTCCTCTCCTGCTCTCCCTCTCCCCCCTCTCCCCCCTGCTCCTCTTTGAGGCAGCAGCAAAGACTAGTTTTAGCTCTCAACAAGTTTTAAAAGTGTATCTTACCTTTTTTCACCTAGTTAACTTTTTATTTTTTTATTCATGTATATTTTACTAATCACTACCCCCTCAAATGGAAATATGTGTTTCCATAAATGGTGACCAAACCGTTTGAGACCCACTGAGAACTTAGACTAAATTAACTATCTAAAGACTCAGAGAGTCCTTTACCTCACCTGAGCTGAGGTTATCCCGAGCTTGAATGACACACAGAGACCAATCAAGGGCTTTGATTTATGATCTGTATGACAGTGGCCATGTCGGCAGGCCACATCATGTAGACAGCCAGTCACCCTGTGTGAGGCAGGCCACTTAACAGGCCAGGCCATCGGGAAACCCCCCGGTCCTCCCGATGGCCAGTCCGGGACTGGGCACAGGAGGCGTAGAGCGAGGGATCATTGTCCACAAGTTAATCAATCGCAGATGGCGTCGTGGTCGCGGACGAAAAAACCAAAAACAAAACGTAAATGGGTCGCGAAATATACTTGGGCGGCCCGCCCAAGTAAAGTCTATGTGTGGGAAACCCTGGGCACGTCACTGTACCCAGGAAGAAAACAATGGAAAAAGAGAATTTTTATATTTTCTGTGTTAGAGTTTTACTCGCTACAGGGTGTACTTTGAGGCTTTGTGACTTTGCAGACCATTTACATGCAGAAAAACCTTCATAACACACAAGGGGACGGGTAATAACCGGAAAAAGCATGACATGGGACCTTTAAAAAAGTTATTTTGGGGGAGCTTTGTTCATCGGTTTTAGATTTTGCAGAAAGTAATGCAACAAAAAGAAGCAGCCGCAGTGATCGCTTGGATGAAGAGTTCCAGCAAGGTAACACCCCCAAGCTTTTACAATATGTTTTCTACAAAGTAGCTGCTCAACAGGTGTTTGGTTACCCAAGAATTCTGGGATTTGTAGTCTTTAATCTCACTTGACGTCATCACGGTAACTAGGGGTTTAAACAAATCAACCCAGACATCCAAACCATTTTTTACATTTAAATAGGGACGTTTCAGATGAGAGGGACATTTAGAAGGCAAGAAAAAGTATCTTGTTGAAAGACTTTCTGCAAGAATGAATGATTTATCAGTTGATTGCATCATTACCTAATAACGTTAAATTATTGGATTTCTCAGAATAACCTCAGGGCGATCAGCAGGTTTTTGGATACTGGCTCCTCAAGACAAATCCTCCATTCATAAAACACCTACATGTCTCGTCATCTGGCGAGCATGAGTAAGGGAAACCTGTCGCAAGGAGAGGAAACCATTGGATCATCTCTCTGTCTCACAGCCTCTCGATCAACGGCTGCACAGTGAAGTCGAGACGTACCGTAAGCACGTCTATGTCTTTCAAATCCCCTTTCAATGCAACAAAACATTGGAAAGGATGAGATTTGTTTTGACTGACTGAAAATGGTTGTATATGTTTTGGTGGAGCTGATTTGGAGAGGTTAACATTGCTCGACAGCACCTCTAGTGGTCAGTTGTACAATTGAAAGGCAGGTAATTTCTCAACCTTTCATCTAGGAGTGGACTTTGAGTTTATTTGCCTTGATTTATGTTCATTTATATTGTCTTCTGCTCCTATTAGTATTTATTCAACCTGTTGTATTAGGTAAGACCAGGAGCACGTTTATTTTTGCATTCAAAATGCAAAAGGTACCTGCACTACAACTACAACTTTATTAGCATGGAACAACCCAACATAAACTATGTCAAGCCCAAATTGGTTTGTAGCAATAAAAATCATTAATTTCTGACATCAAAACATGACATCGTGCTAACCACCAATGTTTAAAGTAGAAACTCTTTTATGACCGTCTTGTAAATATTTGAATGTTTCTTGTATCTTTATCTCGCTGCATGGTAAGCAGTGGAAAGCTGCCAAGTCTGATTTAGTGATAAAAATACTTTTAGTTTTTAGACAAAAGAAAAGCAACTCACCATGCATTTATTGGGCTTCTCTCCGGAGTGGACCCTCATGTGGATGAGCAGTTTGTAGCGAGCGTTGAAGGGTTTGTTGCGTCGCACGCAGCTGGCCCAGAAACAGGAAAACTCTTCTCCTTTGCGCTGGTCGATGTGAACCTTCTCGATGTGCCTCACCAGCTCCTCCTGGCTGCAGTAGGTGGCGCTGCAGTCGATCCAGTGGCACGTCAGAGGCTGGTCCTGCTGGTCCACTGAAGGGTCCTGGCCTAAGGGTCCGTTAAGCCTCGGGATGTGAAGTTGGGGGCCTTCCTGACCTTTAAAGGTCTGGCCCACATGGAACAGCTCCCCCTGCTGGTTGTTGTTTTGAAACTGTTCCCTCTTACACGGCGAGAAATCATCTGCAGGCTCTTGTTTTATTGAGTGATACTCTTCCTGTATCTTTTGTTGTAGATGAGGAGTCTTGTTGCCACCAGGTGCATCAGAAAGAGGGGAGGAAAAAAACAAAGATGATGAGGAAAAGGAAGAGGAAAGAGAGGAGGGTGGAGAGCCAAAAGGAGGCGATGTGGTACAGCTAGAGAGCATGTAGGATGAAGGGAGGGAGGGCTGAGGGTAACAGCTGAACCTCTGGGTGTTGTTTTTAGGATCTGTGTGCCCCGGGGTGGCAAAGTCCTCCATTGTCTTTTCTATGTGGGAGGTGAGGTCGCGGCCCAGCGAGGACAGGGAAGTCCTTGGAAGACAGCACACACCGAGACCACCTGAATGCATGGAGGACTGACAGAAGCCACCAGAAGACAGCGGCGCCTGAGGGTCCTCGGCATCCTCAAACACACTGCCAAAGCCAGGAAGAGTCAGCTGGACGTCTGGAGGCCCGAGGTCAGGGGGCCACATCCTGGCCCCCCGCTGGCAGACTTCCACCAAGAGACCCTTTCAGTTAAAAAGCTGCTGCTGATTCTGCTGGAGAAACTTCAGGCATCCATTGGAGGTAAAACGGTCAACAGCATCTTCTTATTCCTAAATGTAATCAAATTACGTTTTATTTTCTGCTACTGGCATCTTCGTATTTCAAACCCAGCGTGTGTAATCTTCTGTCATTTGTTCCAAACGGCTGTGTGGTCAGTCATCTCTCGTGCTGCGCTGCAGGAGACAGAAACCAAACCCAAATGAGTCATCTCAAAAAAGTAATGCAATATGAAAACAAAACACTCTCTGAAACATATCACGTAAGAGATTTGAGAAACAGCGGGTGAAGAAGTAACGGGATCCTTTACTTCAGTAAATGAACCAATACAAAGAGGAAAGTCCTGCAATCTAAATCCTACATGAAGTGTTATTTCCCAAGTATTAAAAGCAAGTGTAAAGAGTATCAAAAGTAGAAGTGAATAAGGTAAACACATGTATATACAGCTTAGTTGTGTGGTTCCTAACATAGGGATAAAGATACATTGAGTAATTGATGATTAAAAGAAGAATAAACAAGAGGTTTTTACACACTTTTCCCCCATATCCACCTATATACTGTTCGATATGTAAAATAAAACAGTAAGTAAAAGCAGTAAATGTACAAAAATGGATGTTGCAAATCTATGATTCAGACGCTGTGACTTGCAGCATAAAACCCCACATTTGTCACACTGCAAAAGTTTTCCAGCCATCAGCAACCCTGCTTTCAATGATTCACAAGAAATGGACCAAGTCGCCTGGCAGAGATGAAGTGAAACTAAAACAAACAGCGTGCCCGACCTTCTTGTCAGCAGGCTTCAATCACACGGCTCAGAGTGCGACGCTGCAGCGACTCGGTGTATATTTGGTTTCCTTTGAGCCGCCGTTACAGTCGGGGCTGATTCATTACTGCATTAGGGCCACCCTTGCAGCAAACAGCCAGTCGTTGTGTGGCAGCAGATTGCCTGGAACCTGGTCCAGATGCTTCTCACAGAGGACGAGTAATGGACCACATCTCTGGTCCTGCAGGAGGCTGGGGCTGGAAAATAGTGGGGCAAACAGAAGTTCCCCTGCCTCGGTCACATGTACAGAAGCTCTACTGTGCAAAAGTCCAAGAGGGTTTATTAGAAAACGTTTTCCACTGCCAGATATTGATGATCTATTTTACAACAGGATCCCCGCAGTGTGTAATTAGTCATCGGAGACATTCAGTTATTTTACGAGATAAAAACGGACACAGCGAGGATGATGAGTAACTTCACGTTTGTAGTTATATTAGCTGACGAAAGAATCACTAAGTGTAGGTTCATGCCCATAGTTTCCTGGTATAGTCTGGGTTACAGTTTTATGATTCTTCCCGTAAATCGCGGGAGTTCCCCCCCCCCCACACACACACGAGAGTCATGTTGCAGAGCAGTCATGGGAACTGTGGTCGAGTCTTAATTAGAGAGGTTGCAATGTGTCTGTGTGAACTAGATTACTAATTCCTTTGAGCAGAAGATGTGTGAAATATCTTAATGCAACCTAGTGCTGAGAGCTAAATCCAAGTTAAGAGTTTTGAGGGTGAACTGAGGGATTAAGGATGTACAAAAATACATACATCGATTGACTTATATCTGTTGAATTATGGCAGATTTAATGTTAACATGAGGGCTGGTTTGATGCTAAAAAAGACCAGAGTGAAGTCCTGCAGCAAATATAGCAACACGGGAATTTTATTTTAGCAGTGTCTGTTCTCAAACCACTTTGGTGTTCATCCAGAAAGAAGAATCAGACAGTAAAACTAAGAAAAGTGTCCCACAAAGCCTCAACCGAGCCAGCACACTTTATAAAATAGCCGGCTCATCTCATGTGGTGTCTTTTAAAGACTCACTTGCTGAGGTTAGCTAAACACAGCTGTGGCGTTTCAAGCAAATGTGTACTTGTCTCAACAATAAGCACTTTAGGTTCTTGAATTACAAACCCTTTTTGTGCTTTTTGGTTCAAGTGAAACATGGGGAAAAGATCCTTATTGAAATGACTGACGTGAACTCACAGAGCAAACAACATCCAGCTTCCTAATACTATCGTCCCTAAATATTCTGTGTGTTGTTACCGAGGTGTCAGGGAGGGTTGGCAGTTTCAGATCTGTTGCTGAACACGCTTTCAATATTGTCACATAGGTCTATTACTAATATTTATATCAACTTCATTTATACATAGGAATTTGACACTAGTTTTATAAAAAACAGAGTTCATCAGGTGCATGTGAACACCGCCATCTGGGAAAATCTGACATTTCTATTTATACATTTTGTTTGTTTCCCTCTTCTTAAAACTAAGATCAAATGTTGACAAGTCTTAAATCTTTGAATGGCTACAACATAGAAAAATGTTGTCAGTCGGACCAAATAGCAGCACTCAAAATGTTTTAATTAAGAATTTGAAAGGGAGTTCAGAAAAATGCAGTAAAAAGAATTGAGTTTTATAAAAAAATTAAAACTAGGTAAGGGCATTGCAATTATACAACCAATAAAACTGCATGCAATTCTTGCAAACATTTCATTATTTGTTTTTACTTTATGTACAATCAGATGTGTTTTTGATTATGCATGCACGAGTACATGTACATGTTGTTTGGACATATCCTTCGAGCATGGACTTACTGTCATACATCACTACCAATAAATATATGGAATTAGCATCATGTGTTTCCATGTACTGATTTGCAATCCTGTCATTGCTTTTTATGACATTCCTATATAAATCATATGATATTTGATGCGTTTGAGAGGGAAAATAAGTGTAGTAAATCTTAGTTCTTGGATTTAAAGAAATACATAGGGACAGGTTTTGTGGTTAGACATGCCCACAGGTCCAGTATATTTCAGGTTAGGACAATGTTTGCAAGAGAACAAACTCTCATAAATGTGCCTGGCTGACCATTAAAGAAAACATGTGGATTATGTAACTGTCGCTCTTGTTTTTATAAACGACAGGAGAGTCTGGTATCCCAGGGACGGAGAGAGTTGGCTGGAGAGTGAAGGCTTACACTTCAATAAATAATTTGTGCCTCAGGGTCTAAGTTTTTAATCCTGTGAAACCAATTTTGTGGGCTATTAATGTGCTTATAAATCATAATTTACTTGGCCGTCAACATTTATTTATTCAGAGGAAATTGAGGGAGTTGCCTGCTTTACATTCTTACACTTACACACATCCATAATATGGAAACATACTGAAAGACTTCAGTTTTCTACTGGCAAACACTGTGCAGGTGCCGACTGAAAGAGAGGGTTCTTTTTGAGACAGGAAGGAGTTGCTTATTCATTTTCCACAGGCACAACATTTCAGGAAGCCGACCGTGGAGATACAACTACCACTGCTTCCCCTGTATAATCCAAACTCCATAAAAAAGCTCTCAATATCCTTAAAAGTTAAGCAACAGGGCTTTACTAGCATTCATTTATAAATGCAGATTCTCACAAAATGTTTAACTACCCATGAGTCTCAGACGATCATTTAAAAACAGTCGTCAAAATACAGAAACAAAAGTTAATTCAAACCTAGTCAAACTGTGAAATTGGAATGAGCAACATTGCTGATGTGTTGGTTTCAGTGGAAATGTTGCTAATGAGTACCAAGAAAGGCCAAAAATACAAATAAAAACAGTCTTACTCTTACATAGTGTGTACATTTTTTCGCCTGTTAAATATCCCTTTCATTATGTTTCTTAGGCTCCATTTTAGACATCCAGATTTCCTATTCAAGTTCATGCGTTTATGTCTAAACAAAACAACAGCCGCATTATTTGTATCTGCTCTTTTACGGAAACGGGTAGAAAATCACGCCACATTTCACCACTTAAGTTCACCGTATCAGAAGACGCAGGACAAATGCAAAAGTCATTCTAAAACAATATCACTCAAAAGGAAAGCCAAGAAGAAAGTAATGCAAAATCACACATATTTCAGATCAAACACAATGCTGAGTTTGGAGCACAGTCCTTCCCGCTGTGGGAGGAGCAGCTGGATTTTCGGCTTAAATACGGGGGGTCAATTTAGGTCTGAATGTTATAGGATATGCTGAGGAGTTTGTTCTTCTAAAAACATGCTGTACTTTGTAATCATATGCATAACAGCTGAATGTTCTGGTTTTTTTTTGTCTTCTTTGAGGTTTATAAAATGTCACAGCAAACCGAGCTGTCAAACAGCTTCAGAAACGTAAACAAGAGGATCGTGAGGTGGAGCCTCCTGAAACATGTATTTATACTGAGGGAAGAGGCCCAACCTGAGCGCTGCACAAAGACGCAGACTGTTGATTGGAGGTGAACGATATCTTTCCACTCAGAAACTGATTTTTTACTGAGTATTAGCTGTCGATAAGCCACACAATCCCTTTTGATCATTGTACCCTTATTGTCTAAGGTGTATGCGAGGCTATACGTCACAAATTCTATGTTTTTAATCAGACGTTGATTATACAGACATTTCTCCCCTCATAGGAAGATATTAATAGCTCAAAGCACAGTCTAACATCATGTCCATACTATCAACCCAGAAAAAGACAAATGGAAAACAATTAAAACCGTAACATTGTTCTAGCATCGCTTTGAACCCTGCAGGAAAAATTCAGTATTGTTCTTCAGCAATGGGCCAAAAAGAACAAAGGAGGAAATAGTGTGACATTGTGATAAATGAACAAAGTCCATTGGTCGGAGAATGTGGGGGATCCTGTTGGACTTTAACACGGGAGACAACTGTTCGCTTCCTTTCCACGTTTAGTTTCTTTCTTCCATTAATCTATTTTGTGCCTACACCTTATATCAATTCACACGGTTAAACATTTTGTTTTCAACAGTGACGTGTATCGGTATTGCAAGGCACAAGAAAACCATATCATCCTGTTGAATTAAATGGAAGGCGTTAAATCAAAAAATGTGTCTGTTCAGCTTTGCACCGTAGAAATCTGACCACCACAAGTGAACAACATAGATTTGAGCATTCAGACTGGAGGACCTATGAGGCTGACTGACACAAAAAAAGGTCTACTGTGAACGAGAAGGCTGCAAAGACAATTGACTTCACGTTGACCTTCAGTGCGAATAGTCGAACACGTGGACAGTAAGGTCACGCTAATGTCCAGTTGTAGAGTCTAAAGACATTTACGTCACTAATGAGTGACACATGGCTGTAAGTTGCCACATCGTTTCTGAACATGACGTCTCAGTGTGCCAGTCTAAACCCTGCAGCCAAGTCTACAGAAAAAGGTGCTGATGATGATTTTTCCAGAAATGTCAAGACACAGCAAATAGAAATCCAGTGATCAGAAGCTGCGGCAATACCATGACAACCTCCAATGATGATGCCAATGCCACTAAGTCATGTCTAAAATGTTGAGGCTTTGCTCGAGGTCTTGGTGACAAAACCACTGATGCCTGTGGAAACAGAGCTTACAATTGAAGTGAGGAATTTAAAATGTAAAGACCCAAACAGCGGAGGTGATTACTCTTCCATGCCTGCCTGGTTATATCGATACTCCAGCTGGAAGAGGCAGGAATGATGCAGGACGGAAAAGTAGAATGGTATGTGTTTCTTTTAAAGCCACAAATCAAGATCCGATGAAGGTACATGGCAAGAACCCGGAACATTCACCAGAACAACGGGACAATCCAACTCTTTAAACCTACATGGAGGAAAACATTCCTCCACAGATATACATACTGTACTTGTCTCTCTAAAAATAATGATTCTGGATTTTCCTAGATTCCCCAAAGGTTTCCAAGGATCGAAGACAAGATCCCATCATACGGTATCCATAACAGTGCGGTTGTTTTCAGTCAGATATGTGCATACAAATAAAGAACACACTCATCCACTAGTCCTCACATGAAAAGTTGCTGAGTCTATAATACGGTTGGCCAACAGCTTCTCTTGAGGATGGATACTTGTGTAAATAGGACTGATACTTAGGAATATGAAGGATACCTTTCTCATCAGGCACATATCCACAACATTTACATTAACTGTATCCATGTGAGATACTGTCTATCACACATTCATGTTACTTTATATATATATTTTAGTCCTATATTTGAGCTTGCAACATGTTATGTCTTGTTTCTTTAACTTTGACTTCTTATAGTCTTCATATCTATTGGGCATTGTTGGATAAATCCTGTGATACAAGATTTGTATTTATTTATTATTTTATTGCCAACACCAGCGCAAGTTGGATCAGAAACTGCACCCTCTGCTTTTCTGCTAAATCACAAAACAAACACACAGCATTTGTTGTTCCCCGTAGTTTGTATCATCAACATGAACGTAAATATATCTTTATGTATAAACAGTAGATTAACACCCGATGTGTCACACTAAGAAGTTAGTGATCTGTGGTATGACCCACTTAAATGCAGTAATGTCCTCCTAGAACACACAACAAATGATTTAACCCCTGATTGACCTCAAGTCATGAACATGATCAGTGTGGTCAATCCTAAAATTCTCACAGTGTCAGCATTGTTTAACAAATCTCCTCAGTTATTTTGACAAATGGGATCATTTGTTTCATTGATAAGCGAACACTCCCAATTTGATAATACTGCAGGCTACTTTGTTTTGTTCTATTGAGGCCAAAAATACATTCTTTGGCCCTTTTGAGATTTTGAGAGGCAGTTTGGGTCAGAGTAAACTCAGTGGGAGCAGGTGAATAACACAGTCTCGTGTTGCACAAAATAAGAACGTGTTATTGGACGAGAAATCATGCGTGTCATCTTAGCAAGGGTCTTGAATTGCTGTTAACTTTAGACACAGTGATCCTCCCGGGGCTCTTCTTCTATGGTTTATACTTCAAATAGAGTTTTTAGAAATGTGAAATGTACTGTATCTCTGAGCTAACAGAAGAGTGTTTTCTTATTGTTTATTTTTACTGGATGTTCTTTCTAAAATTCTTCTTGTGTCTGTATTTCTATTATGTTCACATAAACGGAGCGGGTAGAAACTGTACTACATACCTTACCTGAGTATTTCCGTTTAATGCTATTTTACAACTCTACTTCGCTACCGTTAAGAGGGAATTGTTGGATTTTTACCACATTTGTGATTTGTTGTAGTTAGCTTCACATCTATTGTAACGATGGACCAACCATAAGAACCAAAGCACATATACGATTACAGTTTTTTCATCCCGATGTTGAAATCATAATCACAGCTACAGTCTATCAGAGTCAGCATCTGCAGCAGTCCGTTCTGCACATAACACTCAGCTGGATTTTGTTATCTTATGACAAAGTCAGGCTTCCCTCCATTTCCAGTCTTTATGATAAGCTAAGCTAACCAGCTAATGGCTGTAGCTTCATGGAATACATCTTAACCTCACTACTTATTCTTCAAATTGTCCAATTAAGAAAAAGAATCGTGAGACTCAAGTACTTGTAAACAGCTGCAATTACCAATTATTTTAATTACCCATAACTGCCGATGTTTCCTAGAATACATGGTAATCATTTGTTCTATAAAATGTCCATCCCAGTTTCTCAAAGCCCAAGGCAAGGTTTTAAAAGGTCAGAGGATTTGTACATTGTTGTATTGTTACTTTAGGTGAAGCCAAGGATCTAAAATCTGGTATGTAGTAAATAATATGACGACAAGAGTGAAATTGCAGGAAATAACTAATGAGTTCTGGAAATGTGAACATGTTTAAGTGATTTTCTTAGATTGATGTTGACATCTAATCATCCTGTTTCAGCAGCTAAAGTGCTGTCTCCAATGAAAAATGCCATTCCCTTAACAAATAAGTGAGTTTAAGTCTCACAAAGCAAAGGGCGGTGTGGATCTCGCCCTCATCAGTGCTCACCTATCCCTCCGTGCTCTCCTCTTGGCGCAGCTAAACATTTACAAGCAGGTGTGGATCTGTGAGAAACTCTGACTGAGCGCAGATGGCAGGAAATTCCAGTGAAATGACAGTGGATCGGTCCAAACCACAAGACAGTGTGAGCAGAGTGAACCAGATACAGCAGAAGCAGCGCCTATGGACTGGACTGAGACTCCAAGGCCTGCCAGCATCTTGAAATAGGAGCAGCTTCTCAAGACGTCTGCTAAAACTCTCCTATGATGGACTGAGTCTGGTGTGGTACTACTGACAAACTTCAATGTGTATTTGAAAACACATTTTGGATGGTATATGGTCTTTGAAACCTCGTAAAAATAGATGATGTTTTGCCTCGAGTGGGTTTTTTATAGCAGTGTGTTTGGCGAAACTTAAATGTTCAATAGATCCGGCAGGACTATGTGAAGCAACACTTTCCAGCTCTGCATGAAGCACTGCTCTTAATTATGTCATAGGAGAACACACCTACTGTACACACCTCAACGCACAACGAACAGCTCTGCGAATAACAAATAATAGATACACAAGTCATGTAAATTACGTATATTGTGGGATTACAATTATTATTTCATGGGCTATTTGCAAATGTGTACAATATATACAGATATAATAATTTACTTCAATGCATTTGAATGGAGACAGATTTGAAGCATTGGGATCAGCCTTAATATGAGAACCTGATTTGTGTGCCAGACCACTACTACTAGAAAACAATAGCTTTCTAAAATAAGACAGTGAAAGTTTTGGAGTTGTATTGCATTACATTTGGGATCGGAGGGGAAGGAATGAAGCTCAGGGTGCGGTAAGGAGAAAAAAAGGCAAACTTACTCAATTTGAATTAATACTGTCAAAATACACCAACATATTTTCTGTCTGAGCATCACTGTATAACTCATATTTCAGTTTATATTTAACATTTCTCCCTGTGATTTTAGCTGGCCCTCTGGATCCTTTAAAACACTATTTTTCGTACTTAAACTTTGAAATGTAAATTGGTATTTCCTCTGGGAGCGGATGAAACGCCGAAAGGTTTGTGTGCTCTGCATCTGCTTCACATTTTCTGCGAGGCTTCATCAATCTTGACAGATCCCTTTTAATTTAACTGCTTTATTTGTTATACTTGTATGTTAGCTTTATGTGGCTTCCAGTTATAATATTTAAACTTTATTGCAATTCCCCCCTCGACATGGTCTTCTCTTCTAAGTGTACATGTCCCAAAACTAACTCATGCAATAACAGTACATTATGTTGCTACTGGCGACTAAATACTCTGTAAGACTGTCATTTCAATTTGACACAATATTCTCATTGTGTAAGACTGTTCGGCCTTCCTGCATTATATTTTCCAATTTGCATGCGGTAATATAGTTTTCTGCTGTTGCACTGATTTAATAAAAACTTGCTGTAACTCCCACCTCCCACCAAAGACCTCATGGGATATAAACTAATTAGCTTTATTGTGTTATCCTTTATATATGCCTTGTGTAATCATCTACAAACTTGAAACACTGCAGCTTCATGAAGTAGAATCAATAGGTTGTCAAACGAATTTAGCCAGCAGAAGTAAATCTATCCTTAAAGCAATGCTAATCAGTATTTTTCATATTAAAATTGCAATGGCAATGTATATTATACGCTTTCTGCTCAGCACCAAACAGCTGACATACCCAGTTACTCAGGCGGGTGAACATAAAGGAACATTTAGCAGCTAAAGAGCCAAACATTTCCCTCAGGAGTTGGTGGAATCTAAACCAGAACTAAAAGGAAAATGACTTTTGGTTTTAGATGAATTCAGAGGCCAGAAACATGATTCCAAATACAGGCTAATGTTGGTCAATATCTGCTGGATGTTCAAATAAACAACTGCCATATCAACTTTACTATGTCAGACATTGTGCCCAAGTGGCCAAAAAACAACGGCTACTGCTTTGAAATGAAGAACAACAAATCTCAAAAGGCTGTAGCTACTGGTCTTCACAACAATATGACATACAGCCTGAAAATACAAGTAAAGTACCTCACTTAGGTACTTCCCACCTTTGTATGTACCTTTTTACAGTTCCACTCTGAAACATACTACTTTCTACACACACAAAAACCGGAAGTGTTCAATTTAACGGCGATTATCCTTTAAACACATACCTGTTCTCATCAACTCCCCGGTTAACTTCGCCGTCTGTTTGGGTAGCTGGTCCAGTTGTAACTTATTATCATGCTGCTTTAATGTTTAATAATCCCTTTAGAAAGAAGCTTGAAATCCGGAAAGTCTGTTTCTGACCAGGTACGTTTCCGTTACAATCGCCGCAGAAAACGCGAAGGGGAAAAAACGTCTCTGACAAGCTAGCAGTTAGCCATTTTTTCCTGGAGAACAGCACCATATTAAATATGTTTTTTTGTTACCAGAGGTTTGGTTTATCACAATATCCAGCGGCTGGTGAGCTCAGATGAGTTTAATCCCAAAAAAGGCTGACTTTTAAATTCGTGTTGTAGAAGAAAAAAACACCTTGTCCATGGTTACCGGAGTGGACGTTACTTTCCAACCACTTACACGTGACAACAACAGTACTTGACAAACAGCCAATCAGAATGCAGCTCAGCAACGGACAATTAGCTCTGAGCATGCGCAATGCTTTCTCTAAACATAGGGCACTTGACGTTGTGCGTCTTATCGAGCACAGCCCATTTAAAACACCATTACAAATTATTATCATATTAGTATCATGTTATTATTATCTTTCACAATCACAAAAGTTAATACAACTCGAAAAAACGTTGTATACAGTATGAAATACAACAATATAGACAACTTATTGAATATTCTACCAAGCCAAAACCTTCTGATGATTGATATGCAAATGTTAATATTGTGTGAAGTGCTAAATCCTTTTTTTCAAGATTTAATTTACTTACCCTTTGACCCCTAGAATATTTGTAACTGTAAATGTCTATGGTTTTTGGCAAAAATGTTGAATAATTATAAATGAAAGTAGAAACCAAGGATTTTTATGTCATGCATTATGCCAAAAATAAATGCACGTGGCCCCTCTCTTTATATACACTCACGCACATTAAAATGTTGTAGTTTTTTCTAAATTATATTTTTTGTGAAGGCTGTTTTGAAGTTAAAGTTCATGGTGCAACTTTTGCTAAACACTATGGTTTACTTTGGATTTCAAACTTAGATGTTGCTGCTAATACTTGGACTTCACTTGTAATGTAGTCATTTTGTACTTTAAATGTCCCATGTCATGCTTTTCCGGTTATTACCCGTCCCCTTGTGTGTTATGAAGGTTTTTCTGCATGTAAACGGTCTGCAGAGTCACAAACCCTCAAAGTACAGCCTGTAGCGAGTAAAACTCTAACACAGAAAAGACCTGTCTATGCTGCCCCAGAACGCCTCGTTGGAGATTTTTCTTTTACCATTTTTTCTTCCGGGAACCAAGTGACGTAACGGCTCTGCGGACGTAACGTAACGGCTCCGCGGATTGGTCCATTTGGACCAATTGGTCCATTGGGTCGTCGTTACGTCACTTGGTTCCCGGAAGAAAAAATGGAAAAAGAGAAATCTCCAACGAGGCGTTCTGGGGCAGCATAGACAGGTCTTTTCTGTGTTAGAGTTTTACTCGCTACAGGGTGTACTTTGAGGGTTTGTGTTTGTGATTAGTTTCCTCACACACACACACTCAATCTTTTCTCAGCTGCAGCTCCGCAGATTTCTCAGCCTGAGACGGCGGGACGCGGCGAGGCTGTGACTCAGAGACTCACAGCCAGGCTCAAGTGTGTGTGTTTGCTCGGGCTGGGTTCGGGCTGGGTTTCGCTGGGTTTCGCTGTCTCGCAGCAACCAGGAAACCACACCAGTAAGCCAGCTCACACTGTAAATCTATTCTAGTAGACCTCAACAATGGAATTATGATCAGCAGAAATAGCCATGACATGGGACCTTTTAATAAAGGATCTGAATACTTAATCCACTACTGTCCAACAACTCATTAAAGCGGAAAGAAAAATGGGTTTGCATGCAACTAAATATGGAACCTAAACCAAAGAGGCTGAATACCCACACGCACATGTCATTAATGCATTTTTTTAATATAACGTATTGTGAGAAGAACCCCAAGCAAGGATCTGGAGTTTATAATAATCATGTAGATAAAAAGATGTATCATGGAATTATTAAAATCCCACTAATTTACTGGACTCTGTTAAGAAGAAATGTTCTTGGAATTGAAATAACTTCTCAAGTAAACATGATTTAAAAAGGCATTTGCCTGCAGTTAATACACACCAGAAACAATGTTGAAACAGTTACGTCTGATACTCACAGCGAGTCCTATTACCCCGCTGTGTCACCCTTGGGTGTTGCAAAAGAGCAGGCACCTCTAAGCCAGGAATAACATTTCTGAAGCAAAACCAGTTCTGCTAGGGCAATCACTGTGAATGTGCGGGAAAGGTATGTAGGGAGCGCAGAGGAGAAAAACAAGTGACACATTATTTCATCAGAAAACGATGAACCCAGGCAGCGCTGTCAAAAAGCAGCAGTTCAAACTAGCAGGAGATCGGATGTGACAAATTCATACTGCAGGCTGTTTCTTTTCATGGTACCAAATATTTATGTAAGAAAAAAGCAAATTTGTTTCTTGCCTGAGACTAATAACTCCCATATGATGGGACTAGTCTCTCAGTCACTTTGAACCCCTAATTAAATACATTAGGTCATCTGTGTAAACATGAGTTTTTAAGGGGTATTAGTAAGTGTACTGGGACTTAAATGACCTCTGTCGTCCACCAGCGGGGATTGCATTAATAAGTTCCAAACATTTCTCAAATTGTTATAACATTTACTCAAAGTAAACAAAAGACAGATTTTCTCAACAGGTGTTTCCATCGACTGGCTTTGTGCAAGTAGTAAGAAGAGGGTGTAACAAGATTACATAATAAAAAGAGCTCTAGTAACTCCACATTTTCCCTAAGAGCTGAATTGGTTTCTTCTACATGTGGTGTTTTTAATTTACCGCCATTTGTGTTTTTCTGTTTGGGGATATGCTTGTTAATGTATTCGCTTTGGGGATAATTCGATTTCTGGCCAAACATTTGATCAAAAGATAAATAGGACCAATCACCCAGGAGGAAACTGTTAGCTAAAGCCTAACAAGACTTTAAAGCAGCCTTAAAGCCTATCTAGAGCTTTAAAGAAGCTTATCTAGTGTTTGTTGTTTATGTACCAACTTTTTCAACCTCAGACAAGAAATAAACAACTTTTTTCAATGTCTCTGTCACAGCAAAGGTGCAGATTCATAATGTGCATCAACACAAGCAGAAACTAAAAGAAGAGGCAGACTTTTAATTTCAACACAAGGGCTAATACAGCTTTTTCTGAGTTGTCATAATTCATCGCTGCTGAAGGTTATGAGGTTGATAACTCCAGAAATACCTTGAGTTAAGATTATTTTTTGTCATGTAACGGCTTTGACTCAAGGTCCACTTTCTTGCAGGTTTGGGAGCGTTTCACTTTATCACACAGTCTTATTGTACCATTATATTACCAATGTCAAGAATGAACTTGAACAAAGTGTTGCATCAAAATGTATGTGCTTAATCAAACTGAGCTTTCTGTGTGTCCTCATCTAACCCTGAATGTATTAAGTATTGGCGCATACACATGTAGCTGCCAATAGACTAAATTAAATGTGTCACTGAATGAATTATAAGTAATCTACAACATCACAATTATCATAGAGAATCAATGGATTCTGTTTTGGGGGTTCATTCTTTCACTATGATGAAACCATATTAAAACTGTTGTTTGTATTTTGAAAAAGCCAGCCTCCTGTATAATTGAAATGCTTTTGTTGTTTCTGAGATGTGAAATCAATATGAACTATTGGGGGAAACAAATCTTGGCTCCTTGTTGTCTTTCGCCCCTATGGCTCCATCTGAGCACATGAACAATCAATCTGGTGTAATACATAATCACTGAGTATTGATCAACATCCTGATCAACTTCCAAAAGGCATTGACGAAATGGTGTATTTTACGAAGCAGCACAAATCTTTTTTATTACCCTTTAAAGGTGGGGTAGGTAATTTTGGAGAAACCAGCTCGAGTGCGCTAGAATTTGAAAATACACAGCCGGAACAAATCTGCCACTTCCTTACAGAGCCCCTCCTCCAACACACACGAACGCGCACATGACCAATGAGGGCACGAGATAAGTTTGTGCATAGATGGAAGGCTGACAGGCAGGTAGGCCATCCAGTTATTTTAGCCGGGCCGGCTCAAATGATTGGTCGTGCTTTTTACAGCACTACGGCTTCCACAGATGAACTTTTTTCAATGGATTTTTTGTCAAGCACTTAAGATATTCATTGCTATCGGGATGTTAAGAGCATTCCATGGAATATAACAAAAAGTGTATCTCGAGCCGGTTTCTCAAACTTACCTACCCCACCTTTAATTGCCACATATAATTAAATGAGGTAAATGATGAAATTAATATGACTCCGCACTCTACACCTCTGTGCAATGGGAGCACTGGCAGAGGCTTGCGAGTATAAAGCAGCTCCGTGTCAGTGATACCATGAGAGACTAATGATTAAAACAAGCCTCCTCATCTGTTTGGCTTCCAGAAAGCCAGATTTCCACCCCCTGCGCAGCACTTTTCATTCCAGCAACATTACATAAATCAATGCTCTGCAGAGGAGGAGTGGAAACGAGGAGTCCCAGAAGTAATAAGGGGGGAAAATATCCCATTTGGGTAAGAGTTCACTACAGTATAGAGAAGCATATCTATTAATGGTTTCCTTAACTCCTTATTGCACAATCAAAACAAGTTGTTGTGAAATTCTTGGTACAATTAGACCTAGTAATAACATTTGAAGAACTAGTTTCCGCTCTTTAGGGAAGTTTTTCCTCATGTATCATAAACGTTTTCAATGTTAGTGGTTGTAAAGTTGTTGAAAAATCCACCAAACAATGCTTCATGTTTCAGCTGGAGTGACTTTATGGGCAGCTGCCAACATTTACAGTGATGTAGCTTAATACTTATTCATTTGTTCCTTCAAGCTCATTGTTAAAAGAGGAAAAAGCTGATTTTTAGGTGATAATAAACTGAGCAGTAAAACCCTGAATCTGCATTAAAACGTGTCTCTGAAAACATGTTTATCTAAAACACAACATAGGCTACATCATGTGGTAACGTGTCGTTGTCACTTTAAATCACCATGACAACGTGGTTTTCACAACTTAAACATGAACGTATAACTTATTATACATTTAAAACACATTATAAGTATAGTTAGATCACTTTAAAATTCTTACCGTGTTTGGTCCACTTATAGTTCACACAGCTTCACACGGTCTGTGCCTCGCGCTCGCTGCTCGCGGGTTGTGCTTCCCACTGTCACTGCACGCTCTATGCAGCGCGAGCCCCTATGCATGTGATATTGCTATGCGCACATGCACGCTCGCGCAGGACCACTTTTTGTGTGTGTCTTGACTTGAGTGAATTTAGTTAATGAAAATGTCTGTTTCTTTTATTGTGTATCTACTTATTTATTGTACGTTGGTTTGTTTGCTATTTTTGGGTTTCTGTTAACTGAGTGAGATTCTATGTAAGAAAAAATACGACCCCAAATAAAGAATACAAAAAACAGACAAAGGAAATGTCTGTGGTACTATGCAGTGTTATTATAAGATTAAATTACCAAACTATATTTTTTATCTGAGTATGCAAAGCTCTGTAATGACTCACTTCATTAAGTCACCTCAGGCACAGATGCTGATAAAAATGAAAACCTAAATTCATAAAAGAAATTAACATAAACTGGAAATTACTTGCTAAAGATTCAATTGAGACCAATTTGAAAGCGTTTTTTCCTTTATTTTGGGTTTATTCAGGTTTTTTTATTGAAAGCATTTGATTAAATAAGGTTTTGTCCATGGTCATTTGCAGTGATTTTGACTTTATTATAACACAGTGGTTCCCAACCTACAGGTAAATCTAAGGGATTTCAAAAATAATAACCAGACGGGAAAATAGGAAAATAAAGAAACATAATAACCTTGATATAAAATAATTTGATTAGGAAACTTTCCCTATTGATGATATGCTCACAACTCCAAGAGACTTGCAACCTCCGACGAGGGGTGCTGGGCCAATGTTGATTGATTCTAAAGAGTTACAAGCAACACAGTTTAGAGATAGGAAGAAAGAAAAGGTTAAGAAGATCTGTTACACAGGTGGGAAGTAAGTACATTTACTCAAGTACTAAGTACAATTTTGAGGGACTTGCACTTTACTTGTATTTCAATTTCATGCTACTTTTTACTTTTACTCCACTACAATTCAGAGATTGAGTACTTTTACTCCATTACATTTATTTTGTAACTTCAGTGAAATGTGAAATATAATCAAG
Source organism: Dissostichus eleginoides (assembly GCA_031216635.1). Lineage (NCBI taxonomy): Eukaryota > Metazoa > Chordata > Actinopteri > Perciformes > Nototheniidae > Dissostichus > Dissostichus eleginoides. Next base: position 12,415,540 of record CM062276.1, read on the forward strand.
TGTTAAATCAGACTTTAGTTCCACCTGGAGTAAAGTCACAAGCTACCCTGCAGTATACAAAGTCATTAAAACTAGCTGCACCTTTACCAGCTTTGAGAGCACTTTAATGATCAATCATTATAAAACATATCATATATATTATTCTGAAATGGACCAATCTGCATAATAATTCCTTTTGCTTTTAGTACTTTAAGTATATTTTGATGCCGATACTTTTACTTGAGTAACCTCTAATTGCAGGACTTTTACTTGTAACAGAGTATTCCTACACTCTGGTACTTCTACTCAAGTACAAGATCTGAGTACTTCTCCCACCCCTGCTGTTACACACCTGCACACTAGATGTCCTCAGCGAGTTTCCTGCCTGCTACTCACCTGACTTCCTTTCACATTACCAGCCTGCACAGCTATTACTGAGAGGAGATCTTTACGGCTGCATTTACCATTGTAGTTGCAACGTTTTCTAAATTTGTTTAGTTTGTGTTTTAAGATTATTTAGTCAAACACATAACTGGCCTTTTATATGAAGGTCCTGCACACTAACAGATGTTTTCAATTACTCTGGGTAATTACAGCAGAGGTTTACAAATTGATTTCATGGCCACTCAAGAGTTTATGTAACATCACTGTTCAGCTCTTGTTTGGTAAATGTGAAGTGTATCACAAAATCTTCTGTCTCCATTATTCAGTGTCATGACAACAGCGGCACCTTCTGGCTGTCTGTGGTAACACATCTGTGATTTGTTCCTTTTCTAATTGTACAATAATATAAATACAGCATAATTTGATCTGTTCATAAAGCTTACAGGTATTTGAACATGAATGGGATTACAAAAAAATAAAAAAGGACCAAATCAACCAGTTACCCTCCATTTATTGTCATGGTAAACACCACTAGATTTGATATTATATTTGACCCTTCATCTATTAAAAATCTGCATCAGTTAAAGGTAGGATAGGTCTGAATGGAGAAACCAGCTCGAGTGCGCTAGAATTTGAAAGTACGCAGCCGAAAAAAATCTGCCCCTTCCTTACAGAGCCCCTCCTCCAACACACACGAACGCGCACATGACCAATGAGGGCACGAGATAAGTTTGTGCATAGATGGAAGGCTGACAGGCAGGTAGGCCATCCAGTTATTTTAGCCGGGCCGGCTCAGATGATTGGTCGTGCTTTTTACAGCGCCACGGCTTCCACAGATGAAATGTTTTAATGTATTTATTGTCAAAGCATTTAATGTATTCATTGATATCGGGATGTTAAGAGCATTCTATGGAATATAACAAAAAGTGTTTCTGAAGTGAATTACCTACCCCACCTTTAAGTGAGCTTACTTCATCCACAGTCTACAAAATCCACAGTTTCCCCCTCAACAATCTTCACCTTAGTTTATTTGGAAAAAAGAAAATACAGAAAAGGATTTACATTTTAATATTTTATTGCAATTTATTCCTTTACAGTTAAACTGAATAGTATAAAAAAAACTGACATTAACATACAGACACACAAGGTCAAACAAACTCACTGATGATGACAACCAAAACACATTGAACTTAATAAAAACGGTCTTTCGTAGCTGAATTGTTGTCCTCTTGCGTTAAGACATGTCCGTCGAGCTGTCGTCTCTGAGAACATTTACAGTCCGTGTTTCCTTCTTCTCCCGGAGACAATACCGACGCAGTAAAAACAGACTGGATCTACAGCTAGTTATTTCCTGTTACAGCAACACTGGACAAAATAAACCAAATCGACTTTGGGACACTGGGACAACAGAGTGTGTGTGCACCGTGCTTGTGTGTGCACCGTTTGCATTTCATATCTACAACATGAGTGTTAAAACAGGAGTCCGAGTTCCTACTGGAAGCTGTGTCTTTCGCAGCATGCTTCGGTGGAAAGTGAGGTCCGCGCCTACGAGTCATCTTCACCGTTCAGACTATCGCCATCATCATCTTCAATGTGCTCGCCTTCCTCTTCCTCATCATCGTCATCCCTCTCTTGACTCTTCACCTGCAGGTCGAAAGAACATTTTAGGGATGAGATTTGATACACTTTTAACAGCATTATTGGGGCATGTAATTTAAATATGCAAATGTCAGGCACAAATTCAGGGACATAACACGGCAATCATATGAAAATCTTTATATCAAAAAGGGGTAAAGGTTTTATAAAGTGTTTGTGGAGAGATTTATTTTGGATTACTACCTATACTACTAATATTGGTGTTGAAATCTAGAGCGGCAAAAGCCAACAATACAGTGGAAGCAGCTTGCAATCACAAGGCGTACAATTTCTTTTGTCCATTTTACTCTTAATGGGACCATAACTTAGAAAATGAACATTATACTATATTGAAGAAGACTTGAAACTAGCGATTGATATTTAAAACTCATTAGTAAAATGTTTACCGGGGTAAAAAATGAATTAAGAGGTAGGACCATTTTCTCAAGGCACCTCCGCATTGCCTTCACAATCACAGAAAACCTGCATTTTATATATGAAATGCATCTGTAGCTTTGCAAAAAGAAACAACGGCGCTCGCACCTCTTCCTCCTCCAGCATGTCTCCCTCGTCGTCTTCATCCTCGTCAGAGTCGTTTATGTCCTGGATGTCCCCCTTCCTCTTCACCCCGTCCACCTTCTTGCTGCTCGGGTGTGGAGGTGAAGTGACCTCGCCTGGCTCCGTTTTCATACTCTTAGCTTCAGACGGAAATTCAGACATCAGTCAGAATAATCGTGGCACTGTGCAACACAATCTGGTAAACATGCTTTTGTTTGTGACAGTCAGACACGCTCTCCTCCACATTTAAACATACTGTGTTTCCTCTGCATACCCGACTTCTTGCCGTGGTCCTTATCCATGCTGTCCAGGCTCTCCAGCAGGTCGTCCACTTTGCTTTTGATTTGAGACAACTCCCGTTTGATGGTCTGCAGCTCGTCCACTTTCACTGCAGAGAGAACGAATACGACGGTTAGAAAAATGTCTCTGAGCCACTTGGGGTCATATACCTTCTCATCAACGACACATTTCAAACCAGCTAAAATGATTTGTTTGACTGTAGGGCTGTAACTAATACCCAAATAAAAATAAAAATCAAACTAGAAAGTAAATTAAAAGTAATTTTTCACTCTTGGTTGATCTTGACAACTTCACAGACCCCAAGACCAAGTTTTAAGATTGGCATGTTTTATCAGACAATATATTTTACACGGTAATATGATGGTAGGGTCCAGCAGAAAATCCTCACATTGACATGCTGTAACTAGAACATTTTGGCCCTTTTGTCTACCGACTAAACAGTTATTTTGAATATCAAAATTGTTGTTGGTACATTTTCTGTCAATCGACTAAGATTCTGCTCTAAATCTTAGATTTTCTCAGCTCGTTGTTGAAATGAGTCAAGTGTTTGATTAGCAAATACATGAAAAAGCAGGAAATACATTTTAGAGATTGAAATAAGCTAAAATGAGAGATGTTGTTAATAAATTATGATTGTTTATCAAACCTGACTTCATTCAGTCTTTATCTGGCATCCCCACACCTAGTAATTAATTTAAATATGTAATAAATACATTTGAAATATTTAAGCCTGTATCCTGGTACTTCAACCTTTAGGCATTAAAGCATTTTTCAGGAGATGAAAACATGTTTGTAGGATTTTCATTTCTCCCAAGTTAAAGGACTTCATAAACAACGTCTGTGCAGCACCCTGCAGAGACTGATAAAGCTCCAGATAATCTCACTTGTTCTGGACGAGGATGTCCTCTGGCTGCTCTTGGAGGAAGAGGAGAAGCTGCTCTTCGTCCGCCGGCTGCTGCTTCCTCCGCTCAGGCTGACCCGCGGACGCTTGGACGGGATCACGGCCCGCGACAAGGGGGGGGAGGGGCGGGAACACGGGACGGGTACGAGTACATTCTGCATCAAACACAGCACAAAGTCAAAGTCAGCTTTATTGTCAATCTTCCAGTTTGTGTGTACAGACAGAGAAATACCGTTTCCCACAATCCCAAATATAAAAACAAATGTATTTTAAAAATATGTGTGCAAATAAGTATGTATGTGTATTAGATGACACATTTATCAATGACTGTTTATACTCCTTGAATAAAACGGTTCATTTCCACCACATTGTAAAAATGTGTCTTTGACCGTATATATATATATATATATATATATATATATATATATATATATATATATATATATATATATATATATATATACATATACATATATATACATATATATATATATATATACATATATACATATATATATACATATATACATATACATATACATATATATATACATATACATATACATATACATATACATATATATATATATATATATATATATATATATATATATATATATATATATATATATAAATAATCATCTTTTACGTGTTACTTTCAGGTTTGATAACTGTTTCAAACACATCTCATTGTTTCAGACAAAAATATTGGACTGGAGTTGTTTGTGGTGGAAATATACCAATTATATTCAACAAGGTATTGACTAATTGATAGATTTATCTCCTACTGTAACATTCTGGAAGTTAAAAGCGTTACTTTCATCGATAAACAGACTTTCTTATTAACATATTTGCAGCATTTATTAGAGTGAGAGGAAGAACATCAGGAGAAACATCAAATAGTAACCTATGAGTGAGAGACAAAAGGTAATTTGTCTTCTGTTTCTTCATAAAATGACAAAGGGATATGTTGAACTCACCTGTCGTAATAATCTCTCTGAAAGTCATAGTCGAGTTCGAAGGAGGAACTACTGTTGAGACAGAAAAGCAAGAAGAGTCCGTTTAAGGGAAACAGAGACGCTGAAGTTGTGTCAAGTCAGCTGAACTTTTATATGTATATTTCTCTGTCTTAGCCATCCTCCCTCGCGGTATTTTTCTAGAAAAACCGTGGATAAACTGAAGTATCATAGTGACACCTGTACATGTCCCCAGCTGAGCGCTTGGTAGTTTTGTACCTGTGTGGTTTGGGTTCTCCAGCCAGGTTGATGTCTGAGGAAAAGAAAACAGAAAAAAGCTCAATTAGAAAGAGAAGCAGAGGTTCAGTCTCTGCAACCGACAGTTTACAATATCAGACAATTTAAATACGTTAAAAAAAGATTATTTAAAGAAAATAACAAGACTGTAGGAGATGGCTTGTAATTAGAAATCAAGCTTGTACAAATATTTTGAGAGTCAAGATTGTGGATTATTCACTGACAGATGAAGTAGATTCAAAAATGTATTACGCAATTGCTGTTTTTCATGATTTAAAGCAGACTTTTTTTTGTCTAACAACTGAGTCTTTCACATTGCAGGAGATCAAAAATATATACACACAACTGTCAAGTATGTAGTTTGTTTACAGTTGAATTATTCTCTTTGTTTTGTGAGGTACATTTACTTCCTCACGCTCTAAAACTTTAAATGAAGGACTTGTGCTTTGCTTTACGTGGTGACAAGCGTTGGGAACCACTGTCCTTCTGAAAACAGCTTTACCTTAGAATATGTCTATTGAATGACCTATGCAATAAGTTTAAAAACTAAATCCTCAAGTGCTATGTGGCACTTTGCTGCATGTCATCACTTTTCTCGCCCACCTATCCTACTCTACTTTCATTAAAGCAAAAAAACAGCTAAAACAAAAACACAATTGGATCCTCACCGAGAACTTGGCCGACGATCATCCTCCCGTCCTCTCCGTCGACAGCAGAGCGCGCCGTCCTCTCGTTGAGAAACTGGACGAAGGCGTATCCCTTGTGCACGGAGCAGCCCACGATCTTGCCGTATTTGGCGAAGATGGACTCCACGTCGGCCTTGGTGACCAGCAGGGTGTTGAGGTTCCCGATGAACACCCGGGAGTTCAGGGAGCGCTGGTCCGTCTTGTTGGTGACGTTGCTGGCCATGAGGCTGGCGGTGGTGGGGGAACGACTAAAACGGGAAGAAACACAGAGAGACAGGTCACATGTTTAGTGGCAGAATATTTAATTAATTGATATTCTCCTGCTGTCCCCGTGTTAAATACTGATGAGTCCCTCCCCCAGCTGTGAATCAAGACAACAGTGTAGAATATAATCAAATCTAGTGCAGATAACAAAGGATAAACCCACAGGAAGTTAAGGCGGGGATATGAGGCTATTTACCCTTTTTGTTTCAACAGGAGAATCCAAAACCTGTCCTAAATTTGGTCTGAAATGTTCCTTGTATAAAGTCTTGCTGCATATTTTCCCCTGTCTAATAAACACATTTCTAAGTTTCTCAGTCTAAATATAGATCATTTTCTTATTATGCACCACATTCTGGGACGAACCAACAAAATTAAGCATACAATTGGAGGCCTGAGCTAAGTAAAGCATACACCGAGTCAAGTTTTTAGTAATCATATTATCTCCAGAATGACAGACTGAATTTTAGTCCATAACAAAAATGTAAAAAGCAACATTTTGACAGCAGCATATTTCCACTTTTTGAAGCGTGTAGCTGCTTTTATGTATTTGTATACAAAACAACATTATGCTGAAATATACAAGATAAAGTATTAAAAAAAGAAACCCCTTTTAGGCTGTAGAGAAGGTTGAACATTCGGCTGATTTAAGAGTTAAAGAATGCTACTGGACTTAATATTTAAGGTATTTTAAGTGAGATGTTGTACTTGTATGGTATCATTTGTACCAATAGTGCTGTTTTGAGTTTGATCAGTTTGGGGGTTAGAGTCAGTGCTAATTGTTGGTGCTTTAATACAGTATTGAAAAAGAGGTGGCCAATGTGTTTATTTCTGGGTATTAGTCAGTTGAAAATGCTGGTGAAGGCAGCGTAAAACTACTATCCATTTCACTCAGCTGGAGAACCTTTAAATGACTAAACTGTAATTCACCATTAAGACCAGTAGAGGACAGCATTTAAGATAAAGAAATGTAATCCGATGTCATGCTCCATAAAAAAGGGGAGAAAAAAAATGTCTATGTACTGCTCTTACCGCAGAACTAAAAGCTCTCAGATTTGTAAATCACCGATAAACTACTTTCTATGTACTGGATTGTCTCTGTAGTCCAGCTCACTCACGATCTAATAAAGAGGGAGTGTTATTATTCTAGTAGACGCAAGGAAGGATGAGAGAACCATATAAAGCCCAGAACCGTGTCAATTGGAGATGGAAAGTGATCCCCGATACAGCAAACATGAAAACATTAGTGATCAACAGTACCACCCCCCCCCCCGGGCTGACAGGGGGTCGAACATTCATCACTCACTCCATAGCGTATGTGTGCAGTCGTCTGAGGTTTCACACTTGAGGGCTGGGATCAGTTTGGGCTGTCACGACCTTCGCCCCTCACGATAAATACTGAGGTGACAGAAAACACACTCAGTCAAGCTGAGCAGGGTTATGATGTACCAAGTCTTACCTGGTTGGAGTGTGTACATGAGATGAGGCAAACAGAAAATCACCTCAAATAAAAAAAATAGGTATGCGTCTCCAAGAAAATCCCATTACAACAAGCTACTCTGGGACTGAATCCTAACCATAATGCATGTTAACGTGATATATCTATTGCTATTAAGCATGAACTCTGGGAGAATATTGTATTTATCCAAGAGTAAGGGAAATCTAAACCTGCTAAACCGAACAAAACCATTACAATCATCACCAACTTGACTTGAAAAGTCGAAAGGCAGACCCAACATATCCCATATGTAGAGGAGTTTGTATATTATAAACACAGTAGGTGAAGCCCTTTAAGCGCTGGTGTATACAATGATAAAGTCATATTTTAGAATGTTATCAAAGGCATTTTCATGTTTAAAACATAAGTCAGGTGTCAAATGTAGTAATTATCTAGGCCTAGTTAAATACCATCTACTCCTACAATTGATAGTAAAAAAATATATGAGTCCTTATTTAATACTCTTTAAGCATGAAGTAATATCATTGTAAATATTAGACCAGTTAAGAATTACAGACCTCTTTAAAATCGAAAATAAATCACAATAAAAGTAGCCTACACATAAAATAATAATAGTAAAGAATTAAAGTAGAGAGATTGAGGGGAAATAAGAGATGTAATACATAACTTAAAGCTTTATATTATAGGACCATGCCTTTGTTTTTAATTTAGTAGTATTTCCCCTGAATGTGAACATTTCTCTTGTCTCTTATGAACAGTCTATGGGAGCTTGTGGGTGTTTCTGTGGCCTGGGGGTGAATGTGAAGGCGTGATTTCATTTTGATACACAAACAGCCATAATACTCATTCAGATCAACAAACGTTTAATTAATAAAATGTGTATTTCTTTTGTAACGACATGCAACAAAACTGAGGCCACCGGAAGACCACTTCCAAAAGCAGAAAAATCTCTCTTGCATCAAAAAGGGAGAAAAAGAAAAAACACTGGAAAAATCTACTCTTGATCCAGAAAATCGAAAACCATCCACCAAACAGCGCCACCAAAAGGCCTCGGTGGAAAACACAAGGCCGGCTAGCCAACCACAACTCGAAAAGCATTTAAAAAAAGATAGAGATCAGACCAGTTCCTCTGCTTGCAAAAAACAAAACCTGCAAAAGAGTGACGAAATCTGCAATAAATCATGGATCAGGGAGAAGCTGCGACTATAAAAACCAACAAGAGCCTCTTAGCTATGAGCTAGCTTAGCTTAGACAAAACAGTCCCGTCAAGGAAAAATCTTCACAATAAACGCAGGAAAACCAAAGCTACACAATCTTGCGAAAAATGGAAGAAACAGCAGCTAAGATGCATCCAAAAGAGTGGCGTTTCTTAAAAAACACAATCAGCGTGTGTGTGTTTCTTTCAGGGGGAAAATAGCAAGTTAGCATAGCTAGCTACCTCGCTAGCTAGCCATCACATAACGCTGGTAAAATAGAAAAAGCATCGTTGCAAAAAATCCAAAAAGAAAAAGGAAGGAAAAATAAAAAAAATGTCTGGTAACAAAATACTCACCACGACCTTTAGGGTAAAATGTCTTGCTTTCAGTAAAATGTGTGACTACAGGCCGTCCTTTTATGAAGCTCTGAGCAGCTTTCTCTCTACCACCGAGCTGTGATGGCGGTGGCGCAGTACTGGAAAAGGATGCTTGTTTTGGATCATAAAACACCCGGGAAGGCGGGGTCTGTGATTGAGCGAACATTCAGACAGCACCACCCACTCCGATGTGGCCTGGTGTTTAAAACATACTCACCTGTTGTCTTTGAAAGTCAGTCTTTCCTTCCTACAAATATTTCTGCCTTGATTTCGTCGTTAACGAAGGTTTTAACTTTGTCTGTTTTACATAAGGAAACGGGTATTTAAGTCATAATTGTGAATTATGTTTAAAATGTTATTTTTAGATTAATGGCAAATCACAAACCCTTTTTTTCAGTTGTTGTGAATGATGCTGAGGTGATGTCATGCTATGGCTGAATCAATTAGTTGATTGACAGGAAGAAACAAATACTAGTTATTATGAAAAAGTCACTTTTCAAGCATAGATTCCCTGTTTTATGTGCTTTATTGTGAAAATGTGCCCTGTACTTACTGTCTTATTCAAGAGATATCTGAGTGTTTTTAGGTTTTAGACTGGTGATAAGACCATATTAAATTGCAATCACTGTCAGCTTTAAATACTTTACTGGCATTTTTCACAAATCTTTTGATTTTATTCAGTACCTGAATTGTTTTTTGCGGTCCTAAAGTCATGGTTTGTTATGTGTACCATGATGCAATTTCAACATCTGTAGAAAAACTCTGTTAATGACATGACTCCACAAACAATTACAATTAAAATGTAATTTAATCATTTAGTATTTCGCTTTAAAAAGTATTTTACAGTCACAGTACATTTTACATGTAAATATTAAAACACAATAATGACACAGCTGGTTTGGCTTGGGTTTCCCTGAATGTGTGTTGAAGTTTGCAAATATGTGTTTATAAAAACTACCTGAGGTGCTAGATAGGCTGGATCAGATGGAAACATATTACATAAATGCAAAACTGTAATTACAACACTTTTTCAATAGCCCTATGCAGGAAATGAATAACATAATTTATAATAATAATAATAATAATAATACATGGGATTTTTATAGCGCTCTTCCTAATGCTCAAAGACGCTTTACATAAAACCAATTAAGTGTTTCATCTGGAGTTTGATCACAAAGTACATCTCATGAACAAACAAAGTGCAAAATTACCTTCAAACATGTCTTAATGAGTTCAGTGAAAATATTTTAATAAATAGCTTGACACTTGATTTATTTATTTATTTCTTCATGGCATCAAACTGGACAGCTCTTCCTCCTCTCAGACTCTCAGCAGGACGGACAGCGTGAGGACGCTCAGCAGGAGCAGCACGGCTGGAGGGAAGGAGAAAGAAGATGTTTATCACAAAATGTTGAATCATTAAGCTCTTCCTCCTCTGCTGTTTGATTGTTACCATGGCGCCTCCTTTTTTTGTCTTTTGTTTACAGATATCCAGTTTTATACGCAGAGGTTTAAATAAAAGATGGATCCTAGTTAAATACCTTCACCCAAATACCATGTGAATTAATGGAGGTTTTTTTGTCTAAGAATCTCCCTTCTACTCTAGATGATCCTCTAAACATGTCATTTGTATAGTGATATGGTCATATTTCAACCTGGTTTAAAAAACTCATAATTGTACGTCATACAAAGTTATAATATAGTAGAGCATTAAAAAGTCATAATATGCCACATGTTATGCCACGTTACAAAGGAAAAAAATATGCTTTAAAAGCAATTGCAAAAAATCAAAGTATGTCATAGAAAATATAGTAGGTTATAACAAAATATCATAACAATCATGGTATAATAAGTACTTATAGATGCCATGAGTATCAACAAATGTCATATTATAGCATGCCATTAAAAAACATAGAAAATTATGTAATAAAACATTCTCAAAAAGTCAAAAACAAATAAGGACAATGAAGCCTTAAAATTTTTTTTTTAATACGGTGAGCATCACAGATGTAATTCCAACCCATTGTTTAAATAATTAATACTAAATTCCATATTTCCAGGACACTATCGGAACAATACAAACGTTTTTCCTCCTCCCACCCTTTACTGATCTTATCTCTCAGTATCTAGTAACTAGTCGTGGATTGCTCTCAAATGTGTTGAATCAGGACACCATATACCTCTGGACCGAAGCTTCGGAAAACCTCAAGCTGGAGAGAAATGATATGTGTGTATTTTCTTACCATGAGGCTGGAGAGCTCCACTGTTGTTGGGCATGGTGGTGTTGCTGATGGGTGCTGCTGTGGAGGAGAGACGTTGCTGTTGGGTTTGGTGAGGTCCAGTAGTCTGCTTTTCAACAAGAGATTGAAGGCACCGAGAGCACCTGAACCATCACAAGAGGAGGACAGATCAGTGGGAGGTTAGACATGTATTGACAAACCTTTAAGATATAGTTAAATGCATTAAATACAGAATCGTATCAAATCATAAACGTTTCAAAGTGGAAGCAGTTCATCTGTTCTTATCTCTGGATATAAGCGTGCAAATCTGTAATGATATATTTTTTAAATGTATGCCAAAAGGGAGAAAACAGTAAATAATCAAGCACTTATAAATAAAATAGTTATACAGTGTGTGTATCTGTGTGTGTACTTACTTCCGTCGAAGCTTCCGTTCCCGAGCAGGACGGAGAAGGTAGTGTCTTCACTGCTCCTGGTGTTGGAGGCGTTCACGTTGGGGAAAGTGAACTCACACTTGATCATATTTCCGTTCACCATGCCACGGATTTCTTTCACTCTCTAGAAAAAGATAGATAATGTAATAACTGTTTCCAAAGAAAAAAAGATATGAAGGTATTTCAATTTCTGGTCCTCCATTGTTTCCTATCACATACATAAGTACATTTCCCTAAGTGTGAATACATGAATATGCCAACATCTCTCTGTATGAGTGTACATTTGAAATCTCACCATCTCAATTGGAGTGAGCATATCGTCATTGTTGTTCCTCTCCATTGTCCTGAAGAAGAACGTCCCGTTGTCCGAGCTGTTCTGAGCGCAGATGAAAAGCATGCTGGTACCCTGCGGAAAGAAATATTGGTGAAAAGATGAGATGGCTTCCTTGAAGTGAAGACAATGACACATTGCTACAGTACAGTGTCTTTGTTAAGGCTAGGAATACGACAATAAAGAGATGAACAACTCTGGAGTTTAGTTTCCAGCTCTCTTTGTTATGTGTGTGTGTGTGTGTGTGTGTGTGTGTGTGTGTGTGTGTGTGTGTGTGTGTGTGTGTGTGTGTGTGTTGTGTGTGTGTGTGTGTGTGTGTGCTTCCCTGTTTGCATCATGTCTTTTTGTGTTCCTGTCAAGGTCTCACATAGTTCTGGAAAGTCATTGCACATTATGCCTCAAGATATTCGTGTAAAAAAACTCTGATTTGTTGATGTGGAGAATAGAATAGAAAACAGGAGAAAAATGCCCCTTTTGCTAAATTATAAGAACAACTTTGACAGAGTGTTTGGAGACAGGAGGAAAATTCAGGAAAAATCACAGAATTTTTAAGATTAAAGTTATTACAAATACAACTTGATGTTCTCTGAGATTTGAGTGCTCGATTTACAATAAAACGTTTAAATACAAGAAAAATACTTAAATAAATTGTGAAATGATTTTGTCAGTCGTTGGAGAAAACGTGATAACAAAATAACGAGAAAAAATGGGTGTTGTTTTAAAAAACAAGTGTATGAGGCATGAAGAGTGTACCAATTATACTTAGAAAAGACAGAAAGGCAGCAGCACAATACACAAACACAAGAAGGTCATTATAAAGCATGAAAGTATAATATTCAACTTATTTTAAGTGGTCTTATGCTATATATCTTCAGCATTTAAAGAAGTTGCACAGTTAATGACAGTCGGACATTTTCCTTCAGTTTAAATCTTAGTTTAAATGTATGAAATGTTATATTTTGCATCTGGGTAATGTTGCGTGACACACAAGAGGAAACATTGACGCGCGATTACATAACACATCTTTGTAATATCAGGTAATAAAACACCGGTTTATTACTTCTCTATGGAAACAAAGCAGCCGTATAGTGTTCCTCAAACAAATGTAGGCAAATATTATGTTATTATGTGTCCTATTTCAGGGGCTGGATCCTCTAAAATTTAGAGGATCCAGCCCCTGAAAGTTTAAAGACGTGGGATTTAGACTCTAAATCCCACGTCTTTAAACGCAACAAACATGAAACAGACAGAGAGAGACACTGAATCCTCTTTGGCACAAAGCCTGCCGGACACACAATGATGTTTTCTCTACGCTCTTCAGTATTTTACAATGGAAACAATGTCCTTATCAACTGAATAAATATTTGATCAGGTCAATACATATCACATGATGCTACTTCACATGAGTTTGTATTCATGTAGTCATGAGATCCTGGTGAATTGTGTCAAGATAGTCAGTTTGCTTTGCTGGGAGCTTAGACATCACAATGGGGCGTAACATAAAGATATATCCTGTCGTCAGAATAACTCATAAAACCTGTCTCCCACTGCTGATTCATTTCTAAAAAAAGTGGGATTAAAAGCAGGATAACAATGCTGATTTATGGTTTTAACTTTTATATTCAGTAGGTGAATCCATTATGTCTTAAACGAGTGTGTGTGAGCTTCACTGTATCTATTTAACTGTAATGATTTTAGCTTTAAACTGTAGTATATGGTCACTGTTGCTCTATACTCTGAATATGATAAATGAACGGCAGGTTATATTTTTTTTAAGATATCTCTGAGCAGAGGACACATTATTTAAATATCTTGGTTTCGTATTGTCTCATTGTTCTGTTATCTTACGTAATACACTTACGTAAAAGCCATTTATATTCTCTTGTACTTATTTGCATAGCATTTGATTTGACGTAATCCAAAAGTAACGGCCTACAAATACGTCATCACTGCACACCTCAGAACATAATAAAGTAATCCTCCCAGCCCTGTTGAGGTTCTTGCTGCTTAAAATGGACATAAGACACAATTTACGAGTCAAATTTAGCAAAAAGGTGCTTGAAATTGGCCACTGGTTTATTATAGACATTTTTGTTTTAGCTGGATGGTTTTCTATTTATTTACTTGTTTCTTTTTGTTTGTCTGTTTTTGTATGTCTGTATGTCTGTTTGTGTGGGATTTTGTTTGTGTGATGTTAGGCAGTATTTACATTGTTACTCTACCTATTTTTCCTAGAAGTGAAGATTTGTTTACCTACTTTTGATACATGCTCTGATATAATAACTGTATGTATATATAAAAAATGGCCACACTGCATGATTGTGTGTGTGTTACCTCTGAGGCGTTGGCAGTGACTCCCACAGCGATGTATCCTGCAGACTCTCCGCTCAGCTCGACGGAGAGGTCAACCCCGTTGGGAGGCACTGGGACGGAGGAGACCGCGGAGACAAACAGACAGGGAGAGTTTCCAGAGGGGTCGCAGTTATTTGGAGTCTCCATACACAGTTTGGAGACTCCACAGCCATCTCGAGTGATGTTCACCTGTTAGACACACACAGAAACATCAACACGGGCTTTAAAGGTCCCCTATTATACTGTTTTTCATCAATATAGTTCTCAGTTATTTATAAAACATGTCTCTGAAGTGTTTGGCTCCAAACACCAAACAGATCATTGCAGCATCCCATAATCCCCTCTGTTTCAGCCCTGTTTCCAAAGTGCTAAGGTGGGGGGGGGGGGGGGGGGTTACCTTGGTTCGTGATTGGCTAATGGTTACACAAGACAAAAAATCGTTATGACATCGTAAAGCGGCCAAAATCTGATCAGCTCATTTTCAGACAGGTTTTTATATAAATGGATCAGGACAAAAAGAGAGAGAATCTTTGTTCCTGAAACTTCCCGAGTCTCTTTACACAGAGGGGACACGTGTTTATGTATAAAAGACGAAGAAGTGGATTTTGCACAATAGGTAAACATCTGCGGCTACTCTCAGCTGGCCTCATTCTTTCCTCCTCCTTCATATATTTTGTAGTTAGCTTACATTTTATTTAGCTGACGTTTTGTGTAGAAAGTGATTTACTATTTCTGCAATCAACCATGAGGATACAAACTCAGGACAGCAAGAATACTGCAACTACACTACCTTTAAATTAAACCAACAACTTGTTGTGCTGGTGCATTAGCTTCAAACATTTCTGTCAACATTTTTATTAAATGTTTTCCTTTTTTGTTTAATGGCCAAGGTAGCTAACACTTTTTAGTTGGTGAGTTACACTTCACCAATTTGACAATTTGTCAGTTTACTCATGGCGAGGAGTACTCAGCATGTTACATAATGTCCTATTTTTATTTCAAAAAGCTTTTTTAAGTATGTGAGATGTCTAGAAACTATTGAGTTGCATTATGGGAAGTGTAGGATCCACTGTGTTTTGGATGTTGACCAGTTCTTGTCAATGTTTAGGTATTTAGAATTGTTCTTGATTTTTTTTTCATATTGATACTTTTATTATTATAACCTCTTAAAATCAGAGCCGTGTTTTGCGGTTTTGTTTGGCTTGGAGTTGAATTTGAGTTTGTAAGTTAGGCTGCGTCAACAACTTCTCAATAAAAGAGGAAAGAGAAGTCCAGACCGAGGAAATATGGCAGATTTTAAATACTACACTATACAGATCGACCTGACCTTTTATAAATGAGCTGCTACATTAAAAATGTATTTGTAAATTATTATCAAACTTCAAAATACAAAGGAAATTGGTCCTTGGACAAATATTTGTTGGTTACCTGTTTGAAAGGTCAAGCAGGCAATTTGGTTATTTACATTCAGAGGATTGAAGTGAAAGAACTCCCACCTGTGTATTATTGGAAAAAGACAAATGAGCCGTTCCCTGGACATCTGGTGACAGAAAGAGCAGCAACGCAGCGGCCAATACGATCAATCCTCCTTCCATTTCTATCAGGACGACAGTCATCGACAATGTTAATGTTGACCATGTCTGATCTGAGAGCCTTTCCATCACCAATTAACCCTCAGTTTTATCTGAAATCTGAATTAATCCCAAAGATATTTAACCTTTCTCATAGCATATTCATACCTGATCGAATTTCACATTCAGACTTTTCATTTAAGCACAAATATTTCTTATTTGTGATTGTACATTTTTAGAAAACAAATACAGAATTTGTAGTAATGGATTATAATCTTTAGAGTTAATACATTTATAAAGTCCTATTTTTACAATTCTTTTTATCACAATCAGATCATTAGGCCTTCGTTTTCCTCAGCAAAATTATAAAATCACTAAAAAAATATTACTTTTATACTCTTACTTTTATACACTACTCTAGTACTAATAGTCATCTTGTGTTCTTTGTCAGGCTTTTGAGAGAAACTTAATAATCTACAAATGTAAAGTAATATTGATTTTTATCATCTGTAAACCAGAAAACCTCTCAGTATCGTTAATCTATTCCAGGAAAAGTAAAAACATCATAAAGTAGGACAATAGTCTTTGAAATCACACAGCAAACAACATTAAGAGAAAGAAGTGGGTATACATTAAAATGAATAATAACAAATCCTTGAAAGTAATCACTCAATAACCAGGTTTTCATAAAGACTTACCTGAGGTGTGAGAGTCAAATGTTGAGTTTTAAGAAAGTTTCTTCAGCTGTTTCTGCTCCTCTGTGTGTGAGAGCTCCTGTGCGAATGATCAGCACTGATGCTGCTGCGGGTGATGAGGGAGGAGGAGGAGGGAGGAGGGAGGAGGAGAGGAGGGAGGAGAGGGGGTTTCTGCAATATCCTGGAACAGGTGTGTCCTGCACCTGACTGACGACCTGCATGAGATGTGTTGAATCTGGGAAACAAACACATAGGAAATTCTGGTTATCTGAGAAAGATCTGACCCACCCCTAGAAACTGAATCTCAAGTTTAATGTAGTTTACATTTTGAGCTTGATTACATAAGCAGATAATGATATATTTAAAATGTAATGTGTCTGTGTTTGTGTCTAAATTCTTGACCTACATTCATAAAAACACATGTTTAGCATCAAAATATGCCAAAGTTACAAAATGGCTCCTTTTGAACATCTTTCTAGAACCAATTACTTGAGTATTTGTACATTCTGTAAATAAAGTCAGTGATTTAAGTTGATTTTCTTTTATTGATATATATAACGGTAACATTTAAATAAATATTAAATGTGAGAAAATATAACTGTAGTGCACTTTCTTTTCAGTAATACATTGCCAAAAAATGAAATTACTTTTATCCATGGAAAATGACACATTCATGTCATTATTGTAATTCATCGTGACATGTGATCCGTTGTTGATTCACAGAATAAAGAGACGTCACGACACCGTCAGTGAGAACAGAAACCTGACTGTAAAGTGAAACACAGATTAGGCCGAAGGTGTTATCTAACACTCCTGTCAGATTACTGTGATGGCTAAATAAACACCTTATCCACGGCATACATTAACACACTTTGATGCACTCCAATTGTGTGTGAAAGGGAAAAAATAACAAGTAATGTCACTTTTTTTTAAGCCAGATGCTTTAAGATCAATAAGATTCATTTTAAGTTAAACTATGCCAACTTTTGTATTTAATTAGACTTAAAATTCAACAAAACATTTCACAGACCTTGTGTTTCTCCTTATTATACTCCTGTTAAAGTTGAAAAATCTTAGAAACTATACTTTGCTCTCCTGAGACTTGGAGGGATCACATTTCTTTTGTTGTTGTTACCCTTTCTTTAAAGCAGACCTCACCCTTGCTTAACAAAAGAAACTGTGCAAAAAGTATTTCTTTCTCATTCCTTTACAAACTAGAGGGGCACTGTTTTACTAGTAAGATCCCCATTATCTTAATTGTGACTATTTCTAAAAAGGTAATGTTTGGAAAACAGCAGTGAAAGCTCTGTGTAAGAAACCTCAAGAATAAAGTTAAATTGGTGAACAAATTTCTCTTAAAGGTCACCTATCATGCTATTTTTAGGCAATAACATAGGTCTCAGATATATACAAATATATAAAAAACATGTCTATGAAGTGTTTTGCTCAAAATACCAAATAGATCACCCATTCTAGCCATGCCTCATATCCCTCTATTTCACTTTCAAAAGTGCTGATTTTATGTATAAAGCTTTAAAAAAAAAAAGAAAAAAAAAAAGAGGGGCGGAGCTTATGCCTGCTCATGCGGGAGATTCTACCGGCAGATTCTGCCGTGATTAAATTCCATATCATGGATTATCAAGGATTATTTCTGAAACAGTATGGAGCTCAAAGGCTTTCTCTCTTGCCGGTTATACCACAAGGTGAGTTCCTTTTTATTTCCTGCTTCTTCACACACATGCTCTCCAGTACAGGTTAGCTCTGAGTGTTAGCGATGCTAATGTAAACATGCACCGACCATATTACGTCCAAAACAGTCGGACATTGTTTCTGATAGAGCTGTGGGTCCGCCGCCGATATTACGTCATATCGGACGCAAATCTGGATCAGCTCCGTTGTAGCCCCGTTTTTAGAGAACCGGGTACGGAGGAAAAGAGAGAGGGAGAGAGTTTTATTTTCTGATGCTGCGTGAGTTCCCCGACACATCGGGGACACATATTTATGTGTAAAAGACATCAAAAAGTGCATTTTGCATGATAGGTCCCCTTTAAAATAAATGTCAAAGTGAAACACAGCAAACACAGCTTCTCCAGTAATGTAACGAAAGCATCTAGCGTTGTTCCTCTAAAAAAACAAAACAATAAAGTGTACAAACGCACTGAGTAACACCTGCTAATGTAAAATAAAAACATTTTATGGAAAGGAACAAAGTGTCCATATTACTAGAAGTTCATATTTGTACCTGATTCTGTTAGCTTTATTATAAGTAAGGTCCTTATGTACAATAATAGACAGTAAGCACATGGTTATGTTTGTTTAATAAATGCTTAATTATACTAAAATACATTTTCTTTCTTAATGCAGTTTGACAGCACTGACAGGAACAGTTTTGTGAGAATAATAACTTGAGTAATATTTGACAGAATTACTGAACCCTTTAGTTTGTTGTTGATGTAAATAGTGATATATTTTACTTACTTTACTCTTTACAAGTCTGTGTGTGAATACATTTGTGAATCAGCCCCTTCAAGTCCTTAAATCCTCGAACAAAATACACCTGATCTGATCCTCTCCTTCTCAGTTGGTACGATAACATTTGAAGAACTAAATACAAACAGGTGGAGGGGAAAGGTTTGTCATTGGTTTCAATATTATGAGTTTTAAGCTGCATTCGAGTCTATTGGCGCATTTCCACTGCAGCGCGTAGCACGGTTTAAGCGTGCCGTGCCAAACCCGGCCCGTTTTTTTTGCTTTTCCACAAGGGGTAGTTCCGGCTCAGGGCTACTTTTTCTGGCCCTCCAAAATCGAGGTTCTTACCGGGCCAACAACCGGGCTGAGTATGCTAAACTAGTGACGTAAACACTCTCGACTGCTGAATGGTCAGAGAGAATCGCTGGCAACTACAACAAAATGAACATATTTTACCGTGATTTAATTGTAATACACGTTTCAAAATGATGCCGAAGTAACAACATACTGATACCGGTTAGTAAAAACCATGAATTAATGCTTTGACAAGTCTGCAGACAGACGGTAGGCGAAAAACCTTTTAAAATGCGTGTTTTCTGAATGGAGATTGGCTAAGCTAACGCAGTATATGCTCCGACCGTCCACACTCACAACAACGGCCTATACAGACATAAATAAACCAGCGACTGTATTCGCCATGACACAGACAGTCTGTGGTTTGTACTTGTTTAACTTTTGTCTAGTTTCTGAACAGATATGAGGAGCTGTGAGCTCTGAGTGCTAACAGCTAACGGTTGGTTTTGAGGTTCTCATTGAAGATGACGTCACGGCTCCACCTACACTGCGTTACTATAGTTACTGCCCCAGCTACTAAACTGTAATGGACACCCAGCATAAAGTGAGCCTGGCCTACCAAGGCCTAACTATACCGTACTAAGCCGTGCGAGGCCCTGCAGTAGAAATGCGCCATAAGTGGGCCCATTAATCCCTGTTATAGTTGATGGCACAGTACGTTTACAGGAGAAACTCCATTTGAATTTGAAATGATTGTGAATGAGCTCTTAATGATCTCTCAATGTGTTATTTCTTAAGGGAAAAAGCCTCCCTGTTTGTATAGTTTGTACTTTGCACTCTCTTTATTTTTTGGTATTTGTTTTGCCTCCCTTTACTCTGACCAACCTGCAGGGCGTACCTAAGGTGTGTTGTTACTCAAACAGTTCAAAGCTACAGGATAAACAGAAACGCTGAGTGAAGATCGATGAGGAGATAAAAGAAAACCCTTTACAGTCTGCAGTCTGTTTCATGAGGGCTCAGTCATAGGTCAATGTGTTCAAAACAAATCCATTGTCACGCATATTAAAGTTGTAATGCAGCCACAAGTATTACGTGGATGTCATTCAAATTGCATCATTAAAATAATATTGTGTTTCCTAAAGATGTGTGGTACAGCTGCTTTTTTTTTGTTTAACAGCTTTTATTGAGATTTCAAAATCAGAAAAAATATACATTCAATAGCATTGCATTGCACAATTTAGGAAGGGGTCCAAATCTTTGTAAACTTCTGCACAGAGCCTTTTAGAGTGTACCGGATTTTCTCAAGTTTAAGGAAGTGCATAGTGTCTCTTATCCATCTAGTAAAATTGGGAGGTGCTTGATCCTTCCAGGACAGGAGAATTAGGCGCCTGGCAATCAAGAAGGTAAATGCTATGACTGCCTGAGTTTTACCTTTAAGGTAGCCGGTTTCAGGGGTGAGGCCAAATAAAGCACATACAGGATTGGGTGTGATGTCTTTTTGAAAAATCTTGGAGTATGCAATGAATATGTTGCCCCAAAATGAGCTGAGGTTGGGACAGGACCAGAACATGTGAATGTGATCTGCTGGTTGACTGTTACAGCGAGGGCATGAAGGGTCTAGGTCAGGGAATAGCTTCGCCAGCCTTGCTTTGGTAAAGTGCACTCTCAGAACAATTTTGAGTTGTATCAATCTATGCCTTGCACATGGGGAAGAGGTATGTATTAAGTCAAGCACTTTCTGCCATTTCCTCATCAATGTCATTCTCCCAACGACTCCTGACATGTTGCAGAGATAAAGCAACGATATTGTTTATACTATTATAGAGAAGAGAGACTAGCCCTTTGCTACCGGGCGATAGTGAGAGAATATGATCAATTGCGTTGTTCATTGGGATGTCAGGGAAAGAAGAGATATTTGTCTTAACAAAATGTCTTATCTGGAGATATCTGAAGAAGTGAGACTGTGGTAAATTAAATAATTGAGAGAGTTGTGTAAATGATCCGAATTTCCCATCTACATACAGAGTACGAACGGATTTAATGCCATTTGTGTCCCATATCCCAAAAGTAGAGTCAGAGAGGGAGGGAGGGAAGTTGTAATTATTCTTGAGTGGAGAATGTACGACGTTGTCTGCAAATTGAAATGCCTTCTAAATTGCGACCAAATTCTGACGAGTGATACACCACTGGATTAGAGCTGAATTTAGGTAAAGAAGGAGGTGACTGAGTATGCATAGTATGGAACGTAGATTAAGTGGGCTACAGGCCTGTTCCAATTGTACCCAGGCCTCACCATTGCCAGGTTCAACTTCCTTCATCCATTGTAGCATTGCTTTTAGATTGCACGCCCAGTAGTAGTGGATGAAATTGGGTAGGGCCAGGCCGGCAAGTTTTTTAGGTCTTTGAAGGGCACTTTTCCTTATTCTCGGGGGCTTGCCATTCCAAATGAATGATGAAATGCTTCTTTCCAATGAATGAAATAAATACTTTTTTAAGATAGGAATATTCTGAAAAAGGTAGAGGAATTTTGGTAATACAATCATTTGTATCAGATTAACACGGCCGATTATGGACAAAGGTAGGTTCGTCCATCTAGTCATATCTTTCTTACATTTTTCAAACAGTGCGCCAAAATTCTTAGTGAAGAGGGATGAAAAAGGGGTGATTTCAATCCAAGATATGTAAAGCCCTTTTGGACAATTCTGAATGGAAAGTGTGCTGCAGGGATTAAGCGGCTGGTGGATTAAGGGGAAACATCTCACTTTTTTCATAATTGATTTTATAGCCTGAACATTTACCAAATTAATCTAGGATTTTGAGAATAGGGGGGACAGATGTTAGTGGGTCCGTAACATATAAGAGAATGTCATTGGCATATAAGGATATTTTGGCTTGAAATGGAATGTCCTTATGTATGAGGATTGCTGTCCCCCTGGCTTTGGCATTGAACTGTGAGTGGAAAACCTGGCCAACCCATCCCCTCTTGAGATACTTTACGTGGTTGTTTTTCAGGTGAGTTTGCTGTAGAAAGGCTATGTCTGAGCGCAGCCGTTGCAGATAGGAGTCTATTTTCTGTCTTTTCACCCAGCTGTTCATACCTTTAGTGTTTAAGGATAAAAAAGTGGATGGGCCGAACTTGATTGCAGTCAGATTTAGTTGTCATATTCTAAGAGATTAGTGGGACAAAGAGTAACAACAGAAGTGGAGCAGGGTAGGGCTGGGTGTTGGGTGTGGAGAGGGGGAAAGGAGAATAATGGGACAAGAGAGAGAAAAAGGAAAAAGAAAAAAAAAGGGAAACCTAAACTGATGGCATGAAAACCTCTGACATTGTGAAAAACAGCATCCCAGAGGGGACGTGGGGCTTGAACTGTGCACTTAATTGCCAGCTCAAAAACACCTAACTTACACTAAAACTCTGTTGTCAATAGTAACATCAACAAAAACAGTATACAAAATGTAACATTAAATTGTGCAGAAGCCATGAAAGGCCGGTAATAACGATTGGAGCAATTAAAGAGTGTTGCCACTTACAGGAGGGTATATACATTCATAACAATAGTGGTAACATGGAGGAAAACAGTAATATATATGTAGGGAACAGAACATGCATATATTCACTGCTTTATAGACATGTATGAGTTTACCCCTATCAGTATGCGCACGTGAGTATTTGCACGTCTCCGTGCTCCAGTGTGATAGTGGCCTAAGCAGGTATAATAAAGGAGTAGCGCTGTGTGGACCAACAGTGACATTTTAACAAAAGGCAGTGACTGTCCCGAGTTTAGTTCCACACATAAAACGCGTGGTCAGCCGAGAGTTGGACGGACAGTTTTGAAATAATGCGCTCCTCCATTGACAGCTATTGTCAGCTAGCGTTAAGGCCTCTACACACCGGCCCGACTTTGGGAGTCAGAGGCCGTCCGAAGCCGTCAGAGGCAGTCGGGCATTCGCGTCGCACTACTCAGGTTGGTGTGTCGTCTCTTTACGGCACATTTTCAACCCTCCCGCCTCCTCCCGCCGCCGATTCAACATGTTGAATCGGCGGCGGGAGGCCGCGGGAGGCCAAAGAACGTCGGGACAAATCAATCACTCTGATTGGCTGTTCAGCTTAGCGAATCAGTGCATCAGAAGTGAAGCGGAAGTGAGGGACCAAAACAAACGATAAGAAGGCACACACAGACGGCTAATCTTCCTCATTTTCATCTCACCCGGACGCAAGAGTTTCTTTTTTATCATGACGGCATGGAATGAAGAAAGTGAAGACCAACTGATCAACTGCTTATATTACTAAGTCTGTTCTTCTTCTCTCGGTGTATAAAACGCAGTCTGTCTTCCGGTTGTTGCCTCTTTTGAATGACGAATACACACTACCGCCGCCTGCTGGTAAGGAGAGTTATTGCCACTCGTCGGCTGAAGTATTTGCGGTGTGTTCGTAGGCGGGCGGCTTTATCCGACGAAGCCAACGAAGCCTGACGTAGCTGACGTAAAAGTCGGGACGCCTTCGGTACGCGTTCTTTGGTCTCAGGTTGGTGTGTAGAGACCTTTAGCGGAGCGTGGTTAGCTGCATGTTCCCCATTTTGGCTAGCTCCCATAAGGTCCCGTGTCACTCTCATAAGATTTGTCGTCTGCAGGCTGACTTTGCTTCTTAGTAGGTTTCCCCATGTTCGTTTGTCTTTTAGACACGTTTGCACACGTTAGTTGGCGTAATTCAGTGAGTATACTGTAATATTAGACAGGATTTCAACCGAGCTCTCCCGGGGTGCGACCTACTCCTCCATTAGTCAAACCGGAAGTCGGTACAGCTGCTTTTAGCTGGCACTTTGTTAGGCGGAGTGCGTTGCGGTGGAGATTTAATAGAACTCAGTAGTAGACAGCTATCTTTAGCCTTCACTAGGCATATTTATTTATATCGTGGTAGGAGAGATGCGGTTGTGCTGCCGCTCTGTATCCGATCCAAACAACATCTGACCGGATAAGGTAGAGGCCACAGGTAGTGCAAGGTATAGTCAGTGACGTCACGTCCTGGACGCACTGCAGACAACATTGCCCTCTGCAGGACACAATGAGCAAGGGCGCACATAATGGTACAACATTTAACACACTTAAAGTGCCAGTGAAGTGCATTTTTTTGCGCCAAAATGAAATGGCAGTTTCATTTCTTACATATCATTGTACCTGTTCATGGCTAAAATAATTTTTTAGGAAGTGCGAGGGACGAGATAAACATCGCAAATTTTTCATCCCGTGAACGGCCGTCTGAGCCTACCGCTGCTGCAGACGATAGCGGCTGTGACGTCACAAGATGGGCCCAGTTGTGATTGTAAACATGGCGGAGACTTCGGAAAGTGATACTGGTGCGAGAGAAATGAGTGAATTTGACAGCTTTTCGGACAGGATAGATGAGGAAAGTGGCCATGGAAGTCAATTTAGTTGAGGACAATATTTTGTCATAGATCTAGAGTAGATCTACACACAGGATTGGCCATCACCTGATCATACATTCATCTGTTCATAGCATGATGCAACATTCATGTTCACATGCAGTGTTGTGCTAGTTACTGAAAACCAGTAACTAGTTACAATTACTAGTTACTTCACTACTTACACCAAAAAGTAATGCGTTACTGTGAAAAGTAACTTTTTAGTTACTTAAAAAAGGGCACCCATTAATGCCCTTATACTGTAGCCTTCATTTCAGTA